>LR989995.1:3951000-5268000 GCA_905147175.2 Nymphalis urticae | reverse complement strand
AATTATGTGTCAGTGAAGAAAATTATTATAAAGATACCTAAATGTTCCGGTTGTTAGTGTATACAAATCAGAACTAGGGTAGCCTGATGAAATAAGCACCTATTCATAGCCTAGCAGAGCAACATTATCGTTCATTATATATTAAAATTTATTCAGAACAAAATGAAAGTATATCAAGTGGAAGTAACCCTTCCATCGATTTTTTATGTCACCAATAAATAATGTTATCGTTTATTCGAACATTATGGGCTTTAGATTAGCGCATCGACTCCGTATCCGTCCTGAAAAGTGGAGGATAACTGCCTAAAACTAGTTATACAAATAAGTCTGACTTTAATTTACCGGTGAATAACGTGAAGTGTAAATAATAGATTGTTTTACGAAGTTTTTAAAAATAGACTAGACGATTGACATTTTATTTTTATTCCAAGGTCAAGGTAGTGGGAAATGTAAAGCGAAATATTAGTGGTGATGTTGAAGTGATTAACATTATTCTTATTACAATCTATCTATGATGCTTACATCTTGGTTTGTCATTTTTCTTTATCAATATAATATATGTTTATTTTCAATTCTGTCCATATGTTTTAAAGGTATGTACTCGTATGAAATCTGTCTTGTCGCCACTGCGTTGCTTCTTATCGTAAAAACGCAGATTTAAATCCGTCTGATAATTTCTACAATCTGAAATCTTTTATAATACAGGGTGACTGGTGAATTAGTATCAATACTTAAGGACGTGATAATTGACGACCATATATGACCAAAAAAAAATACATATAACATAAATATTAATAAACTTCTAAGTAAAGTTAACCAAAAGTTATGTAATTAATTACGCGTCATGTGGACGCCCTAGCTGCGCTGACGACACAACACCGTTATGTACATTTAGTTATCGCGCGGTACTTTCCCTACGTACAAACGCCGCCGCGTGTTAACAGGGTAGCAGGCTACCTTTGATAAACAAGCATGATCCAATCCCCCTTCATACTTTAAACCTGGCTTAGAACAGGCAAAAATACCAAAATATTTCACTCGTTTAAGCAACAAATTTGTTGACTAGGTAAATGATATGAACTTGGGACAAAAATTAACTGTTTACCTATCTTGGTATTTCCGGCGTATTTAAAAATTGAATCATACTTATTTACAACGATTGTCAATCATTTAACTACCTATTTACCTACATAACTACACTAACCTTAACAAATGTTCAAAGTGAGCTCCTGCTCGTGTGATACACAGTTCGGCACGTTTACGCATATTGTCTTTCACACGATTTAACACGAATAGGTCACTTTACTACTCACAGTACTCACATTATTCTGCATTTGTGTATTGATAAGCCATACCTAATTACTAATTACGGGTCACACTCACACACGAAACATTAGGTATACGCGTAAGATCGATCGCTAGGGGCGCGCGCGCGGGAAGATGGACGAACCTTACGGCGGCGCTCGCCCGACTAACCTACTAACCTACTAATACTAATAAGCCGCGGGGCAGGGGTTGCGGGGGGCACGCCGCACGCGCCGCGGAAATATGTCCACACTTTATTTATTTAAAGTAATTTTTTTGTAAATTTGGTCAAAAATTAAGTACCTATTTTTTTTACATAATTCGAATGAGAATCATGTACCGATTATGCTCCTAAAATATTGATCCTAATTCACCAGTCACCCTGTATAATGTATTTTATATAATAATAATATATATAGTTAAAATCATATGATAAGTTGAATGTATAAAGCGTATAATTAATGAAATTCCGTTGAACTTTTTCAGGGTCGCTGCATTTTCGCATCGGGCTCCCCGTTCCCCCCCGTGCAGTACGACGGCAAGGAGTACCTCACGGGCCAAGGGAACAACTCGTACATCTTCCCCGGAATAGCTCTCGGGGTCATCGCGACCGCGACCCACCACATACCTGAGACCATGTTCCTGACTGCTGCCAGGGTATGTACACTATTTATGTATTTTGTGTTTTAGTTACATTTTATCTGAATCTGCACCACGAGTTTTTATTATATAATTTGTAACTCAATACCACTAAAAGTAATAATACTGATAAAACTATTTTCATTTTTCGATTGTTAAGTATTTTGTTTATTAAAACGAATTTTTATATCGTTTGAGCATTGCTATCTTTTTGTAATATTGATTTTATTGAAAGGAAATTCAGAAACCCTTCTAAAGTTCTTTTTTCTTCAATGATACTGAATTAAGTAATATCGACTTAATTTGTACCAATATATACAATTACGCGTTAAATTTTACGTAAATTGAAATCCTTGTAAATGATAAATAAGAATCAAATAAATTTGTCCCCAGTAATACTATACACACATATGATAGTAAAGAATGAAAGTGGGCGTTAAAATCGATATTACGTAATAAGTGTTGGTAAAGTCATGAAAGTAAACAGAGTTGCGTTCGGTGCCAATTGTCAACGGACAAATTAAATTGTTAGTAATACGATCACTATAGAAATAGAAATGTTATAAGTTGTGTGGTTTCGGGCAAATTTCATAACGTGATTTACTTTTTATATTAAAATATGTAGGCAAACTGAAAAATGGCGTGCTGGTAAGTGGGCTCTACCCAATAAACATTATTATTAATAACATCGTTATTTATATAGACAATGCGCCACCTATATTGGGAATAAAGATGTTATGTCCCTTGTGCTACCTGTTTGATTCACTCACCCTTCAAACGGGAACACAACAATACTGACTGTAATTGCTATTTACGCAGACGGGCTTGCACAGAGTGCTATCACCAAGTAACTGTTATAACTTTTTTTTTTTTGCTCATTATATCATATAGTACATATAACAATATCGTTGACACTTTTGGCCTCAATAACCCGTTATGTGGCGGAATTCCAAAACATTACCAAGAGGCCGGCCGTAAAATTATTTTCATTTCAACGTTAACGTAATATGGAACATCATATATTAAACAAAATATTCATTGTTTGCTTACGCATTACTTTTAATTTCTGCTGGCAATCGCATAAGATATTGTTGCCAAATGTTGACAGAGACTCGTCTGTTACTTTTGTTTTGCCAATTTTTTTACTATGTTTATAGATGATAAATAAAGATTAAAAATAATGGCCTTACTTATATATGCTACTTAATGACTGATTGAAAACAATGCTATCTTCTTCTTTCAAATGTAAAATCAATAGTGACGGAAAAAGATAAATCCGTGCTTAACTGAATAACCGTTAAGCAATGTTTATCAGTAAAGCTTTTAGTTAATATTTTTTAATCTAAAATTATAACGTTTTCTGGTATAACAGTTCAATGCCATGCATTTGAAATCGGTTTGGATCTAGTTTTATATAAAGCTATGGTCACACTTGTTGTTGTCATGATTGGTTACACAGTTAGTGGTGAGTGTAAACAATCAAAAGATGAAAATTAATATACAAATAGTAATGTGTTTTTTTTTGGTTACAGACTCTAGCTAACTATGTTAGTGCATCTGATCTGGCGCTTGGTCGCATTTATCCATCGCTCGCTGAAGTGAAGGAAGTTTCACTCGCAATTGCAATAGAGGTCGCCAAGATGGCTTACGACGAAGGTATGAATTATCTTATTTGTATGATATTTAATTGTTTTTACAGTTACATTAAGATGCATTACTTCAAAATAAATAGATAAAGCATTTTTATCATATTAAAAATATATGATATTTGAACAGTACTGATAAATATACAGATACAAACAATTATGCTCTTAATATTCGAATAAAGAAAGTTAAAACTTACATACAGATAATGTCTAACTTGTACAGAAATGTTCATCTCTTGGGAAAAAGCCTCCTCGCCTAATAATGAGAAGGCTGGAAGCTTGTTCAAAAATAAATTTTATTTAATTCATCAAGTGGACCGATGCCATGTGAGCAGTAAATTTGGCCAACCGTTATGATCGTGGGTTTCATTGTATCATAGATATCTTTCAATCTTTCCAAGAACATTATATTTATCAATTTTTGTATTCAACTAATAGATCTGGTAATTTAAGCTCTCATTGAGTGACCGAACATACTATCTCAATAGACAAATTTGGTCTAAATTTATTATTATAAACAAACTATTATTGATAAAATAGATAAAATTTGATTAAAGTAGTAGTCCATAAAAAAATGTTTGTGTTGACTGATTGTATTTAATTCTAGATTTAAATTGGCAATTTTTTTTATTTTTATAGAAATTGAACCTACAATGATAAAAGAGATTACTATTTCGTTTGTTGTCATAACATGACGGCTTACTTTGTTGTTTATTTATTATGTATGTACATACATAGTTTGACGCGTTTTTTAAATGATGTGTAAATATTATAAAAGAGAGAAAAAATAATCAACTTTTTATCTAGGATGCGGTTCTGTGTATCCAACGCCAACAGATTTCAAGGAGCATGTAAAGAGTTGCCAATATAACTGTAACTATGAGTCTCAGTTACCAGACAGCTATCGCTGGCCCGAATATCCCCCAGTAAATTATAAGTACTGCGAAGGAAGGAGTTCACCGGTTTTCGTGTAAACTATAATCTTACGATGGTCTTATGTTATTAAAGTAAATAACTTTTTGACGTGTGCGCATTATAAGTGGTAACGATATTTATTTTAAAGATCATAGTCGAGCTATAATTTTATGTAGAGTAAACATATTTGTAGTTGGATTTGTAGTGCTCATTATAGATGAGTTGACAAATTTTGCTTCGACATTTAATTCAAATGAATAATGTATTTCAGTAAATATTGAAGTAGCTTTGCTAGTCTAATATTAGTATGGTTGTATCAAAATAAATAAAATGTATGACCTAGGTCCCAGGTAGAAAAAAAAAATTGCAAGAAATGTTTCATTTTTTTTCTTCTCAAAAATAATAATTTAAATCAGCATATGATAAGGATATAAAAATGATTTTTTTTAAATGACTATTGTAAATTGCGCTTAATTTTAAAATGAAAATTATTTGTTTTCTAAATTATAATTAAATTAGAGATAAAAATCAAAATATCAGTAAATTTAATTCAATAATTTAATATTCCAGGTCTCGCTTCAGTTTATCCCGAGCCGAAGAACCTAGCTAAGCATGTCGAGAACCAGATGTATAACTACAACTACGAAAGCTCCATGCCCATTGTATGGGAATGGAAACCAGAAGAGAAGTTCAACGTTAGACCCATACAACCAGTACCCAAAAATATTTAATCAGTATTTATTTTTTATTTATTCAAAGCATTTTGCGGCAGCTAGGTTGAAAGTATTTTTTATTTTATTTCATACACAATAATATTACCTCCTTATTAAATATTTTTTAAGGTTTTTATGAAACGAGATTGAGTAGGTCAAGCTATTATAATGATACTAGAGTAATCATTCATTATAAGGAGAGTTATTATATAAATAAAAAATTGTATCGAGATTATAATCAATTTAAGGGCAGTTTAGTCAGAATAAAAAATAATGAAAGTTAGACTAAAAATTTCCATCAATAGACTGTCCACGGAAAATTATTAAAAATATTCTAGAATTAATATAATAACATGACTTGTTTGATGTGACAGTGAAAAACTATGCTTCTAAAGCTGTATTAACTTTATCTTTTAAAGATCAAAGAGTATTTATTAAATTTAATTGACACATATTTTAATTTTTAAACATTTTTTTTTGTCGATGTCTATAAAAAATAAATAAAAAAATAACTATTTATCGTAGTTTGTAGCCATGGTTACTCTATAATATTAATTGGATGTATGTTTGTGCTAGTAGATGTAGTACCGTTATTTGTGCAACGTATATGTGGCCATTATTGCTTGAGCCCGTTTACGAGTTATACAAACTCGGTAATATTAGATCTGTTTCGTTCAAAAATACTTTGATTTTAATTTTTTTTTATACATAATTAAGTAAATTATTAACGAATCATGTTTGTTTTTAAATTTAACACAAGTTTTTCAATGATTATGTGAATTCTTTGCCCTGTATTTTTGAGTATTATGTCATTTCTGTACGAAATTCAAACTCTAGTCACCGCAGCATTACGTCATCTACTATACTTAAATTCTTACTTTTAATATTAAAATAACATAAAAGACATGTAGGGACATTATTTGTAAGAAAATGTAGATCAATAATATATTTATATATTATCAACTTTTATCTACGTATATATTAGGCCCTAAATTGGTTCATTCGACCACGAAGTGAGACGTATTATAATTATAATTATTTACTTAAAATGTATGTGACACAACTAAAATAGTTAAAAATGTTTAACTACCATTGACGAATGCTTTATATCATCAGCTATATACTTCAACTAGGAATAAAGTATACGTTTTCGTTCAGTATTTTAAGATAGTGAGAGAAGTTTTATTTTCGCCGAGCGAAAAAAAATTTAATTAATTTATGTTGATTCAAGTTTTTGTGTCAATTTATGTTAAAACAAGTATCTTTTGATACGAAGTGATTATGTTGCTGTGAGGTGTATGTAGGTTTTGAACTAACTACCCGTGTTAATATTTGAATTAATTTGTTGGTTGTGCTTGTTCGGTCTGTTAATGTTTATCATGATTTTCTTCTTGATTTCGGGCTATTCGTTTTCGCTATGGATAATAAAATTTGAATATAGTGCAGTTCAATAGAATTTGTATAAAATAAGAGTGAGTTTTTTCAACGAAAAATAATCTTAATATATATTTTAAATTGTTGTTAAATAATAATATTGAGTAATGACAACAAAATAATTTATTGTTCACCATATTTGTAATAATTACATAAATTTTTAAACAAGGAAAAATGTACAAAGGTTAGCGGTTTGGAGTTGTACACGCTAACGGAATAGACACATAAGTAAATTATGTAAAGCAACTTTTGATTCAACATTTTTCTATGTTTGAAGTGTAATGTAATTTTTATTTGTATTTGTATGAATTCTATTGATATGAACTATGTAAATATTTAACAGTTCGAGAACTTATTTGAGATGTGTTGCTTTATTTGTTAAAAAATATTCTAACTTTTAATAACCACACTTATTGATGTTACGCACTATTGGCAAAGCAATAAACCAAAGGGATTATAAAATGTTATGATATTAAGAATAAAATTAAATAGGTCTTTATAGACAGTCTAATAAAAATTCTAGTGAAAAGTTCGAGTGAACATTGAGTTTGATGAAGATATGTAAGTGTGGTCGTATATATTATAATCAACTATTTGAAGTGCCGTATTACACATTACTAATATAATGCGTGGTTGCATGTAGTTTGCTGTAAGTGTTGATAACCTTTCTTCACAGTATTTCACTTATAGACGAGTGTATGTTATTTATTTATGTACACGATCATGTATTTATTATTTTTTTGTTTGGCTTAATCAATGTTGGTGTGTACTGGTGTTGTCTAAGGTCGAATAATAATTCGAGTGAGTAACGCCTTACGATAATTGTAGTATGACATGGGTTCTGTATTAAGTTCAGTCTACTTGGTCAATTTATTTTCAATTTAGTAACTACATGGAATACAAGACGTTTATGTATTTGTTCTCTAGAATATAAATTGTTCAATTAAAATGAATGGATGTTACTAATTAAAAAATGTTCAAAACCTTATCGTGTTTGTTTATTTTTATACCTTTCCTATTTATTGTAGGTGACGTATATATTGTGTCATATATTATCATCATATATTTACAACGCTCACGCCTGCCTATAAAATAAATACATACAAAAGTAAAAATTAACATAACATACTTGAAATGTATAATCTTACATAGTCGTTAAACAAATAAATATTTGTAGCATTCGAACCCCAGCCGTCTCAGATGGTAAATGTGGTTGACTGGGATCAAACCAATAGCAGATACAATGATGGAAATGTGATCCCTCTACTCTCGCCATCAGATCTCTCCCACAAACCTAATCGAAAGATTGATTGCAGCGCCCCTTGAAAATTAAATTCTCACAAAATGCCTTATTGCGCTTGTATATATTATACAGAACAGAGGTATTTAAATTTCATGCTATTCTTATATATAAGTGGTGCTTTGTGACATTGCCTTTTCAATATATAAATAAATCTTCTAATATTTTTTATCTACCTTTTTGATAGGAATAAAATGGAATTTTTGACATCGTGAATGTTATTCTGTCAAAATTTCTGCATTATTAGTATTTTTTTACATTTTTTTCAAAATATTTTTTTAAATAACAAACGATCATTACTTTCTCTCGTAGTATAAAAATGCAACAATTTTTTAAATAAAGTTTTTGTTTTTATAATGCAATGAGTATTTTCAGATTCAATTTATATTTTAGGAAGAAATAAGTTAATTTTGGAATTATAAAGGAATATTATCCAGAAAATGCTTACGCATAAGACTGCATGTATCAGGTAAGCACAATAATAATGTTTAAAATAACTTATCAGGTAAGGGACCTACGACAGCGCGAAGCCATCCCAGCTGACATTTTCTACGGCCGTTTGATAAGGCCCCTACTTTACGCCCATCGCCCGAAGTGATGTATTTGGAGGCCCAAAAGATTAGCTATACCTATTATATGCATTTCTAACAACACCCTCGTACTTCTAGGTGCAATCATATATACTCGAAATATGTATTCGTAAAACATAAAGTAAAATAAAAGTAGTTCAAAATAATTTGGACAAAATATTTTTAATATGTGTCATGTTTTTTTACATACTATTATAAATTGCATTTTACACAATTGCATTTTTGCAATTGCACAATTGATATTATTATAAATTGCAGATATGTAACGTACTTTTAATGAATTAACGATACATTTATTTTTACAGTTGTAGAAATTTAGTAATATTCGGTACGATTTTAAAAAAATATGTACTTTTTCTTAAATTGAAAAATATGTGTCGTAACTACAGTGATATTACGGGAGATATGATATGTCCAAATCTGGTTAGAGGTATAGACCATCTGCGAGATCCACGTCTCAATAAGGTAAGATATATAAAATATCAAGGCATTTCTTAAAGTTAACAAGACACATAGCACTTAATTGTATAATTTTTCCGACATTCGAAGCAGCAAATTTTCGCGAATCCATAACGAATATCATAGATAATTCAAGTTATCGACCAATGATATCGCGTCAATTCAATTTTAAACTTGTATATTTGTTTTACTCCTCTTGTGATTGCAATAAGCTATGTATACCTATCTTCTTTCATCACGTAAAAATAATAATTTAATCATTATGAATAACGGTCATATCCACTCTTGCCCCTTGTTTTACTTAAAAAAATCATACATTCAAATTAAAAAAAAAACGGTTAAATGGTTTTTATTATATTAAAATGTACTAATTAAGTATGAATATAGGAACTCTTAGAAATTATGTCGTTCTTTGTGTCCTTCTCTTTTGGTGTTTTACAAAGTATTTGTATCGATATTTAGGGTTTAGCGTTTACATTAGAAGAAAGACAAACGTTGGGTATTCAAGGACTTTTAGCTACTGAATATAAAACACAAGAAGAACAATTAAATATATGCAGAATATCATTGGATTTATATAAAGATGCTCTTAACAAATATATTTATTTGGTAGAATTGCAGGTAATTTTATTAGTTTGTTGTTGAGGATGTTTGTAATATTTGCAAAATTCCTTATGAGATAGTCTTTTTAAGCACCTTTGTTACATTTTGTTTTTGTTTATTTTAGGATATGAACGAAAAACTATTCTTCAGTCTACTATCACAGAATATTGAAAAGTTTTTGCCTATAGTTTACACTCCGACAGTGGGGTTGGCTTGTCAAAGATTTGGTCTCATTTACAGAAGACCTCGTGGTCTCTTCGTAACTATTTACGACAAGGGTCATGTGTTAAACATCCTTAATAATTGGTTTGTATTATAAAAATAAAATTTAATATGTGTTGATATATGTATATATATAGAATCATGTAGATACAACACGCGAAGCATGAAAGGCGCAGGTTAAATGCACGACACACGTTGCCAAGTTTTTAAGAAAAAAAATGTAAAAGAATATTTAAGATATTATGTATCATATCTGTATAAAACGTATTGGAACTCTTAGGGATTTTTATTACTTTTCTATTTTAATTTAATAGGCCTGAACATGACGTCAGAGCAATAGTATTCACAGATGGTGAACGAATATTGGGCTTAGGAGATCTAGGTGCTTATGGTATGGGAATACCTGTTGGTAAACTGGCTTTATATACAGTTTTAGCTGGTATCAAACCTCATCAATGTTTACCTATCACTTTGGATGTCGGGACAGATAATCAGGTACTAGACATACATTGGACTGATAATAAAAATAAATTCACTATTTTTTTCTTATACACAATGTATAGAATAAACTCAACAACAAATATAGTTGCTGACATGTAGGTAGTCAAATTCTAGAATATTCTATAGTTTCAAATATTAAGCGATCGTAACAAAACAAACTAATTTTGAGCGACGTAACGTCAACATGAAGGAATGTTTCTTAGCTTGCTAGCAGAAATGAATACGTTACATATTTTTGGTCAACTAAGAATACCTTGTGAATTATTTTCAATTAAATTTTAACTATATTATTTGTCATTGCTTATATTATAACTTAAATAAATTTAGCTCCATACATTTAGTTGGAAAGGTAGTTGCAGAACGTTAAAAGGTGCTGTTAGAACACTTTCTGGAGAAGGCCTAGAGCTCTAGACTCTTGAACAAACTTAGAAATGTAGTGCTTCAGGGTTTACCTCTAAACAAAAAAAAAAAACAAAACTTAAGCTTATTATAGTTTTGATTATAGTAGTTTGGGAGTAATTTTAAAATTTGTTCGTGGTAAAGTTCTAAGTAACTAAACCTACAATTAATAATGCTAACGTACATTCCATAATAAATATATATACTTTATCGGATACATTATTTTAGGACCTTTTAGAAGACCCTTTTTACATAGGCCTTCGACAAAAGAGAGTTCGTGGCAAAGAATACGATGAATTTATTGATGAGTTTATGCGAGCCGCTATTGAACGATTTGGTCCCAATACACTGTTGCAGGTAAAAATATTATATATATATATATATATATATATATATATATATATATATATATATATATATATATATATATATATATTATATATATATTTATCATATATATATTTTTACCTATATATATATATATATATATATATAGGTAAAAAATATATATAGGTAAATATATATATATATATATATAGGTAAAAATATTTATCTATTTAGAATTTCCAACAAACGCAAAACACACCTATGAGTAAATTACATCGTTGAATAATGTTTTAAAATATGCATGCTCCTTCTATATTAGTTATTTATTAAATATTATATTATTATTAAATATTATATTAGTCATATTTTTATATAATTTCATTTTCTTTTATGATTTGAAAAACAATTTTTTTACACAAAACAACCGACATAATATTGCATGATACGTTTCTTTATAGTTTGAAGATTTTGCCTTAGTGAATGCAACTCGACTTCTTGAGAAATACCGTGACGAATACTGTACATTTAATGACGATATTCAAGGTACTGCAAGTGTAGCAGTTGCGGGACTTTTTGCTTCCAGTAGAATAACCAAAAGGAAAATGAACGATAATATCTTCATGTTCCTCGGTGCTGGATCTGTAAGTGAAAATAATTACATAAAACACACACACAACAATTATTTCGGTTTTTAGCTATTAATAAATTGAAATTTCTTCTTAATATATGTACTTTATAGTAAACCACAACCAACAACCACATGAAACAAATAAAATAAAAAAATTCTAAGGTCTCCTTTTATGAGGAATTGCAAATGAAATATGTTTGTTGCTTAACTTTTAGTATATACTTGAAATCAAAAATATTTATAATTTTTCAATAAGAGTTTAATGAGAAAAATTAATCTTTTTTTATGGGTTTATTAGGCGGCAACTGGTATAGCAAATTTAGTAGTCGCAGCTATGGTCGAAGAGGGAATGAAGCCTGAAGAAGCTCAAAAGTTAATATATATGTTTGATGTCGACGGTCTGTTGACAAAAAATCGTCAAAATGGTCTTCCAAGTCACGCCAAACATTTCGGAAAAGATATGGAAGCCGAAAAAAATTTTGAAAATTGCGTGGCTACTATTAAGCCGACTTGTCTAATTGGTTAGTTTGATATAGTAAACGATAAAAATTATAAATGACTAACTTTAGTATACAACTGTTTTAATTCGGTAGATGAGTATGTTTTGACGTTGATCTTTTCATTATCGTTTAGGTTGTTCGACTGTTGGTGGTGCGTTCAACGAAACTATTCTTAAGCAAATGGCTAAAAATACAGAGAGACCGGTGATATTTGCTCTTTCGAACCCAACAAGTAAAGCTGAATGTACTGCACAAGCTGCATATGATCACACAGAGGTAAATTATACAAGTAATACAATTTAATAGGTGTACTTTCAACGATTCTGTACTTTAGTCAATTTTATAAGGTATAATTGTGGAACCGTGACGATAAAATTTTTTGAACGACTTGTACAACGGATCAGTTAATTGTTTAATTATAAGTCAGACAAAGGCGAATTTCGTCATTGGTTTATTTTAAATTATACGTAAAAAAATTGAACCGAAATTGGGATGTTTTTAAATAATTTTTGATGAAAGACCTTTTCGACAATTTAATTTTTATACCAAAACAGTTGCTTCCACGAATATCGTTCGAGTGATCTCTAGATATGAAACTTAGTTTGTTTATTATTTTTTGGAATCGTTTTAAATCAACATAAGCTATCCTATGACCTATAAAATTTTGACCTAATACTTTAATATATTCCAGAAACGTTTTGGTAGATGTCGATCTAGTTTTATAATAGTATAATATCGATTAATGTCGAGTAATGTTATATAACTGTGTTAATGTATTCTCAATAACGGATCATCAAATATGTGTCGGTTTTAAGGTTTAACGGTAGTATGCGTATACTTGCAATCTTTAAATATATTAAAACTACCAAATAGGTTTTAGTTTTTCTAAACGTTATGTTTGAACATTTACGATAAATTGATGTTTGAAAAATGTATTCGTATAAGAAAAGTAAACAAAACATTAGCTTTTTAGGAAATAATATAATTTCACCAAATAATATTTAGAATCAAATAATATTTCGAAAGTCAGCACGTTTGTCTCGTTTCTCATCTATTTACATTTGTCATAGGGGAGATGTGTTTTCGCATCAGGTTCTCCTTTCCCGCCCGTTAAGTTCAATGGTAAAGAGTATTTTACCGGTCAAGGTAACAACTCTTACATATTCCCTGGAATTGCTCTCGGTGTGATTGTGGCCCGCTCGCGACGTATTCCGGAGAGTATGTTCTTAACTGCGGCTAGGGTAAGTAGTCGAATTACAAAGAAATTACATTGCGTAGAGAAATTACCTTTTGAATGAATTATAAAATTAGGTGCTAAGCTTATATAAAGTGTTAATCAAAGTCATTTTCTTTGTAAGTAACAGCCTGTGAATCACCCACTGCTGGGCTAAGGCCTCCCCTCCCTTTCTTTGAAGAAGGTTTGGAGCTTATTCCACCACGCTGCTCCAATGCGGGTTGGTAGAATACACATGTGGCAGAATTTCAGTGAAATTAGACATACGCAGGTTTCCTCACGATGTTTTCTATTACCGTCAAACACGAGATGAATAATGATCACAAATTAAGCACATGAAAATTTTGTGGTAAGATTCACGCGTTCTTACCACTACCACGCGTCATCTTGCTTTGATTTTCTTTGTCAATATTTTATTCTAGTAATAGTACCAATAGCAAAGTTAATGCGTTCGTGTATTTTAATCCAATCACGCCAAAACTTCTGAACAGATTTTAAGAGACTTGATATGTGTGTTGACTATGTACTGGAATAAAACAAATATCCTTGTTTTATTTTAATATATAAGAATGAAATAAAAATTAATACAATGAAATTTAAGAGTGAAAATGGCGGGTAATATAAAATAATAAATTTTTCTGTTTGTAATATTCAATACTGTGGTATTAATAATACTCAATACTATGGTCTAGAATGATTTTTCAGTCAAGCTTAATATATGTCATTTAATCTCTTAAGAAGTTTCGGGTATGCTTAGCTTCTTCAACACTTGTGCTTTCAGAACAAAAGTAATTCCAAAAGGGGAAACTATAGAGCACGACAGTCTGTATAAAATGTTCGTGTAAATTTGCGAAACAATATTAGCATAAATGCTTGCAAAATGTTTATTTCGTCATAAAAATATTCCAAAATCCCCAACAACATGATATTCTTTTAAGCAGAGTATAACTTGTATTTTCCCAACACAGCCATTACCAAGCAATACAAACAAAATTATCACATTTACCCATTTTCATTGCTCGCTTATTCTCGAATTCAATTTGCATTCATAGCGGTTCCGGCATTTGTTGAAAAAGTTGTTGCATTCAGTACCGACAACAATAGTGTGAATTTAAGTTGTATAGATAAGAGTAGAGATCATTTCAGACGTTGGCAAACTTTGTAAGCGAAGGAGACTTGGCGCTCGGCCGAATATATCCTCCACTCTGCGACGTGAGGAACGTATCGCTTAATATTGCGATCGAAGTCGCCAAGTTAGCGTATCGTCAAGGTATATTTTGTATATTGATACTTAGTTTGTTGTATTTTACTTAATTCGAAACGAGATTCATTTGCAGTCTACGTGTGCATGTGTGTATGTGTGTAGATTGAAAGAGACGAAAAGGTGGTAAGAAGATTATTGGTGGTGGTGGTAAGAAGATAACAGCTTAGTTTTCAATGTTGATGGCGTATTGTCGATGTAAGGGACGGTTCATATTTCTTACCTATTCTATAAAAAAATATAAAGATATATACACGTGGAAATTTCAGATAGGACTGCAAACAGTTAAACTTAACTTTCGTAAGTTAATAATCTAGTAAGTAATCTTTATCACAGGGTCTAGTATATTTATTTAGCATATTTAGATATATATCTTTATGATATTGTCTCTCCGACCGTATTGATTAATAAAATTTGAAATAGTATAATTATAAACACAGTCAAATATTTATTTGTAACTATATCAATTAAAATAATCCATACTGACCTCTCAATTTCTTTCATGGTTTGTTTTAATAATTTTGCTATTATTAAATATAAAAATTATAAAGAAATATTTTTACTCCTTTCACGTATTCCGACTGAGTCACGCTTTCGAAATCGAAATTTATTTTATAATTTACAGTACATTTAAACATTAGGAAAATAATGATCACTTTAATTGTCTCAGGCTAATCGGGTCAAACAGAAAAAGATCTTCATTTAATGCAACCAGTTTCAAAGTTTTGTTTTAGATATTTTTTCTGCATATACGTATGAGAAAAAATCGTATCTTTCATGTTCTGTAAACGCCATTAGATACATCTGAGGTTATAACTTTTCTACTAAACATGATATGCGAATTATTATAAGTCATAAAGTATATTTCGAGTGAGTGAGTGAGTATTCTTGAGTCATAAGATTAAGGCTTACGTCACACATTGCAGCGCATTGTTGGATTCTCTACTATAAAAGACATCGATCGATTTATACAAAGTAAGTTTTAATATTAAAGTTTTGTTTCCAGACCTAGCGAGTACGTATCCCAAGCCAAAGGATTTCAAAACGTACATCCAAAACCACACATACAACTTGCAATATGACTCTTATATACCGAAGTTCTATAAATATCCGAAACCTCCTAATGTCAAAGTGAAATCGATAGAAGAAATGTACAAAGGGTATGTTGATTATATATATTAAGGTTTCTTAAATAGAAGGATATTAATTTTCTTTACATTCATTATGTGCATAAAACGGCATTGATAATTTCTATGAAACTCGGTATACATATATTTTTTGGAGCTTGTAAATATAGATCTAAGGTCTCGAGAACTGAACTGTTTTTTTAAAGATTCCTACAATAATATGCACGTTTTTGCCATGTTGTTTTAGCTATTTAAAGATATGATCATAATAGCCATACAACTATATTGTTAAGAACGTAGTTCATTAAAATTGAGTTAATAGTGAACATTATAACCAAAATTTGTTATCTTTTGAAAAACTACACCCGTGAACCCGCAATCAGAAAAGTATGACAATGAGCAATAAGAAGTTATAAATAAACATTGACGTTTAAAATTGTCATGTTAAAACGGAGCAATATTTTTTCCAGAGGTTCAATGTCGAGGTGATACATTGCAAGAAAAAAGTCTGAAAAAACCGGCTGAGTTACGAGATGTAGCACTTTTGTAGCGCTCATTATAATACTTAGCATTTTTAACGAAACAAGCGTTGTTAAGAAAATTATTTCCACTATAAATTGTTGTGATGTAAGAAAAATCTAAGCGCGTGAATTTTGAAAACGCTCTCTTGATTCCTTTATCGAAATTTGGATAACAGACCTTTATTTTTTTATCGTTTGTATTATTTATATATGTGTAATATAAAAGTAATTTTGTTTTCCACAATTGCAGTTTTTATTACTTCAGTTAATTCAACAAGACCAACACAAATTAGGGTCTGTGTACACTGTAGTCCTTGGTTAGAAAATTGAGTTTGCTCGTCCACGACGTCCCGGTTCCCTCAGTATCGTGTTAAGTTGCAAATGTTTGTACTGTATGCATGTACACGTATCGTCATCCAAGTTCGCTGGCTGGAACAATATCCCCCGGCTATCACGTTACGCGCCAGATGGTCGTCTACACATCTACAAACTGGACCATTGCCACAGAAAATGTTTGCAACGCCCGGTATGTATACAACGGTTGAAACGTGTCCCCCAATTCGGAAATTGGTTTGCATTTTGACAGCACGCGGAACAGATTAAAAACGAATGAAAGATTTTTCGAACGAATTACATCGAATTAGGTTGCGATATATTTTTCAATAAATTTATTTATATTTCTTGTTTATTTTGTAAATTAAATGTTATTGTTCATTACGATCATCGGTTAAGATTCACGCGTTCTTACCACTGGGCCATCTCGGCTATATACATAAATATATTAATGACTAATATGTCTGATCGATAACAATCGCAGCGGCTATCAATAGAAAGTAATCAACTGCACAGCGCATATTATAATGCACAAATGTTTTCGTAAACACATATTACATATACTTGTACTCTATTCGAATCAAGATTCACAAAGTTCAATAGGACGCCGATCCAACATGATGAGGAAAGAGATCAGGTGCAGGACAGCACTGCCAAATTGATAAATTTAGACTGCTACGAGACTTAGGCGATTTGATTTTTTTAAGAGAATAATCTGTAAATAAATTAAATGCCCGTTTTATAGAATTATTATTTACCTCTCTATTTAAGCGTAAATCTTTGCCAGTATAGCGGAAACTAGCCCAAAGCGGTCCGTTGCTGGGAGACCCGTACACCATTCCGCTATATAAGCTTGTTAAGTTAAATATAATATTAAGCATAATAATCTTACCTCCGCCCTTTGACTGTAAATACAAAGGTACTTTCAAGTACTTTCACACAAGAAAATATTTTAAAAAGTCTTTAAAAAACCTGCATAGAAATTTATTAACATTTTAAAAAATGATTCTTAAATATGAAATGAATACAACTTAAAAATAATATTTTTCATTAAAAAATAGAATATTGAATGGATATAAAAATGTCGGTTATAGTTTTTATTTACAATATGGTAGACGATCAATTTGACAGGCTTTTATAACTGGAAAAAAGACTTTATAAGAAGAATTAATCATTCCTTACATTGCTGAAAACAGTTCAAATAGCAAATGAAACGGTCATAAATTTCAACATTATTAATTCTTCAGTAAATCAAATAAGCAATAAAATCATCCACACATAGTCGAGTTCACTAAAGTCGTTGTTAATCACTGCGAATGATTTTACAACTACATCGGGAACGGCCCCTTTATTTCTTTGATAGTCCCATTATGTTCTCGCCAGTGTGGGTTGGGCTTTTAAAGTAATGGTGGCAGTATTGTGCTAACTAGGTTAGCAGCTTTCATTTCGTCTTTGTTACACTGTTTAGTTATATTCCGTCGCTATTATCGTGAGGTCTGTATTATTATTAAACTCGCTCTTGGAAATGTAAGTCCTTATAACAAGCTGGGTGTTTTCGTGTAATAAACAGCTGCATTTTGTTAAAATATTTAATGTACAGTCAAATCATCACGGAGACGTTTTTTGCGTTCTTAGTAGTGAACGGCCATAAATAAATAAACAAATGCAGTTTTAATATTTATAAATTGGTACTTAATATTATACAAAGATATGAAGCCGAGATGGCCCAGTGGTAAGACCGCGTGAATCTTAACCGATGATCGTGGGTTCAAACCCGGGCAAGCACCACTGAATTTTCATGTGCTTAATTTGTGATTATAATTCATCTCGTGCTTTACGGTGAAGGAAAACATCGTGAGGAAACCTGCATGTGTCTAATTTCACTGAAATTCTGCCACATGTGTATTCCACCAACCCGCATTGGAGCAGCGTGGTGGAATAAGCTCCAAACCTTCTCCTCAAAAAGAGGAGAGGAGGCCTTTAGCCCAGCAGTGGGACATTCACAGGCTGTTACGGATTACGGATTATACATATTAAACGTAGTCTTTTATTAGATTTTCCTTGAAAATGCTCCAAACCTTCTCCTTAAAGGGAGAAGAGGAATTAGTCCAGAAGTGGAACAAAACCAGACTGATACTTAACTATTAAATAGCTTTAGCTAATATACATAGAAATTATGGAACAGCTTTAAATACAATATTGTTTTTACATAACTTTCTCGGTAAATTGTTGTTGAGAATTGATGATATTTTTTGAAACAAAAGTGTAACGCTATGATGCTATGCTGATGCTATATGATGATTTATTTTTTTGAATCTATCTCCGTATCAAATTTGATAAAATAATTGTTTGATTTTATTTATAATTAGAAATGATTGTAGTTTTTAAATAAACAAAGAAAACCTCTTCGATTCAGTTCATACATCGTTATTTGCATTTATAACATTACACGAAAAATCTTTCTTCATTCTTTTAAGAAAATATAAACGTTAGTAGAATTTAAAAATACGAGATTAAACTTAAAATATCTAATTGTTTTTGGCCGCAGACGAGTCCTAGAGTGGAGACCGCGAATCGGCAAACGCAGCGTAGGGCGCCCTCCAGCCAGGTGGACCGATGACCTTAATAAGGTGGCGGGTACCAACTGGATGCGGAAATCGGAGGACCGGGAGCTTTGGCGCACCACTTTGATGATCAATTGTTTATATGTATGTCATGTCATATGTAGTGTTATGGTATATTATTATTATTTATTTTTTTACTATCAAAAATATCATTATTGAATTTTAATTATAGATAGGTATTAATAAAATATATTAACAAAATACGAAAACGCCCGCCTGTGATGGTACTACCTATTTATCACATTCTACTGCAAAACAACACTACAATAGGATTGTTGTGATCCGGTTTGAATGGTTAGTAAACCAGTGTCACCTATAACTAGAAAATAACTAGGCTGGTGGCACATTGGCTATATGCGGTGATGACTACTTACTATCAAGAGTTTTGCTTGTCTACCTATCTATGTTAAATATTAGAAGAACTTATTTGTATTCCAAATGTAATAGAAATTACGGTTAAGTATAATATGAAATTAAACTACTTATGAATTCATCTAATTTAATCGTTCCTTTTCAATAATAACGGCCTTATAAACGTTATTTAGCGAGTAATTAGTTAAACAATGACATTTCCTCATCGTTCGAATGTCAAATCAATAATGACAAAGCGAGAGAGAGAAGTCATTATTTAACTAAACAGCTGGTTCGCTTAGCCACCTTTATAAGTAAGGCGTTTTAAAGTGAACATCGTAGCTTTTATTATAATTTAAGAGAAACCTGTAAGAAAAACCTAATGTAATTCATTTGTTGAAAAAGAAGAAACTGGAAAATTATACTAACAATACATAAATATAAAAAAAACTATATCCATAGAAAAAAAAAACATTTTTTTTAATTCATATTAATTCATTCAAAAAACACAAAATTAAATGAAATTACTTCTATATCAAAAAATTGGAACCAACTTATAGTCGTGTGATGCAGGAAAAATAACCAAGAAAGTATGAAATCACAAGTTAATTGAATATTAAAATTATCATCTTTATCATCTTCATATTCTAAATGAATGTGTCTCATGCTGTATATTTCCTGAAGCTTGGAAGAGCGCTAATGTTATACCTCTTCCAAAGAAAGCCAATCCTATTTCCTTTTCTGATTTTCGTCCTATCTCTATTTTACCTTTCCTGTCAAAAGTTCTTGAAAAACTAATTCACTTTCAGTTAAATCTCTTCCTAAACAAGAACAACCTGCTCAATCCCTGCCAATCTGGCTTTCGCCCTGGACATAGTACGGTTACTGCCCTTATAAAAGTTACTGATGACATCCGATGGGCTATGGACAATAAGCAACTCACTATTATGACTTTGTTGGATTTCAGCAATGCTTTTAATAGTGTTGATTTTGATGTCCTACTTAGTCAGCTGCGTTCTCTTAACATATCCCCTGCAGTCATTGAATTGTTTCACAGCTATCTTCGCGGTCGTCGGCAACGAATTCGCACTGATGACACTTACTCATCATGGTGCGATATTTCTGCTGGCGTACCGCAGGGCGGCGTCTTGTCACCATTACTTTTCTCTATTTTCATCAATTCAATAACTCATAACCTATCTTCTCTCTACCACATGTATGCAGACGATGTCCAGATTTACACCCAGTCGACTTTGGAGAATCTTCCGTTGGCTATCGAAAGAATGAATAACGACCTCAATATCATTCTTGAATGGAGTAAATCGTTTGGTCTTAATGTTAACCCTAGCAAATCTCAATCCATAATTATTGGCAGCCGGAAACTATTGTCAAAAGTCGACTGGTCTTCCTTGCCATCAATAATGTTTGACAATATTGTCATCCCTTATTGCGACTGCGTTAAAAACTTGGGAGTTTTCCTTGACAATACTCTTAGCTGGACTCGCCATGTAAATGAAATCAGCAGGAAGGTGTTTGTTGCGCTGAGGTCTTTGCGTCGTCTTCGACATTTTCTTCCAATTGCTACCAAAATTATGCTCGCACAGTCTCTACTCCTTCCTATCCTTGATTATGCAGACGCAAGCTTTGTTGACTTAACCGAAGACCAGTTAAATAAGCTTGAGAGACTACAAAACACATTTATTCGGTTTATATTTGGATTACGCAAATATGACCACGTTTCACAATTTCGTTCTCGTCTTAATTGGTTACCCATTCGACTTCGCCGGAATATGCACATCTTATCTATATTGTACTGTGTGTTGTTTCACGCTGGTACTCCCCCTTACTTGAAGGAGAAGTTTTTATTTTTAGGGAATCCTGGAGAA
Source organism: Nymphalis urticae (assembly GCA_905147175.2). Taxonomy (NCBI): domain Eukaryota; kingdom Metazoa; phylum Arthropoda; class Insecta; order Lepidoptera; family Nymphalidae; genus Nymphalis; species Nymphalis urticae. The sequence continues at coordinate 5,246,482 of LR989995.1, read as the reverse complement.
GTTCTTCGTTCTGCGAAGAGATGGATTTTAAGGGTGCCTGAACATAACTCATCTTTCTATAATAATTCTTTCACAGTTCAGGCTATTAAGCTCTGGAATGACCTTCCTTTAAATATTCGGGAGGCTAAATCCATATACATTTTTAAAAAACTTGTGAAAGATCACCTTTTGTCTCAAATGCCTTATCACCATTAATTAATTAATTAAATATTTTATTTTTATTATTATTAATTTTTTTCTGCTATGTTTGAGGACTTATCGTTTTTATTCGCTCTTATTGTTTATAGTATGTATTTATATTGTATACTTGTAATTATATATGTATTTATAAAATAATTTATTTATTGATATATATTATATGTATTTTATATTTACATTTATTTATTTATTTTTAGTTTGTTTAATCATATATTAATATTATTTGATGTATTATTAGAGCACCACCTACCTCATATCCTATGAGTTATTCTCTTAATCCGTTGGTTGCCTGGAAGAGATCGCTATGTAGCGATAAGGTCGCCAAATTTGTATACTAGTTTTATTATGTATGTATCCTTGTTTTGTATTCTTTTTCTCCTTGTGGTGTACAATAAAGTATAAAGTAATAAAGTATCATCATGATATAATAATATCACTGTTAAAAGAAATAATAATTTAGCTATGTACAACAAAAAAATTCAGTTTACCGAAGACCTTACGTGCAATTTTATAAAATGCCTGTAAATTAGAGGGCCTTACATATTTACTAGCGTACTCAGAATACCATTACTACTTATTTGCTCATGCTATAATATCTAATCATATTTTTTTATGAAATACACTTATTCCCAATAAAAAGGATACATTTTTAATTTCAACAAGGACGTAAATAGGAAGGGAGTGCATTGTACTAAAGCTATGAATAGCAGGGCTTAGGATCGATCAGTAAGTGTTGCGGTCGCGTGACGGGAAATTTTATTAATGGATTTTAAATTGCCTTTTAACAAGAAACCCGTTTATAATTTCAGTACTTTATAACATGTTGGTTAGATGTAAATATAACACAAGCGCTGAGCATTTGATTACTTTTATATTATTTATTTATTTCCTTAATTAAGCTGTCGGTATAGTTATTTATTCGAAAAACTTTAGTATTTTGTGTAATGTAATAATTAGAATCGTACTTAAAATTCAAATTGAATTTAACAATTCACATATACGTTATTGTTTCTCAACGAAATATCTCTTCTAGACAACTTTAGGACTAGGTAAATAAGATTATACCCTGTACAAGTTAGCTTGATCTTTTTGACAGATGTAAATTTTTCTGATCGACGTATCTTTGCAATGACGAACGTATTATTTTCTTAATTTAATGATTTTAAAAATTGTAAAAATATAACAAAATACATATAACACAAAAGTCCCTAAAGATTTAAGTGTTATCCGAAAAATTTTAAGACATTTTATTGCTTCAAAGTAAAATTTAAATAGAAACAATGAAAATAATAGACGCTTGTACAATGTTACATCGGCCGGACGGATGGGACACGAATAACAGGCAGTAACTGTTACAAATATCGATTACAAAAAATATTTATTAAAGATCATTGTTAAGTTATTGTTACGAACGGGAGTCCTTTTGGTTGGGGTCTCTTTAGCTGGTATAACTCTTTTTAGAAAAATAAGGTAAAAAAAATTAAATCTAATTTACGAATTTTTGAATTACGAAAAGTGAAAAAAAAATTCGACCCTGTTTCTCTGGGAAAGTTGTTTACTTTCATGGTCTGAACCACCTATTTAAATTTGGCGCGAGGTTCAAAAATAACCCTGTAATATTAAATAGGTACTTATTATGAATATTAATATTATTATTGACCCACCGTCGCTTATCTACTCAATGTTTTATATGTCTAGTGCAATAAAGAATTTCACACATAATACAACCACACCATCTCGTCACAGTTACAAGTATTTTAAAACGTTATTTTTTGGACTACTATTTATAGATATTTTCCGTTTCCCATCACCAGCCCGTCTGTCAAAAAGATCAAGCTAACCTGTACAGGGTATAACAAAGCAGTAAGAACGTGGACCGATAATAAAAACTACAAGAAAAATCAGTCCTTAAAAAAAGATTTAATATATAATTCATATTTATATTCGTGCACATATATTTTCGAGATGAGACACGTCATATTTACGATAGAAATATTGAGACAATAGCTGACATTTATTTAGATTATCATAATTAATATTGTATTAATAGTATTGGTTATCTAATATAATGGCTGCCACTTGACGTATTTAGTGACGTGGCAATAAGTGTCACAAGCTGCAACACATGCGCTGCTAGTAGTTAATCTTCTTAATTAATTTTCATGGATAGTTCTGGGTCACGCTGAATCTGTGACGTCATGTTACCAAATGGAAATAATATTAACTAAATCACATATAATATTCTATTATCAATGTGATTTTTAATAATATCCGAGTCTAACCATTTGATTTGGATTGCGATGCTGCCTGGTAATAAACATACAGGCACATTAAAACAAAGGAACAGACAACACAAAACAAAAATAACTACATCTGTGGTAAGGTGTGGTATAAATAAAAAAAAGAAGTGTTTGTCTATGATTTTAAAATAATTGCTTTTTTAACTTAATATTGATAACCGAATTTATCAAAACTATTTGTTTTTAACTGTCTGTCTGTAAAGTTTACTTACGTATTTATTTAAATTATAATAGAAACGGGTCTTGCGTAACATCGCGAGTCACATCTAGTTTAAAAATATATGTTACAATATTTATACGGTTTCAATTGCAAGCAAGCAACACAGCAAAATGTTTGTAAAGCTGTTGACGCAACGGAGTTCTTATTTGATACTTATCCGAAACGACAGTGAACTGCATCGCAGCTGTCGAAACCACTACATTCGAGTAGCGCCTTCTGAGGAGGCTTAGGAAACTTGACTGAACATCTTAGCTATCCGGATTCAAGTTACCTCTAACTCGACTCACAACTGTGTATTTATTAACAAGAACCAATCTCATGTTGACTTGTAGTTGAGTAACTTAATGTAGATTAGTATGCTTGTGTTGTACACGCTGTGAATATTACGTTTTAATATAAATTTACTATTATAATTGAGTTATTGGTTCGTGTAATAATAAATAAAGTATGTTAAGGCCTACCTAAGGGGGATTTGAAATAACTCAAAAACTGTTAATCGAAATCAACTAATTTTAATGTTTAATAAAGTTGTAGATCAACTACTACAAATAAAAATAAAATAGACAAATTCTGCCGTAAACAAAAACAAAATTAAACATTTTTAAAAACCTAGTTAGTAGGCCTTATTATACTCATGGTAGGGTAATAAGGCCTAAAATTTTAACATACTTAAATAATAAAAATATACTTGGTACATTTGGTAAATGAGATCAATAATAATAGGATACACTAATTATGCTTAAAGCCTTAAGAAAAATGAAAAAAATCTTTGGTTAACAGCCATCGGGGCTTTTAGAATCATCTGTATCAGCCGGTGACAAGCCGAAGCCACCACCACTCATGATGCCAAATAATTTTCAGACCACGATGCTTGTTTGAGAGGCATCGTGGTTGTAGTTACTAAAAGAAATAATAAACCAATTAGCACGCAGTTATAATATAATATAATAGGGACATTCTTCACACAAGGCTATCTGATCCCAAACTAAGCAGAGCTCGTACGATGGAAATCAGACAAATGATATACTTTATACTTTACTTTATACTTTATTGTACACCACAAGGAGAAAAAGAATACAAAAACATGGATACATACATAATAAAAGTAGCATACAAATTTGGCGACCTTATCGCTACATAGCGATCTCTTCCAGGCAACCAACGGATTAAGAGATAATTCATAGGATATGAGGTAGGTGGTGCTCTAATAATAAATAAAATAATATTAATATATGATTAAACAAACTAATAAATAAATGTAAATATAAAATACATATAATATATATCAATAAATAAATTATATTATAAATACTTATATAATTACAAGTATACAATATAAATACATACTATAAACAATAAGAACGAATAAAAACGATAAGTCCTCAAACATAGCAGAAAAAATTTAGCGAATACGATCATTTTAAATAAAATTTTTGTTATTTAGGCCTTATTGTCCGACAGGCCTTATTACCCGCACCTACCATACATGAAATACTGATCTTAGAATTACATTAAGTAATTTTTATTAATTTTAAATAATCGAGAATTGTAACTAATAATGCGGTTGGTGGAATACACATGTGGAAGAAATTCAGTGAAATTAGACACATGCAGGTTTTCTCACGATGTTTTCCTTCACCGCCAAGTACGAGATGAATTATAAACCCAAATTAAGCACATGAAGATTCAGTGGTGCTTGCACGCGATTGAACCCACGGTCATCGCTTAAGATTCACGCGTTCTAACCACTTGGCCATCTCGGATGGATTATATAATTGTAGTTCACTAACCTAAATGTTGGCTAGTTTTGTGTGTGACATAGTTTTAATTGCCTTGTTTCATTTTATTAAATTAACTATTTTGCTACTTTAAATACAATTACAGGCAGTCCTCGTACTTACGGCATGTTAGATTCTCGAAATACGCGACGTAAATCGAAACAACGTAAGTTGACATATTTTTTCATATATTTACATGTAAAACTCAAGGGTTAGGATCCACACGGACTCGAAATAAAAAAAAAAAAAACTGCATTTGTAACAAAGGATATACATACTTTATTATCAAAAGTAAGTTCTTAAAATAATAATATATGCAGTTCTGAAATGTAGTTATTATATTAAATATATATTTAGTATTTGTGTGTTATTAATTTTAATAATAATTATAAAACTTTAATATGTAATCAAAATATGTATGTAATCAGAAATAATAAATTAAACTTTTGGCTTAAAGAAACTATCAATTCTAGATTGCTTCGCTTCTTTCTTCTTGCTATCATACAGATCTTGGTAACACTGATAGGATGCACAAATTTTGTTATTAACGTTGAAACTTCTCTCAAAATTAGGATCATTTTCTTCAAAAATTTTCATGGCATTCTCCAAATTTGCAAAGGCTACGGAAAGTTTTTTTACTGTAAGTTCGTTTTCAGAGTTACTTATAGAAGAAGCTTTTTCTTGTGACTCGATTGCTTCCTATTGTACTTGTGCCTCCAATGCAATAAGAAATGACTGTAAAATAAATAAAATGTAAATGTTTAGAAATGAATGAAATGCCGGAAATTGAAACAAATGACGTATGCTTGAGGAATAGTGTCAAAACATTGTTCGACGTAACTTGAAACGACGTAAGTCGAGGATTGCCTGTAGTTTAGTAATTTTTACGACTGTTAAGTTGGTCAAAATGTTAACATCTAACTGAGTAACATTTAAATATAATCTAATAATACTTATAACTAGTAATTGTATGTATATTACATGGCTATTCTTATAGTATCTTGCCGGGTCTTCTCTGCAGCGTGCGAGCTCGGTAGAATCTTCGTCGTTTTGCTGTAAAACGATTCAAAAGTGCTTGTAATAGCCTAACTTGATTAACATATAATTTGATTACGATTTATTTTAAGAAATCGATTACTGGTGATTGGGTTTGGTATGTTAACTGTTTCGATGCCTCTTTTTCAAATTAAATGTTATATGAAAAACTTAGTATACATTATAAATTTATGTTAAAATTGTTCACAGAGCAAGCATGTTTTTATTTTTCATCCTAGTTTGCGTAGAAGCATAATAAGGATTCCAAACAAATTTTAAGCATCTGATAAACAACGATGTATTCAGTAATTTATTACTCGGAATCTGGTTCGTTCAGCAATTTGTTTTAAAGATTTATATTTATATTATCGTGCAAACGCATTTAAAATATGTTTTATATTGAAAATACGTAATACGTTATAACAAGAAAATAAACGAATAATATATTGTTGGGTATTATTTTTTTCTTCAAATGGTCAATGATTTAATATATATTTTAATATCAACCCGCTCTGTATTTATCCAACTCCACGAAAGAAAGCCACAAAACTAATTTTACTTTATGGAAGTGTAACTTTAAAATGGTGCAGCGTGCGAGCTCGAAAGTTGCCATAATTATATTCACTTGCCACACCTGTAGTGATACTATTGGAATACACTTTGTTGTTAATATTTTATTTTTTATTTTATAAATTATCTCTATATGACAAAGGTTAAAATTTCATGTAAATAAATAGAAAATGTTTTGAATATGTCTTTAAAAATATATCGACACTTACATTGATGATCAATATACACAACATTAATTGTCTAAATAAAATAATAAAAACTTGTATTTAAGAATATGAAAATAAAATTACTCGTTATATAATGCTCGATTAATTACGATTGGGTTAGGTACCCAATCGTTGTCAACATCACTGATTAATAACATTTTATATATTTTCTTATTATCTTGGAGACAACGTTTCAAACGTAGAAAATTAAATTACTTCTTTAAAACTGTTCGGGCTATTTGTAATTTTATTCTCGATCCCAATGTTCAAGCCAATTATTAATTAAGAACTGCTGGGTTAAAGCATCTCCTCTCAAAGAGAACTTTTGAAGCATTTCTCACCACGCTTCTCAAATGTCGATTGGTGGATTCATATTACGATGAAAAACATGATGTTTCCATTCACCGAGATGAATTCAAAACCCGCATTAAGTACATGAAAACTAATTGGTTGATTTTTATATAAAAATTAAATCGTATATGTAATTCGGTTATTTTTGGTAGAACTGCTGGTAGCTTTACATTTAATTTAATGTTGTAAATGTACTTGGTAAATTATATTAGCAATGGTGTGACAGGGTCTGGAAAGGAAAATTAATGTGAAACTATTACTATATTATAATATATATGTTATATGAATACAATTTGATTGAACTATACCGAAATCGGAGCGACTCGCTAGTGTGTTAATAAATAGGTTCGGTATCATAATGTAAATTGTAAAATGTATATTTTATACATAATGACTTAAGAATATTATTATGTAAGCTTACTCGTAGTAGGGGAAAAGCGTAAAATGCTTGAATAACTTTCAACTCCATGGCATGAAATAACTATCATGCGCATTCTCAAAATTATTTCAATTGCGCCTACGAGAAGTTTATTTCGACTTACCTAAGCTTATTTAAATGATTTAGCTTTAATAATAAGTTTCTTAAAACAATTTTGATCCTTCAAGAAATAATTATAAAGTGTTAATTATTAATTGCAAGATATTTACAATCGTTAACCTTGAACCAATTAATAAAATGAAAATTTCTAAGTTTTCCAATTTACTTCTAAACTTACACTTATATATTTGTAGTCAAAAATATGGCCCCATAATATTATTAAGGTTTCTTTATTTATGTTCGAATTTCTACCGAGATTTAAAATAAACCTTTCACATAATTATAAAAAGTGATTTTAAAATAAAGATAAATTAATATAAAGCTTATTTACTTTTGAATGAAAAAAAAACAACAAAAATTTACAATTGAAAAGTATGTGCATTAAATAACAAAGAAATAAGTAAAAACTTTGCTTCAAAAATATTCGTTTAAAAATAAATGTTGGAAATTTGACCTTGAAATGTTGCTTTGATCGCACTTAAAGTGTGTCACTTCAAAAATCGAATACCATCTATTTAACAGCATATTCTATAATACTACATTATTACTGTCTTATTACATATATATACAGTAAATTTGTATTGTTTGTAGTTAAAAGTATTCGTAAATAAATAATAATGCCACTAACTCTATGCTAGTTTTGAAATATTTTAACCTAATGGTTTTTGGGGGAAATTGCCAGTAGGTGAACAATAAGATCACTTTTTGTACTGCATATCTTGTATGTAAAAGAGTATAAATAAAAAATAAATAAATATAATAATATATACTTCTAAAACTATCTAAAGATTACTTTGGTTAAATTAAATAAAGTTTTAAATTTTTAACAAAAATATAACGTTTTTGTCAAAAAACCTTATATCAAATATAAAGCAATAAACGGCTGAATCATAGCCGAGAGGCCTGTTATAAAATATATGACTAAAGCAATAACAAAGCAATTATATTCACAGAATGAATTATTTCCATGTTAATAGTGGCTATGGGTCGTCTGTTAGGCTATTTCAGTATTAGAATAGTAGGTATATGATTTTATAAGTTACTATTGAAATATTTTAGAATACATCATTTTATTTTTTTATTTTTAGGTACATATTATTTAAGGATGTCTCAATACTGGCTTCTCTCCGATATTCGTGTCTGACTTAGTGCTATTTTTTATGAAGTCCATCTCAGTTGGTATTATCCACTCATTATTTATGCTAAAATAACCTCAAACATATACAATGCTTCGTTACAGCAGTAGCAACCCTGTAACAGTTTAATTGCACACATATCCCTTATGTTATGTTGGTGTAAACCATTCATTATATTGTCAACGCGTTGCCAACTCTAAGATCAAGAATAATTTTGGAAGGAGGAATGGAATATGTATATACCTATTTGACACAGTGTCTATGAATATCAGCTGACATGATCACTTACCGTGAGGTGGGTTATTTGCACGTCTACTATCCGTTTAATACTGTTATCGATATTTATATGTAACAGATTGAGTATCAATCAAGGAGTGAATTTCTCACGGGATATCAATTAAATGGTTGACGTCATTGGTTTGGTTTCGTTCAAAGCACAGTATTAGTTAGATTGCATTTTACACAATACCGCGTTAATTTTTTTACAGAATCATTTGTCACTAAAGTCAACTGACAACACTTGGACACTTTTATTGCCTAATTTTTATTTGTTTTTTTATATTGGATATTGTATTCTAAGTATGTGGGCTTAAAAATATAATTTATTCAGTATTTTTTTTAATGTTGTCTCTTACAAGCAAACAAGATTAAATTTTAAGGCTGGAATTTAGATTCTACTGAAAAGAACCGTTAAGAAAGTCAGTAGTTATTCTTTTTTATAAATAATACATCACTTACCTATACTTAATGAAAATCAAACAATATTAACATACTTTTATAACACCTACATAATCTTTTTCAAAATAATTGTTTATTAGTTTTTTTTAAACATGAGCTTTAAAATTTTTTAATTGGTAAATGTAAAACGTTAAAGATCTGAGAATGAAAATATAATTGTTCCGCCAATTTAAATGTCTCGTCCATTTAAAACACTTCATCCATTTATTTCCGATGCATCGGAAAAAAACATCAACGAGATATTGGCATTAATCACTAAATTTTGTTTCAAAAACCTTTTAAAAAACAAATGAGGCTAAAATCATAAAAAAAGATGGTTCATCTTTTCGTGACTTAAACCTTAGGATACAACAATAGCTTGGCCTAAGTAATATGATCCATAACATGTATTTCATTATTTCGATAAAATTTTCATGAATAAATTCGCCTTACGACATCCCTTAATGCATGTACAAGCAAGCATAATTTTATACTTTAAGATTCTTATAGAATTATTGAGTAGTCATTTAATTATAAATATAATGAAATCAAACATTCTTCTGTTCTTCTTAGAAGTTATTTCTAATCAAACTTGAAAGTACTTACTGTTTCGACATGTTGAATCCATTGAGTCTGGCGAATCACAGTGGTTACTTCATAAATAAACTACATTACAATTACTTTCTTATACACGCGGCTTTAGTCACCGTTTGTTACACATCGGAGACCTTTTAATGTTTTTTACTTTTATCATAATTTAGTCGAATGCCATGACATTATGTTGCTTTATTTATAGACCCAATTCCTTACCAAGACCATTGTTATCAAATATCATACTAATTCGTTCATCTCTAATAACGTGAAGCGGTTATTGCAAACCAACGCTACGGATTTATCACAAAAGACTCGTGCATTTTTTCGGGGTAAGAAGTGTCTATATAACTTTTCCGTTTCCAAACTATCACTTTGCAAATATCAAGACCATCCGTTGTCCGGATCCGGGAAATACGTGGGACTCCTAGTCGATAAGCCAGACTTCTCTCTAAAATCAGTTGTTCTCTCTTATCATAAAGCGACGCCAAGAGATCGTTCCCATATTGTGCCTTCACTTCCTGAGCAGGTTGTCCCTTCCCCGAGGGTATCACAGGATACCGACGAAGGACATGCCTAGCTAGGTGTCCGTCTCCCTGGTCTTCTTCGGCGGATCAGATAAGTGGAGATATATTCTATCACAATAACATACTAATTGGATGTTGATATAATAATTTAATCTTACCAATTAAAATTAATACATTAAACATTTTAGGACAGAAGTTAAACATCAATTAAAAGAAGTAATAAATAAAAATATAACGAATTTAAGGACATTTTATCAATACATGTAAGGAACAATTCTGTTAATTATGCGATGAAAATATTTTTTTTTTTTTCAATCATCAAATCAATTGATTGATTGATTGATTGATGCGATGAAAATAATTTATAGATCATGTCGATATCTCACACTAAACAGATAATATTTTTTGCGCGTAAAAAGAAATGCAAAAACAAAAAATTCCCGCGACAGACAATATGTATGCTGTCAGTGCTATTGTCCATAGATTATCGCTAACAAAACAATAATATATTGATTAATATTTATTGTAATATGAATAGTACATAAATTAGCTACCAAATGAAGTGTGTGTGTTTTACTAAATAAAAGATTTTGTTATGTTTCTTTTTTTAATCTCTTATAAGTATTCACAATTCCCTCTTTACATATTTTAGGAATGTAGATGAGCAAGTGTCCTCCGAAGGGAAGTGATCACCTTCACCCATTGACGCAGATACAGTTGGAGATATAAATCAATTCTAACACCGTTGCGCCGAATACGAGCCAACGGATAGTTTCCGTGATCGATGTTATGTCCTTTGTGCCTGTAATAACTGGCCCACTCGGCAATATTTACAAAGTATTATTTACTGTTCTGCTTCGTTGCAGAATAACTGTTTAGGTTTAATAAAATTCGAGGTAGATGATCGTCATATCATAACTACTGGTGATAGCCATACATTTAATAAATCCTCTAAAATGACAAATTGCTTGTATTAACCTGTATTGAATAAAGTATCTATATTTTGAATTTGGTAATAAAAATACACTCATAAAAATAGGAGGTTATTTTATATAAAATCAATTTTATGGCTAACTACGCTAGACCAACTAGCTTTACCTGCTTTCTGTGGCACGGGAGTATGCATAATAATAACTTTTACAGTTTTGCTGCTGCCTCTGTCAAATGCTTAAATGTAAATCTAAATAAAACAATCTAAAAACTTTTTATTGACTTGACGTCGGATTTTAACCTAGAACCAAAAGATCGGCAGTTTTATAAACACTAGATGATCGCATTATAATATAAATACATTATAACAATAAAATTAAAATTATAATCAGATCATTTCAACTAAAAACAATAATCACGCAAGGTTCATATCGTCCTACTACAGATATGATTACGGCCGGTGATATTAATTTTAATGAAAACTTTATCCATTTTGCGTATGAACAAATTAATTTATGCTAAACTTTATTTTATTACTGAGCCTTTGATAAGTTAGGATTTAATACAAACATATTATCTATGTAAATATGAGTGTTAGGTTACAATTTAGACAATTCAACGTTAAATAATTATTTTGTTCAGAAATTATATTTTATATTAATATAATTTAAGCAATAATTAATTAATATTGTAAAACAAATAGAGAGAGAAAAGGAGCAGCAAAGTTTTCATCTCGACGAAATTATTAGCAGTATTTGAATAGTTCGGAATTCTGTAAAGATTCCGCTCCGGGCGCGGCGCGACGGGTGCTTAAGACTGAATAGATGTATGTTATCAAAAATTCCGTACAATATGCATAACTTTACGGCTATATGTGTATACTTAAAATTGAAGCACGTTTTAGGCATTTTTTTAAATTACTAGTCTAAAGGCATGAAAATACACACACATTATACATATGGGTGTTATTTATATGCTAATAAATTATTTCATATATTGCCATTTAAAATAAATACTGTAAAAATAATCTTGTATGGTTATTTTTTCGATATTTCAAGAGCTAATTCCGTCCAAGGTCCTGTGAATAGAAGCGTCTGTTTGCAATAGCTCTGTATAAACAGTAATCTGTGGTTAAAACCACTCAGCACGTTCAGATTTTATACGGACGATTTTTTAAATAAAAATATACCGTACATCAGAACGATAGTTTAATAAGAAATCCCGTGTACTAGTCCCTTAGATTTCTTTATTCATATATGTAAATTGTTTTAAAAGAGAAAAAAAAAATCAGTCCTATTTTAATTTGTATTTGTGTATATTTAAGGCTTCAATGTAAATATTTTTAATTTTTAATTATAATTTAATTTGAATTTATTAAGATCAGTAGTTAAAAACATATTGCTTAAAAAATAATAAGGTTAATCTTTATTATTATTATAATTTTTAATTTTATAATATGTTAATCTTTAAAAATATATTTGCAATTTTTTTTTCAAAATAATCCTAAGATATTTACAAAGCATTTTCTATTTCTGTAAAGTTGTTGGATCATTAAATCAAGTCGTTCCGAAAGTCCCAGCGAGATAATGTAGAATTCGAGTGGGAGGGGTTTGGAAGGTGCGAGGATTCCTCACACCTTCCAAACTCTAGACTGGTCTTGGTCGAAACTCAAAACAGAAACGGGGTCAGGGAAACTAATGTTTATTGCGTTGCTAACTGCAACCAACACTAGCTGAGATACTGCGAGATGCTGGCGCTGATATTTCTTGCTATCAATGTTTCATTTGTAATGGGTACAAATGAAACATTCAAAATACGTTTAGATTTTATTATCACCAAGTTACTTATAATTAATATTAATAATATTAAATTCGCTTTGGATTTATTTCTTTATTGATGTATTTTATTAAAGTATAATAATTATGTTATATTAAATTGTCTATTACCTTTTAATTCAGTTTTATTCCTATGCCGTCAGATACCAAATAACCCGAAAGAAAAACCTAAAATATTACATAACATTTACAAGTCATGTTTTTTTTAGTAAACAAGTTGGTTATTTTTTTTTGTCTTCGTTAAAACAACCTAAGAAAACTAATTATCTTAAAACAGAAAAAAAAGCAATTATCTTAAATAGCAAAATTAATTAATCTTAAAAGATCATTAGAGCATTCGGGTAAGAAATTCAATGAAACATTTGTAAAATTCCTAGCAGATTATCCAAAGAGGATTGGAGAGGCTGTGTCAGTCACGTTCCCGCTGACATTCAGCCGACCTAATTCGATAAGTAATGTTCGTGAAATATAAAAGTGAGCTGGGTCTTATTTTTGTTTTCCATTACACACGAGCACCGCCCGGGGGTGAAAATTAAGATATACGGCGCAGAGCTCGCAAACTTCGGCCCCACTCGGCTTTGGACGGCTCATGTCAAAACTTCTTAATCATGTTTATAATAGAATTTTCCTGTAAATCTCATAATCCTTTGTTTCCTCGCTCCATATTCTAATTGAATTAGGTTCATAAATATTACGGATATTATTGTAAAATAGTTAATTTAAAAAGTTAGTCTGATACTTTTATTATTGCTTAAGAAATATACTAGTTTAGTCGTAACATACAAAACCTTAATTTCAATAAATAGCGAGCCAAGTAGCGAGCGTATCGAATACCTTTAAATTGCGGTGGCAGGTATTACACCTATAAGTTCCAGCAAAGACACGATTTAGCTGCTTCTATTCTTGAATAACATTTTTGTGCTTCCTTACTGAAATGAGAAATACATATTAAATTGAAAGAAGTTGAATATATATATATATATATATATATATATATATATATATATATATATATATATATATAAATATATATATATATAAACTATTAATTTTTAATTAAATGTCTTCATATAATCTGAGAAACTAGCTAATTCTTTAAAAAATACCTACAAATGTTACAATTAAAACACTAGTAGTAAAGTAAATCAGTCTTACCATTTGTTTCACATATAAATTATAGTACACTATATGAATGAATCTAATATGAACGTTATTAGAGGCATACAATTTCCCTTTTAGTTTGAATTGGAATCTCACGCTTAGTTAAACCCAACAAATGGCTATAATTTTTCGACCGCACCACCAATTTGCGGAAATACTGCGGTTGTTTAAATAAACAAGCTTGGTATTTGCCTGAGGATATTCTGTTATCGAACTTTCATTCAATTCTATTTATCTGCTAAGTCTGCTTTACTCATTTCAGTCCATGGATTTTTTAATTTCTCATTTAGATGTTACTGAAATCGACACAATATTTTAAATTTTGATCTAGGCAGTATTCACGTTTTGGGTCCGTATGTCCTTAAAAAATTAGTTCGACGTGTAACCTTATAACTACATATAAACTATAAGGTATATATTTTATTTAATTCCTTGTATGTATAAAGTTATCTGTAATAACAGATTGGGACATTACTCAGCATACGGTGCAATCTTCGATATTCTGTATTTAATCATAGAATCGGTCAAGATCTTTGACCAGTCGAGTCAAAAAGAAAACAAAAGATTTATATATTTTTTAACAAAATATATATTTATACATTATTTGTTGTTCTATATTAATTACTTAATTATAAGTCACAGACCGTAAAACAAGACAAAAGCTCCTTTTACTCTTTAAAAGATAAGTTAAATAAATATTTTAGCTCTAGTCTAATTAACAGTCTTAGTGTTTAAGTTTTTTGAGAGCCTTAACTAAGAGTATTATACTCGTCTTAATTAAAGCTCTCACTCGACTATGACTTTAATACTTTTTTCATTAAAATAATACTAGCTGGAACTCCTTTTTACATTAATATAATCCTTTTTTCCACTTCAATGAGAAGCTGTTTTAAAAGTGGAGATGAAATAGCCCAAGAGGGTAGAATTAAATCTGCGACTGCGGTTTCGACTTTTACATCGCTAAGCAGCCTTTATGCTGTTCAACTATTGAGTCTTCGGAATTATATAAAAAAAACGAAAGTAAGGTTTGCAGACCACAATTTTCTAAACAATAAAGCATTTTCTAAAATTATATAGATACACAATGCTTTTATCTTCTTCTTTCAAATGTGAAATTTCTGTATACAGATTTGGACAAAATGGTGTGTGATATTCACCCACTGTATAATGTTTATTCGTAAGGTCGGTAAGCTGTTAAGGGATAAGGATTTATAACTATTGGGGCAACTTCAGAGTTACAAGTGTTCTAGCAATTTTCCACATCACATGCTTAGTTAAAGACTAAAAAATCACATACATATTGTTTCTCAATTTATGAGCTGATCTATTTATTGTACTTACATTTCACACATAGTTCACTTTTTTTAACCATATTCCATTTCTGTCTAAATGGTCGGCAACGATCCACACATGCATTGATTATGTAAGAGGCTGCTTATTAAAAAAAACGGCAGTATACGTCATAAGATACTACATTCCTGGTATATCATAAGCAGATCTTCATTTCTAAATAATGCTATTTGGTCTAATATCCAATCCAGTATTTGAATCAAGAACCCATGTTGATCTGTAGCCTAAGCAGCCACTGGATCGATAAGTAAGCTTTATTGTAACACAATATACATATTTTTCAAAGTAGTAACATATTTTATTTAGAAAACATAAAGTTCAATTAAAATTCCTAATGCATTTTTAAACGGTAACAACTAGATTTGTTAAATGCATAAACTGCGCGGTTTTGTTTACAACAAAATAAAAGTGGGATTTTGGACGGCAGCTGTTGAATTTAAACAAAACTTTCACCAACATTTGGAAGTTTGTTTAAAACTAACGCGGTGCGGTAAAAACGACCGTGCGCAATATATTCCACAACTTGGTACTTAATGGAGTGTACTGGCACCATGAATTATCACCACAATTTGACGAATGTTTGTAAAGAAAATACACATATACACACAAAAAAAAAACCTCTTTCTGTTTTAGTAATGCTTGCATGTTTTTATTTTATTTTAGTCTACTGGGCGTGTTAAAAATTTGTAAAACATAAGTTTATTATTTTAGTAATTTTATCTTCTTTTACCTTTTACTGCACTTAATATAACGTTCGTGTTGGCAGCATATGTACCAGGCGTAGACTGAAAAGCAGCTTAGCTGAGACTACGACCTTTTCACCAAATTATCAATCATCCCATTGTTAACTCGTTTTTTCATGGTTTTGTATCTTAATTTTGTCTTTGTTTCTTTTTGGTGAATAAAGTTATTTTATTATTATTATTATATGTATTATCATTATATCGTAGTTAATAAAAAAGCATTATAAATTCTTAAACGCTATAGCCATCCAAATATTTGTATTCATTATAGATTATTAGATTGCAACGGTAAATCATGACTTTAAATAGTACACTTTCCAGTTGTCTTGATAAATAAAAAAATAATAAATCGTTTTATGCGAACTATTACCTTTCACACAAAATTCTCCATTAAAATTTCCTTAGAATTAGTTGTCGTTTTGAAGATTACGTTTTATTAACGTGTTAATAACTAAATAAGGTTAATGACGTTATTTTCGAATCACTATCACACACTTCAATTTTATTCATTTGTGTTATATTGGGGGACGAGATTGTTTTTTTTTAAATTTAAGTCAACGGTTTATATGTAGCATATGGATTCGATGCAAAAAAGGTTGGTACGGTTATCATTTTTTTTAAGTCTGCATAATATATATACAAAAGTTATTATATATATATTTGTATGCATTTATTACAAGCTTAATATCATAAAATATCGCAATTTGGAATCCCAAGGAATGATAAAAAGTTCCATATATGAAATGAACCTAAAAGTTTCTTAACAGATGCTTTCAAGTAAAAGATGCGCCCGTAACCCGAAGCCGTTCATTTTATAAACCAATCGTTGCAATTTACGAAAGATCAAAGCGAAATGGAGGTATGTTAGAATTCGTTGGCGTAATCAACGAAGATCAGCGCTTAAGTGAAAACTTGGAAAATGTTCGGGAAGTTTCTTCCGTTCAAGATTTGGTGTGAAACAGTTTTTTTTTCAGTTTAGATTTTTAAATCCCTTCTTAATAATAAATTTAAATTACTAATTTCATTATTTAATAAAATAATATGATTGATATTTACATAATTTATTATAGCATGTGTAGCTACGACGTTATTCATTTGTAATTTTGATATATTTTGACTTCATTTAATTGACATTTTTTCTTCATTGATTAGTCATCTCTGTCTGAAACAGTAACAGTAGTAATTTACTGTTAAACAGTTAAGACAAAATGTATTAAATTCACTATTCCCAAAGTGAAATTTGTAAAAACGAATGTAGTTTTAACTTTTTGTCCCTTAAATGGGGAAGCTAGTGTCACTCTAGATTCTAAGCTTTAATGAGGCCATCATATTAATTGGCAAATAGATTCAGCTTTGCAGCTTTAGCGGTAAAAAATATAGATTGTTGACTGATTTAGATACAGCTCGCCTAGTGTATTTCAGTTATTTCCACAGTATAATGTCTTATGGCATTTTACACTGGGGTAATGCAGCCGACATTAATACGATCTTTGTACTGCAGAAGAGGGCAATTTATAACCTGGGCCCAAAATATTTACTAAGATGTAAATATTAAGAAATTAAAATAATGACTGTCGCTTAATATATATTTGATAATGTTATGTTATTTGATTTGTATGTACACAAAAACATAAAAGATTATCCCAGAAATTGTGACGTACATACTGTTAATACCAGGAACAAATATTAACTACAAACCACTATTACCCAATTACACAGGATTAGTAAGTCTTTTATGGGACAATGTATACGCTTTTACAACTGGATCCCAGAAAACGTTCATAAATATTCAATTTTGAAATTTAAAAGAATCGTTAAGAAATCGCTCGTGTGCTGTGTGTTACACAACCAACTTACCAATTTTGAGATGATTACACACCTTCGGAATGAAGTGATCACCTCCACGGTATTTTAAATAAAAAAAATATTATTCTGTTATTGTGAAAATTGTCTATGATTTTAAGAGATATGAGCCGAGAATGCCCAGTGGTAAGACCGCGTGAATCTTAACCGATGATCGTGGGTTCAAACCCGGGCAAGCCCCACTGAATTTTCATGTGCTTAATTTGTGATTATAATTCATCTCGTGCTTACGGTGAAGGAAAACATCGTGAGGAAACCTGCATGTGTCTAATTTCACTGAAATTCTGCCACATGTGTATTCCATCAACCCGCATTGGAGCAGCGTGGTGGAATAAGCTCCAAAAACCTTCAAAAAGAGGAGAGGAGGCCTTTAGCCCAGCAGTGGGACATTCACAGGCTGTTACGGGGGTTAAGAGATATAAAAAAACCCACTAAATTTCTTTCGCTGGTTCTTCTCAGATCGGAGGTGCTTTATGACAATCAACAAGTAAGTATAACGCTTCTACATTGAATATAAAGATTTTTGACTTTGACTTAACTCAAAATGCTACAAAAACTATACCATACGTAAGAATATAATCGACAAGCAAGATAAATTTCATAAATAGAATGACGTATTCTATTATAGGATTACAATGCCTGTCTTTGTATAATATATTTGAACCAATTAATATATTAATATTATACAAATGTTTGGTGATAATTAGATTGAAGTGGAAATAGTCACGTAATTGTTTCCTCGAGTTTATAGTGAATGAATTAATTGTAACAAGTTTTATTGTCGCTCAGTCGCTATTCAGTTATTCATTAATGTAATTTCACGAACTCAAACGAAGCATGAAATGTACTAGATTTAGCTAAAGTACTTTTTGTGTCAACTTTAAATTTTCTCTTCTCTTAAGAAATAAAATTCCGGTTTGTGTGTTCGTTTTTTTATTGTATAGGTAGGTGGACGAGCATATGGGTCACCTGAATGGATGGTAAGTGGTCACCTGGATGGGTGGTAAGTGGTCACCTACGCCAATAGAGATACGAATTGTAAGAAATGTTAACCATCGCTTGCATCGGCTATGCGTCACCAAGCATGGGAACTAAGATGTTATGTCTCTTGTGCCTGTAATTGCTCACTGTGTACACTGGCTCACACACCCTTCAAATCGGAATACAACAATACTAAGTACTGCTGTTTTGCGGTAGAATATCTGATGAATGGATGGTACCCAGATGAGCTTGCCTGACTGAGTTTGATAAAGGGATCACCTGGATAGTTTTATCTTTAGTTTGACCTAGTAGACGGCGTTGTTTATGACATTCAGATTTTATAAATTCTCCCATCAATTGATTTTTGTTTCTTACATAAGAAAAACTTAATTATGACCCTTAAACTTCAGCATTGTGGCACTTCTTACTAGGCTTTCAAATATTTTTAAATATTACTTATTAATCATAAAAAAATAATAATCGTAAGAAGTCGGGACGGAAGCTCGGCTTAAATATATTGGCTTACAAGTATGCCAAAAATTTCCGAGGAATTAATTTACGTTACGATTAACCAGTTAAAGTATTTTATTACTCACAAAATAGGTTCTACTTGTTTTCTTTTTGCGAAATGTTAATTACACATCAAAATATACCATAAAATGGTTTTTTTTTTATTGATCCACTAATGTGTATTTATTTTAGGTTTATTCACCAATGTAAAATAATGCTAATCAATAAAAAACCATATTACAGTGTAAATAAGTGTGTGTTTGTAATCTATTAAATGCAGCGAGCAAAGTTATTAAGTTAAATTATTATCTGAACGAAAAATTATATAAAATTCCTTCAAATTAAATACACGTTCATCTAATTATTAATATGCATACGATATATTTACAAACATACAATAAATTTTATCTGTCATAATCTAACCAATAATGAATTCCTTACGAATAAGTCTAATAACTTAATCTAAAAGTTTGGTTGCAAATAGTATTTTTATTATTCGTAAGAAATCATTATTTTTTATATGAAAAGTATTCAATATTTTTGTTCGTTAATCCAACTTCTGCAGTGAAATAGGAAAACAAATAACGATCGGTTTCGATGTTGTTTTTCATTGTTTGTTTGTACAAGTTTTGATAGTCAATTGGTTTATTTCTATTCTTGTTACAAGTTGATGTTTCAATAGTCTATAATATCATATACATACCATTCTCGTCCTTGTAGTCTTGTTCCGAGGTTGGTGAAGGTCTCAGACCTGCGTTGTATAATATTGTGAATAAATTAACAGCTCGTAAATGTCTCACTACTTGCAAAGACCTCCTGATCTCTCAAAAAGAGATTCTTTAGTTTACTTAGTTACCCACTAAGTTGTTTCACAGCGGGTTCTTACATGCAGCAGAATTTCATTCTATACATGCAGGCATGATGTACCTCACCAAGCACAAGTTAAATACACGGAAATTAAGTACATGAAAACTCAGTGGTGGTGGTACGCGGGTTCGAACACACAACCTTAGCTCATTATTATTATTCTTGTATTCTAGCCACTGGGCCATCTTGGCCATCTGCAGTTTAAGTGCGGTTTACTAAGTAGAACCACGTTGTGCCGCGCTGCACCGCTGCAATACAATTTCGCTCACCGCGTACCTTTAGTATTCCTATTTCCTCCAATTAAATTTAAAGCTTATGAGAACAGTCAAGCTCGATTTTACAACTTTATATATCACTACGCAGCCCAGCAGTAATACTAAATATATTTCACGAAACTATCCCAATAAAATCTCAAAGTACTTCAATAATATGAGACGTTATGGTGAAACATTAAGGTCAGGCCGATAACGAAATCGTAGTTTAATCCAATTTCAGTTTTATGAAAGGACATTCGTCTGAATCGGCTTATTCAGCTTTAGATAAGACACGTATATCTTCATCGGGACATACTTCCAATTATGCAAAAGGTCGCTGATTGAAATGTTTTGAATAAAACGAGATGTTTCCGACGAGTTCGTGTTCTTGAATACGATCACATATTTACCTTCCATCCCAAAATTGTGATTTTATGGATGTGTGCTTACACGGCTTTTATGTAGTATGAATATATCGATTACTTATTAATGGGTATTTTATATGATAATAAGTATAATCGACATCATGCGTGACATTATATTATAGTATTGTAATAAAAATATTTTAAAAATAATATGTATAATATTATATTACGTACTTAAAATGTTATATCTCTGTTCTTGCAATATATTGTACTCATATTATATACGGCAACAGCTAACTTATCAAATGTTAGAGCCATAGGAAAACATGATTTACCCTTATTTCGTAAGCAAATATATATATACATTAACATAAGTTTTTGAAATTCAGAAAAAGTAGCTCCTATAGCTAAGTGAATAAGATAACGCATAAGTGATTGAAGTTCTATATTTCTGGAAGATTTTAAGCAAGTTCTTCAGCGACATGTTACAGGCATGAATGTAATGTGGATTATATTTCATAATCAAAATCAAAGTAAGTTTTATTCAAGTATAATTTTAAAGAGCAGTAAATTTAGCAGAGATTTCCCAGTTGAATGCCCTGGAGTTCAACGGAAGATTACAAAGGACAAAGGGTCACATCCATCCAAGGGCAATTGAGTCTTATTCGTAAAATATCGTGAGGACGTTGATTGTCTACACTAATATTATAAAGAGAAAAGATTTTTAATTTTTGTATCTTTATTTGCAATGGATAAACTTAAAATCTACTTCACTGATTTTAAAATTTCCGTCATCTATTGAAAGCTACTATATCAGCGAGTAACATAGACATTGAGGCTATATATATGATTACGACAACATTAAAACAGTATAGTAACGGCAACGTATAATTTTTTCCTGTAAAAGTAATTATTGCCGTAAAAAGGTAAATGTTCAACCGAGACGAAGTCGGGTTATCTTATAGAGGTCTTGAATTCAGCCTTTAGCCCACAATGGAACATTTATTGTTACTGTTGAACTAAAAGTTTTTAAACAATTACCATTAAAAATGAACGATTAAAAAGTGTGCTACCAATAAAACAGTGTAAGTAAAAACTTCAGTGTTGCAGCGTCGCTGAAACTCCCGCGGGCATCATTTCATTCGGCCCATAGACAAGCGAAGACCATTATCTACTCTTACTGATCCCAGTGCTCGAATTAAAACTACACCATCCATTTTAGTTTCATTTAATTGAAGCCCACATTTACCTTTATTTTTCTATTCATTTTTATTAGTGAAGTATACAAATGTTGTTAAATTTCGCACAACAACAATTTAATTAACAATTTCAGTTTTTCAAGAACAACGATGTTTTTTCAAGTGTTTTGTATTGAAAATTTAAGTCAAAATCGATGATGAAATTAGAAAACGTGAAAATTCTTGAGATGCAAAAATGTTTGTGTGAAATATTTTTTCAATCAAACCAATATACAATGAAAAAGCGAAACCGGGATACATTTTACGGATTTTGTTTGTACTAGCATTGTGTTGTTAATAAATAATAATAATAATAATTTCCTCCAGACCGATTTCGGCCACGGCCAATCTCAAGAGAGATTAGCCAACTGCGCAGGAGATATTATAGAGCACAAGTGTGTGCGCAAACACAGGTGCATTCTCTATTTCTTAACTCTCATAATCCGATGGGACGGCAATCCGACACGACAGGGAAGGATTCAGGCGCAGGACCAACGGCTTTACGTGCTTTCCGAGGCAAGGGAGTGTACACACTTTTACCTTCCCAACTCCGGGCTGCTACTGAGAGTTTTCTGACAGAAAAACCCGATTACTTTTTATTTGCCCGACCTGGGAATTGAACCCAGGACCTCCGGGTCTACTAGACCAACCAATCCACTAGACCAACGAGGCAGTTAATAAATAATACTTTAAAATATTGTACATAGTTATTAGTTATTGTAACAATAATACTAATTATTATTTTTATCCAATAACAATATTCTCCACTTAAAAAGCCTTTAGATAAATTTTCTGGTGTTGGATTTTATAATATATTCAGCGGCTTATGAAGCTACATATATCTACAGATTCTGAACCCTCAGTTAAGAGGGAAAACTTTCGAGACAGCCTTCGCCTTATCCTTTTTTGGTAACAACTTTTTCAAACTATATCATTGCTTTGAATGTTGCCTACTTTTTTATATTATCTAACTTATAGTTGCGTGTGCCATCAACCTTATCAATTCTATCATGAAACTAGAAAACAGATTCGAACTATTTTATGAATATGATCTTGGAGCAGTTCACTGTATACCCTGTATACATTAGCTTTACACATGTAGCAAGTTTTTTTTTCTTTTGTTTTTTACGGGATCCTTGCGGCATGTCAAACCCATCTTAAGCTATTTTACATATCAAATATTATCTTATAGGTTTTATAATTACGTTACAAATTGACAAACATACATCATACTGCTTCGGCCACTGTAAACGTGGGATCTGATAAAGCACTTTTTATAACTCCGACATTTAACCGACTTAGCCGAAATTATGTAGCAAGTTGTTAATAGTGATAATGGGGCTTTAAGAAATAAAATAAATAAATGATTTATCAATAACTAAACGC
The DNA here is from genome assembly GCA_905147175.2 of Nymphalis urticae. Lineage (NCBI taxonomy): Eukaryota > Metazoa > Arthropoda > Insecta > Lepidoptera > Nymphalidae > Nymphalis > Nymphalis urticae. The sequence goes on along the minus strand of LR989995.1, from coordinate 5,222,832 downwards.
TCAAAATGATTCAACAAATAGATATTTTAATTAAAAACAGAACTATGTAAGCTGGCTTGGAATGTGTAGTTATATCTATAGGTAAATGAGAAATGTTTCGAATGCACTCATATATCATGAAAAGTCTACGATATTTCGGCTCACAGCAACTGGAATGACGAATGGTCGTTGAACTTTACCTACGGGTTACCTGCAGTTCTGAGATAGCTTAATATGAATTGAATGTAATTTTGAATTTATGAATAAATTTAATTTCAAAATTTGTTACTTTTAGTAATAAGATTAAATGAACGATGTAATCGAATACTAAACACTCAATTTATAAGCGTTTATATTTACAAGATGAAACTGGTTAAACGGCTTTAACGTTTAAGTTATAAAGTTCATAGTTGAAATATTATTATAACTACGATTTCATTGGGATGTTTATACGAAGTTAAGCTATGCTTAAAAGAAAATATTGATCTTATAATCTAAGCGATAAAGTCGATAATGGCGTAATACTTTTCACCACTGACCTAGGTCGTAGCTTCGAACCGAGTCAACATCAGAGCGCCCACAGTTATTAATACTCGCGTTAGTGACTTGATTTATGCTCTATGAAAAGCGCGCTTCGAATTTACGACGGAAAATCCATTTGTAGATTATAGTTCTAACATGTAGTGCCTTATTCAGGATTTCAAGAGAAATTCGTCGGGCATAGGTGGAGTGAAAAGGCAAAGAAGATATTAATTGCGATCTATATTAATTGATTAAAAAAAAGATTTAAATGAAAAGTAACCAATTAAAAATAAAAGTAACTAAAAAAATGAAAATGAAATATAATAGTAAACTAAAAACTAAAGCATATGATTTTTTTTTAATTTTATATAGCTTACATTTAAATAAAAATGTAGATACATAATGTTTGAAATAAAGAAAAAAAAAATTATTAAGATGTTGAATAAACGTATTTCCAAGAAACTTAAAAAAAATGTTACTGGGTATATAGTTACTCCATATTAAATTGTTACTGCACGCAAGCCAATGGCAATAAAGGAAACTAACTCTTTCAACATTTGTCGGTCAAAAAAGTTTTTTTATTAGCCCATTGTGAGTCACTGCTGAACAAACGCTTTTTTCGTTTTACTCTAAATTTCGAAGTACGCCGTTGTTTTGATAAAACGCTTTAAAATGAATGATAAATTTTGCGAGTGATTATTTTGGAGCAATATTTCTCCTCTATGCATAGGTCGGTCTTGTTTGGCAGTTTTTTAAAACTATTTTTATATAGCTGATAACATAGACTTTGTTTATATATTTATTTGGTGTAGAATTTTGTATTTTATTAATATTAAATATGATCTGATCTCGAACGGACGTGAGTGTTAAATCGTATTTACATTACATTTTTACAGCTTATAACATAAATACGTAATCCATTAAATACAAATATACAATAATTATAATAATTGTAATTATGCAATAATTATAATTAGTATAGACTTCTTATATATTTTTCTTTTTGTTGAGTTCTTATATAAGGGCTTACTTTATTTTTGGCTGGAACTGGAATTTCTAGCCACTTCTATGATAAGAAGAAAATTTGGGATTTTAATTTTGACATATATGTCTTAAGTGGTTTTAAACGAGAAAACTCAATGCATGAAAGCAGTAAGTTCTGATTTTGTACAATATTTTATCTATCATTTAAACTATGTGTAGGCCAAATCAATTAGGTCAAATCTTGCAATTGAATTCTAAACAGTTCCTAAGCCCGATTTGAATAAAATTAGGCATTAATTTATGGCAACACAATATAGTATATAATTAAAATTGCATATAATGTATATATATAGATTTTTATAAATAAAAGCTTCTTTGAAAATAAGTGTCTTTTAACTTAAAAACTCAGCTATGCACGTAACCACCATCCCGCCCTCGAAAAGCTTGAAGGAATGATCTCCAAAACATTAAGATAAGAGATGAGAAAGTCCTTGTCTAGCGATGGAGCGTTTAACGTTTACTTTTTTATTTAATTTTTAATATTCATAAATCTCCGAACCGAACGAGTTTAATATTTAATATCCTCGAGTCAAAGATTGCCTGAGATTGTTTTGCAAATCTTTTGTACAATTTGTATCTGTTTATTCCGTTTTTTTTTTCGTTCAAAATAATATTTCATCAAATGTTTCAAATTATTATCATATTAAATTAATACTAACAGAACAATACGTACTTAATTCATTGCGAAATAAATCAATTTATAATCCACAAAGCGGTGTATAGAAACAATTGAACCTGTTAACGTGATAACACGCTTAACACCGGTAATGGCGAAGAGAATCAGAATTCGAATACGCTGCGCATTGGCGTAACTTCGATAGAGTGAATATTAATTCTATCTTTAACGAAACGTCTTGTAAGATTTAATACGGCAGCTGAAAGTTTTAACCCATTTTGAACTGAAGATATTTGATTCCTCCGTTGTGATTTTGTGTTTTCAAATCAAGTATTTTGTTTTTTTTTTTATTTTGTGTTTTATTTAGAATTTGAGATAAATACAAGAAATATGTATTAATTAATACTAAATGAAGTATTTTGTTTTTTTTTTTTTTTATAAAAGGACTGCTAAAATATATTCACTTAATTCAAATAAAAGAATGTTTTTACTTCTTAATATGTAATGTGTGTTGTTTTATCTATCTCGTTAAAAGTTTTCTGCTGTCTTTGTTTTTTTTACATCACACTCCTCTTAAGCAGTTGTATAATTACAATCAGCTTAAAATAACTTTCTAAAATAATTAATTAGTAAATAAATTTGACATAATTTTTTTTTATGTAATGTTCATATTTTTTTTTATATCAGCAATCCTAATACCGTCCTCTATATTCATCGCAGTATCCCCCAGGTAGCGAGAAAATTGAAATGTGAATTTCCACGATCCAGAACAAAGAGCATGTAATAGTCATACATCACTGCGCACCTGTCTTGCCTTGCGTAATCACTCTGAATACAAAGTGCCTGCAAATTTCAAGTGTATGACGTACCACTCACGTACGCGGTTTCATTACAATTAAATTATTCGTGATTGACATAATACATTTATAATTACCTATCTAGTCTTTTCCCAGATGCATTTAAGTTTTAATTCTGTTTTTTTTTTATGTCACGGCAATTTATCATACTTACGCAGAAACCCACCCAGTCCTTTACACTTCACTTAGACACTACAGTTTAACTTCACTTGTAACAGTATGTGTGAGTCAAATTTTGCAACCGAATATTAAATCAGCTCCACTCAACCGCTTAAGTTGAAAATTTGCACATATGTCGGTGCTGGTGACAATACTCGTATAGTTTAGTGTACTAAATTTGATTCAATTTAGTACGTGGATTGAATAAAATGTTTCTTATTGATTTGAGATTTAATATATTTTACTAATGATTTCTAATAACTATAATACGTAAATCCTATACCGTCATAAGTATTCATGTGCTTTATTTGTATTTAAAATGATTTATCTCGTAATTGAAGGTGAAGGAAAAAATAGTAAGGAAACTTGAAAATGAAATAATAAATCCTTACTTATGAATGCAATATCGCAAGAAGGAACGACAAAATCGCTTATTGCAATAGGAATAATATATTTTACCTTTTATCACATATATAACCTATGTAGGTTACAATAACAAGTATGTCTAATAACAATGATATGTATGTTATTTTTTAATTTTTATTAATTATAATTCAATTAACGCGGTGGTCTGCGTCCTTACGCTATCAAGCGAATTTGGGATAAGATTGGATCCTATTTATGCTCATATTACTTTCTCTAGTTTTACAGATTTAAAATCTTTTGCCGGTCAAGGTTTATCATATTTTTCCTTTCATTTAAATATTTACGGAAAATATAGTGAACCCAGTCATGTTTGATATAAAAGATCGACCCTCATCATCTGTTGTGCACGACGTTCTTACAAGAGGCCTAGAAGTCACACTCAATAAAAGCCTCTATAACAATATTAATTAAGTCTATATTCCTATAACAAGAAAATACACTTAACATGTTAAGGGGTTAATGTTTCAAGTAGTTTGTTACGCTTGTAAGGGTGAAGAAATTAAATACACTGCAGTTGAACAAACCCTTTGAGTTTAAATCGTTTGTGTATCTTAATCATGTGTATTCGATTGTATATATAAGTATATGCGTAGATATATAGAAGTTTTTCTTTTTTTTTATAATATAGGTAGGCGGACGAGCGTATGGCCACCTGATGGTAAGTGGTCAACAACGCCCTAGATATTGGCATCGTAAGAAATGTTAACCATCGCCAATGCGCCACCAACCTTGGGAACTAAGATGTTATGTCCCTTGTGCCTGTAATTACATTGGCTCACTCAGCCTTCAAACCGGAACACAACAATGCCAAGTTTTGCGGTAGAATGTCTGATGAGTGGATTGTACTACCCAGGCGAGCTTGCAAAAAGCCCTACCACCAGTAGAATATAAACACAATGCTTATGTTTAATATAAACAAGCATTTTACACTTTTACAATGTTCAAATAAAATAATTTTAGTAAAATACTTTTGACACTTCATTGCCACTGATTCAGAATTGTGTCTGTATGAGTAGTTTCTAACAGGAAACTGAATAGATAGTTTTGAAGAGATTTCTTTAATAGCGTAAAGGAACGTTATTATTAGTAAGCCTTTTTTAAATTAGGTGCTGTATAAATTATCTAAAGCTAATTAATTTCAAACTAATAGATTATATATTCAGTCCAGAAATTATATATTCAAGTTTATATCATTATTATAATGTGGTTCCGTATAGGTATTGTCTTACTGCACATATAATTTAGCAATAGCTATTTGAGTTATAATGAAAATTATAAACTAACACCTAATGATTTTCTATTAAAATAATAAATATTTTATAATATTAATATATTTCTATAGCAAACATCTTTCAGAAAGCGCACTTTAAAAATAAAAAAGAATACAACATATTTTTTAATTATTGTTCTTTACGGTTTTGACGTTTATTCACTTTATAAATTTATTTTCAAAATATTTACAATTATAGTTCTATTATAACAAAGTATTTTCTTTATGAACAATTAAAAATAACTAAAAGTCTTGTATAGTTTACAAAGTACGTTCTATCTGACATTACCTAAGGTAAGTTTATTCAAAACTTTCTCTGGCAACACATCGCGTTCAACGAAGTTATTTTAAGCTAGGAATGTAAAATGTATTCGTGCGGTGTTCGAATATAGTTACAATGGTATATAGTTCAATTTTATTTTGTTTTGTTACACTATTCACTAACATTTAGCGTTTGTGTGTGATATGGAACTTCAATTGGTATAGCGTATTCGAGTACCTGCATTAATTGACCGAACATGGAAGTGTGTCAGAACCGAATTAATTATGTATATGCTTCATTCTATTCCTCATTCAATATTTCCCATATTAGTGCAAACATCGATTTGCGTAAAGAGAAGATACGTATTTTCTCGTCCACTAAAAGGTTTTTAGTTACACATTAAGGAGTCAGATGAGTCTAATATTTACTTTGATCGTCCATACTTTTTCACTTAGCAGCATTGCATTGCTCTTTTGTTACGTTTTGTCATATTTTAGTTATTTAAGGTTTCAGTACATGCCTAAGGAATGTGTTTTGTTAATTGCTATATGTAACGTCCGATTTCAGCGTAACCACCACGTTTACGCATCAATGGTTCGAAATAACTAGACACGATCCAAAGCGTTTGAACGATGCCTACGACGTCTATTTGAAGTCAGCTTTTTATCACAATAGTACATTTCTTGTCTTAGTAAGTATTGTGACGTACGGTATGACGCTGTAGGCGGCCGATGACGTATATGGAAGACCACGGGCTAAGTGAGGTATTTGTAATATTTGTTTTAACAAAACAAATATTTAGTATATTAAAAATTATTATTGGTGTTGCCATAGACACTGTTCTATTTTCAACATATGTATATAAGAAAGACGCTTAACATTATCATTTTGTTTCCAGCTGTATGAGTTCGATAAAAGCCCAAGGGATGAAGAACGAATCGACGTCTTACGAAGCGAGCCGGTCACTTCCGTCGCTGGGATTGCGTTACACACGGCTTCAAATCTTTTCATATGAATTGTTTGATATAATTTATATTTCTCAAGAACTGAAATATATAAAAATGTTTATGTTCTGTTAATTTTCGTTTCCAAGAAGTATAGTACAGGACGAATATCGAAGGCAATTTGTTAAGTAATCAGAATAACAAAGCGATCGTATCGATTTTCGCTGGCGCCACCGCAGTCACAGGAAAGAAATGTTATTAATGTCTTTTAAATTACCTTTTCATAATAAATCAGATTTTTTTTTAATAAATGTTCGACGTTTCCATTTCCATTGTGAGGAACGAATAAAAACATAATTCATCTGTAAATCCAATTCAACGATCATACAATTGTTACGAAAAAAATACATAAAAATAATAAATAGTTGCAGCAGATTCATAAGATATACTTAATTCTAAGCGAAATATAAATTTTGACATCTCAAATTATAATATGAAAAAGCACGACGCAATTAATATAAAATTATCTTTAAACGACTTTATGAAATGACTTCGATTGCGAAGCGATTATTATTGACGACTTTTAAAATTTCTGCAGAGCAAAAGCCAGCTTTTTCATTCGTTGTAGGAAATATATAACATTCTACCCGGGATGATTATCAATATCGTTCATTCTTTTGATGTGCAACCTTTGGCATATAAATTATATCGTATTCTTAATTAAAATTATCATTTCGATCGATATTATCCTGTACTATTCACACATTCTCACGTCACCTTCGTATCTGTCAATATTCATCTGATAAAAATATTATATCTTTTAGTGTTAATGCTAATCGTAACATGTAATTTAAATCTCGACACATAATATATTCACACATATATACACATATCTAAGTGAAGACAAATTAATTTTATCTAAAAATTTCAATAAAATATGAAATTATATTAAAATAAAATATGTATATAATTTTGTTCATAAAAAAATATTTTGTCTACTAGCGAAAGAAACTCAGGAAGTGGTTTTCAACGAACCATAAATTTTGGTATTGTAAGAAATATTAACCATCCCTTACATCGCTCATGCGCCACCAATTGGGAACGAAGATGTTACGTTCCTTGTGCCTAAAGTTATCCTCGGACACTCACCCTTCAAAACGGAACGCGACAATACTAAGTATTGCTGTTTACCTACCCTTAGATTGAAGTTACAAACTATTTCCTTAAAAGGAGAAGTGGCCTTTAAACCAGTTTGTTATGCACAGCATGATGTTACTTCAGGTTTATTTATTTGAATAGAATATCTTGGAGCCATATGTGGATATTTTAGGTATGCTATAGTGTAGAGGCATTCGTTTTGTGCCAGCAAAGAGAATATTTCAAACGGTTCAGAGAGATCTGTTCACTTCACCTCAGGGATTGATTAAGGGGCGCTTTGACTTCAATGGTTCATTTATTTCCTGTGTATTGATGATAAATTTGCTCTAAAGTTCCGTTCGAATATATTTTATGTTAACTCGTATTATGTATAATATTGCAATATTGGATTCGGCCTATTACGAAAAATATCGCACGAGGGAATATAGTGTACCCAATGTACATAAGATTTTAGATTTCATATATTGGTAATAAGGTATAATTCAAAGCAATATTTTTATTGGTATTAATATATGGGCCGATCCTATTTCGTTTTGTCCCTTTCTTCGCCCGTTTTAATCAACGGGACCTGTGGTATGAACCTTGATGCGAAAAATATGCGTGCGTGTGATCTGAAATTTTATTTTTATAAGCAATGTGGTTCTCTTTACAGAATATTCGAATGTAATCATGACTATTCGATTATTTCTTTATTAAATATTGAACAAATAAAAAATGCTGAAGTTCTAGAATGTATTTTGATAATCTGACACAATGTTTTGCGGCGAGTATGTTTTAAAAACTATAAAAGATTTATTGCTAAATCATTCCAAATTATTCAAAATAAATCAAATCAAACAATTACACATACAAACATTAACGTGTATTAAATATGTGATTATATTAAATTATTCATAACTTTTTTACTAATGTAGTCTAAAATCGTTCTAAATATATTTCAAATTGAATCTAAGTTGAATAAATCTTTGCTAAGAAAAAAACCATATTTGTATTTAATTTATTTTAACAAATGTTATCTACATAATAAAAATACCTGAAGTATTTTTATTTTAATAATACATATATGTTCTTTGGTATGGTTCAGTACCACTAAATATTTATACAGTGTATTACTGTATTTTGGTTCAAATGGTAAGTGAGCCAGTTTTATAACAAGTTCAAGAGACCTCTTATACATATACTCTTATAAAAAACATAGCCATGTTTTACATTTCTTACATTTAAAGTGTTTATAGACATAGTTATCATTAGTTGGCCGGTTTCCTCGTCTACCCGTCTAAAATAGATTAAAAAAATATATAGTGACAATAATTGTATAAGATCGAATGCAACATAAAATATACAAAAATGTACAAAAATAACAGAAAACACTTTCGTCTAAAAAGAAAACGATCTGTGATATCGCATGTATATAAAACCACTAGATTCAAAGGCACTCCAGCGTCGAACAAATTGACTCGGTGTTTGAAACCTACTTAAAGTTGAAAAGTTTTGTTGTACGTCTCAGGAATCCCCTTCAATACTGTCGCTAAGAACCGAGTTTTAAAATGAATTGAAACTTATAAAGACATTTTATATTTACTTGATAATATCTATAATAAATTGGTTGAACTTTTTATAAGACGGTAAAGTGGAAAAACATTTGTACTGGACAAATCGCCTTATGTTATTATGAACTTAACTGCAACGTTGTGTTATTGATGAAAATAAATGTTATCTAAATATAAATAAAGAATCTCTCCATTCAAACACTGTCTCCATTACCAAAGTTGTATTCACGAAGTTGCGAGTGTAGTTCGAATTTAAGTCTAAATAACACTTCGCAAAGTAATTTGTGAATGCTGTACAAATCAACAAAGGTATTTCAAAGGACACAGTAACCGCTAGAAACGGGAATGTATGTGGATTGAGCAATTTAATTCCAACATCCCTTTCTGGTATGACACGCGCGATAGGATTCCGCCCTAACGTTGTTGACATGCCGCCTATTCGCACGGAGCGATTGCTACATTCTATACTTTGTAGAAGGTATCAATGAAATCCTACCGGTATTGTATTCTATTTTTGAAAATTTTTAAAGTGATCATACATTTCCTTTGGCATTACATCTTCTAATTTAATGAATAATGAGGGGTTTGGTGTGGAAACGGTTAAGCCGTCAGTCCCGGTTAATAATAATAATGTTTAATGGTTTCGATGTGTGATATAATTAATCGTTAACTCTGGATGAGAAAATTATTCTGATTCAACTTTAGGCCTATAATTTCTTATAGTTCGGATGCTCAAACCTAAAGTTAGTAATTAAAACTGGATAACAGTACTGTTTCAAACGTAACAACTTGTGAATGTTAACCACAATTGGGCGAAGGTCTATTCGCCTTTAAAGGTGACATTTTGGATTCAACTATGCTGCTCTAATAGGGGTTAGTAGATATGTGACAGAATTTCATCCGATACATGCAGGTGTCCTCGTAAATAATTATTGTGATTATAAAAAGAGCTTTAAAATTTTTTTAATAAAATTTATTTTAATACTTTATCATAGTGGAAGCTAAAAATGTAATGAAAATTACTATGTATTTTATTTGGTTTACTAATTTGTCTATTATTAATCACTATCTGTGTTGCTAGCAGAGTTCATTCGACAGTTCGAACTGATTTCGGAATTAGCTTTCGTCTAAATTATTCAATTCAATATGTCAATAGTTGATTACCTGATAAATCGAATGCATGCGAGTGTGTTATTTCGAAACATTTTGTTATACTTTTATACAAACAAAATAGACAGTTGTTATGTGCCTTTGTCAGGTCCGGCTGTTACTACATAGCTTCGTTCGGTGTAAATAAAACAGTATCGATTGCCACAAAATATGGTCTGACGATAATCTTTGATGTATATGTAATATAATGTCTTTTATACTAAATTTTATGAGTATCTATTCAGTGAACGATGATCATTGAGCGCAAATAAATTAACATATTTATAATTGTGTTACTAAGATAAAATAATTACTAATCAGATCCTGAAATATTTTTAGAAATTTCTCGAAATCTAACTATGGATACTTGAATATAGGTAGTAAAGCAGTACAATGCTCGAGTTGATCGAAGACATCCAGACAATGGAGCTAAAAATTCCAAATTCATTCCGTAAATCTTTTGATTCAGTTTGAAACTATTATTCTCCTCGGCTTTGTTCTTGGAAGCCCACAATGCATTTTCGGCTGGAAAGCGTTGTTAAAATATGTAGACAGACAGTTTGTATTCATACCGAATCACTTCTCCGCGTAGTGTTAAAGTTTGCATTTTAAGATGTTATTTTCAAGAAGTGCTACGTGATAACGGTACAAATTCCATTCATACAATATTACTAAAAAGTATAAACTTTTTGCCATTTTTAAGTCGAAATTTTCCATTGTTATATTATATTGTACGTAGATATATTACAATATGTATAGAGTTGGAATTTAGTGTCGAAATATAATATTTTAATTATAACATATTTTTAGCAATATTATAATTAGATTATTTTTTCTTTATCTATTCAATAAAATCCTATTCATCAGAATTGATTGTATTTATTATTAATGAGGCTCGTATAATAAATTGTGATGATGAAAAATAATTATTTTTATCACAATGTTTGATTAATGGGATTATTATGGTTTATTATGCTGTTTTTGGGAAGCATCGAGAAACATTCACCAGCGAACATTGGACGCTCATTGTGAAGCTGAAAAGTAATTAGAACGGTTTTAATTACACTTTTTTATGATAATAATATTGCTGGGTCCCGTAATAATACTAATAGGCTCCTTTAACCTTCGAGGCACACGATTCTTTGTACTCACCACTTCAGAAATAATCAAAACATTTATGAATCACACGTACAGTCTTTGTTGTGCTGAAAATAAGGGTCAAAATTTAACAACTATAAACCATGTTAGTGCGTGATTATGAAAATGGGCGCGGAAATGGTAAATTTTCACATATCTTGGTATAATGAAACCACGCACGCAACTATTCATCGCGGTTGGATGCTAACCTTTAAGTAGCTTTTCCTATAAGGAATCATATAGGCGTTATTATCAAGAACCAAAAAAAATGTAATTGATTATTATAATTGAAACTTTTTACGTATGGAACTTTTTACGTTTCTAGTATATGTTACATATCACTGTTATGTTACACCCAATTTTTCGAGACATAAATATCATTGAATATTAGATTTTTTTTAAAAACCAAAAAAAAGAAGAATGTTTGATGCATGTTTTTTTATTATTATGTGTTCATCGATTTCTTAAAAGTCCTTTGACCAATTTGGATATAAGTTTTTTTTTCTGACGTCTCACTCGGAGGAACGATATTTTTCCGAATAAGAAAATAAAAATCGCTGCTATCAATGCATTCTTTACACGAAGTTTGTCCAATAAAGTGTCCAATTTTTTGTAAAGAAATCGTTTGGGCAAAAGCAAGTATATTTTTATCAAAATCAGTTTAATAGTTTCTTAATTATATAGAAATGTTTTCCATAAATGGTAACTTACTGCCGTTCGCCCACTTTCCGATAGCAATTATAGTTCAAATTATTTCACATAATTCCTTGTCAAAATTATCGCTTACAATTTCTAATTTGGACCAAAAGTACTATTGGATATTTAATACGATGTTTTTTTTAAGGTTTAAATAAAATATAATAATCCTATTTATTTAACACATGCCCATGTAATTTTATATAAGAGCTAGTAATGTATTTGGTTATATTACAAGATATATTAATAAATATATGAGAAGAATTTACTGATGGTAGGGTTTTGTGCAAGCTTGTCTGGGTAGGTACCACCCCCTCATCAGATATTCTACCGCAAAATAGGAGTTCTTGGTATTTTTGTTTCGGTTTGAAGTGTGATGTTTGTTGTTTTACTTTACTAAGAGCAACATATTACATGCGAAAATATACTCTTATTTTATTTATTTATGTAGAAATTACGTTTTCATGAATATTTACTATAAAAAAGTGGTACAAGGATATAAGATATTTCTTTCAGTCACACACACAATATAGCGTAAGTATTACTTTGAGCTTGTAATTACTGTTTACTTAAACATTGATTTCTCTCTGTCAGTCATTGATTTGACAGTTGTTATCCCAAATATCTACTCCTAAATGCCTACACTAAAATTGAAGAAATTAAAATATTTGTGATATATTGAAAATGATTTCAATAAAACGGAAAATGATCGATAATATAAAGAGTAATGTAATTGCATTTTTTATTAAAAGGTTTTATATATTATTTAAGACTGTCACCAACTTGACACCAACTTCATGTCAATTTCCACAATCAGTTTATTGATTCTACATTCAATGTACTAATAACACATATGCATTATATAATTTAAATATTTCTGGTATCGATGAGAAATTTTATTACTTTATGTAACTGAATTCCAAGATGGAAGATAAAAACAAGCGAGGTTGGCTATTTTGGCCACAGTATTTATGATACTTACCTTGCTCTTTTATTGGTCGAATCATCGAGTTAATTTCCGTAGCGACAGAACTTCTAGGAACGAGAATTACCCATAAAAAGAATTCCGTCAGGTTGATTAGATTCCTTATTGGCTTGAGACGGATATCTTCAAGATAGTAAATAAGGAATTGAAGAAATTAAGTAACTATCAGCAATGTGTAATTCAATTGTTCTGTTTTATTTTATTGTATGTTTTTGAGACTGTGTTAAAATGAAAATAATAATAAATTAATGCATCCATCCTTTATCATATATAAAAAGCTGTATATTAGGTTAGGATGTTGATTTGTTTTACTTTTTGTACATGCCGTGTTCTTCTTCAAGTAATTGTGACACTTAGAATTTTCTTTTGTTATTTAATATTATTTTAATAAGTGTACATATTGTTGAAGAACCAAATAAAAAAAAAATTGTTTAATAAAAATTCCGAATTCTTTTACAGTGAAATAAAAATTTACAAGATAAAGCTTGTTAATAGGGCTCTGTGCAAGTCCGTATGGTACCTATCCAATCATCATAAATTCAACCAACAAGCAGCAATACTTAGTATTGCTGTGTTCTAGTTTATAGGGTGAATGACCCAATGTAACTTCAGGCACAAGGGACATAACATCTCGAGGTGGTAGCGCATTGACAACTGTAAGCGATAGTTGTTGTTGGACTTCTTATAGTGCCAGTATACATTATATAGGCTATGGTGAATACTTACCATAAGGTGACCTCTTTTACTAGCTTAAAAAAGCCTTTTTAAATGAAAAACAAATGAACTAGAATTAATATTAATTTTATAATATTTGTTTGAACCATAATTAAACCTGAAACGGACTAAATAAGCAAAATTATCATAATAAACTCGATTTTTATTTTGAATTAATTTGCTTTTTCGGCTTGCTACCAACTCTGAAGAGTAAATCTTTTTAGGTTCAATAGAAAAGAGAGGGCGAGATATAAAATAGATAGGAGGGAAAAGAAAATTGAATTAGAGCCACACTAATTGGGCGCCAAAGTAAATATTTAAAAGGTAAGCGTAAACGTGAGATTTTTTATTTTTTAAATACGTAGAGCTGAAAATTTCTTTTATACATAAAACTGCTTGAGATCGCGGCTGATGGTGCCGCATGCGAATAAATTTATTCATTGGATGTATGTCCGAATAAAGTGTTATGTAATTTGATATCGTTGACGTATATACTTCTATCATATACATAATATATCGATAAATGTGTTTAATGTGATGAGATTTCTTCTTATATATTATTAAGATTGTTAATCTCAATTTAGTTTAGATAGATTGGATAGTTTAGACAAGTATTTTGATTAAGTCAGCGTTGAATTGGATACGTATACACAATACACACACATATATACATAGGAAAGTAACTCACTATTATCAGATTTTATAATAACATTTGGGAAAGAATAATATCTAAACCAAAGGAAGCTATTATGACAATCTTTATAACCCCTGTATATCTGTATTGTTCCCTGTTGTTGAAGGCATCGCTGCCAGTGCGCCAGACTGTCGTCGCTCGGCTTTTATATGATGATACAAAAGTAATGTTACTATTTTTCTTTATTGTCCAAGGTTTCTAGTTCCATAAAACAACAAGATTACATTGTTTAAAATATTATGGGCAGTGCAGCTGACACTAAAGTGAACCGTCCAGAAATGGCTACAAAAACTATTTTTCCGATGAAACATAAAAATATATATTATGTTTATTTAGCTTTATTTATATGATATATATTTAACTGGGCAATGTGTACGTAAAAGTCCCGGATCAATGGAATTCAGCGTGCTGACATATTTTTATCCCAGTTTAATATATGGGTGATTTTTATTCAGGATAAGATTTCTTGTGGAACATCTTAGTCTGCATCTAGCAGAACAGCTCGTAAGAATATTTTGTAATATAATAAAATTCTTTGAATATTTATCTAACATTGTTTTATTAAGTTCACAAACTCAAAGGACCTAATTAGAATATCTTCTCAGCTGGATTCCGATAAAATTGGATTTTATCCGGGGCCATGTTTACTTCTATATTGTATTATATAATAGTAGTAGAAGTAATGAATTTAAATTAAATTTACCGGCCTATACTGAAGGAAAGTAAGAAGGATAATAAGTACTGACTGAATGTGAGAGATGGATTTAATGCTTTAAGCATTTCCAAACTCACACGTAATGAGATTAAATGCCATTCTTAAAACATCATGATGTACTTACATATTTATGCCCACGGCTGCCTAGGTTTTAGGTTAGGTGGGTTCTTCTAAGTTTTAACGTGGAGTGTTAATATCGCATCAATTTATTTTTTTATTTATCCTTACACGATTTTTGTATTTTAATAAACATTTTTAAATTTTATTTTGTTTTACTATAAAAACAATCCTCAAACAATATCAGTTTCTTAGATTTGTAGCAGTCGTCGTTACGCACGTAGCAACAGGAACACACACGCCATGCCTTATATGACGTCATCGTTAGAAACAACGAATAGCTCTGAAAAGAACTGTTTATTTGAAACAAGGAGCAGCATGCATGACGTAGTATGACGTTATGTCAAGCTCTTAAAGGAATTGTTTTTATATTTATTATCTTCAATTGGTTTCACTTCTTCAACGAAAACAACTCAACTTGCTGACTTCTTGAAACTCATCTTCACTCCACGAGCCGCTCGAACTGCCTGAACGTGATGACGCGATAAACGAGTATTTGTAGAATCAGCCGCGCATCGTCGATAGTGGGGAATTAAGCGCGAGAGTTAGACTTTTAATGTAGACGCACGCATTTGTTATTATTTTTACAATTTATATTTTTTTCTTGTATTCTGATTGGTTAACTTTTACTTCACTTTTTGTATAAATACCCTTACTTTTTTTTCAATAAATTATTCCACCATTTCTGCCGTTCTCAAGAAGTTTTATTTTACTGCTACAACGTCCACCTCCTAAAGATTATATGCTAAAAATACTTATGGTATCCTATTCTCTAAAGATAAGCACTTGAAGGTTATTACACCACACATTACACCACGCTACTCCAATACGGTTAGGTACAAATGTGGTACATTTACATCTGACATATACAGTTTCTCTCACAATGTTATTGAGTTTGTATATTCTGCTCGATTAATGTTCTAAAAGTGGATTCAAAATAAGTCATAACTCCTGTACATATATTAAACTTCATTTATGTATCTTCAATTTTTAAATCAGAGCTAAAACAGGCACATGCCATGTATGTTATATGGCAACTGCAGTTTTCTATTTTAGGTATGACGCGGCCTAGTCGGAATAATAAAAAATTAAAGCGCAAAGGTCGCTGGAGTGTATAAAATACCTGACTGAGTACGTTTTGCTCGACCTATTTCTCAACATAATGGTCGTCTAGACAGGCGATCACGAGTTAGAACACTATCGCTTTTACATGATTAAATTCGTTATATATAGGTTTCGGAGTACAAATTTAGTTTATTTTAAATCAATAATATAATTATTTAATTGAAATTGATAAAAAAATAAATTATTTAAAAATAATGTAATGCTGGATAAACTCAGTGAAATTTAACTCCGATGATACCGAGGTTGCAATCAAATTCGATGTTTACCGTTAACTATATTCTTAGAATCTATTTGCAATCCTGTGATAGCCAGGCGTTAGACCGGCTATTTACGACTTTTTTAAAATTACGGTTTAAATGAGCGTATGTTAAATAAAAGTATTAATTTTTGATTTTGTTAATTATTTGCCTAAAGTTAGTCAGTAACTTGTTACGGGGTTCGCGTGTGGGGTTCATTCCACCAAAACCGTTACATTAATAAAACTCGTCATAAAGATTAAACAATTTTAATTATAAAATTTACAACATTAAAATTAGGGGTTGGGCCGTTGACAATATCTGGTCAATTAAGTTAACATTAATAGAATAAAATATAACAAGTTAGTTGTAGGTGAGTTGGCATCGGTTAAAATTAAGAGATAGATTTAAATAGATAAGCAGAATAGTTCACCGAACAATATAATATTACTTTGTAATGTAATATTCCAAGTATATATAAAATATACACTCCCTGAGAACAAAACAACTTATTACCTTTCTTGCATAAGCACTAAGAAGGTAGGAATGAAGAACTATATTTAAATTAATGTAATACAGCTTATAAACAATTCGCATCACATTAGGATTCGACCTAAGTCACCTAGTACATTGACAAAGCCTTTATGTCCAGTTTTTGAATAAAATATAAAGAAATTGATAAAAATAAATACGGAAACACGTGGAATATTGATTATTGAATGTAATTTATGCATCAACTCACCTCAGGAGTATATGGCACGTGGCATGATTTTGACACAAAGACTGAAATTAAATGAAGAATCGATTAAATACTAAACAAATAACAAAAAATTAGACCTCGACTAAACGAATTCAACGTGTTTTAGTTACGGTTTGGTAAACCGAACCTCTTAAATACCCTCCCTTAGTATAATTTTGTATAAATAAAATGCAATAATCCACTATATTCAAAGAATATACTTACACAAAAGAATATATTTAAACTCTTAAAACTGACATGCGTCGGCAAGCGACCGGCGCCTGCTCAACGATCAAAGTGACGGCCAAACAACGTAGTGCTGCCATCTCTTAAACCAAATAGATAATAAATGTCAAAACAATTAATGCCGATTCGATAACCGTAATTTATTTTATAAACCGGTTAGATTAGGTAAAATAAATACGATATTTTAATAAAAATTAAAATATTGAAAAATTAAAATTTATAGGGTTACGAACTAAGTTGCTAATAAAGTAATACAAATTATTTCATAAGATTATATATATAAGATATATATAAGTTGTGTTCTTCCAGCGTAGTTAGCATGGATGTTTGAAAATTGTATTTTTTATTTAATAAAACTTTTTCAGGGGATAATCAAAACTGTACTACATTTTAAATGTGAGTTAATATCACATTATAGTTGCTAATGCTTTGGACTAAAACATACCAGTGAAGAATTTCTTTATCTATTTCTATTTTGGTGCTCACAAGATTGGCTGTCGATGACCAAGTATATCTTCAGAAAATCGCGAGCTAAAATCCGGGAAAACACCGCTAAAATTTAATATTTACTCTATAATTAACAAGTACATATAAACGCTTCGCTATAGTTTTATTATATACTCATATATAAACGAAATGAATTTTCAGTTGTACTTTAATTAACAGGAACTGAGATAAACTTTTGTAATATAATTTATTTATCCCTAGAGGTTTTCATACAACATTTATCAGAACCATCTAAATTTATATTGCGTTAGAACCATTTCGAAATATGAATTAAATTAATAAAATACGTTAAATACAAAAAGTCTTTCCGCGAGAGGAATAGAGGCGGAGTTTGGATATATGTAAGCAGTAATTACTTAAATTAAATTTAATTATGAATTACGATTAAAATAATTAATATATTAAATATTACATAAATAAATATTAGATTAGTGTATTTACGAATATGAAATTAATTGCAATAATTTACTTAAACTATAGGTAGATTGCTTGGAAAAAACATGAAAACTTTGTTGAAAATGTCATACTATAATGAAATAAAATAAAAACATGTAAAACTTGACGATGGTACTTGTGTAACAAAAAATTCTTCACAATCATGAATGAAATCAGTAAATTTAAATTATATATATAAAAATAAATTTACAGGTCCCTTATCAAAATCAAATGTATCCGCTTCATATTTAAAAACTTAGCGTACTCGTATAATATGTTATTAAAACAATTGATTTATATTCACATACATGACATGTTTTATCAACGATAACTCTGTCCAGCTCATTTATTACCCTTCCAATGGGCCGTGAAAATCGTATTCCGAAACTATAATATCTGTTTTATGTTTTGCAATTTATGATAAATTCGTTTATACAATTGTTTCAAGCTAGAAACCGTTTAGTTACGTGACAAAACTAAAGGACTACTTTATATATTGTTTATCGCATTAATTTAAAGCACGGTGCCATTGAACTCAAATGCTTTTTTTCAGGCGATCCAAAGTAACCGATATAGCCCGTAGAATTGCTAAATTAAAGTGGCAGTGGGCGGGGCACATCGCTCGCAGAACTGACGGCCACTGGGGCAGAAAGATTCTCGAGTGGCGACCACGAAACGGAAGACGCAGCGTAGGCAGGCCCCCTCTACAAGGTGGACCGACGATATAAAAAGAGTCGCGGGAAGGCGTTGGATGGGGGCAGCGCAAGACCGGCCAAAATGGAAATCCTTGGGGGAGGCGTTTTTCCAGCAGTGGACGTCTTCCGGCTGAGATGATAATGATGATGTTTTTTGTTTTTAGAAATATAATTTAATTTATGCCTTTAATAAAATTGTAAATTGTCTGTTCGAGTACCGCGAACAAACTGATGAAACTTTTTGTCTTTAAAAGCTAATCCAGGTTTAAATTAAAACTACTTAAGTAAAGTACTTGAAATATTATGTATGTATATGTAATGAGGACTATTACGACATGCTACTGCATGACTACAGCACTAAAAAGACAAGGCATATAATAAAACAGAAATATAAGAAATATCAGGTTTTTTAGGCAGACTGACACATATAAAGGTATTTTGTAATTAAATATTTAGACGTTAATACATTTTAAAGATAGTATGTTCTTATATGCGTAAATATTTAAATATTTTTATATGTAGAAGTATTATTTATTGTATAACTTAATTGTAACAATTTCTTTCGTATAAGATAACTTACAAGTATGAAGTAATATCCTTTATGCCCAAGTCATTACCGTTTTCATGTCGATAGCAATTTATGAATCGTTTCATGGGCACGCGACCACAAATCATCTGTTTGTGTGGTTTCGGCTGTAACAGATATTGATTGCACATCTGTGAAGTGGAATTTTATTTCCAATTATTTTTATTGCCATTTTGTCATATTAATTCCAGTCAAATTTATGAAACTGAAGTAAATGAATCATCAAAAATGTAAATATTTTATTTGACGTAACAAGAGGGCTTTATTTATTATATATTTTTGGTATTATTTAGAAAATAAATATAATTGGACCATCGTTGGCCATCAGTTACGGAACAAAGATTCCAACGCCTTTTGAATGAACTGTAGGGAAGTTAATTTTATATGAAAAAATAAATGTTATTGCATGTTATCTTTAATTCATTAATTTGTTTATTTAATATGATAAAAACATAAATTAGTATCTAAAGTGATAAACTAAATTGACAATATATATATTTTTAATGAACACATACCCAATCAATCATAAAAATAATGATATAAACACTTCATTAAAAACTTAATAAATAATAAATAAAAAATAATTAATGAGATGGTTGAGGCTACTAGTGGTCTTATCTTATTAACATCAATCGTCACGTTCAGTGATGGGTAGTCTGTTCCTCGTATTTGATAGTAAATTAGTCATTATTGAATGCCATATAGGATGAAGCAATTGAATGCAAATCAAAACTTATTTCTTGCCTTCAACTAGATAAGAGAAATCTATAGTTTTTCGAATCCAGTACTCATGGTTTGTGTTTGTGGAATTTAACTTTGCTTTCTTCGTCAGTCGTTTGTTCTGAGAGTTCCTCTTCTTTTCTTCAGTATATGTTTGCGATATTCACGCTTAAAGTATTATGGAAACGCTTTGTAAAAAAAAACGATGAAGACCTTATAATCGTTGGCAATGAGTACTAAGCAAAATAAGCAATGTCATTTCGTGACGTAATTAGGTTATCAAACATTTTTTTGTCTCTCTCTCTTCAAGTGCTAAATCTCCTAACTAAGTCAAATATAGTGGAAAACGACTTAGATAAACGCCATTAGACAACCAACATACATATATGTGCAGCAGCAAGATTGTAATCTTCATTGTAATCTTCACCATTTTTATAATATAGCTGTACCTGTCCTGTCATCAGTACTAGGAAACAAAATATTGCATATAAATTTATTCCTCGTAATAAAACTTTTAAATTCGAATGGTATTATTCATAGGTCTTCCATTTTCCATCGTATCAGATTACTTTATTTTACGTATTTTAAAAATAGAATTTCGTGAAGGATATGATTAATATTACCCACATCTAGACAATTGAATGGAAAATAAGCGGGTATTTAAGTAATTACATGATAAATCAATTTATTTTAACATTTCATCTATTCTGAGCGCTTGAGCAATATGATGTGATTTGAGAGTTGCTTTTCATCAGTATGCTCTCCATGAAAACAGATATCTTAAAAGTGTTTTTATACAAAAATAATATAATAACTTAATTACAATTAAGGGACCGTGTCACGCATTTTAGGACATAATGCTCTAGATACTTTGGAAAAAAAATATAGCGATCTAATCTAATAATAGGCATCTCATGAAAAAAAAATAATTTCTTTTCTAATCTGCTACCTAAGTTAAAGCCCAAATACGGAATTAGTTTTTTATGCTAAACATCCGTAACCGTACCGTAACAGCCTAAGAATGTCCCACTGCTGGGCTAAAGGCCTCCTTTCTCTTTTTGAGGAGAAGGTTTGGAGCTTATTCCACCACGCTGCTCCAATGTGGGTTGGTGGGATACACATGTGGCAGAATTTCAGTGAAACTAGATACATGCAGGTTTCCTCACGATGTTTTCCTTCACCGTAAAGCACGAGATGAATTATAATCACTAATTAAGCACATGCAAATTCAGTGGTGCTTGCCCGGGTTTGAACCCACGATTATCGGTTAAGATTCAATCGTTCTTACCACTGGGCCATCTCGGCTTTTTGGGAATACATACATGCAAGTTATGGGAGTTGCTTTTATTAAATATATTTTTTTTAAATTCTATAACATCAATTGCTATATTATATATGACTTATAAGTCAAAATGTGTAACACTATTTAAATTTTTAATACAGGAGAGTTTTAGTTTATCAAGAAACAAACCACATTAAAAGTTCCATGTCTCGGTACAGTTTTATAACTAGTCCCGAGGATGTGCTGAGCGCAGTTCTGCACTCCTTAATTTTATAGTTTCGGAGTTCCACTTTTAATTTAACGGTATAATTTACGAGATGATAATATTTTGAAGATGTCATTTAAAAATTATAACTTTATTATCATTCGTATGATGTCAATGAATTGGCTATTGTAAAATCTCGTATTAGGTTAGTGGATAAGTGTATTAAGATCAATTAGCTCAATATCAGGACCCTTAGTCGTGGGGACATTTCTCTTTGGACCACTCCACCTTCACATAAACTTGAAGAACACGAGCCAATGGATAGGTAATAGTATTGTGGGACAGGAGAAGGATTGTTCGTTACAATAATGACTTTAGACGGCGCTTACACACTACTATATACTATACACACACACAGCAGCGGCTTACACGTGATTGGAAGCACGTCAAAATAAAAACATGGAGAGCCCGCCGTCAGGAACGAAGTTCTTTGCGATAAATTTTAACTCAAACGTGTTTTAATTGTAGATTTTAAATAATTTTATTATCGTTTTTTTGTCACACCAAAAAGCGTAGTTCTCCTTTATTCAACTCTCTCCAATTTGTATATTTGATGTTATTTTTTCAATGCAAAAATGTTAAGGAATTATTTAAATTAATTAAGAAAAAGTAATTTTTCAAAATTTTATATTTTTTTTATTTCAAAAAAAAATCACTAGATTTATTTTTTGATAATTAAACAAAACCTTCCTTTTATAAATAATTCCAGTGGTGCAACCGCGTCTTTTTCTTGCCTTACAATCAATTTAATACTTCATATTGGTAAATGATTTTTGAAATATAGTTTATAATAAATCGAAATGTATATTAAAAATAAATATTTTATTGAATATTACATAACTCGAGATGGTTTATTTATATTTTTTGTCTATGCAAATTGTATTTTTATATTTGTCTAAATGTTATGATTAATAGATTAGATAATGTTCAGATTTAGGGTAGATTAGGATTAAGATATTAACAGAATCTGTCACTACAATGACAAAGCGATTAATTATTATTCACGGTATTCTGTTAATGTCAGTTTGTCGATTAAGCCACGAGGTAAATTGCTCGCATATTAATAGCAATTACTATAAAAATAAACCTTACAATTATATTCAAAAGATTATAATTTATTTTTGTTTATATAATAAGAAGCACATGTGAAACGTGTACCTGGCACAACGTGTGTGCCAAAACGTGGACACACACTGTAGGACTGGTCCACAAGTTCAAGGTCGATCAGCGAGCTATGGAACGTGCGATGCTTGGGGTTTCTCTGGCAGATAGAATCCGGAATAAGGACATCGCCAGAGAACTAAAGTCACCGACATCGCGCGTAGAATTAACACGCTGAAGTGGAAGTGGGCTGGTCTCCAGACGCATTGATGACCGATGGAGCCGACACGTGTTAGTGTGGAGACCACGCTTAGGCAAACGTAGTGTAGGACGGCAAGGTGGACCGACGGTTTGAAAAAGGTAGCAGGTACGGGATGGATGTAAGCTGCCCAAGATCGGGATGGTTGGCGTTCTATGGGGGAGGCTTTCGTCCAGCAGTAGACGGTGATAAGCTGATATTAACGCGTTCTTTTACTTTGAGCAAGCATTTAGATTTTTACAGCTAGCCGTGAGTTTTTGATGTGGTAAATTGTAATCATCATGAGTAACATTTCGTGATCAAATTTCATTGGCGCCGTAAGAAATATTAACAATTTCTTACATTACCAACTTACGCGCAAATAATCTTGGGAACTAATACATTACGTCCCTTGGTTGCACACCTTAGCTGACCTGTAGTTGCACTGGCTCAGTCACCCTTTCAACTATGACATAACAATATTATGTACGCCAGTGGTAGCATATGTGATAAGTGGGTGGTACTACTCAGACGGGCTTGTACTTGGCATTTGAGTGCATGTAAAGTTAAAAATAAAACGTTGCCGACAAAATGGACTGAAATAAATAGGTTTCGCTTGTACCGTCATATATACTGAGTACCATGTTCTCGTTTATCATAATCAATCCTGTGATCCGCTGTAAAGGAAAATACCGTGAGGTAAGTTAAATCCTTCTGAAAAAAGTCAGACAATCCATCGACGCTAATAAAATAGGTATGCTTCGTTTCGCATCGGTGAAATTCATTTGAACATTTTATATATGTATATAAATATATTTGTTGCGCACACACACATAGAAATCCGAATAAAAAAAACATGCAAAGGGCGGTCTTATCATTCGAGTGGTGATATCTGCTTCTCAAATAATTGAAACATATTATGTAATGACGATTTCGACCACCGCGGCTAATCTTAAGAGAGATAAAGTAACTGCGCAAAGAATATTATATTTTACAAAAGTGCAAATACAGATGCTTTCTCTAATCCCTCACTTAAAGAGTTCAGGTGCAGAACCAACGGCTTTACCTGCTTTCCGAAGCACGGGAGTACACACTCTTCTAACTTCTAGACTGCTACTGAGATTCTTCGACTGAAAAACCCCAATAACTTTTTAATTGCCAGACTTGGGGTTTTGAAACCAAAACAACATAAATCATACATACAGCCTTTCAAGTCGTAGAAAACTCTTGGATCTTTTGTTCTTGTACAAAATAGTCAAAAATAAAATCGACTGCCCTCAAATTATCAGGGGAATAAATTTCAATGTGCCTAGGAAAGTATGTCCACGTTATCCAATAAGTGTATTTTACATTAGACCATCTAAAACTAAACTAGGACAAAATGCACCTCTTGTAAGATTAGGTAAAATATATAATAAATACTCAATGTCACTTGACATATTTGAGGACTCCATTAATAAATACAAAAAATATATTCTGGAGTTATTATTAGAATCTTAACTACAAAATAAAACATATGTTGTAAGCATGTAAATTTAAGAAATTAATGAAAAAATGTATTCAATGGTATTATTCATTTTTTATTTTTATACTTAAATTTCGAAATTTTTAATTAATTACTATTTATTCTTTTCTTATTTAAATTATTTTGTTATATGTTATTAATGTGATAAATGATATGAGTGTACTAATTTATAATATTTTTTTAGCTTTATTTTCAATGTTATTAATTATTATTATTAATTTATTTTTAAATCTTTTAATTTTCTATACAAATGTGGTTAGCAAGTATATTAGTTGTTAGTATTTTAGTATTATAAAAATAATATGCTTATGTTGTAGTCTGTCTTAAGTAATACAAAAAAAATATATTGTACCTTAGAATGCATGTTGTGGCCGCCTTAAAGAGTCGCACATTTTATATAAGTTTGAATGTGTTTTTATTATTACAGGTGCAAGTGTTGTGACTGCTGATGGTCCTTAATAAAATAAAATAAAAATAAAAATAAAATACAATATAGTTATATATACAGAATAAAAACACACATGTGTAATTTAAGTGTAACACGTGTGTAATGTAAGAGTAACTATTTAGTTGCTCGCCTGTTATTCTCAGAAGTACTTCTCTGTTCTTTAAATTTCTGAAACGTTGGAACGTAAGTGATAAAGCATTGATTTTATCTACTGCTTTGTACTTAACAATATTATACTATAAGCTAAACCGAGTAATTAATTAAGTATATTAAAAACAAAAAACTTACTTTTATAGGTCGTGGATTATACTAAAATATCCATTTATTTTTAAAAATACATAAAAAAAGTTATACATATTTAAATTTCTATACATTGGCAACTATACATTTACACGAAGCAAGCGATGTACTTTATTCCTCTGTAAAATATACGCTTGGAAAGGCTTTTAACGAAAAATCCAGGGAAATATCTTTTAAATTACCCTGTCGTGACATGTTTTATACGACGGTCACTGTCCAGGTTAAAATACACCGCTGCATGCTTGAGGACAACGCTTGTAAATTGCGTTGGAAAGTTTTTTGTTTAACGAAATAACCAGAAATTCCAATTATTAATTGGGTTAAAATGATCACTAAGCTTAACATTCGAAACGAATTACATTTAGTGTTAGTCCATTAATTATAATTCACAAATGTAATATTCATAAATAGAGTTTTTGATATCAAAATACTATTAATTAAATACCGTGTTTGTAAGCGTTAATAATGTGATTATAATAACGTACAGTAGATTATTGAAAGTAATATATACGCTCCGTTTACTTTTTAATTAAAACTATTATTGTTTACTTAAACAACTAATGTATAATTTCATAACAGGTTAATAATAATATAATTATAAATATGGTGAGTTTGTATGCTTCAATGCGCTAATCTCAGAAACTGTAATCAATAATAAAAAAATAGCTTCATTTATTCTTAAATCAAAACTCTTATTGTTAATTAATTTTACTAAAATGTATAAAAACATTTGAAAATTACTATAGAGCTTAAACATATATTTAAATACGCTGATCTCAGAAGCTGAAATCCGATCGGAAAAAATATTTCTGCATTAGTCCATTGATAAAGGCCACTTACTTAAAACTGTAGCAGTTATCCTAAGAATCGGAACAGTAACCATCAATATCATGCAATCTACCTTGCTGTACTGGTACTTAGCGAATGAGATGCACTTGGTTTTATTGACAATGAGTACATCACGTGTATGAAACAGGTATGTATGGTCCGCGTACAATGATAAACATTTCAGCACAGCTAGTTAAGAAATAAAGCTGATACTTTCAGTATTAAAGGCTAAAAAAATGTTTAATTATTCATACGATTTCAGACGAAGCAAAAGAATTAAATGAAATAATCTAAGAGAAGACGAAATAGCTTTAATGAATGAGAAGTTTTTCTTATATACGCCCAATTAGAGATTCTTTTAAAAGATTTAATTCTAGACGACTGAAACTAAACCTGATTAAAAAGATTAAAAGTGTCACGACTACCGCCACTGTCTTTCCATTAATCCTTGGACTTATGCCGCGACAAAGTTAAATGGGGGATTTAAATGCGAAGGCTCTCTTTATTAAACTTCCTAGACCATTCCGGCTTTCGATCTAATTATAGCTGATTCCTTGTTAATCTCAATAGTCTTATGAGGAAACTTTAAAAATTAAGAATTTAGGGAGTAGATTGACGACTTCAGCTTATGATTATGTATTTAAATATACATTCGCTATTACCATTTTATTACAAAAACTGATACATTCCAAACTTATGTCAATACAATAAAAACTGTTTATTAATTGCCAGTACAGAAAATATTTACATGCGTATATTCATATATTCACTATTGATTATATCGTGAGAGACCTTGGCTATTATTTTAAAATATGTGTGATGCGGCCAAAGGGTTTTTATTTTTATTTTTAATCAATGCAAATTACACAGGTTCACTAATCTGCAGTAGCAATTGGTTTTAGCATAGTTAATTTCTGATGTTAAGGTATTTTAATTTTCTTATCATTAATAATTATCAGGAAATTATTGTAATATTTATTTTTGGGAATCAACATTTTAACAAATATATATAAATATTTTAGGTGTTTATGTATGTGTGTATATTTGTTTGAGATTATTTTGTTTCACATGTTTTGAAAAAAATTTGAACCAATTTCAGCCTCGTAATTGTAATAGTATAGTATTAGTAGTATAGTAGTAGTAGTAGTATAGTATTGTGAGTTGAGTATGAATCTTTGTGCGTGCATGACGTGTAATTGATCTGGTAGCGAGAGGTCATTGACCTATATGCAGTGCTTAAAAGTAATGGCTTCGGATGTTATAAAATGCAATTCTTGCAATATTGTGATAAACGAAGTACTATGTTATATACAAAATAAACTAGACGTTATGGACAATGTAAGTTTGGTGCAATTGTGTGTTGGTGGATTTAAAAATGAAGAAATTAGCCGAGCGAAGTCACTGCTATTTAATGCGATACCAAATGCAGGGCGAATGATACAAAGGAAAAATAAAGGCAAGTCAGGTAGGGATGTGGAAGATATTATAGATCTATTTAAGGCAACAGATCCGGAATTAGTACCCATTTTTGTGGCACGTGAAATACAAAAACTACCCCCTATTACTTTCGATCATATAGATGTTACAAGGTTACTGAAGGATCTGTTGTTGTTTCGTGAAAAATCTGTTGTTGTAGTGAACTGGATGTCATTAAGAACAATTACGTTACAAAGAAAGATCTTGATAAGCTTAAGATTGCATGCTACCCTCAGTCTCAAGGAGACTCGTCGATGCAAGGCGGCTGTGAGTGTAATGGTCAGTTGGTGGGGACGAGCGATGAACAACAAAAAAACATCTGCAGTCAATTGACAACTGAGATAGCGACACGAACATATGATGAAGCGGAAGGTCAAGCGCATCTAACGGTCTCGCGTCAATCAAACGATGGCGCTTGCGATCCCGCTCGCACTCTGCGCTTGCACTCAGAGAGGACCACCGCGGTTTCGTACAAGGACGTTGCACTGAATAGACAAGTGCCACACCCACTGCATAGTAGTAATGATGTCTCGCTTACACTTGAGAATTGTAATAGAAGCGATCTCACTCCTACTAAACGCGTGGAGGCGCCTACCATGGTTCCGAACAATATGTCAAATAGATTGAATAGCGCAAAGTCGTCGGAATGTACAAAAAGGAATAGCGAATGGATTACGGTAACGCGTAAACATAGAAACCGAAATCGGTTCATTGGAAATAAAGGTACTGGGACAACAGATTCTACGGGTAGTTTTAAGGCTGCGGAAATAAATATACCGTTTTATATATACAATATTGATAAGGGCGCCGCTACGGAGGACATAGTAAATTATATAAAAAATAAAACGGGCGTATTAGTTAAATTATCGAAGACCATAATGAAACAACCTAAACAGTACGAGGCCTATAAATTTGATATTCCATACAACAAATTGTCTGTATTTATGAATGAAAATACATGGCCTAAAGGGGTTTCATTTAGGAGATATATATATTTTAATTATAGTAATAAGAGCTCTGTTAAGGCGATTTCTGTGGATGATAATAAAATAAACTCTAATGGATAGGGAAGAATATTTAAATTTAATAAGTTTCAACTGTAAGGGTATTAAAAGGTCATATGAGGGTGTTCGGTCTCTATGCCAAACTGCAGATATTATAGCCATACAAGAAACTTGGTTACTAGAGCCTGAGATACCTAATCTTGCCGACATTCATCAGAACTTTATGTATACTGGTAAATCAGCTGTTCATTTATCTGCGGGAGTTTTACGAGGCAGACCGTACGGAGGCGTGGCATTGCTCTGGCGCAAAAATGTATTTAGTGCAGTGTCAATAGTGCAGTGTAACAGTGACCGTATAACAGCAATAAAAGGCGTTATATCGAACCATGAGGTGTTAGTATTTAGTGTTTACATGCCCACTGACTCATTAGAAAACATTACAGAATTTAATGAATGCTTAAGTGATATTGTAGCTATAATAGAAACATGTGATATTGAGTCTGTATATATCTTGGGAGATTTCAACGCACATCCGGACTTTTTGTTTGGTAAGGAAATGTTAAATTTCTGCATAGAACAGAAGTGGACGTGCGCCGATGTGGCCATGCTTGGTCGAGACAGCAATAACTACACATTTATAAGCGATACGCACGGATGTAGGCGCTGGCTCGACCACTGCCTGGTTACTGAGGCGGCGTGGATGACTGTAAACAACATAACGGTGCGTCATGATGTATACTGGTCAGACCATTTTCCACTACAAATAAAATGTAGTTTACGTTTGATACGTGCGAAGTCACAAGCTCAGAATAAAAATGTAAAAATTAATAAAATACACTGGGGGGAAAGAAATGTATCGCAGTTAAATAAATACCATAACATATGTATGAGTGCTTTGAAAAATAAAGATTTTCCGACTGAGCTGTCAAATTGCTGTGACAGAATGTGTGTGAATGTTAACCATAAAATCATCATTGATGAACTGTATCAAAAAACTGTAGAAGTCCTTCAGTCAGCTGCGATACAGAGTCATGAGTTTGGAGGGGTCGGGAGATGTAAGCATGTGGTGGGTTGGAATAAATACGTCAAATCTGCTCACAGAGAGGCCCGTGAGAAATATATTTTGTGGAGAGCAAACGGTATGCCTGCGTTTGGCACAATCTATGATGACATGAAAATAAGTAAAAAGGTCTTTAAAAATAAATTAAAATTCTGTCAAAATAATAAATTAAAAATTAGGTTGGAGCTCATAGCAGAACATCATAAAAAGAGAAATTTTGTTAAATTTTGGAAAGAAACAAATAAACTCAATCCACGACCGCGCCTCCCTGCGAGCGTTGATGGAGTGACGGATGCAAATCAAATAGCTAACATCTTTAAAGACTATTTTAGAGTTCAGCCTACTCGGTGCCCTCACGAGCAGATGCTTGATGTCGGGGTGTCTGACTCGGAGAGTTCCGTTAGTTTTACGGCCCTTGACGTTAAGGAAACTGTAAAAAGTTTGGCAAAAGGGAGGTCTCCGGGGCATGACGGCTTGGGCGTCGAGCACCTATTATATGCTGGACCTCATGTTTATCGCATTCTAGCGATGCTGTATACGTTTTGTATTCGTCATACGTATTTACCCACGGAACTTATGGCGAGTGTTGTGATACCTGTTGTTAAAAATAAAACTGGTGATATCGCGGACAAAAGTAACTACAGGCCTATCTCTTTAACGACTATATTAGGTAAAGTATTTGATGGTTTGCTTGACCGTCTGTTGGGTAAATATGTAAAGTTAAACGATGCTCAATTCGGTTTTAGAAGAGAACTATCCACAGAAAGTGCTATTCTCGCGCTGAAGCAGACCGTTAAATATTATACGGATAGAAAGACGCCAGTATATGCGGCTTTTCTCGACCTCTCCAAGGCTTTTGACCTTGTATGTTTTGAAAAACTGTGGCTTAAATTAAAAAGACTGAAAGTGCCATCTGAGGTAGTTAATATGTTCAAATCTTGGTACAGTTCACAGACTAACCGTGTTAAATGGGCAAGTGAGTTCTCGGAAACTTATAAATTGGAATGTGGTGTGAGACAGGGAGGCCTGTCTTCGCCAGTCCTGTTTAATATTTACATAAATGACCTAATTGATGAGCTCAGCAAAACAGGTGTAGGTTGTTCGATAGATGGTACAATTATAAACAACCTCAGTTACGCGGATGACATGGTTTTGCTGAGTCCCTCAATTAGCGGTCTTAGAAAATTACTTACTGTGTGTGAGTCCTATGCTGTGTCACATGGGCTGGTATACAATGAAAAGAAAAGTGAGCTTTTGATTTTTAAGGGTCGAAATAGCATATCAGATAATATCCCTTCTGTAACTCTAAACGGAACACAACTCCAAAGAGTTAAGAGTTTTAAATACCTGGGTCACATAGTCACCGAGGATTTATCTGACGATGCTGACATGGAGAGGGAGCGCAGGGCCTTGGCGGTACGATGCGGTATGATGGCTCGCAAGTTTGCACGTTGTACGAATGACGTAAAAATTACTCTTTTTAAAGCGTACTGTCAAAACTTATACACGTGTAGCTTGTGGATAAAGTATACGCTGAGGGCCTTCAATGCGCTGCGCGTACAGTATAACGATGCATTCAGACTGCTGTTGGGGTTGCCGCGCTTTTGCAGTGCTTCACTGATGTTTGCTGAAGCCCGTGTGGATGATTTCTATGCCATCATTAGAAAGAGAGCAGCATCTATAATGGCTAGGATGCGCAGAGTTCCTAACGGTATCCTGAATGCATTGATGCTGAAAATGGATAGTCCATTTGTTAAGCATTGGGGGGAACTTCATGTATCTACTCGTTGTTTTAGACCCCTTATGTATGCTAAATAATAGTTAAAATATCTACTAACATAGTTTTTAAGTCTGTAACTAACACTATGGATATTTATCTGTAAATAAACATTTATTATTATTATTATTATAACACAAACGTAATGACCACGGACCATTTTTTAATTATTTTGTGTCGTAAATCTGTAGCTTGCTTTCAAATATTGAAAGAAAATTATACGACTTATGTAACATACATACATTGGTATAAAAATACATTCCAACTTCGAAGTCACAGGAATGTAGGTCGTTATCTGACGCAACGGGCGAACGATGTCGTCAAAGTGGCGGAAAAGAATGGACGGGAAAGAGCATGCTCGTAGCAAATGGTGGCCATAGTACAACGAAATATATGACGTAATTAAAGTATATGTTATCGAGTTTTTTAATTTTCTTGAGTTGCGACTTGATTAGTTTGGACATTGAAATGTATATATTATCTGGTAGATGACAAGTAAAACCTGATTTTCATTGATTGAACCAGATTTTTCGGTAATTCATTCTTCATCATTTCATTCATTTCTTCTTCAGGCATTAATTTTTTCTTCTTTATTAATGACTAGCTGGTAGAGTTGTCAACTTTCCAATTATTTGACTGAACGAATCGTGTTCTGGTTTGAATGGAGACTAAGCACAAGAGATAAAACATTTCAAATTCCATTATTGGCGGTAAGTAATGTTTTACACTCCTCGGGGTGCCTGTGTGAGTTATATTGGGATTCGTGTCATTTTGTACCAAGATCATTTACCCGTTTGCATGTGAAATTTACTCATCTGGTTAAATTGATTTGCATTTGATTATAAACGATGAGCTGCCCATAAAATGCATATAAGTATTAACGTGAACATATTATAAGTATATGAACGTGAACACATATATTATTCTAAATATATATATTCAAAATTATTACATCTAGTATGTGTAAGACTATGTCAGATTGTAAGATATAATATTCGATTTGATACGAATTAATATTAAATATTACTGGAAAGTATCTGTCATTTTTAACATTAATCAATAATAATCTCTATTTTTAATCTGGCAACATTGACAGATAATCTTTATGGGAGGAAACTGATATACTTAATTGCTCTTTACGAGCATTGCGGATTGCGTGTTGAGATCTAGTTTTTACATATGTATTACAATTATTGAAACAATGATAATTTATTAAGTCAGTTAATATCACTTCATCATAAGCATAATTTAGTTTACACCTCGTAAGTTGTTTTTATAATATTAATTTCGTTCTTGTGGTTATTAATCTGATGAAAAAACGAAAACGTATATATCTTTTCACCTGTCACAGCCCGTTTGAATTTATTGGACAAATACTAGTTACAATTTGATACCCATGTAGATGACTCAAAAATTGTTGTATAGAGTATTCGGATTTTGAAGCGCAAATCAACGCTATTAAAAACAATTTTTTTCAATAGTGTCATGTAGTAACCACTGTAAATATATGTACATTGGCGCTATAACAAATGTTAACAAAGCTTTATGACGCAACGAATCTTATCGTATCTTGGGATTTAAAATAAAGATTACTTTTGCCTGTAATTACACCTTTTTCTCACCACTTTCTCATACTAAGCAACATACTAACAATAGCAATTATTGTGTATTGTTTATATTATAAACATGTATTAAACATATTTGATTTATGTAAGTCATTGCCGCCAGTTCCAACAAAACGACTTATGTCGCTGATAACTGATTTAGCATAATTTTATTTTTGCTATTTGGAATGTAGAAAAAATTGAATGATAATTTGAAATAATATTGATATAGTATTATAAATTTTTTGTTTGAATTTTTCAAACCATTGTTACATTTTTTTTACACTATTGCTCTTTACGCGTCCGAGTCACACTTGACAAGTTTTTTAATTAATTTTCATTTCATAAAAGGGAGATGAAGTAAATGTTTAAGTTCAAACCTAGCGTAAAGCGTCATAAGTTAGAAGGTACTTTTAAGTTTTTTCGTTAACACTTTAAAAAGTTATAAAATAAAAGCACTCGAGAGATATTTCTAAATATGCTCTTCTATCTTTTTTATTATTTTTTCACTAACCTAGCCCTTGTTCTATTTTCAATATTTAAAGGAATACTTGACATTTTTGATATCGTCGAGGACTATTAGTCACTGGTCTTTTCTTTCTCAAACAAGCCTCTTAGTCCAGGCCAGTGACTCTTTTCGCTGTACAATATAAATAATCATTTTATTTTATTATGTAATTCGGATTTTCGTTCAACCATAAAGAAAATAAATAAAAAGTTATGTATTATTTTCAACTGTTGAGATATTTTTTTGTAATTGGTAAATTATATACAATCTATTGAATAATAAATTGAAACTAGAACTCTGGCTGCTGAAACCAAAAATGTTATGATAAAAAAAATGTATTAATTAATATTATGCAAAAGTTTACCATTACACACTACAAGGACAATAGTATTTTAAATATGTCAAACGCACATTTCAGGTGTAAAAAATGACGGACGTTTTCATTTGAGAAAGATAAATTAGGGTACAAAGGACCGTGGGCATTGTATGGCAGTTTTAGGTTACAATGGCTTGGATCTAAATTAATCCAAACAAATTTGCTGACACAACGTACAAATTGTTTTCATTTTAACCAAAATGTGTATAAAATAAGTCAATGATGAATGAGGGTAGGATCACGTATTCAACTTAAAATATACTGGAGCCTCGTATTCGTCTCTTTCAGATCATTTGTGATAATGTACAAATTTTATTTACATTTTACTTCGAATGAAAAGGGTTTTAATTAATATTGAATTAAACGTTGAAATTTAAATAATTTTAGAAGACATTCCATTTGGTTGAAAATAGTAAATACTGAATTTTAAGCCGGTTCGTCTTGTTAGAATCTTCACTCCGATTTAATAAAATCTTGAAGATTCCAAAGTGCTTGTAAGGGTACTCGAACAAAGTTTATTTTTAATTTGATATTTTCCATTGAACTATAAGTGCCACATGCGTTGAACTATTCTCTTGTCATTGATATCCGAAATGACCGGTCGATATTTTACGCGCTCTTATAAAAACTGTAATCTGTGTTCTTTGTGAGAAAGATGATAGAATCATCTTATATAAGTATGGACTATACTCCTTGATTTCTTCAGCAACTGGTAATTTATGGAAAAAGTATAAATAGTAGGACTGAAGACACGTAATGGGCCCAGTCTACGTAAGCTAATTGGTGCAGTTGAAGCTTGGTGCTTAGGCTCAATCCCCTATTGTACCTTACAGTATATATTATATATTAATTGAACTACTGCACCATCTCGCGTCATAAAAAGTTATAAAACTGGATCAAATAGCTTTGTAATATATTAATGTAGTCAAATCCGTTCCTTTTACAACAACATATTATTATCGAAGTTCTTATTTATAGCGGCGGGGGTACATTTTAAATCACAAATCTTTTGAAAATCCTTACATACCATATCAGTTATTAATATCGTTGAACTATTCCTAGAATAGGATAGATACCGTGCAGTCTAGACAAAACTTTATTCTATACTTGTTCTGTATTCCTATTGACTTTTCCGAAGTATTTCATTTAACTGATGTCAATAACGAAACGCTCAAACGAATCTTTGTTCGCTTAGTCTAATGAAAATTTTAGAATTAAGAATTCTATAATTGTATAAAGGTATTACGGTTATAAAATAATTGAAGTATTTATTTATTTTATTTAAAAATCTTTATTGATAAAAATGTGTTCAAACAAAAGATGGACTTAACGCCAGAAGACATTTTCTACCAGTGATTAGGGTAGTCAGAAATATGTGAAGGCGATACAACTATTAAAATAAAATAATGTAAAAATAATAGTAAAAGGAACAAAAATAACGATATGGTAAAACTTTTCAGCAAGAGAAAAATGTTATAACAAAATGTATTAACTTTAAGTGAATTTAAATACAGTCCAAAAACACATTATTTAAATAATAGGGAAATTGTGAACAGTATTTTTTTTTAACATACACTTTATAAATATTAGTAGCCGACAGACACCCGACGTATCGGATATTTAGAAAATTACCGAATTTTCTCAAGTATAAGAATTTTTTGATAACTTACGTAGCCCAATTTAATTTTATCTCGGCACATTTTTTTTTTACTTTTCATATGTATGTTTCAGTCAGTAATTTTTGAAAATTTTTAAAAAATCATGATTTTATTTTCGCGTCAAATTAAATTATTTATATCGCAGCTCTGTGCAGAGAAAATTAAGAATGAATTAACATTTAGCTGCCCATATACGTTAAAAAGCATTACACAAATGTTTATAAGTAAAAACGTCAACATCCAACTCCGTGCAGGACTTATTAGCAAGAGATAATCTGAGCTTGACACGCTAATCCGCTTATAAATTTCTCGAACATGAACTTTTCATATTTGAAAAACAGCAAAGCTTTTCAGTATTATAAAACACAAAAGACTACGTATATAAATATCAATTCGTACTGGCTTATCAATTAATATGATAAAAATAATAAATGAAAACAAATATTCATATCGTGGCGCAATAAAAACAATTTGGAACAAAAATGATAAAAGGACGGGCTCGTGACAACGTAATGAAATCCCTAAGCCAGCTGAAATGATTTAAACCTTGAAAACAATACCTATTGAAGATAGATATATATATATTGTGTATGTTTCGTAATTATATCGGGTATGCTCACCAAAAGTTGAATGAAAAACAAACAAAAACATTTTCTTTTTATATATCACATTGGTATATTTTTGAATATAGAATTTATTTTAAAGGATTGGAATCTGAACGTGAATGAGTTCTTATTTTAACTAATTTTAACTAAGTGAATATGAAAAGTTTTTGTTTGCCTTTTAATACGGAATTTGACAAATATATAAAATCGTCCGCTATTCTCTCGCCTTCGCGCGGGAAAAGGGATCTTAATAACAGCAAATTTAGAGTTATATCATAACGAAGAGCGACTGAATTGATTTTTTAAATTCATGTAGTGTTTGTTCTAGTTCTTACCAGAATACTCTGGTAAACCTGTCCTGGTAAACATATATATATGTATCTAATGAAATTCTAAAGCACCATAAAATGTAACAATGCGTAAAAAATAATCGAAATCTATTTATTGAAAAGAGATATACCGATATGAACATCCATTTTTATATATAAGATTTGCTAGAATGTAGTTATTATTATTTTTTTCGAAAGTCACTTAATTAAGTTGTATATGGACAGTGGACCAAATTGGAAAGTAAATTGCGGTACGAATTGGAAGCATAAAAACCCATTGGTTCCTATCAGAAAGTTATGTGATTAAATCGCTTATAATTGCTTTAACAAATGCATACATGTAAAAAGTCACCGTATTTGAAAATCACGGAGATAGCGAACTTGTTTTTTTTTATTGCATTTTTTTAATTTATTTTTATTATTGCAAAATAAAAATAAACAAAACATAGTAAAAAATAAACTATCCTCTTAATCAAATAAAAGCCTGGGGCCAATCGCAGAACCTAGTCTGTTCAGACATAATAGTGCCCAAATGTATTTGCAAACAGTTACATTTTGTACTTCTTTACTCTTATACTCCGGTCGGGAGATCAGACGCACAGCTGACTTCACTTATACTCTGAGGAAGCCTTTCTAAATTTATCGTGCTCTGTTTCCTCTATTGTTTTAAGTTACCTCTACCACCAAAAATTTACCACTAAAAATCAGTGCCAAGTGTCACACACATGACAAAGTTTTACATATTTTAATAATACCTGATTTGGTAATATGTTTTTGTATTGTATGGAAAATATATTATTACAAGTGTGATCAAAATTTTTTTATCAGAAACATTTATAATAGTTCACTTTCGTTAACAGAACATCACAACAACAAGCCTCGTTATCGCTTGTTCGACAAACTCCCTCGTCTTCCTTGTACCGTTGTTTATAACTTGTACAAACTTGTTCAGCGCGGTACACTGCGTTTAAGCACGTTCTAATATAACATATGTTACCATACCAGGTACGTAACTTACTAGAATACAATAAAATAGTTTACTGAAATCCGTTCGTAAAGAAACATTAATAGTGTATGTATTGGCGTTTATTCCAACCATAATTGTACCTATTTGTAGTACGATCATATTTATGATCAACAGAATTTAACGATTAAAACGGAAGCTAAATATACATTATTTTGCTATATTAGCCAAATGTACCCAGGATAGCTCCTAGTTATTTTCGTGATTATATTTATATACTTGTATGCTTAAAATATATGTAAGTAAACATGTAGGTATGTAAACGTAAGCTGTTATAGCTTTTGATAGTATCAATCGATTTTGATAAAATACATACTAAGCGGTACCTCGGAATACTTTCTAATACAATAATATGTTTATTTATTTTAATAATTATTACCCATTTTGATGATTACCTCGGACATACATACAAAAATAAAAATAATAGTTTTTTGGATTAATTACTTATCTGCAAGCCATATTAACAAAATTTAATATAAAAAGTTTTTTTGATGTTTTTTTAGACAAGTCGGTTATATATTATTTATTTACAAAATATTTAAATTATAATTTTTAAACTAAGTGGAATCATGTGACTAGAACTCGTAGATATTTGTAATATGTGGCTAGTATTGTTGCGATACTCAGAACTTTGGTAACAATTGTTAACTATTCTTTTAGAATTCTTGGCGAATATAATTGTCCGTCCAAATACATAGACAAAATTACTTTGAATCAACAAATAAAAACCATCTGAGACGAAACCGGATCTCCTAGTCACTTAGGAACATATGTTACTAACGGTATCTATTACGCTTAACAACTTATATTTAGTTCAGGCTTTGTTTGCGGAAATATAATATAGTATATAAACATGTTACTTAGCTTATTATTATGGAATTAAATTGTAATAAATGTATGTAAATTGGCTTTATAAAAATATTCTTTAATTAAATCTATTTGATGACAAAATTAGATGTTCTTTGGATGTACAATTGTATACAGAAGAACTTCGGTAACAAACAGTTTCCTCGCGTACAAGTTTTAGTCCGTCCCAGTTTGTTTATATAGTTGTTTATAATATTTTATTTATTAAAA
The DNA here is from genome assembly GCA_905147175.2 of Nymphalis urticae. NCBI lineage: Eukaryota > Metazoa > Arthropoda > Insecta > Lepidoptera > Nymphalidae > Nymphalis > Nymphalis urticae. The sequence continues at coordinate 5,184,064 of LR989995.1, read as the reverse complement.
TGAGCGCTTATTTTTTGTTCAAACATCATTTATCTGATCGAGTTGAATTGCTTTCATTATACCATTAACGCACAGTAGGTGCCGGAGGAGTCACGTAGGAGTCTTAAATATGTAGGAGATAATTAATGAGAAACATTTTGAATACGTACTGTATCGAATACTGGCCAATAATAGTTAGTAATCTATCGAAAAATACTAGGAAAAAATTGCTGCCAATATATTTTTTTATTACAATGTTATGTAACTAAATTTTAATTATCATTCTATGATTTCTAAACATATTTGTATTTGTTTATTAACTAAAATATTTTATCACGAATAATTATCGTTTTTTTATTAATTTCACCAGCTACACAATCAAAAAGCGCTTCGATTAATCATTTATGAATACTACCACATACAAAATAGCAATAACATGAATACTACATGAAATATTCAAAGGCTGCTAAAGAAGCAAGACTTGTATAATTTATTACATTTTCTTTTGATTAATGTTACACTCCACACGATGTGTCGTGTTAGTTGTATTGTGGCCATACAAAGCCACGGTATTTAATCAATAATGGCTGCTACGGTTTATTTGAAGGTCGACGACATTTAACTTAGTAAGTTCTCCTTGACCCTCTCTCTCCTATTATTTGAAAGGGAGGTTCAAATTTTTGTGTGATAATCACAATCGTCAGCTGCGCTCTTTCTGTTCCTATTCATACTTTTGATTTCGTTTCTAATTCTTACTCCGTTCAAGCTGTCCGATTATCTCCATCTTTGACAATTATAATGCATTATTATTCATATATTTATATTATAGCTCTGTTTTTTATTTTCTTTGTTATTGTTAAATTTGTAGGTATGTAGATTTTTGATTATCAATTACCACTTTCACATTTCTGCTTAGCCTATAAGTTGACTGGTAGAGAATGCCTTTAGGCATCAAGTCCGCCTTTTGTACTAGACAATGTGGTGGTCAAAAAAGTTTTCAAATGAATAAATAAGTAATGTATATTTAGTTTAATGAAATTGAAAAATAAATTAACTAATCTCTACAACCCCGACTTCAATTCCGTGGATTTAAAATGACATTTCTTATGCGTACTAAGCCTTTTTTAAATTAAGAACGTAGTAGCATTTTAGATTTCACCAGCGCGTCCCTTACACGCTCCTCGACAATTTCATTTTTATGCTGTTTCTATTTATTACAACAAGCAGACTTTTTTTTTCGTGTTGCTCATATTTTACAAATTAGTCTGAAGAGTGTGGTATAGATCTTTTAACTATAATATGATAATTAATACAAAGCCTTTATTAATCTTACTTAGGTATTTTTGTCATCTTTGTTTTATGAAGAGATCTGCAAAACAAACGAACGTAATCATTCCTATAGATGGTATCAGTGAGTCTATTATGGCTTCTTAATATATATTTGATAATATAATGTAAAGGTAAACTGGTTTTTCTTTCAACTATACTGAGTAAGTAATTCTTCTGAACCGGTATAAAGCATAAATAAATAAAAGCAAGATAATAAATATCGTATTAAAAAAAGTACGATTGTTTTTTGTATTTAAACGAGTAACTCTCGAGGGATTAAAGTTCAGCTTAGTTTTCACAGTAAGTACTCGCACATAACCGCAATAATCAAGAAAAGTGTAACTTTCGTTGCTGCGCTGACAATTTCCAAGGATTTTTTCCAAGACCGTTTTTGTCCACTGCACAAAAACAATCGTTTTTTGTTTTCTTGACACAAGCTTGGTATTGTCAACGACAATGTGTTGTTCATGTTCTCGGAGAAAATGCGGTGGGTGAAATTCTCGCTGTCTATAGACATTCATCTTTATATAGCGGATGAAATTGTGATAAGAAATACCAGAACAATTATAAACGTTTTTACCTAGAATACTGATATACTTTCTTATCGTCAAATTTGTATTTTTTTTCATGAGACCGTTTTTATAATCTGTGAAAAATGTTCACGTTTTGATTTTGCCTTTTCGTTACGTATTATTTAGAAGGATGTCAATCTTTGTGGCATTATGAGCATATATAATGTATATGAACCTATGAAATCCTTATAATTAACTAACTAATTTGAATTATGCTTGGCGTCACGATAACTGTTTGTTACTATATTATATAAATATTTCTCTATATTCCACAATTCTCGGCACAATAACATGTCCATATAAGAATCGGAAAGATTAATTTAGTATAATTGAATACCTACTTAAGCTGGAACTTAACAGATGTAAAATAAAAACTATTTTCGCAACGATCTTATTAAAAAAGAATAGCAAAACCACCTATAACGTTTGTGCTGATTATGTGGCACACTACAGAGACACGCTCGACACTATTGTGCATGACGCGTTTGTGTTAACAACGTCTATATTAACTACAAAACTTGATGGATTTTTCGATATAATTATTTCATTCCAGTTTTAAAAGTGTACCAATAATTTTATTCTATCTAAGTATATTTTATTTCACATTGAACACTATTCGCTTACCTAATTTGTTATGTTATGTATTTTGATACAAAAATGAAAGTAACAATGTTGTTATAGCTTGTTTTTAAAGTTTTTGTCAGTAATTGAATTTTAAAACTGTGTGGGAACATGGTCGCTCAAACAAATTTTAACAATTTGACTACAACTAGGTCAGACGACATTAGTTCAAAATTTTCATATAGCGTACATACATGAAATATACCTATTGTATACGTATTTTAATTATAATTACCGCATAGCTAGTCTTATGTCTTTATACTTTCGTTATGTTTAGAATAAATAGTAATAGTAGAGTAGAACAAAGGCATATTTCTCCTCTCAATGAGAAGATTTGGAATTTATTCCAATACGTTGTTCTTAAGCAGGTTGGTGGGTACGTGTAAAATGTGTCAGGATTTCCTCAAGTTGAGGTTCTTTACTGCCAAGCACGAATTACAAACAGGAATTAAGCGCTTAAGAACTCAGCGGTGGCTGGCCATATTTGAACCCACATTATTCTAATAAGATCGAATAAAGAAAATAAAAATAGAACGAAAGAGTTTTATTAAAAACTACTAGTGACAACCTTAGATAATTTGTAAATATAATTAATTATCCAATTATTGTCTCAATAACCAATAGCATTACGAGTAAATCAGAAATTGTACGGCCATTTCGTGATTTTAATTAACTAAACTAATATAATAAACTGTTATAACAAAACTATTTTTTTTTATAATATACGCGGACGGCGGACGAGCATATGGGCCACCTGATGGTAAGTGGTCACCAACGCCCATAGACATTGGCATTGTAAGAAATGTTACCCACCGCTTACATAGCTAATGCGCCACCTTGGGAACTAAGATGATATGGCTAATAATTTCCCTTGTACCTGTAATTACACTGGCTCACTCACCCTTAACCGGAACACAACAATATCAAGTACTGCTGTTTTGCGGTAGAATATCTGATGAGTGGGCGGTACCTTCCCAGACGAGCTTGCACAAAGCCCTACCACTAAACTAATATGAATTATGTAAATATTTGGCAAATATAATTAATATGCAAGTGAAAGAGCCGATGACACTAAACCAAGTTCGATAAGAATATATATATTAGTCAAGTCATCCTGCAAGTCCCCCTGAGTGGCCTTATCCTTGGCAGTAGCAAGATAAGCGATGCCTCGTACCTAGGTTTCCAGTATGATCGACCTCATCAAAAAAACAAAGCTCCTTTCGATTTGTACTGATTGAATACGCGTGCCACGGTCAAGTACTAATAATTATACGTATTGTTGATTATTTAAACAAATGAAATCGGCATATTGTATGTGATATCAAACGTTCCCATTGTGTTGTTATTATTGCATTCCTAAGTCTTTCGTTAAATTTAGTTTAGTGTCGCGAGCTCTTTGACTATACGAAATAACAATATAATTGTTTTTAGGGGTGTAGTGGGAAGCCTAGTGTGAATACTTTCGGGGCTTCACCAGCCAGCCCAAAATGGGCGGTGTGGCTTCGCTAATCACAGGCTTTCTGCAATCTCTCACCAGTGGCTCCAAGAAGCTGTAGTGCATGCAGCGGCCACACCCTGGTAACCGCGTTGGCTCGCGGGCTAAACCTGGTTGAGGGGGGTTTGCCAGAATGGTGGACCTACAAGCGGATCCTTCCCGCTTAATGCATAAAGTCTGCCTCGGCGGGGAAGGCAACCCAACGCAGATATGCACTCGGGCTTGACGGAACTGGCGAGGTAGCTAGGCAAGGTGGACGGCCTAGGGCGACAGTAGAAGGCGCACAGTTACTGTCGGCCAGACACATCATCGGATCCTTCCTCCAGTCGTAGCGGTTTTCCGTTCCACTGGATCAAGGAAGGGGAAGACGAGGGTGTGCACCTGCGTTTTGCGCGTACGCTTGTGCACTTAAATATCTCCTGCGTAACTGACTGCTTCCGTATATGGACTCCGATACCAATAAAGTCCTGTGGCGATGGGTCAAGGTAGAGAGGTCCGGTTTGATGCAATCCGGGCTTTGTCTGAGGCCTGCACATGGGCGGCTCTGGGGGTGTGTAACACCGTGGTCGCTTTTGCTCTGCATAGGGGAGACAGAGTAAACCCGGCAGCATCTGGAGTGACAAAGCAGCCCTATTTAGGGAGGCACTGCTTTCCCCGCTCAGCCGGGGAGGGGGCTAGAAAAGGTGCCCTAAACAAAAGCTCTTCCCAACCATTTTATTTTTGAGGGTAGTAACCACGGCTGCCTTCGCATCCTTCAATTTCGTGGTCGGCGTTACAGAATAAAAAATAAAATAAAAACATCTGCAATAACATTCGGCGCGTGGAACGTGCGAACACTTCTTGACCGTGATGACAATGCCTGCCCGGAACGGAAAACTGCCGTCTTAGCTCGAGAACTTCGACGCTATAATGTGGATGTGGCTGCACTCAGCGAAACACATCTAGCCGAAGAAGGGGAGCTGGTAGAACATGGTGGCGGGTATACTTTCTTTTGGAAGGGACTTGCTACCTCGGAACCGCGGTGGTCGGGCGTAGGATTTGCGGTTAAGAACCAGCTCATTAATCAATTACAAGAGTGTTCGGTGCACATCTCGGACCGCATCACCACACTGCGCCTTCACCTTGAATATGACAACTACCTGAATGTTATCAGTGTCTATGCTCCAACGCTGGATAAATCTGAAATCATAAAGGGTAAGTTTTACGACGATTTGAGCCGGTGCATCGAAAGCATACGCCCCAAAGAGAAGATACTGGTCTTGGGGGATTTCAATGCTAGAGTTGGACGGGATTACAACGCCTGGCCTAAAGTCTTGGGGAGACATGGAGTTGGCAATATGAACAGCAACGGTCAGCTGCTGCTCAGCTTATGTGCACAATTAGACCTAGCGATCACGAACACAATGTTCAGACTTCCAGCCAAGCACAAAACTACATGGATGCACCCAAGATCCAAACACTGGCACTTGATTGATTATGCTATCGTGCGCCAAAAAGATATCTCCGAAGTCCAAATCACCCGCGTCATGCGCGGTGCCCACTGTTGGACCGACCACCGGCTTGTAGTCACTAAGCTACATCTCCGTCTTCTTCGTTCCCGAAGATCCGAAAGAGCGAAACCTGCATCTTTAGATGTCGAGAGGCTGAAAGATTTCGAGACTAGGAAGAAATATGCTGAAGCCTTGACCAGCGCACTTATGTCAGATGAAAGAACCGGTGATGTTGAAGCTGATTGGGGTTCTCTGTCTTCTCAAATATTAGACACTGCCACTGCTACTATAGGTCTAAAAGTCCGCAGGAACGAGGACTGGTATGATGAGAATGACGAAGTCCTTACTGAGGCAATTGACAAGCATCGGCGTCTTTTACAAGTGCACAGCAGAACACAGCCAGGCCAACGCGTAATGGGGATCAAGCAAGGTGACGTGGAGCTGCGTAAATTATCTCGAGAGATTAAGGATAAGTGGTGGCGGGACAAAGCGCGTCAAGTGCAGTGGCTTGCTGACACTAACCAGCTAGGAGAGTTCTACAGTGAGGTTCGAAGGTTGCTCGGTACATCCCGCTTAAGAAAAGTGCCACTACGTCCAGTAACTGGCGATGGCCTTATTAAAAGCAAGGAGGAAGTACTCAGGCGTTGGGCAGAACATTTTAACTTCCTGCTCAATGTAGACCGAGAATTCAACCTGGATTACATTTATTCCTTACCTCAACTCCCTACTTTTATCAAGCTGGATGAGCCACTGTCACGTGATGAGGTTGTTTCTGCCATCAAACAACAGCAGAATAAGCGCGCGGTTGGTGTAGACTTTATACCAGGAGAACTACTCAAATACGGGGGTGAGGAGTTGCATTCGGCTCTATGGGAACTTTTTACCCATATGTGGGAAAAAGAACAAGTCCCTGATACGTTCAAAGTATCTATCATCAGGACACTGTATAAGGGAAAGGGGGACCGTTCTGACTGCAACTCCTTCCGCGGTATTTCACTATTACCGGTCCCCGGAAAAGTCCTCGCCAGAATTCTTTTAAACCGCCTTACAGAACTTTCAGAAAAGATTCTGCCTGAAACCCAGTTTGGCTTTCGACATGACCGGGGTACTTGTGAGGCTATCTTCTCAGTGCGTCAACTGCAGGAGAAAAGCAGAGAGCAGGGTCGTAACATGTATCTTTGCTTTGTCGACCTTGAGAAGGCATTTGACAGCGTGCCTCGTGAAGCTCTTTGGGCTGTGCTAGGAAAATTGGGATGCACGGAGAAGTTTGTGCGACCAGTGAGACTACTGCATGACGGAATGAGGAGCTGCGTCACTATTGACGGTGAACAGTCGGACTTCTTCCCCGTTACCTGTGGGGTAAAGCAAGGGTGCGTGCTGGCGCCCACACTGTTTGCCATGTACTTTGCAGTAGTAGTCCGCGATGTCCTACAGACGACTCCCGAGGGAGTTCGCGTCCGTTTCCGCACTGATGGCAGCCTTTTCAATTTAGCCAGGTTAAAGGCCCGAACAAAAGTGTCTCACGCAATGATTACTGAGATCACTTATGCGGATGACTTATGTTTTGTGGCAGAATCCGCAGACGGCCTGCAAAAGCTCATGTCCGAGTTCCATGTGTCCTGCCGCAAGTTCGGCCTAAAGATCAGTGTCAAAAAGACAGAAGTGATGTCTTTGGATATCCACGGCAGTGAAACACTGGTCATCAAACTTGGAGATGATGTACTAAAGCAGGTTGATCAGTTTCGTTACTTGGGGAGCACTGTTACATCCAAGTGCGAATTGGATGCCGAAATCAACAGCAGGATCGGTGCTGCAGCCGCGGCATTCGGCAAGCTGAATACCAAAGTCTTCCGCTCACATGACCTAAAACTGGCTACCAAAATTTCCATATATATGGCGGTCGTGCTACCTAATATTCTTTACTCTGCCGAAACCTGGACCGTGTACCGACATCATATTCGCACATTAGACCGCTTCCACCTTAAATGCCTACGCCAAATCCTGAATATCCAGTGGTCTGATCGTGTGCGGAATTCAGAAGTGCTGCGAAGAGCTAATGTGGGTGGCATTGAAGCTTACCTTATGCGGCGACAGCTTCGTTGGTGTGGTCACGTGTCAAGGATGGCGGATCAGCGTGTCGCTAAGCGCATCTTTTATGGTGAATTTGAGGAAGGCAAGCGTAAGCATGGCGGACAACTCCTTAGATACAAAGATGTGCTTAAGCGGCACATGAAAAAGTGCAATATAAAAAGCGCGCAGTGGGAGCAGCAGGCCGCCAACAGGGTACAATGGAGATCCAGCATTAAAGCGAGGATCCAAGAATTTGAAGTGAGTCGCCTTGCTGAGCTTGATGCTAGACGCGACCAGTTGAAAGCCCGACCACCCGCGGTTATCAACTACAATTATATCAATGGAGTGCTCACATGCCCGCTATGCGCGAGGATCATCAGTAAGAAGATTGGCTACATAAGCCACATGCGAGCACACGATCGACAGGCAAGGAGTTGAAGCGGTCGCCGTGGCCGAAATCGGCCGGGAGAGTATAATTGTTTTCAGTGAAACTTATTTATGCGTAAACACGATTGCGGGTATGAATAAAATTAAAAATTGATTCTCGTGAGTGACGATTTTTTTTATTAATTAAAAAAATAATAGAAATCTGACTGTCGTTCCATTACAACTTGCAACTATATAATTCACAAAGCACTCAATCACCCTTAGATTGCGGTTCAAGACGCACAACGTTCCGCAACGCCCCACTACGGTTCGCTTCGGTTTAATTCCATTGCATTTGTACACACAAACCACTGCGCTCCGAGTTGATTAAAAAACCACTTTTCACCGAATGAGTATGTTGAGATCAGATAGCTGTATTTAATCTTACGAATCTATTGACTGATACTGTGATCGTTTAAAAAAAATGATTCTATAATTACGTTGGACTAGTAGAAACTCGAATGATATAAAACGTAAATTCACGTCAAATGTTTAACAGCATTCATGTTGAGATTTTAATATAAATTAGGTTTCAATATATTTTCATATTGAATAGTACCATCGTTGATAATTTTTCTTGTTTCATTATTTTTTACAAAAGTATAATTATAATGAAATCGCAATCGTATCCGCAATTGCGTTGAATATTAATTAATTAGTTTTACTACCACAATAAAAAAAAACAATTGTATCCCGACATGGAATATTTGTTTTATTGCTTACAGAGTTGCAATTAGATGTAACCTCTATTTACCTGATAGTTCATATATCTATAAAAAGTATGCTAAAGCAGGTAATATAAGGTCCCCCGAAAAGGTAGAGTGGGTACCGCTGGTTCGCGAGTACCACGAGTATTCCAGTGCCTTTAGCGCCGGCGACTTTTACGTTTTTCAAATAACTTATTACTCAACGTTTCTATAGCATGATAATTTTAAAGATTTCAGTTATTTTTAACTTATTACGAAATTTGAACCTCATGTCAAAAAAACATTGATTTAAATCAATGTTTCAAATCAAAAAGTACCTTTATTTGAATAAATATTTTTTATTTGATCACAGTGCATTTTAAATCCAAGTAAAACGAATGCAAGTCAGTATTATTTACGATAAATGTTTCAAAAAATATTGTTAAATAAGTCACAGAATATTAATTTAAACCATAATATTAAATTAAAATAACTAATTATTATCGACGAAAAACATTGTAGTCACAAAGCGAGATTGGCATATAAAGAAAGGATAGTCAGCTACACAAGTATTATAAGAAGAAAGAGTTAAACCAATCAGTATGAGCTTACTCTTTTATAAGTCATACCAGTAAAACTATTAAGTAATATATACATATTAAATTCAATTAATATTTAGTTAAGAAAATTAAAAAATTGAAAATATTATTTTTATGTTTTGTTATTTCAGTTAAATATTTTTTTTTGTTTTTCCTCAATAAGAGCAACAACTTTAATTTGAATTTGAAGTAAGCTTAAAATTGGTATATATTTTGTAACATTATACACGCAATAAAAAAAAAAATTAGTAAATAACGTTGGCTTCCTAGTAAACAAATAAATGCATATTAAAATTTAGATGGAAAATTGTTTTCAGATTATAAAATACGATGATAATAATCAAAGTAGAAGCGTTGTATAATCGTCGCTGCTCACAGCCCGGCAGCGGAAATTGGGACGGCTCGACCGCCGACATTCGCAAGCCACTCGATTTATTTATCTGATAAATATTAATTTAGTATTCGATGAACCGTTTCGTATTATAAAATAAATTATAATTTAATTTTATGTGTTTTTTAATTATTGTGCTAGGGTGATGTGAAATCGTGAGTGAGAGCTGGATTAAAAACGGTTTCGAAATTAGTAATTTATTTGTAAATAATTTAATACTTTTGCTTAAAAAAACTATATGCTCCAGTTTTGTGTACGGAAAATATCTTGAGGTTTCCTAGAAGGCGGTTAGCAAATGGTTTTAGTAGCAGAGATTTTCTACATTTAACATTTCCAAATGGATGATTTTAAAGCTCTTGTAAAAAATACTTTACAAGATTAAATAGATGTTAAAAAGTTTTAAGTTAGTATTTGTTGATTCTCATACAAGATATATAAATTTATATGTATGCATAATTATGATTATTACATGTTTACTTAATAGTAGCGCCTTGTGTAAGTCCCTCTGTGTAGGTACCACCCAACCATCAGATATTCTACACCGAAACAGTAATACCGTTTATTTGGGTTTGGGTGAGTGAGCCAGTGTAACAGGTACAACGGACTTAACGCCTTTTTTTACAAGATTTAATATTTCTTACAGCGCCAAGGTTATTATTATATTATGGGCGGTGGTGAGCACTTACCTACAGGTTGACCATTTACACCGTATGCGCCTTACTATATGAAAAAATATTTATGATTAATGAAAAAAGTAGCTTCTGATTTTTCTGCTGACTGTCCTCAGTAAACAATAAAAACAAAAAACAAAACAGAGGTATTTGAATTAAGTATATTTAATGATGACTGAGAATTTCAAAGGAGTTAACACAGAAAACGTCTTTATTAATAAAGTAATCATAGCATATTCTTAGAAAAACATAATAAAACAGGATGTATTAAAATTGCCTACGTTTTCTCAAACACTGAACGGAAGCGCAACATGAAACTATTCCTTGAACGCTTTCTGAGTTTGCTTTGATCGTTCTTTTGAAGCGAACTCTTTGTAAGACCGCAACTGTTACATAGCGATCTTAAATTAGCTAATAAATATTTTAAGATTTTTTTTTAAATACTATTTTTAATTTTTTTACTATAAAATATTTGAACAGATGGTGACTACACAACTCAAATAAAAGCGTTATAATATACTAGCTCGTATCGTGATCGTCCCGGCTTCGCAAGGATAGATAAGAAGAAAAATGGATTTTGGATAGGATTTGCGTAAAATCCGTTTTTAGTGAGCGTCTACGTCGGGGAAGGAGTAAGGCAGGAAGGAGTGTGACAAATTTGAAGACAATAGTTTAGGATATCTCGTGATGAGTGGTATTTCGCTTATATTTATTATTATGATGGATGGAGTCGAGATGGTCCTTGGATAGCTTAAATGGATCTTAATATATATAGGCTTATTTATATTTGATAATATATACTCAAGTTAAACTGAATGTCTGTACTCAAGTTCAATTTAATCCCTCGAGTATTTTGATTCAGTTAACTTTTCATGGGGAAGGTGTTTTGATATATACGTATTAAGTTAAGTCTAAGTATAAAAAAAAACTTTTATGTAAATACATATAATGCTAAGAATATAGAAATTTGGAGCACATATGCAAGTGTGCAAAATTTTATTTCTCTCTTTCCATGTAATCGTCGTAGAAAGGGGTTCAAAGTTTTTGCTTCACGTATTTATATTATAGCTTACATAAAAATTGCAACCAAATTTTGATGGATAGTTCCTGGGCATCTTCCGCGAGAATATTTTCAGAAACATGTTAATTTAGTTTTATTTTCTTTTGCTACGAAATATGTTTTTTTAAATAGATCAGTCGGTGTCGGCTGCACTTTCTATATACTTTGTTACTAGTATATTCATTAGAATTATATTAAACACTATATGTATTTACATAAAAGTTTTTTTCATTGAGATTTCCTAACAAAACACCTTTCCCATGAAAAGTTAACTAAATCAAAATATTCGAGGGATTAAATAATACTAAGATCCATTTAAGTTATCCAAGGACCATCTCGACTCCATCCATCATAATAATAAAACACTGAAATATTTTGTATTAGCTTTTATCCGAACATGTAATGAATTAAGTAACGCAAGGTCTCGCGGTGAGTGTATGATCCCTATGAGGCGTGACACTAAAAACCTTCCATTACAAGTAGGAAAAGAATTAGGGTGGACGCAGACATTAGACAGTGTTATTTGTTATTTTACAATAAGATCGTAGCAGCCGGTTATTATTCTGCTGCGGGATAAAGGCCTCGTTCCATTACGGGTAGAATTTCATTTGAACTAAAGAGGATTAGAGTTGAGAAGAGTCAAATGTTTGCGAGGGCATAAGTTCTGTTCGCTTTTAAAGTCCAATACGATAAAAAATAAAATGATAAAAAAAATTTTTCTTCTACAATTGTAAGGAAAATAAGTTTTTTTGGTTTTAGAAAGTATTGGTTTTGGCTTATAAATAGTTTCTCCATTTTTCTCCAGATTTTAGAAACAGAAATGATTCGATATTCTAGAACGTGTTTTTTATATAATCACTTTTCTTTTAATTTTCTTCTATCATAACCGTCTCATGTCTCTGTTACCCAAGCCTAACATTTATATTTTACGTTTGATCCACTCTCGCTTATTACATGCAAAGCTGTGTCAGAATATAAAAAACAAAGTCAGCCATGTACCAGGCCTGTATAATAATTTATTAATCCAGAAAAATATACGTGTCACTATATGACTTGCGTCATAAAAACGTTACTTCTGACTGAAGTCGTAAAAACGGCTGAAAAAATAGAGTTACCTCAGTGCATGTTAGACGTAAAGGTAAAGTTTTATGACTTAGTAAAAATACTAATTGAATAAATAAATTAAAACCTCTCTCAATGTCCATATAAAATTATTATTTGTAGTAAAAAATGCGTCCATTAAACGATTATCCAAGTGTCAGTAAATTCTATCAGTCGTGTTTCCATCATTCAATTACGAACGATTGGCTGATCATTGATATCATTTTATCGTCTGTCATATGTAGTATTTTGTTTAGAATAAATTTACCTCTCGATATAAAGAAAAGCTTGTATGTATATTTAGCACAGTTCCGGTGTTGATCAAATACCGTGAAAAAGAAGACGTCGGTTGTTATAAAAGGATTACTATATCCATATAAAGTTTGCCTTGAATGTTCCACCCTTCTCTTCAAGGGGAGAAGAGGCCTTAGCTGGTTTGGATCTTATTCCACCTTACACCACCATTACGGATAGGTAGAAATACGTATTGCAGAATTTCAGTAGAATCAGACACATGCAGATTTCCTCACGATGTTTTCCTTCGCCGCCGAGAATGAGATGAATTATAAACAAAAATAAAATACTTAAAAAATCAGTGGTACATGCATGGATTTGTACCTGCGATCGTCGGTTAGCATTCATGCGTTCTAACCTCTGGGCCACTTCGGATTTATAGTAAATTATGTTTACATGAAAGAAGCATGCTTTTTTAGCTCTTTGGCTTTATACATGTAAGGTGTTAGTTATACATAAAAAAGATAATTTGGTCATTATCGCTCATAAATATAGGCGCTGTCAGAAATCTTAACCATTCCGTACAATGTGTCACTAACCTTTTGAACTAAAATTATGTATCCCCTTTACCAGTAGTTAAACTGACTCACTCACCTTTCAAACCAGGACAGAACAATACTAAGTATTGCTGTTTCGATAGGTTCTGCGATTCTGGTACCTACGTAGACGGGTTTTTACAAAGCCCTACTAATTATGTGTACGATTTGTTCAGCATTATGATTAAGAAAATGGCGTTGTGGATTCAAATAAATAAATCAAAGTTTTATACAAAGGAAAAGTTGTGTGTAATCGATAATAGTATTTCTGACAATTTTAGTAGCTTTTTTGAAAAACGCTTTAGTCTTTGCTCATAAATTGCGCAACCACAGCATCTATATTGTTTTATAGCCTCTCACGACAATATAAAAGTTGGTCCGTCTTATATTCTTGTAATAAATCAATAGAGATTAAAGGATTGTTTCAATTTATGACGCTTAACTGAGCAAAATAATATAAGAAGGCTTTCAAACATTCTCTAAAGTCTAAAATTTTTACCGCGAATTTCTACACTTACCCATAAAGTAGACTTCATTAAATAATTTCACGCGGCGCTAGAAAAGCTTCAGGCGTTTCAAAAAAAATAAAAAGATAATCTAAAATTCCTAAGCCACGGAGAAAATCTTGCTAAGTTTTTTACAAAACACTTTTTGAGCATCATAATTAATTAATTGTTAATGAGTTTTCGTTCGAATTTTTTCATAAGCTAAACTTGTGTTTTATGTTAAAATTAATATCTTTTGTTTAAATTTTACTAAAATATTTTATTGATTTTCATTAACTTTTAATTTCTCTTAACATAAATATAGTAACCATGCGTTATAAATTTGGTTACTATAAGTATTTTCAGATTTACAAAACAATTGACTTTGTCGACTTACATTTTTAAGTTGGTGTACAATGTTTACAATAAAAGTTGAAAAAAATACACCTAATTTTTTTATAGAATAGGAAGTCGGACGAGCATATGGGCCACCTGATGGTCATCAAACGCCCTTAGACACTGGCACTGTAAGAAATGTTAACCATCACTTACATCGCCAATGCGCCGCTAACCTTGGGACCTAAGATTTTATGTCCCTTGTGCCTGTTATTACACTGGCTCACTCACTGTTTTGCGGTAAAATATCTGATGAGTGGGTGATACCTACCCAGACGAGCTTGCACAAAATCCTTCGCGAGGGAATTAAAACGCATCAAAGTGGTCAGATGCAAAAAGAATACGTTTGCGCGCGCATAAGCGTACTTACACAATCGTAATTTTTGAGCGAACACATTCGAGAATGTTAGGCATGAAAAACTGCGCAAAAATGCTCAGTGCTGCGCTTTGAAACATGTGTCCTGGCTCTTATACAATTTATACACATAAAAAGCGATACTAAGCGAATATAAAACAAAGAATATTATTTTCAATAACGAAATGGCCTTTCTCTAGACATAAAAAATTAACATGTATTTCATTTTACATTTCGCGATCATGTGACGTCATCCATGCATCATTTATAACGGGAATTTTCACGCTTGTCCGCCTTATTCATTGTTTTATCTCTTGTTTCATGGTCTTTGAAATAATACATGTTACGGCTGTATACAAATAATCGAATTATCAAGTGATTTTGGCGTAATGTTTATAATATCAGATTATCGTATTTTAAATTAAAATAATATATAGTCCCTATATTAATTGCAGCTTAATCCAATGCGTTCATGCTTACATTATTTTTAATATACGAATAATGTTTTATGAAGTAAATAGTAGGCTATTCAATGTCTTATAATATGTTGGTATAATAGTTTATTCTATTTTGTTACATTTATTGACATCTAACAAAAACCTCTTAAAATATATTTATGGTACTGTATTGTAAAGTTGTAGAAATCAGTGTTATAATACAATTAACATGTTATTCCAAGTTTCAGAATGAGGAAAATATTTAAGTTAATTTTAATAAAATTAATATTTTATATTAAAAAACACTTCATTATTAAACATACAGAAGCGCTTTCACTAGAATACTCACAGCATAACACAAGTACAAATTACAACATTAACTTTTAAATATTAACTAAATGAGGAAACAATTACACCTAGTGTAGTTGGCATACGCTTGAAAGATGATAGAAAATAAGGAATGTTACGGTTCACTAGCTCAGTACAAAGACGTATCGAGTGCCAGCAAGTTCGTAATTGAATACATTGATAAATATCGCTATTTCAGTAATGTTTTCCAGTTGTATGTGTTTTCTAATTTATAAATCGGGTTAATTTATTTTCGTCCATGCTTCAAAGCTTTATTTTTTTATCATACAATTAGACGGACGAAAATGTGGCCCATATGATAGTAAGTGGTCATTATCGCCCATAGAAATTGGCGCTGTAAGAAGTGGTAACCGTTCCTTGTATACCCAAAGCACTATCAACCCTGAAAACTATGATGTTATGTCCCTTGTGCCTGTAATTACACCGGCACACTCACCCTCCAAACCAGAACACAATAATACTAAGTACGTGTTGCTGTTTGACGGTAGAATATCTGATGAGTTAGTTCCTTTAGATGGCCCGAACTGACTTTTGAGTGTTGACCCAAGACCTTGGAAACTGGGACTTTACAGGATCGACAGCTAGCCTTTAGATCAAAACATTAATATAAAAAAGGAAAAAAATGATTACATACATACCTCATCGAACTATCTGTTCACTTTCAATATCAGTTCAAAAGTTCCAGGAGCAATCAATCTTAAAACGGTAATCCCCGCCATTCTTTTCCTTTGTCAGTTAATGAGTTTAATCATAGTAAATAACATTTAATTAAAATAGTATGAATACTTTTTATACTAAATACTCTATCCTCTCTACCCTCTACTCTACTTACATAACAAATTGTAATTCTTATGTTAATTATGCCATAATTTTTTTTTTGAAACCTGAAATTTAGTCTTTAAAATAGTATAATCTGGTATAATCATTGTGAAAACGTATAAAAGTATGGTTTGACAAATGATTGTAAGATTTACGTACAATAGAAAATATTTTTTTGTAAATAAATAATCTGACATAACAAATTGGGAGCAATTTTTATCCCTTTTATCAAAAGTTCAGGAAAAGAGACACCCCTTCCTTAAAAAGATTACAAATAAAAGGCGGAAGATCTTCATTGTTTTCTAAAACAAGATTAAATATTTTTTAATTTTATATTAAGAGTTTTTCATTTTTTAAACGGTTAGATATAATCGTTTTAATTACATTTAGAAATTGAACTTTACTAAGTCTACGATTAAGTATTAATTAAATCTTCATCTTTAGTTAAGTAGATTAGATACAGATAAGTCAAAGTCACGTGGCAAGGATGAATAAGTACATTATCAGATTATCTATTTTTAGTAAATGATATATTTATTTCTTAAAAGGAACGACTGATTATTAAAGATCATTGTGTTATAATAGAATTGACGTTTTAAAAAGGGATTATGATATAAGAATATTGTTTTAATACAATCACAAGATTGCATTGATGTTTGTAATGTAACATCTGATTAACGAGGATCTATTCTATCAATCAGCTGCTAATTAGCAAGCGTTTTAATCCGTCTGAACAAGCTTTTATTTGAAATAGTTTCAATTAAAAATCCAGGTTTTAGTTAGTATTAAAAAAGGAATCAATCCGTTGGAATCCCTCGTAACTATCTAAACCTAGTACCAAATGTAACATCGCTTCCTCTGAATATGATTTTTTATACCTTATAAATAACGGACACAAATTTTCAATAATAACTCAGTGGATTTTTTCAACATACCCTAAAAAAACACTTTTATCTCAAAAAATAGTTTTTATCGAAAAATAAATTTTACGCAAAAATTGCCGAATCTCAGTGCACGAATTTATAAAATGTGTTAAAAATAAAAACATTTCGCGCATACAATTCCAGGGTATTGTTTTAATTAGAATCTAAACTACGTTAAACTATTATTATAGCAGTTATGCATGCACAATGTTGCGGGAGACGCAGCAACAGTTTAAATTTAATTTGTTCTTGTATCGCGTTTTAATTAGACTAACCTGTACGTTAACACTTTGAGAAAGCGTTCACAGATGAATTGAATTCATTATTGTTAGTTTTAGAAAATTTACGTTGGAATTTTTAAAATATTTTTTATACAAAAGGTAATTAACCTGGACCCATGGAGCATTAAACTGTGCTAACCCATGTCATCGTCACGGGTTTTATATTATATAAATTTAAACTATATAATATTTTTAAAGTGTCAATTTCTATGGGTGGTATTATTGTCATATTATATATTATTACTACTATACTATACAATATTGCAACTAATGGCCCATATGCTAGTCCTACCTATAAAAAATCATGAATTCAATTTTATATCGTAACAAACTGACTAACAATATAATAGGACCCTGTATACAAACATTCGCGGTAACATAGGTGGTAACCACTTAACATCAGGTGGTCCATTTGCTTGACCGCTTACTTACAACATAAATATAAAACTAAAGCACCACTTATTGAACCTTATCAAAATAAACAATGTTCGCCTTTACGTCTAGTCGTTAGTAATAATTATTTATTCTCATACAGATTAACACACTTACCCCGAACTAATCTGACGATATTAGAATGTTCCAGTTTTTTTGCATACGAAGTAAGCGGTGCATCATTCTGTATCTAAGTATCACATCACGGTCGAGAGTATGACGTTATACAACTGCATATAAGCCGCGAACGCCTCTTGTCCCGATTCTATGCTTCTCTTTGTTCCCAGTTTCATATTAGTTTGGTCTGTTTTAGTTCAAAGTAGTTCGGTATAGTTGAATTGCTTGTAAAGTATTTATACTCCACAAGTCCGAAACGGAAAGAACAACGTCGTATGTATTTTCAACTATTACATTTTCTTACGGAAATATTAAAATGTTCTCTCATTGCATTTGGGTGATTTATTGCACTTTTGCAATGAATTATAAATTCAATATCATGAAACATTTAGCAAACTAATAATAAATCATATTTTAATTTAAAACCTGGTATTTTTAAATCTACTACGAGTTATGTAATGTAATTAAATATTTTTTTAAATATTTTTTGATAAATGATTATGATATCATCTTAAGTTGTCAACAAAAGATGATACAACAATTGATATTTATTGTTAACTTCATAAAGAATTGCAAACAGTTATTGTGAATATAGAAAATACGAACTATTTTAGTGATAACAAATTAATGTGAAGGCAAAATTGCGCTCACTGTGCGTGATAAAGTTCTAACAGTTTTGACTTCTCTACGGTTGAAGGTAAAGCTAAGCTAAGTTAAGGTAAGCTTTTCATAATAACCAAAATTTTGCCAACGACTTTCGTTTGTAGTACAGATCACTTAATGTATAAAGTTTCGGTCGCAGTCAGTAAATATCTAAAATTCTTCGTGTAACCTCTTACTCAGAGAATTTCGACTGATGTGAAATTAATTTTTAACGAATGTTAATTTTTATAAACATGGTGGCATCAATTTTTATACAATGTATATTCAATTCAATTATTATAAAATAACATTTATATATTAATAGTTACCTTATAATAATGAAAATTAAAAATAATACGATTTATTTGGACCATAAAATTAATTATCAAGATTTGTGTAACGTGAGACTATTATTTGCTTCGTATTTCAATGGTAAGGAAATTTCCCAGTAGCGTCGTTTGGTTGCTGGTTTAGAGCCAAATGCTCTCATAATGCCTACACGACACTGAAGATTCCCTTTTGGAATTCAAACCCTGTGTATTAAAAGTCAAAATATTATGGTAACCCTTGTAACTCCGATAGTCTCTGAAGGAGTAATTGTACATTGGAAATATGACAGTAAATATTTAGTATAAGAACCATGTAATTTCACGTTAATTGTTGATACATTATTTGGGTAGACGCGCCGAATTATTATTGTGAACCACAACGCGCGAGAAACGTGACGTAATTTTTTTACAACTATTAATAATGTTTAATTCACTACTTAATACAGACGTATAGAGGGACAGAGGTACAACAAAAACTTAAGTCTATTTTCGGAAAATCTATTTTGGTATTGTAAAAATTCATAGAACGAATGTTGTTGGCTGCTGTTAGTAAAAGCCGAGATGGCCCAGTGGTAAGAACGCGTGAATCTTAACCGACGATCGTGGGTTCAAACCCGGGCAAGCACCACTGAATTTTCATGCGCTTAATTTGTGATTATAATTCATCTCGTGCTTTACGGTGAAGGAAAACATCGTGAGTAAACCTACATGTGTCTAATTTCACTGAAATTCTGCCACATGTGTATTCCATCAACCCGCATTGGAGCAGCGTGGTGGAATAAGCTCCAAACCTTCTCTTCAAAAAGGGAGAGGAGGCTCTTAGCCCAGCAGTGGGACATTCACAGGCTGTTACGGTTACGAACTGTTAGTAATATAGGTTATTAGTATTTTATAAATAATCCTAAATAAAGATTTTGAGATATGCACTTTGTCTTCAATCAACATTCATTATAATTACATTATGTTTTACTATCTTTTTATTCAGTTTGGTTTATAAATTTTTATGAGTTTTCATTCGACATTCTCACATTGGTAGTATTAGTCCCCGGAGCAGTAGAACAAGAGTGAGTTATATTACACGTCTTATTTTATTCAACTACTACTATTAAATGAAACCCTTACGAATTTACTAAATAATAATATATATTTAAATTATGTCTATTATATATTTATTATATATATAATATCAAACTTTTAATTTATATTTATTTACTCAGATATTTAGCTCGATATCTTATTACTAATATTGAACTCAGTCCATTGTATGCAATATGTATATTTGCTCTCAAATTAAGTTAAAGACGATGTTGTCGTCATCAAGTATTGTTTGTCCATAGTTAAGTACCAATAAACAACTTGTCAACTTAGTTAAGGATCTCCAAGCACTCCAAGCAAGAATTATAAAATAAATTTGTGATTTGTGTAAATATTAATTCATTTATCAAATTAAAATATTCTCAACGATGTAAAGCTTCCTTATAAAGGTCTGTCTAAGTGGGTACAACCCACAATGCTATTGAAGGATGAGCTAATGTAATAACAGGTACAGGGGATGCTATTTTAACTCATTGGTTCTTGTAATTTTACGAAGTAATTAGTATACTTGTCTAAGGTAAAAATAAAATCATTCAAATCTATTACACACGGAAATGAGAAATAAAATGAATAATAAATAATGATTTTCATTTGAATCATTCGCTATACGAAATAGGTGTATTGATTTTAAAGATGATAATGACATAGAAAAAAAATTTCATGCCATACATTAATATCTAGATTAAATTGTATATTGATCATCTAATCAATATAAACGTAACCATTGAGTTTTGTTTTCGGACCTTTTTCCATTTTTAAATTCATTTCGTAAAGTTTGCCAGACTGATAAGGCCACCTGATAGTAAAAGGTCACCACCACTCTTATAAATTGACATTGTAAGAAATATTAACCATCATTTTCAACGGGCTCACTATTCAAACCGGAACACAAAAATATTAAGTACTGTTGTTGCACAAAGCCAAGTAAATAGTGCTAAAATCTGTATTGGGAATGTTAAATTTGATTTAATAATATAAAAATATTGAATATTCCAAGGTGCTTCTAATAGCCTCCTTGAAAAATATTTAATTGGTTTAAATTGTACATGTTACTTCGGTTTTAAAAGCGATCATATCGTTTTAGTTTGCGTGACATTATTTCAATACTGATAATTGACGATACAATATTACTTTTACTCGTAAAAGCACTCCCAATAAAGTATGTTTCGATTTTGAAATTTGAATATACAACATATTACTACAGTAAAACAGCGATCATATATTTTGCTATTTGTCCAACGTTACATTTACTTCATACGTCATATTTAAACTTTGCCATGGGTTGTATCATTTGAGCCTTATTTGTATGAGATTATCTTGATATACAATGGAAAGGTAATAAGGAACAAGTGAAGTGTTGATAATGGCTTATAAAGTTAATTTGCAATATCTGTAACTCTACATTTTCTTTAATATATCTAAAACGAACAGCCTATAATCGTCTTACGGTTGGGCAAAGGCTGGAGATAAAAAGTTTTAAGCTTATCCCGCTACTTTAGTGTGGGTTGGTTAATACAAGTTTGGTGGAATTTCATTCTGCATAATATGCAGGTTTCTTCACGACGTTTTTCTTCACCACCGACCACGAGATGACTTACTATAAACAATTTTTGAAGAAGATTTACATGTTCTAGCTATTTGATGATTTCATCGTCAATATATATTTAAAGATGTACCGTAATTACGATCAAATTAACGAATAGTGAATACTAACTCACACTAATAACTCACACACACTAGTAACACACTCGTAATTTTCATGCAAAATCATTCAATAATCATTAATCAATGAGTTTTGTTCCTAATGAAATGAAACATTATAAGGTATCGTATCATCAAAGGTGGGTTTATTTAAAAACAATACAAGTGAACTTATGCTTATAAAGGTAGTTTACTCTTGCTTAGTGATATTACGGACGGACGCGGACCTGTCCGACCAACGAGCCATGTGAAGAGTATCGTCTGTGAAGGCGCAGGTAAGTCCGAAGCGGTGCGTTGGATCTGCTGCGAGCCGGTAGCTTCAAAAGAATGGTGCAAATTTTAGAATGACCAAATTGCTTCGAATCTCAAGACAGACGCAGACTAACACACAATTAAGAGTCTTGGTCTGTGGCGTGGCTGTCCGTGGAGAAAAACCCACCGTCGAAAGCCACCTTAAATTCCTTTAAATAACGACTAAGTTTCCAAAACAATTTTTTTGGTTTTAATTACAGTCTTAAAAAAATACATTTTTAATTAGACTAAATTGTATATATTTAAAATCAATATTACAAATCGAACTAGAAATTTCAATGGGTGTTGGCAAACATGAACGAAGTCAACACGAATGGCCGACTGAGGCATTGATCACGCCTGACCGTCGTTTGCACTCTATGCATATTAATGACGTATCGATACGAAATACGCACACTCAATAAATGCAATCACCTTAGACACAAACGGCTTTACTTATAAATCTTGTTTAAGTGGTGATTAGTTAAACAATCTATCTTCTTCTTTCCAATGTTAAATCAATGACGTCCGAAAGAGAAAAATGAGTATTAACTAAATACCCGTAGAAAAACGTTTATAAGAAAGGACGTCAAAAAATTATGTAAGAAATAGAAGTTTTGATGACGGAGTTAGTAATATTAACTGAAAATTTCATATACTTTATATAAAACAGTTCAACAGTGTGACAAATTTTTTGATAGTTTTCTTAAAATATTAAAATAATACGACATACGAAAATAAAACTCATAAAAACACCGGTAATGAAATACCTTTTTATATAAAAACATTTGTTATAAATCAGATACCAATATATTCTTTGATAGATTAGAAATTCTATGAGATACGACACATGATATCATATTATACTCCCTTGTGAATTGAAATAGAAACCATTTTCGCTATAGGGAATTGATACTCTGCGGTCAAATTCCATCTGTTACGTGCGATGGTCAGTTAAATCCCCAAAGTCCGCAAACACTGTTTCGGTATATTTGCAATTGTAAACGTGTTTTGCAATCGTGCATGCAAGTTTGGCAGGCGAGCAAAAGTTCTAAACAGACTGCCTTACTAGTCAAAACATCTGTGATATACACGCATTTAATAATTCATAGTCTAGTTTTTTGCTAGACAGCTGATATGGCCCAGTGGATTGAACACGTTATTCTTAATCATAAAGATCATGGGTTCAAACAGGTGCATCACTGAGTTATCGTTATCTTATAATTCTTGGTGAATATTATTTTATAATTCTTGGTGGCAAGGCAAGGTTTGGCTCTACCTCAAGTAGAGCGTGTGTAACTATAAGTAACACACTAGTTCCTCCTGACTGGCCTAGGCCAGTTTGGGTACGGGCCTCGGGGTTTCCCTCCTTACCCGGGCTGTTCCTCATCGACAGGTTTCACCTGTTGTGCCTACAAGTAAAAGAGACATAAAATTTTAGTTCCGAAGTAATGCATTAGCGATATAAGGAATGGTTAATATTTCTTATAGCGCTATTTTTCCTTTGAATCCGAGATCTTTGTTTCTAGCCAATTGAGCATCTCGGGTCATATTTCATATTTCCACTTAATACATAACTATATTTAATTATCTATAAATTGATATCTTACTACTAAAAGTACTGTGCGTGTTCATAATAATATTGTTATTATACCTTTTGCGTTGTCACTTAGCGCAATTATTTAGACGCGTTCGCTTCACGTGATATAATATAATGGAAAACGTTTTTGTTCTTTTCGAAACATGTCAAATGTTTTTCAATAAATAATGTAAGTGAAACCATATTAATAAATAACAATAATGACGTATAACATTTGTAGAATATAAAGATGATGATGACGTAATTTCTGTTGAGACTATCAGCTACGCACGATATATTAAAGTGGCGTAGCACCTACGTGCTTTGCTTACGTTCTATTTTCAAATGGGCTAGAATTGCTAGAATGAAAATCCCAATAAAATTTATTTAATCTAGGATTTGAACCTGGGACATTACTATATGTAGCCGTACAAGCCATCACAAAAGAGACAGTATCCAAATAATATTATATTCAAAAGGCACATTCACACAAACCTTGTACCCATCAATATAAAAGCAGTAATTTTCGTGTGGCCTCGTATAATAATGTCACGCAACTTTTAACACCGAGTTAACTAATTAATATAATATGAACAAGGCTAGTATACTCACGCTTGTATTTTGATGGAATTATTTCATACATCTACAAACATCGCTTCAACTATACTATACTTTTCTTTGAATTGACATTACATCATTCAATTCAGAATTGTATACCTAGAAGTCATAGATATTAGTTTTATAGAATTTTATTTTAAATTACTAAAATCTTATATTTATGCTGTACTTTTTGTATAATTATTATTTTTATAACATTATTGTTTTTTTTTTTTATATTATTGTCTTATATATATTATAGGAAAAGGACCTTCTCCTCAAAAGGAAGAGGAGGCCTTAGCCCGGCAGTGGAACGTTAATAGGCTCTTACTGTACTGTACTGTAAATTATACTGTATTGTAGTATTGTGTGTGTGTGGTTTTCTTTAACTTTTGTACTATAATGGGCTTGTATAATATGTGCCAGTTTAATTAAGAATCAAGTTATAATGGACTCGTAATTAACTGATTATAAATATTGTATCAGAACAATAAAATTATAACAAAACTATATTACACTTGTTATAAATCCTGAAAAACAATTTCTTCAGAACGATTAAATTTATTAGAGTAATAAAAAGAAATCCGCAAGAAAAAATACTATCTGAACTGTTTGCCCTTTAATTATTTGTTTTTCTGGTCTTATTGCGTTTTTTTTTGTAATTTCAGTAGAATTTATTATTCTTATGTAAAAGCCAGTGATGAATATGCGATATTTCAATTTAATATGTGTTCATAAATAAATAAAATTAAAATCAAAATATAGTTTATTCGACTAGGTAACCTTGTAAAATGACTGACACGCAGAGAAGTAGCGTTGAAAAGTTTTAAATTATTATTCTTAATATTATAAGGATCAAGATGAGCACATTTACGACGAAATTTTATATTAAAAATCATTAATAATTAATTTTATTAAAATGTAGCTATTGTAATTATTTGAATAATAATTATTATCTGAATTTCAAACTAATTGTACAAAAGTTCAATACATAGTTCACTTAACTTTGTCTTATTTCGCAAATAGCGTTCACAACTTCTTGTCTTTAAACACTTACAAGCACTTTTGAATCGTCATTTTACAAGATTAATTTTAATGTAAACCTATAATTTTGTATAACTAAAATGACAAAACTTAGACATTACCTGAGTTCCTTCATTTGCACTAACAAAATCAATAAAACAAAATATGATTTGTTTAATTGGTTTTATATACGCGTTTAAAAACTTATTTTTTTTTTTAAATTAAATTGACTGTAAAACTGTTATCGTTTCACAATATAGACTCTAACGGCCTGAAAATTAATAATTAGTAAACTGTTTTAATTGTTAACTGTATAATTAGTTTAAAACGATACACAGCAATCAAAGGATTATGCTTAGTGACTGAATAATTTGTAACAAAATATAATAAAAATAAAAATAAAAATCTGACGCAAAGCTTCACTTCTGTTACGAAAATGTACCAATAGCAGTGTCACCGTTTAATCTAAAAGATAATCCACAAAATTATTCGAAAAAGTACTCAGACTAACGAACCACAAGCAATCTACAAACAAAACCTACCTTCTTTAATATAAGTATGATAAAAGAAGCTGAAGTTCACGATCCGTAAATTGAAAATGAATCTAGGGATAACAACAAGACTCTCGCGAAGTCGGAGTAGGTGCAAAGTAACATCCTATTTTCTGATCTCGTCTGAACAAAGACCTGTCAGTGAAAAGGGTTTCAAAACTGAATCCTACTCTACTTCGGAGAAATCTCATTAATTTCTATGTGCCTAACAGAAAATGTTGACACCGTAAGCTCGCTCTGTTTTTAACTGCATACAAAGCATATAACGAGATACTGAACACGATACAACTTTAAAAGGAATAAAGTATTTTAAATGTACACGTACTGTTAAGGACGAGAAGTTGTGAACGCTATTTACAAAATAAGACAAAGTCAAGCGAACTATGTATTGAACTTTTGTACAATTAAAGTTTGAAAAAGTAATTTATGGTCGAATAAAAAAAATAGCTGCATTTCAATAAAATTAATTATTTATGATTGTTACAACAAAATTTTCGTCGTAATGTGCTAATCTTGATCCTCATAATATTAAAAAAAATTTAAACTTATTCAGCGCTGCTTCACTGCCAGCTAATAAATACATACGCGTAAGATTTCGTCCTTATGTGAAATATTAAAACAAAAGCGTATAAAATAATTGTTGGTCCATCCAGATTTGAACCTACAAATGATACTAAAATCTATGCGTTCCATCGATTCTTGGGCAAATTCCATTACATTTTGGTTTCTACACATAACGAATTGTTATTGTACATCAGTATCCGATCGTTTTGAGTTACTAGTCACGAGCTGTAAAATGGTTCACATACAAAAGTTATTCGTGAGCAAATACAATCGTTTCTTCAATACAATAACCGAACATAAAACAAATGACTTACTAACATAAAGTTCACAAATCATTAAAAATTTCAAAACATGTTACCCATATATTTCACGAGTGCTTCCAAAAATCAATAGACAGTATAATTTGATTAAGTTATTTGTAATTAGTGTGGCGGACCTTACTGCGTCACTGCGGTAGTTTGATCACCAAACTGTATCAAATACATTAATTAGTATCAGGATATTATATCTCTGTAATATTACTGTGTTTATTAATATTAATATTATGATTAACATGACAATGCTCTTAATCAGTCAAAGTAATCGTTAATGGTTGGGAATTGTTTTAAGTAACTAATGAAATTATACTATGGACTATGTTACTTGATAATAGCACTGTTATTTCTTAATATTATAGAGACTTAGTTTCAACTCGAGCCGTCTCCCAGACGTTGTAAAGCCGAGATGGCCCGGTGGTAAGAACGCGTGAATCTTAACCGACGATCGTGGGTTCAAACCCGGGCAAGCACCACTGAATTTTCATGTGATTAATTTGTGATTATAATTCATCTCGTGCTTGACGGTGAAGAAAAATATCGTGAGAAAACCTGCATGTGTCTAATTTCACTGAAATTTTGCTGAATGTATATTCCACCAATCCGC
Source organism: Nymphalis urticae (assembly GCA_905147175.2). Taxonomy (NCBI): domain Eukaryota; kingdom Metazoa; phylum Arthropoda; class Insecta; order Lepidoptera; family Nymphalidae; genus Nymphalis; species Nymphalis urticae. Next base: position 5,156,837 of record LR989995.1, on the reverse strand, counting down.
ATTGGAGCAGCGTGGTGAAATAAGCTGCAAACCTTCTCCTCAAAAATGGAGAGGAGGCCCCAGCAGTGGGACATTCGCAGGCTATTTATGTACTGTACTGTACGTCTCCCACGTATGAGATAGAGGTAATCGGTAGGTATTAGATACCCTATTACTTTATTTGTAACCTTGATAAGCAAGAATAGCGTCACAAACAAACAAAATTACTTTTTTAATACTTTAATAATAAATTACGTTATATAAGTTAGTTTCATTAATTACTTATGATTTTGTAGTTGATGACAAAAACCATACCTTGACTACCAAAATAATTGTCTTATTTTCTCTCACTGCCTACAAATTATACAATCTTTGGAATGCAATATAATTGGATTAAAAAATTTCAAAAACTCATAACATATATAGAATAATGATTTACATAATTATAAAAATAATATCGTGCTGTAATTTTCATATTATAACATTACTATATATTGTTGACTAAAGAGCAGATATGGCTGGTGGTAGTTGCCAACTCTTTGATCCTTTAGATCTTTGATGTACTAACTCAGTAAGTCATTTAAAAAAAAAAAAAACTCTGTATAAGTCCGTACTGCTCGCTCGAATGGTTGAAGTCTACACTCAACGGTATAAATATGAAACCTTACATACAAAGCTTGCTATTCCAATATACCAATTACAGATGTTAGTTTTTTTTTAAAGATTTTGTTATAATGGTTATTAATAAAGCTTTAATATAAAAAATTTGATAATATTATTTATTTTTGTATTTTATTTGCTAATGGTTAAAATATCTGAATCTTAAGCGAAGATTGCGAGTTCAAGCCCGGGCAAGCACTACTGAACATTCGAGTACTTAATTATATTTATAATTTATTTCGTACTCGGCGGCGGAGAAAAAAATTGACAGGAAACCTGCATGTATCAGATGAAAACCTGCCATACGTTCATACACAGTTTGTTGTAATAAGCACCTAACCATGTCCTCGCAGACATACAGAAACGGAGCAGAGGCCTGTACCCAACAGTGAAATTAGGCTTTTACTTTTTACTATTACAAATCAAAAATTCTAATTATATGAAAAGAAGATGTTATTCAAGAACTAGGTAATTAGGATTGTTGAGGGTTTTTCCGAGGCCACGATCATAACAGTACACAAAACATAACTAAAACTAGGTCTAAACTTATTAATATATTTTAATACTTTATCCTTAAAATTATATTTATATCAATTCTGAATGACTTATTTAACAGTCATTATAAATTTGAATTGAAGTCTGATCTATCTGTAACGGAGAAAATCTTACGCAATATCAATATCTACAAGCTCCGAAGTCTTTATACTTTAAGTGCCGATTTCCATTCTACATGTAACATGTACATGTCCCAAGCTTATCCAATATTAAGGCAACGTACATTTCCTCTATATAAACACATATCTTTATAAGATGCGAAATCGCCATTCCAATGAATAGTTAAACGCCTATCGAACCCGGATTAGCGGAACAACTAAGCCGGGGTCGTGGTTAAGCGCCACCAAAGAGATCATTAACTACACACTCAGCATTGGAACTGGAGGTTTATCGGGAACTAGACTCTGCACCCTGATATTCTCGCTTAATTTATACTATGTAATATGTATTATAAGCAAAAAAACTTTCCATATGTTCTGTCTTGGATAAGTTGCGTATAAATCACAAAATGTTATAACGAATGAATTCGAAGAAGATTGTATTTTAAGTAATAAGAAATTAGTATATTAGATTATATTATTTAGAGTAATAGCGGGGATGCCCTAAGGGCTAGAGTATGTGAACCTTATAAGAAGATTGCGGGCTTAAGCCTCAGGTAAGCATCACCGGATTTTGATGTGCTTGATTTATATTCATTATTCACCTCTTGCTCTGTGTTGAAGGAAAAACTCGTGACCTAACCTGCATAGTACGTCGGGTGAAATTCTGCTACATGTGTCCATTATAAAGCGCCGGGCGGAAACGGAATTTAGACGTGTTATTTTACTTTTATATTCGATTACATATGAACACATAACAAATTTGTCCAATCAATGCCATCTATTCGCATCAACATTAATTATCTGTTACATTTATAATATTGCTATGTCATATTATAGTTGGACAGACGATGGTTATTTGCATTGGTGGAATATTGGATCGGCTAATGTATGTAGATATAATAATGATAGGATACATTAACATATACGGATCAAGTATAATATTCATAACAAAACCGCATTGAAGTTAACGTTAGGTGATGTAGATGAGACTTAGTTTTTATTAGTGTTCCGTATTCAAATTTGGAACCCCAATAATTCCATTATGTCAGTCAGTAAAATCCTTTCAGCTTTACTGTTTTAAATTTACTTGAAGTTTTGCGTTTATTACTTCTACACTGAACAAGGTGTTTTTTTTAGTTCATCGAGCAACTTTATTGAAATTGGTTATTGAATGTTTTCTATCAATCTGTTTTCTTTATAATTTTAACTTGGGATTTAAAACTTCTATTAACTTTTTAATATTATTAAATAAATAATTTGAAATTCAGTGATCGAAGATTGCCACATGAGTTCTAACTAAAGATTCTCGTTAAATTGTGTTTATAAATAATAACATTATCAGAAAACCTTCATGTATCCAGTAAAATTGGATTGGATCAGAATGGTGAAAATAACTTCAAACCTTCAGCTCAAAAAAAGAGGAGGCATTTGACCAGCAGTAGAACATTTTGCTGTTACTTTAATTTACTATTTGAAATTAAGCTCGCTTGAATATGTTATGTTAATACAAAATAAAATTAACAGCTTACATTAGGGTATTACACACAATCTCGGTACACTCCATAAGGATTATGCAACTAAGTAGCACACTTAACATGAGTGGAAAACCGTGTCAATTTTCATTTGACGCGGATTTATAAACGCCATATAATATGTATTTGGAGGACATCCTACATCTTGTTTTCTTTATTGACATAATTAAATATACTTTCATCATATTATATTTGATAATGATATTTATGAAACTAAAATAGAATATACGACATTTTAATGATTATTTTAAATCGTAAGTGTCTTCTCATTCGATGTAACTTTTATAATATCAATATCGTATGTTGTTATACCCTCGATTGAATTGTCTGTAAAACTAGTTAATAAGATTTTATATAAATATTAACTTTTCACATCTTCGAGTGCTCGCTTTCTATTGAACGAAGTAAATCAAGAAATGTGATATTACTTGAGTAATTTTTTTTATCGTCATTCTTTATCTCAGTTTCATTTAAAATAAGTCAATGTCTATATTTTATATTTCTGTGTATTTTATATTTCATTGCATATATAATTTTGTATGCCGCGACCTTTCTGGTGTAGAAAGCGTGATGATTCTAGTCTAAGCGTAGACTTCAGTGCCACGCGGTCTGTAAGCGGGAGCGATCGTCTACGACGTAGCGCTACACCTATGGTGTAACTTTGTTTCGTAGTACAAAGTCGCGTACAAAAGCGTCGATGTAATAATATGACTTATAACATTGTATGCGTTTAAAATCTTTTTAAAAAGTGTAATAATTTTTATCTGTGTTAATTTAGAACTTAAATTTAAGGATTAAAAGTGATTTTAACTTGGCTTTGATATTCTCAGGAACGAATGGTGAGTATTTATATTTTTTGATATCTAAACATCAATAAATCAATTTTTGATATCTATACTATTTATCTTTTTGATATCTAAACATCAATAAATTTTATTTAAGCGTTAAATTGAACAATGAATTCAGATAATAATAATTAAATAATAGCATATACATTAATATTATATATAAACCGAGTATTTCTATATGGTGCCGTACGCTTTTAAGTTGCTTTTACTTTATTCTAAATATATTTTTTTGCAAGATTTTCAATTAGACATTCTATTATATAAAAACCAATACCAATTAAATGCTGTAACCAATAAAATATTTAAATAAGTGAAAAACCAATATTAAATTTATTATAACTGAATATTACGATATTGCATTGCTTGTGAATAATTAATTAACCTGTTTAATTTTGCGGCTTGGCATCAATTTTTTTTTAATCCCACAAGTATTGTCTTTATCCGCTGCAATAAAAAGCGTTGCATTTGTTTCTCGTTAATTAATTACTATTTTTATTGTTTAGCATAAATCTCGATAGAAAATTCACGAAATGTAATGAAAAAAATATATGTAAAAAATCCTCTAATCTTTACAGTTTTCTGAAGTGAAAAATGATGAACATGTTAAATTACTTTGTTTAAACGTTCACATTAAAAATGGTAGATGTATTTAAGCAATTTTAATTTTATTATTATTGAATTAAGAATAATTGTATTCTTATTTCAATAATGAATTAAGATAAAAAACATCACTATGTTAATACTTCCTTATGTAACTAATATAGTAATGTGTTATTTTCAACTAGTAATAGATTCATCGAATCTCAGCCTATGGGTGTCGTAAGAGCCGACTAAAACTCAGTAACCCTCACGGTGGAGGGAAACCAACCTTCTAGCAAAAACAATCCTAAGAAGGGTTGGGGTCAAAAAGGCGGTGGACCGTAAAATTGTTTGAAATTGCTGTTCGTGCAGTGTTATTAATTACACTGAGGCAACCCCTGAATAGGATAAAATCATATAATATTTTAAATAAAAAAAATATATTTTGGATGTTTGTTACTCAAACACATTAAAACTCCTGAATTCGAAATAAGTTTTGTACGTTGGTAGTGCACACCCTTATATAGAATATATAATACTTATTTATTTTATTTTATTCATAGAAAGAGTACTATATTATTTCAATTAAATCTTAGCGAACCAAATATACCTAGTTATATTATAATATAAACTTAAATTAATTATTATTTAGATATTATTGTAATAAAATATCAGATACTTCTTATCATATTTTTTTTCTATAATTTCAATAATAATAAAATTATGCATGAGTCCCCTTATTTTATATCAGTCCCCTTATTTTTGTCAGTAAAGATAAATCTGTCACATAAATTTATATAATGAATTCACCTTTAGGTCAAATTTAAGGTCAACATTGCACCGCCACTTATTTTAAGTGTATTTTAAGCACGATTATTGAGTTTATATATTACATGGGAAAATGTTAATAAGCCTTTCAAGCGTCAAAACCTGGTAAAGCTTCAATAAGGTAGTTAACTGAGTCGAGATGGCCCAGTGGTAAGAACGCGTGAATCTTAACCGATGATCGTGGGTTCAAACCCGGGCAAGCACCACTGAAGTTTTTCATGTGCTTAACTTGTGATTATAATTCATCTCGTGCTTTTCGGTGAAGGAAAACATCGTGAGGAAACCTGCATGTGTCTAATTTCACTGAAATTCTGCCACATGTGTATTGCACCAATCCGCATTGGAGCAGCGTGGTGGAATATGCTCCAAAGCCTTCTCCTCAAAAAGGGAGAAGAGGCCTTAGCCCAGCAGTGGGACATTTACAGGCTGTTACCGTTACCGTGTTTATAATACATCTCGTGACGGCTTGATGGTGAAGGAAAACATCGTGAGGAAACCTGCATGTATCTAATTTCATTGATATTATGCCAGATGTATATTCTACCAACCCGCATTGGAGCAGCGTGGCGGAATAAGCTCCAAACTTTCTCCTCAAAAGGGAGAGGAAGCCTTATCCCAGCAGTGGGACATTAACAGGCTGTTACAGAGGAAGTTAACTACCTATGTTGGTTTCAATTAAATGTTAAATATTTTTTTAAGGAAATTTTCACAAAGATCATCAAAACGGCCTCGTTCTATATTTGTATAACATTATAATTGATAAAGATCCATTAGATGGAATCATTATTTTTTTGAAGATGGACTTTTTTTCATATAAATAATGCTATATTACGCTATTGCAAATAAAGTCATTAGCAACAGTAAAATTAAAATACGAAAAAAATCCAATTGATGCCCTTAGAGATTAAATTAATTTGTTTTTCTTGATTGTTATCAGCAAAAATTAAAAAGAGAATTTAATGACAGCATATAACTTTATCAGTATAACGTGTTAATATAGTTTAGTCAATAAGAAATGCAAGATGATATAACTTTATTAATTTACTATTTATACGAGCAAATGCACGTTATGATGTCTTATTGCCCGATTTCGGCCTCGGCGACCAGTCTCAAGAGAAATTGTCAACTGCACAGGACAGATGCAATCTTATAATCCGATGGGACGGATGTAAATACATACAAAAGAATCTTTATATAAGGGAACTCTGAAAACATGAAAACTTTAAATTTCCATATGGTTCTGATACCCATTACCTAAACTTCCAAATGAGGAGTTTATAAAGTAAGTAATAAATGAATTTTTGGCACGTATTGTGTTAGTAAAATTGATAAGATCTAAGCCGGCGGTCACGTAAGCTACAGCTATGGCTGACGTGACTGCATTTTAGAATACAGCCCTGGAAATAACAAAATACGAGAATAGTTAGTGTGTTAGCATTAATATGTAGATCTTTTTACCTTACAATAAAGACTATTTTGCATTAACGTTTTGTTTTGTAACAATGTTTAAAATATCCGAGTAAGCTGTGGCTTTCAAATGTATGGTGTAGTTAAAGCAATTACAATATTCCATCGAAGAGATATTTAGTTGTCTTACTTATGATATTTATTATACAAGTATAATATTATTATCTGGACTTTTCGATATACAGACAAAAAATAATAACTCGAGCTGGTAAGTTTTGTAAATAATCCGAAAACAGATACACGCAAGTAGTAAATAAGAAATAATACAACAAATATTTATCAATAAAAATAGTTTACTTATCTTTCATGGGCAAGAATTGAATCGGTATATTATTTATAATTATAAATTTTACCTAAATATAACAGCGGTGTTGCAACAAATAGAATACGTTGATCTTAAATAAAAAATCACCTCGTGCTCAGTCAAGGAAAACATTAATAGACACCTGCATGTTTTAGATGATATTCTGTTACACTTTCACCAACCTTCGCTGGAGTATTTGACCTGTAATATTAAAAGCTTCTTAGTCAGACAAGAGTAATCCTTTGTCAAGCAGAGACAAACTGATTGTTAATTGTTACATTACATAAGTATAAGCAATACTTAAGTACAAATAAATAAAAAAGACAATGAAACAAACGAATGAAATTCGTAAATTCCACCAAACATCACGGAATTATTCATGTACTTATAATTCAGATATTTTGGGAATTAAAATTTAGACAAAGGCGAGAAAGAGAAAGAAAACTGTGGATCGAACTATGTTTCGATATACGATATATATATAATAAACGGGATATTAACTTTTACTCAGCAGTTTGATATTAATTCCGAGTTTAATATATCAAGGTTATTCTAAAACGGATGATTGGTACTTACAGTTGAAAACTTGATACAAACTAGGTTTAGTTTGTATTAAGTTTAAAGGAATTACTGAATTTCTTGCCGACTTTTATGGGTAGTATTATAGACAAGTATTAGCTCCCCGTACACCTATTAAAATAGATTTATTATAATTATGAAGATTAAATTTTTTCATTCAAGAGTAAGTTTTTAATTTTAATTCATAGTTTGAATTATTATTAGTATATAGAATTATTAGTGCTCTGATATTTAATATGTATAGAAATGTTACAAATAAAACGAAAACTATAGCCCAGCATCTCAAGAGCCATTGAAACTATTATTATTATGTATTATATTAGGGGAACTTTAATATTATTCCATTCCAAGATAATATCGACTTAAAAGTTGCATGTTTTAGGTATTGTCATGATAACCGAAGTGTTATAATCCCTTATCGTTTTTGACTATATAAATATATTATCCCTGTGACGCATAGTTGTAACGACTATGTATGATGGATACGCTGTTTTTCTTACACGCATAATTATAACAGTCCTGCTTGTTGTTAATCCTTATACTTCATTGGTCAGAATGCATGAACCTGTATCAGGGCTACATGTTTCCCATTAAGACTTTTTCTAGCTATTTGCCTGGGCTATTTGCTCTGATAACTGTTACTATTTTCTTTATTAAATTGATTCATATTATTCATATAAGGTATAAAAAATTAAAATAATCGGTTCGATACTTTATTATAGTTATAATTGACTGCCTCGTTGGTCAAGTGGCTAGATGTAAGCCCATAGACACGGAGGTTCTAGATTTAAATCCTAGGGCGGCCCAGTAAAAAGTTATTAGGTTTTTTGTCAGAAAATTCTCAGTAGCAGCCCGGAGTCTGGAAGTAGGAAGTGTGTAGACTTCCATGTCTCGGAAAGCACGTAAAGCCGATGGTCCTGCTCCTGAACTCTTTCCGGTCATGTCGGATTGCCGACCCATTACATTATGGCATGACTACAGAATAGAGAGTGCTCCCGTGTTTGCGCACACACTTTTGCACTGTAATATGTCCTGTTGGCTAATCGGTCGGCTAAAATTGGTCTGGAGGACATTATTATAGTTGTAATTTTAACCCAGTATAAAATGTCTTAACTTTAAAACGTAAAAATATCTACTATGTTGTAGATATTTTTACGTGAATACAAAATATCTACTAACATAGTTTTTAAGCCTGTAACTAACACTATGGATATTTATCTGTAAAAAAAAAAACAGTTGAAAATTGCTTTGCGATGAACTGCATTTTTATTGCTGACATTTATCACTAGCGGTATATTTTTTTTTTAATAGAACAGAAAGGTGGACGAGCATATGGGCCACCTGATGGTAAGTGGTCACTAAACGCCCTTGGATATTGATACTGTAAGAAATGCACCACCAAACTTGGGACCTAAGATTTTATGTCCATTGTGCCTGTAATTACACTGGCTCACTCACCCTTCAAACCGGAACACAACAATACCAAGTACTGCTGTTTTGCGGTAGAATATCTGATGAGTGGGTAGTACCTACCCAGACGAGCTTGCACAAAGCTCAACCACCAGTAGCATAAAGCTCTACCACCAGTAAATGTTTTTATAAGGAAAGTGTTTTACCTTATAAAACATTGGACGTAAAATTGTTATTGCATCAATACTCGTGAATGAGTGCTGAGGAGGAAGAATCGCTTCTGCTATTGATTCTTTACGTCAGGCAAAAAATTGAGATTTTAGGTGATTTATGTCTGTCATAATCTGTCATTTATTCTATCTAATAAAAACACTGGAATATTAAAATTTATAAATCAATATATTCTATATTCGAATATCGAACTGTATCTAAATCTATCTCTTCTGAAAAATTACTGTCCCATTTCACTTTTAAGCCACGTTTACAAATTTTCGAGGGTAATCACGAACTGTCTCGCCCGAAAATTCGATGACTTCCAGCTCGTTGAGCAGGCTGGGTTTCGAAAAGGCTTCAGTACCGTAGACCACATACACACACTTAGGCAAATAACACAGAAGACCGAGGAATATAATCGGCCTCTATGCCTAGCGTTTGTGGACTACGAAAAAGTCTTCGATACCATCGAGACCTGGGCTGTTCTGGAATCCATGCAGAGATGCCTAATTGACTGTCGGTATGTCCAGGTGTTGAAGTATTTGTACGAAGCCGCAAATATGACCGTCCAAGTATAAGATCAGAGCACAAGACCAATCAAATTGCATCGCGGGGTAATACAGAGAGATGTAATCTCACCAAACTTTTTACCAATGCAATGGATTGACGTCTTCAAGATGCTCGATTGGAACGGACGCGGCATTAATATAAATGGCCAAAACATTACACATCTGCGATATGCCGACGACATTGTCATCATGGCGGAGACTCTGCTGGATTTGGAAGAGATGTTAAACAACCTGAGCGATTCTTCGAGACGAGTAGGTTTCGGGATGAACATTGAAAAGACCAAAATTATGGCAAACCAACATGTATCCCCGGAACCAGTGGTCGTAAATGGCTCTCCACTTGAAGCTGTGCAGGAATATATCTACTTGGGCCAAACTATACAACTTGGCCGGTACAACTTTTAGAAGGAGGCTAAAAGAAGAATACGTTTGGGCTGGGCGGTATTCGGGAGGTTGCGTCATATTTTTGAATCGTCAATCCCACAGTCGCTTAAGACCAGGGTCTTTAATCAGTGCGTCCTACCTGTAATGACTTACGGTGCCGAAACGTGGACACTCACCGTAGGACTGGCCCACAAATTTAAGGTCACTCAGCGAGCAATGGAACGCGCGATGCTTGGGGTTTCTCTGGGTGATAGAATCTGAAATGAGGACTTTCTCCAGAGAACTAAAGTCACTGACATCGCGCGTAGAATTGCTAAAGCTGATGCTGAAAGCTGAAGCTGAAAGCTGAAGTGAAAGTGGGCTGGTCATGTCTCCAGGCGCATTGACGGCCGATGGAGCCGACACGTGTTAGAGTGGAGACCACGCTTAGGCAAACGTAGTGTAGGACGCCCTGTGACAAGATGGTCCGACGATTTTAAAAAGGTGGCAGGTACGGGATGGATGCGGACTGCCCAAGATCGGGATGGTTGGCGTTCTATGGGGGACGCTTTCGTTCAGCAGTGGACGGCAAATGCTGAAAAAAAAATCTAAATCTATCAAAGATTTAGAATAGATTGTATCAAGATAAACTGGCAACAAAATCAAAACTTATTTTCTCAAATGATAAATGTACATAGATAATTATAATTTTATATGATTTGTATGAAAATCAACAAACACACCTCGTTTATTTATATTCACGTATTGTGTCACACAATGCAATTGCCTTATCTGTTAATGTATTTGAACATAAGATTTTAATTTATCAAGGAAATGGATTACATGAAGATGATTTAAGACGAATCTATAATGTTAATGAATCCAATGTAAATGCAGAGATACTATTTGCCAAAAGTAAGCACGTTTCTTCAAAAATTGGCGTAACTAGTGCCTATTATGCAGTTTGTAGATTAAAACCGTAATGTTGACGTCGGCAGCTTGCCAATTAGCATACGTAGTGTTGCAACGTGTGTATGAGAGTTCGTATGTTTTATGTATTATGTATTCATGCTTAATTTGGTTATACATTTTCAACGATTCAAATTGTTATTATAAATAACTTAAACTGTAGGTCGGATTCTGTATTTAAAAAAAATGTGCAAGACAACGTGCATGTCAATTTGTCATACCTGATATGGTTCTTAGAGAATCGACAAAAAAATTATGTATTTATGATACATACATAAATAAGATATGATTAAAAATAAACCGTTATAAAAGTTTTTTGCTATGCACAATACTCTTCTTCATTTCAATTTAAATATTTTATTCTGGGCAGACTGTCTGCCTGTCTCTCATCGTTTAAATATAATATGGTGTAAAATATTCAGTACTTTTATTAAATCCATTTTTATTTAAAGTAATTTATGTTACGTTTGCCTTTTCAGTTGTTCTACTTGTGTTTAATTTTTTGTTTAATCTAAATATTAATGAGACGAAATTATTGTCACTAATATTATGTTTCCATAAATTTATAGTTACAAGTAGGTAGTAGGCCACAAAGAAAACAAGTCACAATATAGTTTTTAGATATTGTTTTTTTCATATAATGCGTAAATAATAAATGATTATATTAATCATTTATAATCCACAATGATGATGTAATTAAAACGAATTTATTTTTAATTCAAATTGAAGTTACTTTGAACTCCTTTGACTTTATATTACACAAGTACCGAACATCTGTCTAGCTTGATATGAGGTGGCTTAAGATATCGTAGCGTAAGATTAACAACCAGGCCTAAATGTCAGTATTACAGGTGCATAAGGAAATTAAACTTTAAAATATAACAATTATTACTCTTCAATTTTGACATAAAAGATGTAAACTGATATGTACTTCAGTACATGTTTAATAATATTCTACATTCTAAGAATTTACTAATGTACTACTACTACTATACACTATAAAAGCACTAAAATATTGCAGGCACATTTTCTTATCTGGAGGTAACAAATAGCATGATTTTAGTATTGTCTAATTTATATTTTTTTGTCAGACTGTTTAACACCATTATGCACATTTATTGTTAAAAAGGTCCACCTTAAACATCTTCTAGGTATGCGAATCTAGACTACAAAATCGATTTGGAGCGTCGCGGTCGCGTGTCGGGATACGTTATTAATGGATTTTAAATTGCCCTTTTATAATACTTCCCGCTAACGCCCCGTGTGTCAACGCTTTTATATTCTTACTCGAAAGATTCAGTCTAACTTTTAAAGTATGTTTTTGTTGTGACGAGAACTGCTTGCGATTTTGCTTGGACAAGCTAATTTTTGATTATCTCTTGTTTTTTTTTTACGGTGAAAAATGTATCACATGCCATCTTTTGTTTTTTAAAAACTGGCTTTGTGTGATGAGATACTAAATTAAATAAAATGTTTTTTGTCATCCACATTACATCCATTTCACATCTCACTCCAACAATAATTATTCTTAAAAAATATAGGATAGATAACGATATTTCAAACATTTGAGATAAATAATATTAATAACAAATAATTATAATTGCATTCTGCAGAAGTTTCTTTTGTAATTGTAGTAAATTATTTCAATTGTAATAAGAAAATTTATTGGTCACTAGTGGTGCCCCGCAGTTGTACTTACTCTTTAAATGTGGTTTTTCTATTACATTATTCATACAGTTTGCCCGATTGGAGTTCATTGTTTCTGCTCCACTTCTTAGACTCGCAGTAAGGTTATATAACCTAATAATTAAATATATCAGACAAGAATATTTAATTCACAATTGTTTCGCCAACAGTTTAAATTTAAAGTTGGTGAAACTGCGTAGCTCAGTTACTGTTAAAAATAATATATACTAAAACCTTCTCCGCAACGCGCAGTATCGTCTGTTGTAAGTTTTATGTTTATTAGCTTAGTAATTGTAGGCATAACAAAATAAAGTATAAAATATAATATTTAAATCTTATTTTCACTGTACATTGTGATCTAGAATTTGTTTGATTGAACGTATCTCCCTAATAGATATATGTTTAAGATGCATTATATAAAAAGCACAATCAATTCGAGAGATTCATGCCTCTTATACAAAGTTATCTTGTATTTTTTTGTGTATCTATTATGTTGTAATACATACAAAATAAGATTGTAATTCCCGTAATCGATACTTATGAATATAATTCTCAATAATGTTCGAACAGACGTTTCCAAGAAGTTTTAATCCACTTCAGATATCAGTTTTCACTTATTTCCTTTTATTTTGTATACCAACAATAAAAAACTCCTTGTTCTGCTGTTGTGAAATACATACGTTGTGAAATGTATACGTTTTGAGTTTACGTCTTTGTGAGTTTGTTGAATTATAGAGTTTTGCTAAATATATATTATTATCAAGAAAATATCTCAAGCTCTTGAATAGCCATTGAGGTTATTTAAAATTAACATAGAAACTACTCTTATATGTTAATCCTCTTAGTGTCTCAGAATATGTGTACATCTCAGACTAGCTCATAATTAAGTATATCTTTCTATACATATTTCAAAATGTTATAAGCTATTGTCCGACACAACTATTGTACGTCGACGGTACCATTCCAAAAACTTTTTTGCAAATGAAAGCAACTAAAATTTCTTAATGAATAAGCTATCTGATACAAATATATATATTTTCAAGTCAGACAGATCCTGATAAGTGCGTACAAACAAACAATTCATCTTTATATATTTATCGTATCAGGTGGTCGATGTGAGCGGATGTCCTGACATTCAGATAAGATCAGACATTATGTGTGGGCGATATGAGGGAACGGGTAACAGATAACAAATCCAGAATCACTCAAACGATTTACTAAGCATTTTTAACACAATTATAATAACGAGTCGTAAGACAGTTTCTAGACGTGTTGCCTGTACGGCGGCTAGCACTGAAGTGTCGTGTCGCCAAATCGCACCGACCCATCTAGACTCCGTCGAAGCGTTATGTAACAGTGACAACGCTTGCGGTTCATTGTCAAAACAACTCCCGTATTGTTGACATCACCGACATATTAATATGGACACCATATTATAAGATTATCAATATTATCGGGCAGAAGTGAACGCTTAATATCACGTGACTGTGAAGTATTATTAGCTCATCTGTCTCTAGCTTTTGTATTAAAAAACTAATAAATTATTAAATATAAGTAAAGTTAGTTTGAAAAATGTAATAATCTTTAAGCTCAAACAACCATGCCTCATTGGCTTCACTAATGATTTGAGAGCTCGGAATTGCAATTCCACGGGGAAAGCTGATTGTATCTTGTTGCCATTAATCGCTGTCTTGATTGAAATAGTAAGCGAACAGCCTGTAAACGTCCTATTGTTGGGCTTCTCTCCTTCTGAGTTCTGGAACTTTCTAGTGCGGATTGATATACATGTGGCAGAATTTCATCCAAACCATGCTGTCACCGAACATAAGATAAATAATATTAACACTTTAAGCACATGGAAATTTAGCGGAGCATTCCAGAGCTTAAACCCATTATTTTTTGAAAGATTTACATGCTCTTACAAACTGAGTATAACACAAACATGATATATACTATATTATATATATTATATATAATATAGTATATTAATTTATATTTGTATATTTATAAATTTAAATGTGATATTATGTATATTCATATAATCATGTGTTGTAATAATTTGTTAATTCATATGAATTTTTGGTGATATGTGACGTCACCATTTGTTTTCAATCACAAACACACACATATACACACTCAAACACACACACACATACACACGTCAGCCGAAAGACGTCCATAGTTGAACCAAGGCCTCGCCCAAAAATTTCCATTTTGGCCGGTCTTGCGCTGCCCGCATCCAACGGCTACCCGCGATTCTTTTTATGTCGTCGGTCCATCTTGTCGTGGCCCTGTTTCGTGGTCGCCACTCGAGAACATTTCTGCCCCAGCGGCCGTCAGTTCTGCAAACGATGTGCCCCGCCCACTGCCACTCTAATTTAACAATTCTCCTTTGTTTTAAATCAAATATTATATATTAACGACCTTCTTTATATACGTTGCTCAATGGCTGTTTCGTTAAACAATAATTTCTCTCTTTCTATAATTATTAATTTGACATTCGAAGGATGATGATGATAATGATGACACGGCATTGTTTCACTAATCACATTAGTGACGTTGACGTTTTAAGTCAAGCTGTATATTTATCATGGTAAAAGCAATTTAATTTACTACAATGTAATGTTAGTATATTAAATGAATGCATTAATAATCGGTTTTAGAGGTTTCATTTATAGTACCAATGAAAACAGCAGTAAATTATATTATTAGAAGTGCCCTTGTTCATATGTAATTAAAAGCCCGATTAACAATTATAGAGTACATCATGTATTATGTTAATGATTTAATCATTAAATTTTAACATATATTTGACTACATACTGTATCTATATTATCTATTAAATATATATGTATATATTATCTTATTTGTATTTCCGCTCCAACAAAATGTTTACGCTTGAACAGGCGTAAATTGTTTAAAACTAAAGCTTCAAAGTCGAACCTAGGACAGAGTTCACCTATAAATAGAATTATAAGGAGCTATAATTGCGTAGATATGGGCAAGAATGTCCATAATGCGATTAATTAGTAACTCTTAATTTTCCATTTTTAGTTATCATTATTATTTTTATTTTACTTTATTAAATTTTTGTTCATTTTATTTTTTGTGTCTTGAAATTTTGATTTGTCTTTTATTTGTTTTTTTTGTGCTGTAATGTTTATGATGCTTTATTGTTCATGTAGTTATCACCTGTACTTGAGGTACTACTTTTTTTATGTACTGTGTTGGTAATCTAATAAATAAATAAATTAAATATAAGACAATTGAATTCAGTGGTTACTGCAATTGATTTCTACGTTAACTTTAGTGGATTTGAATCCTACTTGTGGCAATTATTTGTATATACTTAGTTGTCTCGAAAGGTAACAGCTGAATCTTAACCAAAGATTGTAGGTTCGAATCCGGGCAGGCGCCACTGACAATTCATTTGTTGAATTTGTGTTTATAATTCATCTCGTGCTTGGCGGTGAAGGAAAGCATCGTAAAGTAACCTGTGTTATATGAAAATCGAACATATGTGTATCCATCAATCCTCAAACGGAAAGGAGGCCTTAGCCCAGCAGTTTAAAAACTGTTACTTTCATTTCAATGTCTCATTGACAGATCTTAATCACGAAGACACTCCTCAATGGAAACTAGACAACTGTTAAGTAATTATTATTATATTATAGATAGATATATTGAAGTGAGAACGGAAATACTGATGCATTCTCTATATTATCACTCTTATAATCCGAAGGGATCGTAATCCGACATGACCAGATACAGAGGCAGGCTCTGTTACGTGGTTTTCTAGGTATGGATGTCTTACACTGCCAAATTCCTAACTCCTTGGTGCTTTCGTGAATTTCTGGACGTATAAATCCCTATATGGGTCTAACCCTTACTAAGCTAACCTAAGCTTCAACCGTACCCGACGTTTCTATGTTTTTTTTTTATTTCGACGAAATATCATAATTCATCTTATAATGTACCATGTACCAAAAAAAAATAACGTTGTTGGGATTTTATTTTCAAACCCGGGCAAGCACCACTGAATTTCCATGTGCTTAATTTGTGATTATAATTAATCTCGTGCTTTACGGTAAAGAAAAACATCGTGAGGAAACCTGCATGTGTCTAATTTAACTGAAATTCTGCCACATGTGTATTCCACCAACCCGCATTGGTGGAATAAGCTCCAAACCTTCTCCTCAAAAAGTGGGACATTCCAAGGCTGTCACGGTTATAAAAGGAATATTAGAACACAGTTAATAAATAGTGTGTAACAATTGCAGTCATATTCGGAGAGCAAACGCCGGAAGTCATAAATGTACGTTCGTCCTACAGAGTCAATCGTTTGTCGTCTGTCAGTCCATCAAAATTAAGTTCTAGTATTTAAACAGAAATTGCTTGTACGTTGCTGTTTGTATTTATTGAACCGAATATGAACTGTATTCCATTCTGAAATAATACAAAATATCATCAATCGCTCAAAGATACATTGTTTTGTATATTGTAATTAATTCATAGCATAACTTGTAAATCATTAAATTTATAATTAAATAAATACAACAATATACGACTTTCTTCAGTTTTGAAATTCGAACTAATATAAATTAAAATAAATAATTAAAGTACGGGTTACGTTTATATATTTTTATTATAAGTATGAAAATAATTGGAAAATTCATAATGTATTCATTACTTAATTAAATATTAAATAAACAAGCCTTTGAAAAACGTAGCCCTAATAATTTTCCTTTATTACTTTCTCTCCACGTCATCTTTTGTTTCATCAATTGTCTTCTCTAATTGGTCGTGTTCTATAAAAGCAATTTATTTTCATTATTTAAAGAACAAATGATATTTACATCCCGTGGTTCGGAGACGTCTTTCGAAATTTGATTAATTACATTACAAAAGATGCCTCGAAATTTCTCTTTCACCGTATTAATAGAATTTGATGGAAGAACATTGTGGTTTAATACGGGCAATTATATTTGAAGTGTTTTCTTTTCTTTCACAACATCGAAACTTTATGAATTAATTACTAGTATTTTCTGTGTCGAATTTTTTTTTTATGATTTTATTTCTAACAATTATGAGTTATTTTAATTAAAATTAGTTGCGTTTTTTAAAATCTGGTAAGCGTCCCGTGATCACGTAAGTTATCTAGCATCTTATATGATTAGGTGGGTAAGCTTATAGTTCGATGTTTATATGCCAACTAACCTGTGAAATATGACCAAAGGAAATGTAATTGTCCAATGACCCATTGAATAATTGAAGCATCTTCAGGTACTAGATCGATCGTCGAGCAACGTCTCTTATTTTAGTCTTGTCTTGACATAAAATATTATACAAATTAAAAATGGGGTATTTTAAAAGAGTTTAAGTAATAATATATATATATATGTAAGAGTATATAGGTATTTGGAGTTTACAATAAGTTTCAAAATGTTTCTGATACATATTATTCCTCTTTATCAATTTGAGAATTTAATTTACGTTTTTTTTTTTGGGAAACATACAGCATAATATAATACATAAAATTTAGTAACAAAATAAATTTCATTTAAGCCAACAAAGTTTCCACTTAAACGTAAAAAGTTTGCCGTCAAAACGTCTCCTTCGTTAATCTTTAAATTGTTAGTCTCTATTCGAGTTTCCTTTATAAGAACGGTTTTTCTTCAATCAGCACTCAATAGTTGCGTCGTTTAATGCTATTTGGTACTAAATCATTAAATATCATCCTATTTAAAAAGTCACGTATCTCCTTATCTTTTCACTCAGGTGTATGATCTTGACGATGTTCAGAAACAGTTTAAAATGTGTCATTTGATTAAAATTAATACTAACTTGACTACACTAAATAATGGCTAAAATCATGAAAAAGTTGGCGAAGTCAGTACTAGCAGTAATGTAGGTTCCATTACTAAAATATAATTAATTACTTTCATCGATTTTAAGTTAACAAATATGTTATTAAGAAATGAAACTAAATCTACTGAAGTATTTGTATAGTATTTTAATAAACATCTATTTTAGATTTTATAGAAAATATTATTAAAATAATATAATTTAAATAATAAAAAATAATTTAAGCCGTTTTCGACTATTCATGTATGTTTTACGCATTGAACATATAACCTTCTCCTTTTATTAAAGGCGGTTTCTTCTTCTATAAAAACCTGTAATAAGATCCAAATGAATATGTACTTTAAATTTACTTAATATTGAAGTTCGTGATAGTTATATAAAAGCGATTTAATACCAGTATATCACATTGCGACATGTTCAATCAAATTAAGGTCACGACGTGACTGCCACCCTCGACTGTTGTGGTATCGATCATTTTGACTTCACAGCGGTAATAGAACGATATTGATTCCATTTATTTTCATTCCTATAAGAGCGGGAGAGGAACAGATAAATAACGTCTGACGTGAGATTAAAATATCGAAATGGGATCATTTTAAAGAACATAAATTAATTTAATTAAAATAAACTTATAGATTATTTAAATAAATAATTCAATTGGATTTGAATATTATATAGCGTACTATGAGTGAATATTTTTTCAAAAAAATTGATTCTTCTGAAATTTCTTGTGTGTTCTTGAGAACCTTCTTACCTTTTCAGAGTTTATAATATTATTCTTTCTATTCAAACTGTTAATTTTTTTAATCGATGAAAACATGTTATTTAGTAAAGAAAATGTAATGAATCCATTAATAAAAAACATACATTATCATCGATATTAGTTTTTCTTTATTTAGAAATTTCTTACAATTTTTTGTCTAAGTAAAATAAATACTCTATGAATTTTAATTCTCAATTAGAATGCACTTCTTCTTTCCACTGGGCAATCTTGACTCATGAATTTAGCTCTTTGAAAATCAATTAGTTCAATTTAACATTGTAAGTGTCGACAAGCTCTCAACTTGAAATCTGTTGTCTAAAGCCACTTAAGCTTAAGAGACAGCTTGATACAATAGGTTTACATTGAATGTCAAATAATCGACCAAGTTTAATAAGAATACGCTTCAAATTTTTTATTATAAAAAGTTAACGAGTTGCCTAAAAATTACCCAGATATTATTTTTATTTATTTAAAATACAAATAGTAATGAAAAATTAAGACTAAATTATATATTTATGATTGTAAAGTTCATGATACATATAAGCCATTCCATAGACTGCAAATGCACCGCCAACTATAAGCTTTTATTTTATTTTTGATTTTATTAATAGAGAAGGCAATGTTATATATTAAAAAAACATTGCCTCATTGCTTATATAAAAATATTGTAACAAAATATATATCTGTTATAGGCTAAGTTAACATTCAAACAAAAAAATCTCTAATTGACGAAAAACAAAAAAACATCCTTAACTTAAATAACAAAATAAATAACTGAATTTTGATACTAACATAAACTAGTGAATAGTATTTTAAAGTTATTATGAATCTATAGATGAAAAGCTTACAAAAAGTTAAATATTCTGTAAATAAAAAAACGCATTATACCGATTATTTTACTTAGCTCTACCAGAGCTTTGTTCAAGCCCGTCTGGGTAAATTCACCACTAGTCACCTATTTTAGAGCCAAACAGTTATACTTAGTATTGTTGTGTCCTGGTTGGAAGGGTGAGAGAGCCAGTGTAACAGGCACAAGGGACACGACATCTTGGTTCCCGAGGTTGGTGAAGAATTGGCGGTGTAAGTGATGATAAGAATTAGAAGAGTAATCCTCAAGGGTTGAGGAGAGTGGCATATGTTGACTGGAACGTTTTTAACTTTAATGTACTTATCATGTTTTAAAAAACTCGTATATTTACGTTTATGTTTTTTTAAATTACTTTTTAATACATTACCATATATATTTTAATTAATTGTTAAATAACTTGTTATTGTTAGGTTCAGTCCATGTTTGATTGTAAAAGTGGAAACTTTGTTGGCTTATGTGAAACTTATTTTGTTACCAAATTTTATGTATTATATTATGCTGTATGTTTCCCAAAATAAATAAATGAAAATAATAATATTATAAATAATTTTAAATATCAAATTTAAAATCAAATAAATAGCGCTTGTGATAATCAGGCAACGCAGACGCAATAAAATGTAAATAGGTTTAGAAGTGTTATAGAAAGGTCGATGAAAGTCAAGTTACGATGTTATCACTTGGAGCCATCTTGAAATTGAAAAGGCCTTCAATATACTTATATATTAGTATTCTTAAAAGACCTAACTTAAAAGCAGATTACCATATTACAACAATGTAAGTGGTTTTAAGCAAAAACTGTAAATCTGGTTAAAATATTATTAATGTTCCGTGGAAATATATTACTAGGTTTGTGTTTAAAGTTATAACGTATTAATATCACATTTGAGATCAATATATCTACTTGTTATATTATAAATGTGATATACTATTTTTATATGAATGTAGTTTTAATTTAAATTATATTTTACGTAAAAATACTTGACTCTTATTTATATTAAAAATAACTCAACCAGTTATCATAAAGCAAATTTACAGAAAGTAGAACTTAAGTTTAGGGTTTCGTTAGTCAGTTGGATTATTAAGTATCTACTGAGTTTCTTGCCGGGTCTTCTCGCTAGAATCTACATTCCGAACGTGTAGTAGCTTCATTCAATATGTAACATGACGATTAAAATGTGCCATTAGAAGCCAATTTGAAAAAATAATTAATTATTTGATCCGATTTGTTAAGTTTTTACGTCGTAGTTAAGCAATCGACATGAAATATTGCATGTGCGTTGTCAGGGATGAAGAAAAGAACATAGGTGACCTAAGACTTGTCGTTCTTTCCTTTCACAAGGGTTAAGTCGAGTGCGGAAACTTGTATTATTATTATAAAGCGCGAAGTTGTATTATTATATTAAGATTATTTAAAATTTATAACATAATAATAATCTATATTGATTATATAACAGTATCATTTTACAAACTTCTTTTATTTAAGTTGTGCTGATATAATCGTTATAGGAAATATATTTTTAAATTAAAACGAAGTCGTAGAAACGAATACGATTCTGAAGTAGAAAAGGCAAATGAACAAAAAATTAAAAAAACTAAATATTTGTGCATGAATGAATCAGGTTATAACCAATTCCAAGCGTTGAACGGCATTGTATTGTATTCAAAGAAACGACCCATTACATTGTTATTGAATTCAAATGCAAATCGATAAATTTAAATTACAAAAAGGCTTACAACGATTTATTGATAATTTATGCTCATTCTGAAAATAGAAATACGTATGAAGTGATTTTCTATTACGTATTTGATATTGTAAGACTTAACTAAATATTATTCTAGTTTTAATTATCGTTTTGTTATTTTTTTAAATATGAATTAAAACATCCTTGTAATTATAAATTAATTTACTATTTTTTTTAAATATATATCAATGATTACGAGCAATTCTTTGCCCAACAGTGGGTCATTTATGGGTAGTCACTCTTAATTTTCAAATTTATGATCATCATTAAAACTATTAAGAATATTTAAATAATCGACGGGCCGGTTGGCGTGGTTGGTAGATACTTGCCTTTCACGCCGAAGGTTGTGGGTTCAATTCCCACCCTGGACAGACATTTGTGTGCATGAACAAGTCAGTTTTTCCTGAGTTTGGGTGTAATTCTAAATGTAGATGTAAATCTATAAGTATGTATTAACAAAAAAAAGTAGCATATGTAGTATATCAGTTGTCTGGTTTCCATGTACAAGCTCTGCTTAGTTTGGGATCAGATGGCCCTTATGTGAATATGTCCCAAGATGTTATATTGTTAATATTATAATGATATTTTTTATAAGAATATATTTAAATATGTATTTAAGCAGATTTATTGTAATTTATTTCTGTGATCAAATATTCAATTCACGCAGGATAAACTACAATTATGATGCATTCATATAGTTCTTAAATAATGTTACCCTTTTTGCATAATATGTTTAAAAAGTGGTACATAGTGGAAAACATTAAAACTAGTGGGCAAAAGTTTGAAGTACTATATTTGCATTACGAACGAAAAACTGCTTTAAAACTTTTACGTGATTTATAAAGATTTTTTAAGCAAATGACTCAAACAAAATAGCTCTAATTAACTTCTATTTTAATTTTGTTTTTTGAATTAATTGACGAATTGATTTTTAATAACCACTCGTTTTTGAAATAATTATTTATATATTTTTATTTAATCTTCCATTTATAGGTAGAATATTAAGGAAGTGGATACGAAAATAATCCAAGGACTCAAACCTGTGACAGTTACATACAGAATAACTTGTATAATGTTGGGCTATTGAGGCTATCTGAAGTTATACACATTATAAGGTAGTTAGATGGACATATTAATGGGTACGGATCTAGCGAACAAAATTTATACATATATGATTTGCTTATGTGGTAGACATTATATAGTGGTATGGCACTTTCATCACATTGATAATATTGAGTTCCCTAAATGTCCGATTTAATATAAATATGAAACATGAGCCAGTCATATACCGAAATGCTCGCCAGGTTCCTAGCCATTAAATATATTTCTGATTTAATACTTTACGGAATTCAGTTATCTATAGTTATTAAAAATGCATCGTATCTTATATAAAATTGATATCTCGAGAACTAAACTAAGTAATAACATACGTAGTTGTGCCCAGAATAATTGCACAGCCTCACTCGACCTTTAGAAACAATGCAACCTATTGTTGTTTTGCGGTGGAGTATAAGAGTTTACTAGGCAGGTAGAAGAGGTAACTTCTCCATTATTTATTGACGTTAATTGTCTTGTAGAACGAAACGAAAAATTATTTGAATAAAACAGCTTTTTACTTATTCAATCAAATATTAAATAGACTATATTATATACATTGCTATTTGGCGGTAATGTAAGTGATGAGTGAGTGGTACCTTCCCAAACGGTCTTGCACAAAACCAAACAACCATGCTCATTTGCCTACATATACATAATATATATACATAAACATATTGCATATATATATATATATATGTTTGTTTATAAACATTTATATAGCAACACTTTATATTGTTGTGAATGTGTTTGAAAGATGAGTCAGCGGTAGGTGGTTCAATAGGTGGTCACAATTTATTATTGGTTGGCCCATTTGCCTGTTTTATAACTAATTTGAAATAATTTGAAATAAATGATTGCCTTTGCCCTGAGAAACCATCAGTGTCAACCGTAACTTATGCGATGTTCATATTTGTGTGTGTAATTCTATGTAACACACCTTTCAAACATGAACGCAAAAGTACTTAGTGTTAATATTTTACTGTATATTTTGAACATCTGATGAGTGTGTACACCCACCCATTATGGCCTGCACAATGCCTTATCTCTAGTCAAATAAATAATATAATAATTGATTTTTTATATCGATAAGTGTCCGGTGTACATCTGCAGGTATCGAAAGAAATTGTTATAAATTACGTTTCGAGTGTGTGTCATTTTCTTTAACAGATATCGTAATTACATTTTAATGCATTTAATGGATTAAAATGTATTTAATAAACTTGAAAGGAAAAAAGATAAAGAAAACTATGAAAACATATAAAGAACATCGGAAATAAATATCATTTACTTTATTTGCTGAATCACGTAAAGTTTTCTCAAAGACCGTTTCCTTTAAGGTTTCTTTGACATTCTTGCATATACTTTGCCGAAGTTCTAATGAAATAAGCTATAAAAACTGTTATTTTCATACTTATTCAGTAAACAATTCAAACAGCTAAGTTTGGAATCTTGTACTATTTTGACATACATCCATCATTTACTCGACATTTGAATTCAACAAAATCATTTGTGTGTCAATGTGACTTCTAACGGTATGTGATATTATTTATGTACATACTTAGCGTATTACGTACGGTCGCTGATCAGCTCGCACTGATGTACCATGGGAAGAGTATTGTCGGAAGGCAGGTATCGGTATCCGGTGCGTCGGATCCACTGCGAGTTAGTAACTTCAAAGATGTGATGCGAATCTTGTCAATTTGACAGACTGCCAAGTATCATTTAAAAAATCGTAAAAAAATAATTGCCTTGCGTGGCTGTCAGTGGTCTTCCGCCGTGCATGAATAATATACAAAGTAATGGAGATGAATGAATGGTAGAAAGACACCTCAAGAGTGTAAGGAGAATTTCATTCAATTTTGTTTCAAAATAAAATCGTATCGTTTTTAACTAAGTTGACGTTTAAGACAACAAAGAGGATTATGAGAACTAAATTTCACATAGGATAGGACAGTGATATTTTTCTTTATAATTAAATTTTTAAACTCGCATAAAGCATTATGTATATGGAAGGTCAAAAGCTCTCTGAAGTGTATGGAAATTCTGTTATCAACACAAATCCTATAAGACAGATAATAAACTATAAGAAGTAGAACAGAGAGTCGAAATTTGAAGAAAATATTCAATTCGTGATGTAGAAATACAAAGATTTTCTGCGAAATTATGTTTTTAAGATTTGCCGAACCCCCGTAATCGTCTACTGCATCCAATTGTTTAAATAGTCATTTTTATTACTATTATGAAGAACATTAAATTTTATAATAAATAGATTAATTTTTATTCAAATTTATGAATAAGTTTTTTTTCTGTTCTACATTATTATTATTTACCTAAATATAAAATGAAATTACATACACGTGTGTAAGCAACGACACGTTGACCTATACTGACATTTAAAGTAACGTTCGGAAAGCTTCGTCAAAAAATCGACTACGGTGAAGCACGCGATGTTAGCGTTGCCCGCTTGGACTCGCTTTACTGACTATACGAATGCACATATTGCGTTCAAATGATACGGGTTTGTCTCTACCTTTATAATTATTTGTCATATTCTGATGGGTATGTGTGTGTGAATTGTAAGTAATGCTTTCACTTTTATTTTTTAAAATAATTTGAAAGTGGAATTTCACGTTTAGAACCTTAACGCCGATTTCATGGCTGTACTATTTTCTTTTAAAGTACTTTATGATATACAAGCAACTCATCGCCGCATTTATACGCACCATTCAAATTGCTCTTAACCCATTTCCTACTTGTCGTCTAAGAAACTCAGGCTACATTGAATACCATAATATTAAAACAGGCTGTTTAAGTCATAAGCTCTGGCGATTTGCTATTATAACAGAATTTTAGGAAATTGAAAACATAGAGATTTTGACATTAAACCATTTATCTATAGTTTCAAATTATATACACTTGTTTATCTATCTGAATCTCTTAATAGAGAATATTCCTCCAAAAAATAATTTTAACGGGTGTCTACGTCATAAACTAAATTTGTTGTTAATATTTCATTCGGTGCGAATGTCTATAAGAATTGGTGACCATTTACCATCAGTTGGTCCATTTGCCCGTCCACCTACCAATAAAAAATATTCCTGGCGTTAGGGTCGATTCGATGAGATTGATCGAGTCGAGTTATTAATATTATAACTTAGTTTCAAAGAGTGGCGCATCGTCAATGTAATTATTGGATTGTTAATATTTATTACAATGCCAATGATTGCCAATGTCTATGGGCGGTGGCGATCATTTCCCATCAAGTGGTTTATTTACTAGTTTGCCAACCTATTTAAAAAAGACACAATTTTTTCTGTTTCCAGAGCAGCTGTTAAACAATTATAGACTGCTACTTACTTATTTATTTATTCGATAGACCAACGCCGATTTAAGTACATAAATATTCCAAAGAAGATAATATAAGTACAAGAATATTCTAAAAGAACAAATTGGAAAATTGTTTTGAAGATTAATTTCCGTCGTAGGACGTTTCTTTTAATATTCGTGAAGATTGTAAATTTGGACGACGGCCACATTTAAGACTTTAAGTCCGTTTGGCAACAATAAGATTGGCAACGTTCTTTTCACTAGTTCGATACGCCTATTAAAGTTTTAACAAAACATAACTTATGTGGACCTTTCTTGAATAAACATTTTATAAAATAGAACAATTATATTTGAATATGGAATTTTATTGAAGTTCTTCTCTTGAATTTATGTGTAACGATTCTTTGCGATACGTTTGATTAAAACATTACTTACATGAAAATGTTTTTTTTTGAATACCGAATCGTACGTGAAATAGTTTTAGATAAAATTTTCGATTTGGGTGTTACAAAAACATTTCAGAAAAGTAACACTGTTGAATCCAACTTTTCTATTGCAAAAAATATTCGATATTATCACGTTTTTTTGTCTATCACGTTGTTTTAAACATACACAAAATATTTCACTAAATTGAAACGATTTAGCTTAGTCAATGATGCACGCTACGTTAAATTGAGAAAATTTTTGACGAATATACGCTTCACTGCTATGGATTTTCATTAAGTTTTACATCACAAGCCCGTAGCCCTCAAAATTCCTACTTCTTGAGGACAGCTATTCCGGAAATGCGGTATTAAATCTCTGAGTCTTTAGCGCTTGTCTTAATAAATGTGAGTTTCCGAGTTTTTATTCACTTCCATTTTATAGTTCTACTAGTAGCCTGACTTTCTTGTGGGTAATGCTGTCTGCCCTATTTGAAAATAATATTTAGGTATTATAATCTATATATACATATATATTAGGTAATATACGACGGCCTTGTTGGCCTAGTGGCTTGATATAAGGCCGCAGACCCGAAGGTCCTGGATTCAATTCCCAGGTCGGGCCAATAAAAAGTTATTGGGTTTTTCTGTCAGAAAATTTTGGATTGCTTGTCAGGATTGCCGTCCCATCTGATTATGAGATTTAGGGAATAGAGAGTGCGCCTGTGTTTGCGCACAGACTATAATATCTCCTGCGTAGTTAGCTAATCTCTCTTGAGATTGGCCGCCGTGGCCGAAATCGGTTTGGAGGACATAATTATTATTATACATATATATTAGGTATATGTTCGATTGATATAAAATTATAGAATAGTTATTTCGTAGTGATGTAGACCCTACTTTCGTAGCGATAAAAGCGTAATATTCGTATCAGTTGATTTCCATTCCATCCGTAATAATATTATTAAAGAATCTGTATTTTTCTGTCTTTTACGCTTTCAAGGCTAAACTACTGAACCGAATTTGATGAAATTTGGTAAAAAAAGGTTAAAACCCTCGGAAAAACATAGCGGTTTTTATATACTTTTCTACACCACCACCACCCTGCCTGACTCCTAACAAGCCAGTGAAGCCTCGGGTGAAAACTACTTGTATATAATTCACTAAGCATATTAATTTGTGAAATGTAGTAACTTCTGAGTGTCTTCCTAGTTCCTCTTGGTAGAATCCACATTCCAATGTGCAAGATGTTACTTGTATAAAGTATATTTTAATGGGATTTGTTTGTTTTGATAAGTTAATATTAAAATAATAGTACGAGATGGCCCAGTGGTAAGAATGCAATGGACGTGTGAATCTTAATCGATGATCGTGGGTTCAAGCCCGGGCAAACACCACTGAATTTTCATGTACATACATTCAGCCTTTTGCCGTCCACTGCTGGACGAAAGCCTCCCCCATAGAACGCCAACCATCCCGATCTTAGGCAGTCCGCATCCATCCCGTACCTGCCACCTTTTTTAAATCGTCGGTCCATCTTGTCACAGGGCGTCCTACACTAAGTTTGCCTAAGCGTGGTCTCCACTCTAACACGTGTCGGCTCCATCGGCCATCAATGCGCCTGGAGACATGACCAGCCCACTTCCACTTTAGCGAGCTAATTCTACGCACGATGTCAGAGACTTTAGTTCTCTGGCGAATGTCCTCATTTCGGATTCTATCGCCCAGAGAAACCCCAAGCATCGCGCGTTCCATCGCTCGCTGAGCGACCTTAAATTTGTGGACCAGTCCTACGGTGAGTGTCCACGTTTCGGCACCGTAAGTCATTACAGGTAGGACGCACTGATTAAAGACTCTGGTCTTAAGCGACTGTGGGATCGACGATTCAAAAATATGACGCAATTTCCCGAATACCGCCCAGCCCAAACGTATTCTTCTTTTAGCCTCCTTCTCAAAGTTGTGCCGGCCAAGTTGTATAGTTTGGCCCAGGTATATATATTCCTGCACAACTTCAAGTGGAGAGCCATTTACGACCACTGGTCCCGGGGATACATGTTGGTTTGACATGATTTTGGTTTTTTCAATGTTCATCCCGAGACCTACTCGTCTTGAAGAATCGCTCAGGCTGTTTAGCATCTCTTCCAAATCCTGCAGAGTCTCCGCCATGATGACAATGTCGTCGGCAAATCGCAGATGTGTAATGTGTTGGCCATTGATATTAATGCCGCGTCCGTTCCAATCGAGCGTCTTGAAGACGTCCTCCAATGCATTGGTAAAAAGTTTCGGGGAGATTACATCCCCCTGTCTTACCCCGCGATGCAATTGAATTGGTCTTGTGCTCTGATCCTGTACTTGGATGATGACCGGTTGCGGCTTCGTACAAACACTTCAAAACCTGGATATACCGATAGTCAATTAGGCATCTCTGCTTGGATTCCAGAACAGCCCAGGTCTCAATGGTATCGAAGGCTTTTTCGTAGTCCACAAACGCTAGGCATAGAGGTTGATTATATTCCTCGGTCTTCTGTATTATTTGCCTAAGTGTGTGTATGTGGTCTACGGTACTGAAGCCTTTTCGAAACCCAGCCTGCTCAACGGGTTGGAAGTCATCGAATTTCCGGGCAAGACGATTCGTGATTACCCTCGAAAACAACTTGTAAACATGGCTTAAAAGTGAAATGGGGCGGTAGTTCTTCAGAAGAGCTTTATCACCCTTCTTGAAAAACAGAACCACCACACTTCTGCTCCATGTCTTCGGTGTAGTACCATTATGGAGACGGAATTGAAGATGTTAGCCAGCTCTCTCAGAACTGGTGTGCCTCCTGCTTTAAGAAGCTCTGAGGTAATTCCGTCATCTCCTGGAGCCTTGTTGTTTCCAAGTTGTCCGAGAGCAATCCTAATCTCTCCCAAATCGATGTCGCGAAGATCGTCTGATAGGTGGCGTGTCAGTCTGGCTCGTAGGTCATCCGCACTGTGGGACTCAGGTGGAGGTACTCGTGATGAGTATAAATCGCCATAGTACTTTTCGACTTCAGCGAGAATCTCTGGTTTTGAGGTGACGGTTGTGCCTTGTGTGGTTCTGAGTTTTGTCAGGTGACAACAGGAGGTATGTGACTTTGCAAGAACCTTTGAGCCCCTATTGAGTGCTATGGCATCTTCAATATTCCGGGTATTAGCTCGTCTTGTGTCACGCCTTATTAGTTTTTTAACCTTCCTGTTAAGTGCCTGACACTCAGATGGCGTCATATTCTGCTGTTCTCGTCTCCTCGTCATCTCGTGCAGAGTCTCGCCTGAGAGCTTCGACTTACGTCCATTGCTCTTTTGTCGAAAGTAATTTTGGCCCACTTCGCGGATGACACGCACCAGACTATTGGTGGCGTCGTCAATGTCCTGCCTGGTTTCCAACATGGCAAATCGGTTCTGTAGTTCCAACCGGAAGCTTTCGCAACCAGCTTCGACTTGGGGCAGAGTTGGTCTAAGAGTCGACTTCATTAACCTCGATCGTTCGATTTTAGTGTTAATATTCAGGGTGCCTCTTACCAGGCGGTGATCACTTCCAGTGTTTACCCTGTTGATCACGGAGACATCCCTGAATATTTGGCGCTTATTGGATAAAATGAAGTCGATCTCATTCATCGCTGTGTTATCGGGGCTTCGCCAGGTCCACTTCCTTTGGGGCTTTTTCTGGAAAAATGAATTCATCAGAAATAATCCCTGAGCCTCAAGGAAGTTTACCAGCATTTGCCCCCGATGATTCCTGCGCCCATAGCCGAATTTTCCTACCCTCGATTCACCATCTTCTTGTACTCCCACTTTGGCATTGAAGTCACCCATAACAATTGTGTAGAAGGTACTGGTACGAGACATCCTAATGTCTTCGTACATGGCTTCGACCTCTTCGTCAGTGTATGTAGACGTTGGGGCATAAACTTGTATAACCTTCAAGGCATACCTCTCGGTTATCTTTAAGACAAGGTATGCCACCCTTGCCGACACACTGCCAACCTCCACGACATTGCTTCTGAGTGACTTGTGGATCAAAAAGCCGACGCCACCTTGGGATGGTTGGTGTCCTTCTCGGAAGTAGAGTAAGTGACCGGAATCTAGTGTCATCCTGTCCTCGCCCTGTCTTCGGATTTCTGATAGACCTACTATATCCCAGTTAATACGACTTAACTCTACTTCCAATTCTGTCAGGTGTTCGTCCAGCCGCAGAGAGCGTCCATTATACGTGGCCAGAAACAGTCGCCGTTTGTGGTACCCTGCCGTAGCCCGGGGATTCTTAGCACCCCCCATCGCACCGTTACCATTGCCGGTACCGTGGCCAGGAATAGTGCGATTACCGGGAATTGGGGGCCGTGAATTTGTATAGTCGCTCATAAGGTTTTAGCCTTAGTCACCGCGCTTGGCAGGCGGGTTGGTGACCGCAGTGGCTGGAATCTTTCACTAAAGCGCTGCTGCCCGCTATCAGGATTAGCATTTTCGGATTCCAGCATTTGTGTGGTTATACCGCCACGATTTCGGTCGCCAGAGCCTCGTTCGTTGATTAGCAGGATGTACCACGAGTAGGTGAGGTTGACGGTAGGGAGCCTAGGTTGTTGTCGACTTCCCTTACACACCGAATTTTCATGTGCTTAATTATAATTCATCTCGTGCTTTACGGTGAAGGAAAAACATCGTGAGGAAACCTGAATGTGTCGAATTTTTGTGTGACTTAACTGTACTTTTTTATAATTGACATTCTAATATTCCAGTAACAGCTTGTGAATGTCCCACTGCTGGGCTAAGGCCTCCTCTCCTTTTTGAGGAGAAAATTTGGAGCTTATTCCACTACGCTGCTTGAATGTACGCGGTTTGGTGGAATACACATGGTGGAGAATTTTAGTGAAATTAGGGACATGCAGGTTTCCTCACGATGTTTTCCTACACCGTCAAGCACGAGATGAATTATAAAGACAAATTAAGCACATGAAAATTCAGTGGTGCTTGTGTGTGTGTGTGAGTGTTTGAACCCACGATCATCGATTAAGTGTATTGTTACAAATTACTTGAATTTCTATTCTTAGTTTAATCGTGATATAATGTGGATATAATTGAATTACAGCTCCCATCTGTAAATGAGGTTCCGGCTCTAAATTATTCAACGGAATTACTTTGTTTTCCGTTCAGTAGACGCTATAGACGCACCAAGGAAACTAATAAAACAATTTGTTTTCTTTGTTTCATTAAACAAACCAATGATAAATTGTGGCATCGCGATGTTCGTTACGATAATACTAAACTAATGTAATACTATGAGTACTAATTTTATAAGTATTTTATGTGAAATAAAACCAAATTAATTAAGCGAAAACTTCACGAAATAAACATATCATCGTGGTGGATTTTACCAATAAGGTACGATTTATCTGAGATTTTCGGAGACTTGTACAATTTCTGATTTTGGAGAAAGAACATACCTTCGAGATACAATGTACTCTCAGAATAAATACTAGGATATAAATTTACTCACGTAACTACAGCTGTGTGTACATTGTACTCTGAACGTTTTCATTGAAATGGGAAGTGGTTCGCTAGTAACGAGATGTTTATAGTACTTCCGTGCAAAATTAAGCAATTCTACTAACATTATATACTCATAATACATACAATATTACATTCAAGTAACGTTCGCGGTCTATTGGATTAATAAATCTCTAAATGTTATGATAGACTACATAAGACGTAATGACATTAAAGTAATTGTTAATTACCAAGCTTTTTTGTATATTTCAAGTATAATTTTTTTTATACATTTGGTGTGCCGTTTAATTTTTTTTGTTTTTTATAAATTCAGTAAATCTTAAATAGACAATTAAATGATATAGATTTATTTAGAATTAAATTATATATATTATAAAAAAATGTAAACATTATTGTTTGTGGGCGAGAATAAATAAATTTATTATTATTATTATTATTATTATTATAGAATATGATTAATTTGTGTATAAAAAGTCACTTATACGTATAGGTAATACTAACAGTACTACTTCACCTCGACTGCCTCGTTGGTCTAGTGGCTAGATGAATGCTACGAATCCTAGGTCGAGCTGATAAAAAGTTATTGGGTTTTTCCGTTGAAAATTCTCAGTAGCAGCCTGGTCTCTGAAAGTTGGAAGTGTGTACACTTCCACGCCTCGGAAAGCACGTAAAGCCGTTGGTCCTGTGCCTTAACTCTTTCCGGTCATGTCGGATTACTCCTGTGTTTGCGCACACACTTGTGCACTATTAATAATATGTCCTACGCAGTTGGCTTATCTCTTTTGTGATTATCCGCCGTGGCCGAAATCGATCCGAAATACATTATTATTATTACTAACAGTATGTATTACAGTTGGGCAAGTGTCTCGTATTATGGTTCGGTATAGACTGGAGCCTTATTCAACCGCGTTCCTCCAGTGCGAGTCATTACGAGTGTTCGGATACACTCGTAATGACGTAAATGATGATGTAGTATAATTAATACATGCCACACATTGTCCTTCACAGCTATCACAATTTAAGCCACTGTTATCTCGAATTTGAGGCAAGCATAATATTCATTTATTAATATTTTCTTTGTAGCAAATAAGTCTTAATTTTCTATTGCTTGTCAAAAGTCTCCTCTGCTTTTGAAGAGGAAGTTTTTAGCCCTTTTTCCACAATGCTGCTCCAATGTTGGGCTTGTAGATAAGCATTTGCAGAATTCTATTCATATAAGGGTTTCTTTAAGACGTTTAACTTTTTTTTAGAATTAGAAGGCGGACGAGCATTTGGGCCACCTGATGGTAAGTGGTCACCAACGCCCTTAGACATTGGCATTGTAAGAAATGTCAACCATCGCTTACATAGTCAATGCGCCACCAACCTTGGGAACTAAGATTTGATGTCCCTTGTGCCTGTAATTACACTGGCTCACTCACCCTTCAAAGCGGAACACAACAATATCAAGTACTGCTATTTTGCGGTAGAATATCGGATGAGTGGGTGGTACCTACCCAGACGAGCTTGCACAGAGCCCTACCACCAATAAAATTCATTCTTTCATTGGCGAGCACAAAATGAATTATAAACACCAATTTCATTGTAATACTAGTATAACTTACAGTGAACGTAATAATATATTATCGATTTAAATTGGTTTATCTAAGCTAATATTATCTACACTAATATTCTAAAGGCTATCGTAACATCTGTGTGTCTGTCTGTCCGTCTGGTGCGTCAAAACCATTGAACTAGTCTTAATGGTATTTGATGTGAATTTAGCTTAAAACACAAGGAAGGACATAAATGGTTTATCTTACCACTATTCTGCCCTCCTAACAATCGCTCGCAAGCCGCAGGTGAAAATTAATCGCTCGTAAAGTAAAACAAACAAGTAAGTAGTTCATTATCATAATTACATATTTTTTATATATTATATATGTATGTTTATGTACATATTATTTATTTATATATATATAATAAAAGATAAAAAATGATGATGATCAGTACATCTCCTTACCGCTTTATTTATTTATTTCTTGTCCTTCACCCAAAGGTTGTCTGGAAGAGATCGCTCTTTTAGCGATAGGACCGCCTTTTGTACTAAATAGTTTTCGTTTTTTTTATATGTTTATGTTTAAAATGATTCTTTAACTATTTTGTTTTACAATAAAGCGTATTCTATTCTATTCTAATTCATTATTAGACTTAATCTCCTCATTGTGAATCGTCTAATCAATTAATTTATTGAAAATAAAATAAAATAAAATTGGAATTAAAATATAAAGTAATGATACTTTATAGTAAAAATCCTTCGATAATCTTATGCGTATCATAGAGTATTTATTTCTTCCTGATTGCTTCGTGCCATGACTGCCTCTTTGGTCGAGTGCATAGTTTATAAGTCCGCAGATCCTGAGGTACTGAACTGGTTTGAAATCCAGGGTTGGGCACATAAAATGTTATTATATTTTTTTTTTCGAGGAATTTTAAGTAGCTGCGTGGAGTTTAGACTATAATTTATGCCCTGAGCAGCTGGCTAGTGTCTCCTGAGATTGATTACTATGGCCAAATTCAGCCAGTGGGTCCAATATTTCATTAATTATGTAAATGTAATGTTATTTCCAAATTTTATATTTTATGCCTTTATTCCATTTGTAATTTAAACCTTTGGACCTTGAATTAATAGTACGTCTTATTACCTCTACTGGTGACGGTTAACCAGCCCTGTTAACTTTTCACTCAGAGGATTGGAATTGCGATTCAAAGGTGAAAATCTGCTAGCATTCTTGCCTCCAAGCCGCGCGGTAATAATTTGTACAGTAGCTATTTTTAAATTTTATTTGCGTATATTTGAAGCTTTAATGTTCTTATATACATAAATTTATTATTGTCATAATTAATATTGCTAAAATAATTTAAAAATAAGAATAAAAACGTTAAATTATGTGAAAATCCGGGCAGTGATGATGATTGTGCTAAATGTAGCGGGACGATCAGAAAAAATAAAAGTGAATGAAATGTTTATTAATTTATTTTATGATCTCTGTTACGATGTTGTATTCCGAGTAACGATAGGCTGTTCAGCCATTATCACAAAAATGGCATTCCCGTTAAATGTTTAAACACAAATTGAAAGCACTTTAAGGTAGGGGAAATTGCCACGGGCAATTTGAAATTTGAAGTTTACTCCACGAAAATTTATTCGTACTACCATCAATTTATTTTGAGTACAAAATATGTACGTAAAATCGCTCACTGATTTCTGTTTATATGTTTCAAGAAATAATTGGAATAGTAATACACGATATCTTACCACTGCAATGTTATTCTATACATACAAACGGACGGAACGCGAGTCCTACCTACGCGCGTCGAGGTCGGTATACACACGAACGAATTGTGTGATGATTTTATAAGAAGTAAGCGTGCGATATGTGAATATTTGAATTTAAATTATTTTTTAATTGTAATTTAGTATTAATATTGGTCATTTTTCTATTAAATTTACTAAACAAAAACACAACATGTACTTTTATTGAACATAGGAAATGTTTAATTTTAATTTTATTCACAACATATTTCATTTTTTTATTAAAAAATATAATATTTGATTCGCAAAAATAGAAAGAAACTCAAGTAGGTAGATGAAATTAAAATACTGTAGGCGGGCAGCCCTATCACATACCGCGCGGCTGAAGGTATTTATTTCAAGGACAGACGAGTCACAACACTATATGTAACAATACCTATCTTACGATATACGTCTTTAAAGATGTCACTAATGTTAATGAAAAATATAAACCAAAGTGACCAATATTAAAATTAAAATCTTATTTTACTAGACAGGGTTCGGTTTAGTTACAGTTTATTTATCGGTAATTTTAATCGTTCGTTAGAGTGAGAATAATAATTTGATTATACAGGTATCGTAAATATTATTAGTTCCATCCAATCATAATCGAACTTGAATACGCAAGCAAAATCGGCCTTAAATTTAAAATATACTTTATTCAAATAATCTATACTAGTAAAGTAAAAGATACTTAAAAAGTAAAATAACACAAAATAATACTTATGCTATTAAGAGTAAGATTAGATTTACAATAAACTAGTTTTCATAACGAATATATGTTCTGTATGTTCTGTTCTTAAAATTTAAGTTGGTTGTGTAATTAAGACTTGTAGCGTAACAAACAAACAAACTCATTTTCACGTTTATAATATTAGTAAGGATTGATTATATTATCATTCATGTTATTTTCATACAAATTATTTTTGTCCTATTGCTTAGAAGATTGGTTGACATTTATGGTTACTATCTCACTCTCAAAGAAGCAGCCTAGCAATGTAAAAGTAGCAGTTTCGGTCCTGACTTCTTGAGCTATTGTCGTCCCTACTCCTAACACAAGCTGTACGCTTAATTGGAGGGGTACATGGGATCAAAAAATGGGCATTGATTGTATGCTTTTAAAAAAATGACAAGCATGTTTTTTTTTTTAATTCGACTGATAGATACGTTAGCACGTACAACAATTTAAATTATCCAGTTTTACAATGTAAACGAATATAAACTTTAATCTTACCGTACCGTAACAGCCTGTGAATGTCCCACTACTGGGCTAAAGGCCTCCTCTCCCTTTTTGAGGAGAAGCTTTGGAGCTTATTCCAGCTGCTCCAGTGCGGGTTGGTGGAATACACATGTGGCAGAATTTCAGTGAAATTAAACACATGCAGGTTTCCTTACGATGTTTTCCTTCACCGAGAAACACGAGATAAATTATTATCCAAATTAAGCACATGACAATTCAGTGGTGCTTGCCCGGGTTTGAACCCACGATCATCGGTATAGATTCACGTGTTCTTACCATTGGGCCATCTCGGTTTCAACTTTAATCTTAGTTGACAGAATTATTGATCGATTATTTATTACTTTATAAACCGGCTAAGTAATTTTAATCTAAATAAGTGATCGCCCGTAAATAATCCTGAATCAAATAGTTGCGTAACGCCCTTGTTCCATTAGGTATAAAGTGACGGAGATTAATCTGCCACACTTCGGATTGGTGGACACATGATTCATGATTCAGAGTTGTTTACAACGCATGATTTTTATAAAATCTTTTTCTAGTACTGAGCTTAGAAAATAAGTTAAGTAATTGCGTTCAAACTTTCCACTACTGAGCTATCTTTTCCCTTTGAGATTTTCAATTTACTCCACTACGCTGCTGCATTTCGCTGGTTTGGTACATGTTGTAAATCTTCCGCCACGTGCAGGTTTGTTTGTTAATTTTTTTAATTTAAATGTCATAATTATTTTAAAATTATGACTTTTTTATTTGAAATAGTCTTCAGACGATCATTTCATTTTCGAGATTTGCCATTTTTTCTTTAAATGTGAAAGTGCATTTGTTTGTTACGCTTTCAAATCGTAATTGCTAAACCGATCATTATTAATTCTGCATACATATTGACAGGAGTCCAGAACACGACAAAGGGTATTTTATTAATTTATTTAGGTTTACCAATAATTGTTTACACTGAATTTAACACATAATACATTAAAATATATATATACATATACATAGAATAGCGTAACAACTAATTATAGGTAAACACTGCTTGTAATTATACATAAAAAGAAAAAAGTAGCTACAGCAAATGCATTTAACAAAAAAATCATTTAAAACTAAAACTTAATTACAAAAATAGACACGAAGAAAAAAAAAATGTTTAACAAAAGTACGTATATCTAAAAGTGTCTTATAAAAGTAGTTATTTTACTAATCAATGTAAGATAAGCCAGTACAAGTTGATTTCAACTTAGTGAGGGAATCATAATGTAAATCGATTTGATCTCTGCATTTATCACTTTACATAATCTCGAACAGGGAGAGTTGGCACCAAACAGTCTTTCTAAGAGGTGGACAGAGTGGTGTGATCGAGCTGTGAGGGAGCCTAGAGGGTACACGCAACTTGAATAGGCCAAGAAGCTAATCATTTATAAAAGGGTTTTGTTTTATTTTTTGATCTTTTAAATTTTTACAATGTCAATTTTTATTTTAATATTTTATGCTTAAAATCGTATACAATGTACAATACTATTACTAACCCAGTGTTATCGGGTAGAAGTTAATGCAAGGCAAATGTAAATTGATATTTTAAGGCAATCAATGCAAGGCTTTGAGATTATCCAACAATAACAAGTTCAACAGATAAGCGTAGTAACTTTTTCTTGGGACAATTACCACTATTTACTAAATATTAAATATTATACACATATATACTATACACTACAATTTGAAATTTGCTTAAGATTATTTATTAAAACTATTTATAACATCACACTATGACACCAAATATAGTATTTACCACAACAACTTATCTTTAATAAACGTAGGTAGCTAAATCACTAATATTGAAGAGCAACCATATCGTATTAAATCCATATTTTTTAAACTTGACAATTAATAAGATAATATCAAAAGCTTAACTGCGGTAGGGTTCTTTATTAACGCGAGACACGCAATTAGTGCTTTAAGTGCGTGTCAATTATGAAGTCGGTTACATAATTCAGACAGAATTTTCACTGTTACTATAAGTATGTGTGTATTGCTCTTGTGATCCGGTTGCATGATTACATCTCGTGACACGGTTCTGACCTAGTTCTGGTTGAGATTATTGTCAAAATTGTTTCAGTCTGGGATTAGCCGGAAAAACGCACATAGTATTTGTTTTGTATTTTGAATCAGTGATGTGGAAGGAATAAGAGTTAAATATGGTTATTCTGGAATAATATATAATTGTTAAATAATAATACACTTTAATTACAATTAACTTTCGTTATATTTAAAATGTATACATCAATCTTAAACCGACCTACATTTGGTCATAGGATAAGCCCGTCTGCGTAGTTACCATCCACTCATCAGATAATTTACCGCTAAATACCAATACTACCACTCAAAATATATATTGTGAGTGAGCCAGTGTAAGTACAGGCACAAGGGACAAAACATATTCGTTCCCAAGGTTGGTGACGCATTAGCAAAGTAAGGAATAGTTAATATTTCTTCGTCAATGCCATCGCTAATGTCTATGGGCGTTAAGACCACTTAACATTAGGAGGCCCATTTGCCCTACCTATAACATAAAAATAAAACCGACCTACTGTGATACCCTATTTTGAAGTGTATCCTTTAAATATAATTTAAATAGTATTTTATTATCGTGTTCTGAGGTGAGTTTTGTGTTAGTTCTTCAAGTATAGATTTTGATAATATTTAATGATAAGGTTTTTTTTTAAATTTGGAAATGTGCTTATTTACCTATATAGAGAATTATATTATCTTCTGGATTTGTTTTTATAAATATTATTGAGAATGCCATATAAAGTGACAATTATCTTAAAATTGTTTATCCATATCCACACGGATAAATTTTAGATTCCTTTAAAAATACTTAGTCTTCGCTCCCCGATTAATGATAATGTTGTCTGTCATATAAAAAGTAATCTTCAAGCTTTCAAGCAAGGAATTCGACGAGGAGAACAATATATATACGGATTTTTAATATCTCCCTTGAATAAATTTATATTTATAAAAAAAAATATTCTTACATAAAATTCAATTGAAAATGCGTTATTTTTTTTATTCGATAGAGGTAGACAGACTGGCGAATGGGCAACCTGAATAATATAATTAATACCTATTACATCGCCAATGCGCATCCCAACCATAAAATCTAAGATATCTTAGTACTGCTAAATAGTGGTATCCCAATATTTTTACTAATAGCACGCTAACGTCGCCTTTTAATTCTACATATAAAAGTAGCCAAGACCCTGGCCTATTGGACAGTTCCAAATTCAAAAGTGGTGGTTTTAACAATGTTATTAGTTTATTTTATTTTATTAATTAGAAACCCAAAGTTATATATTAAGAAATACATTTTCTTGTTGCTTTTATAAAAATAGTGTTGCAAATTATATAACTGAATTTTGACATTAACATAAACTAGTAAATAGAAAGGTTAAAAATTTAAAATAAGATAAACATTCTGTAAATAGAAACAAAATAAAATTAAATTAACGTTTTAATTTTTTTTTTATTTCTTAACTAAAACATTATTTCAATTGAATATTAAACATATTAGCAGGAGTTATTTTTGTATATATTACATTTTTTATATTCGCTTTGTAAAACTTTAACGAAATTGAAAACTCTAACACCAGGTGATCCGTTTATATTTTGTATAAAATTCAAATGAAAAAACGGCATCATCATTTCTAACAAAACGAAGAAACGATATAGACTACGAGTCAGGTAAAGGAATGTCAATATTCACGAGAAAGGTAAACTATATTAGCCAGTACTAATTGGATACTAAGATAAATATTTACCAAAGGTGGAATAATTATGGGAGTATGAATTAATATTTAAATTTAAATAACTGCAATTAGCTAGTGGTGATGTTATGATCACGTTTGGCTAAGATAAAGTACTTTTTGTTTGTAAACACATTTTATTCAACTTAATAGTTCAACAGAAAAATAAAAATATTATTTATTCAAGAAGACTATATTTTTTAAGTATTTAAAATAGGTTTGCGGACTGGTAAATGGATAACTTAATGGTTAGTAATTACTACCATCGATAGACATTGGCACTGTGAAATATGAACCATCTCTTACAATGTCAATTCGCCACCAACCTTGGGAAGAAATATGTTATGCCGAAACCAACTATGGCCGAAACTCTTTAGGATAATAATCCTCTTCTTTTGCTGTTGTTTCGTAAGTCTGAGGCATTTCTTTCTAAATAAGAAAGTGTATGTAGTAATTATATATTTAATAATGGTTGTGGCTTTGATATTACATTTACATGATAACAGAAAAAGGCCCGCTGAGTTTCTTTCGCCAGTTCTTCTCAAGTAAAGGTATTTCGAAACGGTGGTAGTTTCTAGTTTGACTATCAATACATAAATGTAATGCTTCTTTTTCAATAAAATATATAATATTGAATAAAGTATTTTGATATGGTTTGATATATAATCCTGTAAAACGCTTTTCATTCTGACTTTATGTTAGTAAATTCGTTATATACAAAGAAAGCCAGAATTTGAAGCACATTTTGTAATTAAATAATGTAATATATAGATTTAAATAACGTCACATAGTTGATGATCATGAAACGTACGAATGAAATATGACGACAGAATGGCAGTAACAACGCCATTATTATTTCGTTCAAAATGAATTATTTGTATATTTATAGCATTTTGCGTTCAAGGTATTTACTTTATAAAACAATTTAATGTTATAAATTTAAACAGACGCTGCGCAAACTAATGCTTTATAAAATACACGTTACATAATATGTGGTTTTATGTAAAACTTTGTAATTAATTTCATACTTGTATTATAATTAAAATGTGCCTTATAAAGATACATGATAACCGCCGATATGCGAGTACACATTGTTATGTTTGGGTATTTTAAACAAAGTCTAATTTATCAATATTATTACATGGTATCAATATATTATAATAATTAGAATAACCATTTTCCTGATACACATATTTTTATGATTTTTTTTTCTTTTTTTTTTAATTTTTAATTTTTTGTGTATCAGGAAAATTAAAAGGTATAGGTCAGCTAGTGGTTAGTATAAGAAATGATCACCGTCGTCACTAAGCATTGGCATTACAAAAATATTGTTTATACAGTAAATAAATTGCTGACCATGTTACGTGTTGCGACTTTAATTAACTGGGTTATTGATGTATTAAAAAGCAACCCATTTTTATCTCTATTTGGGAACGTTTCCAATAAAAATAAAACTAAATTAAGTTTTTAAAACGTAAGAACACTAAACCGCAGTGATTTTATACAAACATGTATTCAATGTAATTTTTAACTTTATATTTCAGTCATTTAATTTGCTCGTATACAATTTTTCGAAAGCATTACTAGCGTCTAAATCTGTACCTTTGTAAACTCAATGTTCTCAAAGAACGAGCCGACTCTAAAATTTGCCTCACTGGGTACAGTGTGGCGTTTGACCCATTTTCCACAAAATGCCTGTCTAGGCAGTCGAACATTAGAAAATACCGCCAGATACATTGCATCAATGTTTCTCCCTGATTTAGCACTGTATCCATGTAAATCATTTCTAAGAAAAATATACATTACATTAATATTTCATTGTAATAGAGTCTTGAGTTATGAGAAATATAAATGATTATTTATGAAGCCCTATTTATCAAGAGTAAAATATTTTTAATTTAAGCTTCTCAACCAAATTTGACTAAATATTATATACACATTTCGTTTTAACTGAAAGCGAATTAGTCAAAAAATTACATATCATTTTTATAAAAATAAGATATTACAATTAAGCATTTAATTGAGTAATTATAGCTTTGTACTAAAGACATGCAAAATATTGTTTTCATTCATTCCAAGAGACCATTACAATTTTTACAATTTAATATGATAGTTATATCATCATATCATATCAGATCGTACTTATTACTGAAATTCATCCAACGGTTTCCGCTTAAATCGAACATACAAAGTCAACATTACAAAATACTTTAACCACGTCTTTGTTCGGCTTCCTATATCATACTTCGACCCTGAAACTATCTCAAAACAGCGGACTTAAACAAATGCATGACCGATTTGAATCCAAGGGATTCCAAACTTCTTTTACGTAATCATTTTCTACAAATAAATACATGAATCTATAATACATAAGTCATGACACGCAGATATCATAGTTCTTTTCCCAGTCGCTGCGTGAAAGACGACAAAAGCTATAAACACAATTTTACGTTTATAATAATAAGGATTTTAATTTTGCTTATATAATACTTACAACGTTTTGAAAAATAATTCTAGAACGGAAATATTTAGTTTACAATATATATTACGAAGAGCGTTTTTAAACGATTATAAATGTGATGAATCATGGATCGTAAATTTTAGTTTAGCTTTGTTATTCAAATATGTACGTTATATTAAATAAAAATTGAGTTCATTTTACTAAGACTTTATTTATTAAGCGATTTTGAATGTAATAAGCAAATACAAACAAACTCTCGAATATGTTTGCATAAATGTGTAAGCTTAGGTTTTCATTATTTCTTAAAAGCCGCTGAATTGATATATATATAATAAAATATATATATATATATATATATTTATTGAATAGGAAGGCGGACGAGCATATGGACCACCTGATGTATCACCAACGCCCTTAGACATTGGCTTTGTAAGAAATGTTAACCATCGCTTACAGCGCCAATGCGCCACCAACCTAGGGAACTAAGGTGTTATGTCCCTTGTGCCTGTAATTACACTGACTCACTCACCCTTCAAACCGGAACACAACAATACCTAGTACTGCTGTTAAAAATATTATCTAAGCGCTATTAGCTCAACGATATTATGTTCACGAATTTGTTCCCATCGAATTAGGACACGATGATACGGGTTTCGGGTATTTCTGTACTACCCTATATATTACGTGATAAAATGTATCCTTAAAGTTTATCCAGGTTCAAGCACTATTTTGTCGTTAATGAAGGTTTAAATCCTTAGAGTTATAATTATAATTAAATGAATACTGTTAATTTCATTAAATTACATAATTATTAATTATTTGTCTGCCTATTAGGTTTTCATTGCTGAGCCACGCCAAGGCCAGAAATTTAGTATAGCAAGTTTAAATAGAAGGAAGGTCAAGCGAGCGAATTCGCGTGCGAAAACTATTATAAGACAAGTTAGAATTTAATACAATATATTACAAATTATTGAAAAAAAAAACGAATAAATAAAAAAGGAAATTTTACCTTAGATATGTTTTAATTGTTTCGAGATACGTTTTGATATCTTTGAATTTTTAGAGTTGCTTGAATGTAGAAGAGATAACTGACAGTATACGCTGGTGAGGCGAGGGCAACGTACTATCGAGCTGGGGCAGAATCTTAAGGAATACATCGTTAAAATGCGTCCATGTGTCAATTTTCACTGAAATTCTGCCAAATGTGTATCCACCTACGTTCATTGTGGAATAAGTACAAA
Organism: Nymphalis urticae; assembly: GCA_905147175.2. Lineage (NCBI taxonomy): Eukaryota > Metazoa > Arthropoda > Insecta > Lepidoptera > Nymphalidae > Nymphalis > Nymphalis urticae. The sequence continues at coordinate 5,112,517 of LR989995.1, read as the reverse complement.
ACTTTCTGAAGAGGAGAGGAGACCTGTGCCTTGTGCTGGTGTGTGTGTATGTGGGTATGTGTGTGAGTTATTTAATTAGTTAGTGGCTTATAGTGTTATATTTCAAAATTTTAAACAAAGGTTAGTTAGAATATTAAATAAAGTTTACGGAAGTTATGAAATTGTTTCGGTACACGGCAGATGAACAATCCGATGAATATTATTACTAAACTAGCTTCTGCTCGTGGGTATATCTGCATGAGGGATGGTCTAGGTATATTGACAAAGTATCTGCGAAATTTCAAAAATCGAACAAATTAATAAACAAACTTACTTTGGCACTTATAATATTAGTAAGGATAACTTGCCAGCATTGCTTTAATAATATTATGATGATTCAATAACATAAAGAAAATTTATTTTTATATCCAAATACTTCGTCACTAAGAGTTTGTTGTGATCTTTCTGTAAGCTGTCCTTGAATTTAACATCTAATCGCAATATATATATATATATATATATATATATATATATATATATATATATATATATATATATATATATATATATATATATATATATATATATATATATTGTAATCTAATATTTTTTTATATACGAATGAGAATTTCGCGACTAAAATATGAGAGTAACATTCTTAAAAGAGGCATATCTTAATACATATTTGCAAATGTAAGAGACCCTCTAGACACTCGTTTCACTTTATATAATATAATTTGAGTGTATCTACATATGTATATGTTATACAATAACGAGTCTAGAGATAAGACATCGTTGTCTTCTAGTTACATTGTCTGGTGTCATTTTATACTATTATATGTTTTATTTCCAGTATTTTCCATTTTATATAGGCAAGGGTCTGTCACTATACATCCTACCTATACCCATCCCTTTTTTATATTTAAAACTTTTTTATTTCAAACGTGTTTATAAAAAAATACGAATACAATTTTAACTTATATTTTGAATTGAGAACATGTTTTTTTTTTATTAGGTGACTAAGCTTGTTATTTAATTAGATACAGTTTTTTATTTTTTTATAGTTTAGGAAGGCGGACGAACATATGGGCCTCCTGATGGTAAGTGGTCACCAACGCCCTTAGACATTAGCCTCGTAAGAAATGTTAACCATCGCCTTCATCACTAATGTGCCACCAAACTTGGGAACTTAGATGTTATGTTCCTAGTGCCTGTAATTATACTGGCTCACTCTACCTTCAAACCGGAACACAACAAGACCAAGTACTGCTGTTTTGCGGTAGAATATCTGATGAGTGGTTGGTACCTACCCAGACGATATTGCACAAAGCCCTACCACCAGTAATTTATAATTTAACGTTGCAAAAAGTAGGTATTTATGTGATTATGTTGAGGTAACTTAATTTGCATAATATCGCATACTGTTATGTTAATCAAAATTACACTGACGTGCCGGTCCATTAGTAACACGATCATGTAATCAATGTAATGTCATTAATTTCGTACAGATCAGTTTAAACGAAATTCAGTAAGCTTGCAGTTTGAATTTACAGTTAATCTCGAAAAAGATTAATAAATAATCCAGAATAACTTCTAGTATTCTATCATATCTATAAATATCTTCTAGTTTTACTGAAGGGCAGAATAGTTTTAATCCATGTTCTAGATATTATCTCTTGATATTGATAATAATTATTTTAAAATAAAAAAGTTATTTTCGATAATTACATACACACATTTAAACTAACATACACACGCATATTATTAATTATACACAAGTTAAGAAATATTTTATACAATAAATAAATAATATAACAGTGATGTACTTAATAATCTGTATTCCTGGCGCGATTTCCATCGGCTTTCCTATAGTACTTTGGGTTTGGTTATTCTATATAAGTTTTATTAATTAAATAAAAGAATCAAATACTATCAACTTACATTATTTTACTTAACTATAAACAAATATTTTGTGTACTAAACTTCTAAAACAAGAAGCTCATACTAGCAAAATTTTTTGCCTAAAAATGTGTCAAAATGTTGCAGAAATAAACGATTTAGTATGTGTGAGTGTTGTACGCACAAACTTCTATTTGCTTAGAATTTAGCTGTTAATAGTTCGCTTAGCTTGGTGTAAAATAAACTGTGACTTTTTTTTGTAAATAATTATAAAAAGCGTTTGTTTTTAACATAACGTTAAATTGTTTTATATATTTTTTTAGGTCAAACTCTACTTTCACTGAGTTTGTTTCGAATATGTTAAGCAGTTTTATTATGATTGAGTAACAAAAATCCAAGCACAAACATTCGAATTCATATTAATAATTCTTATTGAGTAATAAAGTTTTACAATTGTGTTTGCATATAAATCTAAAAATCAATGCGATGTAACGTAGCTGAATTAAAAACCATTGCTTCACAACGCATACCTAATATACCATAATATTCCAGCAATGTTTTAATGAGCTCAGCTGGGCAAGGTCTTTTTCGAGTTTATTTCATTACATTGAGGGCTGTCATATGCAATATTTCCTGCATCGTCTAGTGTAAGATGTTATGTATGTGATGTGATGCATATCACTCGTATAAATGCGAATGTAGCATATTTGAAATTCGGTGCGGGTTTTAATCCGCGATCCCCGGTTAACACTCACGTGTTTTACCCACTATGCAATATCACTTCACGAATTCTCAGTTAGCTGCTAATAATGGAGATAAATACAGAGATTAATAATATTAATAGAAAAGTAAATAATTTCGACACAAGATTCGTATCAATACAAACGCTAACAGAGGCACTGACATTATTTAATTGTCAAAGGAACTTAGACGCTATAATCTAAAGACATTGGTTGAAATTAAATCGATTTTTTATTTTAGTTTAAGATTTATGGAGCATTATTTGTGAAAGTTTATTTAGATAAAATAGTGTGTGTATACTTTAATTTAAAAAATATCGTTAATTTTCAAAACATTTAATGCTTAGCTTTTTGTCTCTATACCATAACAAAGTCCGCGAGATATTTTTGTTTATCGCACAACACTGAATGATTTTTACATACAAATAAGCACTTTAGAAACGTAGTTGTTTTAACCAAGATGGAATGATGTCTGACTGGGCGTTCCTATCCTTCTTAATAAAAAAAAAAATTTGAAGTTTTTGAAATCATACTGATAAATGTGTTTCCTTTTTAGTATTGTAATAAATGTAAATAAGTTTAATGAAAACAGAAATGTTAATCATGTTTTTTTTTTGTTTCAGATACATTAACATTATTATGGCGATATTAAGTCGCTATGGGACACGGTAGTGCAATGAAGGTACGTTTTAAATATATTTTTACATATATATAACATAAAATATACGAAAATGAAAGATATTTAATCTATGCAAGCCAAGCTTCGAGCGTATTTCGCTAATTAATAAATTTACATTAAATTATTTAGTTTAACAATAATCGCGAACATCATCTCTTGTAGACTACGAGTATAAGCTCTTTATAAATACTTTTTTTTAAATAAAATAAGTAGGCGGATTGGTAAATGGGAAATCTTGTGGTGAGTGGTTACCACCTACCATAGACTTTGGTACCATAAGAAATATTAACCGTTCCTTACATCACCAATATGTTACCAACCTTGAGAACTTGGATTTTGTAGGTACCAGAAGTACACAGTAGGTACACTGGCTTACTCACCCTTCAAACCGGAACACAACAATATTTCTGCTTAGCGACAGAATATTTGATAAAAGTTTGGTATACATCCAGATGGGCTTGTATAAAGCCCAAAGTAAAGCAGGTACTTGTACTGTTATATTATAGTGAGGGAGAATTTACAGAATTTTATATATATTGACGAGCCGGTTAGCGTGATTGGTAGATACTTGCCTTTGACACCGAAGGTTGTGGGTTCGATTCTCACGCATGACAGACATTTGTGTGCATGAACATGTCTGTTTGTCCTGAGTCTGGGTGTAATTATCTATATAAGTATGTATTTACAAAAGTAGTATATGTAGTATATCAGTTGTCTGGTTTCCATAGTACAAGCTTTGCTTAGTTTGAGATCAGATGACCGTGTGTGAATAATGTCCCAGGATATTATTATTATTATAGAGGAACTTCATAATTAAATATGTGTCGATCACTTAGGCTACATTTTAAAGTAGTCTGCTGCTTTCTTTATTATTATTAGACGCATAAATGGATTATCATATTGTGAGTGATAAGTTTGCCATGTGTACATGTAATATAATTAATCACTAATATAAATATTTAAGGGGGGTTTGAAACCCCCCTAAATGAGCGACAACACAAATGCACAGGCCCCAATTCCCAGTAGTCGCACTATTCTTGGCCACGGTACTGGCCATTGTAACTGTTTGACGGGGGGTGCTAAGAATCCCCGGGCTACGGCAGTAAGATCGGGATGGCTCGCGTTCTATGACTCTCTCCGTCCACTGCCGGACGAAAGCCTCCCTATCATCGTCCGGCAGTGGACGGCTATAAGCTGAGAGTATAAATAATATATTATTGATAGATGATATTTTATAATACTGTCAATACGCTGTTAACAATAGGATGAAATTTATTCCCGTCTATTTGTAGATACAATGCTTCATTCATCGTAAAAGTCCTACGATATTGCGTTAAATCATATGTAAAGTTATCTTTGTTTTATCAATCGCTAAACACAAATTAATGGTAAAAAACATCCTAAAAGAAATTCTTTTTAAAACATTCTTGATCGTTTGATCATATAAATTGTTATTCATATTTTAATAAATAAAACAGTGAAACTATAAATGAAATAAAAATAATAAAACCATTTCGAGTTGTTTTATAACAGTAACAACGGATATTCACAAAACCGAGCAATGGGATTAATTTATTTTTAAAAAGTTTGCGAGTCCAACGCTTGTCAACTTTTCACATGCATTTTTTTTTATTTTAACGTTTGTAACTAAGAATTTATGTTTTCATTTATTTTGTTATTTAATGAATGTGAATTAATAAATAGCCAAATGAAAACAGTCGAATATAAATATCAGCAGCAAATATTTACTATTTACTTTATTTACTAATAAACGTTATATAGCGCGCAAAGAGGTACACACACGTCATTATCATCATCATCATCACATACAGGGCGTATGTACATATAGTATAGATACTACATTTGTCGACAAGCGGTCTCCACTCAAGAACTGGCCTGCTCCAATGGTCCTCGGTTCTGTATGCCACAGAATATGACCTGTCCATTTCCACTATAGCTTGCTAATTATTTATTTCTATTTGTCTGTCCTCAGTAATTTAACATTTGAATGAAGAAGAAAAAGCTTTGTGTTGATGATGATGTGTGCGCAAACACAACTACTCTCTATCTTTCACTCTCATAAACCAATGAGATCGCAAAACAGGATATTTTACTCGTTTTACGAAGTACGAGATTGTTAATTCTCAGAAATGCACCTGATATTTTTTTTAAATAATTACTCAATTTTGTTGTTTGTTGTAATTATTCAGTATTTTCTACTGAAACCTAATCTGAGACAAAACTGAAAAACAATACTTGGTATTGACTTTAATATAAAGTATGACGATTAACCGTTGTAAAACCTCCATCGTTGTTCATGTATAAATTGTATTTAAAAGACTTAAACAAGCCTCATTTGTCTGTTAAGATTACTAAAATGAAAAAAAGGAATATGTAATTAAAAAGTCGTAACGGTTTTAGTGTCGACTTCCTCATTTAAGTTGAAATCCCGTCATGGTATTTAAGCTAGTTACTCGTAACTGGCACTTTTCCAACATGCACAAAGGAAATATATATTCTATTATTTCTTTTTTAAATCTCTACAATGAGCCTGGATACTAACAATGCCACAGCTATACAGTAATCCTATTAAATATATGCTAAGAACAAATTAATATGGTCTCTTTGTGAATTAAGTCATTTATGTAATGCAACGTCGTTTTAGATTCGTGTCATTATAAATAATTACGTAACGAACTTTGGTCAAATTTTAATATCTGATTAAACGAATGTCATTTACATTTTTTGTATTTATAAAAATCCTATAATATTTACAATAGTTAATTTAAATATACAAAAATTCAAATAAAAAAGAAAATATTGTTATTTTTATTATTGTTACAGTATTTTTTTTTTCAGCCTTTTGCTGTCCACTGCTGGACGAAAGCCTCCCCCATAGAACGCCAACAATCCCGATCTTGGGCAGTCCGCATCCATCCCGTACCTGCAACCTTTTTTAAATCGTCGGTCCATCTTGTCACAGGGCGCCCTACACTACGTTTGCCTAAGCGTGGTCTCCACTCAAACACGTGTCGGCTCCATCGGCCATCAATGCGCCTGGAGACATGACCAGCCCACTTCCACTTCAGCGAGCTAATTCTACGCACGATGAATTAATATTTTACAATCTTGCATTTGTATCAGGTTATCAAAATCAAGTCAATTAATTATAAGCTGACATCGAAAAGAGTCTGTAGTTTTAAAGTTGCAGGTTATGCAATATACACACTCGTAAATCAAAATAAGATCGGTATCTTTCCTAAGAAATTTATGGTAACGATTTAGTTAGCGGTAATAATTTTGGTATGTTTTGAATTTTAGGATATGTATATTAAATTGATAGTGCAAACTAATTTGTTGAAGAAGATCGCTTTTTTGATCAACCTTTTTATTATTTTAGGAAAATCTTCTAAGAAATTATTCATATCTAATTTCATATCGATGAGTTTAATTAAAGTCTTCTTTGCCCTTGTGCTGATTATAATGAATAAATATTACATAAAATACAAAGAATGGAATAAACATATTTCTATTCCAAAGTCGAACGTATGTCTCAGATCATTGATTAGCATAGCTTTGTGTCTTGTCAAAATAAACAAAGAAATTGTAAACATATGTATATATTTTAGAGTACGTATTACTTTACAGTTATATTATTATACTTTTGTCCAGCTGTGGAAGCCTTTCGGCTGAGAGATAATATGACGATGAACTGTCAAAAAGACTAGCAAATATGTAGTTATAAAAATATATACTTGTACCGCTTTTGAATAGAAACAAGAAACACTAAAGTCAAATGAAATATTTATATTAAAAATGATATTTTAAGTCCGAAAGGCTAGCTAGCATTTTCAACTCATCTTATAAAGTAAAGGCGCTGCAAAAGTGATTTACGTAAACTATCCTTCGGATATGAAACGGCTTTTACGAAGCACTTTACTAAACTAGCCGTATTTCTCTTTCGAACCCGCTTATCTAGAGCCATCGATGGACGTTAAAGCAAAGTTAAATGGAGATGAAAATCAACGACGGCTTGCCTCATTTCTGGGTCAAGCACAATTCCTAAACTACTTGATCGAGTAGTTTAATCTGAAAACAGTTCTGATTTATTTCAATTCTAAATGCCTAACTAAATAGCAATCTGTTAAATAAGCGATCACTGTGACCTGAAATTAATCAAGCGCTTAGTTTTGTTCAAATTTAATTTGATCGATGATAGATTGAAAATTGAAAGCGTCACGTGGTTGTTTGTTGGTATAGTTAAGTGCAATCAATTTAAATAGTTAGACTATTAATTAAGCAGCAAAAACCTTTTTCAATTTCAATCATTAATATTGCTTGCATTATAACTATTAATTTTGTAAATAGTTTATTTAAAGTTCTAATTTAAGTAATTAAAGCGAAACTAGATCTTTTGTTATACACCTGGTTGGAAATAAGTTCCAGTTGTAAAATATTATGTAGTAAACAATGGGCTGAAAGGAATAAACTAAAGATTGAGAGTTTTTAAATAAAAATATATATAAATGAATGAAGGAATAGTTTTGAAATTGTAAATAATAACTTTGATATAACATATTGACTGTACTAGAAAACTTTTATAACAACAAAATTTCGCCCTGTATTAATAATTAATACGTGACAATAATAGAAAATACATGTACGTGTAATTGTGTGTTAAACGTGACAGTTGATCTAGCTAGATCTAGTTGCTTAGTTTTTATCCTCCGCAACTTCTAGTATTCTAGTGACTGTTTCAAAATGTCAAATTCCTCTACATTGATAATTATTATAGAAAAAAACAAAAGGTAGTATTCACGTTTTATCTTTTTGTTTTAGCTATGTAAAACAAATTGTATGAACCTTCCTTTAAAGCTTAGAGCCTCAATTCTCACCGAGAGCGACATTATCGCGATGTAAAACGGAAATTTAACGACAATCCTGAAGGTGTTGTCGAATATTCCGGCTATTACATGGGTTTAGGGTTACTTCACACTGAGATTTAAGTTTCTTTGTCATCTGTTATATTGTAAATATAATTACACATTTCTTTTACAAAATACTCTATAGTTAATCGTTCATGTGTTTTTTTAGGCTTTGGTAAGAGCCTAATAGAGGCTTCTTACTATTAGGTATTGTAAAAACCAACTGTAATGTTAACCATTTTAACTCACAGCGTAAGATTTAAATTACAAATTGGATGAACTATATTATATTTAAGATATCAACTCATTGTACACACACACCGTCTTCACGTCGCAACATTTGATACGTTTCATATTCCCGCGCTCCGCGATATTCGTATAAAATACTAGTTAATTTAAATGTAGGTGTGTCTATACTGCACTAACTAAGGCTTGGCTTGGTGGACAGGACCACTTTTTTCACAGCTTTTAATGGAAAGCTGAACCGAAACTCATAGTAGCAAAAATTCGGCGAAGACAATATTGTTTTAAAATGACAAGCTTGTATGCTTGTCACACTATTGCATTTAAGTAACTGAATCGGTTCACAGGAAATTCGATCAAGAGACGGATTAAAATGTTAGGTTTTTTATAAAATAATTCATAATAGAATGAGCCATAAATATGATTTATTGCAGTTTTTTTATTATATTACAGAATAACAATTTATTTTATTATCAGTTTTCAAAGATTAATTTCAATAAAGAAAATATCTGTAAATGTAAACATATTTTGTATGTAAAATAATAATATAAATTAAAAAAAGGTAAGAATACAGAAAACCAAGCAAACCTTCAGGATTATAATTGATGAGAGGCTTTAAAACGTCTAAACTTGCCCATATTTGATGACACGTAATTTGTTTCATAATATTATATGATATTTTTTTATTATAAAATTAATAATAAAACAATGTTATAATTCATTGTTACATCTAATAAAAGTAGAAAAATAATAACATTCAGGCGCTTACAATTTTTTGATGGCGAAAAATGTTATAACGGCGTAAAAAATTACAAATGAAGGCCTGTAAACAAAAGAAGCGAGATGTTAGCACATTTAATACGACACCAAGAAAAACTTCGTTACAAATATAATGGACGACAAAATTGAAGAAAGTCGAAAAGAAAGAAGAACAATTTCGATATTTTTTAACCAATCAAAAAAGGTCCAAGGCGTTTCGTGCTAGTTAAAGTAACGGGAGGATAAAAAAACGCCATGTTTTAAGACAGTTGATATCAATGATTGCTTTTATTCATATTTAAAACTGTATCTTCTCTCTCATGTATTCAAATATATTATATTTTAATTTTTTAATATAAGTCACAATAAAAAAGGAATTAAAGGTCATTTGATCTTGTAGAGATAAGTAGTTATATGTAACGTATTCAAATCATGAAATGGTCAAAGTCGAATAGCAACCAACCCGCATTGGAGCAGCGTGGTGGAATAAGCTCCAAAACCTTCTTCTCAAAAGGGGAGAGGATGCCTTTAGCCCAGCAGTGGGACATTCACAGGCTGTTACGGTATTCAAATCAGTTCCAGTTTTAATTATAAAAATATCAATAAATATTAAAATAAATGAATATTATTTATCGAACGCAATAGCTTATATCGTAATCACTTTAACACTACAAAAAGCTAGCTGAATTTAATTGGAATAGGTTTAAGCTATATTATGAAAAATCTTGTATGGAATAAATATATATTCTCTTATTTATATATCTTTTTATTGCATAAAAGAATTGATCTTCCGTACAAAGCGGGCAGCTAAAAGCTAATATTTATAACATATAACGTAATTATTACTATGGCAACATCTATCTAGCGGAATAATGAATGATTTTACGTCATAATGGAAGAAATAAAGCAATCTATCCGCATCCGTATCCATTAGCTGCGACACAAAGGCCGATGACAAAATGTCTTGAGACAAAAGAGGCGAAGAACCGTTGAAGAGTATCAAGACTTAATGCTTTTTCACATTAAAAGAACAGTAGGAAGGGCTTTTGTAACCTACAATCCTTTTGTAGTTTTTTCGCGATACAATATATTTGTTTAAATAATTAAATTGAATTGTCTTCACATTTAAAATTGTCTATCACTACTTGTACGATGTTTATGTGAGATACTGTATAACGACATTTTTGGCTTCACCTTTCCTTAAAGTTTGCGGTATATATTGAGTTTGCATCAAATACCTTATATAAAGTGTTTTTTGTACAGGCAAAAATATAGACAGTTTCAAAAAGGCTTCTTTATTTGTTGTTAAATTCAACTTTATAGAGGGCTTTGTGCATGCCCCTCTGGGTAGGTACCACCCACTCATTAGATTATCTACCGTCAAACAGCAATACTTAGTATTTTTGTGTTACGGTTAGGTTAGGTTAGTGAAGAGTAAGTGAGCGGGTGGAACTACAAGCACCAAGGAAATAGCATCTTAGTTCCCTAGGTTGGCGGCGCATTTCAAATGTAAGGAATGATTAATATTTCTTACAGCGCCAATTTAAATGAGCGGTGGTGACCACTTACCATCAGGTAGCCCATGTCTTCGTCCACCTACTTATTTTGATAAGAAAGGTAATATTAGTGCGGATGAATATATAACGTTATGTACACAGTACAATTAGAAATGTATGCATTCTCGTCTACGTTATTATAGTCATATCTAACGATATTTCCGAGCAACAATGTAATGTTGTGTAGTCCAAAATGGATTAGTAATAATATCTTACTAAGGGCGCAATACATTTTGTAACATAGACGGGTCGAATTCTTCCTTTATTTATTTTAGTACATTACACTAACTTATTGACAGACAAAATAAAAATAAAATAAATGATTCGCAAAATATAATAAAAAGACTTAAAAGGAAATTCAGCAACGTTTTTGTCAACTTTATAATTTTTAGTATAAGAAGGAAATAACGTACTTTACTAAAGAAAACTCCTCCTCTCCATTGCAGATTGCTTAGTGCAGTATTTGTATATGTGACAGACTTTCGTCAGACGCTCGTGTCAGTTTTCGCACGATGAGTTTCTTCAACCAAATAAAACAATTAAAAATAGCAGTTCTAGCCCAGATTTTAATGTGGCATAGCATGTATATTTTGTTCTTGTCGACCTTCTTATACATAATTTTATGTCAAAAATATGATTTGCGAGAAGATACAAAATCCTAAAGCAATTTTTTTTAAGTTTGCTAAATTAAACATTGCATTCTACTAAGCATCTGCTGAAGACAACTAAATCATTATGAACTGCACAAACGTAATACTATCAAAGTATTTGCTGACGTCTTTGAAACCGAGAGAGTTGTCTCATTAACACGAGGCCACGAGGCGCTCAATTAGTCACTAAGAAATAGTTAAGGACTCGATTACCGGAGCTGGTGTTCGTAACTTGTTAGTATTTAATTAAAATGTCCTACAAACTTTTTAAATTGATCTTTTAATCTCAAAATAATTTTCTTATCAAAAACAGATATTTAAATTAATTAACTTATGTAACTGTAATAATTAAGTTTTGAACATTTAAACATTTGTGATATTAGAACCGAATGTGTAGTTTATTTCTGGTATTTAGTTTTAGTATTAAGCTTAATTGATTGTTAAGATCGACCAGTTTTTTAGCTTAGACTGTTACTTAGAAGAATTTTTGTTTTTTTTTTTTTACAATTTTATTACTTACAATTTAACGAAAAACATTTTAAAAAAGGTGTATCTTTTTCGTGCGACAAACTGGAAGTGCATTAAGAAACATTAGTAACGTTACGAAGCGCGATGACAAAATATCTCAACTGAAGACAAAGACGCGCCAAGGCCGACTAGACTACTTTAACATCTTAATGTACTCTATCACCGAACAATACAAAGTACTACTCACTTTTATTACCAGCGATGGTATACTTTTTTCAAGTTCTGTATTGTTGGTTTTTACCACGATAAGTGGCCACTACCACCCATTGACATTGGCGCTACAAGATATATTAAATCGCCAATATGCCACCAATCTTGGGATCTAAAATTTTGTGTCTCTTGTGTCTGTAACTACACTGACTAACTCACTCTTCGAATCAGCACACAAAGGTAAATACTGCGATAGTCTGACTATTCATTAAATATTCTTGCGTCAAATAGCAATAATATGTATTTTGGTGTTTCAGTTTAAAGTAAGTGTTAGCCAGCGTAATTATACAATCTTCGTTCCCGTGGATAATGGTTTGGTGTTTAGAGATTCTTAGGAGCGATATGTGTTAAAGCACTGATAACTTACATTACGTGGTTCATTTGACCATCTGCACTAATTTTTTAAAATAAAAAAAACGTGGCTACATAGGTCAGTGGATCATATTTTTTCAAAAAACGATATTGTTTAATAATAAGTTACTGATTTGACTAGTTGTACATACAGAGTTGTAAAGACCGTGAAGTCAGGCGTTATTGTATTGGAGACTAGATATTGTGGATAGTTCAGTTTTTATTCGGACATCAACTGAACACCACCAAAAGGAATCTGTCAGTTTATCGAGTTATTTTCGTAATCTGTATATACTCGTGATTTTGTGAGTGATTGTTTTTACACCATGAATCCCGTTTTACCCAACTAAGGTGATGATGGGGCTATTGTTCAACTTTTGTGCAATTGTAGCGACAGCGATTTGTACTAATACGTACAAGGCTTATCGAAAAAAATATGTGTATTTGTGATGTCTTTGGCATCATAGCTCCTAAGCGTTTGAACGATGTTTATTTTTGTTTTTTTTTTTGTTTGAAAGGTGACTTTATTAAAGTAAATCTATTTAGCTGTTTAAATACCATCAGAATTTTTCTTGTTGTTGCAATAATATGATTCGAAATTTATTATCTCGTGAAGTCAATGATATTATCATGGTAACTCTGACCTTATGCTGCAGCATCATCTGGAATCAATATAATCAAGAGATTAGGCGCAGGACCAACGGCTTTTACAGCTTTCCAAGGAACGGGAGCGTACACACTTCCAATTTCAAGACTCCGGGCTGACAGTCCGACCTCGAAAGGACGTGAGGATAGTCGCCTTATATCTAGCCACTAGACCAACGAAGAGTCATGCGTGAATTCTTTCATTGAGTGCTCTTAATTAAAAGTTTATAGATATGCAATATACACTTTTAAAAGTATTTTTGAGTCGGGTGTTTTTTTTAAATTTGAATTTTAGTTATCACTGCCTGATGGACTTCCGATACGTATAATTATATAAACGATAAACAACTTTCAACATAATTTATAATAAATTGACCGAACGAAAATAAAACCTGTTACAATTAATTCATGTATTTCGAAATTCGAGGAAGCTTGTACTATTAATTACTCCTGCCAATTCGAGAATTATATTAAGTTAAAAATGGCTTAATGTGGTTTGTCTGCTTATTATTTTAATTTAACACAATAAATTTATCTCTTACAGGCTAAAAATGTTTATCAATTCTAACGATATTCAACACTCAAATATATATATATTAAGTAAACTAAGACGATGTAGTCCTCATAAGAATTATCTCGTGCTCAGCAGAGAAGGGAAATATCGTGAAAAACCTGCAACTGTGTGATAAAATTCAGTCACATGTTAATCCATTAGCTACCAAGCTTCAAATCTTCTCCGGTAGAGGTGAAAGGGTCGGTACTATAAATCATAATACCGAGATTGACTTCGTAGTTTCCATATTTCATTTGAAAATAGAACAGCGCGTCGTAATCACCTATCACTATTTTTTCTATCTTCCTCTCGTCTTATACTTTTCACTTCTTATACTATTCAACTCTCTTTAATAAGATATTATTCTATACTCTCTTTAATAAGATATATAGGCTTATTTAATACCCTTTAAAACAAACAAACGCTATTGTCATATTATCTAACAATGATATTTTAAAAAACTGCATTTTGACTGTATAATTAAAAAAAAATAGTTAAATGATTTACAAAATATTTGAACATTGCTAAAGTTTTATGATCTGTAAAGATATAATGTTAATATTCCATGGTTGTTGCAGAATGTTAACACGGTATTCGGTTATTAGGACGTTGATATTACATACGGTTTAGGCATGCGACATTACTAACTCGCTAAATCTTCGTTAAGCGTGGGACGACATATGGTTTCGACCCCTGGCGGGTGGTCGCTGGCTAGAATCATAATAATATATGGGATCTGAACATATTGCTACCAGCTGAATCTAATTTAATATTTGAGATGAAAATTATACGAACGGAATATTCAATTGTTATAAAAACCTACTACTTAATGTTAATTATGTAACGGTGTACTTAAAAGTAATATTCTAAAGTATATATTATGACAGAAACAAAATCTAATTACATTTGTATTCTATATATACAATTTCCAAGAAAATGTTTTTGTCATAAATATGTCAAGTGGTTTGGACTTTTGATAGTATAGGTTTATTGTAGACGAGACTTAATAGGAACAGTAATTGCCTAGTTTTTTTAGCGGGTCAGGTCAATAAAAAGTTATTGAGCTTTTTCCGTTGAGAAATTCTCAGTAATTACCCGGAGTTTTGAGAGAGAAAAAAATACTATGTTGCAATTATAGATTTTAAACGGGTCTTTTAAATTATTAATTAACAATAAGAAGATGAACAAATAAACCATCAACTATTGGTCACTACTCATAGTAACATCATTAAAGCGAAAAATGAATAAAAAGTGTTTTAATCAAATACGCTATATTATAAATGCGATAGTTAATCTGTCTATCTGTCTGATTGTTATGCTTTCATGGCTAAACGGCTGAACTGATTATGATAAAATTTGCTCAGCAACAAGCTTGACCTTCAAAGAAAGGCATTGGCTACTTTACTTGTACCCAACCTCTGCCCACTCTCCAACATATAGGCGAAAACAAGTACTTTATATACTTCACTTATTACTTACATCATATTCTTTATACTAGGAATTTTGTAACGTTGGCTTCAGATCAAATAAATTTAAAGCAACCACTACTTTGAAATATATATTCTACCAATAAACATAAACTCCAAGCTTATTGATCGTCTCTGTAATCAGATCAGATATGTAATCAGATATGTATTGAATAATATGCCTTAGTCGGTAATATTTTATAACAATTTATTTATTTATAGGTAAATTAAAATGTAATAACAATGTTACTAATATTACTGTTTGGAATTAGAACAACTCGCAACGTTTTACAACAAAAACTGTCGCTAATATGTTCTTACACTACGAATATTTACAGTCTCACTTATAAACGTTTAACATTGTTTCGCTCTTTCTCTCATAATTGATTTGACATTCGAAAGAAAAAGACATAGCATCGTATAACTAATCACCAGCTTAACAACCTTTATAAGTAATGTCGTAAGTTTTTATATCACATATCGGCAAATTCAAAGTTCAAAGCAATATTCGTTTACGTTCTATCATTCAGCTATTTACGATACGCAATATACGTTCTGTTATTGCCTAAGTTCCTTGTAACGAAACAGATTTGAGCGAGGTTATGACATAATATTGTTTATAGCAATATAAAGTTGACTTTCATTAAAAATGATATTTTATCAGTGTCTAAATGTAAAATTAGACGAACAGATAATACTTTATTGTACATCACCCATCAAACGTTTGGAGAATTTCACACAATAATTTTCTGCACTTTAAGCGAGTGTTAAAAGTATTTTGTTTTGTGTACGGTTAATCTAAGTTCTAGTTTAAAGATTTTTAGAGACCTGTGAGCTTTCCAATGAACATAAACTTCTCCAATTAGGAAATCATTGTCGGATTATAATTTATAAGAGAAAATATATGTAGCTTAATCAAAGACAGGAAGAAATAAGGATTGCACTTACGTAATTTTATATATATATATTATATAGGAATAGAAAGAAAATAAAGCAAAATCCGTAATAATTTATTTAATATAATAAGACAAGAACAAAGAGTATATTTAAGCCCAGAAAATTTATCTGTGATCTATAAAGTACGATAAATTTATGATAAAAAATCTATTATGTACTCAATTTTAAAGTATAATTTGGATTGGCAATTACAATGACTTGCGACCTGCCAGGATTAACTCTGTCGGTGAATTGTTGTTAAGTCATGATAAGGGGCAGATGCTGCGGAAGGTATGTATCGATTCAGCATAAAGGAGCATGACCAAAAATGTATGGACTTTAGTCCAAATATCCACCACTAACAAGACCTATATCAAAAAATAGTCTACTAAATAGTAAGTCATTATGACCAGACCGCAACAAAAGATATGCAGTTTATGCGAAAAATATCGTTAATATATAACCATATACGCAGGTTATGTCGTACCGCCCGCCCGGTGACGCTGTCGGCAACACAGCTTGTCAACAGCAACAAGTCATTTCGAAAAAAATATCGCTTGGTGTCCTGTGTTAGGTTTTCGTTGAAATAGATTTTAATCAACGGCCTTAAAGAAAGAAAATACAAAGCGTGGGGTTATCGATGAATCATCATTAGTGCAGTATTAAGAGTAACCAACTGCGCACAATTTAAATGGATTGAAATAAATAGTAAAGCAAAAAATCTAAGTGCTAAATTTTATATGATTATTTTTCATTGGATCATAACTTTTTACTGACATCTTATTATTTTTCTCATATTAAATGTTGCTCTCTGTTTAGTTGACTATAACTTAACATATGTATCGTTAGTAGCGGATATTTGGACCACTTTTGGTCATTCTCCTTTAAAAATCTTTGGCATATGTGTGAAAGAGATAAAATCATATTACAGCTGACGTAATACCTACCAACAGGTAGCAAAATACCAAATACCAAATTCTATTATTAGGATATTGAGAGTATACCCCATTTAACGTTGAAAACTTAAGGTTAACATAACGTTGTGTTCAAATCAAAGGAATCTTCTTCTCAACATCATCTATCAACTTAACATCTAATCAACTTAAAGATAAAAACAAATTATTACGGAGTTAAATATCAATATTATAAGGAGATAATTTATTAAGAGATTTATTAACTTGTGGAAGTTTTAAGAAAGTTTTATAACTTTTGCTGTGGCTCCGTTTTCACCCGCCCGTAGAGATGGCGTCTCATTACAAGCTATTAGATCGATTAAGGATCTTGAAATATTGGCCTCTTGTTTTTATAAATAAGTTTTTCGAATTCTGAAAACATCTAAGGTGTTTAACTTTATATACGCATGAGAGTAACATATTATGAAATGTATTTATTTAATATTTAACCAAATAATAGTAGACAAGTGATCCTTTAATCATGTAGGCATTATTTTTAAGTCGATTATCAACGATACTCCCTAAATTAAAATAAAATAATTGATATACGTAAAGATATTTAATAACATTGTAACGTAAGTAAAGTTGGATCACTGATATGACAGTTGTGGCACTTAACGTCCATACGTGCAGGCTGACTTCTTATCGACTATTGAGTTTAGTCTCCTGCAATGAGCGTCGGCTTTAAGTAAACAGGTATTGAAGTCGCTTCTAAAGATAATGTGTTCCTATACAGGAATGAAATCTTAATGTTAAAATAATTATTTGCATTCGTTGTTGCTTTTGAATTGGATAAGAACAATTTATCAACAGACGTTTTATTATATCTATATAATTTTTATCTATAAATCATCTGATTTTCAAACAAATGTCAAAAATTTATAACAGAAAAAACACATTCACGAAATACTTAGTAAAATAAATTTAGTTAATGTAAGTTTTTTTTTTAAATTGTTATATGATAATAGTTTTTACTTATAGTTTTAAAGTATTATTATTGGAGTTTTTGTTTATTGTAAAATTTGTTGAAGAGAATAAAATTTTCATTATTGTTATAGAAAAAATATATTTAAATTATATTTCTAAAACGAACATTAATAATACTAAAAAAATGCATAATTTACTTCTTAAAAATGGAAGAGTTCTTTTGCAATCAATTAACGTAAATTGTGGGGTTTGATAAACAAACGGTTGAGTTCGTCTATTTTGTGAAGACCGACGACGACGACGAGATTCGCTGCACTGTGAATTGATCCAACCCTCATTATATTATTAATAATATTGCATAAGATTTTTAATGATGATGATTTATTAGCCAAAACACCTATCGAATGATATGTTTCATTGTTAATTTATGTATTCTTCTTCTTCGAGTGCCACTCCGACTAGCGAAGGTTGGCAGTCAGCTTGGAATATTCCTTCTTATTCTTCGCGAGGCGAAAGAGATCGGCAGCACTCGCAATTCCCGTCCATTCTCGGATGTTGCACAGCCAAGACTTTTTTCTGCGCCCAACAGCTCTCCTTCCGGCAACTTTTCCCATCATAATGAGTTGCAAAAGTTCATATCTTTCATGCCTAAGCACGTGTCCGAGATATGCAATTTTTGTCTTCTTGACAGTCTCCAAAAGTTGCCGGTTTTGGTTGACGCGTCGCAGAACTTCCACGTTCGAGACCTTTTGAGTCCAACTTATGGCCAACATACGTCTATATGCCCACATCTCGAAAGCTTCTATACGTTTTTTGAGGTCTTCTTTAATTGTCCACGCCTCGCATCCGTAAAGAAGTATAGGCCAGATGTAACAATGTAGGAGTCGTATGCGCACAGGGATCTTAAGTCTGCGATTTTATGTATAATGAATATTATATAATAAAAATAAAAATTTTTCATGATAACGTTTGTAATATTTCAATTACGCAAACACGATTCCATCTGTCTGGCCTACGCAAATATATGCAAGGGCACTGTTCGAACTCGTAACCTTTATCGCAGTAGCAAATTGCATTGCGCTAACCAGCTGTTAGTTTAAGTTATATTTCGAGTAAGTCTAATCATTATATTAATATATAATGAGCATTTATATACGCTAGTTTAATTTAAATTATAAGCGAGTAAATTTAAATGGCTAATTCTAGATGTTTGTAGTATCAGAATATAATTTGAATACTATTCATAATAAGTTATTGAATATTCTGAATAAATATTGCTCTAATAATAATAATGTCCTCCAGACCGATTTTGGCCACGGCGGCCAATCTCAAGTGAGATTAGCCAACTACGCATGAGATATTATAGTGCACAAGTGTGTGCGCAAACACAGGTGCACTCTCTCTTCCCTAACTCTCATAATCCGATAGGACGGCAATCCGACACGACCGGAAAGAGTTCAGGCGCAGGACCAACGGCTTAACGTGCTTTCCGAGGCACGGGAGTGAACACACTTCCAACTTCCAGACTCCGGGCTGCTACTGAGAATTTTCTGACATTTTTCCCAATAACATTTTATTGGCCCGACCTGGGATTTGAACTCAGGACCTCCGGCTCTGCGGCCTTACATCAAGCCACTAGACCAACGAGGCAGTCACTCTTCTATTGCTCTAATAAGCATAATGAACGTAGTGAAAGATTGTGTATACAACTTAACATCAGATTTGTAAAAAAACGATCCACTGAAAATTAAAATTTTATACAGTAAATATCTCCGAAAATGCACTGTAGCCGTGGCTAAAAACGTACAGGTAATACCGTCGAAATTTGTGGCCCTCACATTTTTAACTGCAAACGAATGTGGATAAAATAAAGTTCACGGTTTGTTTAATACAAAATAAAATTTTCCTCGGCAACGATGCTGGATTCGACTGCACATTGGCCACACATTTTAGTTGTTTGCTTAGAACAAACTTTGGCAAGGAAAAACGAGTTGAAATGTATCCCGCTTGTAAATACTTAACGTACTTTTAAGTTTCCATCGTTCTTGACCTGTAATTTATTCCTTTGCCAATTTTTATGCGGAAAAAACAAAATTTAAGATAATTTTAATGTGTTATGAATTTGATACGAATATTGCCTGAACTTGTTTTTACAGTTTTTATTAGATATAATTAAATCAATTACAATGCTTAAAGTCATTTAAGTATATTCTTAAAATCAATACGATGAATCTATATGAAGATAAGTAATAATAAAAAACTGTTGCAAGCAAACGAACTGCATTTTGAATTGTTTGAAAGATGATGCTTTTTATATTTGATAGTTTTAGTATGTAAACAGCACAAGAACCATCTTGCCAATAAAATTGTTTTAATTTTCACTAATTTAACAATAGAAAATCTGTTAACACGTTAGTAAGAACATCATAAGAAGGTATTTTTAGAACGTTATTCTAATAAGAAAGCTTACAAGATTAAACGCGGAGCATGCTTACGCACAAATTCGTCGCTTCATCGTTTCTTTCCTTAGTAAGCAATAGATTTCGAAAATCAATTTGTCTGTTTATTTCTTTTAGCTTACAAGAAATGAAAGCATTTTTCATTAATTAGAAATAACAATTACTCCGAGCTATGTAATGTATGTAATGTAAGTGGCTATGTATATTTAGATAATTTCGATTCTTGTTAATTAATATAATTTTGAGATTTATATGAGAGTTAATTTCAGGAAACTACATTGAAAAGTTTCTTTCGAAAACCAGTCCAAATTACGTTTCACTTTAAAAATCAAATTGACTTGCACTAAACTTGCACTTGACTAAAAGAAAACTTTATTTGGCATACCACGTACAAACGCAGTACGGTAATATTTAATTTCATGATTTGTTGACGCAATGATGACGTAATAATACACTATAGGTAGCGGTTCCATGTTCGCTACTGACAAATATTTGTATAGCTCATATTATGATGTTCCATATGGAGTTTTTCGTTATTGAATTGGACTGTGCACGCGATACACAGTAAAGTTTTACAAACAGGAAAGAACTATTTATTACTTAAAGCCAAACAAAATTATGGATGCTAGGCTCCAAATGAAAATGATAGTTTTTCGGTTTATCGAGCTATTTGCTCTGTTTTGTTTGCTAATAAATAATAAATAATTGTGACCGAATAAACATGACATATCTTTTTTGTTTCAGTTATCAGCGACATTGCTGGTGCTGCTTCATTTGTCAATGCACGTCGTCGATGAAGGGCAGGCTGTTAACCCGAGTAAGTAAATGTTGTAAAAGTAGCAGACTATAAATTTCCATTTGCTGAGCAAAGTTTGCTTTCGAGGAGATGGTTGGATATTTATTTCACTACGTGAGGCCAATCTTGGTTGGTGGTCTGTAATCCGATACATGAGTAATAGAACTGAGTAAACAGGTTTTTTCTAGGCAAGCGTGCTACATCCTAGACCGTGTCTTTGCTTTACATCAGGCAAGTCAACTGTCGAACGCTAAACTATACACGGTAACGGTAAATGTCCCATTGCTGGGCTAAGGCCTCTTCTCCCTTTTTGAGGAGAAGACTTTGGAGCTTATTCCACCACGCTGTTCCAATGCAATGAGGATTAGTGGAATTCACATATGGCAGAATTTCAGTGAAAATAGACACATGCAGATTTCCTCACGATGTTTTCCTTCAACGAAAAGCACGAGATGAATTATAATCACAAATTAAGCACATGAAAAACTTCAGTAGTGCTTGCCCGGGTTTGAACCCACTAGGCCATCTCGGCTTTTAAACTATATGATTTAAAAAAAAAGATAGAGGAACTAACATAAGTCCCTATGTCAGGACAGAGAACATATCAAAAGATGAACAAAAAATCTCAGTTTTTACAAAGACAGTCTCAGTTTTAGACAATATCTTCCTATCATAACAATGTGAAATTAGAAAGATAAAATCACTTATAAAAAGTCAATATATACAATAATACACGTAAAAGTTTAATTTACTTCAAAGCATAAATATAAGCTTAATGAATGGAAGTTTTTTGTGCCGTGGAGTACCGGCTTAGAATAGTACTCCCCCAATTTCATCCCGTGGGTGTCGTAAGAGGCGACTGAGGGAAAGGGAAAGGGGGGATGGGCAGCAGCGTCCCCCCCATAAGCATCTTACCCCCTACTGCGCTCGCCAACACGCCTGCCCAGCGTGGCGAGTATGGGCAAAACCTCTAAATGGTAGATGCGCCAAAAAAAAGGCCCCTAGTTACCGGCAAGCCCGCTAGGCCCGACCAAGGTAGCGGTCGCGGTATCGGCAGGGCAGGGGGTGCAAAGAATCACCGGTTCATGGCAGGCTACCATAAACGGCGACTAAATATGGCAACGTACAATGGACGCTCGTTAAGGCTGGACCATCACCTCGCCGAATTAGAAGTAGAGCTAAGTCATATAAACTGGCATATACTGGGGTTATCTGAAGTCCGAAGACAGGGGGAGGACACGATAACTCTAGAGTCCGGTAACTTACTCTACTTCCGCGAAGGTGATAACCTCTCCCAGGGTGGTGTCGGTTTTCTGGTCAAAAAGGATCTCATTAGCAGCATTGTGGAAATCAGTAGTGTGTCGAACCGGGTAGCGTACCTTGTCCTAAAACTCTCCGACAGATACTCTCTGAAGGTCGTACAGGTATATGCGCCAACTTCGGCATACTCTGATGATGTGGTCGAAGCGATGTACGAGGACATCGCAAAGGCTCTCAACAACACCTCGAAGGCCCACTACAATGTTGTTATGGGAGACTTTAATGCTAAAGTGGGAGTACATAATAGCGGTGAATCGAAAGTTGGACCTTACGGCTTGGGCTGCAGAAATCACAGGGGGCAAATGCTGGTAAACTTTCTCGAAGCGCAGGGGCTCTTTTTGATGAATTCTTTCTTTCAAAAGAAGCCCCAGAGGAGGTGGACCTGGCGAAGCCCCGATAACGTGACAAGGAACGAGATAGATTTTATCATTTCGAATAAAAGGCACATATTTAGAGATGTCTCAGTGATCAACAGGTTTAATACCGGAAGTGATCACCGCTTGGTTCGAGGCACTCTAGATATCGACTTTAAAGCTGAAAGATCGCGAATGATGAGGTCTACTCTCCGACCTACCATGCTCCAAGCTGCTCAAGGTGCCGAAAAGTTCCAAATGGAACTTCAAAATCAATTTACCGCGTTGGAAACCGTAAGCAGTATTGATGAGAAAACCGACACGCTGGTCAAAATACTGCAAAACACATCCCGCAAGTGTTTTC
Source organism: Nymphalis urticae (assembly GCA_905147175.2). NCBI lineage: Eukaryota > Metazoa > Arthropoda > Insecta > Lepidoptera > Nymphalidae > Nymphalis > Nymphalis urticae. Next base: position 5,089,226 of record LR989995.1, on the reverse strand, counting down.
CGCCACAGAAAAGAGACAACGCACCAAAACTCTCTGCTGAGACACTCGAGCTCATGAGGAAACGACGAGAACTACCATCGTTTTTGTCAGATAAGGCCTTAAACCGAAAAATAAAAACGCTGACGCGACGCGATCTCCGATGCTCCAATACCCGTGCCATCAAGGCTGCGATTGAGCAAAATCGGGGATCGAAAGTGTTCGCTCGCAAGTTTGGGAGGCCGCGTCTGACAAAACTTAAAACTGAAAATGGTGGGGTCGTTACCTCTAGGCCTGAGATTGTCGGAGAAGTAGAGAGGTTTTATGGGCAGTTGTTCTCTTCAAGATCGGATAAACCTGTGGGAATCAGTCCTGATGACCAGCGCGCCCCTCTTACGCGCCATTACTCCGAGGAGCTCCCGGTCGTTGACCAAGGCGAGATTAGGGCGGCTCTAGAACAGCTTAAAAACAACAAAGCTCCGGGAGATGACGGAATCACAACAGAGTTGCTTAAGGCAGGCGGGACTCCGGTCCTGAAAGAGCTAGCAAGCCTCTTTAATTCCGTCATCCAACATGGCAAGACCCCGGAAACGTGGAGCGGGAGTGAGGTGGTACTGTTTTTCAAGAAAGGTGATAAAACCCTCTTGAAAAACTACAGACCAATCTCTCTCCTGAGTCACGTGTATAAGCTGTTCTCAAGAGTCGTCACGAACCGTCTCGCCAGACGACTTGACGAGTTCCAGCCCCCAGAGCAAGCCGGCTTTCGATCAGGCTACAGCACTGTGGACCACATTCATACTGTTCGGCAGATTGTGCAGAAGACCGAAGAGTACAATCAGCCGCTGTGTATGGCATTTGTGGACTACGAGAAAGCCTTCGACTCCATCGAAACCTGGGCAGTGCTCGACTCATTGCAGAGATGTCATATCGACTGGAGATACATCGAGGTACTGAGATGTCTATACAACGCCGCTACAATGACTGTCCACATCCAGAACTGTAAGACAAAGGCGATCCAACTGCGCAGAGGGGTGAGACAGGGGGATGTAATATCTCCGAAACTGTTCACCAACGCGTTGGAAGACGTGTTCAAGACGCTGGATTGGACTGGATGTGGAGTCAATGTAAACGGCGAGTACATCTCACACCTTCGATTTGCCGACGATATCGTCATCATAGCGGAGTCGCTGGAACAACTAACCAGAATGCTGCGTAGCCTTAGTGAATCTTCCCGGCGTGTCGGTCTCGGTATGAACTTGGACAAGACCAAGGTCATGTTCAATAGGCATGTTGTGCCGGGACCGATATACGTCGAAGGGAAACCTCTCGAAGTTGTTAGGGAATATACCTACCTAGGACAGGTTATACAAGTCGGTAGGAACAACTTCGAGAAGGAAGCCGATCGAAGAATTCGCTTGGGATGGGCAGCATTTGGCAACCATCGTCAAGTCCTCACGTCGTCCATACCGCAATGTTTGAAGACGAAAGTCTTCAATCAATGCGTCTTACCTGCCATGACATACGGTGCCGAAACGTGGACACTAACTGCGGGACTAGTCCACAAATTCAAAGTCGCTCAGCGTGCTATGGAGCGAGCTATGCTCGGAGTATCTTTGAAGGATAAGATCAGAAATGAGATTATCCGGAAAAGAACCGGAGTCACCGACATAGCTTGCAAAATTAGTAGGCTGAAGTGGCAGTGGGCTGGTCACGTATGTCGTAGGACCGATGGCCGTTGGAGCAGACGAGTCTTAGAGTGGAGACCGCGGATCGGCAAACGCAGCGTAGGGCGCCCTCCAGCCAGGTGGACCGATGACCTTAAGAAGGTGGCGGGCACCGACTGGATGCGGAAGGCGGAGGACAGGGAGCTTTGGCGCACCTTGGGAGAGGCCTATGTTCAGCAGTGGACAAAATATTGATTGGCTGATTGATTGATTGATTGAATGGAAGTTCTAGTAATGGAGGAAATAATCTATCAGATGTCAAATGGGAACCATAGACATATATAGGTTTACTCAAAATCACATACAATGGGTTAACAGAATATAGCATGAGCGTCCTTTAAGCCTGTTATTATCAAATCGAAGTGGATACATAAAATGTATTGCTTTTTGACGGTAGAATGATGTGTATATATGTACTCGTATGTGTATGTAGTTGCACCTACCCATACCGGTTTCACAAAGCTCAATAAGGACTAAAATGTTTAAAAATTATGTTGTAATAATATATTTTTTCTTTTTCGTATTTTCAATTTATTTTAGAATATTTGAAATCAATCCTGCCGCACATAGTAACAAATATAATTAAAGAGAGTATTTTCCCGGTAAAACATTTGCGGACAGTTAATGATGATGACGTGTAGATTATTTGTGCTAACGATTATTAGAATGTTATTTGATTGCAATTAAGGAATAGACTATATTAGATGGAAATTACTATGTTGATGTAATTAACCAATTGTGTAGATCATGAAACAAGCCTTGATCGACCCATTTGGCAATTTGCAGGACTGTTTAAGTTAAGCCTGATTTGCAGACAACAGCAGGCTTAACTGTAGTCCTAAGTCCAAACTATATCAACTTACATTCTTAGTGGATATGTCTATTACATTATTAGCTCTATTCGTAGTTTTTTATGACGTAATCAGTCATCATCATTATCTGGTCAAGATTTCAATATAAATGTATTTTACTGGTGTGCAAAACCGAGTAATACTCTACGTGGGTATTATCCTTATCCCATCTATATTCCGTGTGTATGTGTTCCGGTCTGAAAGGCAAGCTTGTATAATAGCAGGAATAAAGGATATTACTTGATAGAACATGTTAGGTTGACTGCCCTTGATGATGTAAAGAAAGATTTTTATTTTTAATGTACGACAAATATCTTTTTTATGTTTCTCGTTCAATTGCGCTTTGCGCTTAAGGCGGTTTCATTTTTAATACGATGAATTTAAATTAAAAGTATGCACATATTTTATTTTTATTTTAAAGTTAATAATAACTTAATATGGCTTATGTTTTTTTTATATCTGTTAATTATAAATTTATTTAAATTTTATATTTATTGTTGTAGAATTTTTTAAGTACCAGACGATTTATGTTGTATATGTATGTTGTACATGATTTGTGAATGTATGATAAATTAATCATAACTTTAAATTTGAAACTTATTAAATACATTTTAATCAACTTTTACTTATACTTTTACTTCTACAAGTCAGAGACTAAAATTACAAAGTACAAAATTTTCTACTCCATTATATTATCACTATTTATATTTATATATAATAATAATAAGATTTAAATATATCATTCAACGCTTTGGAGGAAAAGTAAAACAACCCCGAAAACTCATAAAAATAAAACTAAGGTAACAATTTTGAAAAAAGGATAAATAAAAGTATGTGATAGTTCATTCATAAACATTATATACATATATATAGAATATATATAAAATACATAGTTTTAATAGTAGTTTTAAATATCTTAGAAAATTTCGAAATAATTCAGAAATCAGATTTTATATAGAGATATTGAAGCTTGTATTAAGTTGGTTTTGCACAAATACTATACTATAAAATGATCATTTTTATGGATGTTAAGTTGTAAAGTTCAAATGCATTTTTTCTCATCTTACTCTATGTAAATTAAATGAGTTGGCGTAAAATTATTAAGCGTGCTTGGTTTTATGGTAACTCTGCGGGCTTTCACGGTAATTTTTATCCTTCGGGGAGCTACTGCAATGACTTCTTTATCACCCTGCGCCAACCGCTTTTTAAACTTTTTTTTTACCATTTTGCATTTAATGAACGTGAATTTACATTTTAGAACATTTAAATTTTTGCTCGTTTATCTTATTGAGTTAAATATTTCTATAGTTCATTATCAAAGTAATGAATAGCACGAAATTCGTTACTGCCATTGTACGGATGAAAATAAACCTAGAAATCTGAACACTAACAAAAATGAAGGTGATAGCGATAACTTTTAATTTGAAGTTGGAGACGTACATTTCACAGTTTACCTTTGTTATATTTAGTATATAAAAACACTGCAAATAAAACGTTTTATGTAATTTATTAACGAAATTCTTATTTTTTTTTATATATTTGTGATGTGGATAAAATATTTATATCAGGACTCAATTTAAATTTGAGTTTTAAATATTTAAAAAAAAAATTATTTTTGTTCTTATATTCATTGAAATTTGATTTTTTTTATTATTATTATAATCATTAATAAAAAGTAGTTAATACTAACAATAATAGATATTAAAACAAGAAATAATCTTACTGGTAACACTTTTATCATCTCAACATTGGATTTACTCGTGTAAAAGTCAGAGTTTTAGTTGCTGTATAGAATTTGCACTCTGTAATTATTATTTCTCTCATTTCGTGCTTCCTAACGTTATAAAGCAAAATTGCACGAATGTTTCGAGTAACGATGATAAAAATGCGAGAAGATATGTTTTATTAAAGGTGAAATTTCAGGTCCACATGTGCATTCTTATTCCATTAATTTTATTTTTATTTGGGAATTGTAATTATATAACATTACAATATTTAACGGATTTGCTAGAACCGACCGGACTTGATGGTCTAAAAAAGGTGGTGGAATCCAACTGGAAGCCGAAGGAGAACTCAGAATTATAGTGTGTTGGGATAATATGTACAGAAACAGCCTTAATTTCGGGGCTTAAAAGATAGAGCGTAAACTTGGGACACATGAGGTGAGGACGTCGCACATATTTTCAAAAGAACTCAGGAGGACGGCATCCGAATGCTGCCTTATGCACTAGCGAGTAGTACAGGGAGCATGATCACATTTCGCCGCCTACCTACATACGATAGGAGCACAGCAAGGGAGAGACTGCGGTTTTGTAACACGTTCCTTAGCCTCTTAAGCGCCATAGTTTCTTCGGGCGATGGTGACCACTTACCATCAGGTGGCCCATTTATCCGTCCATCTACCTATTTTAATATATATATATATATATATATATATATATATATATATAATCGTGACCGTAGAATAAATATAGAATATATATTGTTTTACATTTAAATTTAAATGACTTTTTTTATTTTTAACATATAATTTCGTATAATAAGCTAGAATTAGTGAAATATACAGAATTATAATTTTTTTTGCTTCTTAAATATAACAAGATTTAACTATAAACAACTGATTCCTTAACATTTAAATATGAGACTAAAAATTTGTCTAAAAACTATTGTGTAGTTTTATTCTAGCTATCATTTCTGAATGTAACTTGCTATAAGCACTTCTCTAAAAAGAGAACAATGACTCAAGAGACAAATGACTCAAGAGCATTTCGCCGACTTCGTCAACTGTAATATAATTTAATTAATGCAACATTCCTAGAATAACTGCTAAATCAAGGTATTTAAGAGACGACGTTCAAATTTGAGTAATCTGTTTTATTTTAAGGACGATAAATTGTATTAGTCAAAGCATCTCATTATGAACGCTCTATGATCAAAGATCATTTATTAAACAGGCGTCTCGAATGTCATAAGATTCTAAAATTCGGTACAACCTACGGAATTGAATTTTATATTCTAAAGGTTAACATAATAACAGTATTCAATAAAATTTAAAAAGAAAAAATATAAGATCATATTTATTATCGTCTTTTTCTTATCTCAAAATATTAAATGAGCAATTCCTGTTTGAGTATATATATATAAATATTTCGTGTTATTATGGAAACGGTTCTAACGATTTGGCTTAAATTTTGTATTTAGATAAGGTTTTGCTATTAAATTTTTCTATATTAGTGTATTTTTTAAAGAAATTCAATTTATCCCAGAAAAAAACATTATTCTATAGTTCATTTCATTAGAGCCAAGCGGAGATTAATAAATATATTAGCAAAAGCGCGCAAACTTTCAATATAGTAACAACCATTTTTACATTAGATAGGGGTTTTAGCTGCGTTTTTACAACTTTTTATTATGTCCTACTTTTCGACCTATTTGCAACGTGGCCACGAGCTATCAGCTACGAGTAATATAATATTATATAAATTAGTAATATAAATACAAGTAAAGTTTACGTTATGTACTTTAATATGGCTTGAAAGTATATGTATTAACCAGCGGATAATAACAATTTATATGTTAAAATTATCAGATGAGTTTTAACAAATTGAACGTAAAAAATTACATTTAAATAAAATTACTTTCTGTATACGTTGTTTATTCAAACAAAGAATTATTGTTTTATATTTTTTAAATTTAAAATAGGAAGGCAGACTGGTAAAAGGGTGCATCTGATGTTAAGTGGTCACCACTGTCCATAGATATTTGACTAGGAAATATTCACCATCCCTTACACCATCAACCTTAAGAACTAAAATATTATGTGCCTGGAGCCTGTAGTTACACTGGCTCACTGTACCTTCAACTGGAACATAATACTAAATATTATTGCCTTAAAAATACTAAGTAGCTTATGTATTGCTATAACTATAATAATGATTTTATTATAGCTACTATTGCTTTTTGTTAATTATTTATGAAATAACATTATATACTGAGCAAGTTTAAAGAAAGCAGCGAATTTTAATGGGATATTAATATGTGAATCATTAACCCACATTCTATATATTACGTTGATTTCCTGTTGAAGTCCTTTCTAAATAAGTAATATTAAACTAAAAAAGTTTAATCTTAATAACACTAAAATTATATTTTTTAAGCAAATATTGTAATAAACTTTTGATCTTGTAGACGACCGTGATAGCAAATAATTAAGGAGTGACGAAGTTTCAAAGTAAATCAACGCGGGCGGTACCTAGCTCCGAGTTTTTCCATTAAAAAGCTACTAACTTCAGTACCTACCTAATTAACACTTTATCACATGTTAGGAAATGCGGGAAATTTTAGAACGTTGTTTTGAAATTTTAAGAAACTGACACTGGAAAAAAGAATGAATTATTTTTGGTAAATTTTATTGCACCTTTTATGTTTAGGGTTTATATTTAAAAAAAAATAAAAGTTCAATAATGATAAAATCCGTTACACGTTATGTGTGCCAAACTCCATTAGATATATTAGAGAAAATTTGTAAAGATTAATATGGATGCGCTTCATATTTAATCTTCGAAAGTATTTCCTTATTTCCTGTTACCGATAGTATTTTAACTGCCTATCCGATGTATGTATATACGAAGTTCGGAATCTTAGAATTATAAGTACGATATATTATATTTTTATGATCCAGAAACCTTAAATATCTTAAATGTGATGTTTACTTGGTTGTAAGGTAAGTAAAACAGTGCAACTACTGCAAGGGATGTAACATCTCACTTCTCAAGTGTAAGTGTTGGTTTTGATGTAAGGAATTGCTAATATGTAATATTGGCACCAATGCTATGGACAGTGGTGGCATTACATTGAAATGCCTCCTTTTCTCGTCTGCGTATCTATTTTATATGAAAGAGTAAAATTCCTGCGATGCACCTTAGCTGCCAACCTTCGCTTCCCTGTTGTATACTATGAAACAAATTTTCCTTCTAAGTCCGTGACTACTAAGGCAAAGCATAGTAAACATATACATTTTTAATATTAGTAAGGATTGTCTAAAACCAAAGTAGCTTATAGTTTGTTTAAGAGGTAAGACTAAGATTCAGTTCTTATCGTTTTTTAAAGCCAATATTAATCTTTACATACATATTTGCTTTTATTTATTCCAATAAATTCGTTGCAAATCTATTGTAAAAACTAGAACGCATACAATTCATATACACGAATTATTGTTATCGTTCCGTAGTAATGTTACCGTTACAATTTCAATCGCAATTCAAACTTTGTTTTGCTTTGAATAGAAACTGTTTTATTACGGGACATCAATAAACAAAAGACTCATTTTATATTGTATTCTATTTGTATAAATAGTTTTAACATAATATTTTAATATTTTTATTACCATTACAAAAGTACTTCAAAACCTAAAATTTACTTAAGTATACTCACATCAACACTTTAGTCACCATTTTTTAATTAATTTTCTTTGTAAAATCCGGCAACAAACTGAGTAGTTTTTTATTTCAGGACTTAATCTTGTAAATGTGTAATATACCTTGTATTTAATATATAGGTGATAGATATAGTGAAACATATATAGTAACAGCCTGTTGATGTCTCACTACTGGGACGGTACTCCCTTCTGAGGAGAATGTTTGGAATTTATTCCACCACGCTGCTTGAATGCGGGTTGGTAGAATACACATGTGGCAGAATTTCGATGAAATTAGACACATGCAGGTTTCCTCACGATGTTTTCTTTCACCGTCAAGCACGAGATGAATTATAAACACAAATTAAGCACATGAAAATGATCAGTGGTGCTTGCCCGGGTTTGAGCCCACGATCATCGGTTAAGATTCACGTGTTCTAACCACTAGGCCATTTGTCATGATTTTCACATAATCTCTGAATTTTTCCAAAACAGTTTACGGAGAGGTTTTGATTTGGATAACGTTTTAGTGTATTCATTTAAATTCAGCACTATAACAGTAGAGCCTTCATATATATATTACTATGCTGCACTTTTTTTGATTGCATTAAAGTATGGTTTACTTAAATCATCAAAGAAAGACGACCTTCAATTTGACATAACAAGTTCTATTCCTGTGAGAGCGGCTTACGATAAAACTTTAGCAGTTTAGGTACTCCGTGCCATACAACCGTCATTAAGATAGAAACTTAACAATAACGCCCTTTGATACAGCAACATGATCCTCGGAATTAATTATATACGTGCTTAACTTAAGATTGTGCTCGTTACTTAACCACCCAGAAGGGATGTCTCCTTAATTATAATATATATATTATGAGTTGCGTGACTAACATATTTATATGTTAACGTAATTATTAAATCATATATAATAATTAAGATAAAAGCCGAAATGGATAGAATACGTGAATCTTAAGTAGAGATTTCGGTTTCAAGGTTGAGCAAGCACCTCTAAGTTTTCAAGGCTAAATTTGTGATTGTTATTCATCCCGTGCTCGGTGGTGAAGAATATGTGTTGGATGAAATTCTGCCACGTGTGTATACATAAATCTGCCTTGGAACAGCATTGAGACATAATAATGATATCTATGAATATTAATTCTAATAATTCGTAAAATGTGCCTATTGCTTACATTTGTACTTTCCTGTACTCGTATATCTGAGACACAATAGTTTTCAAAAGAATGTAAGATTATAATTTTCGTTATGTAGTAAATACTTTTTTTTTAAACGTGACAAAACGTATGCGTTGTAATGCGTTCACGTATAAATACATATAGATTAGAAATAAAATTAAAAATATATATATATTGCAAAATTTTATTAGTTTTTTATTGTTGTTGAGTTGTTTGCTGCCTGTGTTTTTTCTGATTCCTGAGAAACTTTTATCGACGGTTTATTTATTCGTTAGCACTATCGGTTTGATAACTTTTTAAATTGCGTTTCCTAGCAACGCAATAAGATATTCTCCACTTAAGCTTGAGCTAACTTAACTTTAAATTAATATTTTTATTAATTTTATAGTATTTTTAATATTTCATGTATTATAATATTGGTTTATGTTTTGTTTTAATATTGAAGCAAACGTAAACGTGTTTACTTTTATAAAGATAAATGTAAATTTTCCTCCCTTTCATAACGCCGTTTATACAAATTATTAACATAATACTTAAGTCACGTTTTTACTATAACTTACTTTTACGTTGGCTCACTTACACTTAAAAGAAAAAAGTTATTTGATAAGCGATAAAATTTAAAATTCGTGTCTATAATAAAAGGTTTTTTCGATTTCATCATTACATTTATTTAATCATAATCTGCTTCTATAATAATTTCTAACTTTTTTTTAAATTACTTTTTTATCGTACTTATTTTGAATAATTTTATAAAGATTAATTTTAACATCTCTAACACATCTCTGACCTCCATCCAATTCCCTTAATCTGTTTTTCATTTACAAAATACTATTTTACACAAAATAGATCATAACAAATTGTTTTTTTTTTAATATTTATTCATATGATTTTCTCTAATCGTAATTCAATATTCCCATTTAAGCTCTTAAAGAGCTTTCTAAATACAATGGAAGATTAAAGTAAATCTAGAGAATTTCCGGGAAATAGTTTCAATTAACATCAATTTGAGCTACAGAAGTGCGGAAGTTAACTATCTTAATGTTTATATTAAGTACGAAGTTTATAACTGACCCAATGCTCAAGTCTATTAAGTAATCTTCAATACAAAGTGCTTTAATAATAATTGAACATGAAAACCGTTATGTATTTATTTTTATAAATTGCTTATATTTTTTAGTCGTGTTTCTTAACCTTCGTTTGATTCCAAACCAATAATATATTTCCAAATTTCTTGATTCCAAATATGGTCTAAAAAAACTAGCTTATTTATTAATATTAAAATAAGTAATGAAGACATTAGAGGACTTGTGATAGAACAATTTTAGATCCATTTTTTACAAATCTATATTTATCAAAAAATATTATGGATATTATGGATTTTTTTTATGGTTATAACCACCATTATTCCTTTTAGTAACATCGGCAACTACTGTCAAAACATCAATCATAATAGAAAAAGGTTTGATCGCATTGAAAATCGGAATAAACATGATATATATTGAATAGCTTGATACAGCAGTTAAATTTTATAAACTCGTATTATATTACTAAGTGCATGTATTCTAGTAATACATACATTTACATACATATATCATACATAATAAATCTTTACATAAAATTAAGATGTTATCTTAATGTTCCAAAATAATCCCGTCTTCGAAGGAAGTTGTAATAATTTCTATCGACCCATTTAATTCAATTGAAGTAGCTCATTCTTTTGTGCTTGATCTTAATTTATCCAATGAAGTTTGTTGGCAGCCATTCTATGAAAGCCCTTCAGTAAATGCGTTCTTCGTGCCAAACGACATTTACCGCCTGAAGCGAAAATTAAAATGCTATTAGAAACAGTATTTATATATGAAATTTATACATAATGAATTATTAATTTACTATTTAAGATTCAATAGAATAGATAGTTATATAATACAAAGTATAATACATCCAAGTAGGTTTACAAGTCCATTAAAAACGAAGAAACAATCAGTTTGGTTTGTAAAATGTATCGAGACGAACCGGCAAGAAAATAAAAAGTGCAATAAAAACTTTGAATCATATTACGCCTTATTTGAAATAGTAAACATAATAATGAAAAAAAAACAAGCACGTATAAAACACATGTAAAATATGTAAATTAAATTTCCTCAAAAACGTTTCACGGATAGCGTTATACTTAAACTCAACATTGAATGAAAGATCATCATCAAGAAATAGAGAAAGTTTAATTCGAAGCTATCATAAATTTAATTTAAATAATTTTAATTTATTAAATTATGTTAAAAATCCAATCTCGTTTCACAGTAGCTTAGAAAGCAATTGAGATTGTTTTGTTTTATTTATATAATAGTGACGTAATATCTAGCTTGGGGTCAAGTATGCAGATTGTACGAGTACAACGCTGATAGAAGAGAACATTGCTTAAGATAGTTGCCCAATATCGGCTACGCTGTTAAAATGGTTTTGATATTTTAATTTAATTACAATATATTAAAATATTAAATAAATATAACATCAAATGTAACACAAAATAAATATAAAAAGTATCATTTAATAAGTTATGAAATTAAATGAATAACATTATAGATTAAATAAAACTTCATATCATTGTGTAAAAGTTTATCAATCGCCAAACCGTGGTGAGACCATGACATTTTCAGACACATGCAATCAATATTAATGTTAATATACAAAGTTAAACTATATTCACAATTTAACTATATATCAGTTGGTTGATGCCGGATGGCGTGGTCAAGCCGTCCCAATTTCCGGACTCTGGCTTCAAGCTGCGATTATACAACAGCTCTGACCGAGTAATTATTATCCACGATTCTAATTTCGTACCAGGCCTCGGGTGTTACTCAAATATTTAAGAGAATTAAAATTCGGTCCTCTTTTGTTTTAAGCTTTTTTGTAAAGAAATGATCGAGAAAATAATGAAAAATTGTTGGTTTTAAGAATGAGAACATTTTAAATATTATTTTTTATAAAACAGTATTTTGTTTGTTATATCTACGGTTTTATATTTTTCTTATTTTAACAGATTTAAGGAGATTAATTTTATACTACGAGTATAGCTTTATGATTGTTTTTATTTATTTATTTTGTGCATATAACGTTATGAGCAGAGATATATCATCTTTAATTTATTGGTTCACAGCGCAAAAAATGACCCACAGCCAAAGCACAGTACAGTAAGGGCAGAGGTTGCATGTTTTAAAACGATCTCGTGGCCTTTGTGATTCGTATTGAGGGCGACCATCGTATGGGTCACAGTTCACTCCTATAATAGAATTTATTATTATTTTTTATTTGTGGAAAAACAACATATTTATCAGAATCCAGACGAACTTAGTTGGGGCCAAACCGTCATTTTTACCGAAAATAAATATATAATTTATATATACTTATATATATATATATATATATATATATATATATATATATATAAATATATTGTTATATATTATTTAAATGCCTTGTTGCATATAAATAATAAGGTATATATATTTTGTTTACAAGTAAATATTTACATTTACCTTAAATAAAAAAAACGAAATGAAATGCATAATAATCATGATTGCGTATATTAGCAGCAGGAATGCCGACAGCATTCTTTCGTTAAATCGCAATTCCGATATTCTGACACTTGAAAAATGAACTTAGTTCGTACGACGTGAAAAGATCAAATATTGTACATTTTTTACTGTCGAATATTGATTATGTTGGTTTCGGTATAGATTTTAATGTTTGAACTGAAATATAGGTAATTAATAAACACTAAAACTAAGATTTGATGATTTGATTTGCCTAATATAAACACGCAGGCACATTAAATAAGATTTATATAAATTAAAGATACATCAAATATACTGACAAGATGTCAGTGGAGATAAAAATATAATTAATTAAAAATATTATTTCAAGTTTAATTATTTTACCAGGTTGTTCCTGTATTCGCTTCACGTCTACAAACGGAAAGGAGCGCGGAACTTTCAGTAGTCCAGACTATCCGCTGGCATACCCTCGGGATATCTGCCTCCTCTACACCTTCATAGCCGCGCCGCATCAGATAGTTGAACTGATGTTCACAGATTTCGACGTGTTCAAAGACGACGTTGAGTAAGTTATTTATATATTTTTATGAAAAGCATGTTTTATAGTGTCTGTTATGGAATAATTTATATTATATTTTAATTATAAATTTAATAATGAAACATTACAATAATGAAACAATAGAAAAAATCTATAACCAATTATGAATATTTCTTATAATTGTGTTCATTATGTTTTTATAGGGTTATCGTAATAATATAACAGAATTCATTTTGATGTTCAGCGTGTGTTAGCATTATTTAGAAGCGCTATGATTTTTTTTCCTTTCTTGGTATAAATCAAAACATATCTATTAACTGTAATATCTGATACATATTTTTAGTTTTTAATCAAAGATAAGTGTAATATTTCTTAAATATTAAATAAAGCTATTAAAACTTCGTGCAATAAGTCAACAAAACAAAACATAAACAAAGTCTATTTCTATAGTACACATCAAAACCAACCTAGTAATTCTATCTCAAGGGAATTGATAAACTATGTACCATGTAATGTACCCGGAGCTAATGCCGAGATATGCATAATGACACATTATGGCATGAAATATATTTCAAAGATAATCTAAAATAAAACATAATATAATCTTTCTAAATACGAAGCACTATGTAAATAAAGAAAACCGTAGAATTAAAATACAAAACGTTTATTCAATCACAATTTTCTCCAAAATGTTTAGAATAAACATGAAAAGCAAACAACATTTAAGTAATTCGTATTTCCGAGCCCATGTCCCGAATACTCTCTCAAACTTGTAAAGCCTGTTTGTTAGACTTCCTGAGTCCGCTGAGCTTGGTGCAGAATTGCTTGTAATCTATGAAAGTGTATCCGTCCTTCTGTATAGACGGTGCCCCGTCTAAAGCATAGTCAGCTTCCTTTTCAGTGAAACGATCGCCCCATGTCATTAAGTCGTGACGAATTCTGAAACACAAATACAGAACGAGTACATTAAACCAGCCTTTATTGTGATTGTGTGTTTACTGTGAGTGATTTATCCTCAAGTCACACCTAAATTAGTTTTACTTTAATTATGTATTTATTAATAGCTGAAACAGCTCAGTAGCTAGAAAAGGTGAATTTTATCCGAAGATGACGTGTTCAAGCCTTTGCAAGCACCACTGAGTTTTAAATCAGCTTAATTTGTTGTTCATGTTTGGTGATGAAGAAAAAACATCACGATGTGATTGCATACATAATTGTTCATGAACCAGCAAGAAATAGGTTATTATATTTATATATTTGTATGTAATAGGATAGAAAATCGTGACATATAAAATTTTACGTTAGTAAAAATTAAATTAAAACATGTATATAATAATCATAGTTATTACAAGACCTTACAAATACAGCTGAACTAAGGAATATTAAAAATTAAAGTAATAAGTCCTGTTACTTCATTGCGGATCGGCAGAATTATTTGTCTCATTTATATGTTTCTCACTATGTTAATCGTCATTGTAGCAGATAAAAAATACTTATTTAGCACGTTGGTATATCAATTGTGATGAAGTTGGAATATATGTTGTGTTACACGCGATTAAGGTACAGTGCCGTTTCTTCCAGGAAAACTAAGTTAAAATTAACAATGTTTATATATTTAAATGAATTTATAACGTTGTTAAGGCACTTTTATAACTTATTTTCTTTTCTAAAGATGAGTTGATTTTGTTAATTGTTTTAAGGTGATTAAATGCTTAGAAAACAAAGCAGAAGTTTTAAATAAATTTACATTATAATGTTCATTCAGATTTTATTATGTAAATGATCACCTAGACAATAATTTGCAATCGTCATTGTTTATGGAGTTGAAGGTTTGAAATGATGGGCGAATAAAACTCCGTTTTAAGTTCCACCATTAACACTCATTACAATCTATTGCTAAACTGCGTTAGGAACAATGTTGTCAATAATAATAAGATTTGAAAAGCTGATTTGAAATAATGTTATTGAATCCTATCCTGAAATTCCAATTTAATAAAATATAAACTAAAATAACCAGTCGTTGGTTAAAGGATAAAGCTGTGTTATTGGTTTTCATAAAATAAGCTTGTGCTGTGAGCTTGTGCTCAATAATGCAATTAACTCTTTAAGAATTTGAATTGTGCATTGTTTCGTTATTTTTATCATTGAAGTATCTTTTTTTTTCTTTTTTCGATCTTCTGTTTAATTTGTAATACTTTTGACTTTTTGATATATTTTCATTTCATTTATTATCATCTCGGCGACCTTAAGGATTAAATGATAATATTAAATTAACTTCTCAAATTTATGATATTTCAGAATAATTAACGTGTTACGTTTTAATGTGTATTGCTTGTGTACTCAGACGAGATGAAAAGCTCGTGGGAGGTATTTACGTTCGTCCTTAATGTGTCTCCTGCGAGATCGTGCATCAGCTTATGACTTTCTCGGGAAAAAGTTACGGAATACATTAAATGAGTAGTGGGCAACCCAGAACTTCGCTATCGGGGACGTTGTTTTGGTCAAAAAGGGACCTTTGTTTTACTTCAATGATTTTATCGTCTAGACCCCTATGAACGTGTAAAATTATAGTGTAAGTTAATCATTGATTTAATAATAAAAACATTTATACTAAGAAGTAACAGGTTTATCTGAAATAAGGAAAAAATATCACAAATAAAATAAAACTCCCTGAGGCGTATGAAAAATCTCTTCAAATAAAATCAGTTTGTCGGACCACGTCCTATTCACATAAAAAATATTGTACCTAAGGCTTATATTGGATTTTCGTATTTTCTAAAACGCCTCCAGATTGCCTTAGAGGTAGAGTTTATTTAATCGCAACTTTAAGCGGGGAAGAATAATTACTAAGAATTCTCTCAAGTTTGTACTTAAAAAAAGGTTGTGAACAAAAGATTCAGAAGTTAAGATTTATTTAATTTACTGTGCTCGTAAAAATTATTTAACATTAGCACCTGCCTTGACTTAATGTAATTATTATTTTAATTTTCCTTTTCATAATGTTGATTTAATTTAAAAAAAAAATATAATTATTACATGAAAACTATAACTAATCTACTATACTAATCTTGGATATAACAGGGGCCGAATTCTACTATATTTATAACGATTACGATACGTTCCCGATTCAATCCCGACCCAACTTTGAATCATCTGTATTTTTTCGAATCGGAACCGAACCTTTAATATGTTAAAATATACCGGTATGTCAAAATCAAACGTAATTTTTAACTTTTATGGCAATAATCGATTAAATTAAAGAATAGAAAAACGGAAAAAAACGGCAACGATCACGCTTCGATTCGATTGCGATAAAGTAACAATTTGTTAGTAGAATTGGACCCCGTTATAGTTTTTCGAGAATTTTCAAAAAATATAGACCACAAAATATTTATCCTTTACTCACACAATGAAACTGAGGAGTTTGTTTGTTTGTTTTTTTTTGTTTGAATGCGTTCATCTCACAAGCTATCAGTCATTTTTGAAAAAATATATTTTCTTTTAATAGCCCAATTCTAGAGAAAGTTAAAATCTTGGTACCACCTCCGGAGACAGAGCAACGATGTGTAACGCGGGCACCACGTGGAGCAAATAGTTTATTTTATAAGATATAACATTATATAACGATATAATAAAAAAACGTTTTATTTTTTGTAATTCCGAAAATAAAGAGATAAAGCTTTCGATAAATCTATCATCATAATTCATCAAAGAAATATCCGGCTCAAGAATCTTGTATTCATGTTGCGGTTTTTGTAGCTGCATATTATGTAAACATTTTCCCAATATTACTTCCTCTTTCAAAATAATTTCCATTCAAGTTTCGAATTAATTAATAATCGCTTTTTGTTATTCACTGTGCGGCGTGAGCGTTCAATACTTAATTAAACTGATTCATTAAAGGTAGCTCTGACTAAGCATGACTGGTCGTCTGTATCACTATATTTTATGAATAGCTTATGATAGCTTAGTTATTTTACAGATTAATAATTCAAAAACACATTATCGCAGTAATTAAAGAAAGATATATAAAATAAAAATGTCACTAAATAGTTTATTGTATGTAGAATTGTTTAATTTCAAAACATTAGCGTTAATCACAATTATATCCAAATCTCTTTTTACGTGTTACAATTTTATTGATACAATAATATAAATACCATTAAAAATAAACCCAAATGTATTTAAATAGCATGCTTTTTTTTTCTCTTCATAATATACAAAGGTTTTAAACAGAAAGCCTTTATTTTTTTTTCATAAGGTAACTTACTGTAACCCACCAATTCTGGAGTTAGGAAAATAAATGAAATGACTCAGTTATTAGACTTATATATCTTACTCTGGACAAAGTTTTGAAGCCACAGAGATTAGATAAGTTAGTTCATCCGCATAGTTAGGAATAACTTCTTGGTTATAACGTACGTGACGATGTTATATTAATTATTATCATTATTAATGTCAGCCAACTTTCACTCATACTTCAAGTTATCTTCAAGACAACACTTTTTTCATGAATGTGAAAGTTTATATATTTATTTTTATATATTTAAAATTAGTAGGTTGACTGGTAAATGGGCTTATGGGTGGTAAGTGGTCACCGTCCGTAAACATTGAATGTGTAAGAAATATTAATCATATTTTATATCGTCATTACGCTACGAGCCTTGGGAGCTATGTATGATGTTATGTCTCTTTTGCTTGTCACAGCATGTGAATGTCCCACTGCTGGGCTAAGGCCACTCTTTTTGAGCATAAGGTATAGAACTTATTCCACCACGCTACTCCAATGCGGGTTGGTGGAATACATGTGTGGCAGAATTTCAGTGAAATTAGACACATGCAGGTTTCCTCACGATGTTTTCCTTCACCGTATAGCACGAGATGAATTATAATCACATATTAAGCACATGAAAATTCAGTGGTGCTTGCCCGGGTTCGAACCCACTATCATCGGTTAAGATTCACGTGGCTAAGGCTATTTCAGCTGAGCCGAAGGTATTTTGCATGAACAGAAACACAACAATAATAAGTATCCTGTTTGGCGGTAGATCGTGGGACGAGTTGATAGTGCTTACACAGATAGGTTACACAAAGCCCTATAAACATGAAACATATTCGATTATTCAAAGCTGTTTGACTAACCGATGTTTAAGCCGTTTACCAATATTAAATTTCGAATGATTTATGATACAATATGATTTATTAATATTTTTACTGAAAACTACAAAACATAAATAAACTTCATTTCCTCGTTTTGTTTTATTTCACAGAAGAAATTATATTATCTTTATTTATTGTCATCGTAACTATCGCTATGCTTTATTATATTCCCAAAGGTGTAAGCCGCAACAATCATTCCTTATAGAATGTTACACTGTGCCAAATAAAAATGACAAATATGGTGCCTACAAAAACTTTTGTCACAGCTACCTTTACAAATATATCAAGTATTTTTCTCTCCCTAAGGATTAGGAACTCGAAGAAAGTTTTTTTGCTTACAACCTTTTTATAAATCACTTAGAAAAATACGTTTGAAAAGTGTTAATTTATCATTTGTCCCTGGTTATCCAGAGTAACTGCTTGGAAGATACTATGAAGCCCTTTCTTTGTTTTTTTTATATTTACCGGAAGGGAAAATGACTCTACTCCACCTGATGGTAAGTGGTAGTAGAGTCCAAGCGCGACGACGGCCATTACAATCGGAAAGAAGGTTCTGCACTAGCCGCTTTCGCCTTTCCGACCCGCAAGATGCCTCTCCACGCCTCGTTTGAAGGAACCCGGATTGTAAGAGGAGGGGAACACGTGAGCTGGTAAGGAATTCCATTTTTTGGAAGTGCGACAAAGAAAGGAGTTGCCAAATTTCTTTGTACGCGATGGAATTGATGCCACAGTTAGGCGGTGACATCGAGAGCCAGCACGCGTAGACTTTTGAAGGAAGGGGGAAGCAGGAATAAGAGAGAATAATTCCTCAGAGCACTCGCCATGATACAGTCGATAGAAAGCGCTCAGCGCTGCTATCTCTTGACGTAATTGTAAAGGCTCGAGGGTGTTAGTGACCTTTACGTCGCCAATAATGCGGACCGCACGTCGCTGCAACCGATCCAAGGCCTCAAGAAGGTACTTAGCGGAGCCACCCCAAAGGTGCGAGCAATATTCAACGCAAGACCGTACCTGTGTTTTATACAATAGGCACAGTTGTTGTGGCGTGAAAAAACGCCGCACCTTGTTCAGAACTCCGAGTTTCCGTGAAGCTGTTTTTATGACAGCCTCGATGTAATCCCTTGGATTAGGGTCGCAGCGAACGTCCATCCACAGCATGGCGATTTTGCTTTGTATCACCAGCGGATTGCCACAGAGGGAGGGAAGAATGTGGTTATAACCCAGTCCACCTATTTATACCGCCAATAAAATGGTGAGTTAGTTAGTCCTGGGTACTTCTACCTAGGATAATATCTAAAATGGGGCTCCCATACTTATAAGTTGGCTTCTCTATCTTCTCGCTTAATTATATTCTGTATCAGCCTATGAAAGTCCCACTGCTGGGCTATAGGCCTCCTCTCCTCTTTTTGAGGAGAAGGTTTGGAGCTTATTCCACCCCGCTGCTCCAATGATATGATGAAATACAATGAATGATGATCCTTGAAATTATATTCATATATATAATATAAGTTGAGGATATGATGACGTTTATTTAAGAAGAATACCCAGAAAACATAACAATCTCCAATTTATAATCATACCATGAAAAAAAGTTGCATAAAAGTAATGATCTTAGTATGATAATACTGATTAGTAATAAAACGTTGCCTTTGCGCCTATTCAATAATACATATAAAATAGTTGTTCTAGTACAAGTGCAAGTACATCTTGTGCTTATGAGGTTTGTTTTTACCCTTAGGTTTTACTTACCATTACTCATCCGAACTACTTAAATAAATAAAAATAACAAAAAGTTGTTAGTAATTATTAAAAATGTTTACCTTTCTTCAGATATGTAGCCAGTATTCTCAATGTCCCACCGAGAAAGTGCTTCGATGAGTGTTTCCTCAGAATCAAGTTCCAACGTCTTATACCCGAGGAGGTTGACAAAAGAATTGAAATCCAGAGGGCTTGATGCCTAAAATATTTTTATATTATTATTCATATAACATTTACTAAAATAAACAAGTCACTTGGGTACAAATGTTGCCTACACTGTAAACTTGTCAAATTTAATATTTATTTATTGTTTCGATATTCGAATTTCAAACCTTATTTTCGTTTTGCTATTTAGCGTCAAAAGAAAAATTATTCGAAATAAATCATCATTTATTCTTACCACGTAAAGCCATTGGACAGCCCGCGCTTGAACTCTTTTCTGTTATATCGGATTGCCATTCCTTCGAAATATGAGAATGAAGGAAAAGAGTGCACTTACTCGTGCCCTTCTCAAGAGAGCCTTGCTAACTGCTCAAGACATTATTTGTCTGAATGGCCGCCATGGCCAACATCGGTTAAAAGGACTATCATGAGAGAAATACAAATTAATGTAAACACGACATCACAACACCTTTGGGCATCAACATTTTTATTACATAAATATACATAACATAATAACACACACAACAAATATTAACTACAAAATTATTTGCTATATTTATAAAGTAAATAAAATATTAATTACAAAGAAATAGAAGCAGCAAAAGCAATTTCTTAGTTTCCAATAAAGCTTTAATATTATGACGTAATATTGTTGGCTACTTGCGAGTAGTGCCTGCGTCCGTAAATGCGTTGACGGCAAATAAGTGTAGCTACATTTCCGTAACTAATATCTTTTAATAAAATATTTCATTTTTTATTTGAATACATCATACTTTGAAATTAATAAATTGTTTATATCATTATACGAAATAAAAACCATGAAAAATCTAAACAAGTTATAACTAAAGTTTTAACGTTGAAAAAGACTGTTAAGGTACATTGTTGTACTAAATGTGCATACAACTGGTGAGTTCTTAGACGATAACTGTGTACAATTGAAACGATCATCTTTAGGTCAATTCAAATAAACAAAATAATGTAAGCAAAAATTTGTTGTTCACAAGTACTACTCTGAAAAAAAAACACGCTGTCTTTCCATCGCTGGCCTTATGCATTTCTTACCATTATCTGTATTTATTACTAGAAACATACACTATTTTTAATCCTATGTTTAAAACAAAAATATGTACAAACAAAATATGCATCTGTTGTTTTTTGGACATTTTAACTGAACTAACGAGTACTAAAACGTTCTCGTGAAGTCGAACTTAAGAAGTAGTAGTAGTAGTAGTAATATAGTACTATAGGAAATAAATAAAGTTTTTCGTACGAACATAAAATTTTATGACATTACTGGATTCATGTAAACAATGGATTTTTTATCTTCGCTTAAAGAACTGCTATGAAACGAATTCTTCGTAGTAATACTAAAGGAAACTTAGATTATATGTATAATATACGTCATTACTGGGAACGAATAAAAATTTGGTCAATAGGCCATTTTATCTCTTAATTTCGACCATAAAGGGTTGCCAGAGTAGAAAAAGCGAAATCAGTGTTTAACTAAACAGCTGCTAAGCAACATTTAGGGCATAACATTGAAGTAGGGCTGTTAATGTTAATGTTTATTAAATTATTAGGGAAATACCGTTTTATGAAACGAAATTATGAGTTTCAAACAATATAATGGAGAGAGTTACTTTACAAAACTGTATTAAGTTATTTCAAGCTACACGATATTACGAAATATTACGAATTGAACGTGAATGGCCTAGGAACTTTTACTGAGGGTATTATGATGTAAAATACGACATGAACAAAATAATTAAAAATAATAATTTATCACTAGAATGAAAACCCAAGCAAGATATTAGAACAAACTTTATTTCATTCAGTGCTTTGAAAAACTAACTATTTTAACCTTTATTTATATTTAACGCTATACAAGTAGCATAGCGATTGCAACATGCACTATGTTTACTCTTTTTTCCAAATGTCAAATTACTAAGATAGAAAGAGAAGAATATATACATGCAGGTCGAATAGCTAAATATTGATTCTTCTCAATCGACCTTTATTAATTAAATCATATGAAACTAACAAAATCTGCCAATAGATAACTTTTAGTTTTGTGTCAAGCTTATTTTAATTCCTATCACTGTTAATGGAAATGCATTTTTTAATTATTTGGATAACGTACCTCAGCGAGCATATTTCTAACAGCATGTTCATCGACTTGCTCTCCAAGACTAATGAGGGTTCCGCACAAGTCATTGTGGTCAATATATCCGTCACCGTTCAGGTCGAACAGGAGAAATGCCTGTTTTGTAAAAAGTAAAATTATTATAAGTAGCCAGTATAATAATTTATATGTTTGCTTTTTCATAATTTTGTGTACACAAATAGCCGGATCAGTGTTTTATTGGAAACTGCGTATTCATAACACAAAATACATAACATACTCATCATTTATTCTATCAACAAATTATAAGTGATTTTCATTATAAATTATTGTAAAATAAGTGTATTACTGTGATGTTTTTGAAAAATCATTTATGTTTATCTACTAATACTGACGAAAAATTTGAATGAAAGTGAAATTTGCAAAAAAATATATATTGTAAGCTATGCGTTGAACGCACACAGCCATTTTAAGAGATGATTTGTGAAGTTGATGGTTTGAAAATTGAGTGAACCAGTGTATCTACAGGCAGAAGGAATCATGCAAATATCGTGTATAATATGACTTACTTACTATACTACTTAGATTGGCATTTGTTCTTTAGGTTTTCAAAAATATTTTTCTAAAGATAAGCTCACGACATTTTCCTACGGCAAATAATCGCTACCCACCTAATATCTTGTCATCAAAGTTTAATCTCATATTTTACAAAATTAAGATTAGGGGAAAATAAATAAGTTATATTTCAAAATGCATGTGTGGATTTGCTCCTTTGATTATAAAAATATAAAATTATTTCAACCTCTTTCAATTCGAAAATTTTATTTTCATCAAGTTCAGCGATGACGTTGTCGGGAACACATATAGACTGGCGCGCTTTACACGCCGAATATCGTCGGGTTTGTTCGTGTTCGATGTTCCTTTCAGAAAATATTGTACTGAAAATAGTGAATATTATTATTTTTTGTATCATTTAATGTTGGCACTACCATGATTGAAAACTGTCGTTTCCGTGTACTTGATAGGTTTTATTTTTTATTTTAGCGATATATTTGTGATAATTGATGAACTATAATTTTTTCATCATATACGGAAAATAATTTTAAATAACTAATCAAAGTCAAATATGAAAGCTGGCCTAGATATTTTTCAACAATCTACTTTACGCTTTAAAAGACAAATTAAAAAGCATCTAACCACTTAGCGTTAACCTTCATTTATTTAATTCTAAGACGCAAGACCAAGCTCATATCATATCATCATATGTCGTAGTAAGTTCATTAATTTTTTTATTTACA
Source organism: Nymphalis urticae (assembly GCA_905147175.2). Lineage (NCBI taxonomy): Eukaryota > Metazoa > Arthropoda > Insecta > Lepidoptera > Nymphalidae > Nymphalis > Nymphalis urticae. The sequence goes on along the minus strand of LR989995.1, from coordinate 5,065,474 downwards.
TTAATTAATTTAATTGTCAAATTTTTATAACGACGTTTAATTCTTTTTTTTTGTTATTATTTTTGCATGTTTTGTTATTTAAAATTGTAGTCTAGAATAAGAAACAAAACTGTATACAGCGTTGGCTTCCTATTTAATAAAATAAAAAAAAGATGTATGTACACAAAAAAAAGTAAAAAAAGTTCTTTAATAACAAGCTTTTAAAACAAAATTGCGTATCTATGCTGTTGACCGTTGAGAAGATCCATCTGGCAACAATCCTGGATGTAGAAACAGTTTAAATATTATGTTTTAATAACTGAATTTTAGGCTGGGTCAAAATTAATTATCGACAATCAAATTTTAGTCTGCTTTTGATACTTTGATATGAAACTCTGGCTATTGTAATTGTACTTTAAATTATATATTTGTTTTTATTTATTAAATTATTTTCTATAAATAGTTTATATTTTATACTTTTTATAATAATTTAATGTTCCGTATATACGTATAGTTTTAGAACGGAAATTATAATGGGAAAAAACGTATTATGATAGCAGTTTAAAAGCATTACCTATCAAAGACCTTTGAAGCATCATCCATAAAAAAAAAACTGGAAACACTTTTTCCCTCTTTTAAATAAGACTACAAAATACGAGGTAGAGCTCTTTAAAATTCTTTAGCATATACTTTAGAATTTGTTCAGAAATATTTTTAAAAACAAAATAGAATTCGTGTTATGTATTGTCTATAACACATATGTTTTTTAATATGTTGATTTTCATATGTGTGTAAATTATTAAACAATAAAAAAAAATTAAAGAACTAATTTTCAATATTTATATATCATGTTATATGAATATTAAAAAAATTAAAATATATTTTGATGGTCATTATTATAAATTCACAGATATTAAACTATTAATAATTAATATTCGATAAATATTTGACGTCCGTGTTCCTTCTAAGCCCCGTAATTGTACTAACATCCTATTGTATTATGATAAAAAAATAACCAACCCTATACTTTTCCTCAATTGGACTGTATGTGTTATTCTTTATCCTTATCATTGTTTCCTATTGAGGAGAAGGTTTCTTGCTTATTCTACCGCACTACCGGTGCCAAATATGGTAGATTTTCATCCGACATATAACCGAGAACGAGATAAAAAAATACAAATTAAGTAATACAAAATTATGTTGTATTTCCGTGATTTTGAAGCCTAATCTTTGCTTAGATTCTCGCCCACTAACCTATTTCGGCTCTCATGTTTACCTTAACCTTATGTAAAAAAATATATCGCAATATGAAATCGCATACTTAATGTCACTTAAATGAACTTACTCTCCTGTTGTAGCAGACTGAAGTAGGTCCTCCTTGAATTTTTTAATTTCATCCTGCGCTATTTCAGATTCCTTCCGGCTTCGTTCACCTTTACTTTTCTGTAACAAGATTTTTTCCATAAGACTTGCCTTAATTTATTCTCAAATAAAAAGTAAAAGAATTAATAAAAAAGACAAACACCGAATACAAACGCCACATAAACTTCTTTTAAGTTTTGAACGCTGAAAGCTATTTTAGAATTGAACTCAAAAGTCCTCAAGGAGCAAAATAATATTAATAATTGTCTTACGTTCTTATATTCTTAATTTGTTCCACAATTTTATCAAGGCTGACCTTGTTCAAATTTCAAATATTTATTTTATTAAAGTTTGTCAATTAAGAGTCGAATTAAAGTAATAGAACTTACTTCTATTCGCTTTGAGACAAAAGATTTGAAATTAATATATTTAAAACTTAAATATTTAATGTATAGAATACAGGTTTCCGCCCACGGGTTCGTCTGCTCGTGTTGTTAGATTGATTACCTTTATTCTATGCCCCTAACAACATGTTTGCAAATTTTAATGATGATCGATTGACTACTTACGACGTGAAAGCGTAACAAACTCACGTTCACATTTATATTATTAGTTTATATTATTAGATTATTAAAGGAAAGCCCTTAACTTCAATTACAAGTTATGGCATAACGTAACCTAATATCAACGCTATGTTTGACACGCATTAATCACTTGCATTATAATACAACTTTCATCATACAAAATAACTTGGTATCCGTAAACACCAGAGTATATATATAATATGTGTCCTTAAGCGTCAATAGCGCAATGGTTTATAGGCCGTCTAGTGTAAGAGTCGCAGATTAGAATATAATCGATAAGTGCAGGGATAAAAAGGTATATCAGTAATTTCCTTCAAAACGGCCCCGTAACAGCCTGTGAATGTCCCACTGCTGGGCTAAAGGCCTCCTCTCCTCTTTTTAAGGAGAAGTTTTGGAGCTTATTCCACCACGCTGCTTCAATGCGGGTTGGTGGAATACACATGTGCCAGAATTTCAGTGAAATTAGATACATGCAGGTTTCCTCACGATGTTTTCCTTCACCGAAAAGCACGAGATGAATTATTATCCCAAATTAAGCACATGAAAATTCAGTTGTGCTTGCCAGGTTTTGATCCCACAATTATCGGTTAAGATTTTCGCGTTCATACCACTGGGCCATCTTTGCTTCAAAACGGCTATAATATTATTTAAAAAATATATATCCTTATTATAAAACCTTAAGAAGCTGTAATTATAACTTTACAACGGTATAGTTATTTACCTTAGGCTTCGAAGATTTTACTGAATTATCGTCAGCCATACTGCCTCGTAGGTAACGTTACGACTGCGACCGTCTGCGTCTGACCTGAGTACTGCTGGAAAACTAACTAAATCTAAATATTATATTTACGCTGCAATTCCAACGGAGATTATCATTTATTACGCTCGGATGCAACTGGATCAGATAAGTGTTTGCGTCGACTAATTAATCATTGGACGGAAGTTGCTCTTCAATTTTTAGGTCGTCGCTTTCTAGATCTAGCGTGATTACGTTTGACATTAATTTAATAATTACATTAATAACATCGTCCTAACATCTTTAGGTATATACCTAAGGAATATATGTATGTAAATCTTCCATTATACCACTATACCAACAGTTTACTTTGCGGTAGGTCTTTATGCAAGCCCGCCTGGGTAGTTAGCACCCATTTATCACAAATTCTACTATCGTTCATGACGATGATCGAATTTTTAAATCCGTTATAGCTAATTTAAAGGTCGTAAGTATACTGTTTGAAATAAGTGTTTTTATTAATAAGTAATTACTTTAAAGTTTTAAATTAAATATGAAGTTACTTATTACGTACAGCGAGGTTAGCTATTCTATAAATTAAAAAATATATTTTTATTACAGTATGGACGAGCTTCAAATGCTGTACTGTGTAGCTCATAAATCCTCTCTTGTTACAAGACACTAAGCGCGGTAGAAGACATGAGTTGAATTTCCTTTACAGGGTTTTACTCATCCGAGCTAAAAGGATATTGTCCCCGCGTTCTTGAGTGCTTTTAACTTATTTTTTTAAGTTTCATGCACTTAATGACCGAATGCAATATTAAATATATTTTGTTATTACAAATTTTTTGTTTAAACGTCTTTTCAAAATAAAGATCATAGGTTTCTTTTGTTTTCAAACAAATATAATCGCGTTGAAATATCACATAATATATATATTTTTATATTTAATTCTTGATTATTATATTATTATTTTACCAGAGAAAAAATTCAAGGCGTTAGATAATATTAAGAGATTACGTTATCATCTAATATGCAACTCTTGAGTTGCAACTAAAATTTAAATTTAGTTCAACCTTTCAAAAGTGTACTATTCTTATCTTCCAGGGCATTATTATAACTTATTTAAATTTTCAAGTAGTCTCAATCTTTAAAAAAAACGCACTTTAATTGCACTAGTTTACCTAACCTTAAGATCTGATAGCTCTGATTGTCCCTCCCACAGCTCCGAAGCACTGGGGATTAAAATGCGGTCATGGGTGCTTAAGCGGAGCTCTCGCGTGCTATGTTTAATGCAGCCCCGAAAAGGACCGCTGAGATTTCTTCCCACTACCGTACACACTAGGGAGAAGTGCTGTAATTTGTTTATAAAATTTATCTCTTGCTAGACGGTGAATGAAAGCATCGTTAGTACCTACACGAAGTATCGGGTCTTTACCCGCTTTTCATTTTACAATGAAAATGTGACATTTAAGCCTTGCTATTTTTACTTATCCTTACAACTGGAAGAAATCAATACAAATTTGGATGAAAGTGACTCGAGCAAGTTTGCACATAGCTATAATATAAAAAAATAACATTCAATAAAAATTCACTCATAATTTATCATATATGAAAATATGAACTGATTGAATTTTAAAATGGCCGCGCGCCAATTAAAATGTTGACAAATAAAAATATATGAATCGAAATATTTAAAATAGGAAGAGTAAAATACGTTGCAAGCTGGTTTAAGGTTTTATTTCCAATTACCTCAAAGTTAAATATACGAATCATGGGTAATAACAATTGAAAGTAACTACGTGGATATATGATATGAGGTGAATTATCCAATTTGTTTAAACGACCTCGTTGCCAATTAAACATCTTGTTAATTATTTTGTTAAAAAAATAAATGTATGAGGAAATTTGTTTCGTTGAACCCTTTTACGTTGTTTGTAACACACCATGATTTTTGATTTCAAATTTAATTAATTTGAGATATTATGTCTCACGTATTCTTATTCGTACTTAAGTCAAATCGGAAAAAAATTAACAAATGATGTAAGTTTTGAACATTATGGTATTTATTAATATATTTTTCAATATAAAAAAAAATTATAAGTTGTTTGTCGGAACTACTCATATAGTGCAACTACTAAAAATGTGTAAACCTTTACCGTTAATGTTATGGCTCTTGTGAATTGTGCACGTTGCACTGGCTCTCTTACCTTTCAAACCGAAACACAGTAAAATATGTTTAGTTGATTTATGACACAATAATTAATGACTGTGAGTAGGTATATTAATAATTATCTGAATATAAATAAACCGATAGTCTTGTATCACAAAGTATGATGAAGAGTATTTTTGGGCTTTCCTTCGAGTGCTTTGTAACTTAAGCTGTTTTAAAACTAAAAAGAGATTCTGAAATGAAATAGAAATTCAAATAAAAATAAACTTAATCGCTCAAAATCTTTAATATGTCTTAAAAGTTTTAAATTTACGTTTTAAATTTTCGCTAAAACAATTTTATTATTTATTTATTTTATAATATTAAGACAGTAATTACGTAATTGTGAAGCCAAACGCCCATGGAACTCTCTGCTTTAGCTCTTCGAGATTCGACACAAAAAGGGAACGTTTGAAAGAGAACTGACTCGTCAAAGAACGTACGTGTTTTTGAAATAAATCCTCATCCTTTGATATGTTAACAGGAAAGAAATTTTGTATATAATTAAGCATTTAATCATGTATGTTAGATGCTGTTAAAATGTTAACGAATTCCAAATTTAGTATTGAATTTTCATTTTAACGAGTTACTGATTTATATATTTACATATTTAATTTAAATATCTCTAAGTTAGTTTGCTGCTCCCTGTCCCTTGGGAGAGGATTATGTTCAGCAGTGGACAATGATTGGCTGTTGATTGAAGTTAGTTTGTATTTTTTTTAACATTTGCGCTAGTTTGGATTTACTGATTTATTTTTACTAGTAGATTTTTATACCACGTAATTATTTGTTGTGTACAACTGATTTTGTATCAAAGATAAACTATTGATTGTATTTTTATTATGAGATATCAAATGTATATTAAAGTGTACCTACATTTAAATATAAATTAGTTGTGTATCTTTACTTTCAATCGAACTAGAACCGAAAAAAATCGATAAGGTCTGACACAATTTTTATTTCAGTTCACTTTTAATGTAAATGGTTTTCGTCACGACGAATATATTATACATATGTGCTTTTAGTTTATTTTTCATGTTATATTAACGACCATGGCATTGGCGTAATTCACTAGAGCTAAACGAATTTCTCATGTAAGCCTTTGTTCAGTGATTTGAAAAATAAAAGGGTGTTTATGAAAACATCAGAAAAAAAATCCCCTTCGTTAAATGCTTGCTTTTGTAAAAAGGCATGTATGTATTCGTTTATGTTATAGAGCCTTTTTGCTTTGGCTTCTGGGGTTATATATATTAATTAATAATAACGGTGAAATTTTGCTTAATGCCACATTAATTATTATGTTCTTTATAGCCATGAAAATAAACTACTTATTACTTATTAAAATATATTCCACTATCTACAAGTTTATCAATATTTCTTTATAGTCGAGCATAAAAATTGTACTAAAAATAAAATAAAAACTCTTGCTTTACTTACAAACTTTATTTAACGGGCGATTAATGAAACAATGCTCTGTCTTATTCTTTTGAATGTCAAATCATCTCTGATTTTATTGACATATTTTATCCCAATTACTGTGCTATTTCGTCTATTTATAATTTATTTTTTCTTAATGAATATCAATGTCACAAATTTATATATACCCGTGTAATACGATACATTTCTTCTTTAATATAGGATATGGAAATAAAAATAATGACATGTGTAGTTTTTTTTTTCATATTTTCAGTCATGTTAAAAGTAGGTTACAACTGGGTCGTGACGACACATTGTCGCTTAATAGAACTGACGCAGTTTTTGTATTTAAATATACTTTCAAGAGTAATGAAAGTATCGCGACAACCGAATGGAAACTAAACTCAAGACAATTTTAGTAAACATAAGTTTAATAGAGAAACCACAAAAACAACTTTAAGAAGTATTGCAAAATTTAAAAGTAAGGATACTTATATGTTATATTATTAATGTCACGAAGATTACATTAGCTTTGCTTTAAACGCTAACACTTAAACACATTTTACAGCACACAACAGCATTTTAGAGATTTTCATCGAGCATTTTCGTGTATTGTGTTTTTTGTGTTGTATTATCCAGATTTATATTAGTAAGTACAGTAAAGTGAAAACTTCGTTAGGCACGTTGTGCTGGTTTATCGTAGGGGATAGACTCGTAGCTTCGCGACACCGACATACTAATTTAATATAATGAAATTGTTGAAAGTACAAATAATTTAAGTATTGTGGAAATTAATGAGGATAATAATGATTGCAATTTGTGTAAATACTAACAGTATATACAAATAATATAAGTGTATTTTAACTATTATTTATTTAAATTAAGCTATATCAATATTTTGTAGCGAATTTGCGATATTCTGTGTATTTTGATATATAAAAAGCTATATATAACAAAAATAAATGTAATCAAAAATATTAGAGATGTTCAAATCGGACAAATAAATATATTTAACAGTTTTCACTTTTATCGGCAGTCCATATGACTGTTTTTCTTATATTTTTAATAATAGCAACGTCCGTTTTAAAAAAAATACCACTTTTATGAGTAAGCCGTGTAGTTGCCTCGTGATAAAAACCTTTTTAAAATTCTATCTAAAAGTTTTTGTAACAGAATTTTTGAATAAATTTCGATTAATTTGCCCGTGTAAGGAAACCAAACAGACAGACATTTATTTTTTTGTTTTATTTCAGAACTATCAACTAACTGATAAAATATATATTTATTTTAACCCGTAACTATTTACAGAGAATTTTTTGTAATGTTTTCATAAAAACACAAATTTAAAAGGTATTTTTAAGTTTATTTGGTTCCATGGTTTTATTTTTCGAATGTTCTAAAACCTTTTTTTATTACAAATAATATTTTCAATTTTTAATCTGTATTGAAATAACTGCAAACGTTACGCTTAGAAATTATGTGAATGTGATTGAATATAAAAAAGGTAGAGGTCCAATGGATAAAATTATACAACGACTTTTGCTCGCCTAAATTAAATTATTGATTTATGTCTGATCGTAGTTCAAGCCAGAATCTGCCGTCCTTATTCAACATAATATATAATAATATATGTCAGACAAAGACAGCTAATTCGGATCAAACCTTGTCCATTGTTCGATCGTTTGTTCTCACTGAGCTTTCATATGACTGTGTTGTATGCAAATTAACTTGACTTGATTTAACTAACTCGTTGATCTAGTGGCTAGCTTATGAGACCGCAAATCTCGAGTCGAGCCAATAAAAAGTTATTGGATTTTTGTGACGAGAACTTTTCAATATTAACCCGGAGTTGGCGTTGCTTATAATCCCGTGTTGGTCCAGTGCCTGAATTAATACCGATCGTGTCGATTTTGCCGTCCCGTTGAAATATAAGAATCAGTATACAGAGAATGTGTTCTATTTCTGCGCATATTTTGTGCACTGTGAGTCTTGCGCAGTTTGCTAGTCCTTTGAGGACATCATTAAAAAAAATTGCCATCAATAAACGCCCGCCAGATGTGAGGCATCGATCTCGGTGGTTAATTAATAATTTATGATTAAGGGAAACCAAGAAATAAATATGCAGTAAAATAAAATCCTGAGGTATTGTTAGTAATATTATAAAATATATTATTATTACAATAATATACAATAGCATACGCGTTACGCGAACACAAGAGAGTTGAGGCGACGGAGAAGCACATACAAGAGCGTAATGCCGTTTACCGTCACGGCTTACGAGTCGGTATTACTTAAAAATACAAACAAAATTCATTCATCCAAGCTAACGAAATTTTAGATAATTTCTGAACACTCATTGTCAGTAGGATATCTTTATGTAATTCAATTATGTGACACGTAAACTCCCCTTTATCGACTTGCACGAACATCTTCAGATTCAGATTTTGTGTAATGCACCAATTCACACTTGCGTTTCCTTGTCAATTGGTATCCCATATCAATAAGATTAAAAAAGATGATTAAAAAAAATACGACTTAGTTTCTTTCGCCAGTCTTTCTCTTCTTAGATCTGAGGTATATATGTCTGAACCGATGGTAGACTTTTAACGATCAATAAGCAAGAGTAACTCTTTTAAATATAATTAAGATTTTTGACTTTGACTTGAATGCCTATTCTGATATATATAATAATTGATACTATAAATGTATGTATTACTAATATAATTTATAAATTATTAACAACAGATGATTTCATAACTTTTATACTACTAATGATATTTGTTTTTAGATTTATCTTGAAATTACCATGTAAATAAATATGTTAAAATAAATAAGTCGTGCAATATTTTTAGGTATCAGATAAATCTAAAAATAAAAATTGTACAAGTCTGGCGTAGTCACTACGTAATTAGTTAACCTAATTCATATTTAGAATAATAAATTGAATAGCGAGCGTGTCTCCCTGTTTCCTGTTACACGTATCCGTGGCATCCGCAAATATAACTGGCCAAACGCAAGTATACCGAGAGTTTAGGTGTTACACACCAATAGTAATGATGTAATGTAGCACATTGCAATGTATTTATAAGCAACGACGAATTCCTGTAATTACATGGTTTAATGGACTGTTATTATCCAAAGACAAGCGGGAACTGTATCTAATTCTATTTCATGCTCCAAAGGCGTATCGAAACACAACTGCACTTAACACCAAAATCTGTTGCGTTATAAATTGCGTTAGCAAATACAAAGGACAGCAGCCCATAATTATACCACGGCTTGTTAAAAGTGTTTAGTTATTTATTTAAAAACTTTATTGGCCAAATTATCGAAGTTGGTACAAAAGTTGGAATGAATACCAAAAAGCGTATTTTACCTGTCAAACATTAGTCAGAAATAAATGAAGGCGGTACCATTACACTAAAAAACAAATAATTTTTACAATTACGAGCCGATTGGCGTGGTTGGTAGATACTTGCCTTTCGCGCCACATGTCGTGGGGTCGATTCCCACCCAGGACAGACATTTTTGATAATTATCTATATAAGTATGTATTTACAAAAGAAAAGTAGTATATGTAGTATATCAGTTGTCTGGTTTCCATAGTACGAGCTCTGCTTAGTTTGATTAGATGGCCTTGTGTGAATAATGTCCCAGGATATTATTAATTTGTCTTGATAATATTGCTTTGCACAAACCCGTCAGGCACAGCTACTACAGGCACAAGGAAAACAACATCTTAGCTTGCAAGATTGGTGATTCATTGGTGACGTATCCACTGTCTATCAAGTTGCTATTTTGGCTCTAAAAACACCGTAACTGAAACTATTTCATGCTTCAAAGGCGTAACAAAACTGAGCTGTCGTTAACATCAATATCCGCGTAAAGTTCACCTTGGGTATTCGTTTTTCAGTATGAAGTAGGTGGATGTATTTTTTACTCGTATTGTTGCGTTTTACGAGGTTAGTTATATGTAGTAAAGCAATATTGGTCATAAGGTTATTTCCACTTAATATATTATGTCGTGACTGCCTCGTTGGTCTAGTAGCTTGATGTAAGGCCGCAGATACGGAGGTCCTGGGTTCAATTCCCAGGTCGGGCCAATAAAAAGTTATTGGGTTTTTCTGTCAGAAATTTCTCAGTAGCAGCCCGGAGTCTGGAAGTTGGAAGCACGTAAAGTTGGTCCTGTGCCTGAACTCATTCCGGTCGTGTCGGATTACCGTGTTTTCGCATACGCTTGTGCACTGTGGCCGCCATGACCGAAATCGGTCTGGAGGACGTTATTATATTATGTCGTCTACATATTCTATCAAATAAAATATGATCATACTATTCCACAGTGTTAAAAAAAAATTGTTAGAACCTGAAATAATAAAGGCTCAAATTGAAGTCTGCCTCAGCTTCCAAAAAATAAGCAGACGTTTTATAAATTTCCTTTACTAGTATCACTAGCCTAAAAATAACCGGCTCGACGTTGACGATACTAAAGGAAAATTGTTTCTGTATATTCGCCTTTGTCTCATTTAAATGCAATAGAAATATAGCTTTTTTTCTGACTTAGTCACTTTGTTCGAAAATTTCATTGTCAGTGAATAGCCAAATTGGGAATTGAATAAACGAGATGAATTCTGTTTCAATACATTTTGCTACCGGTGTTGCCAGTAAAAGTACAGGAATTTATAATATTTCAAAAATATCATAGGAATTTTTCAATACACATGTTAGTGCAGTTTTAAATTGACGAAAATTACTAACTTGATTAATGAATAAAACGTTGACAAGTTTCTTTTTTCGAATTGACCTGTTGTTGTTGGTCCAAATGGCGTCGACAGCATCACCGGGTAAGGGGCGATTTTTAAAGTTCAGTCAGCTGAATATTGTTAATTTGATTTATATGATAGCTATATGGAATTAACAGAGCACTAATATTTTCTACATATAAAAGTAACCTGTAAATATTCGTAACCTGTAAAAAGTAAATATTCTGTTGAGAAAAAAGTGCAGAGCAAATTCCACACTGATCTAATGTCTGTTGGTACGTGGTAGGTACGCATGTGGCAGAATTTCATTCGACACGTGGAAGTTGTTATACGATGTTTTCCTTCATCACTAAGTGCGAGATGAGAATAGTAAACATAAATTAAGGACACGAAAACTCACTAGTATGGCTGGATTTCAGTCGGAAAGCTTCGGTTAGTACATTAATAATTTTATGTTTCTTAATTTAGGATCACCGCAATTGTGGTCCAAGGCCAAAATACAACAGACTAAAAGCCAGACATCATAATTAGTCGGGCATTTTTCCTAAAAGCCGGACTATCTTATTTTAGTAAAAAAATGTTTACGCCCGAGTCACGCTGAGCCGATCGACATATTTCGCTTTACTTTCCTCTTCTCTCATTAGGGGCGTGTGAATCTAGTTTGTAGATTCTACTTTAATGATTAAAGCCGAAAAGGTTAATTTTGTAAAAGCTTAGCCGGACAAGTTCAATAAACTTAATATCGATACCTTGAAAAAAAGTTTAACGATTTTAACCTGGCTTTTTGATGGCTTATCGGTCAAGTCGTTTTCGAATAAACCATGACACGAACATTCGACATACATTCAAATAATACACTTGTTGAACTCTTGATGAAGTTGGAGAAAATGAAAATATATTCTAATTCTAAATTCAGCTGCAAATTGCATGTTAAAATATTTTATACTATAATGTATTTTGAATATACTAATATAGCAATTAGTAACTTCTAGACTTGCTTAGTCTACATAATTACCACAGACAATGATAATACGCGCGATGTAACTGTACTAGTATTTGATTGACATAGCTTTGTAATAATTGAAAAGAGTAACTACTGAGTTTCTTGTCGATTTTTCACAGTTGACTCAACAGCCTGAACTGATGGTTGCATTACATTAAATTTAATCTTTTAAAATGAAAAGTGCTAGCAAGCGGCTACTTGAGTATAATTGTCACACTCTATGGACTTATTATATATTCAAATCACTAACCACGCAATGCCTATAATTCATCTTTAATTTTTGTTTTAACATAAAACATACAGAAAATATAGACTATTATTATATTATTAACCCGAGATGGCCCAGTGGTAAGAACGCGTGAATCTTAACCGATAATCGTGGGTTCAAACCCGGGCAAGCACCACTGAATTTTCATGTGCTAAATTGTGATTATAATTCATCTCGTGCTTTACGGTGAAAGAAAACATCGTGAGGAAACCTGCATGTGTCTAATTTTACTGAAATTCTGCCACATGTGTATTCCACCAACCCGCACTGGAGCAGCGTGGTGGAATAAGCTCCAAACCTCCTCAAAAATGGAGAGGAGGCCTTTAGCCTTTAGATTTACGGACTTATTATTTATTATTCAGTTAACAAAAAAAACTTAAAACATACATACATACATTTAAGAATCCACCTTAACTAGTAAAGTTAAACTAACAAAACCTTATTTAACAACAAGAAACAATTAAATACGTTATTTATAAATAGTTTTTACAACTTAAATTAGGTTTGAGTTGTAAAATAATATAGTTAATTTATTTATTATTATAATACCTGCAAGCACGAAATACTATGCTGTATATGTGATATTATATAGGACGAGTAATATTTGATACCGTTGATATTGTATAATGAGTAATCAATATTGTTGACATAACAATATTGATTAAAAAATACAATGATTGTTCGAAACCAACAGCACAGAAAGTTAAATGATATACACAATCACTAATATTGAAATTCTGTTGTATTGAAAATACACTGAAGCTTTAACCGTTTCATTGTATTGCCTTTAAAAATACGAAGTTATGCGGTTTCGAGCAAAATACAATAAAAATATGCATATAATCATCAATCATAGTAGCATCGTGATGACTAAAGCCCGGTGTGAAGCGTTGATGTCCCGTCAATGTTACATTTTGATTTATTCTTCAAAAAATGTAATAATCTTTCGTGTGCAACGTTTTAAAAAAAAAATACAAACTCACAATAATACAAGTGGCTATATATTTCATAGAAGTTTTTGGTTTTTTTTTTATGGACAATAAGATTTCGGAAACAGTTTAGAGTTAAAAGTTCGCGTTTCTATCGTCCGTTGTTTTCGATCGTGTAGAATTCAAGGAACCAATCCATCACATTTTACGAGAGTGGCGACATCATTATGTTATCGAGATTCCGCTGCTATTGTTAATGTGGTATTTACTTGGTAGGGTAGGGCTTTGTGCAAGCTCGTCTGGGTAAGTATCACCCACCAATCAGATATTCTACCGCAACACAGCAATACTTAGTTTTGTTGTGTAATGGTTGAGTAAGTAAGGCACGGGGTAATATCATTTTCGTTTCCAAGGTTGTTGAAGCAATGACCAGTGACCACTAAAAATATATAAATTCTAATATTTTTTTATGAAATCCGCAGGTGAACCAAAATCCACGGAAATTTAAAACATAACTATTATAAACAATAAATACGAACCAATGTTAAATAATCTTCAAAGCCATTTATTATACCCAGTGGGTAACATAATGGTGCAGCCACAGTGCAGTTTTTTTTTAAACATATTGAACAATAAGTAACACTAAAAAAGCTAAAAGCTTACTCTTATTTACTATGTTAGATCTTATTATAATTCTTTAATCGCGACACGGATGAAATCGTAACATTGTTGTAAAACATCTAATCGCTATCATACACATTTCGAGGTGGTTTGTTATTTAACGTTTAAATTAAATAACAATACCTAACGGAAGCATTTGATAACATTCGCTACAGTTTGTGACAAAATGATAACTAACAGAAATATCAGTGAAATAGTATCAAGAACATTTTATAACTGCAGTATAGCGGCAGTATAAACGAGCAAAAGTACGCTCGAATATATTTATAGAAGTAATAACCATTAATAGGAATGCCTTATTAAAACCTACATAAATACTTGAAATTGAAAACAAGGGTATTCACGACCAACTATTTACGTCATATAAACTCCGCTCTGCGTTCCAAAGGGTGGCTCCGGTCTGAGCGGGAAAGCATTTGGCTCCAAACCAGCAAACAAATGACGTAACGAGGTTGGTTGACTGAAATCCGGGAAGCAAACTTACGTTACTCATTAGATAAGTCTAGATGAATCATTATGATATAATTGTTTGCAGGTCCGATATGCTCTGTTTATTTTGATTTAAGACATTTTGTAAGAATTTAGTACACATTTCGAGAGGAATAAACAAATAATATGCATGCATTTTTAATAGTGCTTTAAATGACATTTCTTTTAGTAATAACTACAAGTACTGAATGAATTTTGTTTATTTTTGTTTATCATATCTGAATATTGTATTTGTGATTTTCAGTATAAAATTTTCATCACATGCAATTTAGTCAATAATAATTCAAAGAGATCCTCGAATTCATTTTAATATTTTGATCCAAATAAAAATAGTCCTTATGGTTTATTATGTGAAAGCATAATTTCGTTTTTATTTACCTTGTATAATAACCGGACGTGATCTAACGTTCACACATAACTAGATTACTACCGGTGACGTTTAACTAAATCAAACCTCGGTTCCGTTCTGCATTAGCGCGAATCCCGTTAGTGAATAATTACGTCCTTAATCATGACAAATTATCGACTGCCATCACTATGTTGCACAATTTTAAAGGATAGATGTATATCTTTTTATTATTATAATATTATTTAATATTATTTTATATATTTTTTAATATCGATGAAATATATTTTTTGTAAATTTTATCTTTTGTAAATAGATTTTTGAATTTATTTTATACCAGAAAAAAAATATAGTGTCAGTTAATGTTGACGTAAAGTCAATTTTTTTTAATTTATAACGGAATTGCAATTACCAGCAAAACCTATTTGGTAGAACGTGGAAAATTTTGCGTAAATATGTTGGAGCCATTCCTTATTCTGTCAATACGACCACAATCTAAGATTTTATACTCCTAATAAGCCTTAAATAAATATATCATTATAGCCAAAGGAAAGTTCATAATTATATTATGTAAAACAAAAAAAAATATAAGAACCATTGAGATATTAAAAAAATGAATTACGTTGTCAAGGCATAGCCATTTTTACTTGTCACGACACGAGAGGATCGCCTTAAATCATTTTTTTGAGGAAACCGCACTGAAAAGGCAAATTTCTTAGCAACGCATATTACAAAATTATTTGTAAAAAATACTGCTCGTTTTTTAATACATAGAAGTTTTTTTGTGTTTGTCTGTGAAGAAATTTGTTAAGAATCTGTGAAGAAAGATTAGATTGTAGGTACTTAATTTTTTCTTAAGTATAACTTATCATAAAATCCATACTTATTAAATCAATTCCTGACTTACTATTAATGTACAGCAGAGACAATGAATCTAGGAAGCTGAAGTTCGGAACATAGGTTTTATTTATAACGTTGATATCTAAAAAAAAATGGACAATTCGACTTTACGGCGACGGCTATAACTGTGTATAAATATATGGACAAAGGACGTTCATTGAAAAACTTTTTTGAAAATAGAAGCATAAAAACATTTCACCCGTACGAAGACGGGACGAGTTATTGAAAATTTTCATTATTTTGTACTTTTAAGAGAATAAAGAAGAATTTTACGAAGCTAGGATATATCTTTTTTTTCGAAAGAGAATAAAATGGTTCGTAATTCCTCCTAAGGTGCTTGAACGGATTCAGTTGATGGAACTTGTTAAATCTATGTGGAATACAAACTGAACAAAACTCGCTTTATATGCACAACTATTAATCCACCATTATTAAACTGGAACCAAACAGAAATCTCAACTTGTTCTAAAGTTCTGAGTGCCCTATATTAGCTCTCACAACTTTACTGCAACTGGTCTTGAAGTGCATGTTAATATTTTATTGATAAGGCAATTGAAATAGAACAAAATTGCATAGAGTTTTAAGTTATTTGGGCTGGTATTTCTAATTATCATATTAATGTATTTGTAGAATAATCACATTAATACAAATGTTATTTAGAACCATCATAATATCAGAAACAAAGCAGTTACTAACGCCCATCAATAAAGCGACATAATATTTCTTTAGTATAATCGTTTTTAGCTCTTATTTAAATAATAATCCATTATTATAAAAATATATACATTTATAAAATGGTTATTGTTATACTTAATTATTTATATAAATAACTTTAAAACTCTACTAACATTGTTGTTGTTACTATTTTTTATGGATTAAATTAACTAGCTTGTTACTTGCGCTGTTGTTGGATTGTTACAGGGAATAAAACGAGGATTTTCCTGTAGAAAACAGATACGGATTGTAAGCCCTGTATATAGGTATAATAAAACCTGCACATATCAAATTGCCACATCTTTGATGATACCTATTATTATAAATCTAAATGTTGAATTGAAATTGATTGAAAGATTGATAAGGCTAGAACCACATTTAATACACAATAAAGAAACAAGACGATAGATTACTTATGCACGGATTGACTTGACTAGCTTGTTTAGGTAAAAAGCTAGTCAAAGAGCTAGGGCTCTTTTTAGATTATTACAGGGAATAAAACGCTAATTTTACCATTGACAACGTATAGGGACCAAAACATAAGCTTATTATAAGATTAATTCAAAGAGAATATTCCATGCAGTCATTTGTACAGTAGCAATTTTTTTTGTATATAATTAAAACTTTAATATACATAATTATCAATTATGATTAAAAAATTAAGAGAATGAAAATTAATATACAATTTTTTATGTACAAGCTTATCTTTTAATCTTCTACATATATAGTTCTTATTTTACGAATAACGTTTTCTTGTTTTTACTTATAATAAAGTACGACTGAAAGTTCTGTAATAAATCGTAATTTCATTATACAACCAGTTCCTATCTTTATCTGCCTTGGTGATGTAATCCATATTTATTTTCCACTAAGCCTTTTAAAGTCTGATAGAGCGTGGCGAGATTTAGACTATATCCCTAGTCAGTGACAGGATCTACGTTGATTTACTAACGCGTGACAATACGTGTACAGAGTAATGATTTTTCAGATAATAACATAAGAACAAATTACTTTTGTGAACTATTTTAAATCGAGGTAAGATTTGAAACAAAATAAAATACAATACGAGTACATATTTGAGTTATAACAAAAAGAATGTAGTAAAATCAAAATATTGTTTATTCAAAAAGCCTAATACACGCACTTTTTTTTAATGTAAGGCCACCACCGATTCTTCATGTAGATCCTACCGAGGAAAACCGGCAAAAATCGTCACAGCCTGTGAATGTCCCACTGCTGGGCTAAAGGCCTCCTCTCCTCTTTTTGAGGAGAAGGCTTTGGAGCTTATTCCACCACGCTGCTCCAATGCGGGTTGGTGGAATACACATGTGGCAGAATTTCAGTGAAATTAGACACATGCAGGTTTCCTCACGATGTTTTCCTCCACCGTAAAGCACGAGATGAATTATAATCACAAATTAAGCACATGAAAATTCAGTGGTGCTTGCCCGGGTTTGAACCCACGATCATCGATTAAGATTCACTCGGTCTTACCACTGGGCTATCTCGGCAAAAAACACAGTAAATACACTTTTGTATCAAACTTATAGATTTAACAATTACATACAATTACATGTGTGTCGCATAAGAAAATCAACTAATTAGTTTTCGTTTAAACTTTTTTTATCATCTTAATAATATTGTATATTGTAATTGAAGCCTGAAATTGATTACAGACTATAAATTCATGGAAAGTTCCTGAAAATCACAAATCATAATCGTGATTTGATATTGATCGAACGATGGAACGTCTCAATATTCTCGCAGCGATCGTTCTAATCATCGTGATTAATCGTACAACGCCCCTCATCCCCTCTTTTAATTGTTCGGTCGGAACTCTGTAAGAATTACTTTTTTTTTTCAAACTCCTATTATCCACTCAAATTAGTTCCCCGGGGATGTCATTAATATCAATCAATGTTTGAAAGGTTCGCGTTGCGGTTAAAATAACAAATTGCAAAGCGCTACCCGGCTTCGTCTTTGAATGGTGATATTGAGTATCTGTGATTAACACGGTATTAATATAATATATTTGCAGCTTTATACTTATACTATCAATAGTATTGATAGATATACTTAGCAATAATTCGGCTTTTGATTTACTAATGAGTTCAGACTTGTTGTTCCGGCAAAATATACGTGAAAAATATTAAACTAAATTTACAAAGGTAAAAATTTAATGAAGATAATTACTTCATCCATTGGTTATATAAGCTATCGAAGTAGTTACCACGTCCTTATTATCTATATACTTATATTTATAAAAAGTATAAATCATAAAATAAGTATTAATGAGTAAGCCAGTGTAATTTTCGAACAAGGAATAAAAAATCTTCGATCTAATGGTGGCTTAAGAGTGAGTTGAAATACTTAATGTTAAAATAGTAATTCACTGCTATAATAACAAATTATACACAAAAATAAATAAAAAACAAGGGATATAAATTAATCTAAGATGTTATTATAACATTAGTTACACAAATATATTGAAAACTGTAAATTATAATAATGACACTAAATTGTAGATGACGATCTTACTTGTTAAATTTGTTAAGCAGCTGTTTAATTAAACACTGATTTATCTCTTTCTATCATTATTATTTTCACATTCGAAAGAGGAAGACGCAGTATTGTTTATATAATCATTCGCTAAACAACGTTTATAAGGAAGGTAACATTTCTTGCTGGACGAGATCTTATTCAGAACTTAACTTCAATATTGATGGCGTTTTGTTTAAAAAACGAATGCATTTAAAAAATCTCTATTTCAAATAATATTGTTAAAATTATAATGAAATTCAATAAAGAACGTTTGCTGCATTGAAACGATCTTCGGATTCGGATAAAATGCCTTAATTTAAAATCTGTCTACAAAGCACTTGAAGAATTTCTTTTGTTCTCTCGTACCTCATTTATCAGGTAAGAGAAAATTTGGGTAGACATTGTTTACTGATTACCTATATTTAGGAAATATTTTATTAGATTCCTTTAGTTGGAGATAATAAACGAATAATACTTTTATTAAATTAAGTATTAACATGAAAATAGGATACAATATCGTGACTAACTACCTCGTTGGTTAGTGGCTAGTAGGCTGCGACTAGGCTGTAGATCTCCGTATTCTCAGTTCAATTGATATGACAGGTTATTTGCTGTTTTCTGTCAAGATAGCAGCCCGGAGTTTGAAAGTTGGAAGTTGGTCGTGTTACACACCCGTGCCTGGAAAAGCAAGCGTCGGATTATCATCCCATCGGATAACGTGAGTGAGGGAATACTCATTTTGGCGTTGGCTGTGATTGTGTGGCCAGAACTGTTGTACTATAACACCATTATTCAAATAAATAATATTGAAAAAATAAACGACTATTTTATTAACATTATTAAAAGAAAAACTGTGTTGAGACTTTTACATATGTATGTACTCGTGTATATACGAGTTACGTTAAGAACTAGTATGTATTTACATGAAGAAGTAAAAATAAATTGTTACATTAAGTTCGGATACGCGTACAAAAGTTAATACGATGTAAAAAGTATTTACAAAAAAGTGTGTATTTCGTGGGAATATAAAGTTGTATATAATATCAATGATTTTTTGTACAAACATTTGATTTAAAAATGTATAAAAAACGTTATGAAATAAAAATAAAACTGCGTAACCAAAAAGGAGGTAGGTACGAGCAGATTTAGATATGAACATGATTAGGTTTTATGAATAGAAGCTTTAGTTAAATAACAGTTTCTTTTACGTTATTAAAAATATTATTTAAATTTTTTTGATTAATTATTGTACATGGAGTATTCTTTTGCAGTTAGTTTATATTATATATTTGTAAAATTTTATTGTTCAATTTATAAATTCAGCGTTAAGTAGTTTTTATAATGAAATTTATAGTCGATAAAAAATGATAAGCACATTTAAATGTTCATCTGAAATAAATGAACGCCTTTTTAAAAAACAAGGTAAGCAAGCAAACAAATATTTTTTCTATCTTAGCGATGGAGTTTATATGTTTAATTTACTGGGCGGTTGTCCTGTTATAATATACATAAATTCTATAAAAAAAAAAAAACAATTTTGACGGGAGATCGTCCAATGGTTAAGCACCACTGAATTTTGATGAGCTTAATTTTAGTGTGTAATTCATCTTGTGCTCAGCGATGAAAAATAAAGTCGTGAGGAAATCTACTCGTGCAATTATCAAACAAGTACGAAAGTTCTTACTTGCGCTTAATATAATGCTACTGTACAATCCTGAAATACAGCTCGCGTCAATTGGCGATAGCAAACGCAATATTCGACGAATCCGAATTCAAATACATTCCTCGACCTCTTTAAATCGTGTATAGCATGAAATAGTATCAAAGTTCTGCTTACATTTTATTTCAATTGCTTTTACTTTAGTTATTATGTACACATTTATAAAATGGTTGAAGATATTTTATACGAGATTCTAGTTTACAACGAAACACAAGTATGCAATCGATTCAAATCGAATCTAACCAAATGTTCGTGCAAAGCAATAAAAAGGAAGATCTCAAACTTTTTTGACTTGCGATTTGCGTGACTAGCAAATCCTTTTATATTTGGGATATTGTGCTAATACATGGGATCTATAACAGTGCGGTTCTGGCGGCATCTTTGTAAATTTGTCGAGCGTTTTCATACATCCCAAGTAAAAAAATCTAATCATTAGTAGTTCAGCATTATGAACAATAAAAATTTTGTTTTTGATTAAAGTTGACCTTGCTGCTTACGACATAAATACTCATCAAGAATCGGCTTGCCTCATTTTCTTTTATAAATATTTGATCTCGAGGCAACATTTTATAAGACAGTACCTAGCACGTACTAAACAAGAAGTCAAATCTAAAGTAATGGAAAAAGTTTCTTAAGACTTAAACCCTAAAAGAGGCTTACGGCGATGATCACGAATTTTATAGCATAACTTATTCACGTTCGTTAATCGATATGATTAAAACTCAATAATTGGTCTTATCGTATTTAATGTTCTGAAATCAATTAACTAAATAATTTGAATATACTTTTACAATTTTGTGTCGATAAATATGATCCATTCACCAGCAGCTTTTTCCATTTTTTATGTTGTAGGAGTTTATTAACATACTAATAAGTAAAAAATAGCACAAAATAAGTCAATAAGGCAAATAAATTATACCAATATTAATGTGTATTTACAACATTCGACATACCATCTGGTCAGATCTAGCATTTGTTGGTCCTCGTTGTTATTGCAAATCAAATTACAAATATATCACAATATTACAATAATTCTATTATATTTTATATTTCAAATAAAATATAAGACAGTCTTATGACCAAAGAATCTTTTTAGAGCAGTTTGCATAATACTTTGCACGCTTTAGTTTAAAGGATTTTAAAGTACTTAAGCTTCAGCATTATTTCAGATTTCGAGTATTTTAAAACAGTTTGCGCCATTGTAAGAGATGGTATAAAGCGCTGTGCTTGTTTTATGAGTTAAGACTTCTTAGAATTCAAAAAAAATATGTACAATACTTTTTAAGAGAACGATTTGAATTACAACTTGAATATTTTTGAACATTTAGCTTAATATCCATATATAGGAACATATCATAAATATGTACTGTTGGCTAAACGTTTCCACTTTTAGTTAGGTGAAAGTTTGACGCATATTCATAGTATGCGCTGCTCATGTTCGCGTGGTAGAAGCGTCCGAAACATGCATTTCTTTTTATGATGTTTTGTTTATCGCTAAGCACAAGAAATGAAATTTCAGCTATAAACACAAACATCTATCTATATTGTCGTGAAGAATTCAAATTTAATTTTTTAGCGCATGAAAGTCCAAAATGAATGTAAAAATTATAGATGAAACTATAACTTACGAAGGTGAAGAGAGATCTTCTTCATTTTGATCTTAACTACTATACATTTAGTTATAATAAATCTAATCTTATTGCTCTCATATATGAACCAAACTGTCAGAGACCGCAAAAGGCACAGTATGAATTGAGGAAAATATTAGAAAACCCTCGATAAAGTCACGATGTTATGGATGAATATTATGGCTATTGAAACCAATGGAGATATTTATTGAAAGTTTACTAAATTGTGGCCCCGATTGGGTTCGAGCCCTGATAGATGGTAAGGGCTGATAAGGATTCGGGTGTAATTTCCTTTACGTGTGAATGGGATCTTTTGTACCATTTATGACTTATAGAGAAATATGGTGAAAATTGAACTGCTATATTAAATATTATGTATTCATAAGATACTAACCGATTGTAAAGACTTATCTTAAAGTGTTAAAATTAGGAGAATACTTTGAATTTATTTAAGTGTTTTTTTGTTCAGAACAACAAAATATTTCACATACATTTTTGAAATAAGAGAAATACATTTATTTTATTAAGTTAATAATAGACAAGTATTAAGATTGTCAAGGCCAACATTTAATCTTTATTCAATTTTAAAAAAATCATATGATTTGTAATTTTTATATTATATGAAATGTAGCTTAGTTCTTAATATATTTTAAACGCACAATCCTCTATCATAACTCAGATTATCAGTTTTTTAATTAAACTCGAGAAAAAAAACAACTAAAACTTCTAACGCGCGAATACACCACTGTTTTTACATATAAGCGTATGATTTACTTTAAGCTTAGAAATAGTCTGTGCCTAAAAAAAACTAATAAAATAGACAATATAAAAACGAAGCCGCGGCATAACAATTGTAATAAAAAATCTTAGCCAGCTGACGTGAGTTAGATCCATGTAATAAAAACAATGCCAAAAGCGAACGAAATTATTTACTTCTCTCCGAACAAATGATGACATTGTGACTCTAACTACAATAAAGATAAAGACTATATTACATTTCTTTTTCAAGTCAATCGTATTAAATATATTCTGAACTGAATAGACTCCGTGATGCTTTCGATTTAAATGGCTTAATGTACCGAAATGATTACTGAATTCAAAGACACATTGAGCTTGAATGTAAAACATTAATTGGAAATTCATTATCGTCGCCAATTTCTGCAATTCATAATATTTTTTATTGTTGTTTTTTTATTTACTTTATTAAAGCAGATATGCCATTGCAGTAACCTCGACGTCATTTTTAAGGCACCATGTGCTTTAGTATTTAAACCATTTGTTTTGTTGTAATATTGCTTGTGTTTTTATAAGTTTTATTTATTTTCAATGTTATTATTATTAATTATTTTATTGTATAATTAGAATCGAGCATAATATTGTTTATTTTTCTTTGCGTTGATCTTAATGTTTTTTTGTCTTTTGCATATTGCATTGTGATTACAAATATCTTTATTGTATTATTCTTTTCTGTTCTAAATCTAAGATATTTCTTAGAACGACAAAGTATTGGACCATACATGTCAACTTGAGCTGCTAAACTTGCTTCTAAACTAACCTAATCTTTTAACCCATACACAGCACTAAAAAGTAATTATATACTTTTAGAAAACTAATTATTCAAAATTAAAAAAACTCTTTATTCTAATTATTCGTATTTATTTATTTTGGTTTACAAACAATTTTGTTTTCACGAATACAATTACACATACCGATGCCACTCCGTTAAAGTATGTATCACACATTCTTGTTAAATTATAAGATTTCTTCAAAATAACAGTTTCGATGTTTATAATTTGAATTATTAGAATTAATGATGTCATTAATTTGAATAATTAGTTTTCTAAGATCAAAAGATCAAAATATACATGTGTATTTTGAAAGCCCACAGCTATTAAACTTCTAATTATATATGCTAATTAATCAAACGCAGTAATCTTAGTATCGTAGGAAATTATATCTATTTCGAAGACGAGTTAGTCATCTTAAGTCTAGAAATATAATGTTGCGTATATTTCGCCGCCTAGATTAGATTTTCTCAAATATATTTTATATATATAATTTCTCGTTGCTAACTAATATTAATTTTAAAATTATTATTGTGTAATTAGGATGAGATAATATATTTCTTTACTTTCAGTACAGCTATGTAAAATCTGAAAAAATAAAAATAAAGTCGAGATGGCCCAGTGGTTAGAACGCGTGAATCTTAACCGATGGTCGTGGGTCCAAACCGGGTAAGCACCACTGAATTTTCATGTGCTTAATTTTTGATTATAATTCATCTCGTGCTTTACGGTGAAGGAAAACATCATGATGAAACCAGCATGTGTCTAATTTCACTGAAATTCTGCCACATGTGTATTCCACCAACCCGCATTGGAACAGCGTGGTGGAATAAGCTTTAAACCTTCTCCTCAAAAAGGGAGAGGAGGCCTTAGCCCAGCAGTGGGACATTCACAGGCTGTTACGACGAAATATTCTACATAGTTACTACACACTATCTACGTCATCGTAAGTGCAATTAAAAAACAAATACTCCGTATTCAAATGATTTTGAAAATATACGTTAGTTTTAAGTCTAACTTAAAAAATAGCAATGCCATTATCCGAAACGCTAACTAAAACAGCTTTTATCAAGTCATAAGTTTTTTTTAATAATGTATTTTAATTTAAAAATATGTTACATGAAATTTTAATCTGTAAATATATAAGAAAATAATAAATTTAAGAACTTGTCTCTTACTCTGTGAATTGAGCTGAAACTTAAGTTTGTCGACGCAACATTTTTTCATTTCAAAGAAGGAAAAAAGTAGTCTGTTAGAAATGAGTCCAGCATATTACTTTTTTATCTTTTCTAGTTTAGGTAGCACATGGGCCACCTGATGATAAGTGGTCACCCACGCTCATAGACATTGGCATTGTAAGAAATGTTAACTATTTCTTAACCTTGGGAACTAAGAGGTTATCTCCCTTGTGCCTGTAATTACACTAGCTCACTTACACTTCAAACCGAAACACAATAATACCAAGTACAATAGGTAAAATATCTGATAAGTGGGTGGTAACTATATATATAGTATAATTATATAGAATTTTTTTTGTCAGAAAATGTTATATGAACATCTAAAATTAAATTAGAATATATTCAAAATACAAATAAAAGGCACAGAATCCTTAACAAAGTCAATTTCCTTGTGTAAACAGCCGCGTGTGAGTTTACGATGTACTTGTAGATTGTTTGACGCAGATTAGTATTGACATTAGTGTCCGATACGCCGACAGAATTATAAACGACTTACGTAAGAACCAAACGTTAATATAACGGTGTGTTTTCAATGAAATCTGTTACAATTGCTGTGTTTGCAACATTTCCATATATTTTTAAAGTAGATAGGTAGTATATAAATGATCACCACCAGCCATAGTTATTGGCACTGTACGAAGTATTAACCATTCATAACAATTCTTAATGCGCTACCAACCTTGGGAACTAAGGTGTTATTTCCCTTTTTCCTGAAGTAACGCTGGCTTACTTACTCTTTAAGCCTAAATACAACAACACTAAGTATTGCTGTTTATGGGTGGTATTTACCTAGACGAGATTGCATACCACCTAGTAATAATTTTAAAGTCATTAAATATTACATAATATTTCATTAATTATTGTTTACGACTTATGTAATTACAGATAATATTAGTCACCAACGCGTTTTAATACCAGAAACCTTGCCAATTTTTCTTTGGTAGACGCAGCTTTAGGCCTGTTTGTGACTAAGTTTAAAAACAATCATTTCCTGTCGAAGACTTCTAAATAACAAGAATTGAATGAATTTCGAGACCTTACACACATATATATATTAAATTTGACATAAACTCGATTACAAAGTATAAGTATGATACACTGTTTAGTTAATGTTAAAAATAATTACTAAAATTTAATTAACGTCAGGTAAAACAGGCAGACAATTTAAAGTAATTGTGTTAAGAAGGGCATTCAGAAATTATAATTTAATATTTCAAACCATTTACTTGCTTACTAGCTAGTCTGCTCGCTTCGTTGAACTTAAAATAAACTTGTTAATATTATTGAGTACATTTTACAGTAATTAACTCCTAGGAGGATTTCAAAGACAAAATTCTCTCCTTTTAAACCATAATTTCTACGTACTTTTAAATACAATCTACGTAGATTGTAGGTGTAACTTTAAAGCTTTCGCATTTTAATCTTGTCTTCTAAGCCCATTTTATACAAAGCTCTTGTAAAATATATCTAATTCTAAAAATGATTTTTAGTATATTTGTTTTTAAAAATAAATTTCTTAAAACATTTTACACATAACATAAAAAAAAATATCAGAAAAAAAAAATTATATAAAAACTATTTTCACAATAGAATGAGACTAGTAGGTGTATTAACCTTGAACTAACCACCCTCGTCTTTGTTAGTAGACGGATTGTCTTCAACTTTTCAACATTATTTTCGGGTCTTGTATGTCGCGTCACGTTTTTCAACCCGCAAAAAATAGGCCATCGCTTACAAAGACATCTTTTCACTGTAAATGAATACTAAAAACGACGTTATTTTACCTGTTAAGTAAAAAAAAACCGAATATTGTAATTAAATCAACAACAAAATAAGTTAATTTTGAAGTATCTTAGCTAATCGGCTTAATGGATTTTCTATCTAATTAAATGTCTTATAGTTCTCATTTATAATTAAGTTTTATTACTTAAGGGAAAGTTCTAGACTTAAGTCTCACTCATTAATCTTGATTAATCACGAGAGTCGTGTCAATTACTTACATCAATTTGTGACTGTCAGATTAACAGCAATCAATTAATTTGTACACAATTTAACTCTTATAGTAAATGTAGAAACACACAAGGCTACAGCCAAAAAAATCACAAGGCTACAGCCAAAAAAAATCAATTAAGATTAGAGTCCAGTTAAAATATGTGTAGTATCCTATAAATTAAATTAAATTACTACCTAGATATAAATATATGCAAGCACATCAAAAATAACTTAAGTCCTAATAATATAAAAGATTAAATGTCTGTACAGATAATATGACAATATTGCCTTGTAGTAAAAGTAATTGTCTTTGTATTTATAATTGTTTTTAAATAAATATTATTTGATATAATTATTTTAATTAAAATATATAATGTTTCCAGTAATTAATGTATATGATATATTACGTTAATAATATATGTATTCATCATAGTTTGTATTGGTTTGTTGCAATTTAAATTGTAAGTAAGCAAGTGTAACTACAAAAACAAGGGATATATCATCTTAGTTTCTAAGGGGAGTGGCGCTTTTACGGTGTATTATGATGTGATGATTCACATTTCTTACACTGATCTTTGATCTGTAGTGAAAATTTGCCATCAGGTGACCCAGCCCAACGGCCTTCCTATGTTAAAAACACACTTATTTAAGTTTATTCAACAGGTATATTACTCAACTAAGGAAAAAGAGAAAGCTGGAAACACGAGTTACGAAAAAATTGCCTGATTTTTTCTTTTTCGAACAACATCACAAGCCTATGGGGCCGATTTCACAAAGAAACCCTTGAGTGTAAAATTTAAGCACCAAAATAAACTTAAATGGATTCTATGACGTCTAATGCAAACTTACTATTATACTGCATATTATGAAGATTATATTTCCATCAATTCTTATTGCTAAAATTTAGATTGATCATGCAGTCAAAATTAAATGATATCTATACAAATTAATTATAAGATACACCGAAGGCATGGTCAACACATCTATTATGTGACAAACAAAATAACTTTCTGTAGTTAATATTGTCGTAGTATAAACATATACTAAGTATATTTTTGAAGTTAGCTTTCATTTAAAATATATTCATTGTAATAATCCCACAAATAACAAAGATATCGAATATTACATACACTCGAAGTGGCGAATCGATAAAATTTTCAACTCTTTCTTCACTTTTATAAGTAGAATATCTTCTTTAAATCAAGTGGGACCACTCTTTACTTATAATGTTTAATAAATTAATAATCATTAAAATATTTTAAAACGAAAAATCTGATTAAAGTGCAAATCTTCTTAAAAATTATTATCTTTTTAACATTTTACTTTAGTTCCATTTAAAATACGATAGTAAATATAACATTTGTAAAACCTAACTTTTACATAATCCAATAACACGCTTGCTCGCTTCAACTCATCATTTTTCTTCTGCAAAAACACAATACTTTTGCATAATTTACAGTTTCTGCAAACGTTATTCATTGAACAAAACAGGCTTTGCATCGTTATTTTTTTACGATTATCATAAAGCGGAACTAGTGTGAAAACTAGCTTTCCATTGTTTATACGTACACAGAGAAAAGCGTGTTTTACAAAGCGGATTCCATATATTTTGTCGTTCCAACGCCGTGTGAACGAGCTCTTAGAGTCATGGTCAGTTACATTTTCATTTTCGTTTTATACAATATCCGACGAAAATTTAATGTCGACGTGAGTCCAGAATTTTTGGAAGCATGGACATAAAGTCACGTGAATTCGCTGACATTTATTTGATTATTATCATTCCGTTGATGTAGCCTCTGCTTAAAACGCGCATGTGATTAAAATTTTAGTAACATATGACTAAAGCTCTCAATGTTTTATAATTAGTTTCACGAATTTGTATCTGTGTGCTATGCGTGTGTATTTGCGTGACTGTTCGGTATTTATACGTTTACAAACATGCAGTTCATGTTTGTTTTGTTCCACAGTAAAACATATTCTACTAAAGTATTTAAATATAATGTATTTCCATTCATTATTAATACCTTACTTTGTAATTAATGTTGATTGATTTATAACAGTGACCTATTACATTTTCAGATATTTGTTATTTAATTAATTCTAAATTAAATCTATCTGCAGAACGATTTTCCGATTTTTTTAAAGGTTTAAATAATAAATTAATGTTGTTGTTTTGTTTGTCGTATAAATATCGTTCAGAATATTTGTGAAAATAGAATAGAAATGCTTTGTATTATTAGAGAACGGTTTAAAATTTAAATATTGTATTTATATAAATAAATATCTGTGATGTAATTAAATATACATTAAATGAACACACAAACAACTTACAAACTAAATACTACTAATTAGTTTGCATTAAAAACGTTGTCTTAAGCTTAATGTAGGCATATATTAATAGTCGCGTTGGTTAAGCGGTTATCTATCTATCTCTTCGTTAAATGGGACCGCGAGAGTATATATGAAAACGAGAGTACCAGTGTTTGCGCTCACACTTGTGCGAATATATCCGACATTGTTGGCCTCTAGAGTAATTTCTATAATGTTAACCACTTAAGATCAGATATAGGATTGATAGCAGATTATGAATGGAGATATTTGGGGGACATTTCATACCAGGCGATAACTTTGTATTTACCCAACCCAGAATCAACGTCCAGGATCATGGGATTTGCAACCTTATCAGCTACTAAACCAACGTGGCTGTTATTATTTTGTTGAGTAAAATTTATGTCGTGGTAACATTTAGGTTAAACACTGAAGATAAGTCTTGAAGTTATTTCCTGGCAAGTCTGATTAATGAAGTATAAATATAATAAAGTATAATGAAAAATATTGCTACAGAATCAATAACAGAAGTCTATTAGATATATCGCTCGAACTATCAAAAAAATAATATTAGATAAAATACAGAAAATAATGAGAGCACGGTAAGATAGTTTTTCGCATCCATCTCGTCATTTCGGTCCGATTGAGTTGGGTCATTGCTTTTAATAATGACCTGTCATCGCCAAAACGAAGATGGTACGCGATTATAAGTGACGTAGGTAACCTACTCGTATTTCATTGACTGACTGCGATTTGCTATATGCCTGGTGTCGATTGCTATCGTTCGTTATAGAAATAATGATAAGGAAAAAAAAACTTTTTTTTATTTATAGTGTCCCTTCAAATCAAAATTGATCTTTACGTAATACAATATCCGTTTGCTTGTCACGATAATTTTTATTTCCATTGTAAAATGAACTAGTGAAATTTTATCAAAAATATTAAAAATAAACTGAACTTAGTATCAGCTATATATCATTGAGATTAATCTATTAAGTTACCAGTAAGTCTACTCGTACTTGGATCAGGAGACTACTTTCTTCATTATATATGTGGAATTTAAAAATATATTTTTATGTCTACAGGCTTTCTTATGCCTTTTTAAGACTTCTTATTCTTCTTCTGCCTAGCGTTTTCCCGGCCTAGTAACGCCAAGGTCCGCTTTCCTACATCATATTTTTACTGGTGGTAGGGCTTTGTGCAAGCTCGTCTGGGTAGGTACCACCCACTCATCAGATATTCTACCGCAAAACAGCAGTACTTGGTATTGCTGTGTTCCGGTTTGAAGGGTGAGTGAGCCAGTGTAATTACAGGCACAAGGGACATCTTAGTTCCCAATGTTGGTGGTGCATTGGCGATGTAAGCGATGGCTAACATTACGTACAGTGTCAATGTCTAAGAGCGTTTGGTGACCACTTACCATCAGGTGGCCCATATGCTCGTCCGCCTTCCTATTCTATAAAAAAAAATCTATACCTCTGGTCGATGAATTTGAAATTAAGAATAAATATCCTGTTTCGAATCGATATTCGTTTGTACTTCCTTTCTTTGTTGCTCTGTCATCTCAGTAATTGCTATCGATAACAAATTGAAATATCCGTAGCTTGAAGAATTTATACGTGAGTGAATAATTATGTCAAAAATAAATGTATCTGCCAATATATAAAAAACGGCGACAAAAAATCTTATGGAATAATTTGTCAAATGGTTAGTTAAGACATAAAAAATGAATTTGGTCCAGAATTTTTTTATTATTCTCTTTAAGGTGAAATAATTGGAGAATGTTCCACCATTCTTTTCCATTTTTGGCTAAAACTCACTTTGATAATCCAAGCATATGTATGTGAATATCGTCATAGTCCGCCAAATACGAGATTAATTAAAAACCTAAATTTAGAACATGAAATATTCAGCGTTGCTTTACAGACTTCAATCCCCCGACTTAGTAAAATACCACGTGTGTTCTTCTCTTCGCGATTCAGGTGTATTTTTAGGAACGAATATTTTGAAAAGAGAAATTGTTTTCGACTCTGCCGTAATGTAGATTACATTTCGATTTTGACGATTAAAAATTAATTGCTTGCTCTTTAATACAATATATTCTCATTTTGATTTTATTGCAGTAACAGCCTTTGAATGTCCCTCTGCTGAGCCTAGGCCTTCTCTCACTTTTTTTAAGCTTATTCCAACACGCTACTCCAATGCGTGTTGGTGGAATACATATGTGGCAGAATTTCAGTGAAATTAGACACATGCAACTTTCCTCATACTATTTTCCTTCACCGTCAAGCTCGAGATGAATTTAGCGAAATTCAGTGGTGCTTGCTTCGAACCCATTATAACCCATGATCATTGGTTAGGATTTCTACCACTGCCATCTTGACTTAATATATGCTAACATGTAAAACTACACACACATATAGATGTTAAAAGTGCAAGTGAATATGTAATGAAGTCAAGCGTAATCATCGGTTACTACAACTACATTGTTTACTTAATATATTGTATTTTTATTATATTTTACACAAGTCCAGGATAGCTATAAAAATATAATATTACCCCATAACAAAAGGGAATTGAAAGCAAACAAGCTTTCAATATTGCGCAAAACTCTCGTGCATAAGGCCCGGATCTCGTCTCTTTTGACTTAATTCTTTTGTGTATATGCAATTTTAATATTTCAGTGAATTATAAAAATTAAAATATTATGCTATATTCATATATTGTTAAAGAAATTTTAAATATCATACTATAGAGTGGACGCGAAAGTGGGAAAAAGATAATAAAGAATGAGTATACAATATGTTTAACTTTAACATTTTTATGTATGATAGGTACCTATTATTAGAAAATAAGTCTCTACGACTAATATTTGTATGATTTAAACCTTATTCGGTTGTACTGGCTCAATTTAATTATTTTTCTTTGATGTAAAACATGCCGTTTATCAAAAATCGGGACGCAATCGTCATCATCTACATCATTTACCGATATATAAAATCTACTTCCCATATATTTCGAATTGATATCAAACCTTTGAAGAATTTTAAACTTTTACATATATCATTATTATTCAATAATATCATTTTATTTATATATGAATATCTGATATAATTAATTGTTTATATTGTTTAGTGAAGCATAGTAGTTGGTGAATAAAGATGAACATACGTCTTTATTCACCAACTTCAGACAGTTTGAAATACATAAAAAACCCATATCGACTTTTGCATGCGTTGTAGGTTCATTCCTTAAAAGCCGGCAACGCACCTACAAGCCCAGGTGTCCATAGGCGGTGGTAGTCACTTTCCATCATGTGAGCCTCCTGCCCGTTTGCCCTGTTCTTATATAAAAATAAGTAATTTTTACACGACTGCCCAAAAAAGAAGTATGTTTTCAGATATCATGAGTGTAAATGTACGTGAGTTTGATTGAATAGGGTTGGATGTTGTTACAACTCTTATTTTTTATTCCTTATATTTTCTGTCTGTATATTTTATAAACATGAAAATGTTGTCCCGTTCAATAATCCCTAAAGACAAAAGAAGAAACGATGTAAGTAAAACAGTTGACTTAAACAATGAATTGATATAAAGAAACTATATTATTACTGAACATAAAAAATACGTACAAATATTCCATGTCCATCTTGATTCTAAAAATACTCTAAAAAGAAATACACTCTAATTATTATAAATCAGAACATCTACTATTAAAACGGCTAAGAAACGCAAACTACATAATACCATGCTCACCTTTTTGTAGTATAGGTAGGCAAACGACCATATGGGCCGTACACTTACCTGATGGTAAGTAGTCACCAACACCCTTAGACATTGGCATTGTAAGAAATGTCAACCATCGCTTACATCGCGAATGCGCTACCAACCTAGGATTAACTATTGAAATAAAAACATCACATTTTAAAGTGTACAATTATTATATAACAAACCTCCAAACAATTTCCAAACTTCCAAATTAAGAAAATTCAAAATTTACAATTCTTTAGTCACGTTAATAAATTTTCGTGATAAATTATTGAATTTTATATTTAAGCACCTACATATCTTATAATCACATCAAAGTCAAGTCACGCTTAGTCAGTTTAGTTTCATCACCGTTATTCGAACCGAATTTGTCACGATGCCACAAAAACTACCCATATGTGTATAATATTTATTTTGCAATATTTGTAATAATGTATTTTCGATTTAGTTAAACGTTTTAACATTAAAATCTATTATTTTGTTCTTTTATATATAATTTGTGTTAATTTTAATTATAGTTTTAAATTCTCATGTAACCGAATTCTTATTTGAATAATAAAGAATCTTAAACCAGTAATATCAAAAGTACATGTACATGTTAAGTGTTTCAAAACGGCGTCTGATTTCACTTTCGAACGTCATTTAATTGTTTATTTTGGTGTTAAATATGTATTATCTTAATCTTGGGGGTAAGACCAGCTCGTATGATGTGACGGCAAACGATATGACGCTCTCTTGTACCGTTATACCCTCATCTCCACCGCTGATCTCTACTCGATGTATTTTATGCTTTGTTGCTATATATTATGATCGTAAAAATATACGAGAAAAATGTTATTATTATATTATATTATTCGAAGTATATAAAATATTAATTATTATTAGATGTTCCTGTTCATTGGCTCAGACCAGTAAAACTCAAATTTGTACTTGTTTTATTTTCTCACAACATATAATTTTAATTAGTGACCTTCGTTCTTCAATTTTCAATTTCTGAATCCTCTTTTAAACTTCCGCCTCTGGCCAAAATGTTTTTCGTATTGCCACGAAAATCCTATTCTCCGATTGGCTCACAATATTGCGTGATGTCTCTGTTGTGTGCCAATCGTTGAGCGACCCGCCAAAACAATGTTGCTATATAAAGAAATAATTTAAAATAAAACAAACCTTACATTATTATCTTTTATTATTCATAGATATTTTTTTTTATTTTATCATTTATAAAATATCCGTTAGTTATTTGATATACAGGTTCTTCTCAATAAGTTAATCCTGCTCAATAATTTTAAAAACGAACACCAGTCAAAACCGTTGTGCTTGGTTCACAGGGTGCGAGCCAGCTCCAAAAAAATTCTAAGTATGATTGCTAACAGACTAGTACTGTATATTTATAAACCACTGTTGCAAAGTTTCAGCTGCACCAGTACATTGTATATATAGTAGTTAAGTAGAGTTTATTTTATTTTTTTGTATAGTTAAAACCGTTTTCTTTTTTTTTTTGTTATTTTGTATATGTCTTGTTACTTGAATAAATAATTTATTATTATTAATAATATACCAGTATAAATCTCGTTACGGATTAAATAGGTCAGTTGAGATGCAGCCCAGTCGTACAGAATCGCCTTTGCTTAGTTTTGAAGCCGAATAAATTACAATAAAAAGCAAGTCTAAAGTAAATAGCAAAATTGAGAAAATAGCTATATATAGAATTTAATAGCGTAACAAAAATATATATGTATCTACTATAAATAATTCTTGAGATATTCTCTACTACAAAATACTTGCAATTTATTTTTTAATATATTTATAATACATAGACAAACTGGCAAAACGGTCACCTGATCGTCAGTGGTGGTAGAATTTGGCACTGTAGGAAATATTAACCACCATTTATATCGCCAATGCTCCACCAACCTTGGGAACTAAGGTGTTATGTCCCTCTTTTTCTCCACGGCTTCGTAAAGGCATAGACTTTATTTTTTTAAATCACTTGTTCACAGGTCAACCTTAAGTTATTTATTATTTCTGCCAACCATAGTGCCTAATATTTATTACAAAATTTTATACTAAAGATCCACCACCCAGTAAAAAGTATAAAAGGTCTTTCAATTACTATTTATTTATATCACAATAAAAACATACATAGAAAACATTTTCCCACATAACCGCCTTAGCGGTTTGACCGTGGGTTGGATGTTTGGGTGGATGATTGGGTGGATGGTGGTTTTGGGTGGAGTTGAATATATTTACGTAAAAATGAACGTACTTCAAGTACATATTATAATTATTATTTCTAAGTTTTACTTTATTATTTATTTTATTTGGGATATATTATATAAAGACCGATAAATTTAGGTCGCATTATCGCATTCAACTATTATTTTACAAAAATACGAAACTTTTAACTAAATAATGAATCTAGTATATATGAATATAATATAATAAACGAGAAGTTATTTCGGTAGCTCGTTAACTATCGCGAATGAAATAGTTAAACCATCTTATTACGCTTAATAAGCGTTTATTGCGCCAAATTATGTAATAATAAATGAATTATATAAACTTCACGTAATAAATCGTTGCTTGAATTTGAAACTTGTGTATGAAATTATGAAATTCTAGTTAATGTTCAAAATGCATAATTCACGTGACAGCGACTTTAATAAATATCACAGAATCAAAGGAATTTAATTATTAAGTAATTTAGATCGACCTCAAGCCAGTAATCTTATGAAATATTAGACATTAAATAAAAGAAAATCTTTGAAAATACGAACTAACTGTCTAACTATTTATTATCTATCTTCAATTTTATTGTATTTAAAAATATTTTATTTTTTAACTGATTTAATGTTTATTTTTTTCTTTTTTGCAATTTAAATATTATTATTTTTTTACTTGAAATTCTTAACAATTTCGTTCTACTCATGTTTCATTGTTATGTTTTAATATAAGATGTGATATAATATATATTAAAAAAATATTCTTTACAATTGTTATAGATGCATCCAAGGTGATTACGTGAAGATCTACTGGGAAGTCCAAGGCCCTGGTCCACCAGGGGCCATCAACGAGCGCTCTGCCTGGTCCAGAGCGCTTTGTGGCAACCGAGCTGACGTGCCACCGGCATTGTACTCACCTGGACCATCGCTGATCCTGGAATTTTATACGAGCTCGAGGCAAAATAACAACACAGGATTCCTCGGCACCTACAACTTTATTGATAGACGTGAGTATTTAAAATTTATAGCTAATAATTATATAAAACAGATAGACAATAACAAGGGCAAAACAATAAACGATATTCATTTTCAAGTCTCATAAATTAGAATTTAATCTATATAGCATTCATTGTTTATATTTGTGACTTATAAGAGAAGAATTGCTTTTTAATCGAATTTAAATTTGAGACTTATACAGCTCTGTACTGTGTGTGTGTGTCTAAAAACTGTCTGCCTTGACATTCATTATAATATATATTTAAAAAAATGTAAACATATTTTTTGTGGAAGAGAATAAATGCATTTATTATTATTATTTAAATCAAGTCAAATTTTCGTGCTTAAACTTATTGTGTTTATTGTTTCGCTCATTAACTGTTATGGTTTTTTTATTATATTTATTTGATTATATAAACAAAGGTGATAGGATAAACTATAAACAAACACACACTTGTACATTAATTTTACATTGTTGTTCAGTGGATATTAAGCTTAAACAAAAAACTCATTTGGTTTGGATTAATTTATTCGATGTCAACATGATTTTGAATAAGGCTTTTAAATGTTCAGCATGTGAAAATGCGCAAAATTAACAGAATAATTACGAAGAGGATTCCAATACCCACTATCACATTGTCGGTCAATCATCCGTTTGATCACATTACCAGTGAGACCATACAATATTCTACCATGGATATGAAATTCCAGAATATACCTTGATATTCCTAAAATCATTTAAGCAATTAATATTCTACTGCGCTTTAAACTTCGGCAAATTATTACGTCATAATTTGTTATAAGCTAAGCTGATCGTAGATTGTCATGATTTACGCAATTTTCAGTATCTTATAATTAATTATTGCCAAGTGTATTAATTATAACTTAATATTTTGCATTCATTATAATGTGTAAAATCCACCACCTGATGGTATGTTAGAAATATTAACCATACCATCATACACGTCGATAATGCACCAACAACTTGGGAAATAAGATGTTATGTCTCTTGTGTTAGTATTTACACTGGCTCATTCACCCATCAAACTGGAACACAAAAGTACTTAATATTGCTTAAAAAAATGCGACCTACTCAGACGAGCTTGCACAAAGCCCTACCACCATGTAAATAATATTTTACAAAACATCATAAAAGGATGAACAATATTTTGATGTATCTAAACGGTTACCATACATTTGCAGAAGTACTTTTAGTCATAAGTGGCTCATTTCCTTATATACTGCCTAGTTTTAATGTAAAAATATCAATACACAAATGTAGAATTATAAAATAAAAGACCACGCAATATATCTACAAGAAATATAAACTATTACTAAAGAATAATTTAAAATAATAAGAAGAAATCTGGTACATCTAAAGTACTCAGCGTTGGCTTTGTACGCGACACGTATCGACGCCAAATGGGGTTATTCCATATGCATTGAGTCAATTTGACTTGGCAGTTGGCCGGTTTTTTATTATCTATTTCTACATAGGAATAGCAACGTCTTATTTAATTTAAAATTATAAAGGGTTTATATCATCATTTTGTTATATAAAATTACTAAGATCACGACAAAAATATCCAGAGCATGGACCGATAACGCAATTACATTGGTTTTAACATACAAACCACCGGGCGTAAAAATAACTAAACAACTATCGAGTATATTTTACAAGATTGAACTCCTTAATCGTTTCTTTTTATTTAACAATTGTCGGTCTCACGAACCCACATTGAAATTTTATTTTCATCAAATCCCTGATAAACTTTGAGAACTCAATGTTAAGTTATTATCTTTGTAGTAAAAGGTTTCAAGGACTTGACAAGGACGCAAAATCTACCCTAATTAACATTAGATTAAATCGGTATAACCCATATAGTCGAAAACTGAATTTAAAAAATTATAAAATCTTCCTCGAAAGTGAAAGAAATAGATTTCTTTAATATCCGGAACATACATACATCGACTGGATGAACGAAATATTTTAATTATTTATACATTAGCTGCTGATGAATTTTGAAAATATTAAAAACTGTGATACGATATACGAAAGCTTCTAAAGATCGTAAAACTTCAAGAACGTATAAATTGTTATTCATCAGAAGTGTTTTTATATTTGAGATAGAGATTATTACTTCAACATAAACTACTGAAAAAAGCGAAATCAATTATTAAGTAAAATTGGGTAGAGCAACATAATATAATTAATGATAAAACCAAAATACAAATCAAATTAAATTATAGGTCGAAGAAGGACAATTTAAAAACTATTTCGATATTATTAATATACTGATATTATATTTTCGATGTAATGTATTTAAAAGTGAAGACAAGAATGCAACAAAGTATTTATTTATTAAAGGTTTGCTAGCGGATGTTACATAAATAATTAATAAATTAATTACGTACTAAAACTAGAAACACTTTATGTACACCCATTTGAAAGCAAACACTGCATGCCTAGTGTTCTTGCGCCGATTACAATTTTATAAAAGTATTGAAGTGCTTGACTAATAAGTAACAATAACTGAAAGATAAAAAATAAATTTAACAAGGATAGGATATTGCACTAAAAGAAATTGATGAAACAAACATATTCAAATTCTCAGTCGAGCCGCATCTCAATGACGATCTCTTCAAAGTATCTCTGCCACATTGCATACCACAGTTCTGTATAGCAACATATATTTAGTTTATTTTGATTGGTGCATACTGTTTACCATTTACTAAAATCCTTTAACGTAGCTGCATGCTGCTGGTTAAGAAATGCTTTATCGAGACGGCAAGCTACTGGTAGCAGTTAGATAATTCAAATCAATTTGTGGAAGGACAAATCAATATTATGATGTTCTTTTAACGCGTCAATCAAATAACCTACCTTACATTCAATTAAAAATTATAAGAATAATTTACGTCACTAAATTATTATTATTACTATTATTTAAATATTTACAATAACGAAGTTACTCAGAAGCCGAGATGGCAAGGCGATTGTAACATTTTACTACTATTTTCATGTGCTTAATTTGTATCTATAAATTTGTATATAAATTATCTCGTTTTCAAACTTCGTAGGAAATCAGCATGATTCAGAAGAAAATCGGCTACATGATTCCATGCATTGGAAAAACGTGAAACGTGAAAAATGAAACTCGAAGTATCGTTAAAAATAAAAGCTTATTGAAATTATAACGCTAAAACTTTTGCTGTCGTTATTTGATAGGTGTATAATTAATAAGAAGATTAAATTCAAATTAATAATACCATTTCAAACAGGATCGATGGTAAATAATGATGATTGATCGAATTCACTTACTTGTTTCTCTGTTCTGTATTTCTGTAGATTGATTTACTACTGTTAGGTTTATATTTTGAATATTCCACACATCGCCAATGCACTAACGACCTTGGGAGCTAAAATTTTATATCTCTTGTGCTTGTATTGACACTGCCTCATTCATCCATCAAACTGGAACACAACAGTATTAAATATTACGAGTTTGCACAAAGCCCTACCACCAACATTCGAAATTGAGATATTGTTTTCCTTTGTCCAGTAGTAACGATGGCTCTCCGTCTCTTCAAACCGGAACATAACAATAATTAGTATTACTGTTTGGCGGTAAAATAGTTACGTATTAATGAATATTACACAATGACAAAGTTATAAACAATATAGATAAATAATGACTTAACACGACTTGCATACATCTGATATACGCCCACCATTACTGTTGGCTCTTTCTCATGTAATAGCACACCAAGACAGAATAGCTAAAATTAAAAAATAAACCTGTATATGGTGTAAGAAAAGGCGGCCTGATCGTTATAGAGCGATTTCTTGCAGCCAACCTTTCGGGCAGAGGAAATTATCTAGTGACGGCATAGATGTAAAAGTTTTACAAGTTATAATAAGACGCAACTGATAGCAATAACTAGACAAAGTTTCTAATCAATCACGATTATGGTATACAACGCTGGACAAACAAGGAAATATTTATTTTTAAACGCGTATAGTTTTATGTTCACTAATTACTCGAACACTGCGAGACTAAATTTGGATAAGGATGATTTAAACGTTATCCTATTACGTAAAACATGCCGTAATTTCAAGGCCTTTTTGTGGCTAAAATATCTTGTGCAAGCCAAAGCAGGTCATTGGTCATCATGGCTGGAACCTGGTCAGTGCACTACTACTACTATATGCCTATTGTATACATTTTATTTAAATTCCATTTTTAGGTTTATTTAGTAAATATTTAATAAACTAAAAGGTAAAAATTACTGAAAAACAAATAAAATAATATTTATTTTGCAATAAACTAATAAGGAACTTGTATCAACTTTGAACCTTCAACTCAATAAATCCTATATTCAATATACCTATTTCATTGAACGGATTATATCCAAATTGTCATAAAATACATATCAGATATTTGGTGTACATTTTGCAACCTTCGCTTTAACAAACTGAATTACATTTCTAAATCAGTAACCAAATTCTCTTTGTCTAAAATCATTGGTATTTCACATATCGATGCGAGCTTGATTTTATCCTTTGTCCAAAGCGTATAAGCCAATAAAGCGTGGATCAAAAACGATTATTCTAACCCATATTGTACCAACCGACTAACAATATGCCAAGAACTTGAAACTTAGATGCAACCGAAAATAAACTCTATTTTATTTACAATAGAATTAAAAATCCAATCCATTATTGTGCGATCAAAACAGTTATCATCAAACTGTGGTCATATCATTCGAAGATAATTAAAGCGAATCTGTAAAACTCTATTGACATATAAGGTGTGGTATTTGGACGCAAGGTATCTCACGAGAGGCATTTCATTTAAAAAAAAAACATGTATTTTTAATGTTATTACACTAAAATAAATATCATAATTTTATCTCAATAAATGAATGAATGAAATTAATTTATCTGTTAAACGCCACGTTATATTATATTCAGACAATACTGTACCTTTATCTCCTCTGTTTGCCGAATAATTTTAGAGAGCGCTGTTGACGAGCTTTAGTTATTATTATTATATTAATAAAAAAAAAAATTAAAAATGAAAGTAAAAAGTTTAAAAGTTCCAATCATGCATTTTCAAAAATGTTTTCCTCTAATTTTTTTTAACGATTATCTATATGTCGTTGTGAAGTTTCGACCTGCAGCTGAACACTCGACTAAAATAACTTATCAGTATTATTTTTTAGGTTATATGGTAGTTGGATAAAAAATGTAAATAACAAGCTCTCTGTGAAAAGCGCACTGAAAAGCTAAAAAGTAAACGAGCTAACCACGCTGAAGCCAAACCACGTAAAACCTCATTTGGTTTTAGGAAGGCGAAAACCAAATACAAAAAACCACTCCTATTTTGCGGTTCTTTGGGTGTAATTTATAGAGCATTTATTTAAATATTATTAGCCTCATATTTAACAATAGACTATATAGAATTCACTCGATTACTTCGTTGCTCTAGCCAGCGTATAAGAATGCAGATCTCGAGGTTCTGGGACCAAGTTCCGGGTCGGGACAGTTTAAGGTTATTGGATTTTTCCGTCTCAAAATTCGGAGTAGCAGTCGGGATTCAGTGATTACTTCCTCGGAAAACAAGTTAAATTGTTGATTCTACACGTAAACGTTTTAATTGTGTAATACTTGTTATTGTTTAATAAAAAAGACTCTCTTTTTATCAAATTTATCAATTTTCTTTACTGATTGTTAGTAATTAAAAAAAATTGTTTATTTTTAAAATATTCTATGTAAGAATGTATCAATATTAGTCACATTTGAATATTTTTAGTTTAATCTTCCTTAGCGTAAGGTGTGAAACTCACCACATCAAAGATGCAAACTTGTATTAGTAACTAGTAAACAAATTATTTAGAACACTAATTAAATATATATATATTTAAGTAGACCAGACCAAAATAATTGAAAGGTTGACATATAATATTTAATGAAACAGTTACGATGCTTGTCGAAAAGTCATTAAAACATTTCTCCATGAGCATTGGTTTCCTAATATAAACGTATC
Source organism: Nymphalis urticae (assembly GCA_905147175.2). NCBI lineage: Eukaryota > Metazoa > Arthropoda > Insecta > Lepidoptera > Nymphalidae > Nymphalis > Nymphalis urticae. The sequence goes on along the minus strand of LR989995.1, from coordinate 5,023,048 downwards.
TGCTGAATACATGAAATTCATTTTGCAATAGTTCGCTTTTGACAAGTCTGAACCAATATTTACACCGCTAGAGGCATTTTACGCAAAGGTAAGTTGAGTGAAATTTCATACGTGTATTACTGTCTTATTAATATGACAGAAAATGAATTCAATGATTTTCGTACACTTATATTTTTTATTCTTACTGATATTTAAAAAGGAAAAGTGGGTGTTTGTTACGTCTTCACGTCTTAATTAATCAACTTAATTTTGCATTCAAACGATCAGGGGTACAGAAAAGGACGTAAATAAGAAAAGCGTTGGGTATCAACTCTTAACAGACCCTACCCCTCTAATACGCGGGCAAAGCCACGGACTAAATATTTTGATGTGTACCTTACACAAAGCAATATATTTTTTAAAACACATTAAATATTTATGATCCAAAAAAACGAGAAACATATCCTAAAGCGTCTAAATCTACTTGTCATATTAAAAAATGAAACGGGTGTTATTAGTACGAAATATGTCTGAAATTATTTTCTCTTTTAGTTTAATTACAAACAATTAAATCGAACGTACTTTTTATATTATTAATATTAAAATCTTTAAATATATCTTTTAATATAAGCGTAAGTACGTATTCATATTATCAAAATAACATTGGTTTCCTACAATAAACAATGATTTACATATATATATATACTAAGATTACAATATAATTTGAAATATACTTCGTCCATTATATACGATCATCTGTCACTGTCAATATCACACTCAGTAGAGTAGAAAATACCGAACATTACGCCACGATCAATCTTAAAGGCATATCTTTATGACAATCTTAAATTGGAGGTGACTTTTATATTTATATTCAAAAACATATATATAAAACATCAGTGGTTTATCTACTGTAATATTCAAGATTAAGGCTTCAGGAATATACAGATCAAAATTAAATTGAACTTTACAAATCATGCCCGCGCGGAATGGTGACAAGAATACTAGCAACATAGTTGAATCGTAATTCCAATTCCCTGGGCGAAAAATGAACCCTTCTGACATCAGCAGAGGCAATAAAATTGATGTTTTTTTTTTCAAGTTTGTCTTATTACTCCAAGGGTTAAGCGTTTCAATGGCAAATGGAACAAAAACATAAATTTTAATAAATATAAGTGACGAATATTTTAATCGATGAATCGAATCAGTGTTCACTCCAGTTGTTAGACATAAATTATTCTACTGCCATAACGTAATACTTTTTATTGCAGTGTTCTTGGTTCGAAAGATGAGTGAGGCAGCTGCAATTAATCGCACGAATCTTATAACATTTTACCGAGATGCCGAGATGGCCCAGTGTTAAGAACACTTGAATCTTAACCTATGATCGTGGGTTCAAACCCGGGCAAGCACCACTGACTTTTCATGTGCTCAATTTGTGATTATAATTCATCTCGTGCTTTACGGTGAAGGAAAACATCGTGAGGAAACCTGCATGTGTCTAATTTCACTGAAATTCTGCCAAATGTGTATTCCACCAACCCGCATTGAAGCAGAGTGGTGGAATAAGCTCCAAACCTTCTCCTCAAAAAGGGAGAGGAGGCTTTTAGCCCAGCAGTGGGACATTCACAGGCTGTTACGGTTACGGTACATAACATTTTAGTTCAATAGATCTCTCAATGTTGCAGAAACGGAGGGCCGAGAAATGTCCAACAAATACACAAGTATTATTGAGAAAACAATGTCGCTCAACAAAAAAATCCACAGTTAAAGTTAAATTATTTACAAGAATTACATTTATTTTAACCTGCTGAATTCAATCGTGTTAAAATGTCAGAGTAATAATTTTCGACGAAGAACGTCAATTCTGTATTACACCGGATTTCGTGTACCGCAGTCGAAACCGACTCTGAGCTAATCTAGCGCGGATGAATTTGGTTCTAGGGAATGTACCACTAGAATTCTAATATCCGATCGTATTGGACTTTCCGTTTGATAACATGTACGCTCGAAACATAAAATCAGTCTGCATAATTTATAAATTTCGATCAAATAATATTATTATTATGTATGTAGTTACGAATGTTTGAATTGAACGAAATTACGATATGAGTTACATTAATTCATGGTAAAAATCCGAATTGTGCAATATAATTATTCAGACTATAGTAACAGTAACAGCCTGTTGATGTCCCACTGCTGGTCTAAGGCCTCCTTTCCCTTTTGAGAAGAAGCTTTTGGAGAAGAAGATTTTGGAGCTTATTACACCACGCTGCTCCAATGAAAATTCAGTGGTGCTTGCCCGGGTTTGAACCCACGACCATCGGTTAATATACACGCGTTCTAACCACTAGGCCATCTCGGCTTTATTTACACTAACACTTTACTATTATTGCCGATCACATGTTTCTGCACTAAACAAATTTTTTTAATTACCTTATAAGAAAATAATAAGTTATTAATTTAATGAGCCTTAAATTGTAATTATGCTGACTCTTTAACAGTTCATATTGTAACAATAGCAAAACTCTTTTTTTTTATAGAACAGGAAGGCGGACGAGCATATGGGCCACCTGATGGTAAGTGGTCACCAAACGCCCTTAGACATTGGCACTGTAAGAAATGTTAACCATCGCTTACATCGCCAATGCGCCACCAACCTTGGGACCTAAGATTTTGTCCCTTGTGCTTGTAATTAAACTGGCTCACTCATCCTTCGAACCGGAACACAGCAATACCAAGTACTGCTGTTTTGCGGTAGGATATCTGATGAGTGGGTGGTACCTACCCAGACGAGCTTGCACAAAGCTCTACCACCAGTAGAAGTAACTGCTTTGCGTTAGGACGAATAATGTGTTAGAGGTGTTTGAAAGGACTTACCAGTATTCATAATGTTCAGTTTCATCATTCACAAAACTATTTTTATGCATTATTAGTTTCTTCAGATTTATCACTTTGTATTTTTGGCCATAAATATTGAATGACGTTTATACTTACTTGTATTTATGTGAGCTATAGTTTGTAATAATTGTCTATTAAAATTAATTACTAGTACGTTAGTCAGACTTTTTTTAACACGTGAATATATTCTGGTATTTATATTATTAACATTTGATCATTTTAATACTTACTTGTCTAATACGAGGAGTTATTTGGTCGCGGCTAAGAACTCTTGCATTTAGTCAATCTTTTTAGTTCTTAAGCTTTTTATAGAATTAAATAACATAACATATCACAATAAAAAAAATATTATAATGGTGTTGCTGTGTTAGGGTAAATCAAAACATTTCCAGAACTTGCACCACATAAATAACAAAGAGAGAACGATCTTACTTTTCTATTATGATTATATCAGAATAGTGGTGGCTAGCTCTGTGAATCAAAATTACACAGATTATCATGTTTACTTTAATATATGAACGATAACACTGGAGTCATATGTTACCATTCAAATGACATTAAATCTTATCTATCAAACAGCTAGTTATAGAGCGGTTTCTATATACCTATATATCTTAAGCCGTGATAATAAAGTAGAATATTCATATCAACACTAATAGCCGCGAATTCAAGTCGGTGCAAGCATTGCTGAGTTACTGGTGTTTATCTTTTACTTGTCTAATGAAGGTATTACTGATGAAATTCTGTCTTGTATTTACATTGAGTCAATAGTGGTGGATCAAACTCAATACGCTTTCCTTAAGAGGACAGACTTGGCCAGCTACAGTAATTTCATTGCCCGTTAAGTTTTTATACAAAAACCAGATAGGATGCTTTTTACTACACTTATCATTTAATTTTTTTTTTTTTTTTATAGAAAAGGAAGATGGACGAGCATATGGGCCACCTGATGGTAAGTGGACACCAACGCCCTTAGACATTGGCATTGTAAGAAATGTTGTCCATCGCTTAAATCGCCAATGCGCCACCAACCTTGGGAACTACGATCTTATGTCCCTTGTGCCTGTAATTACACTGGCTCACTCACCCTTCAAACCGGAACACAACAATACCAAGTACTGCTGTTTTGCGGCAGAATATCTGATGAGTGGGTGGTGCCTACCCGGACGAGCTTGCACAAAGCTCTACCACCAGTAAATTTAAATAAACAGTGTTATTTATGGATACAGTTTGTATTATAAGTTCAATGATTAGTCATACCCAATATAAAATAAATATCCTACTAGGCAAAAGCGTCTTATTATCTCGAGGAGAAAGTTGTTCTATCAACCGTTCCGAGGTATACACATATAGCAGAATTTCCTATACATGCAGATTTTGTCAGGATGTTTTCTATCATAATCGAGCACGTGATGAATTTTATAAACATAAACTAAGTACGCTAAAATTGTACATTGTTTTTGTTTTCAATTGTGGTTGTGTCATCTCGGTTTTAGAATTTATTTCATTCTTCGCTTTTAAACTGTCGAATATTAGAATTTGAAACACAGATAGTTACTTATATTTTGTGTGTTGCGTTTTTTCATAACAACTCCAAACATAACTAAAATAATTTTAAACTATACTAATATTTCAGCGCTTGGCGACTGTTCTATGCAGCGAAAAACAATTTCAAACCCTCCGCCCCGACGCTGGAAGTTTCTATCGTCTAGATTTAATGATTTTCCAAAAGTTTAGAACGATGTCGCAATATTTAGCCATTTTGAAAGTACATATTTGGTTGATAATTAAAAGTACCTCGTATGAAATTGAACAAAAAACGATTTGATCAAATTTTTTATTATTTTGATTTGGTACAAGATTAAAATTTCATAAATAATATGATTGCTTATAACTTTTAATAATAGAGTATTATTATATTGTTCGAAGATTGCCTATGTAGATGGAGCACAGCTGTGTTGATTCTCCTTATTAAAATAATGAATAAAAGAAAAAAAGCCAATAAAAAGTGGTATCCTCACGATAATTACTTTCACCGCAAAGCGCGAGATGAATTGTAAACACAAAAATATTACTTCGAACACTTTTTTCATAACTTGACAAGTTTCTAATCCATACACTATAAAGTTTACTCTCGAGATCGAAATATATTTCCTGATAAAATAAGAATTTATTTTACAATTAAGAACCAATTTTTAATTAATATATCATCTTCACAAACTACTCTTTACTTTATTTACGAAGCTAATTAGGCGAGCTAATGAGTTAAAATTACTTAATACGTACTATTTAAAATATTTGCAACTTCATTAAGTACAACGGCAGCGAAAACTAAAACAAAAAAAAAATATTCAAGTATTTTTTATTATAAATAAACATTATTTAATAATAAGATGAATTACATATACAATATAATTTAAATAATCATTTAACAGGCTCTTTTAATGAAAACTTTCGAGTAAGCTGATATTCATTTACAGTTAAATGAATAAAATTATTTGTATTATTTATTTTAAATCTTGTTATAATTGCTTAAGAATAAAAATGTATTCAAGTTGGCAGTTGTATTCAACTAAGGTTTTTTAATTGTTCGCAAGGTTTTCTTTTATTAAATAATCTTTTTCCTCACTGCATAGACCAAGAAACAACGAAAATCCTAGCATTGTCCGCTCTTTAAGATTCTCTCATTTTGAATAGCGCAGACAACTCATGAATAACAAAAGGCAGGAGAAAATCCTTAAATTCTCAAATAAAAAGGTTTTAAAATTTTAAGAATTTTAGAGTAATTTATGAAATGAATTTTTAGTATAAAATATAAAAGAAGTGGCCGTTTGGGATCATTTTTGGGATCAAATCTTCTCCTTAATAGATCTTACTTGGTCATTCTATTTGATTGTGTAGTAAAAAAAAAACTAATTACTCAACATAAAGAAACATTAGTTAGCTTCTAAGAAATTTAGTATTACTTCTTATATCATTAAAAATAAACTCTTCTTTTATCGACTTGCACAATCATCACTGGGTTAACTATACAAGTACACGGCAATTTTGATATTTTTCAATTGTAATTCCTTATTAATATATACCTAAATACATGTGAATATAATAAGGCTTCTTATAATAAATATGTAATTGTATTGAATTGAATTAAATTGCAATTATTTCATTTGTACTAAGCGAAATATAGTTCAAGGCTTCAACGGGATGCTCACAGTCACTAATCCCCCGCTGGTTGTTTTGTTTATAAATAATAAATGACTATCAAAACTTCGTAAGCACCTTCACTTCACTTCTATTGATAATTCACACATCAAAACCTTTGGTAATAAACAAAATATACTATAGTGAACATCACATTTAATTTAATCTTTTACTACCAAACTTTGAGCGCAGCGGCATGTAGAATTTTTTAATTATGTTGTTTCACTTTAATGTTTCTTTATTAAAAACAGGAAGGCGAATAGACTGGCGTACTTAGTATTTATCTTAGCCCACAGTAATTTGCCTGTAAAAAATAGAATGATTACTTATATTGTCCATGTGTTGCTAATCATTTCATATAAGTGTACAAACTTGTCTTAAGACGAATAAAATATTCCCTTTGTCATTCATAAATATAATTTTCAATATTACAATAAAAAAACAACTATAATGGTTTCATAAATGTTCTTTATAATTCCATATTCATATAAAGAATGTCACAAAACCTTCATATAAAGTTGAAAGCAATCTGCAAGTTTTGTTTAAAATCCTTTATTAAGGTATCGATTTTAAACCACTCGAATCGTATCTTTGATAGCACGCCTATACCAACTCCTAGATTCTTCCAACTTTCCCACACCACTTTCAATATCTTTAATGAGTTACGAGTTTCATCCTTCTGAAGCCTTTATACCGTATATATTAATGCAAAAAGGAAATTAGTTAGGAAGTTAGTTCGCGATCCCTCACAAAGTAAAACTTACGTATTGTTATCTAACCGTTATATATCGAGGTTATGTTCAGGATGCGAATATGAAAACGCTTTGACGATAACGACGTATTATGTAAATGTAACATTATTATGGTACTGTTAGAAAAAGTATTATTACGGCTATCATCGGTGAACATTACAGAACGGACGACTCAGAAGAATATTTGTATAAGTATTTTCTTAGAATATATGGATTTAGATAGTTAAATATTTTTTTTTTAGTCTTAAACATTTTCATTTTATTATATGTTTGTGGCGTTCCATAAAGTATGTTGATTATTTAATGACGTATTCGTCCGTCTAAATTATCTGTGAGGCGAACTTATGTTTTAAACATAAAATCATATGTCTTAGATCATCCGCTAAATCGAAAGCAATAAAGTTGAAACAACAAAAATCGATTAAATAAATCTTTCAGTACAAGTTCAGTTGATTTAAAATTTTATTTTATTTTTATTTAAATATTTTGAAAATCAAAAAATTTTGATCAACTAAAATTGACTGCGTCGTAAGCTACATATAATTTTAAATAAATATAAAAATAAGTAAGACCGAATTGTTGCATTTTAATATAAGGGCGTAAGAGACATAATATAAGAGGAAAAGTTTATGTAATTATTTTTAAAGTTATATAAGAGTAAAAGTGACTTATTTATTTATTTTATTATTATATTATTATTATTTTATTTTTATTGAATAGGTTGGCGGACAAGCATATGGGCCACCTGATGGTAAGTGGTCACTAACGCCCAATGACATTAGCATAGTAAAAAATGTTTACCAATGCTTACATCGCCAATGCACCACCATGGGAATTAAGAAGTTATGTCCCTTGTGCCTGTCCCTCTATCCGGAACACAACAATACCAAGTACTGCTGATTAGCGGTAGAATATCTGATGAATGGGTGGTACCTATCCAGACGAGCTTGCATAAAGCCCTACCAACAGTAAATAATATTACTGTATTGAGTTATGACTGAGTCATTGAGCCTAAATAATAAAAATGCTTTAAAACCCATTAGACTGTAGCAGACAATATTATGTATATTGTCATACAGAAGAATACAAATATTCTCGTATTTCCATTCCATCTCGAATTTAACACAGACCGTATCGTTATATTTAGACTAAAAACAAATTTGGCAGCGTACACCAAAAGTTGCTTCATCGGTAAATATACCAGGAAATTGTAGTCATTTTATCCCATCAAGTAAAGAAGATACACAAATGCAAAATGTAACCTATATTTCCTGGGCAATTCGAATGCATTTCTGTGACGGTCTTCAGAAATTTTCATACAAATCGCACCAAGCGATTGTTCGATTATCATATAGATAGATTACTTCGACGGAAACTTGGCTCAGTCCATCCTATAAAAATAAAACGTGTCGAATGAAAATCACACTTCAATCAAATAATACTATGAATGTTTGCAAATATTACGTACTATTTTTATTAGTGACGCGACGACACGCAAAGTTCGGTTATGGAAAAGGAAATATCTAAATCGGTAACAAATTCGTTAATTCAAATATATATTGAAACTTGTCCGACTTTTATTATTAATTAAAAACATTAAAAATTAACTTAAATCATTTAAATGGCTTGTCATAGAAGTGCACGAAAGGATTTTTACTATAACCATAATAATTGCATTATTATGAGTAATCAAATAACATCACGTTTATTTTTGTGTAAAAATACAATCTAACGATAAAATTACTTTTATGAATTGTACTTTTTTATATTTATTTATGAGTTACAATTGTCATTTGTGTATGTATCATCCAAGTTTATAAAGTTTATTATAGTTTCTAATGCGTTGTTTTAGTATGATTACCATGTTTATTATGTTTCAAGTATCAGTTATAGTTCACGGAATAAATTTAGAAGATTGAATTAAACATGATCTAAAATAAATACAAATTTATTTTACCTTTATATATGGTAGCTAGTAAAAAAAAAACAAAACACAAGTATATTTAACTTGGATGTCGACAGTTTTAACTTTTTTGCTGTATCTTTAACTTTGTAACAAATGAGAGCACTGATTGCCTCTAATCAGTTGCCAAAAGTTTTTTCTCAATTGTATCGATCTCTAACTCGTTGGCTGACGAGTCTTTGCATGAATCTCAGTGAACATAAAGAATATTCTAAAGAAAGCTGTATTTCTCTAGCCGTAAAGTATATTATTGTACATCTTCAGTCGTAAAATATAGTCGACCTAGACAAATGTTTGTTGAGGACTTTCCACACCTGTGCTCACGCTATATATCTCCGTCAACTGATTACACTTCGCTTCAGTACAGTGACAATGATCGAAGGTATCATGGATTCCATTTGAGGTCTTCGATTAATAAGTCGAAGATCTCAAATGGAATATAATTGATAGATAGATATAGATAGAGCTTTGTGCAAGCTCATCTGGGTAGGTACCACCCACTCATCAGATATTCTACCGCAAAGCAGCAGTACTTGGTATTGCTGTGTTCCGGTTGAAGGGTGAGTGAGCCAGTGTAATTACAGGCACAAGGGACATAAAATCTTAGGTCCCAAGGTTGGTGGCGCATTGGCGATGTAAGCGATGGTTAACATTTCTTACAGTACCAATGTCCAAGGGCGTTTGGTGACCACTTACCATCAGGTGGCCCATATGCTCATCCGCCTTCCTGTTCTACAAAAAAAAATGTGTTAATGAATAGGAATTTAATATAAGACCATACATTAAAGAGCCACGATCATGACCTGAGGATCAGTTCTGTTTGCGAGCATCGTATATGTAACACTGATATCGATATTTTCGATTCGACAAGCGACTATCATTTTACGTCATTAGTATCACTCACTATCCACAAATACTTTTTTCAAAATTGTATCAAATTGTTTCTAAATGCTTTCGGTAAATAAACTCAAGTTACAGAATCATACTTACTTCTGAACTCTAATATCGCATAATTTTTTTATTACGCACGTATATTATGATGACAAAAATATTACAAGCTTTATATTTATATATAAATTAATACATAACATATCAAAACAAGGGACAGTGTTAAAATCATTTGAACGTCTTGTCTGTCATATAAATTATAGAATAAAAAACTTGCTTAACGAACCAGACAGATCCCTTCGTATTTATCATATAATATTAATTTTATTGTCTGCTTCCTAAAAACTTACGTCTACGTTTTGATTAAACATGTTTTGCCCTTGAAGTTCTATAAAGGTTAAATTCTATATTACTTATTATATTAATAATTATCTCATTATAAATAAAGCTCTTCTTGAAGAAAATATACTTATTTTTCTAGGTATTTTTTCATAGAAAATGCATAACACGTCAATAATTAATATGATTATTAATAAGGAAACAAAAGATACCAATGTTAACAGAACACTTTTTTAAGTAATATTACCTTGAGTAAAAGCAAATCATACAAATTCTATTTCGATATACGAGTAGGTCTAGAGACACACATATAAATAGAACTGGCTTCATACAACCTGGTGATAAATATAATCTCCTTGTCACTTGTAACCATTTTAGACAACGAGAACAAAAGCGTGGTGTAAATCTGCGAAAAGCTAGAGACGGACCGAGGAGCTCAAATAGGATCAAACCTGGCTTTGTAAGGCTGGCTTATCGGGAACCCTCCTTGCATATTAAAGCTACCTGCACACTTTGGCCACAGCCGAGAATATTGTATAAGGTAATAAAGAAATAGCGCTATGAAAACTCACATATACCAGCGACGTTTTGTAGGAACGATATATTGCGATATTTTTGCGATACTTCCGAAGAATACAAATGGTTCTCGCTGCCGGAAATATAATCACTTATTTTAACGTTATTGGATTTCCAAAAACGTATTGATATTCAATAAAAATAATTGTTTTTATAAGTACTGCCATGGCTTTTTTGACATTCAATTATGCAATTTTTAATATTTGTTGAATTCGTGCTTATTATAAAATATCAATGCTAATAGTTTTATGTATGGTTAGTTAGTGAGATGCATTTCAAGTGAATCCTGAATAGAACTAATTTTGATCTTTGTCCCTGTAGTATGTCTATAGCTTAGAACATTTTAAATATTCTGCTAAGTATTCCCACTTTTTTAAGTGCATCCCGTTACGAGTCTCGAACTCTGATATTGTAAATAGACCGAATAGTTTTTTATTTTTTATTTTTGAAAAATGCCTACAATTCTATACCTATAATTGAAATACACACATTATTATAAACATATCCAAAATATACTAATAGAATTATAGCAGTTCCGAGATAATTCTACTTGAATTGAGAATTACACTACAGCTTTAAATCAATAATTGTAAGCCAAATTATTTGTTTATTGTTACATTACCCTTAAGCCAAAATATTACCCTTAAACCAAAAAAATTAAATAACACTATTTAGGCTATTATAATTTTATTTCTCTATATCTCAATTATTAATATTTTAACAGAATAACATTTTTTGTAAGGAAAAAATATAATTACATCACTATTTTAATTCTAGGAGTGTAGCACTTTAATTGACTATCTTTCTCACGTCTGCTTCATTCTTTACCATCTTTGACCTTTGGATTTAGTTGGTCAAACTGAAATAAAATACAATTAATACAATTTTTTTAAATATATCTTCTATCTTGTGGCACACTTTTTTAATTATTCTGAATTTTCGTATTTTGTCAGGCAAAACCTTATAAATGTTGCACAAACGCTTACGTTTCCAAGCATTATAATTTAGTTTTCAATAAAAACATAGGTTTTGGTTTCATATATAGTGATTAAAACACAAACGTAAAAGGGTTCTCATGTTATTATAAGTTATTTTGAGCTATATTAGAATTTAATTACTTACTGCACCCTGCACTTTCTCGACGAAGTCATTAAATCCTTTCTTCATTTGTTCAGGGTCAATTGGTTCTATCTTAAACTTGTCACGTATTGTATTCGAAAATTCATCTAAGTTAAAAGTTTCAGGCTTTGGAGCTTCTGCCTCGCGTTTCACAAAGGCGTGGACCTGTATTTAAAGACGAAGATATTTTCTTAGAATGAAATGCATTTCATTTAAAATATTTCTTATAATTATATAATGTTATAAGACCAAATAAATATACTTACACTGACGAGGCAGACAGCCAACAGGACAATTAATAGCTTGTTCATCTTGATTATTGACACGACCTTGCAATACAGCTCCGGATCATGGACTGATGCTTTCTTAATAGCTTCCTACTTTAGCTGTTCTCTCAATTAGAAATGATCATCTTATCTACGATCAGAGGTCACCATTTCCAGGAAAATAATGAGCTAATTTGTTTGCAATCATCACTAATTCGCTATGGACTCTAATTAATTATTCAAATTGGGATGTTAAAATTATTTTAAGATGTTTAAATAAAATAGTCTTGAAAATGATTCTGTTGAAAATATTACCTTTACTTATTTATTGGCCCGGTGAAAACTTTATCTCGATTTTGTCTTCTAAAGCGAAGTTTTAATCGACACATTTTCTTAGTATAGAATCATATTATCATTAAAAACTTCCACATACTGTCAATTACATATCTCATTTCTAAGTCTTATCTTAAAATAATTCTCGAATGTTTCGATTTTGTACTTCCACCATGTTTATCTATTGAAGCCAGATATGTTAGTGATTTTGAATGTTGGAATCTACATTTAGACTCCAACTTTCACCATATCCAGCTATATAATTGGCAAAAGCACCTGGTAAATTTGCTATGGGTGATAGAGTAACAATTAACTGCCTCGTTGGTCTAGTGGTTTGATGTAAGGTCGCAGACCGGAGGTCCTGGGTTCAATTCTCAGGTCGGGCCAATAAAAATTTATTGGGTTTATCTGTCAGAAAATTCTCAGTAGCAGCCCGGAGTCTGAAAGTTGGAAGCGTGTACACTCCCGTGCCTCAGAAAGCACGTAAAGCCGTTGTTCTTTCACTTGAACTCTTTCCGGTCGTGTCGGATTGCCGCCTCATTGGATTTTGAGAGTTAGGGAATAAAGAGTGCACATGTGTTTGCGCACACACTTGTCCACTATAATATCTCCTGCGTAGTTGGTTAATCTCTCTTGAGAATGGCCGCCGTGGCCGAAATTGGTCTGGAGGACATTATTATTTATTAATTATTATTATTCCAGGTTAGAATAATAGTGAATGTATCAGTCCGCTTCTCCGATGCCGAAACATTTGACTTATGTACAAATTCTGCAGTTATTAATTAATCTTTGCGATTTTCGGTCAAAAGACCTTGCGCAATTTTACTTCATAATGTACTTTTATTTAATGTTCTAAGCCATGTTGTATCATTGAACCTCTTTATATGTTGTTGCTGAACGTGACACATAATCTCTTACCTGACCAACTGTTCAATAATTAAAAACTACATGTGGTCTAGCGCACTTTTATACTTGGTGGACCTCACACTTAAAAGTGAACAAATTATTGTTTAAAACGATTTAGAGATTTTCTTACCTTCGTTTTTACTACACAACTTCTATCTTTCTATATAAACGCATTATATATTAATGTATACATACAAACTTTTTCCTGTATGAAATGAGTTAAATTCTGTTCACACTCATCTACGATTCAACATTATGACGTTGTTTCATAACAAGGGAATGAATGAAATAGATAACTTCTTAATTTCCTTTCTTAATAATGGTATTCAGAGGGTCAACCAAAATAAATATGTTATGTTGTCTTAATTGCTATAATGATCCCTCAAGGATCAGTACTTGGATATTTTCTATTCATCATATATGTATATAAATGACATGCCTGAGTGAACCAACATAGTATGGTATTGTTTGCTGATATTATAATATTACTTTTTAAAATAAAATTGGTATTGGTGTTAACCACAGACACAGAGGAATCAGTAGATAGTCAATGGTCTAGGATCCAGCCAACAGTGAACACCATTGGAAAACAGGTGCTTGGCACTTCGAAGGGAGGCCGCGTCATCGACAAGGAGACGTGGTGGTGGAATGGCTCAGTACAGGAGGCAGTTCGAGAGAATAAGACACAGTTTAAGAAGTGGCAAGAGACCAAATCTCCTGAAGACCGGAACGCATATAAAGCAGCTAAATGTGCCACCAAACGAGCAGTTGCCAAAGCCTGTTACCAGACGCTGTCACCTCTGTATGACACGCTCGAGACAAACGAGGGCCAAAAGACTATCTTCCGTTTGGCAAAGGCTCGGGAGAAAGCGACACAAGACATAACAAAATGTCTTTGTGTCAAAGACTCTAATGGCACTTTGGTTTGCGATGCAATTAAGGTGAAGGAGAGGTGGCGCGGCTACTTTAACGTGTTGTTTAATACACAACACGCTAATGTGTCTCCTCCAGAACTGCCTCCTAATCTCGGACTTGTTGCACCGGTAACACCTGACGAGGTACTCAAATGTCTTCGTACAATGAAGAACCGAAAAGCCGTAGGCCCTGACGACTTGCCGATTGAAGCGTGGAAAGCGATGGGTTCTCATGGTGTGAACCTACTTACTGACCTTTTTAACCGAATACTTACTAGCCGGAAGATGCCCAACTCTTGGAGATTGAGTATCATTACTCCAGTATATAAAGGCAAAGGTAGTGTACAGGACTGCGAAAGCTACCGCGGTATTAAGGTTATGTGCCACACCATGAAACTCTTCGAACGCGTAATCGATTCAAGGCTTCGGCAAGAATGTATCGTCTCGGAATGTCAATATGGGTTTCGCCCAGGCTGTGGAACCATAGACCCCATCTTCGCCCTAAGAATACTGACCGAGGCCCACAGAGAAAAGAAGAAACCGCTATACATGGCGTTTCTAGACCTGCAGAAGGCATTTGACTGCGTCCCACGCCAAATAATCTGGTGGGCTTTGAAGACGAAGAATGTGCCACAAATCTATATTGACATTATCCGAGACATGTACCATAATTCGGAATCAATAGTAAGGACCGCCGTTGGCGACACGCGCCCTTTCCCGATCACAGTTGGTGTTCACCAAGGCTCGGCCCTGAGTCCTTTTCTGTTCAGTGTAGTGCTTGACGTTGTCACAGCGAAAGCCCATGAGCCGTCTCCCTAGCTCATGATGTATGCTGATGACATTGCACTGGTAGATGAGGACAAGCAGATATTGGAGCAAAAGGTGAACCAGTGGAAGGGTGTGCTAGCGAGGGGTGGTCTGATGCTAAATGTTGCGAAGACCGAGTATATGGCCTGTGGCAGTACGGACCCCGAACCCATAAAGATAGGCGGAGAATCCGTTCATCAATCATCATCATCAACAGCCAATCTTTGTCCACTGCTGAACATAGGCTTCTCCCAAGGTGCGCCAAAGCTCCCTGTCCTCCGCCTTCCGCATCCAGTCGGTGCCCGCCACCTTCTTAAGGTCATCGGTCCACCTGGCTGGAGGGCGCCCTACGCTGCGTTTGCCGATCCGCGGTCTCCACTCTAAGACTCGTCTGCTCCAACGGCCATCGGTCCTACGACATACGTGACCAGCCCACTGCCACTTCAGCCTACTAATTTTGCAAGCTATGTCGGTGACTCCGGTTCTTTTCCGGATAATCTCATTTCTGATCTTATCCTTCAAAGATACTCCGAGCATAGCTCGCTCCATAGCACGCTGAGCGACTTGGAATTTTTGGACTAGTCCCGCAGTTAGTGTCCACGTTTCGGCACCGTATGTCATGGCAGGTAAGACGCATTGATTGAAGACTTTCGTCTTCAAACATTGCGGTATGGACGACGTGAGGACTTGACGAAGGTTGCCAAATGCTGCCCATCCCAAGCGAATTCTTCGATCGGCTTCCTTCTCGAAGTTGTTCCTACCGACTTGTATAACCTGTCCTAGGTAGGTATATTCCCTAACAACTTCGAGAGGTTTCCCTTCGACGTATATCGGTCCCGGCACAACATGCCTATTGAACATGACCTTGGTCTTGTCCAAGTTCATACCGAGACCGACACGCCGGGAAGATTCACTAAGGCTACGCAGCATTCTGGTTAGTTGTTCCAGCGACTCCGCTATGATGACGATATCATCGGCAAATCGAAGGTGTGAGATGTACTCGCCGTTTACATTGACCCCACATCCAGTCCAATCCAGCGTCTTGAACACGTCTTCCAACGCGTTGGTGAACAGTTTCGGAGATATTACATCCCCCTGTCTCACCCCTCTGCGCAGTTGGATCGCCTTCGTCTTACAGTCCTGGATGTGGACAGTCATTGTAGCGGCGTTGTATAGACATCTCAGTACCTCGATGTATCTCCAGTCGATATGACATCTCTGCAATGAGTCGAGCACTGCCCAGGTTTCGATGGAGTCGAAGGCTTTCTCGTAGTCCACAAATGCCATACACAGCGGCTGATTGTACTCTTCGGTCTTCTGCACAATCTGCCGAACAGTATGAATGTGGTCCACGGTGCTGTAGCCTGATCGAAAGCCGGCTTGCTCTGGGGGCTGGAACTCGTCAAGTCGTCTGGCGAGACGGTTCGTGACGAATCTTGAGAACAGCTTATACACGTGACTCAGGAGAGAGATTGGTCTGTAGTTTTTCAAGAGGGTTTTATCACCTTTCTTGAAAAACAGTACCACCTCACTCCCGCTCCACGTTTCCGGGGTCTTGCCATGTTGGATGACGGAATTAAAGAGGCTTGCTAGCTCTTTCAGGACCGGAGTCCCGCCTGCCTTAAGCAACTCTGTTGTGATTCCGTCATCTCCCGGAGCTTTGTTGTTTTTAAGCTGTTCTAGAGCCGCCCTAATCTCGCCTTGGTCAACGACCGGGAGCTCCTCGGAGTAATGGTGCGTAAGAGGGGCGCGCTGGTCATCAGGACTGATTCCCACAGGTTTATCCGATCTTGAAGAGAACAACTGCCCAAAAACCTCTCTACTTCTCCAACAATCTCAGGCCTAGAGGTAACGACCCCACCATTTTCAGTTTTAAGTTTTGTCAGACGCGGCCTCCCAAACTTGCGAGCGAACACTTTCGATCCTCGATTTTGCTCAATCGCAGCCTTGATGGCACGGGTATTGGAGCATCGGAGATCGCGTCGCGTCAGCGTTTTTATTTTTCGGTTTAAGGCCTTATCTGACAAAAACGATGGTAGTTCTCGTCGTTTCCTCATGAGCTCGAGTGTCTCAGCAGAGAGTTTTGGTGCGTTGTCTCTTTTCTGTGGCGGAAAACACTTGCGGGATGTGTTTTGCAGTATTTTGACCAGCGTGTCGGTTTTCTCATCAATACTGCTTACGGTTTCCAACGCGGTAAATTGATTTTGAATTTCCATTTGGAACTTTTCGGCACCTTGAGCAGCTTGGAGCATGGTAGGTCGGAGAGTAGACCTCATCATTCGCGATCTTTCAGCTTTAAAGTCGATACCTAGAGTGCCTCGAACCAAGCGGTGATCACTTCCGGTATTAAACCTGTTGATCACTGAGACATCTCTAAATATGTGCCTTTTATTCGAAATGATAAAATCTATCTCGTTCCTTGTCACGTTATCGGGGCTTCGCCAGGTCCACCTCCTCTGGGGCTTCTTTTGAAAGAAAGAATTCATCAAAAAGAGACCCTGCGCTTCGAGAAAGTTTACCAGCATTTGCCCCCTGTGATTTCTGCAGCCCAAGCCGTAAGGTCCAACTTTCGATTCACCGCTATTATGTACTCCCACTTTAGCATTAAAGTCTCCCATAACAACATTGTAGTGGGCCTTCGAGGTGTTGTTGAGGGCCTTTGCGATGTCCTCGTACATCGCTTCGACCACATTATCAGAGTATGCCGAAGTTGGCGCATATACCTGTACGACCTTCAGAGAGTATCTGTCGGAGAGTTTTAGGACAAGGTACGCTACCCGGTTCGACACACTACTGATTTCCACTGTAATGTGGTGCCCTGAGAGAGGAATGAAAGCCAAGACTGCTGAATAGATACTGCCTTTATTTCCAATAGGTCGTACATTAAATAGGTACAAAATTAGGTTACGTAGTATATAATGATTAATAAGTATGTTTAGTTAATATAATCTATTCACTACATCTCATCTCCACCGCAATAAAAAAATAAAATAAACAATACAATTTATTTTATTTTAGTTTATATTACGAATGTTCATATAGTATAATGTCATATTATAATTACTATCTTTACAAACTTTTGAAGTAAGTATTTAGTACATAAACTTTTAACAAAATTGTTAGGTAATTGGTTCAAAATACATTTTTGTTCTGTTTTTGTGAATAACATAGTTTTTATTATCCTTAATTATTTCTACATTGGGTGAACATTCCCTTATTACTTTGTATGGACCTGAATATATGTTTTGGAACTTACTGCCGGTTTCATTTTTTATTAAAATCAAATCATTCTGTTTATAAGTCACAGGGTTTATATTACGATCATACTTATCTTTTCTTTTTAATTTACTTGCTATTAAATTTTCTCTAGCCTCTTTTTGTGACGTTTGTAATCTGAATTTGAGTTCCAAAGGATAATTATCAAAATTGTACAAAGGATCAACTTGTGCTGATCGCAAATTAGATGGTAAAATACATTTCTTACCGAACACCAACTCATAGGGAGTGAACTTAGTCTCCGTATGTACTGCAGTGTTATAGGAAAAACACCAAAATGGAAGCCACATGCTCCAAGCTTCTGAGTGATTGTCTGTCTGTATTCGCAAATAGTTACCTAGATGTTTGTGAGAATTCTCCAAGGCACCGATACTTTGATGATGATAAGCAGTAGATTGCAGCTTGTTAATATGCAAAAGTTTACAAACCTCTTTCATTGTGTCCGATAAAAACTCCGTTCCCCTGTCTGTAGCTATCTCCTTCGGAATACCATACCTGAGTATAAAATTGTTTACGAAGTTCCTGGCTACCTCATCTGACCTTTTTGATATTAATGGGTAGGCCTCAACATACTTGCTCAACTCACATTGTATAGTTAAAATGTACACATAATTATTGTACTCTCTCTCTAACGGCCCTACTATATCTAAATATACCTTTTCAAACGCTGAAGTTGCCGTCGAACTAATTGTCATAGGTTCCTTAGTATAATGTGAGGAATGTTTTTGTTTTTGACATTTGTCACACCTTTTTATAAATTCTGTAACATCAGCTTCTAATTTTGGCCAAAAATAATATTTCTTTATGTTATTTACCATTCGTCTTATGCCGGCATGGCCACTTGTGGGTAATATATGAAAATCGTTTCAAATTACACACTTATCGTCTTTATCAGTTATTCTCTTTGTTCCCCTTAAAATACATGTACGTGGTCCGGACCAACTACATATGTTATTTACTTCATTTATTAACTTTTCCACAAATTTATTATTTTTCTCAGTCTTAATAAAGTACACTTCTTTAATATTTATTTTCCCACAAAATATTTTCAGCTCTCTCACAAATTCGCCTGGCGATAGTTGCGATCGAGAAGCTAAATTAATAAAAATAGTATCCATTGAGGGCACGTAACTCAAACATCCCTTCTCATGCGTTATCTCTCTCAATTTACGATATCGATTTAATTCATAAGCGCTTATGAAACGTAATTCCGTGAAATATTTCGGTTTGCTATGTACTTCTACAAGTTTTGGTTGATCAGTCCCATCGTTTTTAGAAATAATAGCATCCCGTTGTTGCTTAGCCATCTGGCCACGCGTCATTACATTCATCACCGTTTGATTCATCTCTTTCAAGTCCTCAGAAGTTAAATGCAAACGTGAAAGTGCGTCAGCGGCAGAATTATTCTTCCCTTTTAAGTATTCAAGTACAAAATCGTATTCTTCTAATGCTAACCTAAATTTAATTAAGCGGCTAGATGGATCCCGCATTCCAAATAAATAGATAAGCAGCTTATGATCAGTCTGAATTTTGAATGTCCTACCATACAAATATGGTCGAAAATGCTTCACGGCCCATACAATCGCAAGCAGTTCCTTCTCAATCGTTGGGTACCTTTTTTCTGCTTTGTTAAGACTACGACTGGCATAGGCTACAGGCCTACCGTCGCTGTTGCATAAAACTGCACCTACCCCATATCCTGATGCATCTGTTTGTAAAATAAATTGATTAGACTCCGAAAAATCAGGGTATTGCAATACAGGATGGGATATTAAATTTTGTTTCAACAGTTCAAATGATTTTTGGCATTCCTCATCCCATTTAAAAATAACATTTTTTCGACACAAATTATTTAATGGATGTGCTTTTGTTGCAAAATTAGGAATAAATTTCCTGTAATAATTTACAAACGCAACGAATCTTTTTACTTCGTCGACTTTAGTAGGAACTGGGTAATCTTTAACGACTTCTATTTTATCAGAATCTGGTATGACACCCTCTGCTGACACAACATGACCCAAGTATAATAGTTCCTTCTGTAAGAAAATACACTTCTGAGGATTTAACTTTAGATTAACTTTACGTAATCTTTCAAAAATAGATTGTAAATTCTTAATATGACTAGGTAAGTCTCTACTAAAACAAACTAAATCGTCTTGGTACACCAGACATTTTTCGTATGTTAACCCTGTCATTGCCATAGTCATCATACGCGAAAATGAACTAGGACTGGTTTTTAAGCCCATAGGCATTCTAGTCATCTGAAACTCTCCGGAACAAAAAGCAGTATACTTGCGACTGTCTGGGTCTAAGCTAACATTATAGTAACCTTGATGTAAATCTAAATGAGAAAAATACATGCAACCAGATAACGAATCTAAAATTTCTGTTATATTTGGAAGAGGAAATTTGTCATCATGTATACTTTTATTAAGTTTTCTGTAATCTATGACCAAACGCCATTTTTTGTTTCCATTTTGGTCACTTTTCTTTGGCACCAACAAGATTGGACTGGACCATTCACTTTGACATGGTTCAATAATATTTTCTTTCAACATTTGATCAATTTGGTTTTTAATTTCATTTTTTAAAGCATGAGGCAATCGATAAGGTTTTGAAAAAATTGGTTGTATATTCGGTTTTACTTTAATTGAGTGTTGATAAATATCAGTGGTTGATAACTTGTCCCCTTCCAAATAAAAGATATCGGGATATTTCGCACATAAACTTTCTATGTTAATCCTTTCCTCTTTATTTAAATTATTTAACTTCAATTTTGACAAGAGTGTTTTAACTCGCGATGCATTTTTCTCGACCTTATTAAAGTTACAAATATTATATTCCTTTAAATTTTCTATATTAAGTTTAATTTCAGACAAAGTTATATCTTTTGAAGTCGTATTCAAAATTCGAACGGGTATTTTGCCATTAATTGGATATACTAACGTACTCGCTATAAATACTCCCTCACGTACTTCTTTTGTACATACCACACATTCCTCTGTTAAACTGGTATTAATATAGTGAATTGATTCTGATCTGGCAGGTAACGACAATAAATGACTACACGAGTCTATTAATTGCATAGATATTTGTTTAGATTCACTGATCCATAAAGACAGACTATTATGTTTCATATCAATCACCGCTCCATACTTTCCTAAAAAGTCTTGTCCTAAAATACCATGCGACTTACAAGGTAACGTGTCAAATACATAAAACTTATGACTAATATACTGCCCGTGTACTGTCAACTGTAAACATACGTATCCGATAGCCTGTACCTTTCCACCTATCCCGTTTATTGTTATGTTTTCTTTGTTAATTGGAACGTTGAAATCTAAAACATGTTTATGTTTTATAGCTGAAATTGAGGCTCCCGTATCTATGAGCCAGTTAAAAGCGTATCTGTCTTTATAAAATAATTTTATGAAGTAACTACTATCGCTGGCTAGAATACTATATGTTGTAGGCACGAAAAAAATCATTTTCAGGTTCCGAATTCTGAGTGGATGCACTCGATTGAGGCTGTAACTCATCAGTTATTATTGTCCGAATCTGTCCTTTGAATGGTCTATGACCCCTAGAATAATTATTAAAAGTTCTACCTCGATATGGCGCTCTACCCCGTGGCGCTCCCCGTGGCTGAGATTGTGGCTGCTGGACCCATTGTCCAGTCTTGGTATGCGACTGTCGCCCGTTGTAGCTAGGGTTGCCTCGGCAACGGTCAGTATTGTACGTACCTCTTGGAATGCTTTGATGAGAAGGCGGCCTGGAAGTGTTTTTAAAGAAACGATTATTATTATGCCTTGTTAGTGTAAACACTTCAGCAGTTGAACTTGAACCTGAAATGTCCTCATCGATTGCGGCCTGAATCGCGTCTTTCAAATTTTCAAATTTTTGAGCCGTAATAATAGTGCCAATCCTACGATTTCTCAATCCGTCGCTAAATTGACGAATTGCCTGTTTCTCGTTAATAGATTTTAAAATATTAAATTTTTCAACATTTCCCTCAGATTGAGAAATTGTAAGATCAACGAATAATTCGGATAAGGTTTTTCCGAAAACATCTATAGATGCATCATTTTGCCTGCAATTAAAAAACTGTTTTTGCAAGGCATTTGTAGATTTTTTCGGTAAAAGTAACCTTTTCATATCATTTACAAGATCAGTTACAGTGTCGTATTTCGTTGCTAATTTTAGCTTGGCAGACTGCGACAATCTGCTTTTCAAAGTAAAAGATATTAAATACGTCTGTGACTCAGTATTGAGAACCGAACTATAATACTCAATACCATCGATAAGTTGTCGTAAATTAGAAAGCTCATCATTCATCACTGGCAATAAGCTCAAAGCTACCTTCAGGTCGAATTTATCCATTGTTGAAAAAATACTAGAACCGTCTGAAATTCGACACAACTCAGTAATTTCATCAAACAATTTCTTAATATCCGTACGATATTTTTCAAAAATAAGACGCTCGTCCTTTTCAATGCTTTTCAGTTCAATACTTTCTATATAATTATTATATTGTGCAATAATACATTTAGCTTCGTCTAACTTAGTCTGAAATATTTTACCTTGTCGTCTAGCGGGTCCTATTTTAATTAAATACTGTCTCACTACTAATAAATCTTCATATAATTTCTTTAAAAATGTTGCCATAGAGTTTAAAAATACTTAATATGCATAATAGAATATTAACATACCTGTTTTAAACCCTGGATCCTCCACATATAATTAAGAATTGTAACATTTATAATAATACACGAGTATACATTATATATTTAGTTACATACATTTAGTTATACATATTTAATTATACTAAGTTTAGATAATATTTTTAACTAATAAGTTTTATTTTTTTATTTTTATATATTATATTATAACAATATTGATTATACGTTGGTAAATAAGGCTACAGTCCACTAAATAATGTCCATAAACTTGCCGAAATTCCGATGTACGCGAAAAGAAATACACATATTTATGTAACCGCACTTCACCTCATACCACTTTATACGCTTTTGAACACTTTTACACTTTACTATCATCGATCTTCAAATCGGGGTAACCCTGGCGCCGTCGAAAGGAGAGTTGTCGCACCCTGCTGCCACTCGCGTTCAACTCAAATTCCTGCCGTATCCATCTCGTATGACATTTCCGATACATCCGGAATACTCCATACAGGACTACCAAAACTAGGCAAAGTACCTCCACGCATAACAGGGCGCTCGACGTTTTCATGTGAAATCGGAACTCCTCGATTGGTGCATCATTTGTGCCCCCAGCTGCATTTTGTGCTATCACGATCTTCTCTTCTTTAGACTGCTGTTTCCCCATTTTCGAAGCACACTTTTACCACACTAGCACCGCTGTCGTCAGTTTTAATAGAATTTTTTTTTATTATTATCCGACGATTGCATTGTGACGAGAAGACGTTGTTTATAAATCACTGTCCATATATGTAAAATCGGTCGGCGACGCGGCGGCGGACGGTGTCAGAATACTCGCGCGCGTGAATCTACTTTTGGCAGGGTCGCCATGTAATGTGGTGCCCTGAGAGAGGAATGAAAGCCGAGACTGCTGAATAGATACTGCCTTTATTTCCAATAGGTCGTACATTAAATAGGTACAAAATTAGGTTACGTAGTATATAATGATTAATAAGTATGTTTAGTTAATATAATCTATTCACTACATCTCACCACAATGCTGCTAATGAGATCCTTTTTGACCAGAAAACCGACACCACCCTGGGAGAGGTTATCACCTTCGCGGAAGTAGAGTAAGTTACCGGACTCTAGAGTTATCGTGTCCTCCCCCTGTCTTCGGACTTCAGATAACCCCAGTATATGCCAGTTTATATGACTTAGCTCTACTTCTAATTCGGCGAGGTGATGGTCCTAACGATGGCCTTAACGAGCGTCCATTGTACGTTGCCATATTTAGTCGCCTTTTATGGTAGCCTGCCATGAACCGGTGATTCTTTGCACCCCCTGCCCTGCCGATACCGCGACCGCTACCTTGGTCGGGCCTAGCGGGCTTGCCGGTAACTGGGGGCCTTTTTTTTGGCGCATCTACCATTGAGAGGTTTGCCCATACTCGCCACGCTGGGCAGGCGTGTTGGCGAGCGCAGTAGGGGGTAAGATGCTTATGGGGGGGACGCTGCTGCCCATCCCCCCTTTCCCTTTCCCTCAGTCGCCTCTTACGACACCCACGGGATGAAATTGGGGGAGTACTATTCTAAGCCGGTACTCCGAGAATCCGTTATCAAGACGGAAAATTTAAATACCTCGGGTCCGTACTGCACGAGTCTGGTACGATCGACCACGACGTCAGAGCTCGAATAAACGCAGCTTGGGCCAAATGGCGGGAAGTCACCGGGGTAATCTGTGATCGCAGGATACCGGTGAAATTAAAGGGCCTGGTGTACAAGTGCATCATCCGACCAGTCTTATTGTACGGCAGCGAGACGTGGCCAGCTCTCGCGAGACATGTTCAGCAACTTCACGTCGCGGAAATGAAGATGCTGCGGTGGATGTGTGGCGTTACGCGACTAGATCGTATTCGTAACGAGCACATCCGTGGTAGCCTTGGCGTTTGCGATATAGCGGATAAGTTGCAGGAAAGCCGTCTCCGTTGGTTTGGCCACATTAGCCGCAAACCGCCAGACTATGTTGGGAACCGATGCCTGGACTTTGTTGTCGAAGGCCCTAGATCCCGCGGCAGGCCCAAGAAGCGCTGGCTCGATGTTGTGAGGGACGATATGAGAGAGCACGATCTCACTAAAGACGACGCTTTCGATCGGGCAAAGTGGAGGCAAAGATGTAGGAAAGCGGACCCTGGCATTTGTAGGCCGGGAAAACGCTAGGAAGAAGAAGAAGACTTTTTAAAATAAAATTAAAACAGGTACATATATATAAATAATGCTTTGTCAGATTTACTATATCGGTTTATTGTAAATTATCTAACGTAAATAATAAAAACACAAAATATGTACAATATAGCACAAGAAATATAAGAAGAAAAATTAAAAACTCAGACCCGACTAAAAAAAGATCTGACTACCTGAAAAGTATGACGTTTTATAAATTGTCGAGTTAATTCAAGCGACGCAGCGAATAAGAGCTATCATGAAATATATTTTTAAAATGTGCTAATGAATCCTTTAATATGGTACTTTTAATTTGATACTTAACATCGCACATTGTGACTATCGAATAAATTATACACTCACTTTTGAACTAAAATTCTGCACCAAAAAATATATCCATTTTGTTACTAACGCTGATACATGCAAAAGTGAAAATCGTGCAAATGTAATGCTCACTTTTGGCGAAGGCATTCGTTCCTATTAATTTGCAAAAAAGCCTAAGAAAAGAAAAGACTCAATGTTTTATTTTATTTTTTTAATTTATTGGTGGTACATTTTAATATCTGTCGGTGCGCAGTCGCTAACGGAAAATACATTCACATATTATTACGTTATTATATTTCAATTTAGTTAGAAAGGCAATTTTTTTCATAAGAATCATTATTTTTTCACTATTATAACTTTTATTCATTTAATTATGCAATATACTTATTATATTCATGTATTTATTTTAAGCACAATTCGTTTATGGTTTTATTAATATAATAAATTAAACACATCTTATCTTTGAATGTAAACACTAAATATATTCCATATGAATCATGGATTTTTTGACCTTTGCTCCTGTTATCATATATAATATAGGTAGTCAATAGATAAACTTAGAATACAGCTATAACAATTGATAACTCAAGTTCAAGAACTCATATGATTGTAATTTTGCCTAATTATAAATCATCCAAATTAAAAACAACTTATATCATTCTGAGAGTGAAATTGCGACGCTTGTATATGAAACTTTTCAATTTCTGTCACGTGTTCAATTTTACATGTTGTTTTTTAATAATGCATATCCTTGAAATTGAAATTTCTGCACGTGCAGAATTGTTCCAACCCACGGGCACGCTTATAAAACTTATTAATATTAAAAACAAAAAACCAATATTATGATTAAAAAAATCGCGAAAAATATCGACTACCTTCAAATGTCAGCTAAATATATGTAAGAGTGGATACCACTGAAGGTTGTTAATTTAGAATGATTACCCCATGTATCTGTATCACGTGAATATGAGATATCAATAACAATATGTTGGTTGTATTTAAACTAAACATATATAGCTAAAGACAGATTACTTCATGATCAGTAGGACTATTCCGCAGAAATCAGTCGTGAAATATCAGAAAGTGATATGTGATATTGACAATAATAATTATATAATTTCAAGAATACACGCATCAAAATATTATATCACCATATATATTACGTAAGTCAGTTGTCAAAATTTCGTGAGTGAGGAATGATGTGTTCTTATAGAATAGCCAATGCTTAAAATATATTTAAAACAGGATTAAGGGAATAATTACGCTGACGATTTTAAAACAAATATCATTTTATCCGTTTAGACGTGTGACGTGTGATGATAACAGTATTCAAGCTAAGTGATAAATAAACAACAGGCAATGTGATTTTATATTGTCTGCTATTTCAGTGATAAAGGAAGAAGAGTTATTGGATCTCCCGATAAGTATCATCCTTATTCATAGACATTGAAAACACGTCGACACAGAAGTCGTTACGTTCTATGTATATTTTTGTGGATTTGTAAAATAATTTTAAAAAAATTATTAACATCTGACTAAAGATTGTTTTCTTAAATGAAACTGATAATGGAGTTCAAAATTAAAACATTAAAATAAAATAACTATTTGAACAATAATATACTTTATTTCTATATATTTCAATACTATTTTAGCTGATTACAATTTTTATGAAGACATAATAATATATTCCATAACTATATGGAGTAAAGCACATTAATTGAATATATTTCTTACATCTGCTTAGGCTTTGGCTTCTGCGGGCTTTTGATTTAGTTGTTCAAACTGAAATAAAACATAATCGATATACATTTTATACATTATCTTCTAGTTTTAACCGCGATCATACTTGTTTATTATTATTTTGCCCGACGTACCGACCGACTTGCGCCTGTTCAAGATATTATCGCGTTTAAAACTATACTTTAAATGTTCGTGATGTAATGTGATATTTTTTTATTCATTTATAAATCTAAATAAAATGTTGTATCTGGATAAAATTTTCTATTTGATTATATCTTTTATTTGATAAATAAAGTGTAGTGTTCTTAGCCATGCTAACATTATGTAACACATCATGGCGTGAAAAGATTTACAAAAAATACTTTTGGATATCACGTGTCATGGTTTTTTCGATTCTACAAGTTATATTTGTCTTTAAAAATAAATATTGTCTATTTTAATTACTTACTGCGCCATGCACTTTGTCAACAAAGTCATTAAATCCTTTCTTGAGTTTTTCGGGGTCAGCAGCATCTTTAAGAGTGTTTAGTACTTGGTCTCCAAATTCTTTGAACGGGTCAGGTTTTGTAGTTTCTGCATCCCGTTTCACAAAAGCATGAACCTGTATTTAAACATATTCATTTATAAAATAACGCATTCAACTTAGCTATTTGAATTACTGATATATAACTTATGAGCTAGTTTACCCCGTAGCTTTGTTCAAGCTGACGTATTTTCTCATATTAGAGCAAATTATAAAGAAATTTTAACCATACGCGATTGAGACTGATATTCAAACAAAATCTTTAAAAAACGTAAATAATTGGAGATAATTATAAATTTGAATCTCTATTTTTGGCTTAATTATATCACTAGAACAATCTTCGTATACGTAAATCGTGCGTTTAGTTATGCATAAATAGGACTAAATAATGAAATATACTTACATTGACGAGGCAGACAGCCAGAAGGACAATTAATAGCTTGTTCATCTTGATTTTTGACACTACCTTACGACAAAACTCCTGATCACGCACTGATGCTTCCTCAATGGCTGACTACTTTAGCTGTCCTCTTATCGAATAATAATCATGTTTGTTCATCTTATCTTCGACCAGAGGTCACCAGTTCCAGTAAGATAATTAATAAATTTGTTTGCAATCATCATTTGTGCGCTGTGAATTCTAATAATCTAGGTAGTTTACTATTTGACGATGTTTCAAACTGGTTACTGGGTAAAATAGATACATAATACGTATTAATTTAAGTTTAGAATTGCATACAGTTCGAAATATTATTTTTAAGTAAAACATTGGCTTACATACTTATATACAGAATTTGTTTTTATATCGTACAATTTTAGTCATCCTATGAAATATTATAATTATCTACTAGCGATTTATCCACGGCTTCATTCGGATTGCTTCCATAGTTCTTTCTTCAAAAATGAAGACTTTTTGTCACTATCTTAGAGTAAAAATTTTTAAAAATCCTTCTTTAGTTAGCACTAACTGTATAAAAGTAACTCGTATGTAAATTTGTATTTCATGTTTCTAGTCCCAGTAGTTCCGACTGTGCTTTGATGTTATGTCAGTTAGTCCGTTAATTTCATTAAGGGGACACGTCGAATACTCGTGGCAAAAATCTGATAGTATTTAGACATTCTCAGATAATTCTAAAGAAGTAATCGAAAAAATTGAATATAAATAATAAAATTTGCATTAAATTATTAAAGAAGCGAATTATAATTATTTTACTTGATATATTTTTAAAATACCGCGATGAAATAAATTGACTCTAATAATATAAAATTCTTACATTATGTGCTTCATCTTCTATTATATTTTTATAATTTATATTTCTGACGTTTTGATTGAGTTATTATTAATATAAACCCGGGTTTGTACAATAACATTGTCATCCAAATATTACGATACCATAATAACTGCTGTGTTCATTTACGAATATACGCGCGAGTCGAAGTGCGTGATAATCTATTTTCTTTTACTGTTTCTGTCAGAATTTCTTTTAAACTTCCTCTCACGTACACATTTCGTATTCTACACATTCTTGTCATTCCTAGCATCCATCTCAATATTCTCTAAATTTCGGCAGAATGCATTATACCTTTCATTCGTCATGTTATTGGCCTATAACCGATCGTAACAATATGTTTGGTGAAAGTTTCACACAATTTAGTTTCTTTAGTAATTTTAGTTCACGATTTTGTGAATTTTTACACCCAGGTTTTGTCCTAACGTCTTCGAGATCATCGTACTCTAAGTGAACTGGACTTCTAGCGTATTCTTATAATTACCAACGAAAACTGTGTAATCAGCAAACAGCATATACCAGGGTTGCTCTTTTTGTATTTCTAATTTTATAACGTAGATTACTAACGAAGAGATTAGGTCTTAAAGGCGACTTCTGTTGAAGGCAAACAACACACTGAATTCGTCGACGATTATAGCTGCCGACTAAATCTTTTCACTCAAATGTCTGTATGATATATGCAGTTATCACCACCCAATTAATGCGGGAACTCAGGTCATATAACTTCTCGAGGTCAACGAACACTTAAAACCAAAAATTTTAAAACAACAAATTTCAATTTTGAAAAGTATCTCATATAAAAATAATTTAATTGCAAAAGCAAATCAGTTTGATAAGGGAAATTGGAAGATAAATTTCTCTATCCACATTGGATGGAGTGAAATGGATGCGGATCGTTTTCAAAATAAACACGTAAATCTCCTTCGACCGTTTCAGCGTTCACTGGCAGAGATGTCGGTGAAATATGTTCTGTCGGCCATTACTATTTTTTTCTATCTCTCTTTTAAAAAGTACTCAATAGTCACGATTGCCCACACGTATCATATGAAGAGTGTTGGTGGTGTATAATATTAGAGAATTCGTTAAGTTCTAGTGTAACTATTTACATATCGACAGCTATTTATATAAAAATAAATTATGACCTTACTCAGATACTGCAAAATAACGAACATGCTCGACAAAGGAGCTATTCTATAGCGGTTATTGAAATGTAATATTGGTTTATTGGTTACTGAAATATATATGGCTATTGAAATAAAATAAAATAATCTAACTTTCATCTGATATATAAAATGTCATGAGTACATACATATATATACATCCGTTCACTATTCTTATATTAACCAATACGACTGGTTAATATAACTACTAAAAACTAAACTGAAAGGCATTGGCACATTGATTTAAATTACATATGACGTATGTCTGGTTAGTCGCTTATTTAAATGAATGAATGAAATACAAAACATCATTTTTTTAGTACTACTATCTAACTATATATAAATTTATTTCATATATGCAAAAAACTTCCCGGATTTTTGTTAAAACGTCTTGCGAACAAACGGACTGACTGACAAGCTATTCATTTTTATGCTTTGTAAAAGGAATTTTTATTGTTATTATAATCTCAATTCTTAGAACCTTAACTGAGAATATTTAAAAGAAAATATTTATTATTTAATTTTCAAAATGTTCAAATGGTAAATAATCAAAATTGTTACAATTGCTTCTTATCTTAGCAGCACGATACTCGTATACAAGCTCATTAATATCTTAAGCCATTATGATTTAGTGATAAGGCACAGACGATGCCCTTTTGTTTAACTCTAACTTGTAGTATTTGCTTAGGACAGTTTATTTGTTTGCTAAAGATGTAAACGAATGAACGGACATTTCCAGTAAAATATTGAACTAAAGTTTTAATAATATAATTTGTTGAGGATTAAATTAAAAGCGATTTAAATATATAATTCATTTTTATATAGATATGTTCTAATTTGAACAATTTTACTGACTTCAAAGTGTCTGTTATCATGTAATAACTTTCATTCTATCGAGTATCTTAAAATAATGTTTATATTTAATACTGATATTAAGAAAAAATATAAGAAGATATATATTAAGAAAATATAAAAATGATATTAAGAAAAAATATGAGAAGTTATTTCTTGAAAATAATGTCGTTTTAATTTAAACCCTAAGTTCGCGGCATTCTATTAATCGAACACCAAAATTTCAGATTACTGCTCGGCAGGTAGACTCCGTGCAGGCTCAGTGCATTAGTGACGAATATTTTCGGTTAAGCGCACCAGTGAGGTCGGTTTATAAGCGTATATTGTCGATTTGCAATAACAATACAGAAAAAGTCCATAAAATTATATTAGGGCTAAGTGGTAGCTTGGGCCACTTCATGTCACCTCTCTTAATCAATTAGCGGAGGAAAGTTTTACGAGCTCTTGAGAGAGACTTGTTGTACGTGCGTGACGTGTCTTCGTCTTTTGTAACTATGTTTATTGATCAATTCCAGCAAAATGTTAATGTTCAGTCACCAAGAAGTTTTCTAACAGGATGTTTCCTTTCCGACCCGGTGGTTGTTGAGAGTTTGACTATCAATAAGCAAGTATAGTGCTTCATGTTGAATAAAGGATTTTAATTTTGATTTTAACAACTTCACAAACCGCTCTGAATTGCCCCTTTCGTAGAAGTTGCCGTAGTAAACTGTAACGTTGCCCCTTTCGTAGTGAGAGCCCATAATTCCTTTCTCCAACATCGCATACGCATAATACACCTTTCTCTTCAGTAAAACATTCCATAGCAACTAAATCCCTTAATAAAATTAATTAATTGGTTTTTTGATTTCGAAAATATTGAGCAAAATTAATTACTTTATTTATGTTGCATGAATAAGCTTATAATTTTTTAGGTAAGTTCAAATTCACCGCACAAGATGAGTTATAAACACAAGCTAAGCATATGAAAAAATGCTTTCATTAATTAAAGATAAATTAATAGTTATAGATTGCGTTAGGACTGTTGAAGGAAAATAAACCTATTAGTTAAATCGAGGGTTATTTCTTGGGTTTGCTACGGAATTTATTTACGTTTCAAGCGTATGGTACGTACGGCATGTGAGCCTATTTTGAAGATAAATTGCTAAAACATTAACAAGAGTTCCAGTTCGTGATTTCGACCCCTGCTCAAGAGATGCATTTGGTTTAGAGTCCGTGACCTTAATGACTTGTTCATTGATCAATACTAAATGAAAATGGACGCAAGATGACTTCTAGAACGAATCGTAGGTCAAATCCCGCATATGGAAATAACATTGTTAATGGTATATAGAAAACGCATTAAGAATGCAGTACATGAGTTTTTGAATATCGTCAAATGCAATATACTGAATGGTAGATTTACATTAAATTAATTCCTGCTCCATGATGGTTCATTAATCTGCTTGATCGAGCTGAACAGAACTGAGCTATTTAATTTTGAAATATCAGATCAAATTACGTTAAATATTTCTAATTTAAAACATTAATTACAGAATGAATGTTATATATAAATTTATTCTTGCACTTGTATATTGAGCTCACGGTGATATGCATTTTCGAAACTATTATATGATAATAATATTTCAAATAGTTTAACTTTTCAATGTATTTCTCCCAATATAACCTTTGCTATTGAATTGCGAATCAAAAGGTATGCACGAATATATTGTAAATTATTTTATTCGTATAAAAATTTGTTTTATGATGCTCGGAATTATTTTAACGAGTTATTTTCATATCGCACAGAACCGTGTCATGAGCACGTACGGAACGTAATCACGTATGTTTTCATTGTATATCAGTTATTTCAATAACATGCGTATTCTCATTATTGCTTTTAAAAACACATGTTCTATTAATATAGTCTGTAGTTTATTCCTATTTGACGATG
The DNA here is from genome assembly GCA_905147175.2 of Nymphalis urticae. Taxonomy (NCBI): domain Eukaryota; kingdom Metazoa; phylum Arthropoda; class Insecta; order Lepidoptera; family Nymphalidae; genus Nymphalis; species Nymphalis urticae. The sequence continues at coordinate 4,990,133 of LR989995.1, read as the reverse complement.
ATGAAGAAAATGATGATGTTGGAGAAGAGCATTTAACTAAAGAAAAAAAACATACATTGTAAAAGTAAAAATTTTCATCCCGTTACCGAATTATCTTTTTATTTATATTTTATATGAACTGTTAGGCGACGTCCTCATTGGGAGCGATCGTACGACGGTGCGATACGTTTTTCATCTCACGATCAAAGTGGCCGTGCGATGACCTAACAAGTGTCCTAATAGATCGCGCGATGTCCATCGTGTGATGCCGTCGCTCGATGGCTGGCGCTAACGCCACTTTAACGATGGCTCTTTACAAAGATGCACAGTTTTTGCTGTCGGGCAATATTGCTTTTAAAATTGCAAATGACATTGAAAAAAGGAAACGTAGACAACATAAAATACTTTATAGATCCAGGAATCTGCGCGGTGAATTTTTCAACCTTTATTTTGATGTACGAAATAACGTAGATGACTTTTACGATTATTTGTCCATGTCAAAACGCGCGTCGACGCATCACGTAGGTAACCGATTAGGACACTCAAAAGAGATCTGTTGCTTTGATTACATGATCGCACGATCAAACGCATCGTACTCTCGTTATTAAGCATTTCATGTGCTCGCACGATTACTTGCGAGGTTTAAATAGGTCACTGTGTTGAAATCTGTATGTTTGAACTCATCGCACGACGAGAACGCATCGTGTCATCGTGCGATCTTCGCCAATTAGGACGACGCCTTATGTGACAAAAAATATTTTTATCTCTGAAAATTTATAATTTTTATGTAAATAACGCCTATTATAATAGAATTGTTCACATTAAAAATTGGTACTTGTACAAATATATAACAATTATATTCTCTTTATTAAATACAAAGGGATACAATTAAAAATACTAAAAAAGTTCGAACTAAACCACGTCAAGTGACCATGGTAGCTAGAATAAGAATATTAATTACTACGCGAATTGTTATCAAAACGAATTAATAAGAATATTATACATACATAATTAATATGAGGGACTGACATTTTTGTCTGAAATTGCAAAAAATTGGTAAGATTTTCCCCTTATTATTAATCCCTTTGGATTTTTTTTCAAATTGATCTCCGAAGAAACCAAAGACCTGCGTTGTTCGTCGTTAGCCTCCTTAATTAGTTCCAATAAATCTGTTGTCCTCTTTACTATTACATGTGTCTGAAAAATTAAACATACACATATGTTTTCGGATCGCATTATCTATGACTTGACATTTGACAAGCCGGTTAGCGTGGTTGGTAGATACCTGCCTTTCACGTCGTTCAAGGTTGTGGGTTCGATTCCCACCCAGGACAGACATTTGTGTGCATGAACATGTCTGTTTGTCCTGTGTCTAGGTGTAATTATCTATATGAGTATGTATTTACAAAAGAAAAGTAGTATATGTAGTATATCAGTTGTCTGGTTTCCATAGCACAAGCTCTGTTTAGTTTGGGATCAGATGGCCGTGTGTGAATAATGTCCCAAGATATTATTAATATAAATAAACAAAATAGCCACGTATTAATTGGTGTTAATAATATTATTTCAACGCTTCATTCATTTAATATCATTATAATTAATATAAAAAAATAACCCCTTGCGGCGGTTTATAACGATGCTGAGTTACTTTTCCTCTAAATCCCAATAAACTGTTTCTGAGCACATTTTTAAAACTAGATTAAGATGTTTACGTGCCATCAATTAATACAGCACAAATATATCGTATAGCAAACAGAGAACTAACAGCCAGGCTGCTATAATAACGGATCCTTATCTTGTGCTCTGATAAACGATATGTGTGCATGTAATTGGAGTAGCTTTATAGGATGAGCTTCAAGCTATTTCTCTAAGAGAGATTCCAAATCATTTTCTTTTTTTTCTTCCTCGACAAATAAAATCAAAATATTTTTATTCGAATAGACTTTTTCAAGTTATAAATCAAATACTACTACCGGTTTAGAATGGCGATTTTCCCGAGAAGAATGGGCAAGAAAATCAGTATTAATACTTATTTTTACATACAAAATTATATTAATTACATACACTTATTTCCTGCACGAATCCAGAAATCACTCTATCCATGCATTTTTGTCAGACATATATATATATACAGATACAGATATGAATGCAGATACAGAGTTTATTTTTTACGATTAATTGAGGCCTGCTTAGTGACAGCTTAAGTATAAACGATAATACAAAATCTTAATGAAAGTTATGTAACTGACTCTTTTATTTGAAGCGCCTCTTGCTTCAAATAAACCTATATTATCTGTGTATCATTATTTTTATTCATAAATTATTTATTGTATAATAAATAAAAATATAGTTTAAAATGAAAACATAAAAAAAACATTTATTACCATTATTATTACGAATAATGTGTGTATAATATACTTTCAGTTGTATTATTTGCTAAGTATAAATATTATATACAATTTATGTTACATTCGTTAAAAAAGTTAAAATTATTATTTCTTCTAATTATTAAATAAATATTTGTTAAACTTTATAAAATATATTTAATTATTTACGCTATTCAATACCAGGATCACACAAAAACATATACAGTTTTTGACAACGTATTGTAATTTTAGAGGGAATTATATCAATCTAATCTTAAGCTACAGATAAATCACGTTAACCGCTTCTTATATACTATTCGTACAAATAAGGTAAATACAATTTTCATTTAATATATAAATAAAACAACTGGCTTGTATAGCTATTACGTAATATATATTCAAGTTATTTTTTTAACTGTGTTAATTTATAAAAAATGGAATTGATAATTTTATTTGTACTAAAACTATTGTCAGTGGTAGAACAACATTTTAATAATTAACTGTCGGTCGCAGCAACCCAAACCCACCCAAGTTTAGTACCCAAGGTTGGTGGTGCATTGGTGATGTGAGGAATGTGTTATAATTCTTACAGGGCCAATATCTATGGACATTGGTGACCACTTACCATAAGGTGGCCCATTTTCTAGCCTGTCAAGTCAATAAAATTAAATAAATCAGTAGTATATAATACCTAGTAAGGGAAGTCCTAGAATTTAAATTTCTAATTTAAGAGATAGTTATTTATAAAATAAATTTATATTGAGTATATTAATTTATTTATATTTATTCTTAACATAAGGCAGAAAAAATATAAAGGACTTTCACTATAAAAATATTACACAAGTTTATAAACTTGATAACATAATATTAATATAAAAAGTTTAACAAAAACAAACAGTTACTTTTAAATTTTTTTATTCAATTTTAATAAAGGTTTTAGTACATAGTTTTATATATGTTAATACTTGCCAAAATATTATTTATGCAAACACCAATTTATGATTCTGAAATATTCCATTTATTATTATTATGTCAATTTAAGGTTTAATATTATTATTTTTATTCGGCTTTAGCAGCAGGTTCAGTGGCTTTGTCTTGACCCTCTGTTGTAAATTCCTTATCTGCTACAAGTTGAATAATTACGTCATTCATACAACGATCATCATCTTCTTCATCATTAGGACGTCCCAGAAGTGTATCGAACTGGAAAAAATGAATTTGTAGACTACGTTAATCAGCTTGAAGAAGGTTTTTGCGTTTGTAGTAGTGTAATGTGACAACACACATTATAACTAAAACCGGAATAAACCAGTTTGCGCGAGAAATCACATTCCTCGAACTCTCGCGTAGCGTTGGAAGTGTAATTTTGTTAATTATTCTTTTCTTGCTAATTAGTAGCATAATGAATGTTATAATAACGTACTGAGACAAAATTTAATGCAATAACTGTAGAGGAATAGAGAAATGTTTGCGTACATACTATTAAAGAAGAAAAGTAATTTCATGGTACACTAAAATACAATATTAGAACAAATTATCATTTTTATGGTTTTTTGGATAAATTTAAGGAAGAAATCAAAAAAATTATATAAAGTATTTGTTTCATTATTAATCTGCTGACGGTGCAAATTAGAAAGAAGCAAAGTCAGCTTAACGACGTTTTATTTACTACTACTGATGGTCTTTAAGCTGATTTGGCTGTACTCAATAACCAATTGATGAGGTTGTCCTAGAAGATTTCGGTGGACATTCTCAACGAAGAATAGGCAACAGGAGATATTATAGAGCTCGAATGTATGTTCGAACACGTAATCTTATGGTAAAATGTCATTATTACAAACACATATTCTCGTAAGTGAATAATATTTGTTTAGACTTAACGTTCACTTGTCTCGGAATGTTTGAGCTTGTCTCCTGTAATTGTGTATTTTATATCGAACACACAAATAAGAATACACGTATATGCAAACGTAGTACATAAAGAAAATATTAAAGTCATATATATTATATAATATCAAGGTACAGTAATAGCACTGCAAAAATAAATTAAAAATAATATAATTAACTATATTTTTTCTCGGAAACATAAAATTAGCGTAATATCATAAAAGGGTTTAATCGATTCGAAATATCAAAATTGAAATCCTTCTTATCGCGATTAATATTTATGATAAAGAAATATTCTAACGTTTTCTTTGCTATACAGTATATTTGTACAGTCACTTTTATAATATATAAAATTTTAAAAAAAATTAAAAGGTACTAAATTTAAAATTATATTAAAATATTTTCAATAGTCTTCTCTCGTTAAAGACATACAGTAGTAATAACTTTTTAACACATCTTACAAAACATCGAATGTGGTCGATACTCAGGGGCGGACCGTGACTTCGTGGGCTAATAGTTCTTAGGGGCCTGCCTAATACATCAACTAATTGCTAATTTGTCAAAAAACTATTTCAACAATGTTTACAAGTACACGGCATAGGAAAAAGAGAGCCACACTAACATACAACTATGGCATAATTTCAAAAGAAATCAAGAGGACATGTGTAGGCATTAGATTCTGCCCGCGGCTTCGCTCGTGAGATGTGAGATTATATATTATTACAACGAACTAAACTACTAACAACATTAGTGAGGAAATGTTGCTTTATCCTTACTAATTTATATTACTTACACTTATGTGCTATAAATTCATTTATTTGCTCATTATTTCAATGAGCATCAAAACAAAAATCATGATTTTTGATTTCAACGTAAGAATTTTCTTTTGCCGTTTATGTGATATGTGAAGTATAACTTTTAAGTATAAACTTATTAGTAAGCTCAACCCAGTTTACTATTAACAAAAACATTTAGTTTTTCTCTTTGACAAGGATGACCTACTTACAGAACTGCAAATGACTGTTAGCAAGAAAATTCACAGAAAACAAGCATCAGTGAGTACCTCCTAATAGACTCGAGAAAATACAACCACAACCAGCAACGTGGATACCTTATGATAGTATAATGAGAATAAATATATCACATATCGATTTTAAATATAATAAGTTAATAAAAAAAATCGTAAGGTTTTGCTTATTACGCTTATAATAAACAAAAGACCTTTTTTTTTTAATTACTGACAATCAGTCAATACAAAATAACATATTAACAAAACCACGGATCAACACATTTGTTAATTAAAATACAAAACAATATTTTTTGTGAAAAATTTTAAATTAAGAAAATTTTCATATTTTCTATATGAAATGGATGCTATAAATTATAATAAATAAGTAATAGAATTGCGGTTTTTTTAATTATGAATGAAATAATATGCGCGTATGACATTGACATTTGAACTACACTATCTTTTTGCAGATAAAACACATATTCCTAAAGCACTATACACTAAGAAAGAACCATAATAAAGAACCATAATAGTGTTGTTTTATTTTTTCGATTTGAAGATCAAATTTTTTTATCACTGTCTAAGTGCTGTTAAAAATCACAAAACAATCTTAAAACCGCAATATTTATTAGTTATTAATGTTATTGGCTTATACACTATAATATATATGTGTGCGTAAATTATAGTGGAAACACATTTACAAATCTAACTAAACGCTCTTTGGTAAAACTAAACTTAAACTTGTTAATTTGATAAGGTTCTATCCGGAAACAATCAAATATATAATTACATACAATCATATATTGTTTTAATTCTTGTATAATTAATTATTAAAGTATCCTATTTGACAGTTGTCAATCATCCTTTATCGCAGAACAGAGATTAGAAGAATAAATAGACATGCTTAAAATAGCTTCGACTCAAATCTATCCATATTATGTTATATTATTATTATTATTTTTGAATTATATTATTATATACGAATGCAAATTAGGGAATTTTTAATATGTTATACGGGCGTTTCGCGTGTTTTATTTCTCTATTGTAACAGTAAAAGCCTGTGAATGTCCCACTGATGGGCTAAAGCCTCCTCTCCTTTCCTTGAGGAGAAGGCTTGGAGCGTGGGTTGGAGGAATACACAATATGTGGCCAGAATTTCAGTGAAATTAGACACGTGCAGCTTTCCTCACGATTTCCTTTACCGTAAAGCAGGAGATGAATTTAGCACATGAAAATTCAGTGGTGCTTGCCCCGGTTTGAACCCACGATCATCCGATAAGATTCAAGTTCAACCACTGGGTGTAGTAAGAAAATTTGATTAGCTCAATGGCATTTTGCTAAACCGGTGGGACTCAACTATTTATATAAAAAAAAACTTACCAGGAAGTTAATATATGGTAATATAGAATCCAGTTCTCTAGCGATTTCATCATCTATATCTTCGAGTTCATCCATAACTGATGTGAGGTGATAGTTAGTTGATTTCGTCGAATTGTTCACGAATAGATGAAGAGAATCTTTTGAAGCTGACTTGCTGCTTGATTCAAGAGGCAGACATTGTACCTATTGAATTATCAATATTATTATTATTATTTACTTGCCATAATATTAAAACTACACTGTTTAATTATTTGGCCAAAGTAAGAAGAGCCATGAAGTAGTTTCTATTAATGGAGTTAATAGGGCCAATTTCATGGCTCCACAGTGATCCATGCTATGCTAAATAAATGACTTTTCTATCATCTATATTTAATTTCGGTACAGAAACATAATTAAATATATACATAAAATATTGTTTAAATTAGAAGTTTTAATTGAGAATATTTTTTTTATTAATAACAATGCAGTCCATTTTGAAAGCTACGTCATTTTTTTTAAAAGGAAGGATAAACGAAATTTTATAAATTTTTATTTTTAATTAAATAAATTTCGTCACATACCTTTTGAAATGTTTCATACAATTAAAAAATATCTAACAAATTCCTACTTATATAATATCCATAATAAAATATATAAATTCACTATAAAAATGATCGAAACTTAACCATCAACCGTTACGAATTTATAATTCAATATTATTATTTTTTTTTTAGATACAGTTATAGATTAAAAAATTGACATACTTATTATTATTCACGAACTTCCATAAAGTATCTTCTCTTGTTTATAAGTAGTAATATCAGTATGTAAAAAAAAATACGTCGATTTTAGACGACTTGATTTTGAGGACAACACAATAATTTGGTACAATCGAGATAGCCTGGTTAAAAAACCAAGACTTTTGTTTTCATTTGTTTTGACAAGTTCCAAACTCAATGCCAAAACGAATAAATAATGAACGCGTAAAATTTGCACGTTTTATAAACTAAGCCTTACTTGTATGTAAATAAAAGTCAAAATACAAAATCTAGGATTCCGATTTTAATATTATAATATATATTCGATCTATAATAATTTGTTCTGGTTGGTTTGATGAAACGGGGATTTTGTTCTAAATTGCACTCTACAATTTTTAACCAATTTTATAGAGTAAAAAATATAAAACAAGCCTTTTTTACGTTGGCTTAAAATACTATTTTTAGGATTATACAATTAAATTAAAAGTAATTATAGACAAAATACAACTGTAAAACTTACATAGCAAAGCAACGAAGCTAAAACCAAAAAGCAAATATTCGACATTTTGAATGAAATTTAATGAAAACACTTGCACGAAATATTAAACACTAAACAATTCCGTATATTGTACCTGTTTAAATATAAATACATTTTAATGATTTTAGAAACATTAAAAAGTCACGTCTTACAAAATTATCAATTCCGGACGCAAATGCCCCAGTTCCAGTAAGCTATTTCAGCGTCAAACACGACGATAACGCTAGTTTTTCTTATAAACGGTCAAAACTTAAACGTTTCTTTGTCTTAATTTCTTTGTCCGAACATTTTTCCGGTAAAATAACTTTTGATTAGAAAAAATTATAAGTACTTATAAATAAATAAATAATAATAAAAGGTAGAAAATATGCTTATTTTAATAGTTAAAAATGTCTTTCTAAGGAATCATAATAGTCTATTTTATTAAATAAATAAAAATATATATTTGTATTATAATATCGAATTGAAAGTTCACTTGGTCCCGTATAAAGTACTTCCCCGAAATAACCAATATTAAACAAATAAGTAACAATACAAAACAACAACAACATAATACCAATGAACAAACATTATATTCTTGGAATTCTTAAGAATTATAAATTCAATTGCAGATAAAATATTTAATTAATAAGAATGAATATTGATAAAATAACATTTATATAAAATTCTATTATCACGCAAACACATATGAGTGCTGAATTTTGTTCACGAGGGTATAGATATATTAGTTCTTTATCAGGTTTTATATAACAGTATGATGAAAGCCAGATATGATTGATCATTGAATATTTCTTATAAATAATATAAACTTATTACAAATTTATATTCTAGGTGAATTAAAGGTAAAGAAGGGATAAGCTTGTATCTATTTTACACTAAAAATTGTGACCTTCAAACGCCCTGCTCACCCGACTCAATAATTTTTTACCCCTTCAGAGGTGTTTGTGTAAAACGAAGAGCATACACAGCGACTTCCGACCCGGAAACTGGGACATATCAAGTATAGCCCTAATGTGAGTGGTACCGTGCTTTTCAAACCTTTTCTTAAGTTAAAATGATAGGACGAGTGTATAAATGTTTTACTAACACTTTTTATAGATAGAAAATATTATTCTGAATCGTTTTGTTCGAATTGTTTTATACATATTTCAATATTAAAACAGTTAGTGCGTTGTTCAGAAAAGGTCTATAATTTTGGCTATCAATTGGAGTAGCTATTGTTATTTGTTAGCACAAGTTCGTCAGTTAGGGGAGGAAATAATAATATAAATTTCCGTGATAATAATTTCTTTTAAATAATTAATAAGTACAAACTTATGGACTACATTATCGTTGCAGGCACGGGTCATTTTTTTTTCAAAAATATGGAATCTTATTGCTTAAACAAAAATTTACAATATTAATTATTATTTGTTTTATTTTCTATTTATATTTCTTAATATAGGTAAAATTACATTAAAAACTATTTTTTGAATGTTTATATTTTTATCGAGTACCGAGTTCTAGCAAAAGTATATAAAAATGTTTAAAAACGTCAATCTGAATAAACTATTATTTTAACTTACAATAAAAAAACATAAGATTAAATCTTCAAATTTCAATAAAAAAATGTAAGAACAAATCTAAATCAACTTTTACATAAATATTATTATTAAGTATTTGTTACAATATTATAGTTCTCTACTAATAAAATTTATATTGATTTACTTCTTAAACAAAAAAATTATACAGCACGTATGATATCCACGTAGTCTTAGGATCTTTGATACTATATTTCTGAACAAAGGATGTTAAGCGAACTCAGTTAAAGTTGAGATGGGATAAGACATAAAATTCTACCAACTTTTCCTACAGGAAAATTGAATATTCATGATGTAGACGGCAGCGATCTGACGTTGATACAATGATCGTGAAAATTCATTTAACGGTTTTCTCTTAAATAACTGCTATTAGTTTCCAGATATTTATTGAATGATAAATAAATATTGTGAATAATGAATATACTGTTTTCCTTCCGTACATTATTGAAATAATAATATAAAACCATTTGGAAACCAGACTTTTACATACAAGATATCGTTTCTATGCTGTTGACTGTTGTAATAAAGTAGTAAAGCTTTATTCAATTACTATATATGTACCCTTAATTCAAAAAGTATATAATGTAAAAATCGTTATTGCATATATATAGCATACTGTAATTGTAGTAGTTTTATTCATATCATTCAGTTTTTTTTTAATATCTTATAATATTTTGAATCTCTGTTACTTGAATAAATAAATTATTATTATATATAAGTGTCTTGCATAAACTGTAAGGACCGTATTTTTTACGGTTTTTTAAATTTAACTTTAAAAATAATATCAATAGTTTTCAAGAATTTCATTTAAAAAAATGCAATAATTATAAATATATTGAGAGGTTGAATTTTAATTGTATTAATGGGGCAAAAGCCAGTTATTAAACCGCACATAAGAATAACAATTCACTGAAATTCTGTCAAGTGTATATTCCACCAACCCGCATTGGAGAAGCGTGGTGGAATAAGCTCCGAAAAACTTCTCCACACGACAAACTTTACACATTTAAATGTAATAATCGAATTATCATTCATTATAAATTCATTTGTAGATAAATTATTTTCACGAAGATTGTTGACTTTATGTCATATATCACAACATGAATCATATTTAACTTTTATAATATATATATATATTGAAATATATATTTATTTTTCCAACTTAGTTTGTCTTATTGCTTCAGTTACGATAAATGTAAGCCAAATCACGCCTAAAAGCCTATTCTGAATTACCATTACATCTAGGGTAGGGTGACGTTATGTAAATCCTTAGCCTCTTACGTTAAGTCTTGGAAACCCTTTTTTTGCTCATCTTCCTTATTATTATTTTTATACATTTAATATTATAATTATAATATTTGGTCACAATTCATAAAAAATACAAAAAATTCATACTTTTATTTTTCTTCATAAAAAGAAGTAATTGAGGATTTTTTTTTATTAAACCCAATCTACCTTATATTGCTTCCAAGTGTCAATGAAAATATAGAAGTGAGACGTTCGTGCTTTTCTTTAAAAAGTCAGACATTTCATATTTACTTACCCAGAGATTAATCAGATACCGCGTGAGTTAAAACAACTATCAAAATAACCTTATGTCGTCTAAATACTACTGGTGGTTGGGCTATGTGTAAGCTTGTCTGGGTAGGTACCACCCACTCACCAGATATTCTACCGCAAAACAGCAGTACTTGGTATTTTTGTGTTCCGGTTTTAGGTGATAGTGAGTGAGCTGGTGTAATTACAGACACAAGGGACATACCATCTTAGTTCCCAAGGTTGGTGGCGCATTGGCGCTGTAAGCAATGGTTCAAATTTCTTACCGTGCCAATGTCTATGGGCGTTGGTCACCACATACCATGATACCACCTATATCACCTATAATACCACCTGATATGCTTGTTCGCCTACCTATCCTATAAAAAAAAAGTGAGCATTCCATACAACTCTTACATAAAGTCAAAGAAATATATAATAATTTAAGGGTAAGCCTAACTATGTGAAAGTTGTAGATTGGATATTATAGTATTCACTCTATATAAGGCAATAATAATAATAATAATGCAATAAAAACAAAGTGTTATTTCAATAATAAAACAGAAAAAGAAACATGACTATGCACTAAGGCCTAGTTAATGGTATGATGTGATGTGAATCTTAATCGTAGATCGTGACATCAATTCCTTGCGAGCATACGTGAAACAACATTGAGTATGAAATTCGGGTCCATATATACCAACCGTAGTGGGGAAGCTCCAAGCCTGTTGCTTGCTACTTTTTTTGAATAGGTAAACACTTAAATTCCTATTTCTTGACTTCACGTGACTAGGCGCTATCCAATAACATCGACATATGAACAGCTAACTTTCTTCACTGTGGATTCAACTTGTGTATATGTTTCCTTTTTCTTCCTTTTCAATCCTTTAAAAGCAAAGATTATCTACAAAACAAGAATAAAACGGCTCAAGGCGTCAATTAAATGATAAAACTTTTCAAATTTAACACCAAAGCAATTTTCTCCGAGCAATAAATTCACGAATATCCATGAAAAAGGTTTAAGAAATAAATCTTTTGCTGGAAATAAACTCTTAATAGCAACGCTTGGAATTAGAATCATGAAAGTGATAACTGATGCTGAAAATGACATTTAGAACGATTTCGGCCACAGTGACCATTTTCATCTACTAGTTTAGTAGCAGTATAAATTTGTATACGGGTACGTTTCTTAAAACGTGCTGCTATTTTTTTCAGCACCATTTAGAAAAACAAGCGATCATCTCTTAAGGATTTTTTTATGATTAATGTTACATTCTTTTTATTAAGGTTGGCTAAAAATATATCGCAAATATTAAAGTACATTTAATCGTAACAAGGGATAACTTATATGCATGAGGCATTGTTTATAAATAGGCTAAAATATATTTAATTAAAGGCAAAAATACCTTTACCAGAAGTACACGTAAAAATACTATTAATATAAATAACGAAATTAATTTCGATTAGCGCATTTTCACACGCACGCCCTGGCTGCGCGGACACCGTGCCGTGTAAAATAGCAATGCATACAATTATGACATATTTCACATGGAACGGAACTGCACGATATTGACACAAGCAAACTTAGGCATGATACGAACGCAACATGCGCGTCTCATCATGCAAAGGATTTAACCACGCAATTTGACCGCTAAAAGAGACTGGACTTTTCCGTTTGACATAATTGACGTTGCTACAGTATTTCTGATTTCAAAAGTAAAAACGCGACTTACAAGCAAGCAGAGAGAGAAATTTCTCTCGCGTATATTACAAAGTCGAAGACGATCCATCGATATAAGTTATAATTTGTAATTATTGATCACGATGTTGCCTATGTATGTATGGGCTTTAAGGGCAACCTAGTGTAAAGAGGCTTAGCTTAACAATGTCTTTGTACAGATCTTACTTCATTTATTTCATAATTCAATCGTTTAATAGTTAAAATTCGAATTACTTTCAAAATTAATTTTATTTTAGCCACGAAAAGTAATCTAAATGTAAAAATAAATTGTTTTCAATTCATAACAACTTTCAGACGAACTGGCATCGACAAATGACCCCTTACATTTTTGTAGAGAAAGTTTTATGTACATTGTTAGAAGCGAGTTGTGGCTCTAATAAGATTTTCAGGACTTCGCACGTGTCTGAGGATACATGAAACCTTAGCAATATCTTAAGTTTGAAACTAATAATATAAGTCTAAATTTGTTGACAAATCTACGTTTTAGCAACTTACCAACTATATTCGTTACAAATAATTTAATTTAAAAGAAAAAAATATATACATTTACCTTATTTATAAAATGTTGAAAAAAATACGTGTTGTTTGAAATGTCTTAGAAAATGAAAGTAAGCGAAAAATAGGAATTTTTAATTTTTATTTATAACCCCTAGGTAGGAGGGGTAAGTAAATGAAACTTTTTAGGAAATCCTTTATATTTGTACAATCCAGAAGTTATTTAAAGGTTTTAGAAGAAATATTATAGGTTTTTTTTTTACTTTTATATTATATATTTCATTTTAAATTACCCCTCCGAATCGAATAGCTAACAGCTATTTATACATATATTATAAGTCTGAGATAAGCCACAGATAATTAAAAATGATTGACAAGTCAAAAGTTAGCGAAAAAAAAGCAAGGAAATATCATAGATAATATCGATCTCATAAATTATGTTACTAAAAGAAGTCATGCGATGCAAAAAATCAAATTCTAAATTTTACCAAAGCCTTCGTATTTAATTGGTTTTATCGCAAGAACAAAAGTCGTTTTCAAATACTTTGTTTTAAGCACGTAGGTGCCAATGATAAGAGCCTTATATTTTCTGAGTATTATTGTTTTTACACAAGAGTAGATTTTTCCGTTGAATATATAAATCGTTTCTGCTTAATCATATATCAGCTGCGATGAACAATATTTTACGTAGCGCCAATAATTTGTATTCTTTTTAAATATTTAAATCTACGTTTTAAAATGTAATATTTGTCAATTATAATTTAAATGTTGAAATATGTATTTGTTAATTTATGTACCGAGAATAAAATTTAACACATTTCAAATCAAAGTGGATTAAATTATTTAGACAATACAAATGGGCATTTCATAATCGCCATTTTCTTAACAAACATCGCCGAGTAAGAGATAAAGCATAAAATGGACAAAAAATAATCCCATTAAAACTCAGTACTATTTTTCACATTTGAAACTAAAATCATCGGTTAAGATACCAGTATTTTACTCACTTTTTTATTTTTATAGAATAGGTAGGCGGACGAACATATGGACCACCTGATGGTAAGAGGTCACCAACGCTCATAGACATTGGCATTGTAAGAAATGTTAACGCTTACATCGCTTTCATCGCCAATGCGCCAAAAACTTTGGGAACTAAGATGTTATGTCCCCTGTGCCTCTAATTACTTCAAACCGGAACACAACAATACCAAGCACTACTTTTTTGCGGTAGAATATCTGATGAGTGGGTGGTGCCTACCTAGACGGGCTTGCACAAAGCCCTAAAAAGTACAATATGGGGTATATTATTAAAATGGGAACTTGCTATTTCGCGCCTAAGTAACCACGTTAATATTTTCATTAAGGCCACATTATATTTCTTATATAATATTTTCTTTTCATTATATTATCATAACATATAGCTGGTATATAAGAAGGAAACGACTAAACTGGTAAGCAGCTGTAAAAAATGTGACAAAACGCATGCTCCGTAATCTGCAAAGCGTATTGTGGTTAACATGGCAAACGCTTGTTACAAACGTATTTGTTTCTTATTTTTGAAGGAATAAGATTCAATTTGCAGATCGTTGTAACTAGACGACACAGGTGTGTTTGCGTTTCATTACCGGCTACCTTCGAAGAGAAATTGTACATCACTGCGCAGTTTATTGTTGACTGATATTAAAGTGCATTCGTGACCTAATTTTTCCTCTTATCTGGTTTTGATGTGGTAAAAGTACGAAACGTTTATATACAGAAACGTTTATATTTGATCAAGTAATATAATCCTAAAATACTAGCTGCGCAGGAGGCATTGTAGTGCTTAAATGAGTGCGCAAACACGGGCGCACTTACAATTCCCTCACACGAATAATCCAATGGGACAATTCGACACGGCCGAAATTCCTTGTTATCCTACAAAAATTTTGAACAAAAAAAATATTAACTTTTTATTGTCCTAAGCCGGTTTTATGCTTAAGTATGTGCAAACACAGGTCTCTATTTACTCACTCTCATAATGTGATGAGATGACAATTTAACATCACCGGAGGTTAGACACAAAACCTGCGGCTTTACTTGTTTTCCGATACATGGGCGATTTTTATAGTGCAACCCGCAGCTTGTACCCAAGACCTTGTAGTAGGCCTGCAATTAAAAATAGTATTAAAATACCCTTGTATAAATGTACCAAAACTGTTAAAAAAATAACTCTCCCACCACCTGACTGAAAAGCGCTGTTCTACCAAAAAAATATTTATCAACCATTATGCTGAAAATGGATAGTCCATTTGTTAAGCATTGGGGGGAACTTCATGTATCTACTCGTTGTTTTAGACCCCTTATGTATGCTAAATAATAGTTAAAATATCTACTAACATAGTTTTTAAGCCTGTAACTAACACTATGGATATTTATCTGTTAATAAACATTTATTATATTATATATTATATTATCATCACAACCAATTAAGTTATTTTTATTTACGTCACTAAAATGAAATAAAATAACTTAACGCTATTATAATAACTTGGATATCCTTAATACAATTTTAAAAAAAAAACGACCTCTTCAAAGAAATAGTTTCTTAGTATCATGAGTTGAACCAGCAGTCTGGTTTTCATTACTTTTTCAATATAGCGACTTTGTGGCAACAACTGAAGGGAATTACGAACCGGTCAGTACAAGGAAAGTTTAACTTAGTTCCGAAGATAAGTTAAATGTTAACCTAAATACCTACTTAATATCCTACTAATATAATGAATGGTAACATTTGTGTTTAAATGAAAATAACTCAATTCAAACAATTCTAATGAAATTTATAGAAATCGTTTACAGGAATAACATAAGGCACAGTCCAAATATAATTACTCTTTATTGGACTAATAAAACTTGGACATAGAAAACAGACGCAGAAGGTATACTTCTATTTTTATTGTATTTTCAATAATATTAGATTTATTGAAATTAGTTTATAATAACGAGTAATATAACCATCGCGACAAATTTCCAGTGTTTTCTTATTATAATCGAACACTCCTTATAATATGTTTAATGAAATAAGAAAAATTACTATTGGTTCCCTAATATGGGAACCAATAGTAATTTTGTAAATATATAAATTCTACTAAATTTCTAACCTTGTCTATACTCAGAACTTTTTTAGAATATATTTTAGAGATTATTCGGATGAAAATTAAAACAATTTATTTATATCATCCTATTAATTCTTATCATAATAAATTACATTTAAATTTTAAACATTATATGTAAATAAAAATTACCATTTCGACTTTGTAAACTGGGGCTTTCGCCCCAGTTTTCGAAGATTTAAAATATTTTGGGTAAAACTTGCTTTTGCTCATTGGGTGTCGGGATGGATAATTATTTTAATTGATTATTTAATTGATCTTAAGATACAATAAAATGTTTTATTAAAAAGTCAACAAAACTGGTGCTACAATTGCTTTGGTTTCCTGATAAATCAAACGATAAATCAAAACTTTGTATAACAAGTATATCAATCTCAGACATATCATAATAAGAGGAGAAGCCACTTAATACTTTCTAATACTCAATATTGTCACATTATCTTTATTATTTAAATATAGATGAATTTAGATAATTACCACTAATCTCAATCATTAAATTTTATACCAATGCCCTGAATTATACAAAAAATTTTTTAATTATTTAATAAAAATTAAATTTAAATTTTTTTTTTTTTTTTTTAATTTTTCATTTAAAAACAAAACTCATTTCATTTCAAAGAGCAGTGATTTTATTTATTCATTATTTCACACACTCACCTACATCCTTTGAAATGAAATTAAGCGAGAAGAATTCAGACACAGCTCGAAATCAAAGTGAAATTGTTAAATGAATCCGAAACAACGCGATTTTATTATTTACAAAATGAATTGTTACTTCCTCATAAAGGTTTCGAAATTAAGGGAAACAAATTTATACCTAACTCCAATTATTAATGGACTTTTTTCTTTCATTCGCTTATACACTTCGAAAATTAACTTCGCATTTAAATAATACACTTTTTTGTTCCCGGATTGTTGGAGTATGAAAGAATTCGAGCGAAAACATTTTATAAATTATATTACGTAATTAATTTATCGTAACTTTTCATACTTTTTTCATTAAAATGTTTTCAATTTCTGTAAAAATGATTGCTTTTATAAATTCCATATCGATATATAAGCATAACACGAATAATATGGTATATTAGGTAAGACGATAAGAGGGGTATTAATCATAACTGCTAATAATTTATTTTAATTTTGTATGGTTAAATCCAGTTCAAAGTTAGAAATTAAATATTGCACGCTGTTTGACCAAAAACATAATTTTCTTGGAAAAAAACAGAAAACATTCTTTTTTGATTTATACTCATATACGTTTATTGAGACAAAAATTAGACTTTAAAAAGCCCTTGATAATTAACAAATTATCGAATAATTTAGGGCTGTCACGAGAGCACTGCAAAAAATATTATGACAGCGCTTTAATAAATCATATCATATTTTAATAAATCATAGTTAACATACTTATGCCTTATTTTTCAGTATAATTCGTAAAAAATGTACAACACCAAAAAAATAACATTAGAATACTGCCGGCCGTTGTAGGTAGAACAAGCATAGAAATGATATTGCTTCTTGAGAAGTGTGGTTAAGGGGCGTGCGGGTGAAATATGAAATATGCGCGCTCTTAATAAAAATAAACCTCATGACTGTCATTTTAAAGCTTAATTTTGTAATACTTAAATTAATCGCATTTATAATAATGAAATCGTAAGCGAACCTCGATATCAAAAATCGTCTCAGAAATTGTTATTATACAATTCCCGATACGAAAATATTTGATTATAAAATGTGAAATGGGTTATTTCTAAAATTAAAGCAATAAATCCGGGTAACCCAATACATCTAGGCTATGATATACAATATTTTGGAACCAAACATTACTCAGCCTTACCTCTGTTTATCTGGCTTTATCTACGTTACCTGCGAGCCAATTAACCTAGAAACCGTCGGATCCTCATAATTTAATACACTAAAGGGCATTTTATAACCTGACAGGGTGAAGGCAACAACAAAATGAACCTTCCTTCACGTAATGTTATGTTAACCGTTGTTATATTTAACTAAGTACAAGAGATAAAAATGTGCGGTATTTTTATAAGTTAAATAATATAAAAAAACGGTTTTTATTTATGATTAAACTTTGGCTAATAATCTTCTATAAACTATTTTTTACCATGAACTAACGATAAGTCATAAATGAATCTATTACCAAGTAAAAGAAAGAAGTTTTTAATTTATAGCTGAAACGATAATATTTAAAAGTACTAACTAATATATAGGAATAAACGTGGAGTTATTATATACATAAGATTTAACATTATACATATTTTTTTATTTGAAAAAAATCTTTTCCTTACCAAAAGATATTAAGATTTAATTTATTGTATTCATAAAAAATAGTCGTTCCTTCACTAAGTAATGATATTCTTTTCAGGTCTTTTTGAAACTGAAGGCGTCCAAATACCGGGCACTGAATGCGACTACCAGTTCAGCCGGTCCGGCAATCGTCCGACACACGGCCGGCTGTACAGCCCGCGGTACCCGTCCATATACCCCAACAATGTTCGCTGCTCCTACCATTTTCACGCAAGGTAATTGATTAATGCTCGAAAGCCAAAGAAGCAAAATTGTTACTTACCACGTGATACTAAGTAATAAATTACACACTTACTGCTGTTCACTTCTAGAAATATAAGTGTCTATATGCTGCCAATGTACTGCCAACCGAAGATATAACATCCTTAAAACTAGATTAAGCTATAAACTGGCTTAAAGGTAACTACTTGGTAGGCTTACTCACCCACGCGGAACTTCATAAAGAACTACATAATGGTAATTATACATATATAACAGGTAGGGCTCTGTGCAAGTAGGTACCATCCATTCATCAGATATTCTACCTCCAAACAGCAATAATTAGTGTTGCTGTGTTCCGATTTGAGGGGTAGTGAACCAGTATAACTACAGACACAAAGGATAGAACATCTTAGTTCCCAAGGTTGGTTGCGCATTGGCGATATAGGCTATAAACGGTGCTGACCACTTAACATCAGGCCCATTACATATACATAACATTAGCCCGTCCGCCTATCTATTTTATATATAAAACCGGTTGATTTAGAAACTTAAAAATGAATTCGATTTAAATTATTATGAAACATTTATTTTTAAATAAGATCTTAAAATTTTATCATATTGTATGTTTCAAAATTAATTACTCGCATTCCAAAATATTTTATAGTAGAATATTATTATTGAACAAATTTTCGTTAAACATAAATAATCCGAACTTATATGAAAACATTAATACAACAAACGAAAGATTTGTATATTCACAAATAACAATAAATTTTAAAAAAATCAAAATAACTTCATACTTCATATATAGTAAAAAAGTAATATAGTTAAATTCTACATAATATTGCTTTCAATAAACTATGTCCCGTATAATATTCACGCGATATTTGATCTCGGTGAAGCTGAAACTTATATATAGTATATTATAACCCAGCCCTTGTCATTTTCAGGCCAAAGGATCGCGTGAAGATAGTATTTGAAGAAATCTCTTTACAAAAAGGGGATATAAGGTGCGTAGAGAAATATATTCAACGTTTGAACAACGCGTCACTTAGCGTAGGTACAATGTGAATATCGAAATTGATATTGATACTCTTGTACTAAAAAACAATATATCTAACGGAATGAATACCCACATTTGATTTAAATTCATAAAACCTCTTTGAAATAACCTCTTTTTTAACTATTTAAATTTTTGTTGTTATTCATTCTTTTCCAGTTTTAAATAAATTATGTAAAGAAAATACGTAACATAATATTTCTTGGTAAAACAAATAAGGCGAATTTAATAAAATTATAACATTTAAAAGATACACATATAAAAATAAACGTAAATCGCTTTTCAATATTTCATGTGATACGAAGTGATTTCTTACAGAATAGTTTTGCAGAAATTTAATTATAATGCAAATAATATTTATTATTATATTAAAACAAAAAACATGAACATCTTACAAAGTAATTTGTTAAGGTAATAAACTGTCTGTAAGTATCCTTACATCGTTGTCTTATCTTATACCTCTCTTAGAGAACACATTACTATATTTCGTCAAGGAACATTAACAAATAACAAGATAATTGTATCCATAAGAAGCTTATTGCTAAACCTGTTTCGTATTTACTTGTATCAATCGCTAGCTCACTTTTTTGTTTAACAACTGCAGAGACAATTATTGACTTAAAAAATCATTGGGATAGCACTTAAGTTGCAACTTAACAGAAAACAAAGCACACGTGAAAAATAGCGTATAAATGTAGCTCGAACATAAAAACCCACTACGAACGCCCAGATAACCTCAGAGTTATTTCCTACTAAAAGTTAGGTAGAATCTTTACGACTTTGATGTCATAAAACAGGCAATAGTCTGAAAGAAGAACGTACCGTATAAATCTCATAACCTTGTTATAATCAGAATGATAAATAAATATATGCAAAGTTTATGCACGATTACAAATCGTAGATTTAACATCGTGAAATTTTAAATGAATTTTATTAATAATGATAATAATATCCTGGGACATTATTCACACACGGTCATTCGATCCCAAACTAAGAAGAGCTTGTACTATGGAAACCAGACAATTGATATACTACATAAACTACTTTTCTTATGTAAATACATACTTATATAGATAATTTACGTAAAATATCTTTTGACAAGATTACATACGTTTAACCAGATATTTAACCAAATACATATGTATATATATTAAGACTAATGTATATTTCAACAAGCTAAATGTTTAACACACTGCACACTTAAGCAAAATACACTTTCCTTTATATGAAAACAGAATGCTTTGCGCAATGTACAATTTTATAGTTTTTAATTATTCTCACCCGAGAAAGTTTCCCAAAATAAAATGTAACAGTCAAGAAATATCATTAATTTGTAAAATAAATAAAACATTGATATAATTATCATTATATTATATTATGAAAAAGTCAAAAATATATTTAAATGAATAGTTCAGCCACTATATCTGCGAAACAGCGTAATATGAAAAATAAATAATAATACTTTCAGGGTAAACACGCCAAAGTTCACTCTTGAAATATGTTACTTGGGATGATAAAATGCGCTATTATGACAAATTCTTGAGCGCAATTCTGGACTGGAAAACTGGACTCGAGGGAGCGTTATGCGACGAAAATGATACGAGATTTTTTGTTGAATATAAATAATGAATTTTTAATTTGGAATAATACTGAAAGTTGTGATTCTTAATCATTTCAAAGTTGCCAAATAAGCATGCTAGAAAGTCGAAACTGTGATCTTTTTTCATAAAATTTGTGTTACAAATCATTCCAAAAAGTACTATAAATACTCATTATAAAAACTGAGTCGCAGATTTTATCGATTACATTTGATTTAAGGTAACTTATTTGGCTTTTGAGATATATTAATATAAAGGTAAGGCTAAAATACCATGAATGCGTCCCCTTCAATACATAATACTTTTATATATAAACTTCTATTCGCATTACAGTTAATTTGAAGACTAAATATTTTAAATAAGATTATTCATTTGATTATTCATTATTCAAATTTCAAAACAGTGAATATTAACATTATTCATCAATTAGGTCACAGATGATTAAATAAAATTATCCTTAAAGTAGGAAATTGAATGTAAAATTCAATTATTACGATATTAGTTTGGAACCACTCTCCAGTCCATTAATTTAATATTAACCTAACTCGTTACATAGCATCACGGGAAGTGCGGTGAACGCGGTACTGTTGTGGTTGTGGTCAGCGTTGTGCGTTTATAATGTTTAATTAAACATTCGTGATTTTATACAACACGATCTGAGCGTATTATAAGAAATATTACATTTTTAAAACGATATCAAATTTCAATGTCGAAATTTTAGTACAACTCTTTTGTAATTTTTGATGAATAACTTCTTTGAGCACGAAGAGTACTTTCAAGGTTTAGTTTAAATGTATGCATGCAATTCCATTGTATTAGTAACATTGCTGACCCGAAAACATTTTACTTCTGTCACTTGTATTGGGTCAAATTGTCCTATAATATATTTAAAACATGTTTTCAGTTATCCAATACTTTTCTTAAAATCTTAATAATATGTACAACACGAACATAACCCCCCCCCCAAACCGTTAATAAGATTTAAAAAATCTGTAACGATTTTGTTTTATATAAAATATATAATCCAGTTTCCAGTATTGTTAAAATAATAACTTAAGTAACATATATAGTGTAAGTATATATTCGTCTAGTAGTAGATTCATCAACCTTTCATCTATCAAAACGATGAAATGAAAATATTTTGAAAGTAAGTACTTGAATAAAAATAATTTCCAAAACCAAAGTTGTTCAAAAATGTAACTATAATGAACTACTTAAAGACAACAATATGTATAATATATAATTAAACTAGCTAATCGAGCTGACTTCGCAAGGGTATATAAGGAGTAACTGTGACAAATTTAAATCAATCAGGCAAATAGTTTAGGAGATCTCTCGATGAGTGGTAATTCGCGTATATATTATAGAAGATAGCTATGTAACTGATGACATTTCTTGTTAATAACGCCTCATTAACCATTCGATATTTCGCAAAGGTTACGTTAAAATGTTAAGGTTTTTGGTTAACCTACTCTGTGCTTTTTCTTCTAATTTAACTTTAGTCGTGGCAAGGAATTGGTAAGACAAACTAAGACTTATGTGACGCACTTCCCATATAGACTTTCGTCTTTTATTTTACCCACTTATGTAAATAGTATGTAAAACTGCTGATACAAGTGAAAATTATTTACACACAGAAGTCTCAACCAAAACCAATCAGACCAATTTACATATTTCAAACGTCAATCACCCTATTTACAATCTTAAAGAAAAAAAAAATGCAAACACAAAAGTGTAATTTTTCTAAACGTATCACTTTAATCTTTATTAAAATACGTCAACATAAGTTACAATCCAAGTAATTCATATTCACTAATAAACCTAATAATAATAAATAGTTTTGGTCGACCTTTTGCACAAACCTTATAATAATGTTTTTATTATTCCTGATTACGTAACTACCCACTTATACCCCACATCCTCCAACTTAGGTTGTTTTTCTTAATTAATTCCATCATGTTATTGAATATTATGTTTGTGCGGAGCAGCCACTTAATGGCGTTATTAAGTTACTTGTTTTGCTAGTTGGATGTTTCCAAATAGAAATATTCTACTTTGGCCACTGTCTCTATACAATTAACAGCGGGACGAAGTTGTTTCTCAGTTTGAAACTGAATTTAAGGTACTGACAACATTTTCCTCTTAACCTATTTTATTATCACATTTATAGCTCCATCCGGACGTAATATTATGAGGGTAATGGTA
This sequence comes from Nymphalis urticae, assembly GCA_905147175.2. Lineage (NCBI taxonomy): Eukaryota > Metazoa > Arthropoda > Insecta > Lepidoptera > Nymphalidae > Nymphalis > Nymphalis urticae. The sequence continues at coordinate 4,966,350 of LR989995.1, read as the reverse complement.
TATACATAAAATATCTTAGTATTTCCATAATATAATCGTAATAAAACTATAACAGGGTGTATAAAGGCATCCTATATAATGTGTTTAAATTTGTTTCATTAATTAAGAAAAGGCAAAAATTAAGTTGTTTGTAAAAGAACCACTAGGAAATTACTGGACTTAAAATTTTAATTTAAGGCGTGGATAAATAGTATGATCATTTTAACAAAAATAAAATATCATTTATTATTAAATTTTGACATTAGAAAAGTTTCATCATCGTCATCATAATAGTCGAAAAACGTCTACTGCTGAACAAAAGTCTCCAAAGATTTCCACTATGACCGGGCCCATATCCATCGACTTTCCATGACACTTACAACACCGTCGGTCCACGTGGAGTCTTCCGGTTCGTAAACGAGAACCTGTCTGCCCCAGCCAGCAGTCATCAGTTCTGCAACCGATGTGCCCCACCCATATTAAGAAATTTCAAATCAAACTAAAAATAATAATGAAAAAGGACCGCGGTGGGTCAGTTACTCAAATACTTTAAACTTAACCGAATACTGTGAGTTCGAAAACGGGCAAGCATTAGTAAGTTTTTACGTGCATAATTTGTGTTTAACTCGTTCTCGGTGGTGAATGAAAACAATTCTGATACAAGACTGAAATTCTGCCACATGTATCCACCAAGCTGCAATGGTGCAGCATAGTGGAAACTCCAAAACCTTCTCCTCTAGTGAAGACATTTAAAATCTTTTAATTGACTGAATATAATGGTTTGAATATGTATTAATGTTTACAAATTCATTGTGTTAATGTCAATGAGTTATTGTTTATATATGCCGAATGAAATTACATCAACTTTATATACAATGATAGCGATTAAATTCTTGTGAAGCAATGACGATAGAGACAAATTAACACATTCCCAATTAGATTCTAGTCGATTCAAGCGAGAATACCTCTGTGATGTGTGAACGCAAATTCAATTTGAAAGCGATAGAAGCAACTGTATATTATGCAGTTAATTAACCGGGGGTGCTCAGGAGCTGATTAATGGAACTTGATATTATTGATATAAAATCTACGACAACCGATGAATATTTCTATATGAAATATATAAAACAACAAAAAAATCAGATGACAATTATGATGCAATTTGTTTGGTAGATCGGTTATGTTCGGTTGTAATTAAATTATCCTTTTGTATCATTGATGTAATTAATTCTTATAACAAATGTTTTCGTGTGTTAATGTTAATTTCAAATGATACTTGTTAAATATCGTGAGCTAGACGCTTTTATGGATTTATCTTTTATCGTTCGAACTGACAAAAATCTCTCAAAATAAAAAAAAAGTTTCACTGAATATTTAACAGAAATTAATAACAATTGACGAAAATCGAAATAATTGCAATACAAATATTATGAAATATTAATCTATAGAACGGCTTGTAAATGTAAATATAGCCTATTCCAAACACATGATAATTAAATACAAATAAACTTAGACACTAGACACTTAGATTGGCATGATATAATTGATACCTTGAATAATCTATGGTATTCATAATGGATTCGTGAAAAATATCGTTTAGAATGACAGTGAGATTGTTATCGAAACTTTCAAAGTAAAATTGAAGTAGGTAATTAGAGCTATTGGAATAGAGGAATAGTGTTGAGTTATAAGTAAATTTATATATACATTGATCAAGAACTGTTTCTAGTTCATAATATAGCAGAACTATTAGCAAATCGCATGGACTATGAAAATCTTAGTTTACCTACAATCCTTCGGTGGTGGGAATATACTAGCTAAGGTTTTGTAGGATTATGGTCAAATAATTCAGAATATAGATATTAAAATATACTATGGAGAGATATTAGGAAATATCATTCATACTACAAATAACTTCTGTTCTTAAGTTAAACTTTATTGGAGTAAAAGTTACCCCAATAGTAGTAAAAGTAAAAGTAAAGTCATAAACTTTACTCTTTATTTAAGAGTAGTAATGGCAACAGCTCAAGAGGTCAGAATTAAATTGCTAATAGACATATACAATAGCATTAGGCATATTAACATGGCCCAGTGGTAAGAACGCGTGAATCTTAACCGATGATCATGGGTTCAAACCCGGGCAAGCACCACTGAAGTTTTTCATGTGCTTAATTTGTGATTATAATTCATCTCGTGCTTTTCGGTGAAGGAAAACATCGTGAGGAAACCTGCATGTGTCTAATTTCACTGAAATTCTGCCACATGTGTATTCCACCAATCCGCATTGGAGCAGCGTGGTGGAATAAGCTCCAAAGCCTTCTCCTCAAAAAGGGAGAAGAGGCCTTAGCCCAGCAGTGGGACATTTACAGGCTGTTACCGTACCGTGATATTAACATAATACCAGTAGAATGACAGATTATCATCAGATGATTCATTCTGGTTTGTCGGATGACGATAAATTCTTATAATAAGAAGTGAGTTATTCTCGCGTGTCTCAGATCACCCTGAGTAAGGGCTGAAACGATCCCGATGTCTCTCCGATTCATGATGTAAACGGAAATCGCAGGGGGTCTTAGTAAATATAAATCACATAAACCAAGTTCCTCAAGGAACTCAGATACCTTCAAGAAGATTTCCTCATGCGATAACATTTCTCTATTCTTACTTGCGTCGTTGTTGTCATTAATTGTATTTTTTTATTTCCATATTTATAAAAGTATTTTGGAACTAGACATTTCTATGAAGTGGCTTTGCTAAAAGTATACTGTTAGTAATTAATAGATATTTATTAGCCATTATTAGGTAACCATTCGCTAGGCATAAATTAAAACTATTTTTATGCCTCAAAATTAATACTGTTTAAATAATATAAAACTACTATGCAACAGAATAGTAAAAGCATATAATAATTTTGTTATATTCCTGTGACAAATGTCGCTGCTTCTCCCTAGACGGCGCAGGAAAGCTATTATTGCCAATTTTAAGAAATCGCTTACGTGTTTGCTATATTCGCTTACATACCTGTTTTGTGCTTCCACAAAAATAACTAACGTCTGTGTCAAATTATATTTATATTCATAAATAAAAGCGAAATGCACGTACAAACTTATTTGATTTAACTTTGATTTTAATGATATACCAACGAGTTTGAAAACTATCACCAATCGTACTGAAACGTCCGAGTTTAACGAAGTTAATCTTTAGTTTATTTGCAGTTGCCTGCGACGTGCGGATATCATCAAAGTATTCGATGGCAGGGACACGAACGCGCCAACTATCGCTATGTTATGTAACGAGATTACAGGTAACGAACATGTTTTTTTTTATATTTGTTTGACCGTTCTATTCGCTTTGACATTTATACTTTTCATACTTAAATATGTATAAAACTGTATCAGTTTAGTTGGCTAGTTTATAAGGCTACATATACCGAAGTCCAAAGAGCAAATCTCGGGTCAATAAAAATATATTGAATTTTTCTATAACAAAATTCTCAAGCTAAATTCTCGGAGATTGAAAGCTGGTAGTGTTTATATGCTTTGGAAGGTATGTAAAGCCGTTGGTCCTGTGCTTAATAGTGATAAGAGATATGAAATAACCGGAGAGGTCTGGTCGTGTCATATTGCGAGACTAAGGGTACTGAGATTGTTGTGTTTACGCACACACTTGTACTATAGCTTCTGCTAAGCTGGCCACTATTGAAAGAGGCTGCCACTAACGAAATCGGTCAGGAAGACATCATATAAACGTAACTAAAAGAGAAATCAAGGGCTTAGGAGCACAAATTTTGAACGATCTAAAATGAATGAATTAATAAATATATTTCATGTTGAATGACATATAAACTATTTATTTTAATACTAACTATAATTGACTCGTGTTTATCACATATTCTACCGCTAAGGGGCAATATTTAGTATTGTTGTGTTCCGGTTTGAAGAGGGTAATGTAACTACAGGCACAAGGGACATAACTTCTCAGTTCCCGAGGTTGCTCGCGCTTTGTAACGGATGGTTATAGTTTCTTACTAGACCAATGTCTATGGGCGACGGTGATAACTTACCATCAGGTGGCCTCTTCGCCAGCCTGCCAACCTATTTTAAAATAAATAAATAATATGTAGTAAAATGTGTATAAAATTTTAAACAGGTAAAGTTTATCTTTATGAAATAATACTCGAAAAATAGACGCCTTATTTAAGTTTGGTTCAATTATAATATAGAACCTCACTGACTAATGGAAGACAACTAATATATATTGAAAGCTTTATAAATATATAAACGTCGAAGCTGATCACAAAGTTTATCTACAACAGACGTCAATATATTTCTTAGAGAACTTTTTGAAATACAATTCGTTATCAACCTGTTTTTACTTTAAAGTGCGATTTTTCTTCATCCTTATCTTCAACTGATATATTAATCTTCAACGCTATCTTAAGACTGTCTTTTAGTTTACAATTTGTAACTTTTAATGCACTATCAACTATGTATGCTTTACGTTAAAAAATTATTAATTTTATCTGATATAGTTTTTCAATAATAAAAAAAAATAAAGTGAAATCGAAAATAGTAATCGACATGTGCCTTTACAAAAGCGGCAGTAGTGTTATTCTATTTATATATCAGCTTACCGCCGTCCACTGCTGGACGAAAGCCTCCCCCATAGAACGCCAACCATCCCGATTTTGGGCAGCCCGCATCCATCCCGTACCTGCCACCTTTTTCAAATCGTCGGTCCATCTTGCCGCAGGGCGTCCTACACTACGTTTGCCTAAGCGTGGTCTCCACTCCAACATGTGTCGGCTCCATCGGCCATCGATGCGTCTGGAGACATGACCAGCCCACTTCCACTTCAGCGTGCTAATTCTACGCGCGATGTCGGTGACTTTAGTTCTCTGGCGAATGTCCTCATTTCGGATTCTATCTGCCAGAGAAACCCCAAGCATCGCACGTTCCATAGCTCGCTGAGCGACCTTGAACTTGTGGACCAGTCCTACAGTGAGTGTCCACGTTTCGGCGCCGTAAGTCATAACAGGCAGGACGCACTGATTATATACCCTGGTCTTAAGTGACTGTGGGATCGACGATTCAAAAATATGACGCAACCTCCCGAATGCTGCCCAGCCCAAACGTATTCTTCTTTTGACCTCCTTCTCAAAATTGTGCCGGCCAAGTTGTATAGTTTGGCCCAGGTAGATGTATTTCTGCACAACCTCGAGTGGAGAGCCATTTACGACAACCGGTCTCGGGGATATATGTTGGTTGATCATAATTTTAGTTTTTTCTAAGTTCATCCGCAGACCCACCTGTCTTGAAGAATCGCTTAGGCTGTTTAGCATCTCTTCCAAATCTTGCAGAGTTTCCGCCATGATGACAATGTCGTCAGCAAATCGCAGATGTGTAATGTGTAGGCCATTTATATTAATGCCGCGTCCGTTCCAATCGAGCGTCTTGAAGACGTCCTCCAATGCATTGGTAAAAAGTTTCGGGGAGATTACATCCCCCTGTCTTACCCCGCGACGCAATTGGATTGGTCTTGTGCTCTGATCTTGTACTTGGACGGTCATGGTTGCGGCTTCGTACAAACACTTTAACACCTGGACATACCGAAAGTCTATTAGGCATCTCTGCATCGATTCCAGAACAGCCCAGGTCTCGATGGTATCGAAGGCTTTTTCGTAGTCCACAAACGCTAGGCATAGAGGCTGATTATATTCCTCGGTCTTCTGTATCATTTGCCTAAGTGTGAGTATGTGGTCTACGGTACTGAAGCCTTTTCGAAACCCAGCCTGCTCAACGGGTTGGAAGTCATCGAATTTTTGGGCGAGACGATTCGTGATTACCCTCGAGAATAACTTATATACGTGACTTAAAAGTGAAATGGGGCGGTAGTTTTTCAGAAGAGCTTTATCACCCTTCTTAAAAAACAGCACCACCACACCTCTGCTCCATGCCTTTGGTGTAATACCATTTTGGAGGACGGAATTAAAGATCTTTACCAGCTCTCTCAGAACTGGTGTTCCTCCCGCTTTAAGTAATTCTGAGGTAATTCCGTCCTCCCCTGGAGCCTTGTTGTTTCCAAGTTGTTCGAGAGCAATCCTAATCTCGCCCAAGTCGATGTCGGGAAGCTCGTCAGATAGATGGCGTGTCAGTCTGGCTCTTGGGTCATCCGCGCTGTGGGACTCAGGTGGAGGTACTTGTGATGAGTATAGATTGCTATAGAACTTTTCGACTTCAGCTAGAATCTCTGGTTTTGAGGTGACGGTTGTGCCTTGTGTTGTTCTGAGTTTTGTCAGGTGACAACAGGAGGTTTGCGACTTTGCAAGAACCTTTGAGCCCCTATTGAGTGCTATAGCATCTTCAATATTTCGGGTATGCGCTCGTCTTGTGTCACGCCTTATTAGTTTTTTTACCTTCCTGTTAAGTGCCTGACACTCAGATGGCGTCATATTCTGTTGTTCACGTCTTCTCGTCATCTCGTCCAGAGTCTCGCCTGAGAGCTTCGACTTACGTCCATTGCTCCTTTGTCGAAAGTGATTTTGACCCACCTCGCGAATGACACGTACCAGACTGTTGGTGGCGTCGTCAATGTCCTGCTCGGTTTCCAACATGGCGAATCGGTTCTGTAGTTCCAGCTGGAAGCTTTCGCAACCAGCTTCGACCTGGGGCAAGGTTGGTCTAAGAGTCGACTTCATTAGCCGCGATCGTTCGATTTTAGTGTTAATATTCAGGGTGCCTCTTACCAGGCGATGATCACTTCCAGTGTTGACCCTGTTGATCACGGAGACATCCCTGAATATTTGGCGCTTATTGGATAGAATGAAGTCGATCTCATTCATTGTTACGCTATCGGGGCTTCGCCAGGTCCACTTCCTTTGGGGCTTTTTCTGGAAAAATGAGTTCATCAGAAATAATCCCTGAGCCTCTAGGAAGTTTACCAGCATTTGTCCCCGATGGTTTCTGTTCCCATAGCCGAACTTTCCTACCCTCGATTCACCATCTTCTTGTACTCCCACTTTGGCATTGAAGTCACCCATAACAACTGTGTAGAAGGTACTGGTACGAGACATAGCTTTTACTATGTCTTCGTATATGGCTTCGACTTCTTCGTCAGTGTATGTGGACGTTGGGGCATACACTTGTATAACCTTCAAGGCATACCTCTCGGTTATCTTTAAGACAAGGTATGCCACCCTCGCTGACACACTGCCAACCTCCATAACATTGCTCCTGAGTGACTTGTGGATCAAAAAGCCGACGCCACCTTGGGATGGTTGGTGTCCCTCTCGGAAGTAGAGTAAGTGACCAGCATCCAGTGTTATCGTGTCCTCGCCCTGTCTTCGGATTTCCGATAGACCCACTATATGCCAGTTAATACGACTTAACTCTACTTCCAATTCTGTGAGATGTTCGTCCAGCCGCAGAGAGCGTCCATTGTACGTGGCCAGAAACAATCGCCGTTTATGGTACCCTGCCGTAGCCCGGGGATTCTTAGCACCCCCCGTCACACCGTTACCATGACCGGTACCGTGGCCAGGGATAGTGTGACTACCGGGAATTGGGGGCCGTGCATTTTTGTTGTCGCTCATTTGGGGGGTTTGTTGTTATTCTATACTATACGTTAATCAGGAAAGTGACACCGTTATTAAACATAAATAATATACGAATTACTAATGCTGTGATATTAATTGACAGTTTTGCTTTTCTGTAACAACTTACTTCGTTTTTCACTGGTGTAGTATTAAAAAACGTCCAATGCTAATTTATTACGTGTATCCTTTAAATGTCAAAATTTTTAATTATTAAAAGTCAATGTTGCACCATTCACAATCCGACATTTTACGATAGTTTTCCGTGTTAAGATAATTACATTTAACTGTAGTAAAAAAATCACTAGGTACCCTAATATTAGAACCTAACAACAAGTTGATTATTAACTTCAATATCCTTTAATATTTTCTTATTTAATGTCACATCTAAACAAAATAAAACAAATTATTTCCCCAAGCTAACAATAACATTTGTTGTTTCAGAATATAATTTAATCCGATTTAAAAATAAAATAAATACAAGTATACTTTTATATTGTACGTGAAGCTAAGCTGTCCGAAATGATATTCTAAAACCGACAAGAAACAGGACATTCAGTATCTAATGCATACAATTTATTTTATTTAATACATTCCTTATAGTGGATTACGAATATTAGACTTCTTAGCTTAATATTATTTCATTTAGGTGAGTGAACAGCTGTAATAAATGACGACATCATTATCGTCACACTCTAGGAAGGAACTAAGAACTGGAATAAATGTAGCATGAAGAGTTACCGTCACTAAAGCTTCTCTAAAGAAACGGTTGGAGCAGCTTGGCGGTTAGACAATTTTTCATTGTGACATTTATTGAGTAGCTACCTATCTACCACAGCGAAAACAACATTTTGTACGGCACTCGAGGGAACGCGAACAAGTTTTAATATAAACTGTATCCACAACGCAGCTTGCGTTCAGCATCTTTATAATCAATCATATTGTCAAGTAATGCACGAACTATTCTTCCTGATGTTAAAGGTAAACGTTAAAGGTTACTTTAAATATATCCCGTGAAAGTTTGATACTACTTTTGATTTATGTAGGTGTATACCATACCATAATTTTAAAGCGTATGCGTTTTTTAAGAGTATAATATGATATGTTTCGAATAAATTGTAATAGATGGCGTTGGATATTTTTGCGTTTTCTAAATCACGCTGGCTAGATTCTTCGACATTAGTTTATAATATGTTATATATCAATATCTTTAATATCATTGGCCGTGGGGGCGAATACTCAATGATGTACGCAGATTCGAAGCCTGAGAAGGCTCAAACACGCAAACAGACATAAAACATCATAATAAACAAACAAAAAACAAAAAACTAACAGGCATAATCTAGTACTTGCTCTACGGCCGATGATGTTAAAACCATTAGGGCCAACATCATACTCGTTTCAAAAGGTAAAACATTAAAATTAATAGCTTAGTAAACACTGGAATGGGAAATATGAGGTATATTTCCTGTTTCATTCTCGATAACTGCGGACAAAAATAGCGGTAAAACCTTACATCCAATTTTGAAACAACTAACATCCAACATCGTTTGAAATGTTTTATAAACATAAAACAACTGTTGTAATAACTTTTATAAGGTACTGAGTTATAACGCTTTGGCTATTTCATCGAAAGCAATTTAATAGTGGTATTTCCTCCAATACGTATAAAATGAGTTATTCCTCGCAATATACTTTGAAGTCGCGATTTCATTGTACGCGATCGATCGATCCAGCCGAGCATTCTATCGACACGTTACCTCAGTCGCAGTCCGCTTCTGAATGAATAATGTGACGTCGAAGTGAATTCTACTTTTATTCCGTCACGACAACTGTAGGAAATGGTACTTGACGTATATCGTAACAAGGTTTACACTCACATTCTAAATTTGTTCAAGTTGTACTATATTGAAGGAATGTATCGTATATTTGAAAAGTAACATATCAATAGTTGGTCTAAAGGATATGGCTGTATGCATAGTTGTTTAATATACACCAATGATCTTTGTTTTATATTCGTAAATATTGGCATAAAAAATTGCTATAAATAAAAACTCAAAGAACTTGGCACTACAACAGAATAGACGTAAACAGTTTCATAATTTCATTAAACTTTCAATTAGATCGCTGGCAATAAATGTTATATATATTTGATTATGATTTTGCTATTAAAAATTTAAGGCGCTTTCAAATAGCGAACAGTTTTACAGTTAACTGATGTGGTTTTTAGGTATAGGAAAACACAAAATGGCTGAGCTTTAGATTAACTGACGTCGAGTTGGGGGTTGATATTTTTTTTACAGAAAGGTTACATTATTATAAGCACACACGCAAGGTTTTAACATGCGGAAACGCGTAGTTTTTGAGAAAAAAAATATTGAAAATTAATATTTTTGCAACATTTATGTCAATCCGGTAGTAACTTTGACAGATTATAACGTTTCGTTTTAGCTTCGGTTAAGTTGACACGTTCGGAAACATTTTATTTTATATAAATTTAAGTAAATACTTATATTTTGTACACATTTCAATAGTTTTCATGCACACATATATTTAACAGTTAATGTATAGTAAATTACAGCATTATTTAGCATTACGAAATATTAAAATTAAAATGTGTTGTGTTTACCATCTTTTGCTGGCATGTGGAACAAAACGCAAAACTGACGCCATTTTGTATTGTCATGGTAATAGTTTTATTTTAACAGTACCTATTAGGGCAATAACAAATAGGTTAGGTTAGGTTAGGTGCCGTGGAGTACCGGCTTAGAATAGTACTCCCCCAATCCCATCCCGTGGGTGTCGTAAGAGGCGACTGAGGGAAGGGGAAAGGGGGGGATGGGCAGCAGCGTCCCCCCCGTAAGCATCTTACCCCCTACTGCGCTCGCCAACACGCCTGCCTAGCGTGGCGAGTATGGGCAAAACCTCCTAATGGTAGATGCGCAAAATGATAATGATATCGTCATCATAGCAGAGTCGCTGGAACAACTAACCAAAATGCTGCGTAGCCTTAGTGAATCTTCCCGGCGTGTCGGTCTCGGTATGAACTTGGACAAGACCAAGGTCATGTTCAATAGGCATGTTGTGCCGGGACCGATATACGTCGAAGGGAAACCTCTCGAAGTTGTTAGGGAATACACCTACCTAGGACAGGTTATACAAGTCGGTAGGAACAACTTCGAGAAGGAAGCCGATCGAAGAATTCGCTTGTGATGGGGAGCATTTGGCAACCTTCGTCAAGTCCTCACGTCGTCCATACCGCAATGTTTGAAGACGAAAGTCTTCAATCAATGCGTCTTACCTGCCATGACATACGATGCCGAAACGTGGACACTAACTGCGGGACTAGTCCACAAATTCAAAGGATAAGATCAGAAATGAGATTATCCGGAAAAGAACCGGAGTCACCGACATAGCTTGCAAAATTAGTAGGCTGAAGTGGCAGTGGGCTGGTCACGTATGTCGTAGGACCGATGGCCGTTGGAGCAGACGAGTCTTAGAGTGGAGACCGCGGATCGGCAAACGCAGCGCAAGGCGCCCTCCAGCCAGGTGGACCGATGACCTTAAGAAGGTGGCGGGCACCGACTGGATGCGGAAGGCGGAGGACAGGGAGCTTTGGCGCACCTTGGGAGAGGCCTATGTTCAGCAGTGGACAATGATTGGCTGTTGATATATATGATATAGGTTAGGTTCAACTTATGTCAAAGAATTGAATTAATTGACTCCGATTCCATCTGATACGAGTCTGTCTTACCCCTAGTGTTTTTATAGAGCCGGAGGCGCTTACCCTACGGTAAGCAACCTCGGCCAAGGCCGAGCAAGGGCCTAGAGGCTCCTTTTCTCGCAGCGCCAGAGACGTTGCAGTCTCAAAATAGAAACAGAATCCCTCTAAATCGGGAAAATTTTCACAAAACTAAAAATTAAAAAAACTCGAAAAGAGGGGGTTCCGCAACTTTTCCTTTTAAGGGGGGTAGTACAAAGCTTCCCCCATCCCCCACACCCCTGCCGACCCTTAATTCGACGTCAGTTAATCTAAAGTCGTACCCACAAAATAAACCAAAAGAATATAATATTTATTTTCTTTATTTTTTAGAGAAAAGAAATACAATCAATACAATATAGGTATATTATTTTGCAATTATGATCGCGGCTTTCAAAAACCATTTACCTTTTATAATATTGTTTCAATATTCACTTATTATTAATATGTTGCCTAAGAATTCTGTTGGGGCTTGAAGATTGTTTTGGTGTCTTGGCCAAAGCCAAGGTGCCCCGATTATTGTCATAACAAAATTACTAGAAACTAATCGCAAAAACGCAAACACGGTACACAACGAATTATTTGCAATGACATTACATTGAAATTTGACATATACAGAATCAAACAAGTAAACGCGTTCCTTTTTAAGTATTATGTTTTTGTGTAAAATAAAAATAAAAACTTTCGCATTATGAAAACAAACAATTATATACATTTATGTAAAGATAATTTTATTAAATGCAACAAATACTAATGAAAACAGTTTCGTATGAATAAAATGTTCCTAATAATGCTCTTATTAGGAGCATTTTTGTCGCAAACAACTTGTCTGCAAACAGTATGCATGTTCTGGAACGTCCACTATTATATTTATCAGCCTCTGTGATCCATTTTACATAATGGTGGAAGTTGACAAACGATACTTTGAATTCATCTTGGATTACTCAATACTTTAAAACAAAAACTGCTTAATTCAGAGAAGTTTAAAAACTACGTAGTAATACATTTTTTTAATTTTTATTTTACGATATATATACTACGTATGTGTATATGGAATGTAATTGTTTGGCCACCTCATTTAGTTGTGAGTTGACTGGATAAATATATTAATAGTAACGGTTATATTTTAAACTATTCAAAAGTTGTCCGGCATTCAAAGCTCAATGCCTTAAACAATCCTCGTTGAATCATGAATACTTTGAGATACAGTATACATATGTAGGAACAAACAAAATATCATATAGGATATTGACTGTCATAATCATACATTGAAAGGATATACGCATAAAAAAAAGGATCACCGTAAGTCGATTTTCAACATTTCACGAGTGAGATACCAAGTAGGTTTTTACAGAATGGGAAATACGCCTATAAAGCCTCTTTATCCTTGACGAATAAGTTGGTCTTATTTGAATTGGTTATATAAAAAATAATGAACGCTAGTTGTAATAGAACCGAGATAGCACTTTGGCCCAGCATTGCAGCCTTGACGGAAGATTATCATCTGTGGGTGTGTGTTGCCTTTAAGTTATTTTGCCTTAATAATTTACTCCTAAAGCGAAGAGGAAGCTTCAGCTCAGCAGTGAAATATTTACAAGTTGATGCTTTGAATTACAATAAACATAATCCAATTATTCCTATCCTTTCTGTTTAAAATTTCATTACTAAGATCGATATATTATTATATAAAGTCACATCGCTGCTACTAGTGATAACAGACCGGGTTATTTTTCTTTGGAAGAATTGAAATGGGGAATTTTTCCATTCCACGCTGTCGTGACATGTGCAGTAATAATTCAAAGTAAATTTTGATTTGTAACTATATTATTCTATATAAATGTTCTCTCAACTTTTATAACACAAAATTTCTATTGAATTAAACGTCAATAAAGCATCTTATCTCTTACTGACATGAAATATAATAACCATTTAATATGAATTTTAAACAATAACGACTTACCGGGTGATTACTTAAACAATAATATCTCTTTCTTTCGAATGTCAAGGCATTAATGATAGAAAGAGATAAAACAGTGTTTAACTAAAAAGTTACAATTCTCTCAACTATAACATATCATTAATAATAAATAAATAAATATTTATCTATTATATTAATACAAAAGTAACAAATAATTATCATTGAAGATATATTTTAGTCAATATTGAATGCAGTTGTATTAGTCCAAGAAAGAATAAAAAGCAAACTAACAGTCTAAAATGTCTCACACAACCCATGCTCCTATGCAGTCTGATCCGCTATTCGTCCGCACAGCACGAAATAAATTAATAACACAAATTAAACAGCCGCAAACTTTGTATTGTTGACAAAATTTGAATCCCCAATATATTATAATCACTTTCTAATGGAATCCTTTCTTTTCTTGTAAATGCAATAGTGAGTTTGTTTGTTAAGCTTTCACGTCTTAACTATTCAAGATCATTATGAAATTTTGTATACACTTTGTTAGGGGTACAGAAAAGGACATATAAGGTTACTTATCACCACACCCCCCCCCTTGCGGACAAAGCTTCGGACATAAACTAGTGATCTTATTATATCTATCCCAAAGGAGATCGAAGTAATTATTCCATAGTATTTATTTTGATTTTTATATTTATAAAATATATCAATTCTGCTGCTCTTCTGCGGTTAGATTATTCGTGATATTTTTTTTACAGTTAATAGGCAAGCGCTTGACCGTTGACTTGCCTGATCTTAAGCATAGTCACGGTCTAGGATGGAGCGCGCCTGCCCAGATGGAACCAGCTTACGCTGGATTTGAACACACCTACATTGTTACTATTAGGAAATATGGACTCAGGGAAAGCATTCCACAGTTTCGCAGTGCCAATAATAAATGTGGATTCAAAGCGCTTCGTATGTAGGCGGGGAAGTTCCACCGTGTACCTATGGCTCTTTCGCGTTTGCCTGGCCGTCTGATAGTAAAAGGGGGATATTACGACTTGAGAAATTATAAAGCTCATATTAAAACAAGAAACATACACTTTTTACACCTTTTAATAAAATGCTTAGAGTCAGTAACTTTTTTATAGGGCAATGAATATGTTTTATTATAATAGTTAAAATCCGCTGTATAAATAATTTCTCCATTACTGTTTTTTAATGTAAAGAGACACATATAAAACAACCCCATTCAGGCCATTTCATATTATTAGAATATTGAATGATCGTGAAAACTGATAAAAAACAGCTGAATTTCTTTCGCTGGGTATTTTCAGGTCGATTTTCTTTTCAATATGTAAGTCTAATGATTTTATTGAATAAAAAAGGGATCTGCTGTACCGTATTATAATGTAATGTTACCTGTTCGTGTTAATGGGTTATGCAAAATATATAATACAAATAAATTATTAATTTTAACCGAATTCCAAAAAAAAAAGGAAAAGGGTCTCAATTCAATTGTTTTTTTAATATATGTTACCTTAGACCTTCGTTTATGAACGATTTGGATTAATATTTCTTTTTTTGGTTGAGAAAATGTTCATCCCGTTTGGTCCAATTTAAATAATAGCGGATGAATTTTTTATGGGCTCGAATTTTACTTGTCGGTTTTGTTATTTAATTAAATAGTTGGCGACTTAATAATCGATTATGTGGTTAGTTACAAAAGCAAACATTTTTAAATTAAGGTACAAATGGTGTTTATTGAAAATTAAAAAAAAACATATTTAAATTATATCATTCATACAATTCAATACTTATACGTAAATATTACTTACTGATATTTTGTTTTTGTGAAAATTTGCATTTTTTTAGTAAAGACTAATATAGATAAATTTAAAAAGCAAAAACTTATCTAAATACAAAAATTGAGCCAAATCGTGAGAGCCGTTACCGAAATATATCGACAAGATTTACTCATTTGGTACATGAGTAGACTAAAGAGTAAAAGTATCTCGGCGACCTAATAATAATTAGTTAACATTTAATAATGTTGTTTTTTACACGACACAGTGAAATATAGATTTTATATATATAGTTTGCTCGTTTAATGTTATAAGATACATAAGAAACTTTAATCAATAATTTTATCGTTCGTCTTTATTATTATAGTTTCTTTCAGTTTATATTCAAAATTGCGTCATTTATTAAAGTCAACCATAAATCTGTAACATAGAATATTTAAAGTTTAAGTTGCTGTAGTCTGCAATACTTGAAGAAGAAATCAGTGTCAATTCTCATGCGAGACTAAACATAGAATAGTTCATATAGTCTACAAGTACTTATGTTTGCAATCACAAATGCACACTATTCCCTCACACTCAAAATACAATAGGACGACAAATCTAAGACGAAATAGTTTAGGCTTACGTCGGGCGTTAATCACCGAGCTGGAGGGTATGATAACTAACATTGAAGTAAAATAATTAACGATAATCGATTTCGTCCAATCTCAAGAGAAATTAGGGAACTGAGCAGGACATATTATTGTGTACGAGTGTGTGCGCTAGCAAAGGTGCACTATTGGCAGGGCGGCAATCAAACACGACCTCTTTCCAGTTCAGGCGCAGAACCAACGGCTTTAAGTGCTTTCCGAGGCACTGTAGACCGGTTACTGAGAAATTTTCGAAAGAAAAATCTAATAAATTATTATTGACTCGTCTCGAGGCTTGAACCCTGAACCCAGACCCAGGACCCGTAGAGATAGTTCATTTAGTTTATAAATATAATTTATTGGTAAAATTATTGGCTTGTTATAACGTTTAAGATGATATATGTCACAGGTTACGAGGTGCTGTCAACGGGTCCATCACTGCTGTTACAGTTCACTGCCAACTCCGCGTCTCCGGGCCAGGGATTTGCAGCCACTTACCATTTCCAACCACCTCCCGACTCTACCGCAGCTGGTAATTTTTAAGACTATTTTCGTATACTGTTCCACAGATCTTAACAGACCACAATAGCCATGTAATAACATAAAGAAATATATGTCAAAAAATACACCATATATTGCAAATAAAGTTAGTATATAAGCCACTTAAACTGTAAATAAAAAATTACCTTACACAAAACAAAAAAGAAAAAATAAAAACACAACTTTTATGTACATTTATAAAAAGGAAAATTGCTTACCATATTTGTTAATATAGAAATGGTACAGATGGTGAACATTTATTCTTATTGCCAATGGTCTGCTAACCATCAGACTTAATGTATTATATCTTATGGAGCGTCAATTTCAATTTCAATCATTCCATTATTATTGTTCTCGGAATACATTAAAACAACATATTTATATTTGTTAGTAAAGTATTTAAATTGAATTATTATATAAATTAGAACGTTTTAAGAACTTTAGCACCAGGCATTTTATTGCCTATGGATCAATATTTTTGATTAAAATTGATACTTATTAATTTTTTACCCTTAAAATATAATCGTGTTTAGCTTTTACTATTATGAGAAATTGTTTAAATGTTTTCTTAATTAAATGCATAGAAAATTTGTACATTCAATATTGAAGTTTAATGTACGTGGCATTCATAACACTAACTTTATTTGCAATGTATGTATATATACTGATATATAAACATATATTTGCAAGTTAAGCAAATAAGGTCTGAATGGAGCTGGCGGAGTTCCAGACGGCTTACAGTTTCCTCAGCAGCTTATAACTTGTCCATACGTATTTGAACTGTACCAATAAGTCTTAAGTCTCTAATAAATTATTACCACGATAAATGACAGGCTGGTATTAATTTCTAAGTATTAAACGGTTTAAACGGAGCTTAAAGCCGAGATGGCCTAGTGGTTAGAACGCGTGAATCTTAACCGATGATCGTGGGCTCAAACCCGGGCAAGCACCACTGAATATGTGCTTAATTTGTGTTTATAAATCATCTCGTGCTTGACGGTAAAGGAAAACATCGTGAGGAAACCTCGATGTGTCTAATTTCATTGAAATTCTGCCACGTGTGTAGTCTACCAACCCCCATTGGAGCAGCGTGGTGGAATAAGCTCCAAACTTTCTCCTCAAAAAGGGATAGGAGGCCTTAGCCCAGCAGTGGGACATTAACAGGCTGTTACTGTAAACGGTTTAATAGTTTAATTAGTCTTGTGTAGTAATCAAAACAATGTTGTGTCGTCAATGCATTCAATCCAGGTAACCGGTATAATATGTACGAATTTTAGCCGGTCTGTATTAAATAGAGGCAAGTTATAATTTTACAAATACGGTATAGAATAATTTGATTAAGACCATAATAGGTACAAATGAAATGGTTCATTTTAACAGATATGTATAAAATTTTCGCTAGGCCTTTAAGAACTATAAACCACGTCCTATAGCGTCAATGCACAGAATGAAAATGTACAGAAGGAATCTGTAATGCTGTCTCTTGTTCTTGTAATTACTCTGACTCGCTCGCCATTCATACCGCAAACGGGAATTCGGAGTATTCATGGCAGTAGCTGAATGGGTCGTACCTACCCAGATCTGAACAAAGATCTACAAGTAAAATGGATACTTACATATATCTCGTATATATAATATATTCTATATTCGTTTTTACTCAGCTTGACATAATATGTAGTGTATCATGTTAACATTTGCCAGTTTAAAAAAGGTGTTTAATTTGTTATATTATAAATTGGAACACAACGCCATCTATGAATTGAATTGCGAACTTCACCGTGAGTTAATTCCCTCCTAACCTATTTTCTCTACTCTACCATTGAACGACTAAATCTTTCTTACGTTTTTCGATAGATGGCGCTATATAGTATTTTTTTTTTTGTTTAGATTCAGATCGTCTTTTGAAGCTGAGCTTCGGAAAAGCATTCGAGTCTCTTGGGCCTGAAGTTAGCGCCACAAGTAAGTAATTAATATTTATTAAAACGAACTCAATCCTGATATTATTAACAATTAACTTAGTGTAATGAATTTCTGGTCTCACCTTCTATTTAGAGCATTTTCTGTTATTATTATTGAAGTCATTTAATTTTTTTTAATATCTCAATATTTTTTATTACCATAGACTGTCTCTGAGTAATATAAGCACTATGACATATGAAATGTAATAGCATAGATACAATAAAATTATTCATGCCTTATTGTATAATGACCTATAATTATTAAATAGGTATATAAAAAAGGTTTAAAAAAAAATAAAAAAATATATTGATAAAACTACACAGTGACCTTTATCAGTTACTTCTTAATTTGAGGTATTTTTGATTGAAGTATGTGAAGGTGCTTACTGATTAGAAACAGCTTAAGGGACGGATTACGGAAGCTATTTCTGGATAATATTTTACCTAAAAAAATATATTTTTTGCGAAATGCGAAAAGAATATCCGGTTGTTTATTACTCAATCACGTTTGATAAAAAGAAATATACAAACATTGGTAACATTCTAATATGAGCGTGTCGTACCTATTTCTTAATATATGCGTAAATTTTTCATAAATAAAACTTAAAAATATTTGAGATGTCTTTTTATCAAATTATTTAAACCTAAGTCTACCATCGATTATATATTATGTAAATTCTATTGAAAAGAACAACAACATATTGAAAATATTATTCAATTCACTTTAAAATTGTAATCGTTCATTTATCAATTATTATTACAAATATTCAAAATCTTAATTCAATATAAGAGCACATGCTTGTTGTGAGACACGGCTAAAGGCGGTTTTTTTTTCTAACAATAGTTGTCGTATACTTTTGTTTTTTGGTTTTTATTATAATTATATTATTTATAACGGATGGACGGAACGTGTAGATCTTCTGCTTATTATTACGAAGAATCTCAATGTGTGGTATCATCTACGTATACAGTATATTGTGTATAGTAATTTACAACAAGTCTGACACTATAAATATGACTATACTTACGTCTTACTGTGTATCAAATGTTTTAAGTTTTTACCATTTTAATTTGTATTTATAATTTTCGGCCGTGAAAGAAAACTTCGTGAAGAGACCTGCACATGTCGTATAAAAATAGTGTACCCACCAAACAGCGTTTAAGCATAAGCTACTAATCTAACAAGCAGACACCGCCCCTTGTGGTAGCCCCACAGTGGGATAATAACACGTTGTTTCTTTACTTTTTTATAAAATTTCACAAAGTACTAATTATATAGTATATATAACATTTTAAAACGCGTACAAATTTCAATCAACTCGATTCTATTTTCAAACAACATGATAAAAAACGTCAATTAAAACAGTATAGCGTCGTACTCAATGAATAGTTTTTATAACCTTTATTGAAATTCACCGCACATCTCGTTTAAAGTATATTGGATTTTTTAGAACAAAAACAATACACGTTGTTTATTAGTTCACTGTATTTCATATATTTGACTACAAAAATAATGCTTTTATTTTCTTGCATGATTACAAATTAGTTTAAATCTTCAATACAACAAATGTATGTATTGTTATAAAAATAGCGAATTTCGTGAGCTGAACTTATACATGACATATTGCACGTAATGTTATCTATCATATGAATAAAATATTATGCTTTTTATTCATGTAAAAGGTTGATACTTTTCTTGTAAGACATGTAAATTTATTTACATCTTAATATGCCTATTGTCGAACATTGTATGTACACAAATATTACGCTTACAGTTGCTTCGAGGAAAACATATGAAAATTACAAGATGTGTTTCTAGAAATAACTAAACAATAAAAAAATACATTTATGTCATTTTCATACTGCTTGCGAACATTCGGTATATAATTAAATCGATAAGTTCAGATCAATACAAATTGTTTTTGAACCAATTAATTAAGGTCTTATGTCGCTGCATGTTCGTAAAAGAGCTCACATTTGTGAGAAAGAAACAGGCATAGAATCATTTGCTTATGATTAAAATACAGGGCTCATCCTGAACTATACTTGTAAATTTTTGGGCTGGCTAACTGTATGGTCTTTTATAATGCACTTAAGGTTAAACTGAAGGTACTGCAAACCAACACGATTTCAGAAATTTAAAGCGCGCGACCAACGACATAACGAACTTTCTAAAACATGAGAATATAAACACTTTAAATTCCCCAATTCGGCCGCTAACTATTTAGAATTATAATAAAACTATTTAGAATAACAAATAAAAACTCAATGTGAGTTTCTATTGGCCCACACCGAGATTTGAAACTAGACTCTAGTAAGTTAGCTGATAGATGAACGAAGCAGCAACGTGAAACCTAAATACAACACAATTTATGTATTGAATATCAAGCATAAGGGACATAGCACCTTGATTCGCAAGATTGGTGACTAATATTTCTAACAGCGACAATGTCTATAGGCGATAGGGACTACTTACCATGACATAGCTCATTTCATCGCTCGCCTATCTATTTTATAAAAAGATATATTATATGTAACCTCAAGAAAATTATTAACATTGGTAGTAATATTTGAAGCAAGCATATACACTACTCAAAAGATTAATAGAAAATAAATCAAACATTTACCAACAAATACGTGAGCGGAGTATAGAGATCGGATAGTGGAAAGTGAACAAGTGTTACAAACCAATATTATTTTTATTCACAGTAAAATAACCAACCCATTTAGTGAATTGGTTAAATGGGTAGGGCAAATTGGATCTTTGATGTTTAATGGCTATGCCCATAATTATGGAATCTTCGAATCTCTTATTAAAGAGCAAAGATCGCCCAGTCGCGGCTTAATATCCGGGCGAAATCTCGGACTTCATGTGCTTACAATTCACCTCACACTCAGCGGAGAAGAAAAACATCGTGAGGAATATTTCATGTGTCAAATAAAGCTCTGTTACGTATGTTGTACCGCACTGGTGCAGCATAATCAAAAAGCCTCCAAACCTCCATCTTTTTACTGCTTGTAAAACCGGAATCCGCATTAAATAAAAAGTGGATTGTACCAGAGCAAAGCCATATTAACTTCACTTCCTTTAAAAACTATCGTTAGTAATATTACAAATAGAAACTTTAAGATTCTTTCTTATGATTTTTCGCTTTCAATCCTTGAAGCATCATTAAATTTAATACATATATAGTCAGCTTCAAATATGACGAACGGAATCATGCTTCCACTTTTGTACAATAAGTATATTTTTTATCCATAATAGTATGTTTATACTGCACGCAACTGAAAATTGCATTGAAAATTACGATACGATTGCATAATTTCCAAAAATAAAAATAACATACGAAAGATTTTTAAGCTTTCAAATATACGTTACCATACGATACGTTTCTAGCGATCCTAATGTTGGAAACAATTCTCTTCACTTTGAAGCCAAACAAATACAATTGTTTCTGCATTTCCTAACTAACCCCATGTTGTAACGATATTTATTTATTTGACGTACACGAACTCTAGTTCTCAACGAGCTCTCACGCAAGAATAAACCTATTTGTTCGTTCACTCTTTTTTTTTCACATCGAGATATATAAATGTAAAGTTTCATATGCGACTAGTGACAACCGCTGCGTAATTAAAAATACACCGACATTTTTAACTGAGTCAAACATGAATTTGCACTCGTGGTTTCAAGTCGAGTGTCGAAAGAGTGATTTGTCATTGAAATCAATTAAGTTGAGATCTTAATACAATATTTTTGTTTGCTAATAAGCTTGGTTGATTATTTGTCGGAAGGAATTAAATTCTAACATTTTTGAGTTAATAAACCCGATTAGGTACTATATGCAAGAAAAGGAAATTTTTCGTATAGTAAATTAAAAGTCTGTAAATGTCCTGTAAATGAAATGGTGTTCATTTTTTTTTAAATATATAAGCTAGCGCTTGACTGTTATCACACCTGATGGAAAGTGATGATACAGTCTAAGATGGAGCGCGCTTGCCTAGAAGACGCCTATTCACTCTAGAGTTGAAGGTACCCGTATTGTAGTTGTTTTTATTTTATTTTTATTTGCTGGTTAATATATGCATATGTGGCAGCTTTTCATCAGACTCGTGCTAGTTTTCTCAGGATATTTCCTTCAGCACCAAACAAGCGCTGAATGCACATTTCATTCAAAAAGTTGATCTCATGCATGAACAAAAATTAAGCACATTTTTTTTTTAATTTTGATTAAAAGTAAGTCGGTTGACAACTTCAATGTTGTTCAATTCCTGTCCAGTAGCGAACAGAAACAGACAATCGGGTTACATTCACGAGTTTCACTTGTTTCAGTGGTTGAGTCGGATTGATGTTTTTTTATTAATATCATGTCGTTATGTTTTCATTTTTACATTACATGACAAGAATGTCTGAATAAGTATAATTTTGTTATTTGTATATGTTTCTTTTATAATATTTATTTATAACAAAGTAAATTTTAGTTTTATTTTAATACACCACATTAAGTATTACTTAATACTCCTCTCATTATGTCGAGGGTTGGTTATAATAGATCCCTTATTGGGTTAAGTCCGCCTCCGTATAGTTAAGTTTATTGCTTGAATAATAATTTGCGTATAAAGTTATACGACAACAACGAGATAGCTACTTGATAATTACGTCATAATTCACTTCATTTTTACCTTGAAAGTATCACACCTCTTTCTAAAAAATGCTTAAATATATATTAATCTCAAACGAACTCTGTTAGTGTTGGTTTCAATTGGATTGTAATGATTTCTTTGAAAATTTATATAACCGAGTTTTTAAGAGTAAGCTATTTTTATTTTACGTGAAGGTATATTGTAACGAATTTTTTATAATAAAATTGTCTTGCTACTTGCACTCTTGTAGTATTCGTACCGACTTGCGCTCGGCCAGATATAATTTATTAATATAACAAATATCAAAAATATGTAAAATATACACTAATGTTTAATAATTTCTATCTCGAAATGCATCCGAGCAAAATAGTGGAGCAGAATAAAACATCAGACTAGCTGCTAAATAAATAATCAAACAAGTTGCAGCGAGCCTTGCATTAAACATGCCTGGACAAGCCCGCGAAATAGGTTACGAAAGAATTCTATCTCGATAAGAAGTTAGAGTGAGAAAATTCGAATTAACTTAAGAATATTCATCGTGGAATGGAATGAACAAGCCCTATACATTGTAACGTTAAATAAGTTTCGATGTACAAGTTTCTAGACATGCCTGAAGGCTAGTCCGGTTCTACAGATATTGAAACATCGCGTCTTCTTACTATTGGCTAATATAGCCTGTAGTCGTTGCAGCAAACTCTGATGGAACCAACTTAGGCGTTATCTTGAAAACTTACATAAACTATTGCCAATTGATAAACGGTGACTTTCAAAACTTGGCAGTGATTCTTAGGCTGGAATTTTCAACTCTGTTTTATATTTAACCCACTCTTAGTTTGATCCCGATTCATACTTCAACGTCATTTTCACAAGAGCTGAAATCTATCTCTTTTTTTTTGTTATACATAGATACATAATTATAACAATTTTCTCAATCTATATCAAAATTTAGAAAGAAGTGAATAAATAAAAGTTTGTCTTATTTCTTACTACAAATACTCGCAACTTTAGAAATTTGCATTCTTTTTTTAAAATTTCGTTCGAAATATTTTCACAATGGAACTGCTTTAGCGATTGGAATAAAAAGAATACCTCGTAAGTTTTTCTCCACGCCACAGGCGATATATGCGATCAAATGTTATCACACTCGATGGAGATATATATAATATTAAAACAAAAATCAATTTGAAATTATATTATAAATTTTAAAAACAAAAATCTTTATATTTCGTTTATTTACGATTTCTACTGTATCCAATATAGGTGTTCCATTATCTCTCTTATCCTATACTAACAAGATATCTAAGTGTGACGATTTCTATATTGTATTTTCCACAATTCCTTGTTTATCTTTCTATCTCGTGTACAGTATTGATATTGGTTTATCTCTAGTTTGCCCAGTGAGCCGTTAGCGACGAAGCTCTAGCGGTAAAACCTTTAAAACGACTTTGCAATTTCACGAATGATTACGCCGCAGTCACTGTTTGTCCGTCGAATAAGTCCGGGAATGTTTGTTCGGTTCTGTTTTGTACGGCTTAAAATCAATATTTGTAAAGTTAATTCTAAAAGAAACAAAAATCTGCTATTTTCATTCGCAGCTTTCACTAATTTGTAAATTTTAGTCTGTAACAATGCATCGTTTGTTTGAAACGAATGAAATATTTGTTTTTTTTTTATTACTAAATACTGTTAATTATTGTCAATGTAGCACTTTTTTCGCTTTTTTCGCTAAATAAGAAATAAATTGAATATATAGAAAATACGTTTTTCGTATTTCCGATTGTAATAGACATCTTGTCTAATACTTCCATTACGGATGAGATTAGCTAGATCTTTGCTATGTCTTATATTTTAAGGTAAGATTTCTCTTAAAATATTTTATGGTAATAAGGAGTTTTCATATCAAAATTAATCCGAACAATATATAAGCAGAATAAAACATTAGACTAGACTGTTTTTATCTTTTTTTTTTTCGTTTAATTTCTGACATTTATTTCTCATACAAACGTTAATTTAGACATTAAATCAATCAGCAAATCATAAAACAAAATGAATAAAATGAACTGATAAACCTAAATTATTTTCAGAGAAATGAACGAAAGAACGAAATAGGAATATTTTCGAAACAGATAACTATAATTGGGACTATTGTTAAAATCTGGCAGTGAACTAGAATATATAACGAATTTCAGTAACTACCCGCCGATGAGCAGAACGGTGCAATTAAACGAACTCTCAATAGAAGAGCCCTAACGAGGCAACGCGATTGCTAATAAAAGGTTTACCTTACAAATGGAATGGTGTCGCAAATTTTTGCGCTGACTCAGTTGTTTTCGGGTTTTAATTAAATTTTAAATTGAATTTTCTTTGATACAAATCCGATATAAGATTAGGGTAGTGTTTAAATGCTGCACAGCAAATCTAAATGCCCACATTATCCACATATGTACACTTACTTTTATTTTAGTTGTGGTTTGAAATTTGAAATATCAAAACAATATGAATTACAATATTTTCTTTCGCTTACGTGTACGTCGCATAGATGCGACGAATTTACGTCACAGATGAAACAATTTATTTATATATTTTTTTCATTACATATTCTCTGTTAATATTTAATTACAATATATATATATTTTACCAAGTACTGCTGTTTTGCGGTAGAATATCGATGAGTGGGTGGTACCTACCCAGATAATAATCCACCTAGGAATATTAAAAATTATACAATTCAAATAGAATGTAGAATGTATTTAAATTCAAGTGAACTGTTTCGAAAACCACATTTCAATCACAGATCTGGTTTATTCAGTGGGAATGAACAAAACGGTGTGATCTACCATCGTTGGATATATATGTATGTGCCCATAGTGTTTTATTGACCATGAATTTTATGGCTGCATGTTTTTGCTTACACAATACCAAATACACTGTATTGGACTTTCACATATTAACATTACATTTATCGACACGAATTCGGTTAAAAAACTATTATTTCGAATATAAGCGTACATATTTAAGTAATCAATGAAAAACCAAATCAAATCAAAAAGGATACGGGGAAAACGCGTAACGCGATTTTCCAGCGACAAAAAAATGGTTTTAAGAACGTCACGGTAGCATGCGCAAGCGATCCCGTGGCGCCCCTCGTTAAGACGGAAAAGGTACCGCTGCCCCACATACCCCACCACTGTTCTCGTGAGAGAAACGCGTAGTGCGTTTTTCCAGCGTAAAAAAAATGCTTCCAAGTAGTTCGATTTACCTCCGCGGACGAAATTAATCATAAACACAAATTAAGCCTATGAAAGTGTTGATTCGTTCAAATCTAGATTTTTTAAACCACTATTATTTTAAAACGATACATTTTTATTTACTTGCGACGATAAGAGAACTAAATAAAACACAATAATAATTAACCACTTTAAAAATTAAATAAATTATTTTGACGTAAGCCTAAAAATATACAAAGTTAATCCAATTTAAATACGAATTTTCTGAGTAAAACATACTGTTTCGACCTTGGAATGAATACGTATAAAATTAAGTAGATACGAATATTTACTGAAATTTCCAGTAAGTTCGTTAAGTGTACGGCTACCACGAAATTATACTTTTCCGGACATGATACAGCTTGCAAATTATTTAAGATTGAATAAAATTTTCGAAACATATTTTTATCCTATTACCGGAAAGAGTTTAATGGTATTTATGTAATGATTATGATTAAAACAGATCGTACGAGTATCATACCAAGTACCATTCGCCGTTATACTCGTGGTTTAATACTGTTTTTTTTTATATAGAACAGGAAGGCGGACGAGCATATGGGCCACCTGATGGTAAGTGGTCACCAAACGCCGTTAGACCCGTTAGTAAGTGGGTGGTACCTGCCCAGACGAGCTTGCACAAAGCTCTACCACCAGTACTACTGATTACTGTCAAGGCTTTAGACAGCTATTCGTCATATCGATCACGATTAGATTAAATGGAGCAAACAATTTTACCAAGCAGTTATTTTGATGGTATGAAGTCATTATATTGATTGTTAATTGTGAAATGCATAGTGTGACAATTTGTATAGGAAATTTGCTGGCGACGCGATCGTGATTTTGGGACAATTGAAATAATTATATTTCCCATCGCCTTCCATGACGTGGTTTCATTTCCATTTCTCACTACTTATAAATTATTATTATTGGTTTTATTGTATTCTTCATCATCATCATTATCATCACCCTTTTCTCGTCCACTGCTGGACATAGGTCTCTCCAATGGCACGGCACTGAGCTCGATCCTCAGCTCTCAATCTTCACCGCTGCCAGCCACCTTGCGTATATCGTCACTCCACCTAGCTAGAAGAATTCTAGCTATTATTCTTCATATACATCTATAAATGGTATCATTTATAATTATTATAATTCACAAAGCGAAATTCGATTATTGAAAATTAACTCAAATGAATTATTTTTCGAAATTCAATCTACTCATAATACATCAGCCTCAGAATATAATACATACAATGTTTATTTATTTAGTAAACTACGAACAATTTTCCGATCACAGTCCTACCATAATCTCAGATTAGCCGGATTCCTCATTTTATGTTATTGAAGATGGTAACTCTAGTTTCGTATAGTGTTATTGTCCATACGTATGTATACGGTTATATTTTATTGTCGCATTTGCTGGCACGAGTTTGTTTCAGTGTGCCTGTTTGACTAGTAAAATACACGTAGCATTGTTTTGCTTGAACTAACTTTTGTATTGAGTCAAGTGGAGATCAAACATACGAGCGATGAAGTTATACCTATTAACATAATATCATTATAACAGGACACCACTGGGACCCAATATAGTTTGATTAAATCAATTAATTAGTTATTTGAACTTACTCAAACTAAACTCAGATACGTTTCATATAGACGACGTTCATAAAAATCATTTCTATCCTATTAAGATATATTACAAACGATAATTTTTAATTTTGTTTAAATAAATTTCTGTTATTTATTTACATACAAGAAATGATAAAGATTAATTACCTAGCAATTATAGGATCTCTTCTTAAATAATCTTATTGAAACCTCTTTATTTTATTAAAACTTTATACAGTTATTTCTTAGCCGGATGACATACATATATTTTATCGATAGAACTATACCTATATTTCCCAAGTAAAAACAAAAGAATTGAATTACATTATTACTACACTATTTCTAACTAACACATAATTTAAGTATTACACATAATTTCACTGTATCAAAACATCTGCTCGAGCAATTATTATGAGTAGTAGGTACATATTATACACATTTTATAGTATCAGCACTTCGCACAACTTGGCGTTTAGTTAATTCAATCAATGCGCAAAGGCCCGCCGTATTCACGTAAGAATAAACAATTTTAATGCTATTAGTGCCTTACGAGTATTATAATATAACTTGTATTAAGCCACAATATATAGAAACTAACGCTTCTAGCTAGAAGACTGACTTCTATGAATTTTAATTACATATTTGGGTAACATCATTTAGCCATCATTTTGAATAAAATATATCATCTCTATTTAAACTAGTATAGCAATATGTAGTATCATAATAAACCTGTCTACATAAAACTCGTAGTCAAATATATTAATAAACACAAAAATATAATAGAAGAAATTTACGTACAAACGACTTTCATTATAATCACTTTAAAAAGCAAGCTGTTTTGTTTAAAAACGTTATGTTATTCAAAGGCTTTGCAAATTCAAAGTATGTCACAGAACTGAATATTCGATCCTCGCTGAATAATGAAGTGACGTCGGTAGTTTGTGATTGTTCTCCAGTGAAACGTATAATATATTATTTGAACCACAGTTTAATTTTCGTAAAATAAAGGTTCGACTAAGTCCTTGATGCATATTTCCTTTATTTTACCTACGTTTTTATAAAAAAATGGAAATATTACAAAATATTTTAAACTTTTATTTATATGTTTATATACTTGGGAACTGAGATGTATGTGCCTGTATTTACGGTCACTTAATATGATAAATACAAGTTTAAAATATAAAACTATGTATATGTATTACGGAGCAGGTGTGTACTTGTAAACAATTAATCTAATTTGTTAGAATCACAAAAAGGGTCTTGATGGCCAGAAAGACAGACAACGAAGTAATCTTATAGGGATCCATTTTTCCTTTAGAGGTACGGAACCCTAGAAGAGAAGTTGAAGAGTGAGTGTACTCACTCACTCTTCAAGCCGGCCCTTTTTGGCCTTCACTTTGAGAAAAAATAGTCGCCAATATCAGACATATCGCATTACCTTTCAAGTTGAAAGTTAAAACAAACACTTTCCTATGAATATTGTCTTCACCCTTCTATAGAATGTGCGTAAACATGTCGTTTGTGTATGCGTGTTGTGAAATAATGGACGCATTCAGGCCTACTGAAGCTACGTTAGTGTTCAACCAACTGTTATTGCCCAAAGAGCGGAAAAACCTTCTTGTTCATTAAATCCAAGTGTATATTTCGTTTTTTAATTTTTATAGTACAGAATACTAATGAAGGAAACTATATACAAAATAATTTAGTAAACAAATAATAAATTAAAATAATCAAAATGTGCCTACATTGATTATACGGATATTATAATGAAAAGTAAATGAAATAGCTGGTCCTGCTGTCCATTTTGTTGTGAGTTATAAAATATTGGTAAATAGTTTATATATAAAACTGAAAAGTTTGTTTGTTTGAACGCACTAATCTCACGAATAATATACCAGTCCAGTATTAAAAAAAAAAATTCGGCAGAAAGATTTTTTATTTTATTCTATCGCTTCTCACTCAGCGAGTGTAACTACATGCACAAGGGACATAACATCTTAGTTCCCAAGGTTGGTGGCGCGTTGGCTATGTAAGAAATGGGTAATATTTCTTACAGCGCCAATATCTATGAACGCTAGTAACTACTTACCATTAGGTGGCTCACTAACCCGTCCGCTTACCTATTTTATAAATAAAAGGATCCCAACAAGTGTGTGTTCATACTAGTAATCACCCATTGGTCAAAATTCAACAGCAATTAATTGCTAATAAAATTGAGACTTGACATCATAACGCGTTATTTTTATATTGTTATTCAAGATTGACATAATAATAATGACAGATTTCGGCGACATGGCCAATCTCAAGACAGATTAGCCAACTGCGCAGGAGATATTATAATACACAAGTGCGTGCGCAAACACAGGTGCACTCTCTATTCCCTCATAAACCGATGGGACGGCAATCCGACACGACCGGAAAGAGTTCAGGCGCAGGACCAACGGCTTTACGTGTTTTGCGCAAGGGAGTGTGCACACTTCCAACTTCCAATCACCGGAATGCCAATGAGAATTTTCTGACAGAAAAACCCAATAACTTTTTATTGGCCCGACTTGGGAATTGAGCCCAGGACCTCCGGGTCTGCGGCCTTACATCAAGCCACCACTTACTAGACCAACGAGGCAATAGGATTACATTAGCAGGTATAAGATAAGATATATATAACGTAAATTATGAATGTTTTATTTAATTTAATGTAATGTATTTGTAACACCTTATATATAATTCGTTTTTATAATTATTCTACATACTACACTCAACTCACTCTCAAACTACAATGAAATTTGTTTGCAATTTTTGTATATTATTATTTACTTCGGTAAATTCGTTTCGGATTCGCTTTCTCATAGCAGTAGTTAGGAATCGTTATTCCACACAGTTCCTTTAACTTTACCATACGAAAACGAAGTACAGCCTTTGAAATTGGCAGACTCTGTGACTTTTATTTGAGTTTTTCCGAGGCTTTTATAAATTTTCACAATGTCTACAATACACATGTGAAGTGACTGCTTGGAAGTTATAATTGGCGTATGAAAGTTAAGTTACGGCATCTGTTTTCGATCCGACCCAACTAAGCATTGTTGTTAAAGTAAATATGCTAAGTTCGCTTTTATGTACAATGTATCAAGAGATCATTGTGAATATTATCTCGCTCTTACTAAATATGAACACAATTTTGATCTCGTAGTTTGTATAAAATATAGTTGTTAATATGTTGATGGAATAGCAATCAGATTTATGAGTTTACATATCTTTAATCTAATACATACAAAACAAAGTGAATTAATATGGACTTGATGTTTATATTTATATGTAATCATTTTATAAAGTGAAAATAATTATTGTGTGTTATTGAATTAATAGCATAAAAGAACAACAAAAGTGTAAATATAATTTACAAAAGAATCATTAAAGCGTGTTAAAAATATTAATTCAAGAGAGATTAGCCAACTGCGCAGGGCAAATTATAGTGCACAAGTGTGTGCGCAACACAAGTGCACTCTCTTTTCCGTAACTCCTATAATCCGATGGGACGGCAATCAAACACGACTGTACATTACACATGTTCAGGTGCAGGACTAACGGCTTTACGTGCTTTCCGAGGCACGGGAGTGTATACACTTCCAACTTCCATAGAATACTAACAATTTTCATAGACGAGAATTTCGACAGAAAAACTAAAAAACTCTTTATTGGCCCAATCTGGGATTTTAACCCAGGACCTTACATGTAGCCACTAGACCAACGAGGCAGTCATTTCAATTGCGACAAAATGTCCATAAAACCACAACTAAAAGACAGTCTATTACAGTTATTGAAGTGGGCATAGACAATGCTTATAATCAACTAAATACAAATTGAATCCTCTAATCACAGCTTAAATATTTCAAGCAAACATTTTCGATTCGGAGTTAATTACAAAGCGGTATCAACATATAGATTAGCTTAAATAACTGATGGTATAACTAATTACTAACAACCGAATACGTAGCAGTTTGTTTTATATGTAAACATGCATTAATATATCAATGGTACGTGCAGTGTTCCAATTAGCTAAATAAAGCGTAGTGCTTTGAAGAATATTCCATAAAGAACATTCAGAATTTATGTAGAAATTTGTATAATTCGTAATGAACATGTTAGGGTTTTTTTGCATCGCGTTTTACGTGAGAGGTAAAATCAACATCTTTTCATTATTGTTTTTTTCTTAAATGGCTTTAATAAATTATTTATTCTTATGTATTTCAATTGTTATTTTTGTGATTAATTTTATTCCCTTTTTTAAATTATTATTATTACTATTAACATAATTCTAATTTAATTCTAATTATTAATGTGTAATGTTATTTAATATTATTGATGTGTGATTATTTATGTATTAAATGTGTAATTAATGTAACAAAATTATGAGCCTCGATACCTGAATAATAAAGCTAAATAAATAAGTTATCACTGAAACAATATTTTTTAACTGGTATACATTCTGATTAAAAGGCTATCTGACGTTAAGCGGTCATCTCTGCCTGTATACTTTGGCGTTGAGTTATTAAAGGTTGCAATGTATGTAATGCCAATATACCAACATCCACACAACAATACTGTATACAAGTATTGTATTTTGGCAGTCAAATATGTGATGAAACGATGGTACTAACCCAGACTCTATTGCTCTCTTTTTGTCTCTGGAATACATGCAATACCGTTGTCCTTATTTAAGCTTTATCATAACCCAAACACTAAAGCAGCCGTGACGAGTTTGCGATAAGAATCAACCTTAATCAAAAGGACGACAGTTTGACACTACCATATTATAACTGAAGTCATAATATGTATGTATACATACATATGATGACTGAAGAATAAAATGCAATTTTCTTATTTAGAAACATCGCCAACAGCTATACTAATAATGTTAATTAAATAACTTAATTTAAGACAAAGGCAATGAGGTAGTGGAATGTACTCGCATCTGAAATACATCATGTATTTTCATTTACAAAATTTACACAAAGACGATATCGCAACCTTGTTATTTTTTCAGATTACTAACTTTATACTAGCCGAGATGGCACAGTGGTAAGAACGCGTGAATCTTAACCGATGATCGTGGGATCGAACCCGGGCAAGCACCACTGAATTTTCATGTGCTTAATTTGTAATTATAATTCATCTCGTGCTTTACGGTGAAGGAAAACATCGTGAGGAAACCTGCATGTGTCTAATTTCACTGAAATTCTGCCACATGTGTATTCCACCAACCCGCATTGGAGCAGCGTGGTGGAATAAGCTTTAAACCTTCTCCTCAAAAAGGGAGAGGAAGCCTTTAGCCCAGCAGTGGGACATTCACAGGCTGTTCCGGAATTCCGGAACTTTATACTTCATTTTACTTTCCACATATATTTGTAAATTACTTCTTATTATATTGTTTACTTATGTCTCGTTATGTGATGGTACTTGAAACATATTTTGATGTTATAACTGGTTTCGATCACGATGGTTGTTGATGGTATTAATAAAAAGGAGATTATATTAATTATGCGCAGGAGACGTAAATGCTCAGGTATGTGGAAAAGTAAGCGAACTCTTTATTCTAGTGTCACTCATCACTAGATCAACAACGAGGTTAGTTTTATATACATATTGCAGAAGCCGAGATTCTTTGTGTAATTTGTTCGTCCGGCATAGTCAGTGTGCATGTGCGGCACGATCGAGTGTTCTCAAAACAATGATTTCGAACCCCGTTCTACTGGCTCACGGTCAGTCATGTAACTGTCAAAGCGTCTTATGTCACTGTCAGTGTTGCCATTAGTCGTACACGAGTCAAAACTAAAACTATATTTAATTACTATTATTTATTATTTAACATACATAGCAGTAATCCGATATGTTTTACAAGCTTCTTTCTTTGGCATTGAAGAGATTACTACTCAATCATAATATCACTATCCATAGTTTTTCTTAGTAAGCCATTAATAATTCCGTATTAATTTTTATGTTTACAATAAAGCTGTTTATTATTAATAATAATTATTATTATTATTACTTATTTTATCAAATTAACGTGAACACTGAAATTGCCGAATCTTTAAAATATCATGATCGATAACATGGCTGAATACATTAATAACTTTCTGCACTGATGCGCTATTTTATTTATTGGAGTGTTATCAGGAATAATGGACAAATAACTGAAAATTTAATAGCATTTTTGTAATAACATCGGTTGATTGGATTCATTCAAAGCTTAGATATTGGATTTCTGTTATTGAGTTCGATGCTATGGTTATTGTATTCATTATGTATACTGCTAAAAATAAAAAAGCTACAAAAATAACACATACTCGTAATATACGCACACTAAGGTACTTTATACTTTTTAATTGTAGAACATCATTAATAAATAGTAGAACTAACCTAAAGTCGTACTGAATGAAACGCGGTTAAATTAAAATCGTTTTATAAATAAAAAAGATATACTCGAACATAAATACCTAACGAATAACACTCTTACTGGTAGATAGGTGATTCTACAAACAGCAATAAGTATTGTTGTGTTCCGGTTTGAAGGGTGAGTGAGCCAGTATAAATGCATCTTAGTTCCTAAGATTGGTGAAGTATTGGCGATGTAAGGAGTGATTAATATTACAGAATTGATTCAATATTAAATAAATTAAAAAAAATGCAACACCAAAAAATAACCTGCAATAATTATATTAATATCTTAAAGTTTCTATAATAATAATAATAAATGTATATGACCTACTTTGTAGAATTTAGTATGAGGCGAACTTAGCCCATTAAGCAAAGAAGCTGATACACAAGGATCCTAATTTGGTCTTATTATGTAAAGCCTTTAATGTCCCACTTTCTTCACGCGACTTTCATTCGAAATACGAAAGCCTCGATGTTTTCCTTCACCGCTGATGATGCACTGAGCACGAGATGAATAAACACAATAAACTCGGTTTGAAAGTCACGTGTTCTAACTACTTATGTGAATTATTGAAAAATTATATTTTTTGTGTGTAAACAAAACGGTAGCCATAAAAATTCGTAGCGCATTCTATATTTATCGGGAAAAGTTCAGTGTACGAGCGAAACTTAGTATTTTTTTCCTACCAACCTCGTATATTTCGAGACAGGTCATACATAAATTCAGTGGGCGAAGCGGGCTTGACTGATTCAAGTAGCGGCGATAGAACGGGTTTAAACTTGAAAGAGAATATTCGAGGCAAGTGTGTAACAGCTCTGAAAAATGTTATTTTACAAGTGCACATGTATTCCTTCAGCAATACACCTGCAGGCGTCAATTTTATATGTTCTTTGAATAATACATTTGTCTCGGTTTTTGAAAATTTAAATTTAGAATATGTTATCTTCTACCCAAATAAGATTCGTAATGATAAAAATCATTTAAGCATTATTAAATAGAGGAATTACTTTTAATGTTTTTTTATTATTAATAATAATTAGTTTTTATTAAAGCACATTGTTAAATATACATACTAATATATTTTAGTGTCCTTATTGATTTTAGAGGCTTATATTTTACTTCACTTAGTAATTAAAATCTTGTAATTCTAACGTTAAACCAGTTCTACACAACCGATTGAGTTGCAATCCTATAAACTAAATGTTATTCCTTTTAGTTGACGAATTAAATAAATAATTGTGTTCAAATAAAGTTTTATTCGATTACAGGTTTTATTACCAAGTCAAACTGAATATTATACATGATTAGGACTAATTTAAAAATAAAAAAAATGCAATTTATGATAATTGCTATAATAATAATGACCGAACAAAAAAAGGCATTCACACCAAAGCTTTCAGAGGTTTGCATAATTGCATTAAATTTGAATTTAAAAAATCCTAACAATTCTCTGTAAGGCTTTTATCTTGCGCGTTAATGATATGCATTCAATTAAACTGACGGCGAGTCCATTAATATCTACGACAACATTAGCTAAAAGTCATCCATGCAAACGAAGGCTAACTAGCAGCAAATACGGTACTAAAAACTCTGTTAATGTGAAACAGTAACTTGGAATCGGCCCGAGTCTGCACTGCGCAGCGGTACGGTTCACCCGCGGTAAGGGCAGGAACGCTCAGTCGGTGCTTGGGCGCCGAAACCACTCGACCTTGCAATCCATTCGACGTTACCCCGAACGAAAGTGCCGGAACTGTTAGCGAATTAAATCATAATATGTGACGTGCCTCAAACTAAACGTAACTACACGCAGTTATGAATTTTAGTCAATTGCTCGGATAGTTTAAACAAAAGTGAAGCGATGATTAAAGAAACTTATCAAGGATTGTTCCTGAGTTTCGTTTCCCTTTCCTTTTGCTGTCAACTCACTGAAACTATGGCAAAGAGCGCCAGCAGATATATAGGTGAGTTGCATTCTATTGTATTCAATACAAACTTCGTGTCTGACGTCTATTCAATAAAGTATGACTTGTTTTCACTTTAGAAACTGAAAACCTTTAAATTCTGTTTGAATTCAAAAACATACCAATTAATCATTAAAATCGATGCTTGGTAGTAACTAATTACAAAAGTTTTTCAATTCAAGTACGCTTTTCGAATGGTACGAATGAACTATATAAAATGTGAGGTAACTTTAGTTATGAAACTTTTATCATTATTTATTTAACATTATAAATTGAATAAAATTTTTCATCGCCAAAATCAAACGCAGAACCAGTTAGGAGGAAACTTTAAAAGAAAATTAAATATAAAATTCTGATAAGTTTTTCATATATATTAAAAATAATCTCAAAAATATATTTAATGGAACTAGAGGACTACGAGATCAAATTCGAAAGTGCCTTTAGCAATTTAACATCGTGTAAAATATCGCTGAACAATGATACCATAGAAATGTAGAAAATAAAGCGAACATCACTATTACGTGATACATTTAAGAAGCATTAGTAATAAATTAAATGTAACATAACCGTTTTCGCAATTACATACTTCACAACGCGATATTAATTACAAAGTTTCATTAAAAAACATTACTGTGATTGGGAACCATTAGCTTAATAGAGGAAAGGGGAGAATACAATCTTATTTCTGTCAAAACAGATTTCTTAGCCTGCATTGAAGAAAAAGTGAGACTAAAGGCACTAAGCGTTGACATTGAAATTTTATAATTGAAACATTTGTCCTAAACTTTAAGGTCGTTTCTCTGTTTTACCAACGCGCAGCTAAACTACCGTGTTTAGAAAGCTGAAATTTGGATTATATGTTTATTTTATAACGATTTTTTTTAAACGTCATCTTAACTGGGGGGAAATTGAAGGGGTAGCTTTTTATGAATTCACCCACACAAAGATGGGCTACGAAGCTATTGAAAATTAAAAAAAAAACCTTGTATTTTTCACAGCTTTTAAAAGGATAAAACTCAAAAGAAGAAAGACTCTCGTCACAGTATAGCAAGATTGTTTTTTTAATCTAAATAATTCAATCAAATGTTGGAAATATATTTCGAAACACCTAAATGTAACTGTATGTGACCGTTGAGCCACTAAGAACCCTTCAGAGTTCACGCTACCCCGTTAATACAAGAAACGTTTGAAGTACGCTAAAGGCTATGCCTTTCAAGTCTTCCGTAGCACATTTAGTGCTTTACAGTCGCTGTTTTTAAATAAAGAAGTTGTAAGGTTAGTTAATAAATGAAAGAAGCTGAATGTAGAAATATTTGAATTTGTTAATCCTTTTTGTGATTTAGAATACTAGCTACACGTTTCAGCCTTAAACGAGTAGAATAGTTTACAGTGACGTTGACGTATTTAAGACACGTACGAAACGATTTGCTTCCTCGTTTCTGATACGCACCGCCAACGTCTGGAATACCCTCCCGACCTCCGTTTTCCCCACCACCTACAATATGGGTACCTTCAAGTCCAGAGTGAATAGGCACCTTCTAGGCAAGCGCGCTCCATCTTAGACTGTATCTCACTTTCCATCAGGTGTGATAACAGTCAAGCGCTAACCTATACATAAAAAAAAAAACATAGTTTCTTTAATCATACAAAAAAATCTATTTTTCTAAATTCATCACAATCGGGTGATTAATTTAACAACACAGAGGATAAACATGTAAAAATAATTTTTATTTATATTCTTCTTTATATTTATAAAAATAAATTATTTTTTTATCTAAACCAAACACATGCACAAACAATCAAAATCTTCGCCATTGTTTAAGTAAGGCTTATAAGACATAATAGCCATATCTTGCAATGGCTATGTGCATAAAATTTATCATGCTATGGTACGCGCCTATTTAAGTGGGCTAGTACAAAGCTCTACAAATAAAAAAATATTTTTTTAATTTTTTGATTAAATAATTTTCTCAAACAAGTGGGTTTAAGTTCGATGTAACCGTATGGGAATTATATCGTAGTTTTTTTTTACGTTTATGAATAATACAATTATTAAAAAAAACAGAAATTCGATTCTACGGTTGTCGTTCTCGGATACATATACTGCTATTGTAAAGGGAAAAGGTTAATTATGTATAGCTTATGCTCAAAAATCTAAACATACCTTATTTGAGTAGGTTCTTCTAAGCACTTTTTAGTTATTTTACGAGATGAATTAAATTTGAAGATACGACGTTTTAGAAAGTTAATTCTACCGAGAAAAGCCGACATGAAACTCATTAATTGTTAATTGTGTTTAATAAAGGAAGGAAGAATTACTTTCCTGTCATTTCAGTATTCAAATTAAAAGCTATACTAATATTGTAAATGCGAGTGTGACGCTGTCTGTCTGTTACGCGTTAACTGCTAAACTACAGAATCGATTTTGATAAAATTTTGTATATAGCGAGCATGAATCTCAAGGAAGTACACATCTGCTTCCCACACGCGGTTGAAGCCTCGGGCGAAAACTAATGCACAATAAATTCTAAGTCCTACTTATATGATTATTCGCTATTCTGTTTTGCCGCATCGGCGAGAGTCAATAAAACTTGGCACGAGAAAAATTATAACCAACTCCGCTCAAGTTTATTTATTATTACTGAATGGGGCTAAGCTTGAGTAATATGAATCAACGACTGTATTTGATTAATTATCAAAATCAAATGTTGGTATAGGTCAAGGTTACACTATAGGGGAAGGAGTTTTTGTAATAGGAAGAGAGTTCAAACACTACCGTGTTCGATGTTTTCTCGTATAATGTCACTGATCGAGTTATTGTACAAGCCGGACAATGTTGATGTTATTTTATCAACAAACTTGCTATTATAGTAATAGAAAAACCTTCTTACTTATCCTGGCAATATTAAGCAGTATTTTCATAATAATCGCTTATCGTATGTTAATTTTAATTAATAGAACCTTTTTTAAATAAGATTGTTTTTTTTTTTTAATTTGTGAATTAAAATAAATTAATTTGTCGCAGATATACATTTGTTATATCACAAGCATTTAGGGGAATTGTTGAGGCTGATCGGTTTTACTGGTTCAATATTTAGATAAAAAAATGCCCTATACATACTAACAAGTGAAGTTTAATAAAAAAAAGTCGTGTTATAATAAAAGTCTGTGAATATCACGATGCTTGGCTATATCCTCCACTCCTTTTGGAAGTTTGGAGGATTATTAATTTAATTATAAACACAAATTTAGCATATGATTATTCAATGATACTATAGTAATACTATACCTCCGTTTTCCCGTCCACCTACAATATGAGTACCTTCAAGTCAAGAATGAATAGGCATCTTCTAAGCGCGCTTCACCTTAAACTGTATCATCATTTTCCATCAGGTGTGATAACAGTCAAGCGCTAGCTTATATATTTCACGGTAACAGCCTGTAAATGTCCCACTGCTGGGCTAAGGCCTCTTCTCCCTTTTTGAGGAGAAGGCTTTGGAGCTTGTTCCACCACGCTGCTCCAATGCGGATTGGTGGAATACACATGTGGCAGAATTTCAGTGAAATTAGACACATGCAGGTTTCCTCACGATGTTTTCCTTCACTGAAAAGCAAGAGATGAATTATAATCACAAATTAAGCTCATGAAAAACTTCAGTGGCGCTTGCCCGGGTTTGAACCCACGATCATCGGTTAAGATTCACGCGTTCTTACCACTGGGCCATCTCGGCTTTAGCTTTATAGCTTATATATAAAAAAAAACGTGTCTAGGTTTAGACTCGCATTCATCTCTCACTGAATTTAGTCAATGTTAAATTTTCCAATATGTCTTAATATGAAAGCCAACCTTTGGCAATAATGTAAATACTTAGGACTTTATATTCCATTATAGTAGATAGTCATGTACAGTTGACCACATCATTGCGGCGGAACATTTACCGCTTAATGAAACCGCTTTTAATACTGTATAATAATTCCAGCATTTTATCCAATTCTAATCCAAATATATGACATGAAGTATATTACTACGAGTGTGGTGTGGCGATGCGGATAACGAGTTAGCAATAAATTAATCAACTTTATAAATATCGAAGTTATTTCAGCAAATTACACGTAATGAAAGTAATATATGTAAATTAATAATGGTATTTAAAGATTTCTTAGTGTGTAAACTTCTTAGCGCTCGGTACACGGTAGGGGCTAACAGAAACTTCGAGCGTCAGATGATTAAGCGTACCATTTTTTTGCAATGCATATGTATCAGCTATATTAGTCCAAGTTATATATATATATATATATATATAATTTATATTAATATTTACAGTAATATATATAGGAGTAAAGTGTAATTTATTATAAATCATTTACTAATCGACTTCAAAAATGGCGGAGGTGTTCAATTCGTCTGTATTCCTTTTTAATGTATGTTAGGATAGATCTTGTTTTTCTGGATTTGAATATTATTTTTGCGTTATATATATAAAGCAGTATAGCATAAGGTGGTCATATCAATTTTATGTATAACACGTTACACTTAATTTTATTTATCTATACGATTATATATCTATACGATTTATATCTATACGAATATTATTTATAAATGCAAAATTAGATCTATCTGTCTATCTGTTACGCTTTCACGGCTAAACTACTGTATCGATTTTGATAAAATTTGATAAGACGTAACCTTGAACGCCAATGAACAGCATACTTGTCAACTCATCTAACAGGCGGGTGAGGCCGCGGATGAAAACTATTTTTTTTTAATATACACTACACAAGCTTATTACAACCATATATAACTTTTTCCAACTTAAAAAAACCCGAGGTTATATGTTATACGTTCACCGACAACGCGATAAAGGCTTTACGAATTTGAATGATTAGAACTCACCTTAAAGTTAAATTGAATTAATTTTACAAAACAAACAAAATATTTTAAATCCTTTAATGTTATTAGTTACATATTCCCAAGGATTATTTTAAGCACAAGCTGTGGAGGTTTTCCATTACGCTGCTCTAGATTGGGTTGAAGGCGCATGTATAAGAATTTAAAATAATAGGTCTTCTCACGAAGTGTACGATCAGCTATTAATATTCACTCTTAAAATT
This sequence comes from Nymphalis urticae, assembly GCA_905147175.2. Lineage (NCBI taxonomy): Eukaryota > Metazoa > Arthropoda > Insecta > Lepidoptera > Nymphalidae > Nymphalis > Nymphalis urticae. Next base: position 4,925,164 of record LR989995.1, on the reverse strand, counting down.
AAATAATTGCTCTATATTAAGCAAATATAATACAAATATATAGAATACCGACGCAGTTTTAAGTGAGCAGAGAGTATTGGTGAATACAGTTGGAATCCTTTCTATAGTCTCGAACATAGGGCAAAGCAACCAGGACTGTCAAATGGGTGGATGGTAAGTGGTCACCGCCCATAGACATTGGCACTGGAAGAAATATTAACCATTTCTTATAACCTCAATGTGCCACAAACCTTGTGAACTAAGTAACATCTCTTGTACCTGTAGATACACTGGCACAATCATCCTTCAAACCGGAAAACAATACTAAGTATTGCTGACTAGCGGTTGAACACATGGTGATTAAGTGGTATCCACTCAGACCAGACGGGCTTGCACAAAAGCCTACCACCGGATATTTATTAACAATTTTTTTATTTATATCGATCTCGTGACAATAAGGTAAACATGAATCTGCACCTCTTGGGTTTTGCACCCGAAGTGATTCGTCAATTAAGGACGTCCGAGGGGCTGCCGAGATAAAACTCTTAATACAATTTATATATTTGACTTATGCGATAGTAGCGTCATCTATATTGAAACATTTACACAATTCGTTGCTAAGATAAAATTATAATTGTAATAAATATAATATAGTTACTAGATTATTGTATATAAATAATCTATAATCATAATTTTACAACATTTAAAACGCATTCCAATAATTCGAAACAGTATTCAATATATGTAAGAGCAAACTCGAGCTTACCGTAGAAATTGATCGTGAAATTTCAGCCAATGCGACATTGCCCATAATAATTATAACATTTAAAGAATATGTGCATCAAAGTATCATATCACCATAAGTCGGTTGTCAACATTTCACGGGTGAGTAATGAAGTTAGTTCTTCCAGAATCGCATTTGTATCAGTGTCAGAAACACACCTCGTTTCAGGGTTTGATCTTATCTGTTGCCTAATATCAACAGAACGAACGAAGCAGAAGGTAAATGTAACTGTTCGGAAGTTTTGCTTTCAACCGCACAAGGGTCACAAATCCCGCTCCTGTCTCGTGCAGAGACCGTTCTCTAGAAACGATATAAAATCGCTTTATAACCTACTTGAATATAAATTCGTCTTTCACTGCGACACTATATTGGATCTTTTTGTTTCCAGATTCAGTATGGTGTGTTACATAAAATACTGCCTTACGTTTTTTTATTCTTTTAATGTTTTGCTTTGTAATTTATAGATATCGTTTTTAGGCTATATTTTTACAATATTAAATTTAAGCAATTTTAAATCTACGGCTATCACGTTTACTGGGTGCAAAACACATAGTTTCAAATATGCATCATTCTATCGACAGCGCCATCTGTGTATAAGTAATTCTACAGTTTTATTTCAATTACAGTATTAACTTTAATATAATGTCTTATTTACAGCACTTTTACTTCTCTTTGGAAAGTCAAATTGCCAATTGTTTTGATATCCTGATACAAGTTTGTGGGAAAATTGATAGTGGTAGACCAAATAACACCTTGTACCTTAAATTTGGTATTGTTTTTGTTTTTAAATGATACCAGTTTTCTTACTTTATATAAAATAAATAAGCAACTAATAACTGACAGTATTTCTGCCACATGTGTGCCATCCACCAATCTCCATACTTTCTCAAAAATGGTAGACTAAGACTTGGCCCAACGGAGACATTCACATGCTGCATTACCCTTACTTTAACTAGCAGAAATATTTAAATCCGCATTGACAAACTCTTTTAACTTCTAAGGTTCCACTACAACACGTATTAAGGCTAAGTACGAAGTTTAATTTAAAATACATACATTAAACGTTTTTTAGGCTATCGACTTTAATATTTTCCCTAATGTTTCTAGGGACTGTAATTTATATCGAGTAACATATTAATGTTTTTTTTTCTTTAAATAACTACCATTTCCGTGCAGCCACCTATAACTTATTGAAACTATAAGAGCACGACAAACAAGCAACTTTTACATTGAATTGACGCGATATAATTGGTTGGTTGGCGAGATCTTGAGTAATTTATGATCTTCGATGAGGCAAAGTTGTTATCGAAAATAAAATGGATATAACTAGTTAAGTGGGATAGTCTTGTATTTGTAAATTAGGATATATTAATCAAGAACTTTCAGTAGTTCATAATATAACAAAGCTATTAGCAAATCGAATGGAATTTGTAAATCTAAGGTCTATTGGTATATTTACTTCATCTTTTTGAATAGGCTATACGTTAAACCTGGTCGTGAATCAGAGAGTTATATGCGACATTGACCATAACAATTATAGCATTTCAATATTACATGTCTCATAACAGTATCAGTATAAGTCGGTTGTCTACTTTTCTCGGATGAGTAATGAAGCGAGTTCTTACGGAATCGCTTTGCAGCTTCGCCCTCGTAGGTCGTAACGTGATTGCCGGGATTAGCCATTTAACGCAAAAATATTGACGCATTCAAAATAACAAACTAATCAGGTTTATGTAATAAGAAATTAACTGATTTATATTGATAACAAATCGATATGTTTATTAAATACAAACATTACACTATGGCTTCCCTTTGTTGAAACGTAATATAATAATAACATTTTAATATAAAGCGATGCAATAAACGTTTATGATTGAACTTTAAAATGGTCGTAATCTTCATCAACGATTGTAGTGAATATTTAAATGACTATGATAATGAAATGGCAACTTTTCAAAATAATAATTGTAACGTAGTGATGTTATTGAATGTAAATAAAGAATGAAATACAAAAGTAACAAAAGTTATGGTTTTAATGAATTAATACTATCACTCATTCTATATATTGTAATGATTAATAATTATGAAAGTAATATTTTGTACGGCGCATTATCTTATAAAAATTACTCGTATTTTTATATAATTAATAAATTTAATCAATTAAATCAATTATATTTTTTTTAATATATTTTTTTATTATTATTAAAAAACAACGATCTCTTTTATAAAATGTCTCGGTCCAAAATCATGCTACGACTACCCAGGCTACGAGTTAGGCTGTTTGTGTTCATGATCTGCATGTACAAATACTTGTAAAAGCTATGGAAATATTTGTCAAAAGCGGAAGTAGAACTCGTTACCGATACCGCAACATCCTCATTATTTTATAGTAAAAGTTTCATACCTTTTTAAATTATAGATTACATTATTTTGTGCTCGTTAAGCAAGCAGTAATTGTCATCGAGTATGTGCCTTTGCCTAGCTAGTGTAAATTATTCCAGCATAAATCATACTAATAATTACAATGTCTATAATACAATACCAGAATAAATAAATCAATAAAAAACTATTGGGTTTTTGAGATGAAAAAATAGAATCATCAAAATATGTTTTCAATTTGCGAAGATATTGCGAATCAAAATCAGCTGAATGGATAAACTCGTTATTATTCTGTTAAAAAATATATATTTAATGAAAATATTACAGGGTAACGTACTAAAATATAGTAACTACATAGACACTATTTATACATTATTATTATTTTTAATATTAATTAATTTCATGTCTATGCTGTTGACCGTTGAGAAGTTCCTGAATCTTGAGCCAATTCTGGATGTAGAATCAGTTATGTTTACCATAAAAATGGAGTTTCACCAGAACTGAACCAACAAGTAAACTTTTAACTCCGTACAATAAGAAGAAGTGGTTCTAATTCAAGATTTAACTTAAGCAAACTAGCAAACAAGTTAAATTAAATTTTATAAAATGTCTTTAGTGTGACTTAGATATATAAATTAAATAATTAAAAATGTTTTCTTTTACTCTGAAATCGTTGACATTCCACTACAAGTCTTTCCTATTATTATTACACGAACCATAAATTTTGTAAGTGGTTACTACTTATAAATATCCACCGAGAATCTTAAGACCATTTCAATATATCTTGAGTTAAAGTTAACCAAAAAGTATTGAAACTTCTCTTGGTTCACTAAAAAGTTTGCATATAACTCTGCAAACAGTTTTTCTGTAATTATTAGTGATTTTGGTTCCAACAAAATAAAAAAGGAGCACAGTCACGAAGCAAATTACGAAATTCAAATACAGTTGTTATAAAAATATCACTTAATTTATTAATTATTTGAATTCAATGATACTAGCTGCTCCGCGCGGTTTTAGCCACATTAAATATTACTACTCCACCGCCATAGATGTAGGCGTGATTTAATATATTATGTAACCTTTATCGATAATTAATGGGCTATTAATGGAAAGATTTCAAATGGGACAAATTTAATTCTGCGATTATCGATTATTATTATTATATAGAGCACAAACAGACTAACAGGAAACTGAACCTGCAAGTTTGTTGAAGTAATTGTTAGTTAAATTCTATTTGTCGTCTGAAACTCGAATAACAATATACAGGTAAATGACAATTCTAACCAGAACGGAGATATTTCGCCTCGAGAAGTCCATGGTTCACGAAGGGTTCGCTTGAGGTCGCCTTAAGTTATGCAAGGCCGGTCCCAGCCTTGTTAATTATGACGTCGCCTGTATTCCTCTTGAAAATTTGATGATTAGAACTGAATATAGTGTAGTAATGCTAATTTTTTAAAAATAATCTCGTATAAATGAGGCCGTATATGTTATTACAATCTTTTTCCGTCAATCAGTCCATATATTCGAGTTATCGAATTATATAAATATAACGTTTAAATTTCAAACTTGTTTACTAAAGCTGCCAATACATCCTAAGCTATCCAAGTGAAAAATTAAGTGGCAGGCTTTACGATTTATGGGTATAAAAATTGATTTAATTAATTAAGATATTCATTTTTTAAAGATACGATATAAATATATTTAAATATATTTGGCCCAACTTATAAACATTGCATAGCGAGTGTTTAGTTAAACACTGCTTACACTCTTTCTATGATTATTAGTTTGACATTCGAAAGAAGTATTACACATTGTTAACTAACCACCCGCTTAGTTGGTGCCTCATTAAGCTTTATAGAGATATTTTTTTTATAGAATAGGAAGGCGGACGAGCATATGCGCCACCTGATGGTAAGTGGTCACCAAACGCTCTTAGACATTGGCACTGTACGAAATGTTAGCCATCGCTTACATAGCCAATGCGCCACCAACCTTGGGACCTAAGATTTTATGTCCTTTGTGCCTGTAATTACACTGGCTCACTCACCCTTCAAACCGGAACACAGCAATACCAAGTACTGCTGTTTTGCAGTAGAATATCTGATGAGTGGGTGGTACCTACCCAGACGAGCTTACACGAAGCCCTACCCTACCAGTAAATTATGTGCGCTAATAAATAAATTTATAAAATATAAATAAATTTATGTGCGCTAGAAACAAATGCAGATCGTATTGTACCGCATCTGGCGTTTTAACTCTTGCTAATGCAATGATCCGTTCCGCTCTTTTGACTGCATCATCACACCTTGTGTTACTTTCGATCTTTTCTTCAATATTAGTTATACATATATACTATGTAGCTGCTGAAATTAATTATAGCGTACGCCTAAATTTCTGATAGAATTTTGTGTATTAGTATAGTTTATTTATCATTATTAATAAATACTATTAAATTAAAATTATTTTATTTAACTAGTAAGAAAATTGAGTTCTCTATAATAATCATGACGCTTCTATTTCAATTGCTTTTAACAGACTTAAATAAGTTATGAGAAGATAATTAACTGGACCACAGAGTAATTACTGTTACAAAGGACTTAACAATTTAGCTCCTACGGTCGGCAGCATATTGCCAAAGTAAAGTGCGCGTAATACATCTTACATTGTTCGTGTATGTGAGACTATATGGGCGGAGACGATTACCAGTCCTTCATCACTTTGCTTTGGAGAAACTTTGCTATTATTAATTAAAATAACCTCACAAAAATTAAAATATTGATTCAGTATTTTAAGGTAAAACGAGCTGATAATAATTTCTATAAATGTTAAGCGTGTATAAAACCTCCTATTTTTTTATGAAATAGGCAGACTGTCAAATGGATCACCTGCTGCTAAATGATCACTTCGCCCGGGTCAGACAATGGCGCAGTAAGAAATATTAACCATTCCTTACATAGCCATCGCGCCAACAACCTAGGGAACTAAGATGTTATGTTCCCTGTGCCTGTAGTTACACTGGCTTCCACACCCTTGAAACCGGAACACAACAATACTAAGTAATGCTGTTTGAAGATAAAATATGTGATGAGTGGATGGTATCTATAAGATGTTTCAGCATTTTAAAATTTGCCAAAGATTTGGTAGCAGTTATATTAGTATAATCTAATATTATTAAAAAACTTATAGGTATAATTAATGTAAAATATCTAACGAATAAATTTGAAACATGCATGAACTAAAAATTAATTAAAATTTATTTTTATAGAGGATAAATGATAATGACGGTAATCGATTATTCTCATGCAGCAGCAAATTGCAACATAAGACGTATAGCTTCATCGCTTCGCAAGGAACTTGACAGACAATCTATCTCATGAACCTAATTTCATTGAGAATTGCAAAACTGCGCTATTACAGTTATGGAATGAAATACGTGGCTATTGTATTGTGAGGCAATGTTGTAAGATTGAGATAAAAACTGAAAATATAATTAATGTTAATATGCTCTTACGAATACTTTTCAATTGGGATCAATTAAATTTAAAAAATCACAACTCGGAATTCTACTAAGAACGGACATCAGAAAAATCAGTATGTCATATGCCATTCAATTTATATATCCTATATGAAAATCAACAATTACTCAGTACTAATTGAATACCGTAAAGAAAATATAAGTCAAATTGCGTTTGGTAATTTATGGGTTCGTCCTTTTTTACGGAGCGACAGATCTATGTGATTGATGTGTATAGTTTATGGGCTGGAGTGTATTATATAATACTTTTTACACCGGAAAAATTCAAGGGAGCGAATGCGTTGGCAACTACTAGTTATTGAATGAGTATACATATATCAAGAACAAATTACTTATCGAAGGTTTTGTGCCGATTCACAAACTAACTATTAATAATACGCAGCTATACTTATAAACGTTGTTTATAAAGGTCGATGGCCTTTTATTTTTATTAGCTTTTTAATTTATAAGGAATATATTCGAAAATTAGTAATAATGGGTTTTTTTAATTCATAAATAAAGCTATGACGTAGCATAAAGGCAAATTAAATTAATTCGGCAATCAACTATGTCGTCTTTGTGAGACGTAGTTCACGTTTATAATATTACTTTGATAAAAGGCAAATCCAAGAGAGTAGTTTTAAATATAAGTTCACTGACATTTAAAAAATAGCAGTTTGTCTGTTGCTGAAGTTTCACTATCTTTTGGAAGAAACAAGAAATACTAATTCTTTTCATTTCTCGTTGTTCTACTACAGAAATTGTAATCATGAAAAGGGAATTCCACGGTAAGTTTATAACTTTTGACGGATAGTTATTCGAATGTATAGTAAATTATGTGTACTCAGTGACTTTAGCTAGGACTATTAAAACATACATCTTCGACATATTATTAAAAAAGTGACGAACGAGCGACACAGTTCGACAAATATTTTAAGTTTTTCTTTAGCGCTACAGAATTTCTTGGATAGAAAGAGTACTCTTTATATTATTAAAGAGAACCACAGCGACTAAAAAGAACCTGGTGGGCTACACTAAAAACTATCTAAAGGATTCTTAGTGATACATGCCTAGACTTCTTGTTAGTGTAGCGCATAAACTATCAATATTTATAAGGCATTTTGTCTGCAGTAAAACTTTATTCTAGTTTTAATATACCTGCATTAGCTACATATGTAGCCAATGCCCTCGTTGATCTGGTTGCAGACACCGGCTCGGAGCAATAAAAGAAGCAACCCAAAGCTAGAAGATTGGCAGTTTTATACTCCTTGGCAAACACGTAAAGCCTTTACTCTTGCGTAAAATGTATCTTCGAGCGTATCGGATTACCGTCCCATCGGATTATAAGAGTCAGGGAATAGAGAGATCGCCTCTATATGAAAATGCACTGTAAAACTCATGCACAGTTGACATTTGTTAGTACTCGAAATTGGTTTCCGGGCCGTGGTTAAAATTCGGTCATGAGAATATTATATGCATATTTGTCGCGAGAATACAAAATTCTGACAAAAATGTAGGTCAAATTATTTCGTACGTCAGGTTTTGCGGTCCAATCAACAAGGAACCAGATAAATGTTTAAATAGAGACTGAAATGATAATGACCCGATTTCACTAATTGCGTCTCATTATGTAAATACCGCTTATGTGAGATGCCATGCCAAATAGCACGACTTACTTATATGATTTTCGTTTATGAGAACTTTAAATTAGATTCGGTTTATTTTAATTCTAATTCAAAGAGGTCCTTGATTTAATTAAATGATTTATAACAAATATTATAAGAACATATACATATTTATTTATTTGATTTGGCATACAGTTAAATAGGACACCTTAAGTTAGTGGTCTCAAAACCTTTAAGTCGCAACTAATTTCGACTTTTGGTAAAATAAATAATGAGGGCTTGCACAAGATCTTACAGTCAAAAAAGTATGTGTTGGTCGTAGAAAAATTTCGTGATCATCTTTAGATGTTGGTAGGGTAGGTACGTATAAATTATTCCTTATATTCATGTTGAACATATGTATTGGTAGTGTTACTTAAAAATCGAATTACTTACATATGTATCAACATCAGCCTAATTATAACAGATATTTTATACAGTAGCTACGACTTAAAATGTTACATGATAGTTTATACATTGACCTGAACTGAACCTGAAAGGACGCGACGCGACAAATTTGATTTCATTGACTTGATATTCTTTATATATTTTGTTTCAAAAATCACATAATAAATACGATGAAAGTTTTGAGAACGTCAATTCGCAGTTTATGTCTAAAGCAACAATATGGAAGAATAAGCATTTGCTGATTAATTTTTTTTGACATATAGAACTTCATACATCAAGATAAATTCTAATAACGTCACGTCAGTCTTGATTAAGGCTGCTATTGGCAGAAATGTTGGATGATATCCAAGTCTCAAGTTTTATTTTCTTTAAAACAACGCATATATTGCATGACCTGGTCGTTTTTCATCCACCCTGATAATAGCGCTTGGGGTCTCATAAAAGGAAATAAAGCGTTATGATGTTATCGACCCCTAAATGAGTCTTACATTACGTTCATAGCTTAGTTAGAAAAGGTATAAAATTGCGTTTTAATGAATTTACAATATGTGCTAGTTAAGGAATTCAGTATTATTAATATTTGCTAATTTTTGTTTACTTCACTTGAAGTCAAATAAAGGAAATATTTTTAGTGAGATTTATATAATTTTTTAATTATTATTTGCTCCTTTTTTAACCATATTGATAAGGTTATGGCCATCCGAATAACTTGGGTTCGTACGGTAAAACAATCACTAAAAAATAATTGACATATTTACGAAAATGTTTTAGAAATAAGATATTTACTTAACGTTTATTCAGTAAATAGCCCAAGATATTTATTATACATAGATAAATATCTATTTTAGCTGTATTTTGTTAGATAGAGGTAATTCATTCCGTCTCCACAAAATCTAGGTAAGTTATACGGCATGTTTAAAAGAAACTGTAGCCTGAGACGGACACACTTGACCCGCTTTAGAAAATCCGTTGGTGTGTTTTAAAAGAACATCTAAATATACATTTAAAATAAACAGTCTCATTAGTAAAAATTCAGCTACAATTTCTCGTTCTTTATTCGAATCGAGTGTTCAAAATTTTGATAAACATTAATACGTATGCACTATTCGATAGTGCGTTTTTAGGCCAACGTTGATTTTATCCCAAAACCGTTTCACGAATCCATTATGAATACCAAAGATTACTCAAGATCTCGGCCAATGATATCATGTCAGGCTATGTGTATTTACTTGTATTGGTATACTAAATAGTATGTACTAACGTGAATATAGTGAAATTTGACAAAATCGGTTAGATTAAATTGACTTGACAAATACATAAAAGAAACGTCTATCTGTGTTTAAAATAATACAAATGAAAAAAAAACACTTACTCATTTACTTCTTTATTTCTATAAATTAAAAAAAAAAAACTTTTACAAAGAAAAATCAAAAACAACATTTTTAATTACATAATATAATTCATTTTTTCTGACAATTTGTCTTTGTATATATCTTGTAAAAAAGACGCATACAAACTAATGAAAATGAAGGTTTTTCATAATGCAGTAAAAATTTTATAATAATATCCCAGCTTAATGTAACGAGGAGATACGGTACTATCAGCGTATTATTATACTAAATATTTTATACTGAGCCGCATTTAGATCCCGATTATTATCAAAACATACACCTGTTGAAGTACACACTTTTTATAGTTTTAATTTAAAAAATTACTAAATTAGTGCGGGTAAGATATCTTTTGTTTTTTGGAAATATTTGTTATAAAACGGCACGTTGTTTATTATTACCAATTGGTTTATGTGTAAGTGGATTATTGTTTGTGTTTTCTTATTTCATTGTTATAGAGCGTCCGTATTAAGCGAACTTTTGAAGCACCATAATAGACTTTTGAATTCACTTTGTATTAAATAACTTTTATATAAAAATATTTTTTATTTTTAAAACAATAACTATTAACGGTTGTCGAAAAGTAAACGCTCTTTTTTTATTTTTCAACTAACAAGCTTATTTGCGAACCGTAGGTAATCCATCGCAAACTGGAAAATTTTAATCTCGTGACCTACTTCTACATTATATTCAAATAGAAAATATTTTTCCTTGATGGTTTACATATAAAGTTCAGAATGAAACTGATAAGACGATAAAAATGATAGTTTTTTATATTACTGTTACGAGTTACTTGTGAGTAATGAAATGCGGTGAAAATAAGAAGTGATTTATTGAAATATAAACGATGGAATACATAAAGAGTAGATATGCGTTTTTATGAAATGCCTGTTGAGTACTGTATTTAAAATTTATAAGGCATCGCGTTCGTAATGTAACATTAATAAATGAGTTGGAAGCAACAAACGAAGTTGATAGTATATAAATGAAAAGTCATTAGGTAAAAGTTGTCACTGAAATCGAAATGATAAAGTATTTTTAAATCTTTATTTTTCAACTCATTTCGGTGTTTACACTCATTATGCCCTTCGGTTGTATTTTAACTTAAAAAGGCAATGCATTAAAAATACAACCAGGCTATTATTTATTTGTATTAATTAGTAGATTGCATAATTATAATCGATCTCGTCTCGACTTTAGCAAGCCGTCTAACGCCTTTAAGTGTAATAATTATTTATTTAGTCGAAGCGAGCCTCTTGATTTAGCCTGTATGAGAGAAAGGGATGAACTAAAGATAAAGTTTTGATTAAACGTAGGCAAGATCCATAGAGTATAGACTTTATAAATTTGATAGCATACTCGATTAGCTAGAGAATATTGAGAATGGTTAATATGGAGTGGCGCACATATGTATCAATGCTCAATTATTTATCGTTTGATTAAAATACTCTGTATTCGATCGTTAAATCATTTTACTATTTTATACTATTAGCAAATAGGGTGGCTATTTGCTCAGCACTAATTTCATTTTAGCTATAACTTACTTCGATTACTGTCAAATTTTATTAACAGTCAATCTACTCATTTGATCGTCACACTTACTCTATAGTGGTCATGATGCCCTGACCGATTTCGGCCATGACGGCCAATCTCAAGAGAAACTAGCAGTAAATTTTATAGTGCACAATAGTGTGCGCAAATACAGGTGCACTATCTAATCCCTCTCACAGATGAACTCATAATCCGATGGTATAGCATGCTGACACGACCGGAAATAATTCAGGACCAGGTCCAGGATCCAGGACCTGCTAAACGGAAGAGTACAAACTTCCAATTGCCTCCGGGCTGCTACTGAGAATTTTTTGGCAGAAAAACTCCATATTTTTTTAACAATCCAAATTGGAATTTGAACTTAGGACCTCGGGATCTGCGGCCTTATGTCTAGCCACTAGACCAACGAGGCAGTCAATTCGAGCTTACTCAATTGTTATAACTATTCAAATAAATAACCCGTCCCATTTAAACATTAGTCTAGTTATGCTTTCTGTATATTGAGATTGTAGTGTTTCGAGTGAATTCGCTTATTTCTGCCTTTCTTAGAATAAAATTATCGCTACCCATTGAGTGAAATCTCGCGAAGTTTCAATTTGACCAATCAAATTACCTGATTCATCAGTCCATCGATGTTCAACGTAATTCTATTGGTTCGATTTAATCTACTTTCCTTTTGATCGAGGTCTGAAATGTTCGAGTGAACTCTTTCTATTAAGTTAACTACCGCATTGAAGGTGTAAATTGAAACCCTTATATGATTTCAGATTAAACTTTTCTCTTAGTTTAAGAAATGACATATTTTATTTCCCAGATATATGCCGTGATTGATTTTAGATGTAGATCTATAGAAATTTCAAACTTTCTACAAATCAATCATATTAAAAAAAATGTACACCTTTTAAAAAAAAAAGAATCATAGCAATTCCCTTTTTTTATGGATACACTAATATTTTAATCTACCCCTCAAATTAAGTGTCCATCTTATGTTAAGAGTAGAGATGCCAGTAACCCAAGAGGTCTCATAATATAAAAAAGGGCATAACATCTTAATTCTCAAGGTTGGTGGCGCATTAGCGATGTTAGAGTTGTTAATATCTTATATTGCTAATGGCTAAAGGCGGTGACCACTTACCATCAGGTGGCACTTGTCAGTCTGCCTACCTATTAAAAATAAAAGTACACCGCATATCTACTGTGTTACATGAACTTTAATATTTTTTTATACTTTAACCTACATAACTATAAATAAAATACGCCCAGATACGGTCTGTGTTCCGCAGACATTTTTATGATTTATAAGTCTCTTATGGAAATTTGGAGCAGATATGGCCCATTGGTTAGAACACGTGTTTCTTAACCAAAGATTACGGGTTTAAAACCAAGGCCATATAATATAACGACAACATTTTCATGTGCTTATCATTTATCTAGACTTGTCGAATTAATTTGCGGAAACTTAGATATATGCTATATATATAGGATAAAATTCAGCCACATGTGTAGCTACCAACTCGGACATAACTTTGCCTTATGAAAATTTTTGGGCACATACACTTACATTACCATAGTTCTCGCTTCGCTATCATAAATGCTTTTTTGCCGGATTATCTCAACATAGATCATAGATTTAGTAATAATAAAAAATACATATACGAAATTACTATGTTTATTTTTTCTACTATAATTACTCTGAGAGTAAAGAAAACACTTTTTTTTATTTATATATATGTCTTGAGAGTTAATAGATGGAAAACTTATAAATTATACTTTTAAATGTTTTTGTTAAATTTATAATTATGAATATGAGAGTTATTAAATGCTGTAACAATAAATTTCCCAGATTCTCGTGCAGCGTTGAAATTCTAAAACCGCTTTTCAAAGTACGATAAAACTTATACTCAAAGTGTACCATCCAGTACAATACTATGATAGCACACAATTGAGGAAACGAAAGTCCTATTAATCTAAACGTATAGCTGGAGATGAGATAAGAAAACAGATATCTTACAATATGAAATATTACATGTATGAATATAATCGCGCTAACCTATTAAAAGAGATAATTAATTCAATAATATATAATTTGCTTACGTAAGGGGATGCGCGGAAGGGCAAGTGTTGGGTAGACCTACCTCTGAAAACGTTAATGCAAAATTTCATAATGAAAACGTAACAAAAAAATAAAAAAAATAACCACACTTACACAAATTCCCTTTGCATCTATAATATTAGTAAAGATATCAGTACAAAAATAATGTTCTCAGCTTACCATACCATACTATGAAATACACATGATATTTTTTAAACTTAACTAAACTTAACTTTTTACTTGGCTTTTACAGTTAATGCTTATTCATATTGTTAATAATTATACAGCGACTGTAACTATATATTGGACATTTCTGTTTAATAGTTTTCTGTTATAATAATGTTATTAATTCAAGGAATAGCTGGCTGCTTTGTATATAAAGTCCTAAAATATTTCTAAAACACACTTTAAACTAAACAAAATACTAATATAATCTATTATAACATACGAGACAGGTAGTAGAAATATAAATAGTTTGGAAACTTTGCCGGAGGCGAAGCTGGATATAATAAATATATATTTTATCGCTACATATTATATTGCATTTGCTTAAACAAATTTATAAATAAAGATATTTATTTATTAAACTCTTGTTGCTAAATTTATTGCCGTACAGATTTCGACATCTTGCCAATTGTTTTAAATGTCACTTCAATGCGCAGTTAAAGTTTTATTTAGTTGCTAAATATTTTACTGCTAGCTCGGGAATCAGTTCTTGGATTATTCATCGACCTGGAGATACTACTGTCTACTTTGTATACAGCGAAACACTAGTAAAATATTGCGAAAATAGTTACTATAACATATATATTTTTATGAAAGTGTGTGAAAATTCCGGCCAATGGTGGACAAAGAAATTCATATCATTTGCATAATTTTTTTTACAACCCAATGTTAGCAATGAAGAAATGGGAACAATAACAAATGTATTTTATTAGGTTAATCTTGAACATCATAGTATTTTTATTTTATTTATATAACATATGAAGTATAATTCTCATAAAATAATTTTGAGGTTATACTAATTGTTACGATGTTTAAAAGTTCTGTCGACAGATCTTCTAATTTTTAAGTTTTAATAGAAAAAATATTTTATATTTGTGTCTCAATGTATGAGTGTATGTGTGTATGTGTGTGTATTTATATATGTGATTTTCCTAGCCTTAACCGTTTAACTTAAGGAAAAATGGTGACATTAACTTTAAACCAATTGTAGCTTTATGGTTTTCATCAATTCGATTCGACGCCATTAATAATAAAAAGTTTATTAATCAAATTTTAACAAGTTCGCCTATTGTTAAGTTTAGCCAATTTAAGATTTGAAACCGTTCCAAATTCAAATAGTTTTTGGTAACCAATAAAGTATAAAAGCCGCGTGGTGTTGACAAGCACGTGTAAATAAAAATGAGCCATTCAGCGTGCAGGAGTGTGACGTAGCTATTATACAAACAGAACGAGCTCTCGTGGATATGTGTCGTACTTCGCTTTTGAAAGGTTAAGTGTAAATTGAAATTTTAATATTCTTGCATAACTTTACGTTCATTCGTTATATTTCCGTTTTATAGAAGTATTTGGACTATGGATAGCGTTGGAAATTTTGGATTGGAAATTGTTCGATTAATATTGTTTCTGATTAGATTATGAAATAGCAAAAATTTATTATTGTATTAAATAAAATAAAAACTTAAACACAAAAGAGGTTACATTAATAACGTGATATAATAAAATTATTATAATTATCATGATAGTTAATTCTCAAACAAAGGTGAGCTAAAGTAAGTTAACTTTTGATAGGTATAGCAATGGCACAAGAAGTTGACATAAGCAAACCTTAAATTAACATACATCATGCGATTTGCTGAAAGTTATCCTGTATTAAATTATATTTTTATCACATAACGCTGTTGTTTTAAAAGTAACAAGTTTATTTACGAAGTATTCATCGTATGTTGTAAAAATTAATCACATGACCTGGTTGTAATTCCAACGTAATATTTCGTGAAAGATAATCGCACATTCGTACAGCGAAACACAAATGCTTGTAGATGAAGCATAAATCATTCGAGTGATATAAGAGACCGGAATTTTTTACCACCCTTGCATTCGTAACTCGCTAACATAAATCTTTGCACCGAATTAATTTGAACTTTTTCTAAACGAAGCTGATGTTTTGATACAATCACCCCAGTACCTAACCACCATCACTTTATCTTTAGTTCAATATTTTGTTAAAATAAAACTTAATAAGTTGACAACGAATTAAGATATAGATTTAAATATAGCCCTTAACACAGAATTATTTAATAACTTAACATACATTTACTCCCTTATTGATAGAATGTATTTTTTATGCATAAATAGATGAACCTCACTTAAGATTAAAACCAAAAAATCCATTTTAGAAATAAATATTTCCGCAGACTATTTCGCGTTGTGGAACACTGCGGAGCATTCGATTAGACCAATAAAATTAGCCAATTTATCCGAAGAGCGCTCTTTGACGTAATCTTATTGGTTCAATTTAAGCCAAGTTCCGGACTGCTATGTTTCAAGCTCGAAACAAAAATCCTGACCAAGCTTTAACTGCACATGTTTTAAATTTGAACTATTCAGTGCTATTCTGTGAGAAAATAATTTTGTTTGGTGATTGGTGCCGATTGAACGATAATATTCGTTAGAATGAACGAATGAATGAACTTATATCTTGTCTTGACCATGTTTCTTCTAAGAATTGAATTATAAAATAAATAATGTCCTCATGTACGAGTATGTATGCATAAAATAAAGTAGCTTTAAATGTCCAACTGACGAACTTGGGAGCTGCACATCCTAATGAGCTATCCACCACGCTGCTCCAATGCAGATCGGTCGATACACATGTGTCTAATTTTCATTGAATACATGCACGTTTTTTAGGATGTTTACCTTCGCCATCAAGCACGAGATAAATTAAAAATATGTATATAAAAACAATTTAAGCACATGAAAGTTCAGTGGCGATTACCCGGGCGTGAACCCACAACCTTCAGTTAAAATTTACGCGTTATAACCACTGAGTCATCTCATAAGCCTTCAAAGTCAATGAATTTAAAAAATGCCCACCGTCATGATTTATTTATAAATAAAAGTAATAGATTTTTTTACAATAATATAAATATACTTAAAAAAGTTTTATATATAGTGTCTCCAAAATTTCCTACAAGAATAAACATAATAATAAAATTATTTTATTTATTTATCCGACCAGGGATTCGAACCCGGGCTCACCGGACCTACATTATAAAAGCTATCAATTAGACCAGCGAGGTATTATTACATGCAAATGGCTCATGTCGCCATAAAAGCGTTTCAAATTAATATAAGCTTAAACGTTCCTCACAAAGGAATTATCGTCTCTTTATATAACAACGATATAAAAATTCAATTTTTATAAAATCAAGCACTCCGCGATGAGCGTGAATCGAATTTGAATTTCAACATATAAATGTGCCTGTCAAAAAATGTTTAATAAAACGCCGTCTATAAATATTATCCTATAAAATGCTGACGTAAAATTTTAACGGCTTTTAATAGTCAAAAAAATGGGTTTTAATATATTTTTTTCAACGCTTTATTTAAATCATTATATTATTTTTATTTAGAGTTTAATGCAAACAATAGTACGGTATTTTTAAAGTTCTAAACAAACGGTTGAAATGCGACAAAATCAAGCGAAATGTCAACTTGGCCGTAACTTTTGTCGTAGAGCTGCAGTGTTCTGTTTCCAACACGGAAGTTGGGCAAACGGTGGGTTTCTTTCTCTTTGTAATAAACTGTAGCCAAAGCCACAGTTTGGAAAATTTGCAAACTCTCGTTGTTTTATTTTATAAACATACACCACCTGAAACTCAGTATTTCATGCTTTAATAATATACACATAATTACGAAGTATTTATTGCATTTCTAGCATTATTTGACTAACGTTATAATCCAATGAAAATCTTTTCGGAAAAAAATAGCGACGCAGCCTCTTATTTTTAAGCAAAGACAAAACATTCTAAGCGCCTTTTTAAACGAAGCGTATTCCTGAGCTACTGCAATTTGCATAGAGAACCCATTTCACGATAGCATATTATTCATCAAGTAAGTCTTATATTAAGTATAATTGATATACGGTCGACGTTTATTTTATCTGATTCTTATCTTTAGTGAGTAGTGGGTAAATTTTAAATGTATATTAATAAAAAAAAACATAAAGTCGGTATCTACGCGTCATATCTTACTTTAAAAAAAACGTAAATATAAAACACGTATAGCTCTTTGTAATTTTTAAAACAGGTCAAGCAGTAAACGTATGTAATAAACCTCTTTGAAGCGCCAAAAAGGGGGAAAAATGGTAATTATATTTTCAAAAAAGATTTCTAGTTCATTGTTAACTAGTCAGAGAGCAATGGCGCGAATAATCCAATTTGAAAGTTGCGCTCGCCGAACCACATCCATGTCATAATTAACTAGAGGTCGGGGACAACCGCCATGAATAAATAACACATATGACGCTATGTAAAACAACTGAAAATGTTGACAGCTGCTCGCCCGTATGGCTTATAAATATCTACGTACGACTAGGCATCACACATACACATATACATTTCTGTTATTTTCTCGCTTTAATGGGTCGTTAGCATTTAAAAGATATCCCTATCATGTTAGGAATATAATATTTTAAATTGTCAATTTGAGGATGAGAATTTATCATATTTTTATCATTGGCAATTTCACTAAATATCACGATAACATCTTATCGAAGACCAATATTAATATATTATTAAAGAGTTATTTTAAACGACATTTTTATAATTTCACATATCACATTTTCAGAAATAAATATAATATGCCTTTTAAATTCTGATTGTGAAAATGCTTAAATGTAACCCAGCGATATTTAGTTGGCAATTTTCACGCCTGATTTGTCATAATGCGTCGCGCTTAAAAAGAGCTGGAAATGAGGATGGTATATAAGGCTTGTAAGTATTTTAATTTTCACGTTTTATCATTAAAATGGTATATATGTAAAGTACTTTTAACAAACTGGCATAATGTGTAACTTTACAATTTTTTTGTTATTGTAGTAGTTAGTAAATTTGAAATGAATGGATAGATACCTCATATTACAGCGCATGTGTTTAAGTATACCTACGTGTTACAAATGAAACCTTTTCGCTTTTTAAACGTTTCACCAAACGTTACATACATAAACGTTACACGTAAACTCGATCTTTAAATTTTACTCACATCGCGCTCAGAATAGTTTTAATTCAATTATATTCTTTTCGGATTTGATTTCACAACATCTACTCTAATAATTATGGTACAAATTACATTGCTTTATAACATGACAGGGTTATGTTAGCTTTGTAATGAAATATTAGTCTCCCGAGAGATAAACTTAATATGTTGTTTGAAGACTCAGTAAAAAACATTCTCTATTTAATTATATAAAAAATTATGATAAGGGAGAATGCATTCTATTCTCTTGTGATAATTATTATTATTAATTATAATGCTTTATTAGTATGACTTATGCAACCCGATACGATTTTCAATTTTGAATTCCAAGTTAAAATTTTCACAAACAAAAATGTCTGTATAACTCGGTTAAACAAATATTTGGTAAGCTTTTAATTTCGCCTTAACAAGAGCACTTAAGCCAATAATATTGCAAATTCAGGATTGTTTCTTATATTTTTTTTTAATAGAAAATTTGACTAAGGAATAGAGATACCTAATACCTTAAGGATCCTAAAGTAAGATTAAGGAAAATTTTCCATTAACTTGTCGAGGGCTGTTTGATATCGTACAAATTGAACGTCTTAAACTAAACTCCCAATAGTATATAACTTCCGTTAGCCTCCTAGTTTATTTAGTATATGAGGAATGTAATCTTGCATATAATAAACATTAATATAAATTGTCTGCTCAGTTTAAAAATAATATATATATTATTATTTTTTACATACATATTTTGCATGTGTGTGTGATAGCGGAGATGGCCCAGTGGTAAGAACGTGTGAATCTTAACCGATGATCGTGGGTTCAAACCCGGGCAAGCGCCACTGAATTTTCATGTGCTTAATTTGTGATTATAATTCATCTCGTGCTTTACGGTGAAGGAAAACGTCGTGAGGAAACCTGCATGTGTCTAATTTCACTGAAATTCTGCCACATGTGTATTCCACCAACCCGCATTGGAGCAGCGTGGTGGAATAAGCTCCAAACCTTTAGCCCAGCAGTGGGACATTCACAGGCTGTTACGATTACGGTGTGTATCGAAAAAACACTCTATAACTATCGTTCTCAAACCTGGTTTTCATGAAATCAATTTGGTATTTCTAGCTCGTCGTCGTTTTTAGTTGCAGCGAAGTTGGCAATGTCACAGTGCATTGGAAAATTATATATGAAATTATAAAAAAAATACTCATGCATTAGCGCTCACACATCTCCCGCGCAGATGAAGATCCTTTGAAATTGGTCAACATCGCCGAAGTTTGGCCCGGAAGATATAATAAAACTTATTCTGATTTTACAAACTGTACGTACATGAAATGTATGTACATGATTATATAATTCTAAATACAATGATTTCTCTATTAAATTCCACACAGGTGAAGTCGCGAAAAACCTGTTTATTTATGAGCTCATATCCATTTACAAATTACACAAAGTTACTAACATCAAACCGTGTTGTTTGTAACTTCATATTCTACGTATGTTCTATACGCCTCTGTGAATAATTAATTTGTTTTACACACACAAACGTGATAGCCTTGCAGAGTTTGAAAGCCGTTGAAAATTTAAAACGGCAAACACGATACGGCCTAAAGGTGTTTCCAGTGGTTATACTGTATTTGCACTGTTTATTTCTCCCTCGACGACAAAATGTTTCATTTTAAGAAAACTTTCTCGGGTTTTGGTTTGTAAATATGTAAGCAAACACGCTGTATTTATATTTAAACTACTGGCGTGTGCTTTTTAAAATTTTAAGCTCTCTCAAATATGCGCAAACGTAAATTCGATTAAATTTTAATTAAAGCAATGGCATAACTGTTTATTACTATAAGTATATGACTGAAATAAAACAAATAGGTACGAAATAACAGGTTTCAAAACGTTTCAAACCTTGTAACAACACACTGAACAAACTCGGAACGCACTATAGAAAACGGTCGTTCATATGTACTATCACTTTAAGTCAGTTTTAACCTTTTCATTAGTTTCATTATATCTACCGCCAAATGGTAATACTTAGTAATGTTGTTTTGCGGTTTGAAGGGTGATTGTCCATTATGCCTGTAGTCAATGTAACTACAGGCATAAGGGACAGAAAATCTTACTTTCTAAGGTTGGTGATATGCCGACTGTAAAAAAAATGAGATACGGCGTCAGTTCTTACAGATTAGCATTGCCTTCATTTCACAACACTGTTAAGCCTTTCTTATCCAGTCAACCTACCCAAAAAACTTCTTACATAAGAGAGCATATCAGAATAGCTTATGCATTAACCACGACCCTAACCACGTTGCTATAGCCTATTTATAACCGCGAAGCATAAATGCTGAATCAAATGAGTACGAAGTCGTAAGCCTATTCAAGTTCAGCTTGTTAAACTACGAAGGATTTAAGAAATTAATGGACAGGTGAAGAATATTAATAAAAATGCATAAAAAATAATATTTAATAACAATTTAAAATGCATATATGTAAAAAACATAATAATGAGATATTTTGGTAAAAATTAAAGTGTTTATCACCTTACTTTAGAATATTATAATTAACAGATATTCGAGAATTTCTTTCACGTCATTGCGATAATTGAAATTAATTATTTAAATCAACTAATTAAAAAATACTTCCTTTTTTATATGGCTACATTAAAAGAAGAATCATGACAGATAATACATATTTTTTAATTTTATTAAGCAAATAATACATTACAAACTAATCAGTGTTACAACTACCAAATTAAATGATGCAATGTATATAATTTAATATTCGTCGTCAGTTGGTAAAAAAATCACAGTTCCATCATATCACTATAAAAATAACGATAAATATTCTGGAACATAATTCACAAACGGCCATCTGATTCCAAACTAAGCAGAACTCTTGTACTATGGAAACCAGATAACTGATACACTACATACACTACTTTTCTTTTGTAAATACATACTTATATAGACTCAGGACAAGCAGACATGTTCATGCACACAAATGTCTGTCCTGGGTGGGAATCAAACCCACAACCTTCGGCGTGAAAGACAAGTCGCCACGCCAACCGGCCCGTCAAATGATATAAAAACAAGTGTAAAACTTCAACAAATTTAATGACAATAATATCAATTACTGTAATAAAGTAAACATGATATATGTAAGAACCTCCAAATATCATACTGGTACAAATAAAAGCACGTCTGGGTAGGTTTCATCCATTTGTCTGTGATTCTACAGCCAAACAGCAATACTTTGTATTGCTCTGTTCCGGTGTGTAGTGTGAACGGTGCATTACTTTTAGTAATATTTTATGGTATGAGCGGTTTTGACCACTTATCATCTGGTGATCTATTTGGTATTCTGCCTTAGGAAAGCAAAAAAAAATGACACTTGTATCGTTTTAACTTCACAGGTGCTGATAACGACATATTTAATTTGAAGGTTCCACGAAAACGGCATAATGTACTGTGTCACAAAGCTTTACACTATTAATGCATTTTATTAACCAATTCTTAGTGACATGTCTAACATTGTTGGCTATATTCTTTTGTAGTTTCTTCATTTTCTTAAAACATATCGTGTCCTCATTGTGAACGACAAAATCCACGTCCGTAGCTTTGATTGCTTTTACCACAGTCCCTCCATACGCTATCCAATGACGTTCAAAGTAACTCCTTTCTTTTTCTGGTATGCTTATAAAATCCGGATAAAATCCTAGTTTTTTATTTTTAAAAGCATCTGGTAAAGGATCTTCAGGTAAAAGTTGTTTCTTAAACTTCTTTTCTTTAACTTCATCGAAACTTTTGTTAGTTGTACTCACATGTTCAGAGGAGGTGTTAGCATCTTTTGGTTTCTTTCTTTTCTTTTCTTCTGATTTTGGCTCCTCTTTTATTACTTTATCTTTAGACTCTCTGGAATCTTTAACGATAAATTTATCCATTTTTGTATTTTTAATAGGACTCTGTTTAACTTTTTTGGTTTTAATCTCTTGCTTAATTGGACTTTGCTTGATTTTCTTTGTCGGTGGTTCGTAACTATCGCCCGCAGTTGCTGCTAATTTGTTCAAGAGTGAAACATCCGTTTTTTCTTTAGACGTTTTATACAAATGTTTTAATTCATCTAAATTAGTTGCAGATTCCCAATTTTTGTCATCACGAATTCGCGTCACTCTAGGAAATCGTACTGATATACCGTCTGCTGTGTGTAAATTAGCTTTCGTTAACTCCGTACCTGAAATATTTTAAGGAGTTTATTTTAATTTTGTTGCGACATTTATTTATGAATTAATAACAGCTTAGACTGATAAATCTTTCAGCATATATAGCAAATCTATGAGCAATATAGCATCGCAAAGTTTAGGCATCACCCACAGCGTACGATTCAACATAGAAACATTATGTGGTCAAAAAATCGTGCTGGGTGATACAGAACTTTTATTAATTATCAGTTGCACAAAGTGACGAGTACACACGAGTAGACGTAACTGTACGTGATACCTTTTACATTTTTACTTCGACGATCCTGAGAACTAGTCATTCTATTTTGTTATTGTTTGATATTTGAATAAAATTAAATATATTACTTATTTATTATATGGATAGATATGATACCATAAAATTGACGCTAAAATTAATGTAAATAGTAAAAAATCTCAACAAATACCAACTAACCAGTAATTTCCCAAACAGGTTGTTTTTTAGGATCCATTGCCACAAAATCCGGTACCATGCCTTTGTTACAGTCAAGCCAAGAAGGCACCTTTGTATATTCCTGAGATATCTTTACCATTAGCGGACTTAGTTCTTTCTGCAATCGTTCCAAAGTACTGTCATCATGTCCCGTATGAACCTTTGTCACTGTGACCCAAAGATTTCGACGTGTGTCTAAACAACCCATTAAGAAAACAGACATCATACCTCCTTTCTTACCGGTGCCTGGAAATGAAATAAAAATAATGTTAATTTTTTATTATAATAAATTTTATATAATTAAATCCAATTCTTTAAGCTATTATATGTTGCTATTTAATATCTACTCTTTATATATTCCTAAAATACAAACATATGAAAACGATATAGCAACAAGTTTAAGAACTTTTGTGTTTAATCAATTTGTTATACTATTAACATATAAACTAGAATAATTATTTAAAATTGAATTTTAGAAATGATCTTTATTTATATTGAATAATTGGAAGTTTAATTTAAACTGCTAATTTTAAGAACTGCAAGTCCAAGTAATTGTTTTTGCAGCAGCAGTCCATTAATTGAATAAGTTTATAAAGATTATATTATTAATGGCAATATATAAATATACACAATGTTCGATTTTTAAATACATACCAAACCAAGCTCCAAGAACCACAAGATCTGCAGTGTCTGCCATTGCACCATCAAACAAGTAATCCTTCTTAACTTTCAACCAATGTCTCTTGCCTGGTTCATATGTTGATTCCAGATCCTTTAATACAAGCCCTTCAAGACCTAATTGTAAAACCTATAATAAAAAATTGTTTATATAATTTAAAAAAAAACAACTATTTTGCATACAATTTAAAAATATATGTAATATAAAAAAAAAATAGAATTTTAAAGAACGAAACAGTGTTGTACGAATGAAACGCTTTAAGAAAATACACTAAGTAGTTACTGATTTTAGAAAGTAATTAAATTGTTCAATAATAATATAAATCAATATTCATATGAATAAAAAAAATGTTATGAAAATATTCAATAAAATAAATCTAAATAAAATGTACCTTTGCAATCATATTAGCTAAATCAGCAGGCTTGTTTATAAGCTGCTGCTCGGAAAACATAATATGATTCGTAACTTCAACCATAATCTCATGCAATATTTGACGTCTCTTTCTGATTGGCTTATCAATTAAAATTTCCCCATTATAATACAAGCAATCAAAAACATACAAACAAACTTGAGCATCTTTAAACTCAGATTGTTTATGTACACCCAATGTACCAAATGGTAATGGCTTTCCTGTGTTGACATCCACCATTAATACTTCTGCATCTAATATCAAATCATCACCTTTAGGGAATGCTTGTGGCAGATAGTCCTTAAAATGGCTGACTTTGTGAGCCATAACTGGTTTTAGAGCACGAGAGAAATACTTAAACTCTTTTCCCTTTTTGTGTACTTGGACTCGTTCACCATCATATTTTATCTCAGAAAACATACCATTAGGACATTTCTTCATAGCCATTTCAACGGACTTGCAAGCTTCAGCTAACATTGGTAAGACTGGAGTCATAAGACTCAATTTGGCTTGGACATTTTTCTGAATAGCATCCTTATGTTTTACATCATTACTCTGTAATACTCTATTTAATACCATGTTCAAATCACGAGATGTTTGAAAAACATTATAAGCATCGGGATGCACACCTTCTAGAATGTGTTTTGGACCGGCATTGATCCTCAAATCTCCTTTAATTAACCTTATTAGCATTTTTAGATCATTTATCGTGCATCTTTTTACAATTTTCTTAAAGTGATATATTTGTTCCTCTTCTTTTGTAAATTTTGAGAGTTCTTCAAGAAAATCTTCAATGTTGTGCACTGTTAACAAACTTTCTGAAGCAGGTTTCAAAGTATTAGACTTTGTAAAGAAATGTTGAATAGTGTCTGCGACATCTCCTTGCTCTAAATGTGTCAACATATCATCATGATCTGTATTAAATATTCTAGAGAATAGTTTAATTAATTGCTTACTTTTTAAATTATAAACACGTTTAGAAACTTGAGGCAAAAGCAGTTTACACCACAGAATAACATCTCCTTTAAACTTTTGTCCATCACATCCTTTGGTAAAAAAATAATTTACTGCTGCAGTTTTATCCGTGTATGCATCAACTTTAGATATTTTTTGGCACAAGGAATAAAAGGTCGAGAATTTATTGTCTTCTATATCAATATCGACTTTCTTATCTGTATTAATATCACTAGTACTAGAACTGGGAGCTTTTTGCGATCTTTCATTTTTCAACACTTTTGCTGTATATTTACCGCTATTTTTGTCAGCATAAATTTTTTCCATCTCATTAATTTTTTTCAATATAAATTCTTGGTCTTCTTTAGTTATGTTTTCCCAGTTTCCAATGTCATCTATTGAATCTATACGTTTTGTTGTCGGTCGTTGTTTTAACAGAACATTCATTAAGCAATCTATGTGGTGCCATGATTTCATTTGTTGATTTTCTCCATATGGACTAAAAACTAATTTTGCCAAGCGTAATTCTCCACTGGGACAGTTACCTTTACAGCCCTTACATGAAGCCCGACCAGCTTTGGCTCGATCAACATAAAAAGGTGTTGTATCTGACATCGTCGAATCGCTTATGCTTCCATATTATGTTTTATATTATATAATATTCAACATTTCTAAAACGTAGTAATTCAATAAAACACTTATACAAATAATTTATATAAATTGAACATAAACAAATAAACAAAAATTATAGCTCGACGTTAGAATTCACATTTTATTGACATTAGAGCCGTCAAATCTGTCAATGTCATTTGAGTATGAGTATTTAATATTAGTGATGTACCCACCGTAACTTTTAGAAAGACTTATTATTTCTATTACGAATTCTTAAGTGTAATAAAGTAAAAGAAGTTTAACCTTATAAAGCACGACTGAAAATACAGCGCTTATGAAAAGTGACCGAAAACGTAATAGAGTATTGACTTTTATTAACGCATGCGCGCTTGCATAAACCTATTTGATTGAACTCTGCAATATAACTATAAAACCACTAAACAGTTGAAACTGTTTAAATAAAATAAGGAGCATTAATAAAACCATCGTTATTAATTTGATTTTTTATTAAAAACAGAACGTTAAACATTAAATATTTTAATATTATTGATTATGTTATCATTAGGAATACCTTGTCAAAATTTTAGCTATTTTCTTGTATATTTGCTAAGATTTCCATTTGGTGGATCAGTTAACATATTATAGCTCGATTACATACTTATTAAGAACCCGTGCTACCCGTCAAAACTTCGTAAAGATGAAATCAAATTTTATGTTCACAGTATTTTAATATATTTGTAACAGTTATAGTAATTACTGATTATTTTGAACGTAAAAATGGTTAATATTTTTTAATCGTAAAGTATGTAATTTGATAAATTTTAGACTGCTGTCATTTGGTTTTCTATTATATTATATGCATTAAATATTTAAAAAAAAAAAACTTTTCTCTTATTCCAGCTTCATCTTGTCACCAGGAGTTCAATAGTGATGGGACGAAACACGGTACCCTGACATCACCTCATTATCCTCTTGCCTACCCACCAAACACGCACTGCCACTACGAATTTTTCGGGAGAGGAAAAGAGAGAATACGATTAATATTTCAAGATTTCTTTTTGTATAAATCTTCAGATGGATCTTTAAGGTACATTCTTTTAAATTTTCTAAAACAGGGATTTTTAAATATAGGTCGTTTTTCACAGTCATTGAACTCTTATTTATAGTTTTTTTGGTTTACGGTTTTGTTTATTTCAGTAAATAATTAATTTTAAGCAGTCAGACAAGTGAATTGTCCACCTGGTAAGAGGTCAATTTTGCCCATAGACAATGCTAATAATTACAAGAAATATAAAGCACAACACATTATATTTAAAATATAACATAATTACAGTGGCACTGACCCTTTAAATTACTTGGATAAAAAGTGTTACTCATTAGTAGAATGATTGAAAAGTGGGTAGTACCCACCTAGATGAGATTTCAATATAGCTCGGCTATTATACTCGTCAAGTATTTTGTATTTATTTTATTTTCCATTTTTATTTTTCCAGCTGTACAAATGTGGATTCGCTTCAAGCCTTCGTTAACGTAGACGGGCGGCTAGAAAACGTAGCTACGTTTTGTGGAGTCGACCTTCCTAAGCCAATTATGTCGAATGGTCCAAAGTTAATGCTCGAATTCCGAGGAACTCACTCGTCGAGGCATTCAAGAGGATTCAAAATATCTTATGCATTCGTAGAAAGTATGTACAAGTTTGCATGATTTTGCCTTTATCGTACGAAATTATAAAGTTATGCCGTTTTAATAAAATTTATTTTACTAAATACCCATCTCGATTTTGTACGGTAATGATTTATTTTTTAAAGTGTCAGTATTATAATAGTGCAAACAGTTATATGACAAAATATATGTAGGTGCTCGTTAGTTACAGGCAAGATAAAATTTAAATTCTAAAGATTAATATCGAAAATATCAATACAATAGGTAATTATTTTAATGATATTGTGCAGGATTTGTTGCTTACAACTTAATGTATATAATAATCATGCTTATACCAAAGCTAGTCTAATTATTCCTAGATTAGCTGTAAATATTAAAGATACATCATACACACACAGCAAGTGTTAAATATACAAATAGTTATCTCGCTAATTAACTTGAAATTAACAGAATATTCTATAATTAATAGATACAAATTGTGTATTGTTGACAGGTTTAATGGACTTATATAATCTATTATTATTATATATTTAAGAGAACCGTAACAAAAAAGCCTACCTATACGTACTACTTGGACAAAATCCGTGTAAGCTAAAACGGTAGTTTTGACTGGTGGTAGGGCTTTGTGCAAGCTCGTCTGGGTAGGTACCACCCACTCATCAGATATTCTACCGCAAAACAGCAGTACTTGGTATTGTTGTGTTCCGGTTTGAAGGGTGAGTGAGCCAGTGTAATTACAGGCACAAGGAACATAAAATCTTAGGTCTCAAGGCTGGTGGCGCATTGGCGATGTAAGCGATGGATAAGGTTTGGTGACCACTTACCATCAGGTGGCCCATATGCTCGTCCGCTTTCCTATTCTATATAAAGAAAGACTCCTCTTTTGTACACGGGCATCAAAGCATTGATGTGCTCTGTTCGTAAAAGCGAAAATATTATGTAAAACTCTTATGACACACAAACATTATCGTCTGAATATTTAGTTAATAAAGCTATAAGCCTTGCACGGCATTAAATTCATAAATTTTGTTTTAGACACACAATATATATTCTATATATATAAATATAAATTAATGATACATTTTAAAGTTTTTGTTTGGTTCTTAACGTGTCATCATTCGGTCACATCAACCTTTCAGTTTTCTATTATCTGCGTATCTTCCAAAATTCTCCAAAATTAAAGGGCAAATTTAGTTATCCGAATTTAATATTGGGGAATCGGTTTTTTTTTATAGTATAAGTGGGTCTATGAGCATATGGGTCTACTGATGGTGAGTGGTCACCAACGCCCATAGGCATTGGCATTGTAAGAAATATTAACCATCGCTTACATCGCCAATGCGCCATCAACCTTGGGAACTAAGATGTCCCTTGTCATGTCTCTTGTGCTTGTAATTACACTGGCTCACTCACCTTTCAAACCGGAACATAACAATACCAAGTACTGCTTTTTTGCGGTATCTGATGAGTGGGTGGTATCTACCCAGACGAGCTTGCACAAAGCCCTACCACCAGTGAAATAAAATATAAACATTTGACCACCATTTCATTGGCCGTATACTCGTATTTATTGAAAAATGTCTTTGAAAAACCTAATTGAATTGTATATTTGAATTATTGCAGATTTTGGAATAACAACAGGACGACAGCTGAAAGAATTTCCTTGCGCATTTGTATATAATAGTAGCGAAGCGCACAATGGAACATTCGCGTCGCCAAACTCGCCTGGACCGTATCCAAGAGACACTGAGTGCTCTTACTTTTTCCACGGTGGACAAACAGAGAAGGTTCACTTACACTTTACTCACTTTGACGTGGAAGGTGTATTACCGTAAGTAGACATTTAGTATAGAACTTTGAAAATAACAAATATCCTAGTTAACAATAATTTGTGTCATACTCACTTACTTGTTCTATCATCAAGAACTGTCTGTTCTTGAACAATCATATATTATTTACTATTATTTACAATAGAAACCAATAAAAAAATATAAGTTCCATTTTAATAGAATTCTATTTACTTTAAAATGATTTTTGTTTTCTTCATTTGAAGTACTGATTGTTTCATTTTCAGAATAAACTAAATTTGTATTTTGTATACATTTTTACGTAATTTATATTTGACATTCATGCAACATTTTTTTGATTTAATTATGTGCATTACACAGTAATGTATTTTATTATGTACGTAATTTAATTGATAGAAAAGTGCACTAAGTTTCCTGCTGATTAAGTTCTTCTGAACCGTTTTGGTGGCCAATCTAATAACGAGTCTAACTAACTGCGCCGGAAATGTTACAGTGATATTTATTATCATAAAAAACCCTGATGGCGTTTTATTGGCTCGATCTGGTATCTAAAGCCTGAACTTCGGGTTTTTTAATTTGGCCAGATAATTGATTAAAAAATACAACATATTCTTGGTCCCTTTCGATTTCTCATTCATATAACTGACCTGCAATACCTTTTGGGTGGCGAACGCAAAATTGTATTATTTGCTGACAATTACTTAATTGATTTTTAAAATGAAAATAAACAATCAAAATTATAACGATGTGAACAATCTCAGAAATAGAACATTGTGACATTATGATTTATAAGTATTTAATGTTTTGACTTTGATTGTTCAAGATGTGAGGCGGTATCCGCGAGCGATTACGTCGAATTTTCAAACTACATGACTGAAGACAATAGGTACGGTAGATATTGTGGGCAGATGAAGGAGTTTCACGTGGAATCGGAGAGGAACTTCTTCAAAGTAACATTTCGGTCGAACGATCGATTAGACGGGACTGGCTTCAAAGCGATGTACCAATTTTTAGAGGCTACAGATGAATATCAAGCTCCGATCTTTGATAAGGCTCCTAAAACTTTCCGTAAGTTTAGATAGTTCTTGTATAACACTCTTTTAACTAAAGAATTTGTCATTTGACAGTGACCAGAAGGATTCGTCAATGCAATTTTTATTTTCTATTTGAAATTTAAAAAATGCGTCATCTGGCCAACGCAATATATTGTATAATGTACGTTATTTTTTGAATAAAGAACCCTTTCATCTACTTCTCTGTATCAACACTTTTTATATATCTTAATCTGTGTTTTATTGGGCGTTAATTGTAAGGTGAGGTGACCAGCTAGTTTGTATTTAAAGTAGTTCTTATTGTTTACGGTGTACGTATTAAAATGGAAACATCGATTTATTTCTCTATATATGGCTTGGAAATAATTACCTGATAATAATCAATACTTTTTTCTGTTTGAAGGTTTGTTCGCAGAGCTGGTTTTATTGTCTGTCGTCGCAACGCATTGGCATCGCCGACTATATCATTGATGAAGTGATATTAGAATAAATATAAATACTATTAGTCTAAATAATCCTGTACATTTTGTACTATAGTCTGCGCCAAACACTGTAATTTAAATGTAGGAATGCAATATTTTCTATAAAAATATCTATTAAGTTTCATCTACTATTACCAACTAAAGCAATATACCTAACACAATAAAGTTTTATTCACGCAGGCACGTAATTATTATAATAAAATATTTAAATCTCATGTTGTTTTATTTCGTTAGTCGTAAAATAAAACAGGTTTATATATGAAATTTTTAATTTAAGAACATAAAACCTTTTTTCATTATCTAATATTTTTTATGATTTTGTGTGTTTATTTGAAAATACATCAAGTAGAAATTATAGAAAAGTGGCTCATATTAAACTGCAATACAATTCATAGGATTTATGTATTCTTCATTCAATACATACACGTGTGTAGAACGTGAACAGAATAGAACAGAACTGCAGTCTATAATTATTTAATTATTATAAATTATTCTTAGATTATAATGATTTATTTTATTCATCATTCTAGAATACGTTCGTAAAAGACGTAATTCCCAACCGTGTCTAATGTTAATAGCATTTACATGACTATTTAGATATATGTTGGGTCCCGGTTTGAAGGGTGAATGAGCCAGTGTAACTACAGGCACAAGAAATATAACATCTTCATTCCCAAGGTTGGTGGCGCTTTGGCGATGGGATATTTCTTAGATTCAAGAATGCCAATGGCAATGGGCGGTGGAGACAACATCAGGTGGCCCATTTTTTTTTTTTACAGTTAATAGGCAAGCGCTTGACCGTTGACTTGCCTGATCTTAAGCATAGTCACGGTCTAGGATAGAGCGCGCCTGCCCAGATGGAACCCGTTTACCCTGGATTTGAACACACCCACATTGTAACTATCTGTTTCCACAGTTTCGCAGTGCGAATAATAAATGTGGATTCAAAGCGCTTCGTACGTAGGCGGGGAAGTTCCACTGTGTCCGATAGTAAAAGGGGACGGAAGGAATTAGATCATGTAATTCCTGCGCACATTCTCCGAAATGTATCCGATAGAAGACAGAAAGCGATGCGACCACACGTCGATGTTCGAGATAGACTCGACCAATGTGTCGTCTCCTATCAGCCTTCTGGCACGTTTCTCAATCAACTCTAGAGCCTGAAGGTGGTGCTTAGCAGAGCTGTCCCAAAGGTGAGAGCAGTACTCCATACAAGACCTCACTTGTGCTTTGTATAAGCTGAGCAGTTGTTCTGGAGTAAAGTAACGTCTCACCTTGGTGAGGATACCTAGCTTTCGGGCGGCTATTTGGGCTTTGGACTCAATAAAAGAGCCGAAATTTAGAGTTGACGTGAGAGTAATGCCAAGAAGGTCAAGGTGGTCCGTTATAGGTACGGACACATCTCGGAAAGAGGGAGGTAGCTGGAATTCCCTCTTTTTGGCGGAAAATAAACACGCCTGCGTCTTGGTTGCATTGAACATGACCAAATTGGCATCACCCCAATCGGACACTGCCTTAAGGGTCATGCTCAGGCGCTCAACCATGGCCTCTCTCTGAGCCTGAATTAGGGCCTCACTAGCTCGCGCGTTGGACCTGTAGCTCTCGACAACTGTGCAGTCATCTGCGTACCCATGGATACCGGGCATCAGCAGATCATTGATGTGCAGCAGAAATAGTGTCGCTGAGAGCACTGACTCCTAGGGAACACCGGCATTTATAGCCATTTGACGACGAGTGGAAATCAACCACCACTCGTAACGATCGGCTCCTCAAGAAGTCTGAAATCCACGCACAAAGGCTAGCAGGCAGGCCGTATGCAGGAAGCTTGCTGATAAGACCATCATGCCAAACCCTGTCAAAGGCTTTCGAGATATCCAAAGAGACAGCAAGTGCCTCTCCGTGTTTCTCGATGGCCTTACTCCAGATGTGTGTGACGTACACCAGAAGATCAGTGGACCGATTTCGTCGGAATCCGTATTGTCGGTCACTGAGAAGGTCATTGGCTTCCAGGTACGTCAGGAGCCTAGTATTTAGGATACGTTCCATTGTCTTGCACAGAATGGACGTAACGAGATGGGCCTGTAATTGGCAGGGTCAGCACGACTACCCTTCTTAGGCACGGGCTGCACGTTAGCTAGCTTCCAGGACTTAGGCACTTTACCAGTCTCAAGAGAGAGACGAAACAGTCGTGTCAGGATAGGAGACAGTTCAGGCGCACAGTTCCTCAGGACAATCGTTGGAATTCCATCAGGTCCGCTAGTCTTGATCACGTCCAAACTGCGTAGCATTTTGCGAACTTCCTTTTGCCGAATGTGTATATCACTCATATGTGTCGGCGCTAGGTGTTACTCTAGGTGTCGCACTACCAGCGTCAAGACGAGAAGACTTCGCAAATAAAGAAGCAAACAGATTTGCCTTCTCTTCAGCGGTGTGAGTTAGCGTCCTGTTAGGCTTCTGAAGGGGAGACAGTAAGGGGGCGATAGAAGAAGTCGGTCGAAGCGACCGATTTAACTAGGGACCAATACGTTTTGTTACACGGTGGGTACGAAGCCAGTTTTTTCCCTATTCGACTAATGTGATCGAAGCGTGACTTTTGCATAGCTTTCTTGCATGACTTGGCGGCTTTATTAAAGGCTCTCTTTTTTAGGCGTATGTCCCTCGCTTTACAGTTACGAGCATCAATCCAGGCCAGATACGCTTGATGCTTCAACGCTTCTGCGCGTCTGCATTCAGGCCCAAACCAAGGCTGAGCTAGGGTGGACAGTGGCTTGTCTGAAAACGGAATAAAATATTCCATAGCCAGACGTAGCAAATCTGTCACACTTTGCGCGCTAATCGAGGAATCACCAGAAGAGAAGCACACACGCTGCCTAGGATAGCATGCAAGGAAAGAGTGCATTCCTTCCCAATCTGCTGACTTGTATCGCCACACCCGCCGAGTTCCAGTGGGACTGGCGGTGGGCGGGGAGTAGACAGATACAGATTACACCAGACAGTGGTCGGACTTATCTAACGGTGAAGAGATCGTTACTGAGTAACGATCTGGATCAGTTGTCAGCAGAAGGTTCAAGTAAAAGGCTTTATGCGAGTCAACGTCGGGACCCGTGTAGCACCATGTACCAGCTGGGTAAGATCTAACGCTAAAGGTAGCTTTCGTATCTCTAACCCAGCATGGTCAGTGTCCTGGTATGGAGATAGCCATTCCTTGTGGTGGGCATTAAAATCCCCCAGAAATACTAATTGGGCAGTGGGGTACAATTGTTGAGCCGCGTCAGCCGCCTCACTGAGGTATTCTGTGAGCCTTGTTGTCTCCTGATTCCCGCTGTGCGATTGGTAGACACAGGCATACAGGATTTTCTCCATACCCGTGTCCACCAAACCGTAGCGATACCGTAATAAATAAGTACCGATAATGTGGTGTCTTCAAATTGTCGGAGACGCCGAAAGCAGATGTCATTCCGGACGTAAACGCCTGCTCGTGATTTAAAATTGTTCTCCAGTGTATACCCTGGGTAGGAAAGATACGATACGTCGGACGGACAACCAATCTGCGTCTCCGTAAGAAACAAGAGGTGGGGTTTCTCAGTCTCAAGGTGGTAGTGGACTGGCACGATATTAGAGTGCAACCCTCTAATGTTGCTGAGGTGCACTTTAAGCGAGAGGGAGTGCAATCGCTGTGAAACTTTCCTCTTTTTTCGTTTCTTGACCATTTGATTCAGAGTACTTGATACAGGGCAAGAGTCGGAAGTAGAACGAGGCGCCATGCTGCTAAGATACGATGATACACACAAGGAATGTCGCGCACACTGATGGGGACTAGGCTGGAGACTGCGGGGACGCCCGAGCCTCCCCCAAGGATGTCCATCGGGCCCTCTCATCCGGTCGCCGACCGGCACGATGGCGCAACCTCGGGATTTTTAGACAGTTGGCGGGGCAGCCTTTTGTGAGTGGCTAGCTCAGTACTTGGGCCCCCCATCTATCTGCGGTCGGCCAGCGGTGTACCGTGCCTCAGATCCCGCTACCTTCCGCGACTAGTCTCCCGATGTGGCGATTCCAGTGTGCATTGTTTTGATCTTCTGCAGAGATGCAACTGTTCTGACCCGACTCTCGGAATGGTGTCACCGGACATCGTACCGGAACACAACAGCGTTGCTTGGCGGTACGGCTTTGTTCGGTGGGTGGTCACTAACCACGGCTGAAGCCTACCACCAGTTAGATTGAAACCCGATTAGCAAGCCCAGGGAACACGTGTGGCGTTACGAGTTAAGGGTATTCTCCCACGGACGAGGGTGACTCAGTCCCCAAAACTTGCCAGTCTGCCTACATAATAAAATAATTAAAAAAAAGTTTTACTTCATCGCGGATCACGAGAAGAACTACAAACATATAAAGGTAAATTAAAATAAAATAACTTAAAACACTTTATAACAATATCACAGCTACTTTGACTTAAATATAAACTAGAAATATAGACTAAACATTAATTAATTATTATTTTGCAAAAGAAATAATTAGGAATTATTTCGCGTTAATTTTCTATTAATCAGTAAAAAATATATAATCCGGTCTTGCGTTGAATATTGCTCGCACCTTTGGGATGGCTCCGCTAAGTACCTACTTGAGGCCTTCGTTCGGTTGCAACGACTTGCGATTCGCATTATCGATGACGCAAAGGTCGCTAACTCCCTCAAATCTTTGCAATTGCGTCAAGAGATAGCAGCGCTAAGCGCCTTCTATAGAATGTATCAAGGCGAGTGCTCTGAGGAATTATTCTCCCTCATTCCCCCTTCCCTTTTCCTTCACAAGTCTACGCGTGCTGGCTCTCGATGTCACCGCCTTACTGTGACATCAATTCCATCGCGCACGAAGAATATTGGAAACTCTTTTCTTTGTTGCACCACTAAAAAATGGAATTCTTTATCAGCACACGTGTTCCCCTCCTCTCACAACCTGCGTTCCTTCAAACGAGGCGTGAAGAGGCATATTACGGGCAGGCAATGCAGGGGCGGCTAGTGCAGAACATACTCGACTGTGCTAGCCTTCGTCGTTTTTGGACTCCACTACCACTTACCATCAGGTGGAGTGAAGTCATTTGCTTTCTCTGTATATAAAAAAAAACGTCTTTTATTCCAGCACAAAACTTATCCTATAATCTAGGTCCGAGAATTTATGAACTTTATTCTCTGATATTCTTTAATTTATCTTGTAATTATAGATTGACGATTTGACGGGCCGGTTGGTAGATATTTGCCTTTCACGTCGATGGTTGTGGGTTCGATTTCCACCCAGGACAGACATTTGTGTGCATAAACATGTCTGATGAGTCTGGGTGTAACTATTAAGTATGTATTTATATAATAAAAGTATCAGTTGTACGATTTCCATAGTACAAGGTCTGCTTAGTTTAGGGATTAGATGGCCGTGTGTTAATAATGTCCCAGGGTATTATTTATTTATATACATTTACGTTTTCATTTGATAAATTATTGTCTATATAGTACCTAAGTATAAATTATAGGTACATCTTTGAATGAATATTAAGATCATGACACAATAATTCTATGGGTATGAAATTCTATACTAAAAATATTCAAAAGCGAAAATATTCAGAAATTATTCAATGTGCATGAGGTTTGAAAATATTTAATTCCAAGAGTAAGAAATCTTAACAGTCTTCACTGTCACTTCAACGTCGTAGAGATTATTGTTATAAAAAGGCAGTTTTTATCTTCAAGACCTTTCTATGATTTATGTCCTATAAAGTGTAAACGATACCTATAAAGGTATATTTTTATACTATATATATTTTTTAATTATGTCATTGCTTGACTTTGGTGGATTTATATCAAAAGTAACTTTTTTGTTCATGTTTTATCGAAAGTAGCATCACAATTATTACATTATTTATTTCATACACGAATTGAAGAAATCCGTTAATAAAATATAATTTAAAGTTTGTTGAATAAGTATATAGCTGCATTACATATACGTATTTATTGTTTGGCTTGACAAATAAACGTTTTTTTTTCTTAAGTATAAATTACCATAAATTAACACAGTTTACTTAATTAACATAGAAATCATAAAATGCCGCAGCAGTTGCAAAGCAATGGCGTGCCACAATAAAGAATTTCAATTAGTCGCACTCTAGTCCATAATTTCTTACTGACATTTCTTCCTGCTTGAACTCGCCCGGTTAAACTTTATTTTAAGTTACCTAATCTGAGAAACGAATATTGCTTGCTCGCTTCAATAACTGCAGTTACGACTTTGCAAAGCCGGTCCACAACTCCACAGTCGACACTCGACAGGTGTGGCGGCAGTGGCGCTGTCATCGCATCATACTATCTCGCTTGCACCCTTTCTCCCACTCTGAGCTACACGCGTATTTTTGTGACGTCAGTCCGAGTTCAGTCGCCGTTCTCTTCGTTACCGGTTTCTGGATTTATGCTTTTCAACTTACGTCTCTTGTCTCGCGAACTTTTGCCGATCAAACTCGTGTCTAATATAGAAACATTATACTGGATTTTCTTCAAGTTTTGTGTGTGAGAACAGTTTTCTTGTTAAAAAAACAAGTGTGAGTTGTGTTGGCTTAGTGTTTTGTGGTCACAGGTGTCGCATTCCAGTGTGGACGCCGACGCAGCCTCCGTATCCTACAATTGGAACTAGGCAGGTGGATATCTAAACAAGCTCCTTTTTTAAAACGTAAGTATATTTAAAATTAAATACTTACCTAGTAGTAAATTAAAAGGTGCAATGTAACACAAATTTAATTTATGAATTGATAGTATTTCCATTGACAAAACTATTCAATATTTTATTGATATTAATGTTACTAATTTTGTTTATTGTTATTTTAAAACACATGTTAATAAAGGTTTGATTGAAAAGGCGTATTACTCGATAAAAAAATACATAGATCAAAGAAAAGAACGTAGTTAGTATTTGTTGATGTTCAATATGATATAAGACAGAATTTCATTGTATTTTATTAGCTAAGTAACTTGAAAGGTAACTTGAAACTACTAAGTTTCTTTTCGGTTCTTCTAGGTAGAATCTACATCGATTGCACCGGTGGTAACTTTATGTTTTAAGGTAATTGAAACTTGTAAAATTACCAATGATCCAAAAGAGCATGCAAGAACCTATGTAAATAAAGTAGGTACATAGGTATCTTCTAAATAAATATAGTTTTAAATTTGGTGCATAAATGAAATATGAAGATAAAACTATATTGCTGTATTACATTATCTTTAATTACTCTAGTTGTTAGCACACCTGGTAGTCAACTACGTAATAAGACACTTAGGTATTTATAATACGTGAATTAATGTGAAAAACATAATCGATAAATATATAAATTGCCTTCAATTATTTTCTGCCTTAAAATCGAAACAATACTTGTATGAAATGCAATACTTAAATGTCAGGCAACAATTCCGAAGGCACACTGCGGTTGAAGGTTTTTGTTTCGTTGCATTTCTGT
Source organism: Nymphalis urticae (assembly GCA_905147175.2). Lineage (NCBI taxonomy): Eukaryota > Metazoa > Arthropoda > Insecta > Lepidoptera > Nymphalidae > Nymphalis > Nymphalis urticae. Next base: position 4,886,326 of record LR989995.1, on the reverse strand, counting down.
TTGTTTCAATGTTTTCGTTCTTGGGTAAGTATTGACAAGAAATATAGACTGTGGAAGTTTAAAGGAGAATTTATAACTGTGCGATCTAGCTTAGGGCCCTAGGCTAAATCAAGTCTTCCCTCTATGTTCTTTCAAAACTAAACATATACAAAATTAAATATAAAATAACGAATACGATAGTTACGCAAATGTTTATTACAATCACTCAAGATGAAGTAAAATTAAAAACTTTTTAAGTAAACGATTAAAATGAATCAAATAAAAACCAGTGTCCTTTAAAAAAACGTAGCTTAGCTAGCTAGTCTATTCTTAAATCCGTCAGTCAATACTGTTAGCTTATTTGCAGGAACAAGAGTTTGAATTATTATGATGATAGTATTTAACGGAAAATACTCATGACTGATAAATGCAGATACAACTATAACAGCTCAGAAGGATTTATAAAGAACGCTTCTTAAGGAGCCCTAAGTAATTAAACAAAGTATCGGAAATTGAATAAGTAGTTAGGTATTTTATCAAGCAAATAGGTACTGCTTTTAATTCACGATTTACGAATGACGAATATTGGTTTGAGGCTACGGTCTATAGAATGTACAAAAATGTTTTATTATAATATAAAAGATAAAAAGCTTAAAACTAGTCGTTCAAGCTTCTTAAAGGTCAGTAACTTAATAATTTTTTCTTAAAATGTTACTGCAACCGCAGCCACAAACAAATATGTATTTTTAAAAAAAACACTCGATTTTAACGGCTTAGTCGACACTAAATCCTTAATGACTTAAGTCTTATTACATTATGTAGGTAGAGGACAGATTCTCAAACGGAAACGACTCGTAAAGCTGTAATATATAAACCAACAACCAAGTAGAATAAAAAATTTAAACAAATGAATTCTATTGACGCTTAGTAACAATTAATCCAAGGAGGTTCTTCCAAAAAAAAAAAAAATTAAAACTAGGTCGAATCATATAGACATCTAAAAAACTTGATATCGAATCAATATTAAAAAACGTACTCAATTGACGATTAAATACAAAATCAGCGGATATAAAGTGTTAATTTCATGTTAATGTTATTTAAACTGTAAATTTTTATTAGTCAATAATAATTAATGATAACCATTTACTTTGGTACTTGATACTACGATATTTAAGTTTTTTTTTTACTTAAACCAGTAAATTTTATTTAAAGGACATCCTGTCATTTGCGTGTAACTAGAACGGTTAATAATCTATATTTTCTATTTTATTGGCTCTGTGTTACTTTTTCATCGTTTTTAATAAGTCAAGTTCAATATTTGGTTTTTGCTTGAATACTTTTCTGCTAAAAGGATTTTAATTTATAAAATAACATTTACTTATGCCTTGTGTTTTCACATTAAATACGAATATCATAAGATACAATGTTCATTGACATTACAATTTAAAAAGTTTATAATAAAAAAAAAAAACGAAGAGCATCGATGCATAAAATCTATTATTTATGGACGTTGAAGTTTTAATAGATTTGACATTGTAACACTAAAGGAGCATTTGCATTTTTCTTGCCAGTCATTCAACTTTATCAACTTCCTTCTGACATCCAACGTTCTGTAAACATGAAATTTCCTTTGACATTAGCTTACTCACCATTTATCAAATATCTAATTAAATTTTTCAAATATTTTTTTAATTTAATTATAATATTTTTCTAGATATCTTAACTGTAAGATAACATAGTTTTCACTCATAATCATTAAACGATTCAAAATTTGAAACTGAATAATCTCATTGGCAGAATATTTTACGCTCAAATAGCGTAGAAACACGTCAGAAAAGGAAAAAAAAACTTTATCAGAAACTTCAGCTAATTTTATTAAACGATTGCCGTCTTAAAAAGTATTAAATAAAAATAATAAATTTCTAAGGCAATAAATCGAGATATAAAAACATTATATTTCAATTCGATCAATTTTAATATTATTTTTAAAACTAATACACATTTCAAACAAATACAATTACAGCGTTTTAGGCTGAAAGAGCAATTTATTCCAAAGAACCTTAATGCACAATATAGTAGATAAATACTACAATATAATATATAAGTTACTAATACCTTAATAGTATTATATATGTATATGCGAAAGTGCGTTTATGGGTTTGTCCTTCTTTCACTCAGTAACGGATTAACGCAATGCAAGTTTCGATTGATGCAATTTTGTGCTTAGAGTTAGCTTATAGTTCGGAGAGAGACATAAGATACATTTTATCTAAAAGAGCGTTGGGATAACAGTCAATGTGTGTATAATCTGCTCCAATCGAAAAAGTAAAGATTAATAGACTTTAGATTTACATATTGTATGCCATTTATTATGAGCTATGTATTGAAATCAGTTCTCGATGTATCTTTATTCATAATACAACTTGAGTACTTATTATTGAGTACTTCCAAATATCGAATACCAACTTGGAAGACATTTAAAACGCGATTTCTTCGCGAATCCATAGTAAAAATCAAAGTTATTAATAATATAATAGATAATGCAATGATGTGTGTTTTTCTTTATTCCTCTTGTGGTTAGAATAAATATGCTATAAGGAAATGTATGTAGGTATATGTTTAAATATTATTATTAGTATTGATAATAATTATTGGGTAAAATATAATAATGCGCAAAGCTCTTGTCAATTAACTATATTAATATCTTATCCATAAATAAATGAATAATAAATTTTCATATCATAAAAGATCATCATTACAATTTCAGTTTTATGCTTTGATTGTTATCGAGAGTTAGTGGGTTAACTTAAGCCCTATTTGGTAAGAGTACCGCTACTATTGACTCTCATATTGAAACCTCAGGAGCTCCATATGGACACCATGTAGGTCGAGTTTTCATGTCAAGACAATCAAGTTAAGATAATAATACCACTATTGTGTTATTGCCCTTGCTCTGTTTATTGAATAAATTAGCAACTCAAATACAATTCGTGATAAATAGCAGTGTGGGTTATTATATATTCGATTCTATCGAATTATGAATTCGATTCGCGCCATTATATTGATGTGTTGTTTTGATTTTACTTTTGAATTTTTATTTTACAGTTAATTTGTGTTAGACTAAAACGTTTATCTCTCTTTTGTTGCGAGTTAAATTATTTATTTATGTTTGGTTATAGGCCGGTCAGGAGATTTCTAAATTTCAATATAATTTAATAGCGCTTAAATAATTACATCGAGTAATTTTTCCTGAGTTTTTCGTTTTTTATTTTTTATATTATAGGTTTTTAAAAGACTTATCAGTATGATTTGTTCCATGGAAACAGGTATGCGCTTTTGTGGGATGCCACATTTATAGAAATATCGTTTCCTTCCAGATAAGAAACAAGCGCGCTTAAAAATTGCTGCAGTTCCAATCTCAAATTGAATCTTTATGGTTTTTCCATTTGCAATCTTAGACTGGTAATGGTAAAAAAAATTAAGATTTAAAACTCCGTCTCATTGTCTCCACGGACACGTCATAAGAGTCTTTTTTATCTCAGAGAATCGGTACTGTTTTTCAATAAGGAAATTCTGATGCAAATCATGTTACCAACATTACAAATTTCTAATTAGTGAAGTATACTGAAGACACTTAGTGAAGTCTTGATAACTTGTTTATTTTTGTTTTTGTAAATAATTATTTAACTGTACATCGAGACCACCGCCACCCTTAGATATTGGAGACGTGTAATATATTAATGGCGACGTATGAAATATTAAACATTCCTTATATCGCCAATGCGCCAGCTTTAGGATGTTATGCCTTGTGCCTGTAGTTCACTGGCTGACTCACTACTCAAACAGAAACACAACAATACTAAGTATTGCTGTTTGGCGGTAGAATATCTGATGAGTGGATGGTAACTACCCACAACATGCACAAAGCCCTACCTAGTTAAGGTAATTTATATTATTCCCAATAGTTATTATTTTAACGTTTCCCAGTAGGAATGTATACAACGTTAGAATTGCTTGTCAATCGTATCGGACAGACTGAATTATCATTTCTAATTTGACAAACACAAGTAATTATTGTTCCATAAAATATGAAAATCATATTGCCGGAAATATTAAGATACAACAAAGGATATTAAAACCAGGAAGCAGTCTCGTTAGACGACTTCCTGATTTTATATTGCAACCGTAGCGTGCTATTAAATCTGTTGAAACGACAACGCCTTTAGGTCTAAGTCTTGCAACACAATATAGAAATGATTAATTTCGCCCTATCCATTGGGACAAGTAAATTAAGTAAATCATAAAAATATTGTTTTGTCCAATGATGCGAAAAAATCCTAGGTGATAGGACTTTGTGCACGTCCGTCTGGGTAGGTTAGGGTAACCCTAACGGTTAGGGTATTATATTAAAAAAAAAACAGATTTTGCATCATTCATCCAAGATGGCAGCCACACGCTTGGATTTTTCATCAGAATACAAACATACATATTTTTAAATTGTTGTTATAACATTCGCGTCAAACATAATATATACCTATGGCATGAATGCTATTAAGGAATACTTTTATTTATTGTATACTAGCATTCCTTTGTTTCTCACAACATGGCCGCTGTATAAATAAACAACGTGCGATATTCAACGGATAAAACGTACTTAACTAAAATTAAAAAACAAAAGCATTTCATAAGATGGTATCACAAGAATCGCGAGTCCACAAATCTCCATTTGTGTCAGTACAAGACGAGATAACATCGACAGGACGAGACAAAACAAACAGGCCCTTTTATGTGACCTAACCGCCCCGCCTGACCTGATATCTCGCCCTGACTTCGGGTACCACTTTCATTTTAGCCTGACATATAATTTACTTGGTGGTAGGGCTTTATGCAAGCCCGTCTGGGTAATCCCACTCAACATATACTCTACCGTCAAGCAGCATACTCAGTACTGTTGTTCTTTTCGAAGTATGAGTGAGCCAATGTACTACAGGCACAAGAAAGATAACATCTTAGTTACCAAGAGACTTACCATGAGACGGCCTACTTTCCAGTCTAACTAATACAATATAAAAAAAAAACGTGATAGAAATGGCCTTGTGATTGAACGTGCTACAGGAGCTACCAGTTCGTTTCATTTAACTACAATAAATAATTATAACGTATGATAAAGGATACGTCGCACGAGTGTGATACAAATTAAGTTCTTACAGGATAACACTGTAACTACTACTTACAGTATACATTTATGTATTTTTTTTATACCTGCAAATATTATACAATAAGTCTAATTCTCGCCAATGGCTTGGAATAAAAAAAAAACTGTTCGTATTTGCATTATCACGTTACCAGACAGATGAATGTATAAATTGTACTTTATCTATGTAAAAATTTAAGTCATTCAAACTAAAAGCAAAAAGATATTAAAGTTTTTTAGTTATGTGGAAAGTTGTAAGAATTTTTATTGCCAGTGCCTTATCGTAACGACCTTGTAAATTTTGTTTTTACATCATAAAGTAGCAAACTAGTTCCTGATATTGAGAGCAGTTCGGACTATCGTGATATTGCATATATTTTGTCTTTACAAAAGCTTTTATTATTTTTATATCGTTTTTGGACATTTTGTATATAAATTGTTATACAGTTAAAAAAGCGATATATGTTTTAATAAATTTACCCATTTTAGTGTTTCTTTATAGGTTACGCGAAAAATAAATGTATATTTGTTTTGTTCCAAAACAGACTTAAAGATTGAACCAATTAATTATTAAATTTATCAAATATAACGGTAGTGTAATCTTATGTTGTTATTTAAACTAAGCGTTGTTATTAACTTGTAAGGGAACAAAATAATGAAATTATATAATTACCATAGGAATCCTTGAATTATATATATGCGACAAAGGAATGCAAAGGCCGTGCCCAAAGCCTATGTTAGAAGGAGTAACTGCCTAATCTATACGAACTGACAGCTCTGAGAACTCGAAGGGTCTTGAAACATGTAAGTTTGAGTTGAATGCAGCCGTTTTGTTTGTGGTCCACGAACGTTCGGGATGACAAATTAGATAATTAGTTTAAAATCACGACATTTTGTACACGCTAGGCACTTTTAGTTCTTATTACGAAACATTAAAGGTCATTTCGGGTCGCTTTAGGCTACAATCTCGGGCCTCTAAATTCTTTTGTTGCAACCCGTTGTTATTTGGAGTATTATGTTTTTTTTCCTTTAAATATTTCTGTGTTTGTAAAGATTGTTGCTTAATGGACCTCGAGTGGCTGATGACTTAATACAGATTGGTAATCCAGAAACAAGAAATTTAATTTTTTATCAAAGTGGTTTGTATCTTTTGATATTATTTTAAATAAAGAACTTAATGATGAATGAATATATGCAGAATGATGAGTTCTGATATAGTTTTCTTCATGTTAATAATTTACATTACCAATTTTAATGAGCTGATTTGAAAGCACCTTGGCGTAACGTAGAAATTCATTATTTTTATCAATAAGAATCATCATATGCGTTGATCGAGGACATTAGGTATCGATATTCCGAGTTTATAATAGCCAACGTGCGTATACATAGATAGCCAAGTGGATAGAACTCATGAACCTTAAGCAAAAATTGTGGATTCAAATAAATAATTTGTGTTTTTTTTATTTGTTTTCGAGCTCGAAGCTGCTAATTATATCGTGAGCAAATGAATAAGTCGAATGATATTCTACCACAATTATATCCAACCCCATACGTTTTCATTAACAGTAAATAATCATTTCTTCGCCGATTATACATAAATGGGCTATTGCTATATATTGTTACGCATGTCATTATATTTTTTTTCAATTTGCTGTACATAATTATAATGACGTCACTCAAAATTAAATATTCAAATACAGTCAGGTGTATATTTTTAAATTGTTTATTCGTACTAATGAAACTAAATAAAGTTATATCTGAGACATCTTAATTAATACAGGTAAGCACCTGTCTGACAAGTAAGTTTAAAATATTCAGGCGAGGCGACAGTTGTCACCTGTTACACAAGCCGTATAAAGTCGCCGGCAACAGTCTGGTAACACTTTTAGGGGATCGAATCTCTTGCTTTTTCTGTCCAATTTAATGGATTCTTAAACGGATTTATTTATCAAGGGCTTTACGTATCATGACGTTGTGTGTATGTAATATTTGTAGACGTTTCTTTGATGTATGTATATTTTTAGAATGCGAGTGATATATTTGTATGGTGGAAACGGTGACGAAGGATTTATATTATATACTATAACGTGACGTAATCTAACTGCCAAATTTCACATTATTTCCTTTTGTCGTTCAACCGTGATAGTTTGACAAATAAATACTTAAATATTCGTAATAAATATCAGATTGTTACATGACATTGATATTATTTGCCTACAAATCGATGTCTTAAATTAACGAGCTTAATATTTCTTCCAAACTTTACTTTTTTGATTTTGAAAACTCAGTGGTTGTTACTTGATAGCCTTGAGAGAAAGATCTATATAAATATATAATTGTATAAAATGCCTTAAAATATACGTACTAAAAAGCCCTATATTACTTAAAACAGATTATTATACTACGCTCATAATACAACTCATTTTATGAAGCCAAACAAAATATGATACTGTTTTGTGTCATAACAATGCGAATAATGTATATTGTGCAATTATTTAAATGTATGTGTGTGTATTGATAGATAGTGTGAAATGCAAACACAAACAGTTTTGATGGTTAGATTATGGTTATTGTGCGAAGAATAAAAAAAGTCATAATTGACTATCTACATATTTAATTATGCGATAAATTAAACCATGTTTTTTTTTTAATTCTTCAAAATCTATTTAAATCCTTATTAATATTATAAATACGAAAGTGAGTTCGTTACGCTTTCAAGTTTTAACTACTCAAGCGATTATCATGAAATTTTGCATACCACGTACGTTGCCAGGGATGCAAAAAAGGACATTGAATACTATAGGTACCATACTACGCTGTACTAACCTAACTTAGCTTTTTTCCCCTTTCACCTTAAGACTACTAATAAAATAAAGGAAAGACAACGAAATTCTAACAATATCGTTCTGAATTATAGAACTATGAAAAGATTAAACATTAACAATTGCATTATCAAGATTTCTTAAACGGTTCCAATAACGTTCAATAAGCTATTTGTATCAAATATATAATCATACAGTACAGAGAATACGTTAGACGATTTGCAATAAAATAATCTAGTCCTTATTCTCTTAGCATTGAAGTATATAATAACAAAGTATGGACATACTGTGTTGTTAAGTGTACAACCTTTTCAATGAAGTAGCGTAATGAAATGCAATTGCATGTGTTGTACGCTCTCGTGACTGGAAATTTAATATCAAGTAAGACTGACGTAAGATTTAAATTATATCGTTTATCCTATAGTTATCCTACTGATCGATAATTCGACTTGTACTGTTTTGGTATTTCACGTGGGCGTATTTAATATTATAATGATATGAAATGTACGCTTTAAGTATTTGGGTGGTACGGTAAGCTTTAACGATTGTCAGGCCCTTGGATTTTATGGTCAAGTATTATAATGATTGTAATATATTTTAGTGTCTAAAATTTTATCTATTTATAAATAATTATGTTTAATGTGTAGAATTTAATTCGAAATTAATTTTACTTAAATTTGAACTTTACATATATTATTTCCTTGGAAACGAATTGTAAAATTATTTTAAACAAAAAACTAATATTAATAAAACTAAATTTAATACATTAAAAAAGAGAGAGGGAAAGAGATGGGAAAATAAAACATAATCACTACTATACTATAAATAATTAATAAAATAAAATTTAAATTTTTGTATGTATATTATATGTATATTACCAGTTTATTGTACTGGGTACAACTTTATTGATAAACGAATTTATGGTAAATTTAATTTTAGTTGCGGAAACGTAAAAAGTGACTGTCGAGAATTACTATTTAGTGATTTATTTAATTACAAATTATTTAGTTTTTTTGTATCATTTCTGTTACGCAATTATGTGTTCTAATTCCATACATTTTAGGGCCAGTATTGATAATGTAGCCGACAAGGAATGCGAAAACGTGATAGTTGTCGGCCTTAACATCAAGTAAGGGCAGGTGGAGTGAGGACGCACTTTTACAGTTATTTATTTAACAAAAATAAAGAGAACATTCATATTTCATATGCAAAACGATTGCGTTTATATACGAGTAAATAAAAAATTTAAAAGGCCATAAATGGCCTTGAAGAATGGTCTCCGTTTCAGTCGAGGAGAAGGTTGTTATTCTATTCGGCTACGCTGCTCCAGAATTTGCTTCGATAAAAAAAAAGGTTTCCCCACGTTATTTTCACAGCATGAGATTAATCTATAGTCATAAATTAAGCATACAGTTCAAGGAAATGACCGACATACATATTTCACACACACTGTATGAATCAACTAATGAATCAGGATACAAATGAGAATTGAAGCTTAAAACGAGATTTACTTCTAGAATATTCGCTTATGGATTTATTTATTGCTAAGACAATTGATTTTATTACTGATTTAGAAAATAATGCATTCAAAAGTAGAAATAAATAGTTGAAACAGTTTAATTGAAATAAGCTGTTTATAAAATGTATAGTTTGATTTTTATAAAAAAAAACCAAAAAAATAAATCGTTATAATTACTACGTAAATTTAAAAGAAAGAATAATTTAATTTACAAATACCATTGTAAAATTTGCTACCAAATAACTTGTTGCTTTTATTAAGCCTATATATCATTTCCATTGATAGAGCATATTAATAATAAAATAAAGTTGGAATGCTCTAGACTCAGGATATTAGACCGAAAGTCTCGAAAGTTTAGTTGGTAACACGTTTTAAAGTATAAAAATGATATGAGTAGTACAATTTGATAAGAAATAATGATATTCTGTATATCTTATCATATTCTATTAGTATCAGAATAACTTAAGTTTAGAGACATTAAATCCAACCGTCGTGATTACTCTGTCCTTGCTTCGTCGCTTTACACTCGGAATGAGTTATTGACGTTATGACAAATGAATTGATTGTGTTATGTATTAGAGAATGTATTTGGAACATGAATAGAATAATTACATGTGGGAATGAAACTATGTATATAGTTGATTTTTGCCCTCCTGGTTAATATTCTAGAATATATGCTTCTAAACAATTCCTTCTGTATTTGGATTTTTATAAGCGTGTTTAATATTATCACAATATTTAATATATTAACATTTGATTTTAGTTTGCGTTTACTATTCATGTACTAAAGTAGATTACAACAGATCATCACAAAGCGGAGAAGATTATATATATAAGATTATATTTTTTTATAACAAAATGAGTAACGCTGAGTGCTGTGTCGTGATAACACTTCGTTTTCTTCATATTGCATTTGAAATTTAAATATTGTGAATAAACTACCAAAAGGCCAAGGTTTGACGAAAATTTCAATTGTATGCTTTATATATAGTTCATGTTAAATACATAATACCAGTATGACTTGGCAAAATTGTTTCCGCATGATATAATATTTTATTAAATAACTATTTACGCACACAAAGGTTGAATGTTATTTACTTTGTGCATACTTAAAAATAATTATGTCATCTTAACGTTACATCGCGTCTATGAATCCGTACATTTTTTTACTATTAACAACCGACGATAACTATCTTGTTGTTTTTTATGTATTACTAGGTATGCTGAGACAAATTAGTCTTTAAATCATGATTACTAAATAAAGTATAGTGCCATCTATATAATTACTTGCAATTAATTTAATAACTCAATCTCAGACCAATTCAATAATACATATAAACAAAAATCGCGATATCGAATTGAGCTCATATGTTATTCCATCTCTTTTCCACTGTCAATTTTCAACATTCTGTCGTTATTCCTCGACTCTTTCCGTCGCGGTTTCAAAGTGCATCACGTCCCTTTGATTGGTACGTCAACCTGTCTTTTCCAATCGAGGCACGATTCAACGGAATGCCAATTTAAACTCCGAAGTCGTGTATTACTTGGCCTTAGTCATCTTTCAAACGGTTCTTTGAAACCAATACTTCGCTGTTAATTTGTGAGGGAACATCTTTCAATTCAACTTTATCTCGTAAAAACGATCTTTTAGTTATTACTTGAAACTACGAATATATCTTAAACTTACCTTTTAATGCTTTGTGCGATTGACATATAACATTAATGCCATTGAATAAAATCATCTACCGATTTCAAATAACTTCAAAGTGACTTAATGGCAGGCTAATGTGAGTAACACAGGGAGAAAAAAACCCGGTCTGGTACATCTAATACGTAATATTTATTTAATGTGTTACGACAGACATTCCTTCCATATTTGAACCTTATATGTGCGAAGAGAAATCCGTCATAGCTTGTTATAAATCCACTGAGGCAAGTTAACGTATAAGGAAATGAATATAAGAAACGTTATTTTCATTCGAATTAGGTATTTATCGATAAAAATTGTTGGGTGCATTACTATGTTCGTTTTTTGTTAGAATTTATCGATGTTCGGACAAAAAGTTTCTTCATTTAAATTGCATTTAAATATTCTCTAAATCATTATACTAAAAACAACTTTATTCTTATTGTTACTAGTAATAAATGTATTGATTCTTAATATACATATATATTATCTAAAAGATGATTTATTATTTTCATAAATCATATCCATTCTGAAATCTTTATCACAGCATGTATACACCAAAAACATGACTACGAACAAAGCCAAATTATAAATAAATTAAAACTGTGATCGATTGGATCGCTAATATTTAAATTCAAAGATAAATTACTAAGAACAGCACCACAAAAAGTCAATTCAAGTGATGATATGATTGTGAAGCAGATGTTTTGGGAGTCCTTTGAAACATATATTCGGGTTTTAGAGGTCACACGGCCAATCAGCTCGCAGTTGGCACGTATTCAGTGGGTGGCTCATGACATTCATGTATTAGACATCAACGAGTGCGTTTTTTTTTTATTAAATGAAAAAACTCTAAAACTATGGAATTTAATATGCTTTATTTTTAAAGATATTTTGATTTAAAAGAATCGAATTTCATATGTAACGCTTTAGGCTTTTGTGAATTTCATTTACAAAACAATAACTATTAAATGATGTTGATATTTAATAGACAATATTAACTTATTGCCTAACAAGTATCATGAAGAATCTAATATTTCTTTTGTAACAGCACCATTTATATAAACAAACAAACATAATAACAGTGACATTAACGCCGCAAGTAATTTCTAAAGTAGGAGTGAATTTTGTTGTAATTTCCTTATCCCCAACACGTAATGCGGATATTATTTCGTGATCGACGTTCTACTATCTTATTGTTATACAAGAATCATTATTTCTCGTAGTTATCCAGTTATTTGCATGAGGCTCGGGTTGATTGTTGGTAGACTTAACAAGGGTGTAAACAAAAATTATTATTATTATTTGATTTGCACGAGGAATTTTGAACGTGACTTGCTAGGGTTCATTCAAATTCATAAAACACGTACAGATAGCAAAACAAGCAATATTAAATAATATTTTAAAAAACTGTATTAGCTATTGTAAACAAAGTCCGCTGAGGGTTGAACTTGTTGTTGTAAAAAAACTCGTACGCATTTTAATCAGACCACCAACACATTGACAAGACTATAAAAACAATGTATCATATTATATATTCATAGAAGTATAAACTCGCTACATAAATATCAATTTTAATTTTAAAAATAATTATTTAACAAATATTTAAATATACCTGTATTGCACTGAGGAAAATAACAAAATAATAAACACTTTAGTTGTGTTTATTAGTGTATAAAATATATGTTTATATTGTTTTTAAAACAACTATTTATATCAATTACCTTTACATATTTTATGTAATATCATTATTATTATTCACTTTCACTTATTACCATATATTTAGATACCGTGCAATGAGCAACCTGCCGGTGGCCTGTTTGACGCCAATCAACCTTGGAAATGTTGCTCCTGTTAGGTTGATTCTCGTCATCGTACGAGTGGTCAAGGGAATTACGTGGACGATTTATGGATGCGATGAACAAGAAATCGACTCTTACGTCACTCACGTGTTGAGTTGAGGTGACGTTATGCTACTCAGCTGAAACGACTTGGTGATTTCATATACTTTTACACATCTCATTTAAAAAAGTGACTAATAATTTTTTGGATGTCTGTAACCAAAAATTTAATGTCAAGTGATCTTAGAAATGTCGATATTTTTGCTATGTACTAAATAAATGAGTATTTTGTTAAAAATTTGAAGTAAGAGTGAGTCCATTCAAATAAAATTTAATGTTAATGTCGCTTCGGTGCACCTCAATGGTAAATGTTATCAAAAATGAGTATCCGTTGCCGTTTCCTGTCCACAAAAGGTCTATCTTGCGGCTTCTTTGAATGCACGCACGCACCGTGTCGTCTCTCTCCCCACTCTTAGATCTTCGAGCCTCGACCAATCGTTTTTTTGTTAGTAAAACTCGCTACAAAACAAACACGTATAAGGGATTTGGTCATGAATTTACCTTTTTTATCAATCTTACTTCTCAGTATCTTAGGGAATGTTGTACCCGCTGTGCTAACATGTGTGTGGACATGATGTGTTGCCACAGTTCCTATTTCAGTGAATACATTACTTTGATAATTGGTTCCTGTATGCACTTTCGGATTTCGTATTAAATTTTACACAACTGGCTTATTACCCACCCGCTTTAAATATATAAATAAACAATAATATTGATGTCCTATTTGACGAAATACTTTAACTGCGTTACCAGTAGTTTTCGCGTGATTGAGTAAAAAACCTCCAAACGCAACGTTTCGTATTTATTACAATTCTTAAATGCGAATAGAAAAATCATAAAATAGTAACAATGCTATTTTAAAAATCCAAAATGAATCAAATTCTATTATTTTTATATACTGATATTGAGCTATTATCGGCGCCAAATTTATCAGATCAATTTTTCACATCGAAGCCTTTTGTCTTACGATACCGCTAAGTCTCAAAGCCGAGACACATCGATGGAGGTGTCAGAGCGAGTAATTGATCCGTCCGATAAAACAGCTTAATTCCATTTGAAGCTCATTTTATTAAACTTCTTATAAAATTACATTACTTTTATCATTTGGAGCAAACTTAAGACTCAATGTCATGATGGATTACATCTTGTAAATTTTATAAAAAAACCTGGGATTTAAATACAAGTAATTTATTATACTGTCTAATTAAAATTTAATTAACCTTTGTCAATGAATATATAATTAACTTTAGTACTCTATTCGTGGCCACAATAAATTATTCCGGAAGAATTGTGTCAATCGCTGTGAGACTTTCGCTTTTGCTAACGAAGAACTAAATTAGACTATCGATTTCATTTGCATGAATCAATTAAGAAACTATTTCCTCAAACCTACAAGAAACTATCGAACCATACAACTTAAAATATTTACGCATTAATCAAATGCATTCCAGTAGTTGCAGTTGAATTCCGAACAATAGGAAACTTACAGCTTGTAAATAATTCCGACACCTAAAATGTTAATGATTTTGCCTTAGCGAGATGCCACTCCCCTTTGAGGCCTTGTAAAATTACTCCATTGCATTTGTTTTGATCCCTATCATTAGGTGTGAAGCTACCCGCATAGCTGCTGGCTATATGGTATACTTGGTTAGAATTCAGACTTAAAAAATCACGATCGTACTAACACTGGGCGTGGGAAATTTAAATTGTTTTTGTTTTGATGTTTCGAATAGTCTATAATGCTTTTTTTTAAAGTCGTTTCTTCAAAAGCTTAACTTTTTTATCTAAGAGCTATTATATACACAGAGCTATTTATAAATAAATATATATTTATAAACACTTAAATAAATAAAATAAATGACATATCGATAGCTATCAACACTGTAAATTTAGATGACAATTTGAAATTCTGTTTATTCCTCTACGAATATTTCTTCCTTTTAAACAATACGTTTTCTTTATAAAGGGATAAAAACTAAAGCACTGAAGTGCAGCTGTCATCCGATACGCATGCGTCACTGACTCCGGATGTGGGCTGGATCTCCGTAACGTTATACGACTGACTCTCCAACCGGTTATCAACTTTTTGCTCTCGATTTATCCCTGTCTCATTTGTTTGCAATATCTCCATGGTCATTAAGAAATTTTTATTCGTCGGCTTATAATCAGGGCTTCAGGTATCCAACTGCTTTTATGGATATTCGTGTTTTTTCATTTTGTTTGTATATAAACGAAGATTTATGTACGTAACGAAAAAAAGCGCACGACTTTAAATATGGCAGTATTGCTTATTTAAGTTTCTTTTTATTTGCTCTAGTTATTGTCGTTACCTACACAGAAATGGAGTATTCTTATATCTTTAAATGATCTTTAAACTAATTCACCATAAACGTTGCTAACTGGCCCTTTATGCTTAATTGTAAGCATGGTTCACATGTTCTACATTCTAGTTTCTCCCACGTAGTTGGTACTCCATTCCTCATTCAATCAATCTCGACTGTACCGGAACAATGGGCTTCTTGATGCGTTCTTTTTATCTTGCGTTATATGTCTTTATCTGTGCGATCTTTTTAAAATTAGTGTTATGCAAACAGATGGTAAATTATTTGCTTAATTGTTTTATTCTTCATGTTTTCTGAGCATCCAGCTCAGAAAACAAAAAAAAAAAATCATAAGTAACCTGAACCTACTTAGGTAGGTAGGTACTTTTGTCTTTAAGTAAAGTTTTACTGCTAGGCAAACGCATCGTTTCCTCTGAGGAAAATTTATTATATATCCATGTCAAAATTTAATTCTCAGTAAATCTAATATCTGACGTCGTTTTCCTTTACCGCCAAGCACGAGATAAAAAATCAGTGCTGAATGTACTGAAGTGTGTATTTGAAGCCACGATCGTCGGTTAAGATCATTGTGTACAGTCCATGGCTCATCTTTTTTATATTAATCAATATATGATGGAATGTAATGTAAATAATGTATAAAGTAGGGGAAGATTTAGAGCTTATTCCACCAAGCTATTCCAATGCGCGTCAGTGGATACCCATGTACCACATGCAGGTTTCCTCACGATATTTTCCTTCCTGCCGATGAGCACACGATGAATTATAAACACAAATTAGGCACATGTAAATGGAATGGAGCTTGCCGGGGCTGGATCCTGCAATTTTCGGTCAAGATTCACGCGTTCCATTGGGCCACCTCGGCGTTGTAGGTAATGCACAGCCTAAATATAATAACTTATGTAGAAGTTTTCATAAGATTGCATCTGGACTAAACTTCACAATGTTTGAAACCTACGAGAAACTACCGTCTTAGGGTTAATTCAATAAAGACATTTCTCCATTTCCAATTCTAACCGTACACTTATTAATGCATTTGAATAGTAGCTGCTTTGTTTAAATCTCCCACGCCGTCGTAACGGCCCGTCGAGTTAATAAGCGTCTACGACGTGCGAAAATGTGTGGACGGGAAATGTTTGCACGTGAGAAAGTAAATTAACAAATTTAATTCCAATATAATATTTTTTATGTAATTCTAAGTGTTAAAATAAAAGTGTATAATTGATTATATAAATTATAGATACTGTTTATAATCTTAACAGTTATATCTCATATTATATATATATATATATATATATATATATATATATATATATATATATATATATATATATATATATAGGTATGTATATAATTGTTATTTATCGTCGTTATAAGTTCTTGTCGTGTCGTTACGTTTAAGTACAAAAATATGTGTATAATATAGTAAAAATATTTAAAGTGTTAAAGTAGATTAGATCATTGAAAAAATTTATACAGTGAAGGCAAACAATGTTAAACATGTTGCTTAGATTGTATAAAGTATTATGGCGAAGTAAAGAACCTTTATGCCTTACAGGTTCTAGTCGTGAAAGTTAAGATTAATGGTTAAATTTAATATATGGCTATGCAAACATACTAATGTTAATAACCAAAATCTGTTAGTAACTTTGATTGATTGTATTTCGTTCGATTTTTGAAATGTTTATTAAATCTTAAATTGAATCTTCTATTTAGTCATACTCCGAAATGCTGATTCTCGAACCTTCTGACCTTGATGTTTTGCGGTTAATTATTTAAAATACGTCACGTAGATGATTCACATCTTCGGGTCGTGACTTTCACGCCAAAGTTCCGTTGATAGACATTATAATCTACGCGAAGGTATGCGATTGAGACTAACATTATTTAATACCCTTTAGTTACACAATGAGATAATGACATGTTCTGTAGTATTACATCCTTGTGTTATCTTGGAAATCTATTTAATTATAACTCTTGTTTTTTTACCTCAATTTTTGTGATAAATCCAAAAACATGTTTAGAGTATATTTCTACTCATATATCTCTCATGATGTCTGCCTCATTAGTCTATTGGCTAGATATAAGGTATTCGTTCTAATATAGTATTGATGAATTGTGGTTAACAGATGTTTTAGTTAAACTTTGCCGAAGTTCAATTTTGACTTATTGCATCCGTAGCTACAACAACCAAATAAGTAAAGAAAGATCAATTTGCACACAAAAGCGGAACAAATAACAGTAAAATCATAAGTCTTGAAATCAATCAGATTTCTATCATATTATGCGGTAAATATTATGAAATAGTTTACACGGATCAATGTGAGCCTACACCGGTGATCTTGATTTAAAATTACGCAGTATTGCCATTTTACCCCCATTCTCTCCTCGTTTAGTACGATTGAGGTTGACGGCAATAATCAGATTTCCTTGAGGCTGCTCACTTGCTTCCGCGTTCACAGCGCCGATGTATACCTACACCTATGCAGAGTAAATTCAAACCGGGGTCCTTTAACGGATAAACTAGAAACATTTATTGATATTCGTGTAATCGAAATTCGAATATAATCATTACTGAAAATTTGAGAAAATATATTATATATAAATTTGCATGTTTCGGACACTTCTTTTTATTTCATTTTTTTTTCATTGATAACTCAAATACTAAGAGAGAATAAGATACTGAACTAATTACATTATAAATGTAAAAAGAAATAATTTGTAATCATTGTACTGAACTGTTTCGTTTTTGCCTGTTTATAAAAAGACGTGAGCTGTAGTGAATATGCTTGTGATATATCCAATATAGATTTTTATTTCTCATACCTTCTCTGAGTTTAAATTACTATTTCATGACTTTTTCATATTGTGATAGCTGCACCAATGAACTCTAAATAGCGCAATTTAGTTTTTTACAAAAATCAAGTCAATGGCTTGTGGCTACAAAGCTTCTTCTATACTTAATCAGATTACATCTTCAATAACAATTAAATATTTAATTATCGATGCCAACGAACCGTCTCGACTTCGCTCAAGTGTAATTATTACACACAAATAGTACAATGCTTTCAGCACTATCTAGCATCCGCTCTAGCTTCCAGTTTCCTAAGTGCTGATGAATATTGGTAAATAGCGCTATTTAGTTTTTTACAAACATCAAGTCAATGGCTTGTGGCTTCAAAGCTTCTTCTATACTTAACCAGACTACATCTTCAATAACAATTAAATATTTAATTATCGATGCCAACGAACCGTCTCGACTTCGCTCAAGTGAATTTATTACAAACAAATAGTATAATGCTATCAGCACTATCTAGCAGTACCGCACTAGCTTCCAGTTTCTGAAGTGCTGATGAATATTGACCAATCACCTATTGGTCACCTATTACATCATCGGCTATTTTTGACCAATGACCATTTAGTCTTTGTTAATCTGACTCTGATCAGAATTTCATAGTTTAGGAAACTTATGTTTTCAATCCTACTTACCGTCTGTTTCTAATTGATGTAACGGACGAATTGTGTTAGCCGGTGAGATACTATGATTTACTACACATATATTTTGTCGTATGCTTCCTTTCAAAAGTCTGTTGATAAGCGGCTTAATTAAGCAGTTTTTTAATTTTGTGTGGGTTGTATTTAATTTTTTGTTGAAACAATTTTTTAATTGTGTAAATTTTTATTTTTACAATTCTGTATAATGTTTAAAGTGCCAAGACAGCTTATATTCTTCAGCTACTTTGAGATAATTATTTGAATTAGCATTCATTAATACAACAAAAGTTTACTATGATGAAACGAGATGTTATATATGTATTCATACATATTTACGTCACATGATAAGAACATTGCCACTTAATATTCTTTAACTGTTTATAAAATACCTAAACATTATTATTCATGCAACGCTTTTATCTTCTTAAATAAAGTACCGCTGTTTGTTGTTAGCACTTTATTATACACAGTTCCAGGTCTCATACACCTTATCTAGACGTCTGCGTGAAACTTTATGGGATCTAACTGTTATGACTGTCGAATGATTTAGCTTAACTAAGCTATTTCCATGATCCTCGAATGAATCGTATATTAAATCTTAGTTTATTTGTTTTTTTTTTTAAATATTTATCTTTTTGTTTTCAGGTAAGCGGTAAATTATAAAAATATGATAATGGTATATTGGTAAGTGATATTTAAAGTTAAAAATTTTGACACATATAATTTATTTTGTAATTAATGTATTGGGTAATGACTACAATGTTTGTAATGTTTTGTTTTTTTTTTTTTTTTAATTGGAACATCATTATTTGTCCTTAGAAATAGCGAACTTAATTAGCAGTTTGTTTATTTAGGTATAAGAATATTTCCTATACAAATAAATAATATATTAATAAGCGTGATTTAGTATTTTTAAACTGTCTTATTAGACCAGTGGCTAATCTGTTCTGCATCAGATCATGACTTTCAGGATTCAATATAAAGTTTTAGTTTTTCTAACAAGAAATTATCAGTCACACAACACGGAGACTTGAATAAGCACGTGAATCTATAAATCCTTAGCTGATATTATACATCAGTTTTGTATTATTTACAGTCTATGGTTGATTATAGCAACTGCATCCCAAAAAATTATCTAAGCGTGTACATAGCTGCCTATATCTCTCTTTATATTGCCTAAATCTCTATACGTTTCGATGTAAACGATTGCAATATAGCTATTTCACATTGTTGCCTCATACTAAATATTTATGATATCCAAGACTTAATTTAGCTGCACTGCGACTAGATTCAGATAACTTATCAAATTATTTAATGAACAATGCGAATAGTTAGCTAAATTACGCGTTTCAAAATATTTTAGAGTTAATATTGGTATCCTAAAGATAACGATCATTATTATAAACTACGGTAACTGTATCACGATTATCTATTTACTTGTGATACTGTAAAAACGATTATCGCAATGACAGGTGATTATAATACACTTAATTTATTAATGCTATGATTTATTGAGGTTTAATTTAACATTAGAAATTATACATAGAAAGTTGAAATCAAAGATTGGATATGAGCATTACAAAGAAATAACTTGTTGAAAATAAGTTTACTGTATATTTTGCATTTTTTTAGTAAGCTTACAGGCAACGTCATTACCACTCAAATCCATATATTTAAAATAACTTTATAAGAGATTTAAAAATCGAACGCGATTTGTGATACTATTCTATTTACTATATATTCGTACTAAACACTGTAAATATTATTCAAAAAGGGTTTAGCCCAAGAGGTCAAGATTGAACATGAGCCTTTCATATCCCTATTTGACCCGTATATCGTTGAGCCATTGGGGCTATCAGCTTTATGAACTATAAATAATCATAAACGTATAAATACACGATCAGTATTCCACATTTGTCTATGATACATAATCTATCGCTTAACAGTCAATTCGTGTTTGTGTCTCATTAGTAGTCACACCACGGCCGCTCCGGATAACATCTATGACACTTGTTGCTCTCTTGTCTTTATTGACATTTTTATAAGATTTATTTTTTTTGCTCTTTTTCTACATTTGCGGACGTTTTTCGTCGACACTCGCTTTTTTTTTAGTCGTTTGTATATTTCTTAAAATTTGTAATACAAGGAGCTACATTGTTGCCATTTTAAGGTCAATGGCTTAAGGCTAATACACTTTTAATAGTTAAGTATATTTCTGACTAACGTTTAGTTTGACGTTTTTAACCTGTTTCAGACTAGAATCTGCGTTAAAAATTCAATTTAATTTTATAGAGTAAGTCTTCTTTACTTTTAATGTATAATAAGCGCTTACTTTTTGAAAAAAGACATTATTTTCTGTTAAAACAATGAAGGCTTCAGCTAATAATGTCGTGTAGAGGGTGCTTAGTTAATCAATGCTGTGTCTTTTTCTTTTAAATGTCAAATCAATGATGACAGAAAGAGAGATGTCAATCTTAACACCCCGCTAAACAACGTTTCTAAGTAAGGCCGTTGATAGTTATAAAATAAAATTCAGAAATAGACACGTTAACAAATACTACCATTTGAAACCTCCAATATACTCCCATATAAGTTCTCTAGCGGTAAAAACTACACAAACTTTTATTAATAATCGAATATATTATATGGAGAGGCAAAGAGTGCTTAGTTCCCATTAATATGTTATGGGTGCACGAGTAATCGGTCTCATTAGGTACTGCGAGCCGGCATTACTTCACTTCCTTTATAGCCCGTCAGTCTAGCGCCCCGAGACATAAAGGATGAGCATTGATCAGGCCAGTGCGTGTCATATAAAATATACGACCTGCTATAAATCATGTGTCATATATTCGTCGCGAGTAGCTGTTAAGTTACTACGTAGTAAACCCGTTTTGTGAACTTTATGCAATATTCGTTGTTTTTTGTTTGTAAGGAATTGCAATAGGAAATGCATTGGTGATTGCTTTTTAATTTATTATTTATGATAAATTGCTCCTATATTTCGGCACTTATTTGACATAGCGGATGTTCATTTAATAATTGGTTTTAATTAAGTAATATTGTCGATAGATAAAATTACAGACTTTTTTAAACATAAGTGTTTTTAAGTAAGTAATTTATTAGTATCAGTTTTATAATATAAGTGCACTATTATTTTAAGTGCATATTGCCTATAAAGGAATAATCGGTTTGTCTCCAAAGTCGTTACCGTGTCGTACGTTTTTCTAAATACTCTACAAACTACGTTTACTCTAGCATTAAGGTTTGTACGTTAAACATATGCGCTGTTTTAATAGGTTAACAAAAATTAGCAGGGTCACCCATACAATGTTATATCGAAACGTTACGGTATATGAAGTTTTGCCGGGTCACCGCCCGTGAACTCCATTTCCCCTGTTTAGCGGATTACTGGCATGCTATGTCGGTTTATTTAGGGCGTGACAATATGTGTTTTATAATTTCGACGAATCCTTTACAATATATACATAGTTTTTTTTATCAAATCTTTCTAATCTCTGCAGACGTGTTGTCCGTGCCTTTGGTGTATCATACTTTTATTTAGTAGTTTGTTGTACCTGCATGATTTTATTTACAGGCTGCGTCATTTTCTAAATTTGAATTTTTATTTTTGAAAATAAAATATTTTAATGCTATCTGCCTCGATATCTAACGATATATCGTTTTTGCATTCCAAGAGATATAATGATGATGTCCAAGCCAAACTGAAACTAGCTGAAATAAGCACTTGCTACTTATAACCAATGTTTAGCGAGTGATAAATTAAACAGTACTGTGTCTTCTTCTTTCGAATGTCAAATCTATAATGACAGAAACGCATATGCCTATAAAACGTTACGTGCACTTATTATTTATTTCACATTACATCACATTAATGTAGTCACCATTCAAATTCATCAAGACTCTCTTGTCCTTATATTAATCATTTTGGTTTTGGCGTAGTCCATATATATGAATTATATGAAAAAAGTATAGTAATATTGAAAAATTTACATTTAGAATTTTGTATATATCTAGGGAAAATGATTAATTGATGTACAATGTTTAAGTCGTTATTAACTCTCAAATAAATAATCCCTTTCTCTTTCAACGCTTTTCGATGACAGCATCCGGTTTTTAATTTCAAATGAACATGAATTATAACGATTGTCTTGCCTGTGTAAATATACAAATTACTTGATTATATCTGATCAATGAAAAGTTGTCTAGACAACTATTTAATCGCTAATTATGCAATACAAAGATTTAATACAATATATTAATAAAAAATAGCCTTACTTTTATTATTTATCACTTATAATATGCTATTAAGCCAAATAGAAAGTGATTTCTGATTCTAAAGCGCTTGGAATATAATACAAATATGAGTTAATCTCGACTAACTCTCTCGTGAATAAATGCCTGATAGCTTATAAACTAGGCAATAAGATAGTGATGTTTTGTTATGAAGCCGTGATGCATATCACTATTTTAATTTATTATATGATAAATATCTAACGAACAAAGGTTATTACTATTTGAATTTGGAAAGTATTTATATTAGGTGTGTATGTTGTCGTGCCTGTATCGCGTAGTTCTTTTGCAAATGCTTCAGTAGTTGCTTGTTTCGCGAAGAATTACTCATCGTGGTGACTAGTGCAGTATTACAGCAATTGCAGATGCGTACTGGACCTTTAAAAGCTCATGTCCCGGGCTAAGAACGATCATAAACAAACGAGTACATTATATTATATTTGTTTTAAAGGTGTAAAGTTTTAATGGTAGCAATGTCGCTGAGACAGATCATCGTATACATCTAGATATCACTGAAGTTAATGAAATAATAGAAAGTATATAGTTTTCGAAGTGTTGATTTTACAGGCATAAACGGTGAGATACATAAAAAAAAATCAGTCAATCAGCAATTAAATACCGAGGCGTGTTAACATCGGTATAAAGGGCCATTATACGTCCTCTTCATTAAATAGTTTGACAGATTGCCAAATTCTCCAACCGGGAGTGGGTGGTCACCACAGTCCATAACTTTCTTACATTAAACATATACTAAGATATGAAACAACAAAAATTCAAGGGTCAGTCAGCATTACAGCTGATAATAGAAGTATACTACGACGAGTCAATATTCATAAAAAATATAAAAAAGTTTTTTAATAATTATTTCATTAAATGTTTTTCAAAATATCTTAATTATTCATGCGTACATTCACTAATAGCTATGTATACATATTATATACAGAATTGTTATAACCGTATGATGTTTTGTTTACGCAACAATATTACTGTAATTTGCACACACGTCCGTCGACAATCATCGAAAGTGACTGTTGATTTGTTCCGCTACTTAATGTTTATGATCTAAAATAACACGGTTTATCTGCGTATATCGAAATTGCTTGTAACACTGTTAAAATTTCGTTGCGTATATTTCACTAATGTAATCTGGCCGAGTAGTAGAACTCATTGTTCTCTAAATTATTTTTAAATGACAACGTTTGCAATAATTTTATTGTTTTAGGAAATTGGAAATTATATTGGTCGTGATTTTACATCTATAAAATATTATTGACCAATAAATATTAATAGGGAGTCTCGAGTAAATGTGATTTATATAGTTATTATGTACCAAGCACCAAAATATTGTATAATTCGTTAGGTATGAGAAAAATTAAATAAAGATTCTGATATGCTTATGTTTCTTTTACATATATTTGTTTATTTTAAACATTGACTACTTGAAATTAAATAGTTTTTTCAATAACATAACTGAATAAATCGAGATCGACTCGTTTTTGTGTATGATATTAAAATAAAGGTCAAACTTCACGGTTTGTACTTGAATAGCAACAAAGGAACTAATTTTTTAAAAGACGCCGATTGTATCTCATTCCAATGTACAATACAATACATCCAAATGAAATTGTATGTACAATTTAATAGATAAGGAAAGTAAGAGTACGACTTGAAAGTAGGTAGTCATAGCCCATGGGTCGGATATATTGAAAACAATCTACAATGATCGTTCTCTCTGATGAAGACGTCGAATATTTTGGTAACATGTTATGATACCCTGGTACAACCCGCCTGGTTAAAAATTTTGATTTTTCAACTTGGATATGAGATATTACGCCACGATTTATAAACAAACAATATTTAAAAAAGCAATATGGTGATTTTTATGATTTTTTACTCTTGTGCACTTTGTATAAAATATCTATTTGCAAACAAATCTTAGATTACGTCACTATTCATTAAAAAAACTATATAGTCTATATAACTATATAGTATATATATCCGTGCAGTGACGGAGAAAGAATACATTTCACTGCCCCTTTCCCATGGGTGTCGTAAGAGGCGACTAAGGGATATCATCTGGTGGTAGGATGATAAACATCCGCCTGGCTTGTTACCACCGTACGCATGGTGAAAATCTCGTGAAGTGGCTTGCAGCCGCGTTTCGAGGTCAGCCAGCGTACAGCCAGTGCCCGAGCGAGCATTGCCGCGATGGGTGTTGGTCCAGTGGAGACGGCTGCTGAACCAATGCCGGGGGAAACACGCCTCCACACTTTGCCCATCCCTATCGTGGCAATACGTCGCTCGCTTCACGTCTCTTTACGAGGCGTGAAGAGGCATCATGCGGGCCGGCAAGGCGAGGGCGGCTAGTGCAGAATCTTCTTCCAGACTGTACTGGCCGTCCTCGCGTTTGGACTCTACTACCACTTAACATCAGGTGGAGTAGAGTCATTTGCCCACCCGGCAAATATAAAAAAAAAAAAAAAAAAGTCGTAGTTAACTAAGTGAATACATTTTATCTTTATAGCTGAACTAGTATTATGGATTTAATATAATATATAATATAAGTATATATAATAATATATAATAATAAATTTACGTAATATATAATAATAAATTAATTATAGTAATTTAAGTAATATATAATAATAAATTTACGCTTGTCAATAAACCTGCGATGCCAGACGCGGTACTTCTGGTTTAGGTTGGGTTAGGTTTAGTATATTTTTTTTTCAGTTGGCGTAGCAAAAAAATACCTTTTCTCATTTATAAGTATAGATTTACTATAGAAAACAAAACCACGATTCTTGGTGTAACGTGAACGTAGGATTCTTGGTGTGTGAAAATTTATACAAAATTTTTTTTTATTAATATGTCCACATATCGCCGTCATGCACGGCGTCTATCGATAATCGAATACTGATTATATAGTCAATAATAATTACAGATGTGTGATTCAATATGATGATGCCATTTCTAGTATATTATCTCCGGCGAGATTTGACATCGAGTCGGCCATCTTTGTTTATGTCAAGGGTCACGTGGTTTCACAAGAAGCACAAGCAGATGAGTGGGTTTTGCACGCAAACACGATATAGTTAGATGTTACTGTGTTATTATGGAATATATAATGAGCTGACATTTCGTTATTCCTAAATTGTAAAGAAACGGGAAGCCGTTTCGCAAAGTCAACACGAATGTCTTATAATAATTGACAGCTAAGAGAGATATTTTCCGCCTATTAGGCGTTTAAGCTAGTTAGCTGGTAGATGGTCTATTGTATGTACTTGTAAATGTCTTTAGATATTAATATCGGACTCGATTTCATACGCCCGTATGACTATTACGGTTTTTATCGCGTGATAAAATGTTAATGGTACCCGTATGGATGTATTCTCAGTGTATTAAGTGTATCGCAATTTCTGTTTTTGCTTCTTATGCGCTATTTATCGTTTAATATGATTGAAAGTAACTCAGATAATAAACCCGCCAAAGTTTACTGTGCGAAATGCATTATTATTTCAAAAGGATTAATGATGGTTTTTTAAAATATATTGAAACGAATTACACTTATATATAAACAAGCTTAGTCGTTGTAGTCGCTATTTTGTTAACTATCTTAATTTCATATAAAATCACGAGTCCAATTTTGGTTAAATAATAATGAACATACTTTGTGGGACTTTGTGCGAGCTTGTCTGTGTTAGTAGTAATCACACAGATATTCTACCGCAAAACAGTAACCACTTACTGTCAGGTGGCCCATTTGCCCGTCCGCCTTTCTAATCTATAAAAAAGAGATATATATTACACATTTTTACTTTAAAATGCTGCGTTCACAATTTTTAGTCATTTAAAAATTATGCTAGATTTATTGTATATTGAATACAATTATAATTACAGTATATCTGGGACATTATTCACAGACGACCATCTGATCCCAAACTAAGCACAGCTTGTACTATGGAAACAAGACAACTGATATACTACATTTCTTTTGTAAATACATACATTGTATAGATAATTACTCCCAGACTCATGACAAACAGACATGTTCATGCACACAAATGTCTGTCCTGGGTGGGAATCGAACCTACAACTTTCGGCGTGAAAGACAACCAACCGGCCTGTCATATACATGTACAAAGGCAGGACAAATAACATACAAATATGATTGTAATACATTTTTTAAACTGACAAATGTAACGGGAATGTCTAAGTATTATAAACCGATTTCCCAAGACCTTCATTGCGTTTGTCTTATTTCATAGTTAAATGAAACACAATGGCTGAGATCTTGGAAACTATTGATCTTGAATTACAAGAGACAAGTTGAATGTTGAATTAACACTATATTGACAAATTATGACAACGATTTAACTTACGTCTATTGTAGTACTATTGTAGTACTTTTTACTATAATACACATACTATAATACACTTAAAATGTCTCGCTGTTGGGCTAAGGTCTCTCTCTTTTAAGATGAAGCTTTGGAGCTCATTCCACACGCTATTCCAATACGGTTTGGTTGAAATGACACATGGAGGTTTCATCGGAACGTTTTTCTCCACCGCTGAGCACGAGATGAATTTTAAACACAAATTAAGCACATGAAAAATATTGTCGCCTGGGTTTGAACCCGCGTTCATCTCGTCTCTCATTTTATTACTATATCATATATATATATATATATATATATATATATATATATACGATATATATATATACGATATATATCATAATTTTGATGATGATGTTCTCCTAGTTGAAATCGGTCGGCGGCTATTTTCAAGCGCAGATCGTATTAGTAGTAGTTTATAGCGCACAAGTGTGCGCGCTAATAGGTGCACTCTATATTCCCTCACTCTCATAATCCGATGGAACGGTAAATCCGACACAACCGGAATTGATTCGTCTTAAATTTTTGTCATTAAAAATGTTTTTCTTAGCAGCTGCTAATGCTTGATTGATTTTAATGTAGCGCTTATGCTTATCATAATGTACTTATTTAAATAAATACAAAACCTTATATGCATATATATCTGTGTGTGCCTTAATATAAAGGAGAGGTATATTAATGTTACAGTTTTTTAAACAGTAATTTTACTAAATATATAGTAGTAGGTATTGTGACATGAATTACGACTTGCGGAAAACATTTACTGTATTGATAAGTATTCCTTGTAAGTTATCAATATAAACAAATTGCTACTTAAGTGAAATATCTGTGTAATAAATTTAACATTGCTTTTCCAGAACAAACATTATCGAAAGTAAAAACTGAACCAGTAAAATGTTATCACCTGTCCTGTTATTAATCGTACGATTAATATATATTTTGTCTCTTTCTTTTAAATCGATTTATACACCATTTTGAAATCCAACTTGGTCTATAAATGTTTAGTTTGTTGTAGAATTTGTAGGTTAATAATTTACAAAGCATTTTCAAATTTTGCTCATTACAACAATGCTCATTTATCTTCGTATTTTTTCCATCCTAGATAACATTGACCGAATAATCTTACTTGTATTTTATTTAACTAATTATATTATAGGTACTTACATGTGAACCGCGGTTTTATCAGCGTTTATTTGTTTTATGTAAAGGATACATGCCTGTTTCAGACAAAATAACACGCCTCGTCGCCTGTCGTTATTTTCGCTTTGCGTACTTAGTGCCAACGCTATTAGCTGGCTACATTGGTTGACGTTTATGGTTACTGCTTAGCTCCTTCCAGATCGTAACGCCAAGTTATATAGTCTATACATTAATCAATAAAAGAGCTATAGTAAAGTTCAATTAAAATGTCTCACTGCTGGGCTAAAATCTCCTCTACAATTATTGAGGTCTTGGACTTTATTCTATATAACGAGGTTTTTTGAAAAAGGTTATAT
This sequence comes from Nymphalis urticae, assembly GCA_905147175.2. Classification (NCBI taxonomy): domain Eukaryota; kingdom Metazoa; phylum Arthropoda; class Insecta; order Lepidoptera; family Nymphalidae; genus Nymphalis; species Nymphalis urticae. Next base: position 4,857,186 of record LR989995.1, on the reverse strand, counting down.
ATTGTAAAGATATAATTTTCAAATTAGACACTCGAAGTTTCTGATATCAGCGCGATCAACTATAAACTCTCCAGTATTATAATATTATTATAGATATTTAATCTAAATGCATATATAATGTGAAAGTTCTAACGTTATTTGCAAGACTAGTGTCGCGTGATTTACTAAACGACACTCCGCCCTAAGCGACAGTTTCTCTGAAGATCTCCGAGATTAGGCCAGCTCTTGCATTAAAAGCCATTTACTTTGCCTAATCGTACTTACTTACCTAATAAGTATAACATGGGAACTTTGGAACCATTGTTTATTGGCGTTAAACGAGATTTCGTTTGGCGTTTGTTAATATTCTAATATAACAGGTGGTTAGTGCTCTTATTCTGATGTTTTGTAACTATTCAACGAATAATGTTTTTCTTATATAAATATTATAAGTTTTGAGTAATGTACTTATATGAATCGGTGGTAAGGACAAGTGAATGTTACACGAATGGAGGCTTTAACCCTACATACATGGGCGGTATTAATAAAGTAAACAATCTCTGGACAATGGGATCTTAAATATTAAATCTCTTGTGCCTACCGTACCGTACCGTTGCATGCATGCATGCACAAACATGAAATAATTATATTTAGTAATAATATACTATCATATAGTTTACTTATGACACATGTGGACAAATTTCAGTAAAATCGGTTTATTAGAACTGGTTTAAAATTCAGTTGCAATATTTGACCCCAAACATGCTGACAGGTGAAGTTAATTAAAAGGATTTCAATTTGGCTGTAGACTAACTAGCTAGTGGGAGTAAAGCGAACTGTCTAGCTTAGTCAGTACAATGTTCTAGATTTTTTAGTTCTGTATTTAAAAAAAACTTGATCAATGTAACAATAATGAATAGTTTTAAGACGTAATATGTCGACGTCATTGTACATAATTTCGTTACTAAATTAATCAGATTATAACCAATGGAAGCACTAAATATACCTGATTATATATTTTTTAACCGATCGCCTTATTAAGCTTAGTTAAACGAAACAGAATTTTAACGAAGCTGATTAACATAATGAGACTGTTATAATGAGATTTTGATTAGAATTAGCATATTAACGCACGTCTAATATATTTTATTCATGATACAAGTAATTAAAAAAACAAATCAAATATCTCACCTAATGAGCAATAAGTTGTGATTTTTGTAGCGCTGTGATTGTTATCTATCTCGAGCTGTAAATAAACAAATCTCAAGATTCTGTTGATAACTAGATACCTTCAATTTATAACTTAACTTTACTTAGGTTAAAAGTTATGTTAAAAACATTTATATATAAGGCTTATTACAGTAATATAGATGACAAAACACGTAGTAAAATATTCATTCTATTAAGGACAATACTGTGTATTTTATTTTAGCAAAAGAGTTCCAAGTATTTTAGCAAGAGACATTCCAGACCGGTGGTTTCTTTCCATTCAATTTAATTCACATGACGATTCAAAAGTGCTTGTTCGTGCTCATTGAGCTTAATCGAGTAAAGTATATTTTGATTTAGATATAATTTATACATAGAGGATATAATCTGTATTATATGTTAGTGCTTTCGAAGCTAAGGTCTGTATCAGGACGTACTCAACCTACTTTTGCTACCGCTAAACATTTGACAAATGCACTTGTCAGGTTCGAAAAAGGATTTCAAAGTGAACTGCTTTTTCCAATCGAGTTTCGAATTTCGAATTGAAGGGTTACTTACTGATTCACCACAATTACAGGCGCAAGAGAAATGCAATTCTTATAATGTGTGGTTGGCAGCGCATAGACTGCAAATTATATTTTAATAACAAACATAAAAACAGAGTCCATAAATTTGTATAATTGTATTGTTTAAATATATAATAGGACTAACACTTTATAAAGATATTTCCAACCTTAATTTTGTTTAAAAGCAAATTCCTAGTGTTATTGCTGATAACATATATTATGTATATATTATGTATCAAATGCATGTGTATAACGGGTTTTTCTATTGAAAGACGTATTTCATTCGTCGGTTTTTGCAAGAACATAGTTAAATTGGACACGTTGATGTAGTAGACAGATTGACATTGAACAGGCGTTACATTGGCGGCCCACGAAAGGAATATTAGCTTTGTAATCTACAATGACGGTGCTATTTTTTGTACATTAGTTACTCCGTTTCGGTTATTGGTTTGTGATATATGAAAATATGACTTGGAAATATTTCTTACGTATTACGTTATTATTATCTTTATTAAGATTTTAGAAAGATTCGAGCGGGAGTTTTTTTAAAACTAAATGGATAATATTGCTAATTGTATACAGTCATAAAATTCGTACTATTAATAATTGTTTAGAAATGTTTATCATAAAAAAATATATTTAACAAATTTCGTGTTTACATTTCGGTTAAACTTTCAAGTTTTATCGGAAGTAAATTTAAAAAAAAAATATATCAAATCATTTAATGCAATGAGTATACTTTTTCATTGAATTGTTTCTACTTCATAAAACTCAACACTGACTGACATTTTGACATACAATGCAACAGACTGCGAACAGACGGCGGGATGAATCTTGTATTATTATGAAATAGTATATAAATCTACTTAATAAAGACGAACAACAAAATGTCAACTGAATCAAACAAACAGGTGGGCATTAAAAAATGACTACTTATATAATACGATTATGTATTTATGTTTTGTCTCTGTTTCGCTTTATTGGTCAAGAATATGATAAATCGATTCTGAAAGACGTTTTACCCACAATAATAGTAACCGAAATAGCCTTAAAAGGATATGCTGTTATATTCAAGAAAATTTGCTTTATTCTATTTAAATATATTTTATTGTGATTGTCGAGACGTGGAATATGCAAAGTTATGAATACGTCGATGCATTGTTGTGTATTTGAACAGTTTGTCACACTCGATTTTCCAAGGTTTTGATCGTGATTCGATATCTTGTACTTCGATCGTGATACACGATTATATTCCAATTATCATGACATTCCGAGCGAGAAAACAAATGTCAAACGCCCATTACGAGAATGTGTATCGTCTAACATCAAGATGTATGAGGTATATCAAAGGAAAATTTATAACACAATAAATTATAACGTTTTTTTAATGCCATTAATTATTGTTATCTTTTAATATGATGTGATATAATTGCGGTCCTTTTCATCAAATTCGTATATTGTATTGAGTAAATGGCTTTTTCTCAATTGCTAGTATTCGCCTAAGTGTTAGGTAAAAAAGTAGCCTATGTTCGTTTTGGGAATTTCAAACTTGCTTAATTAAAATTTTATCAAAATCGGCTTAGTGGTTTAGCCTTGAAAGCGAAGCAGACACACAATTACTTTAGCATTTGTTATATTAGCATAGATTATATCTTATACTATTATTTTAAAACTATTTATTATTGTAATAATTCCCGATTTTAATGTATTTGGGTTAGAAGTATTTCAGAATGAATTATGTCATTATTCTAATGTTATGCAGCATTATGATAATGGTTGAATAAAATTACTTATTTATTTATTATATTACCAACATAGTTTCATATGAAACACAGCTGATTCTCACATACGGTCTTCAATTATGCATAATTAGTTTTCATTAATTATGGGTTGATATTTATCGAAAGTTTTATATTAAGAAAGATTTCACCAAAAACGTGATTACTTACACCTGGAATATGCTTAGAAATAACGTCAATTAAAAAATCGAGTGACGCTTTTAAGACTATATCTATATTTTGGTTGATTCTGTCAAACTAAGTTCAATTGTGATGGTATTTGAATCATTCTAATCCGCTATATAGTTTTGTTAAAGTAATACAGTTGTAAGTACAATAAACGACATACAAAGTTGTTGAAACATTGACGTCATCATTCTGATTATTCTCATATTATACGAGTAGATATAGAAATATTCCTTATTCGAATCTTAAACAGGTTCAAGCAACGCACTTCATCTTGATGGAGTGTATTGTCTGGAGCTCAGAGAATTTTATAGAAAATTGTTGATAATTTATTGGAATTTATTGGAACAATGTTCCAAATAAACATTAACAGTAGTAATAGTGTCTTCGGCTTAGGGCAAGAAAATAATGCATATTTTTTTAGTAATTAAATCATATATAATAATATTTTTATAATTTAATTAAAACAAAACGATCAAGTTAATCGGACAGATTTAATAATTGAGCGTAACGGAAGACCTCAAGTTTTTTGTTATAAAATCATCAGTGATGGATGCGCTAGGCTTAGTTACTACTGTTTGAGTATTTCTTGTATTCGCATGTACTTGTTACGTAACGCCCCTTTGTCGTCAATGGCAGCCACTGCGCTGTTATTCGTATAAGACATCCTTTCTAAGAGAAAAAGCCTTTATGCAAGATAGTAATGAAAAAGGCTCAAAAGACGAGGTGTGAGAATCATTGTGATATTAGTTATTACTTTTGTATTGCTAAGGATTTTCTTGCCTTTTCACGTTTACTGAAGATCCTGTCTCCTTTGTGTCGTTGTTTCATTGTTGATGTTGACTGACAACTTGGTGTGTGTGTCTTTTTTCATTTCTTTCAGATACGCGTATATAATTGCTATAACTGTTATTAGTATTCATTGTTAGAACTTTAAAAAATCCAAACGATATATTTTGTTTTTTTATACAATTCTGGTATATAAATAATGAGATAATAGAACAATAATAGAACAGTAAATGCGTAGAGATATTATTTCTTGAATTTTCTGTCTGGCTTTGTTTAGTTTCTGTTTTTGTGTATATATCTATCTTATAATATTATATCTTTATAAGCTATAGTTACATTGCTATTTTATATGTATATAGTAATTAAATATAGTCTATAATTCCACCAACCCGCATTGGAGCAATGTGTTGGAATAAGCTCCAACCTTCTCCTCAAAAAGGGAGAGGATGCCTTAGCCCAGCAGAGGGACATTCACAGGCTGTTACTGAATACATATAAAATCGGCCAGGTGGATCGCTTGTATACGAATATTTCAAAATAACGAAATATGTATTGAACACTGTCGTAAAACCGTATCGTCGATCGGTGCCACAAGTTACTTTCGCTCAGTTATATTAACCGAGTTTTGAAAACCACCAAATCGTGACATGAGCGATTGCGCAGACTAACCATATAATGACTCCAACACATGACATAGTAATCATATCTAAAATATTGTATTTCGAGGATGATTTCTTTACTCATATTTATAATTATTGGTAGTTGAATATTATACCAATTTTATAAAATATTTACTGTCTTACACACGTTGTTTAACACTTATTTCTTCCTTTCTGTCGTTATTGGTTTGACATTCGAAAGAAAGAGACACAGCATTGTTTAATTATTAAAAAAAGCTTTTCTTAATTTCGGTTTTTTATTTCTATTTTATATTAAATAATTCTCAAGAAAAGCTCGATTCATGGCCTACTTATCGCTTATCGTTTTCTAGTATTTATTCAAAATGATTTTTTTTTAAGTTGACTTACAAGTTGAAGCACAATGCTTTAAAATATAAATTAAATTATTGTCTCGTAAACAAAACTCAAGGAAATTTTAAACAGATTGTACATGATGAGTTGCCGGTTTTAAACTTGTAAAATGTCGAGAGCAAGTTGCGAATAAATCTATTATTGTTTATTATTTTGTATACTAACCTCATACTTTTTTGTTAAATTACTGCTGTGAATTGATGTAAGAAATATGTAACGTATTAGTCACGCTAACTTATACAATGCTTGTTATTAAACTCACTTTCAAGATCACGAATCTTGCTTTTATTTTTACTTTTGCTTATTATAAGATATTGAGTGTAAAAAATCTAGTTTAGTTATTTATGTATGAAGTGGTTATAGTTTCCAATTAAAATATACTATGTATAAACACCTTTATATAAAAGCTGAAACAGTAACAGCCTATTAATGTCCCACTGCTGGGCTAAGGCCTCTTCTCCCTCTTGCGGAGAAGTTTTGGAGCTTATTCCACCACGGTGCTCCAATGCGGGTTGGTAGAATACAAATGTGGCAGAATTTTAATGAAATAAGACACATGCAGGTTTCCCCACGATATTTTCCTTCGCCGTCAAATACGAGATGAATTATAAACATAAATTAAGCACATGAAAATTCCCACGATCATCGGTTAAGATTCATGCGTTCTAACCACTAAGCCATCTCGGCTCGGTTTGTTTTATTTGTTTGTTCGTAACCGCTAAACTCAAGATCTATTTCTCCAATTTGCAAAATCTTAAGAACAAGTTTGGTAATAACCTATACCTCTTACAGTTACCACCATATCACCATTTGACAGCTTAAACAGACGATGCTATCTTCTACTAAGTAATATAGATAAATCTCACATAAACATGTCCCAATGTGAAAGATTAATTTCGATCGGATTAAATTTTTTTTACGCGAATCTGGACATAAAATAACAGACTTCAAAACTACTCAATAGGAATTTTTCTACCAATGTTATGTAATAAAAAAAGGCAGACAATATTTTTACTGGACTAAACCAGCTATGTTAACTAGTTACGCATATTTTATATAAGATGATTGGATAAAATGAATAATTTATTGTGACAGGTCAATCTCACATAGAGCCGCGCTGTCTCTATGTTTGCGAAGTAACCTTTCGGATATATATATTATTAATAAAATACAAATAACTTGGATTTAACCAAAAATGTTTTTTAAATGGTTATCGGTAGAGGCGAAATTGAAATGGATTGGCAATAGAGATGCGTCATCGATATGCGCATGAGGTCCCGTTAGCCGCTCACCTGCGCCCGCGCTTCTCTAGTTATGCTAATAGCTGAACCCGGCTAACTCTGTAACGAAACAGAGATTTATTTATACTGGATATTCTGGTAAAATTAATTATTTTCTTAATTAATATACACTTTTATTAGTTATTATAAACGTTTAATTAACATAACATGTGGTAAGGGGTTGAGTCTAGGTTATTAGTTTTTCTTGAGAAGAAATTGTCAGTAATTAATAATAAAGAAGTTAGGCTTTACTTTTCCGTGTATCGGAAAATATGTATCTTGCGTCTGATATCTCTCCGATCGTGTCAAATCGGTATCGCATCGAACTATGAAAGTGAGGGAATGGTTAGAAAATACATCTGTATATCCACACACACTATTGCACCATAATATCTCCTTCACGGTTGATTAATCTTTGAAATTTTCCGCTTTGACCGAAATTCGGTTGGGAGAATATAAAACATTGATTATCAATTTAATGATAAATTTCATGCTGAAATTTTGAAAGTACGATTAAATAACATTATCGTGTTCATTGCTCTAGTTATTACGTACACATTAAAAGTTAATTAATTTTGTATTTGTTACGTTTTCAAATCAATTAGTTATATATGCGTCAACTCGAGTCACATGCGTAGGTTGCCGCTAATATCACAGAAAGAATGGTCAAATACCAGTGGGTGGTATTTCACAAACTAAAATTATTTTACATCTTCGTTCGTATACATGTGTGCTCACTATGTGAACGGGACCGTGGGTGGAAGCGAAACTTTAAGGGTAATCGATTCGAGATGTTCGAATACCCGACTCCAGGGTTAAGCGTTTACCGTATTGAAATAAGATGTCTCGATGTTTTAATGCGAACATCGTAACATTCAGATAATTCACACTTACATTCTAATACTAGAACTTGTTTGTTTTATATAACTCGTATATCAAACCTTCACTTTATGATCGTTTTATTTATCTTATGTTAATTTTATTTATGTGAGAATATATGACGAAATAAACTTTCGTGAATTGAAATTTGAATTTGACTGTTAATTTTATTTAACTGTTAATTGAGTATAGATAATTGAAGATTCGTATTTTATTCTTATTTATTGGGATACATTCTTCTCTAATAATTATTGTTAGAGCTTTATGTTTGTATTAAAGATTATATTATGTCAATAGATGTTTTCTTTTTGAGTTCTAATTTTGAATTGTGTTTTTTTTATTTTTGGATTTGTTATTAGTTCAATTTTTGTATATTCCTATTCAATAAAGCCAGCTCTCTTTTTTATGTTTTTCATCAGCTCAGCTTTTTTTATGTTTGTGTATGTAAGAATCTACAATTATTATGTTCGTGATATTAATATTTCTTGCTTAAATTGAGCGTAAATGATGATATAGACTTAAAACCAATTTCGATTGTAATCCAACGCGTAATTGGATCACACTCGATTAAGTTGTAATTTAATCAATTCATATTTTTTATGATAAAATAGATACCCGCCGAGGTAGGTACCACCCACTTATCATATGTTGTACCGCCAAATAGCAATACTTAGCATTGTTGTTTTTTGGTTGGGAAGGTGAGTGAGACTGTGAAACTTTAGTCACATGAGATATAACAACTTAGGTCCCAAGACTGGTGGTGCTATGGCGATGGAAGACTAAATAAATATTCATGTCTATAAGCGATAGTGACCGCTAACCATCACATGCCCATTTCCCATCCGCTACACATATTATAAAAAAAACGAAATATTCGAATATGTTATATTATGAAAACATTCTATAACGTCTTGCTTAAGATGACTGATGACTGTTCGTGACTGCAGGAGTGCAAATTACATTGTTGATTAGTCTGTATTTAAGAAGGGAAATTACTACACAAAGAACTGTTTCGTAACAATAAGATTAGATCGCTACTGACTGATGTTAGCAGATACATCTCACAATTGTAGATTATCACGTCATTTCAACTGCATTTTTTTAGATTAAGACTCGGTTTTTTGTTTTAAAATATGTAGGCGACTTTACCTGCCTGCCTGACACCACCCTTCTTCTAATACAACTACTATATTGTATATATATATATTGGCAAAGTTGTTATTTCATACAGGCCTAAAATTATTATAGCTTAAAACCCGTTTACACTATTATTGGTGTAATGTAATATAGTGTATTTTTATTTATTAAATTTATAGGGATTGAACAGTTCTATTTAATATGATATTACGCTGAGGCGTACAACAAGAAGCAAAGAAACGAATAACTGGATAATTGCTCATTTGTATATGAATCAGGTTAGATATAGGCTTTCATTTACGGGAGAGGTCGCGGATGAGTTATATTAGCGCGATCCCGCCGCCTCCAATCCGTGCCGAAGTCGGTCATCATACACATAAACCTGATCCTCTCGAAAAGGCCTGGTACTTTTCTAAAGTTTTCCTTCGCGAGAAAAAAGGGCTTTCATAAAATTAACATACCAATTACTATACACAGAAAAGTAGTATCGAATATCGAATATATATTTTTAATGAATGTCGGAATTGATTACACCTACACTGTAATAGTTATTGTACGATGTTGTAAGTTTACAAGTTATGTGCAGTTTTGTAACGATATTGTGTTACAAATAGCACCGTTGTTTTTATGTGATGTACTATCGTGTGTTCAGGCTTAATAATATATATTTTTAATTCTTTATTGATCATAAAACACTAATAATTTTTACTTCGCTCAAGTGAATTTAATTAATGATAATGATATAAATATTTAAGTCTCGTTCCGAAACATGGGCACTAACTGCAACACTAAAGCTACTGGTCGATATAATTGCTATGTATTCCTAGCGATCTGAAATGAATAAATAAATATATAATTCACGATATTATGAGAATCATAAATAAACTTATTACTAATAGAAACTATTATTATTTATTAATTTAATTATGTTGACAAATCCTTGATATTCGTTGATTCCTGCTATTCATTTATCGGTATCCATAATACTTGAATAAAATAAAAAAATAAAACGGTTTTCATATAGACAGAATAGCGAGATTCTTAATCTATCCGTTATGTGTTTAAAGCATGTCATTATTAAATATGTAGTAGCTCTAAAGACTTGTTACAAGGAAGTAGTTGTGTGTTTTTTTAACTCCATTGTGAAGGCTACGATGGGTGCGGTTACTTTTTACCGTCTATGACAGTTAGGAATTTAATTTATCGATAACAACATGAAAATAATAGAGTAATATCGACTGTTAGCGTTTTTGCTAAAGCTGTGATATGATAGACTAATTGTGATTGTACATCCTATGTTATTACTGTTAACGGTAGATATTTCTATAATTGCTTGTTGAATGCTTGGTTACTTAAAGTATTTATGTACAAGTTACGGCTTCTGCTTTTTAGCTTTAGCAATACAGTAGCATATCATATCGCTTTAATAATATTCAAAAATGGAATGTTTTTATTTAAATATACATATGTATGTATAACTATTTTTTTTACGTGGTCAGACTTTGTTTGAGAATTGATTTTTTTAGGACTGATCTAACACGATTTAAGCTCAGATAAATTCAAGGGTGCTTGCCCGGGCTTAAACCCGCTCTCTTCGATTAAGATTTACGTATTCTAACTAATGTATCTAAAAGGAACATATCATTCAAAATATTATCTATGAATAAACTACTCATAGATTTAAAGTAATAGTGTGTGTGCAATTAACAGCAGTTAAAATTCATTGCAATAATAGTCCCTCATAAAATCTTTCATTTTGACGGAAACTCTCGTCTGTTCAGTTTGTTTGAAACTTGTTCATCTTCGTGACTCGCTCGCTAGATGTCGTGTGTAGCCCACCCAACAGGCTTAACAGTAATATTGAATTCCATCCCTTCAACAGTCTTGTGCCGTTAGTATACGAGTGCCAATTAATGATCTCTAAATGTAACGAGGTAGAGAATGAATGAAACCTGTTACACGAGTGGCCGACACGCGATGGGTTTTAGAAGCATATACCCGTACTTCTATTAGAGCTTTTGTACTAATATTTTAAAAGACGGAAATCACGGAGTGCCATTAAAAAAATGGACACATGCATTATATTTGTAGATATCACCCTGAATCATCAGGTGTTTCTTACGTGTGCAATATATTTGTGTGGTTATCGGGGATATCGATGTAAATATGGCTCCTCAAGTACTTCTTAATCGAGTTTTGAGAAGAACCGGACAAGTAACGTAATAGTTCTCTCAGATATCAAATTATAAATGTCAAGTACTCACAATTAAATTTTAAATATATTGAAAATTCTCTTAAGAATTGACCTTGTTTCAAATATTGTTCTAGACTATATGCGATACAAAAAACTTTGTCTGCACGATTCAGAAACGAGAACTTATCATAAGCGCCATCTATTGGTTGTAACATACGAACATGTCAATATATCTACATTTATACACACGCAAATAAATTCACAGGATAAATTTAGTGTAATTAACCTTAAGTGTTCTATTGGCGACAAAATGTTGATACTATGTTATGTATTCATAATTATTTTCTGGTTTCTTATTAGGGAGCTAAGTTCTCGTTCATATTTTATCAAAACTGATCATTAGGTGTAGAAAATTATAATTCAAATTCAATTCAAATAAGGTGGTTACGCAAACCGAAACGGTTCTATGTTGCGTAACCTGTACAGAGATAACCATCTTGTATCCGATGTACAATTTGCATACTGAGGTATGCTATCAGGACATTCTGATTCCATAATGCTTTCTTAATAAGATTCTCATCTTTAGTATCTTGTTTTCCACATATTATAATCTTGTATGTGTCGTAATGATTAAATTTAATCAATTACACACGTCTAGCTGAAGTCCCTCTGTACAGTAAAAGGATTAAGAGCTTATTCCAACAGGGTGCTCCTTTGCGGCTGTTGAATACACATCAGTCGGATTTCTCACAGAATTACCTCTCGATTCCATATCGATGAGTTGAAATGGAATTATAAAGAAATAAAAATTAGACGATTGCTTGCTCGAAAACGTTCGTGTATAGTTTTTATTTCACTATATAACCGCCATTTTTATACCTCGTTCCTCTTGTCTACATTTTTTCACATCTGAACTAATAACTTAAAGACGGATCTTAGCTATCTAGGAGTGTTCTTAGCAACACGTTCAAACGCATTCAATCTGTTGCAATGTAAGTTTTAAGTCAGATGTCTTAAGAATTATACACTTCACTACTCTGTGCTGGTTCCGTGTTAAAGCTGAGACCGGTTTGCAACGGCCCCTTTCTCGGAAGGCGTGAGTAACAGAGTGTATGACGGATTTGTTGCAAATAAATGCTTTATCAATATAATATGTTATTGGGTATGGTTGATTTCATATCGTTTTAATATTCAAAATGTATAGCATTTGAAAATGGAATAGTTTTTTTTTTTATTAGAGATAAATGACTTTTATCACCTTTTGATTGGCCTTGCACTCTACTATTTTTGTACGTTATTCTATTTTTAAATAATTTACTGTTTAAAACAATTATTGCTTGGTACTGAAATATTCATCAACATGATTTTCTTACAAAGCTACTTCGATTGGTTAATTAGATTAAGTTAATTTCAAGAAAGCTTATCATAAAATACAATAAATACTCAATTGATTCTTTATTTAAATTCAGTTACCAAATACATCTAAGATAGTTTGCATTTAGCAGACCAATCACAAACGTGACTTTTATATAGCAATATTTACTTTACATAAATCATTTTTAATTCATTTATTCTGACACAAGTGCAACAAAATCCTTATGGTAATCTTCGTTATTGTACGGAGTTCATTCGCCTCTAATTTAAATAGTATTTGTATTGGAATAGGCAAACAGTTGGATCATCTGTTTTAGGTATTCACATCCAGTCCCAACCGAGTAGCATTACATTTGGTAACGTTCTTGAATTGCAAATGTTTCACGCTTCACGTTAATCTCATATTAATGTATAAAAAATGCACTATTAAATAAATATACTACTACAACAAATCTCTGCAGGAATGAGGTGATGATGAAGATAATGTCCTCAAGACTGATTTTGGCGATTTTTGATCTCAACAGTATTTTAAATTTAATTTAATATCTTTTATATATAGTTCACAAACGAATGCGTAGTTTAATGTGTGCTCTCTTTGCGCGAATGAAGGTGCAGGCAACCGCTTTACGTTCTTTGCGCGCTTTACGACTAAAGGATCAAGGCCGTCAATCAACGTAATATAATAAAAGCTTTTCTTAACACTAAAAAGTTAATGCAGTAACAGCCTGTTAATGTCCCACTGCTGGGCTAAGGCCTCCTCTCCCTTTTGAGGAGAAGGTTTTGGAGCTTATTCCACCACGCTGCTTGCAGTGCTTGCACCATTGCGGGTTGGTAGAATGCACCGTCAAGCACGAGATGAATTATAAACACAAATTAAGGACATGAAAATTCAGTGGTGCTTGCCCGGGTTTCAACCCACGATCTTCGGTTAAGATTCACGCGTTATAACCACTAGGCCATCTCTGCTTTTTTAAAAAAAGTTAATGGGATTAATTAATCTGAGTGCAGATCTTGATTTTTTTATTAACAATCAGCGTAATTTATATCGCAACATCAAAGTGATCAAATCGATTAAGTAACAAAATAAAAAAGACGAAGTAATTTTATTACGATTTTGTAATTGAAACAACATAAACCTTATGGCATACAATTATCTGGTTTTATGTATTACTTATTTTATGATTCGGCCACGGCGGCCAATCTCAAGATTAGCCAACTGCGCAGGAGATATTTCTGAACATGTGTGCGCAAACACAGGTGCACTCTCTATTCCCTAAATCTCATGTCAAAAGCGCATTTCGTGTCTACATCAAGAGAAATGTAATCAATTCAATTTTTTGATTGTCATTTTGTTTTGTAGACCTATGAACATAAAATAAATAAATAAAAATCTCGTAATCTGAAGGAACAGCAATCCGACAGGACCGGAAAGAGTTCAGGCGCAGGACGAACGGCTTTACGAGCTTTCCGATGCACGGGAGTGTACTCACTTCCAACTTCCAGACTCCGGGTTGCTACTGAGAATTTTCTGACAGAAAACCCAATAACTTTTTATTGGCCTGACCTGGAAATTGAACCCATGTCCTCCGAGTCTGCGGCCTCACATATAACATATATTATATAAGGTGATTCAGTAATTTTAATATTAGAATTTTTAATATTAAATAATCTATTTATACGGTGATATCAAATAAGGGATTACCCAATTTTATTTGAATTTAAGTATCAAGAAACAAGTCCAACGGACGACAATAAAATTTAAATAAATAGAATACTTGAAACGGAACGCATGTATCCCACATACATGCATTAATGTCATGTTTTCAGCTAATATAAAGTATAAGAAAACCCAATCTGGGATCAATCATTGATGGTTAAAGGTTGAGCAGACCGTTTCGAATTCAATTAATAAAAAGTTAACGCGTTGTACGCGGTTACTGGAGATGCGAGCGTCTCGCTGTGCCATTGACCCAAAACAACTTTTTGTGCGTGTAACGGGACGGCACACTTGATTTCTTATTGACATTTAAGTTAATGGATTTGTTAGGAAGTCTAGTAGACCGATTTGATGAACTTGTGAACATTTGACAAAAATTTGACGTTGAACCATTGATTTTGATCTAGTTGGTGGTTACGGTTAAGAACTCGAATAAAACAAATCGACATACCATTATCGCCCTACTATGTGTTTATGGTTTATGGTTACCGAGTGCCGAGATGGCTTAGTGGTTAGAACGCGTGAATCTTAACCGATGATTGCGGGTTCAAAGCAAGACAAGTCTGAATTTCCATGTGTTTAATTTGTGTTTATATTATTTCATCTCTTGCTTTGCGGTGAAGGAAAACATCGTGAGGATGGGTCATCGTGGTTCAAGGGTCTGATTTCACTAAAATTCTGTCACATGTGTTTTCATTAACCCATAATGGAGAAGCGTGGTGGAATAAGATAACCTTCTCTTCAAAGGGAGTGTCCCAGCGGTGGGATTCAGGGGCGGTTACTTTTTACTTTTAAGTGCAAAAAGTTATAAGTAAAATTATGTATACTTTACATCACAGCCAATAAACTGTTTCTCTCCCTGTAGTTTATTAAATTACATTACAATAATAAGGTGTTAAAATCCTCCCCCCCCCACGTTTCTATGGTAACTATGATTAGGTTAATGTTTAATTGTTTTATCCATTTATTAGTTTAAGCGGTGATTAGTGAAACATTGCTGAGTTTTTTCTTTAGATAGTCATATCAATGAAGACAGTTTGTGAGAAATCAGTGCTCGACTAAACGTCCGCTATACACCGTTCATACATCAAAAATACATTTACATATGAGTTTTTAAGTCGTTGATTATTACATACGATCTTTTTTTACTAACAATAGTTAAGAAAACACATAAACGAGAATCGAGTGTAATTTTATTATTGCATACCATTTCCCTTAGAACAGGTTAGCTGGCATGAGCATAAATTATAGATAATTAGAATCTTCAATAGAATTCCTTATAATTGCTGAGCATTCTTGATCTTCTAAATAGTATTTATTACATTTCATCAATTGACTATTATATTATTATATTAATATTTTTAAAATAATATTATATTAAAAAGTAAGCATATGCTTTCATGATTTATTATAATCGCGCGTGAAAGGGGGAGCTTTTGTTAGGTGCCCTAACTCCTTAACTGTACCCTGACATTGTTTATGCAAAATTTCATGATGATCGACTGAGTAGTTAAGACGTGATAGCGTAACAAATACATAAACATACTCTATTCTATGTTTATTTGACATGGAAATGCGTCTTTTGTCTCTTCACTTTCTGAGAGAAAAAAAATCCCACCCTGTCGTAGCCCAAAACAAAATTCTATCTAAGCAATTAGACGGACATATCTATTAAAGCGCGATATAATCTGTTCTATAAAATCTTTTAAAATAATATAACAAAACTGATCATTATCATTAATAATAATTTCCTGAGGGCGTGAGGCCTATCCCCTGGGACGTACGATCCCAGCGAGTATTTGGTCACCTTTTTTTTAAACATATTAAGTACCAGGCACTAAAACGGCCTCTTGGATATAAGAGGCCCAAGGCGCAATATTTTCGTCATACACTCGGCAGTTTTCATTAAAACTATTTCAATTGGCTATCAACCAATCGAAAGGAATGTACAAATTATACGTAATGATATCTGATAAAGACTGTTCTCGAGTCGTACCCGTATATGTCGAATGTTTTATTATATAGATCGAACCCGTTATGTAAATATTAGAATACCCCGTTTAAGATTGCAGATAAGTAAATAAATCTTATAGTTGGAAGCTTGATCGTAGATATAAATAATTAGTTTCCCGCCGTTGGCAATTGTTCTACAATTACTGGACTATATATATACTAATCGCTTACGAATAAATACTAGTGCAGTTCTCTAATTAGCAAATGAAAATATCGTTAAACTAATGTTATATTGGTAAATATTAAACGTTCGAAATTCAAAAAAATAAAAAATAAGAAAACAGTCAATAGTAAAAAAATAAATACGAATTTTAAAATCTTATCTGTGATGCAAATTCATACGCTATAATAAACGCTAAATTAATAACTAACACAGAATTCTATTTGCATCGAATACGTTCTATTTATTTTAAAAATTTAACTACATATGTTAATTAAATGTTAATCATGAAACTTTATCAGAAAAAAAACATAGAATATATTCGCATTAAATAAAATTATTTAAAAGCATAAAGTCGTAACGAATTTTATTTATTCTAGCAAATTAAAATCTATGTCTACAAATTAGCAGAAATCCCCACATCTAATATGTTAGGCGACCAACGTACAGCCTGCTTCCACTCTATTGACATTATCTCATGGCTCAACGCCTCCTATCTCTAATCGCTTACACGGCGATAGGGAGATAGCGTACTGGTAATGTACAAGATACGTAAATGCGTGAATTTTAATTGAATATATCGAACGTTTAATGCGTCTATAATTGTATGAGCGTTGTCGTAACTTTTGTCGTAATTTTAAATACTTATTGTTTATTTTATGTCATGTCAAGTCAAGGTCATTTGTTCGTCGTAAAGATAGCTTAATGCATATGATAGTGTAAATAATAATCAAAGATTGTACAATTATTTATGCTAATCGGTATTAATTCGTGAGGAAATATTTATAGGTAAATTCTAAGATGTATTCATTGAATGCAACCCGTTAGTGGAGCAGCGAAGATTAAACACCGAATCCTTCTCCTTAATGGGAGAGGAGACCTTTGCCCCCAGAGGGACATTTACGGTTTGTTACTTATTAAGAGCATTACAATAACAACTGCCATTAGAACGGAGATAAATTCCGCCGTTTTGCGAGTGAAGTCGCACAAACTAGCTAGTCAGGACTTGTTCCTATTAAAGCCGTCTTGTGAATATTATAAAAAAAGCTGTCTTGTTTTTTTTTAGAGATATTATATTTGAAATGTATGAACGTATATTTGTGTATGCGTGTTTGTATGAATGTGTTTGTACATGTGTGATTTTGTGTTCATAATATGTGTTATTATTGTGAGTTAAAGGTAATTTAAGTTTTCAATTATTGAAATAAAAACTGCACTTTAACCGCGCTTTTTGTGTTTTCTCGATTTACGAACTAGCGGAATTTTTCTTTATTTTAAACGAACTTTCACAGTTTTTCTTTAAGTGTATTAAAATGAAAAATTTTAATACAACATCATCACTTTGGTCTAATGTATTTTTTTCATATTGACATGAGACCCTAAATTTACACATCTATGCAAGCTTTGCAACTATGTAAGGGTACCTCCTATACATTCGTTTTTAGATTAATGTAATGAGTTTTTATGGTCTAAGTTAAATTGTTGTTGTAAATACGACATTTATGACTCCGTATTTGAATAATTTTATGTCCATATGCTATGGGAAATGAGGTAAGGTAAATAGTTTAAACATACCTCGCACAGTGTGGTAACTAATCGTACATATAAGGTAGGTGTATAAATTTAGCGATTTTGAAGTTTACCTATTTTACGACTTTTTTTGTTATAGTATAATATAATATAGTTTTTTTATATTTAGTTTTTAAATATCGTGTAATTCTGTAACACATGTATCGACCACCTCGCATTGTAACGTTGTGACACAAACTTCAATTTTAACCATCGCTTAATTTTGAGAGCGATACAAAATAAGTAGTCTTCATAATATTAAATATATAACTTTGGGAAGAGCGTTGATGTATGACACACAGAATACATTGTAATTTTTAACCTTCTTTTGTTTTTTTTCATAATTTTTTATTAGTTTTTATTTATGTGTTATATTTTATATACATACAAACTTTAATAAGATGACATTAAATAACATTACATTTATTTAACGATAATTAAAAATACCAAACGGTTCGGTAAAGAAAATGTCCTGATATGTTCTGAGGGTTTTTTTTTTAAATCTATTTCGTAAGTCCCTACGATTTTCAAAACGATAGAGAAATATATAGAAGACGATCGTTTCACAATCGTTCTTAACCGTTTAAAAAAAAGATTAATCATGTGTTTTTTCCAATAGTCAACACATTACACCATCTTGCTAGTGTCATGAAAATTAATCAAGTAAGCCCTTATATATCATCCTCGTATATAATGGCGTGTCATCACCGCTTTTACATAAGCGCGACGCTGACCCGCAGAAATTAAACCCAACTAAAAATTTAAAAACAATCACTGCAAGTCTTATATCAACTTCCTTAAAGACCATAATGCATTGTATTTTACGTTGAATGCAACATTCTTTACCTCATAATATTACTGTTTTGAATTATCAGTACATATGTTATTATTTTTATATTTATTTATATTATGTGGTGTTCTAGCTTATTAGCCGGCATGCTACGCGATTCGTCTATAAATTGTTAGTAAACTATTTATCCGGCGCGACTTGCGCTAAAATATGCCTTAGTTATTAGCCCATAGTTCAAAGGTACCAGTTGCCTCGGTGTTTGCTTGAACTGTATAAAGTTGACGCTGCAGCACCATCTAGCGGGCATTTAAAACAAAATCGTTTAAAAATAGAATCAGAACCGTCTCCATGAAGTAATTTTTTAAACATAATTATATGAGCCAACTGTTTAAAAATAGAATAAAAAAATGTCTCTGTGAAATAATACATATATGTGCCAAGTGTCGACTTTTATGGTAATCGGTCGTGTTGAAAAATATTAATCTCAAACAGATAACTAACATCAATTTTTATACATAAGATAATAAATCTTTCTTATTCTTGTGTTGATGTAACATTGTCCTGTTATCTTTTGTTTTAATCTTACGTTCCGCAACGATGACGTCTTCCTTGTATATGTATCTGGTATAAAAAAAAATAAGCTAAAACAATTAAGAAAGAAAAACCTATTGTTATAAACATAAAACAAATGACACTAAAATCGCACCCATTCGTCTGTCATAGAAGACGAGAACATTCGTTTTGTAATAGGCGTTGTTATTTACGCAAGGAATAAACGTTAGACAACACGCGCAATTCCCACTTTGAGCATGAACATCCTTATAATTTTAATAACGAAATCACGATCGTGGGAGAACATTTAAGCATTTAGAACTCAAAATGCGAACAGTCACGTTATACATTCGTCAAGCTCCAAGCCTAATTTTCTTCCTGCTTACGAGACTATTTGTCAAGGAACGCGAAGGGTTTGATGTAAAGCAACAATGAACATTTTAACTATCTTCATGAATGGAAACTTTTGTAATTCTCCGTCTACATGATTTCATATTGAGGTAGGTATGATGGGCAGATATTTTATCACCGGAAAATGCAAATCACACATTTTATGGCGAAGACGGACTTAATATATTTTTTAAAATTTATTTTGACATATAGCACCCGTATGATATATATCCTTTGGAAAGACTAAATCTTAATTAACTAATATTTTCGTAACAACAGATAAATACAATTATATTTGTTAAAAAATATAAAATTAGACCAAAACAAATTAATATTTTAAACTTTTTAAAGTAAGGCGCTTTGTAATAACAATTTATGAGTAAATTATTTAATCGTATGAGCCATCAACATACTGGAGGAAGACATGCGAATGATCGGCGCACCCAATCTTAAAATTTTGCTAAATTACTTCAAAACGGTCCTTAACATATTTAGTCGTTTCGTATAGAATAGTTAACATTTGTTTGCGTTTGTCACGTAGTTGCGATCACGAATCCACGATTAAGAATCTTGTATAATTTTGCAACTAGGTGTGCCTTGCGTTTACTTTTTTTTTGTCCATACCTTATCATTCATTTGTCGTAAACCTTGACTTTTAATATTTCCATTTTAAAAGAAGTTTGTGACGTCATATTACATGCATGTGAAAGGAAACTAAAACGCCGTCTTTTGATATATCTTTGTACTTTTAAAAAGGTTTTCGACGTGGAATATATGAAGTTCATTCAATATTTATGCGGTTTTTATGTAAATGTGTTTGGTAAAACGTGACAAGCACAATAAAATTGGACCGTATAAGTTCCGTTGACGAATCTCCTTATGAATTGACGCTCATACAATTTGGACAATGATATAAAATAAGTTATACCGACAAAAGTGTTTTTCGACGCAGATAGTATCTTATATTCAGTATTAAATTATTACGAACCTCTGTAAAAGGAAATAGTATAGAGCAAAAAGTCTTTCATCCTCAACGTGATCCAATAACACTATGAGAGCAAAACGTATATTTACGTCATTCTCATCTGCATTCCAATCCTTATATCTTTATTTCGCACGTGTCTTATGGGTCTGCGTTCATTGCCTCTGCATTGGATTGACATGTGCAATTGAATAACCGATAGTAATAAATTTTAGGGCTATGAATTCCCTGTCGGTGTAAAAACGAATAGCTTCGAATAGGTCAAATATTTCCTCATAGGAGTTTAATAAATAAATAAGTGCTATGATAGCAATTTAATCTAGAATTATATTATTTAGCTGAACATAAAGACGTAAAAGCTTCTTGTAATTAATTATAAACCAGTATTATAATCCTAATCAGGATTGGTTGAAACCAGTGCTAGTATTTTATATTAGTCAGAGTGTTATGTTGCCTATGTTACTTTTATGTCGGCAATTAGAATTCAGGATTTTTTTATTACATGAATTTAAACATTTTTGTCATCATTTGTGTCAAAAAGAATAATTTGGAAATGAAATTTAATAGGTGAATGTTAACAATACTCAAAGTAAGTCAAATATAATGTATATCTTGTATGTTATTCTAATATATATATTCTTATTTACAGATATAAATGACGTTGACGTTATGAAGAATAGATTGCTTTCAGGTAAGTCCACAAACGAAATGTATTGCGCAAACGAAGTTGTGCCATAATATAATAGGGTTATTTTGGCTTGGCATTAATCGACAATCTATTATTGATGTCTGCTCCACTAGTGAAGTGATGGGTGTGGCTTAGCTTTGAGAATTAGTCTATCAGCCTACACATTTTATAAAGATGGAATTAATCAATATATATTGACACGTGAAATGATTTACTGCTTTACATTCTCTTGCTAAAATGAGAAAGATGTGGAGCATATTACGTCCGATTTAGAAACAAAAAACAGGTTCTGTTTAACTAATTTTATTCTTGGAATATATTATTTACTAAAAAAATGTGTTTTTCCAATAATATATTTAAATTATATTCATGTTCGTTCAATAAGATTCAGATGATTGCTATGTTGTAAGCTTATAGTTCGCATGCCGTTTGAATACGGAGTTTAGTAATGTCGCAAATACGCCCAGTTTCAACACACTTGTTTAAAATGACAATGTAGACGCACTTTATCGTGCACTTTGAAAATTCTACCTAATATTTATCAGTTATAAATCAATTCACTGAGCTATTATTTAAATGAATATACGAGAGTAGAATTAGTGAACAGATATGTCATATGGTTGTAGTTGTACTAATTCATGTGCTAACGGCTTTGTCTGAGCGGACTTCGGACTCTAGTCCAAGATTTTTAGATTTTTTGACCGAAACCAATTTAACATAATCCAATCAAAAAATCGAGTAGAGGAATTTTATGCAGAACATTTTAGGTGCTAGAACTACTCATGAATTTGGACACACAAACCTCACAGGAGCAACACAAACAACAAACAGTTCATTTAAACAAAAAAAAATGCAAATTAATAATATAGGTTCTATAACAAATATTCTTATGAATTTAAGGATGTAAATTATTTAACTTTAATTATAGAGAACAACGCAAACAAGCATCCCATTGCTGTTTAAAACAGTCTGCTAGATTGTTTGTGAGGCTAGAAATACCGCCTGGAGCCCCCTCGCTAACAATACACGTTTTGTAATGTAGACCAGATCTCGAAGCGAACTCGCGTCAGTTTCATAACCTTAAAGAAAAAATCTAGTCACCTTTTCCATTTTTACAATAATTAATTCATATATAAAATTTCAATGTTCTCACGTATTTAATTCTGTCTATTATACTGTTTCAGTTAAATTGCCTCATTGACTACCAAATAACTATAGACCACACGTAATTTTGCACGCTACTTTGAAATCGCATTAAGTAAATCTTTTGCCGAACACGAACCTTTGGCTAATAAGGTCTTTTAGTTTCAAAAGGCTCTCCGAATGTATTTGTAAGAAAACAGGTGGCATTATTTATTATGGTAAAAATTTATTCATTCAAATTGTTATGCATTTTATTGAATTGTTTTTCACTGTTATTGAACATTCAAAAAATAAAGTAGCCACGAAAAAATTGGTTACACAAGATGTATAATAAGTAGAAGCCGTTCTAAACAAACAATGCATTTACACGTTCAAAGAGCATGTTTGAAATATTTGCTCGTATGTTTCGTATTTCAAGTAACTAACGGTGTTTTGTTGGCCTCGTTTGAGGTGATAATGTTTCTCTAACCGATTGTTGATTAGAGTAAGGAGCAAGAGGACGTACCGTAAATTATAGGTTCGACGAATTGGATGCTTAAAATCGATTGCCCATCTAGAAAATTACTGATTGTAATTTCGAACGGAATAGCTTATAAAGTATCACATTAACGCTTTTAGAAATGTGTATATTTATAAATTTTAATGGAAGGTTACTTGTTAAATAGGTACATATTTGGCATCGCCTTTTAAAGCTGTAGGTAGTGCAAGGTTATAAGGCTTTAGGTACTACCCACTTCTCGCATTTCACCGCCGATCAGCAATACTTAGTATTGTTATGTCCCGTTTTGAAGGGTGAGTGAATTTGTGTAACTACAGGCACGGCGGACATAATACCTAAGTTTCTAAGCTGGCGCATTGATAAGGTAAGAAATGGTTATTATTTCTTACAATGCCCATGTCTATGGGCTTGTGGCTCCACTTATTACCATTTGATAGTCCACCAATTTAAGTAAAAAAAAGTATAATTTTGAATTAAAGTACAAATTAAATACCTTTTTAATATGATTTCAAGTCTCACCTGTTCGAAATGTGAAATTTATAACATTTAGCATTCAAATCTAAATACATATATCGTTATTGTTCAAGTCATGTCGTTTGTTAGTCAACATACATTCTATCTTTGTCTTGGTCACTATCATCAATTCTCTTAGTTGTCGTCCTACATCTCTGCTCTTATACTAACAGCTTGTTTATACCGTAGTAGTATTCGTTAAAAGGGTCTGTTCTGTTTTTATTAGTTCCTTATTTTTTTATCAACAAAAACTCGAATGAAATATTACTTATGACTTCTTTGATGCTAAAAATTCATCTTATCAATTAGAGTCTGAATATAATCAATAGAATGCAATACTGATTTGAGAGCATGATTGTTCTAAGTTAATGTCTAATGAAAAAAATAAAGTCTTAATGAAAGTAAATGTTAATCGTTACACTATAGACATGACCGCAGCGTAATTTAAAATTATAAAAAAACCTACAATTATCGAAAGGACCGAAATCGCATATATTAAGGTTTTTAATTTGTTAAGACATGAATTTTGTTTATGATGCGTTATTTTAGTTTATGAATATAAATTTATTTTTAATAAAACCTTCACATACATAAACATCGATGGGTTTGTACCGTTATAAATTTATAGACGTTAAAATTTTAATTGCACGTTCTAGCCGCGTCTCTTAATTTCCAATCGAACAGTTTTTAAATTAATGTTTTAATTACTTTGTTAAATATAGTGTGAGAGTTTGATTCTTATCTTATCATCTTATGTTACACATTATTTATTACTCCATTAATTAGTCTGGCAATACTGTCCGTACAATATTAGTATATCGTATATGTATAAGTTGATTTGTTTTAATGCATTTTTCATTTTACTTAAAATATAGGGTGTTCAAATGTATTTTGACATATGAGAATGCGGTCAAGCATCTTCGTGGTGTTATAAGTGTTTACTTAAAATCAACTATTCATCTCACGTTCCACCAATAAACACGGAGTGAAGGAACCTGTTTTAAAATGTATTAGCTATCAAATCTCAACAGAGAATTGTGTTTGGTCATACCGGAGTTATTCTTAAACGGTTGATGTAGTCGTTGGTTTATTGGCGGTACTATACGGCAGCAGATGAGCAGCAGGGTGGCCAAGGTTCGATCCGTATTTGGCACAAACACTTACTATATAAATTGTAATGTATATAGTAAGTGTGGGCAAACCAAATAGTACACTAATCAATCTGTAATAGTAATATTTTTCACATTATACACTGATAGAAAAATCAATCTATGACAGAAATCGACGTTTTTACTACCCGTGTGTCAAAAATAAATAAAATATAGGTTAGGTTACGTATCATATGTCTGTGACTCTATGTAGTGTTTAGTTTATGTATGTGTGTTTTTAATACGAGGGCCACTCGGTAATGTAATAACCATATTACCCTCTTGTTGAAATAAAAATAAAAGCGGGCCGTTGGCGTGGTTGGCAGATACTTGCCTTTTACGCCAAAGGTTGTGGGTTCGATTCCCACCCAATACAGAAATTTACGTGCATGAACATGTCTGTGTGTCCTGAGTGTGGGTGTAATTATCTATATATTTCCAAAAGAAAAGTAGTATATGTAGTATATATGTTGTCTGGTTTCCATCGTACAAGCTCTGCTTAGCTTGAGATCAGATGGCCGTGTGTGAATAATGCCCAAGGATATTATTGTTATTATTAATGACATTAGACAAAAGTAGGTTTAACCGTTTTGTAAGAAGTCATTTTGAATGGAAAGAGTTCGACTGTAACATACATTATAATATATTACGATCAGGAATCGTAAGTACAAGACAACCGCTATATTTAAGTTCGATGTCCGAAGCACGTACGAATTATGAGTCATCGTTGAATGAACTGTTTTTACTACGTGTTTTTGTGCGTAAGATTTCGACTGAAACGTATTCATGTTGCTATTAATCGATGGGACTTGTTTGATATAGTATTTAGCTATACAAGTTTCGTAACGGTTTTTTATTAATTATAATATAAATTTTTATTAATTTTGTAAATCATCAAATTGTTCATTGATGTATATCAATCTCTAAAGAGAATCCATACATATATTATAAATGATAAAGTACTTCTATCTATTACGTCATCACGGTTAAACCGCTTAAATGGTTTCACCTTGAACCTTGAGGGAGGATAATAGTTATATTTTTAAAAATCTCTTCTTGTTCTTAGTTTTATATTCATTAGAAACTATATTACTTTTAATATATAAATTATTTAAAATTAACTATAAAACATCGATTATAATAAAGCTTTAATATTCAAAAATATTTTACACTACTATATATAAGGTTTAATAATGTATTCATGATTTAATGGCAATTCACTAATCTAGAAAAGACTAAGAATAATCGTGTGTTTTTTATTGAAATTAAATACTAAAAGGACAGCCGTGCTCGTAAACGTACATCTTTAGAGCCTTTAACCAGTGGCTCAACATCAAGGTCACTGCTGGGCAGCTGTAAACAAAATCCAGTTAGACTTACAATAGAAAAACTATCACTAGAAGATAAAACTAAAACTGTTCAATGTATCAAACTAAATCTACTTTTATAACCCATTATTTCATAATCGTATTAGATAATGTCGTAAAGTTAGTGTAAAAAATAATGGTTTTGTCAGAAAAACCGTTTAGAAGGGCCACTGAATTGCTGTGCCTAGGGGCCTGTATTAGGTTTATTCCGACCGTCGCGTCGTTTATATAACTATCGATTTACGAACAAAATAACCATTGGAAATGACTTTATTGTGGTTATGCTTTTATAATATCAAATGTTATTTTACAATATTATCAAAAACACACATATAATATTATATAAGTTTAAATAAATATCCGTTATGTAATTTTTTAGTATAAGCAAACTTAATATTGGAAGGGATTTACTTAAAACGAAATCCAAAAAGTTGAAGAATCTATTGGATTGTTGAGTTCAGATAACGTTGTCTATCCTTGGCTTAAATTCTGATCGTGGTGATTCAAGATAAGGGATAGCTATACCGATCTCTCTCGTGGTACCGTTGCAGTACTATCGCTAAATTATCGCTCACGTTTCGCTACCGCTGGCGCCCTTTTAATACGGTTCACTTGAATAACGACGTTTTTAAAATCTATCACAACGATATGAGAGGATCTATTTAATCTACAAATATTATAAATGCCGGTATGTTTGTTTGTCTTGTTTTAAAATTATAATGGAACCGATCGACTTAATTTTTGCATTCAGATAGTTTATAGGCTGAGTAGTGACATAAAAATTTTTTTCTGACGGCAATTTTTCAATGTTTTAACGCCCGTGCCTCGCAAAGCACGTCAAGCTGTTATATGTAAAGAGAAAGAGAGTTGAGATTGTTTTTTTGAACGGCAAATGGAAATATAAAGACCAAATAATTTGAAAACATATTAATAGGCGGAGCAATAAAGTTTAAATCGTGTGACACCACGCGAAATATCTAGTATAAGTAAGATACATGAATCATATCAACTTCCGAAAAAATCCCTTAGCTAATCAATTTTATACGAATCGAAGCAGCTTTGCATTATGACGTCATTTATATAATCCTAATTATAAATAGTATAATTAAGATCGTGATACCATATGCCTCGGTTATGGAGGTTATTTTGAGGTCGATACAGGTTATCTAACATCTTTTAGCTTCTGCTTTACCTCGTCGCGTTCTTAGTAATTGCTTCTCACACGTGCAGATTTCCCACGATTAATATTTCAGTGTCAAGTGTTGATCGTATCAATGACTGTTGTGTGTGCATTATGTATTACTAAAAATATTTCATGTATACTATAAGTACGATCATTTATGTATCTTATAAATTATTATTAGGTAGTTACATAAAAGTAGAATTGTCTTTATTTACACATACAATACAAGTTAAGTTTTTGTTGAGTTTATTTTCTCGTGTCGATTTATATACTATTGTAAGCTATGTAAGCTATCTCATCCTTTAAATATAAATATAAGCCTAGTGGATTGGATTCCAGCGAAGAACATAGGATCTACATTATGTTCTTTATTTAACTTCTTCTATTCGCTTTACTGGATCGTAAAACGCATTACTGCTTGGTGCTAAATAACTGGTTAATGGATGGTATACACTGTACTTTAACCCTATTTAACATTTTCTCTATTAACGTAAGTATGATTTAATAATAAACGGTATTCATATTACACATAAGATTTACAGTCCAATTATGCATTGCATGCAT
Organism: Nymphalis urticae; assembly: GCA_905147175.2. Lineage (NCBI taxonomy): Eukaryota > Metazoa > Arthropoda > Insecta > Lepidoptera > Nymphalidae > Nymphalis > Nymphalis urticae. Next base: position 4,829,506 of record LR989995.1, on the reverse strand, counting down.
GAGTTCAAATAAAATTCGATAAAGAGGTCGATTGTGGAATAGGATATTTTCGGAATTATTATTTCAATTAAAATATAATCAGAGAATGTTAAATATATTGTTATTCGAATATCTTTACCATAACATATTGAGCCAATTATCGTTACACTGTGGTGTAATTGCGGTCGAGCAATTCTTGATAGGTTTTCAGTGCTCGTTAAAATTGGCCGGTGCTAACACCGTTACAGAAACGGTGAAATCAGCTCCGTATTGTTTATCGATAAAAGTAATAAATCTAAAGTAATAACGCCATTATTCTATTGTTGCGCTCAGTAAGAGTTGACGTTAATTTTGTTCAGTGGGATATCGTGTAGTACATGCTGTATCTGATCATTTGTTATCAAGTGAAGTAAAGGCTCTCTTGAAAGTAATATGTTCGGTTTGTTTACGTTAATGTTTAAATTGACTCGAACAAATGAAACGGTAAAAGATTTATGATATATAAATAAAACGCACGAATTGCAAAAGCGATCTTAGCGTTTTGAATCGTTTTTCGATTTGGACACTTTATTTTCACATATCGTGAACATAGAGTATTTAAAAAATGTATACATTGTTTTTAACTTGTGCAAAGCTAATAGCAACATCTCAATTGATATATTTAGAGACGAAATGGTTAAAGAGTTTTTAAACTATTAATTAGTTCCTATTTTAATTTATTGTGGACCACTATGTAACATTTCTTTTTCTTTTTTTTAATGATTTTTGAGCATAATTTATTATGCTCGATGTGGTCTCCTATAATTAAATCAGCACACATATTTTAAAGAATTATTCCACGATGTAATGTACTCGTAAGTGTATATTTTTTCGTAAGTGTATTTTCTTTGTAGATCCTAAATAAATAAATAAATAAATAGTTAGCAATCATAACGTATGTTGTGACATAATTAAAGCGGAGACGGAAACAAATCTATAGTGAATGCTATAACGGAAGCGAAACCAGAAACAGCATCACTACATTATAAAGGAAGAGTCCATTACATTTTTTGTTAGACTGAAGAGAATGACAAAATTCGAATGAATTCCTATAATTACTAGACAAATTGTAACGGTAAAAGAATCGACCACGTGCATTGTAAAAACAAAAACTTCTTATTGCCAAAATCTTCCGTTATAACCCTATTATAAATGCAGAAGCAATAATTATTAAGTGATTTAATAGATTAGTAAAATCTATAGATAAGTATCCAAAAATATCTCCATACTAAGTTTATCAGTTGACATCCATAACAGCAACACATTGTTTGATAAATAATTTCCATGAAGGTGATCGAACCAGCTATTGTTACTGCAAATATCAGTCAGTCGATAAAAGTAGACGTTAATGCGAGAAATTCTAGCCTAATACAAATAAACCCAATATTATTTGTAAATTTTACTGTTAGCATATTAATTATGTAATTTTGTGATTCGGTTACACCACCTTGTTGACAATTTGTACCTCCACTGTTTTGAAACTTCGAAATCCTAGACCTAGCCGTAATTGCAAGTTGCGTCATCCGAGAAAAACTTTCGCGCGGTCAATAATTCCAAGTTAGTACACAAAGAATCCGATACAAATAAATCTCTGATTAGTTAAAAGTACAATTGGTTATAAAAACTTTGACTATTTATCTATTGAGATTTTAAGTTACAAGAAATAAGTGTTTAGTAATTTTAAGTGAAAGTTTTAATGAATGTTTATTTTATAAAAAAGTATTCGTTTTTAATAAATTTGTGCCCTAAATTTAATTCACGTCAAAAAAAGGATATTTTTTTTGGTAATTTCTAATTTTTGACTGTCAGCTTTAGTATCAGTAATTATCAGGAAAAAATGTAATATATGTATTAACATGTTTATTTGTTTGGGCTCTTGATAAAACGAAATACACTGTTCGATTGAAGTTGTAGACAGAGAAGAAATCAATAAGTCAGGAAATTAACTTTTATTATTATATTATTTAAATTACTATCCAAAATTTAACTAAAATTGAGATGAAATGCTGAAACGAAGTGGTGATTTTAATCAAAGGTCAGATTAACGTCGAGAGTTTCATATTAAACTGTGAATATGAAGAGAATACTAATACTATATACGCAAATGTTTCTGAAGATGGATGAATGGATCTCTATTAGTCTTTCACGCAAAAACTACTATATATCTTAAACTGTGCCTCTTCACACGCGGGTGGAAGCTAGTTTTGTTATATATCGCGGTAGTAGGATTTTGTTCAAACCCGTCTGGGTAGGTACCACATGTTTGTTCTATCACAAAACACCAACCCTTTGAATTGCTGTCTATTGGTATGAAGAGTGAATAAGTCATGCTGTAAACGCATCTTTATCTCATGATTATTGACGCATTACCGTTATATGGAATCGTGTGTATATATTTATTTCTATTAACTTTCAGTTGTTCCTTTCAGGAACAAAGCCAGGAGACATATAGACAAAAAAATCGATTTTCAAAATCATCAAATAAGATCAAATAGATACAATTGTTTCATAACTAAGTAATTGGTATTAAATTGCCTGCGAATTGTTCCAATTAGTGACCATGTACCGTGAAATTTGCATAATAAAAAATATATTAATAATATCTAGTGGAAAGCTTCGTTACGAAACTCGGTATTAATAATCAGATCAGTCTTTAGAATTAATAGTGGCATTAATTTTGAGTCTAATACATTTTAGTTGTAACGGCTTATCTTAATTTCTCCTATTTTCGATATTGAAAATACAGCCAGTCCGTTTGCTTATAATTACTTTCTTATTTCATAGATAATATTGTTTGATAGTGGTCTCATTATTAGTACAAACAGAAATAGAGCAATTTTATTTAATGAAACTGGTACCAGCAAATCACATGTGAGGAAAATTAATAAAACATTACAATATTATGTATACAATATTACAATACACTAAAATCAATATAGTAACAGCCTGTGAATCTCCCACTGCTGGGCTAAGGCCTCCTCTTCTTTTTGAGGAGAAGGCTTTGAGCTTATTCTACCACGCATCCTCCAATGCTGGTTGGTGAAATACACATGTGGCAGAATTTCAGTGAAATTAGGCACATGCAGGTTTCCTCACGATGTTTTCCTTCACCGTCAAGCACGAGATGAATTATAAACTCGGGTTTGAACCTACGATCATTAAGATTCACCCGTTCTAACCACTGGGCCATCTCGGCTTTTATCAATATAATAGATATTATTTTACCAAACTTTATGATATTATTGTACGAAACTTTATTATAAATTTTGTTAAAATGACATATAAAATGTTTCTAATATCTAAATAGAATAATAAACGCATTATATTCAACTGTCAACAACACGTTTAAATAAAACGTGTCTGAACAAGACTCGCACGTATTCACACGTTCGTTGTGTAAAATCGTGTTCAGAAGGACCCGTTTAACCTATTTATATTATCACGTAGATAATGCACGTATGTTTATTTGAGATTTTAAGTTCCTACTCATCTCAATATTGAATACCTACTCAAACATGTATTACATTTCATAATGTGGAATCAACTGGTAAGAGATTATTATGGAGTGTGAGTAATAATGTTCTGTTACAGATTTATTAATTGCTTTAAAATATTATGACCGTTGTTTAGCGATAATTTGTTAAACAATGCGTTGTCTTCTTTCGAATGTCAATTCAATAATGACAGAACGAGAGGAATCAGTGAAACTAGTCGCTAAGCTTCGTTTATAAGTAAGGCCGTTAGTATTAGTTCTGCCTTCGATTATATGCTTTAAGAAATAATTATTTCAAATATTTCACAAAAAAAAACGAAACGTTTTAACAAAAATGTTTTTCATCAAAAACATCTCTGTATCACAATAAGTCTGGTCTAAAAAATTAAAATTTAATAAAAAAAAACAACAATTATGATATGTAATCGCACTGAATGCATGTGTACTTAAGTTGAGGAAAAACATTAACTAATAAGTTAAACCAGACCTTTTTATATTTTGTTGCTACGTAAAAAAATATTAAACACAAAATTTCTTAAGTATTAATTCAATATTCTTTCAGCAAGTTCTATGCACTGCTAGTGACTTAAAAAGTGTTGTTTACAATAACGTAATACTTTTAAAATCGATTAATCGATTCTAATTTCGCACTTCGTTTGTCTCATGAGACAAGGATTGCGTGACTGAGCCAGGTGCAATGAGACAGAAAATAAACTTCATAATATTATGCAATACACAAGTCTAAATTATTGAGTAATTTTTAAAACATGCAGTTTACCTCTGCAAGAAAATAAGTTATTATTATAACACCATATAATTCTGAGAAATGCATCTGTGGGGTATTTTTAAGACATTTATTTTAAACGGCGCGAAATTATCTTACTATATTTTTGTACCGATATTTTTGAAACAATTACTTTTACAAATTGACAATGTATTTAAACTGCATTGTAGGATTTTAAATGAACTCAAACCGAAGCCAGATGACGAAGTCTTTGAAGATGACGTTTCTCTTATAGATGTAAACTTATGATCTTTCTTATAAACGTTGCTTAGCGAGTGATTAATTAAACGATGCTGTCTTTTTCTTTCTAATGTTAAATAAATCATGACAGAAAGAGTGAAATCAGAATCTAACGGCCTTACTTATTAATTGTACTTAGCGGGAGATTAGTTAAACAATGCTGTCTTCTTTCGAATGTCAATTCAATAATGGGAGAAAGAGCGAAATCGATGTTGTATTATAAGTCAGGCCGTTTGTTTTTAGTTAAACCGAATCACTATAATGTGATGCAGAAATGAAAGTTTTACATTGAAAATAATTAATATTTAACTGTTGCAATAAACACATTCTCTTACATTCTCTATAAAATAGTAACATATTAAAAAAGAGAAGATTTTCGACTGTCGGTTTGTTTTAATAAATGATCATTATTAAATTTAGGATAAGGTTGAGTCACTATTAAACTCATCAAAAATAATGAGATGAATTAGAATGATAAATCGAACTTCTTACTTTAAAGCAATAATATTATTTATATTCATTTTAACATGTATGAATAAAACAAAGTTTAAAAGCTTCTTAAGAAGATTGTAAGCTTATTGCGACGCCCTGCTCCAATGCGGTTTGAGCGATTAATCTGACGCATGTATAAATCTTCACGATGTTTTCCTTCACCGCTGAACATGAGATAAATATTAAATATAAATTGCACTTATAAAAACTCCTCCTGCTTGCCCTTACTTGATTTCGCGATCTTAGGATAAGATTACTGGTTCCGATTTTGGGTAAGTTCTTGGCACTACCAATTATTACTTATTACCTAGACAACGATTCTATCGAAGAATATCAACATATTGTATTGATATTTGCTGTTTCGGTTTGTATGACGAGTCAGTGTAATTACAGGCACAAGAGATATCTGACAATCAAATACTCTTTACTGATCACCACATATAACACAAACAAAAAAGTACAGCAATATAGTTCATATTTGCAATGCACTGAACATGCGCTGCTATTTGCTTTGCTCAATTCAGTTGCTCGCCTGAATTCCTGTTTTAATTAAAAAATATATGTGTAAAACATCAACATTCTCATCGTTTAAACAATTGAAAGTAGAAGTAGATATTCAATTGTTACATTATTTTAAATGTTAGAAATGCAGACAAACAATTCGTTTATCTGATGGTCAGCGTTCATATCTGCCTAACACAGTGGAATTATAAAAGGCAGCCATTCTTTTGCAAATGCGCTTTGAAGTAAGTGTTATCATATGTAATAATCTCATGCCTCTTACTACTGGTATAATTCGAATATGTTGTTTTAATAGTGTATAGTATTTACCAGCTTGGTGAACGTACATCTGGTCAGTTGGTTGTAATTACAAGAAATTCTACCACGATTGTGAGCAAATCATTAACGGTTTTTATGATTTTTTACTGGCGTAATCTGTATAATAGTTATACCATTAACCAGCAGCTTAGCCCGCATGTTTGGGGAAGAGTTAAGTACAAAAAAAGTTCCTATTTTGGGTTGGGTTTCAAGCTGCTTTATAAAAATTTCATCAAAATCGGTACAATGGCTTAGTCGTTAAAGCATAACAGATATATAGACAGAGTTACTTTAACATTTACAATATCAATATAGATTAAAGATTTAATTATTTGCGTATGACGTCACGTTAAATCGGTCAATCCTCAGCACGACACTCACGCGCAGCCAGTTCCAAACACTAACGAGACGAGTGAGTTACTTACGGTTATGCGATTTGCGTGATATGTAATGTTCCGCGATAAAAGCATCTTGTAATTTTGCATAAAGATGTCCCGTTACAGTTGTATGCTGTAATCGTTCGTGTTAAATTAGATTCTATTAGAGACTAGATTTGTATGACGATAAAGGTCGTTCCCAAGATATTATGACCTGTAATTTATTCATAGAGATAGATATATTTCAATTCAAACTCCACATAACATCAATTTTGTATTTCGCATCGTATTCACATTCATATTCACGTTAGACATTCCGACTAACGTGACATTTTATTGACATGACATGTCCTTGATTACTTTCTTACGATTTTATTAAATGTTTGGAAATATAAGATGAAACGAATTTTAAAACTAATTATTGCCTGCCAGTGTAATGTCGGTTGTATTTAAAATTTTTTTTTTTTTTAACTTAAATAAAAATAAAATAAACAAATGTAATTTAAAGTGTTACATTTACAATAATGCTAATTTAAAATTATCTTTATACAACGTTAATATGAAGTTAAACTAAAAAAAATATTTTTAAAATTATAAAATATGTTCAATTCATTATATTCTAATTAATTTAAAAAAAATGTCTGGTAATTTATATTTTTATTAAATTTTGTAAACTGACAATTCACAGTGCTTACAAAACCCTACACATATTATATTTAAAAAAAAAAAACAAATAAAGTTAAAAATGACAAAATAAAAAGGACTTATGATGGCATTTCCAATGTACAGCGTCTGGCAGGCCTAGTCTTTGTATATGATAATGGCTATTGTGATTATTCGTTACTTATCATACAGCTTTGAATATCGTAAGCGCATATCGTTATAATCAATTTATCTAATGAATCAATTTCGAATGTTCCTGGTGGCCTTTTATGTCGAGATAACTTGTATTATATTAGTGACAATTGAATTAATTAATGGCTTACTCGCTTGTTATCAATACAAGGGATAATGGAATTTTACTTTAAAAATATGTAAACTAATTAGTTTACTGCGTCATCAAATATCAATGAATACAGATCATAAATAGGAATGTCAAATGCCTTACTTTCTCAAAAACTTTTTTTCCGCTTGTAAAGTGCAATGATGCGTTTCCCCCACATGAGGTGGGTGGAAGGTATGTGGGACTCGTCGAAGGCACCGGAATACCCACTAAAAAACCAGCGGTACCCACTCCGTCTTTTCGGGCGACGTCACGGGATCCTGACTACTTTTTCAGAGACTATAACCTAACCTAACCTTTTAATCAATGAGAATTTTATTAAATAAAATAAAATTAATTATCATGAATTATTTTAAAGTGTTAACTATATAGTATAATTATTCGCTTCGGATATAATTGGTTTGTAGTTATCGAACTCACATAAATAAAATCTGTTATAATGTAATTCCTAAATTGGATCCTAATAAATTAATTAATAAAAAGTCTAAAATTATGATAAAACATTTTGAAGCTATTGACGGAATCGTTTTTATAAGACTGTAAAGACGATATCATGTAAACCAGTTTTAACTGAAATTTAAAACTCGAATACTCAATAGCATCTTTATTTAATATAGAATGACGGAAATTCAATAACTCATCACAAATGTAAATTTTGAAATAAGAGTCATTGAAAATCATTTCTATCGCGAATGAATCATGCGTTAGATACACAATCGGCCACAATTCGTAGTTACTCCCATTCAACTGGTACAATCCTCTAGATTTCCGAGAAATGACAAAGTGGACACTTGCTTGTTGTTAAGGCGTAGGTTGGTAATAACATAAATAGTAATATATATTTTCTTATTAATTATGTGCCTTAAATTAAACTTTATTTAAGGGACAAATGAAAGTGATAGGTACCTATTCATTAATGATCTTTATTGATATCTATACAAAGAAAAGTCAATACATTTCTTTTAACTAAAGGTTTTCTTACATTGGGACTAGATTATATCAACTGTTTTTAGTTCGAACTCCTTTTAAGCTTTTGTTGTGGCGTGTAGTGACAACGGCATAGAATCGCTTTTATGCATTTAAATCAAAGTATTTATATTTGATCGTAGAATAATCGTTAAACGTTTGCACTGAAGTCTTCCATTAGTAGTTTAGTGTACATATGTACACATGTATATCAGCATTGCCATTCGAAGAACTCACATCATTACTCACCCGTGAAATATTGACAACCGACTAATGGTGATATACTATTTTGATGAGTGAATTCTTGAAATGTTGTAATTATTATGGTCAATGTTGCATATCATATTCCTGACATTTCAGGACCGTTATCTGCGGTAAGTTTCGAGTTTGTTCTTATAGTATAGGTAAGCCTACAGGAACTTATAATAGATTATAAAGGTTGGCTTCTTGGTGTAATTAGCATGTATGTAATATCTAACGTTAAGACAACCAAGGTGATCATCAGAGCCAACGTCCCGGTATCATTAAATTGAATTCATCTTATCCTCTATTAAAACGGCGACTGAAGAAGATCAGCCAGGAAGGGATCGATCGTTTAAATACCCCTTGCGAGTTATGTTGGCTTTAGTTCCCGCCTACGTAATACCGCTTCTATAAATTGCGATTTGTTATGCAGAGCGGCGACAGAGTCGGCAGGTGGCCTTTTTACCGACCAACCAGAGAACTTTGTCCGTGTACCCAGACATTTTTATTTAGCTTCCTCACCAATACATCTTTTTAAGGCGTACAAAATAAACACTTATCCGTAAATCTTTGTTGGAGCTCCATTGCAATAAACCTCAATGGAACTGGGTATACGATCTACGTTAAAAAAAAAAACTTGTAAGAATTATACGGATGACATGGGTTCGAGAAAAAAACATCGTGCGTGCAATGGAAGCTGACACTTCAATATGCGACTCGTTCGCCATGGACTACGATAAAAACCAGCCATAGTCTTGTCAATCGACCTCTTTTTCACAGGCTCCCATATTTATTGATGTTTTCAAAGCGACCGATATAAATTTATTAGATCGTTTGTCTTCGACCAATAGAAACTGGTTCAGAATATCGTTCGACTTATAAACTAAATAATCTAGTTTATTTATTGGTTATTTATTCGTCTATTGGTGGTGGTACGTGGGCGTGGCTCATTCCCACTGAAGTACAGAAAAGGTACCATTTTGTAAGTAATGTCGATACCTGTCACTAGTTACTTTGCTACCTCCTACTTGTTACAGCAATATCTCTTGCTTCGAAGCTAAGTAAGAGCTTATTTAGAATTTATTGACAAATCTTAGTGAATGCTTTACACTCATGAATAAACAGGAAAATATTTCAAACAATAATAAAATAAATGCTTATGTTTTTCAGTTGCTGATCGTATTTTTATTATTGATGTCGTGTAAACATCGTTGTTTGACATTGTTCCGGATTCATATGCTGATTAAATTCTATTGTGTGTTCGTGTCATTATTAGCATACACTTAAACAATGCTAGTCTCTTAAGATTGTTAGTAAACATTCTAATTGATTCAGTATTAAGATATTCGACTTAAAGAAGCTCATGCCATTTCCATAATATTATTCTGTATAGAGAAGTCGTGTAGTTAGTATTCGTTGATTTTCAGGATTGATAGATTTAATTATAAACTGAGTTCTGTTTTCTTAATAGAATCTACATTCCGAAACTGTAGACAAAAGTGCAAAAGCCTAGTATATTTTGCTTTTGAATGATCGTCATCTTGTTGTGCACCTCAAGGTTTGTCATACCTCCATAGAATAATATTTTTACTATGAGTAATATAATTTAAAAAAGAAGACGTTGCTTACTCTCAGCTAATATTGGCGATAGCGAACTTTATTTTCATAGATCAGTATTACTAAACATTTGAATCTGAATTCAATTTCAGTTATATCGAATACACAATCAGAATATTGCATCATTCCCGTTATTACGAGTTCTTTGCTACATTTTAGAAGACATGTAATCGCTTCTCGTTACATTTCTAAGTTACGGAATATTAGTAACAAGACAGTTCAACGTCTGAATGGTTAACCGTAAATGATTACGGCAGTCACTTCTGTATTCTCAATGAGAAGCCTAAATACATATATTTGTTTGTTACTTCAGTAAACGAGCTTTGCTTAATCAGCTCTGAAATTGTTTTAGTCGACTATTGCTTGTACTAAAACTTTATTTCAAAATCAATGGTGAAATCGCTGTAAGAAATTGGATATCGGATCTTAATGATAATATATTTAAAATACTTCTTATATTTTGTATTCATTCTTCGTTGTATATTTTTTCGTTGTTCTAAAAATTTCAGTCTTGAGACTTTCCTGTTTTTTGATGTACTTCTTTCGTCTTGCAAATTTTTAGTACAAATGTCATTTTGACTTCAAGATTATGTCGCCCCAGGTCTGGTTGAATATTGTGGCACTAACCTATAAACAGTAATAAAATATACCAGGCCAGATGATAAACCATCGAGATTACAACATAAATATTTAAAAAAAAACTTAGTATACTTGTTTGTACAGTCACCAGCACTGGCTCACTTGTCTTTGCAACCGGAACATAAAAAGTATTGGTGTTTGGCGGTAGAATACCATATATCGAGACAGACTCGCACTAAATCCTACCACTAAATAAAGGGTTAAAGTGGTTCAAAATTCAATTTTAAGATTTGCTAAACAGTAAAAGGTAAAATTAATAAAACATTTTAAATATTTATTATACTTTGCTACATAATATTTAATCAAATCTTACATGATTGCTTTAATGTAATTGAAAACGATTTTATTACACATTTTAATGAACTATTAATTCAAAGGTGTTCATTTGATAATTCGTAATTGACGTTCGTTTCAAATGGCACTCGAAACTGTAGCACTTAACCTTCTCTTTAATATAAGGCATCTATTAAATAATTGAATTCAGTAATTGTTAACATTACATGAACTACAATTTAATTGCACGATAAGGAAATCACCGATGAACACATTACACATTATATTAAAAGAATGAAGAGATCAAAATTTAACAGAAGTATGCCAAGGCATATTGAAAGAAGTGAACGATATTATTATACCTATATAGGTGACACTAACTTTTGAGTTTGTTTAGGAGGTGTTCTTACTCGAAAACCACTCGAAAGCCATTTTTCTGTACCTGAAATGTGTTAGTTCGTGTCGGGTTTGAGTTGCAATTATGATTGCGTACAAACTTGTGCGTTATAATATTGGCTAGTTTATCTTGAGATATATAAGAGATAGCCAGAATAAGAGATCATCATCAGTGTGACAAAGTTATATCAATCAGGTTACATACATTATGAACTTACTCAGGTCGCTTAGTATAAATTTTTTATTTTTTCAAATATTTTTTTTTGTATTTTTTTAATATATTTTTTGTTGCTCTAACGCGCGTTGTCAAATCGTGTATTGAAAATTCTTATTCCCATTTCCTTCGCTTATGAATAAGCAGATAAAGTTGTCGTTTTGTGTCAGCGCTTACTTAAGTAAGCTTGGCACGTTCTGTTATTGTTCTTTGTGTTTACAATACGTCTTCATAATGCGAATGTATGCAAATCGTAAAACAAAGGAATCGTAAATAATCTTAAGTAAAATTTTACTTGAAGCTACCAACACTGTCTACCATTGAAAATAAATGGGATCAATTAAAGATATATAAAATGGGTATACAGTACGTTTGTTTTCAATCCAACGTTATAGGTTTTAGAATAACGTTGTTTCTCTCAAAACAAAAATAATTTGAGTTATAAAGAGACAGAGAAATTAATTCTGACTTTGGAGTAAATGTTTTATAGAAAAATATAATCTAAAACTCGGTTATTTATGTAATATAAATTATAATGAAAGAATATTTTTTCCCCGCGAATAAGCTTCGCGCTTGATTGTACTTAAGACTTTTAACGAGAAAAAAATGGAAATAAGTTTAAAGGTGGTAGGGCTTTGTGCAAGCTCGTCTGGGTAGGTACCACCCACTCATCAGATATTTTACCTCAAAACAGCAGTACTTGATATTGTTGTGTTCCGGTTAGAAGGGTGAGTGAGCCAGTGTAATTACAGACACAAGGGACATAACATCTGAGTTCCCAAGGTTGGTTTCGCATTGGTGATGTAAGCGATGGTTAACATATCTTTCAATACCAATGTCTAAGGGCGTTGGTGACCACTTACCATCAGGTGGCCCATATGCTCGTCCGTCTTCCTTTTCTATAAAAAAAGTCTTGTCAATTGAAGTGAAAATTGTACGCACTAGTAGTTTATTGTAACAGAAAAACGTTGAGACAAAACGAATAGAAAAACCTAAAAATATAAACTATCGCCCATTCCGTTTCACAGCGCAATTGTAGCAAATTATCCGACTTAAGTGTCTCTATTTTTTGCTTGCAAATGTGATTTGGTAGAAGGCGCGTGACTTTTGTAACCGCGACATTATCGTGACGGACCAAAAGATACCGACCTCGCCTTTGAACCAAAGAAATAATAGGCAATTCACTATTGAAAACGAAATCGAAACCACTTTCGTGTCGAGTTCAAGTTTCATTTTAACTTCATAAACAACCTTCAGTTACAGGTATATTTTACTTAAAGTAATAATACAATCAATAATAATTAGGTTTATTCAAATGCGTACTTTCGAGAAACTTAACGAGAAATGTTCGAAAACAACGCGACATAAAACTGATCACCAACTTTCCAAAAATAGCCAAGCACGCAGCTTACCACTTACAATTTCGTTTAAAGATTGTAATTTGATACCATTACCTACTTTTAAGCTTGCTTAAATCCCCGAGGCTATCAACGTGTTAGTTTCATTTAAATGATCGGACAATTACGAGTAATCTGTTACACAAAGTCATAAAAATATTAGGCATATTAGCAGTACTACCTTGGTGGTCTAGTGGGTAGCATATAAGGCATTACAGTCACCAGGACTGTGTTGTAATTTCTGGTCGTGTCAATAAATGTTATTTGATTTTTCCGTCACGAAATTCTTAGTTTCAGACTGAAGTTAGAAAGTTGGTTGCGATACAATTCCGTGCCTCAGAAAGCACGTGAAGCCATTACTCTTAGAGCATGATCTCTCTCCGGTCGGATTACCGTACTATTGGACTTTGAGAGTGTATGCACTGTACACTATTATAATATCAAACAAACTATTAGCTAGTTCTTGAGATCAACTGCCTTTTTCGAAATTTACTCACATTAAGGCCATTATGAATGTTTAACAAATGCAATCCCGATATTCAATTTGAATTCCGATAATTTCAAGACTGCAATTGCTTACGGCATTCAGGTATTTAGACAAGGCTCCAATATTTATTATAAACTCATTTTGATCATATAATCATAGTTTGCAAATATATGGTTGGTTCTCAATGTAAATGAGAACGATAACTGTAATATGTGTTTAGTCAAAGACATTATTTCCATAGTTAATGAAAAAAAACAGTTGTAGAAATATTATGTGATATTATAATCATCTAATGAAAATCAGCGTTCAATATTATCGCTGATCATAAAACAGCATACAGTTAAACTAACCACCAGTAAGGAAATTAGAAATTCTGTTGAATGTACAGCCCCGAAGCAATTACTTCGAAGTATTTTATAAGAGAAGGCATTTAATTGATTTACTCGCGAACGGCTTTAATATTAATGAAACTATATTTGCATTATTTATTAGACGCGAACATATAGCAGAGCTCATGTTATCTAAGGAGATACATGGGTATAAATGATTCTAGCCTACGTGATGCCTGTCTTACTCGTTCATAACGGGATCGCTCATTACATCATGAACAGGTATTGAAAGATATCCGACAACATGATATATTATCCATTTCTAATGATTTCGTTCACAATTGCCTTAAAATAAAATTATGACTATCATTATTTACTCTAGAAATAATAAAATGTTTGTTTGATTAATATAATTGTTATTTGTTTTAATATTTACTTCATTTATATATGCTTTGTTAAATGTTAAGTAAATTTAATACTTTTAAAGTTTTAATGCAGCACGATGTTTTAACCCATTCACCGATGTCTATCAATAACTATTCCTTTTCACGGATCCAGCTCCAAAGACCCCGCTAACATCGTGACAACGTTGTCCCGATAACGGAGATGCCGGGACCTTGCTAGATTAAACCGAACAGCGCTTCACGTGCCATCCTTTACAGGCTGTCGTAAGATTATTTCTCTTTAAAGGTAAATGTTTCAAGAGTTAAACGTAGTAAAGGTATAAATATAGTCCGAAAAGTTCTGTGTTTCAATGATGATGATATTGATAATGTTATAACTATTTCTATTAAGGCTTAATTTTACTTAATGGGATTTTCACAAATCATTAACTTTTTTGGTATCTAAATGTTTATAGAAATTAACAAATAAATAATGCAATGAAAAGGAATTTGTTTTCTAAAACTTAAATGTTTGTTACCGATAAAATATATCAACATCGAATCCTTATAGTTTTCCCAACAATGATACGAATGCCTCTTTGATTTTCTATTGCTTTTAAATGTCACTAGGACCCGAGTCGTCGTGTTAAACAGAAAGCGATGAGAAAGGTCTTCCTATCTGAGATGACATTTGCTATGTTTTATTGCATCAAAAGCATTATTGCTAATACAAAAATTACAGTACGTTTGCAACTTATGACCCAACATATGAACAATTTTGTTATTCATATATACATCATATTTTATCTATCATGGCAAGTTTATTTCTGTAATTTGACATATTGTAACATTTTGCTTGACAATCGTACTTTAGATGACTGTGCTTTGATGTTATCACGTATTATGTAAGGGACCGCAGATACGAGTCCGACTCAAAAGATTTAATGAGCATCATACAAAGCCAATACGATTATAAAGTATCCAGTATTTATGTCTCCGTATTAACCATTCGTTTATATTACGCTGCCTTATTCAGTTGAGGTAAATAATGATAATTACGCTCAATGCTAGCTTAAGTATACGCAGTTGTAACCTGAAGATCGGGGTCATCAAACGAATGACAAATTGCTTCATATAATTTGTCAATTATTACGGTGTTAATTAATTCATGGTTTAGTAATTACTTTTCAATCAATTGGTGTTATATTTGTCGGTGTTCAAAGGGCAGTTCGATCCAACGCAACACGTGTTTCGATAAAAAGTGAGCGGACGCGTTTCGATCAGGTTTTCGGTTGATATGTCTTTTTTTATCTCTACCAGTCTTAACTTCGTTTATGCAATCTGAACTGAACGCAGTTACAAATTGCATTTAATTATAAAATATAGTTCACGTAATTGTATTTGTTAAGTGCGATTTTATTTGAGCTCGTTTATGTTAATTATGTTGACATTACAATTGATTGTAAAGTAATCGGTTTTGTTTGATATTTGAGAGATTTATTATACTATTTATTCATTTGTTCTATAAGCTCTAGCAGACGTTGCAACTAAAATTTGGAAACAACTCATTATTCTCTTGGGATTTTAATATATAATAGGATATTAAAAATGTAATAGTAATCACTATAAACTAATTTTTGTTACACTATGCTACCAATGACCAAACTATCGCGCATTTTAAATTATACGTCTCGCTATTCTATTGATTTTTAAGATCCAGATAATCCTGTGACTTTAAAATTAACTATAGGCTGTCACTTTATATAGTAAAGAATTACATTATCACTAGATTCGCTAACACGCAACGTTAATGATATTTTATTACAGACTAAGACAGACGATTGTGCTAATAAAATCGTGGGATACTAATAATGTGTTGTCAATACTTAGACGGGACCAGTATTACTTCAAGTTGTAATATATGATACAAGGTAATTACGGCAATTCGAAAGTCTATAGACACATGGATTTGATCGATTTGATGATTGATTAAAGGACCTAATAATGTTCCTCGTCTATTTGCAATGAGCATGTTACAATCATTATAAACCTATCTATAACTTCAATTATATATAATACTTGTCTACCTAGCTAGGTTACATATATATAAAAATAGTCCAGATATATAAAGTTTCACATTTTATACAATTTACACGAAACCGAAATGATGTAAACCTTATGAATCTCTACGTCTATTGCTGAAAACCGTAAGAGAAACCGTTTTGTAGTTTTTGAGTTCATCTCGTTCAAACAGACAGACTGGCAGACAGACGCGGCGGGGGGCTTTGTTTTATAGTTTGTAGTGAAACGGTTTAGATATCTAGTGCGATACGAAATATTTACATTCGGTAGGAATTAAAAATAAATTTCTTAATATTATTCTGTGTAAACAATAAAAAGTTGCGTTCTTTCCAAACATAAGAATCGTCATATGTACATAATCTTCTACTATATTTGTAAACCGTGTAATATTCACGGTAATTTTTCTTTAAACTACTCAATTTTAGAGTGTGTTCACATCTTTACTGAATAATTAAGTTGAAATAATGAAATTGCTGAAGAAATTGTTAACTGTTCAAAGTAATAAAGCTTTGAACTAGCAGCCTATGGTTTGCTACAGAGTAACATGTACTATTATTAAATTAATTTTTGTCAGCGAGTCCATCATCAAAACAGTGCGTTGAATTCCTGTTGTATTTTTTTCTGTTATATTCTATTCTTATTGTGTTAATGAAGAAAGAGAAGAAATTTTTTTTTATTTATTTTTTTTTATTTGATGTTAACGCGATACTTTATGAATGTTGTGTACACTCGAGTCGATATACATATCAGAAGTTGTTTATTTTTCTTTGAATGTTATGTATACCACCATTTAATACGTATATTGTTAGAGTGCTTATTAAATAAATACGAGTATGATCGCAATTCATATCTATGCAAAAATATATCAAGAGTACATAATATATACATAAATCCAGTCTATAAATTAACTGAATTGTTTTTAAATGTATCGTAATTATACATCAGTGTATGTAGAAGCGGTAAGACATCTAGTCTCCTATTATCACATTATTGGTAATAATGATAATTATAAGCTAGGACGTTGTGTTATTCTGTTTCCCTCTATAATTTAAATAGTTCGATGACATTGGAATGCCCGTTTACACTTTATTTACTTGACATTATAACACGTGTAAGCACGGCACATGCTATGATTTTATGACAGTATGCTAATGTAGAGTGGCATGCACAAGATTTTTAATTTGTTATGCAGAAGAAACAAAATACATATAAGGCTTCTAAGTTACTGTGAGCTTTTTTTAAATTGTTTATGCAGGGATAATAGAAAAGCTACTTAATGTTGCCCAAATTAAAATCTATAAAAATTTTAACGGTGTTTATATATACATTCAAAATAATTGAATTAGAAAATTGATCCATATATATGTATTTTTTTTATAAAATAGGAAGGCGAACAGGCATATGGGCCACCTGATGGTAAGTGGTCACCACCGCCCTTAGACATTGGCACTGTAAGAAATGTTAACCATCGCTTACATCGCCAATGCGCCACCAACCTTGGGACCTAAGATTTGATGTCCCTTGTGCCTGTAATTACACTGGCTCACTCACCCTTCAAACCGGAATACAACAAAACCAAGTACTGCTGTATTGCTGTAGAATATCTGATGAGTGGGTGGTACCTACCCAGACGAGCTTGCACAAAGCCTTACCTACCTACTACCTATTTGATAACGTTTGAAATAAACAATTCTAAAATATCACAGAATCGAATATTACCATATTTATAAATTAGCTTACAATTGCCTAATTAGGTAGATAATATAATTAAGAAAAATAATTAATAGATTTCAATAACACAGTCTCTAGCTCTGGGAAACAAAACGTTTTAAGTGCTAATCAAATAGAGATTTAGCTTCATTCTGAAATTTGTCAACCTGTCCCATTGTAAAGATTAGCAAGTTTTCATGTGTCTAGATTTACATCCTAGTTTATGCAATTCGACGATAAGTTTGTTTTATACTTCTGTGATATAACAGCCTGTTCTTATTTGTATAGTTGATTTTGGATCTTGTCACACCCATCGACCCACGCACCGTTAACGAAATTGAATACGAGATCTGAGTGCGTTATTATGTTTTCTTTCTAAACATGCATTGTCAATATCAGTATATTTTAAACAATCAGCTCCATATACTGATGTTGTAATCGTTTGTTTGATTTCTCAATAGTCTCATTTATATACATACAAATTCGTTTTGTATGTATGTATTTGTCGTGTTCGTTTTATTTTTTTAATTGTTTTCAAAAATTGTATAATTTTATAAAACCTACCTGTTTTCATGTATTTTCGGGTATAATTATTTTATTCACAAAAGTCGTTTCATGGCGTTTATAAGTGTAGGTAGGTTAGGTTGGTATTAAAAAATAACCTTTTTTTCTTCTTTAGGGTTCAAGCTGGCTTAATAAAAAAATTACCAAAATTTGTTCAGTGGAGTAGCCGTGAAAGCATAACAGACAGAAAAACAAGCACTATCGCATTTATAAATTTAGTATATATAAACTGTTTGTAAAAATCGGTTCGATTTTAATAAATATATTGCATTACTTACAGTATAGAACCACCCCAATTTCATTGGGATCGGACATTGTTAAGTTTTTATTTCAAGTGTACAATCAGGCAAAATTTTGAGTCGTCGATTTTTATATTTAAAAAAACATACATAAAAAGTACAATTCCTATATAGTTATTTCAATAGTTAGTGTTTATTTCGTAATAAATTTTGTTAAATGTACTTTTATAGATAACTAGCTAATCTAAAGAACTCCTGACGCGTCAAATTTATTTTTCTTTTAGATCAATAGATCCTGTATTTTTCCATAAGAGCATTAATTTATACGCCTATATCCTTATCTAGTCGTCGAGGTTCTTTATTGTGAAAGACTGTTGTTTTAGGTGTTTACTTTCGCATTAATAATAATTAATAGTTAACTGGTTTTTACCCGACCCAAGACTCATTAAGAGACATGGCTTATCAGTAGATTTTATCACTATCTACTAGTTTTCTTCTTGTTATATTAAAAAAAAGTTTTTATAACATAAAAATATATTCTATAACTGAGTCATTACCAACTTCTACTTGCGCTCAAATTTATCAGTTGGCATTTATGCCTTATGCAAATGACGTTTACTCCTCATATTCTATTTGGTTCATGTTTTTGCACCTGCGGCTTGCATTTTATAATCATACAAAATAAAGTTCGTAAGCCTTATTAGAGGTTAATCTTAAATGTTTAAAATTCATTAATGTAATTTGGCCTTACTCTCCAAATCTCTTAAGGAGTCTTTAAAATTAGATTTCATTATTGAATGATTTTAGCAACATATTTTGACTATAACCATCTGAAACCTTTAGCAGATTTTGTAAGATTTTCATCATTGTAACTATATTATATTTCTAATAATAATAATATTATTATTATTATATTATATTTCTAATCTTAAAATAAAAAAATGTTTTGGATTTGGACTTCAAGGTGTCCAACAGTGTCTTACAGTGTTTAAGTTTTACATTGTTGATTTTAAGTTTCAAATTGAAGATACTGCTGGATACGTAACCTTGTTTTAATTAAAATATTTTATGTGACACTAATAAGAATGACAATTAAAGTGGCATCCAATGACTTCTATTTGTGTATCTAATAAATAGAATGTGGGGAACAATGCGTTGTGTTCAAACAAATATTTAATTGGTAGCTAATTACTGAGCTGGCTCTATTGTTTTACGGCGATTCTTTCTCACAATTGCCATTGTGGCTAAACAATGTTGGGAGATGACCTCAAGACGTGACGCAACGCCTTTTTATCCGGCCAAGAAAGCATTTTGATCTTAGTGCAGTACGGGATTTTTAATTTGAAGGTGATCTTCTCTTTAGTGCATTTAGGTTTATCAGTTATACTTTTGTAAAAACTATGTTTAGCTTAAAGTATTTTCATCCGGAAGAAAGTATTTTCATCTTTGTGTCTACGGATTTTTAGTTGAATGTGACCAATTATTTGGTGAATTTAGGTACATCAGAATAAGATATTAAGAGAGCAAATACGAAAACCTATAGAATAGTTAAAAGGTTCGTTTTGCTCAAATTTTCATATGGTCTTTAATTTAAAGGCAATTCACTTTTTGGCTTTAACAAAACAATTTTCCTATTAGAATTATATTTATTATAATCATTTATTAATAATTTCTGAATTATATATATCCATATAAATTTAATTACATAGTAACCTCGGACTTTTTTAAATAACGTTTACTAATTGTAATCGATTTTTGATTTTCCTTATATGCAATTGGTTATATAGATAAAATATTATGATGATCTTCTAATAAAGTTATAATGTTTCTGTTTAATTACAGATGGAGCACTGGAAAGGATAGTATAAGGAATGCGAACAAGGGGGAATAACAATCTTTGCGTGAGTAAAATGTTATAAATCTATCTTTTAATTGCTTAGAGTTTTAGATTATGAAACATTCTGAGATGAATTAAAATTAAATACACGGTTGTAATTGTTGTAGTACGTAAGAAAAACGTAAGCATTTCGGTTTCATTGTACGCTAATTAGTTGGCATACTTTTTATCCACTATTACTCGTCTTACGAACAAGATCTGATATAATACAATGGATAGAATCGTGAATTCTAGTAGAAGGTCCTGTTTTTTTTTGCTTCGAATACGAGCATCATTGAGACTTCAAGTGCTTATAATTATTCCTGAGGAAATATATATATATATATATATATCAGATAAAATTCTGCCATATGTACGATAAGTTGTATGGGAACAACGTGGCGGAATGGGCAAAAACCTCTTAAGAGGGATCGAAAAAGTTAAATTTCCCGAGTTAACGAATTGCTACAAAAATGCTATTTGCTTATTACTTTAAAAAAAAGTGTTAACTTAATATTTAACTTTCCGTCTCATATGGATGGTATGTACAAATAACAAAAGAACAAACAGGTACAGATTGAAATTTAATATTATAATTTCTGCTTAATTTGTGACTTGCGTTAAAATTCCAGTAATGTTTTTACGTGGTAACAACTCTAAGTTATTTCTGCGAAAAATTATACCTTATGTAAGCAGTTGATGCCGAACATCACGGTTTTAAATTAATAATATTTTTTTTCATTCTCTAAGTATGTCTATTGTGTTAATTCATAACACGAAATAACTACAAAAACTCCTGATAACTGCTCAATTTAACTCAAACTTATCTGTTTTTTTTATTTTAATCCAATCATATGCAATTATAAAACTGTAAATGCGTTTGCTTATTACGAAAGTAGTACCGACCAATGAGGTTATTAAACGCGAAACTTTTTACTTAAAAGTTGTATCTCTTTATATTTTTTATCTGTCGGCAACCTATTCAGCTGTAGCTTTAAAAGTAAATACATCCTATTAGGTAGAATAATCATAAAGTATAAGAGTACGTCTAATTCCGCTTAGTTATCTTGGATGACATTTTTGTTAAACTACATGATTACTGCTGTTTTTGCTGTAGCTGTTACATTAATGAGACTAGATATATTGTGAAATTGTAAATTTTATGAAGTTGTCAACGGTACTTACTTATTTTATATGGACGTATATCGCAATCAAGTTTGCATCAAAAATTAAAAAAAAAAACACTTTTATTTCGGTTCGGGCTAAAACTTCCGACGTTTCTATTGTAGCTGCTAAAGCTATTGCTATTTCGTTCTAATGTATGTCCTTAGAAAGGGTAGCAAGTTTTATATCTTCAAATTAGATCAGTTCTGATCAGAATCAGCATCAGCCTTTATTCAGTCTTGCACGTTGATGCCTTATAGTTTAAACATGATGAAACCATATCTATCTCTTTCCACTGTATGAGTATAAAAAAGATAACATGTTTTTTATTTCTGACAATTTTGTTTAGAGAGTCGATTGACATGAAACTTTCACACAAGTATCGCTTATACTTTATGATTTATTACTTTAAAGATGGAATGTACGTGTACGATACCCTTTGTTGTTATTCTGTACTGCTGACAACTTGTAAAAAATTTTAAATGTTCGGTTTAATAGTTAAGACGTGAAAGTGTAATAAACACAACAAAATAAAGTCACTTTCGGATTTATAATGTTAGTATAGATATTATTATAATATAGTTAACGTTTGTATGATCCATAACGTCTTATTATAAAACCTACTATTAGAAAAATCTATGATCTTGTTTTAGTATGAATATTTGTAAGTTTTGATAATAAAATCGCTGTCCCATAGACTGGTTTAGTTTTAAACAAGCGGTTAATATGGAAAAAAACTCGCACGAAACCTGTTTTAAAATACAATTTCTCTAGCCGAGAAATAAATTGTTTATAAAATGAGATTGAATTATTAAATTAGGTGTGTTACAGCTGCTACGGATATCTATATGCGTGATCGACGTATGCAAATAGATTTAAGAAAATGTATCAACTTGAAAGCAATTTACTCTTACATTAAAATGATGTAATAAATAAAAAATAATAATCTATAAAATATATTATAGATAATTTGTATTAAAGGTTTTACATCATAGGCCATGATTCATGGCTGCCGCGTTTCTTTTTTTTTTAAGTATATTAATTACCGTACCTGTCATTTTTTTTATTCTGTTTCTGGCGTGTATCTACGCTAGTTGAGCGTAAAATATTCTGCTAATGTCACATATAAAAGAGATGTGACACATATGAGATCAATCGGCTTCGACTTTCTAAGTGTTTATTTATACTCTTAAAATTATATACACACGAGTATGTTTTATTTTTTAATGTCAACTTAAATTTGAATTCTATCATCTACCAGTTTTAATATATTATATTTTTAAATCAATCCATTATTTTTTTATACTTTAATTTTTTATGTGTATATTATATATGTAAAATATATATTGTATTATGTATAAATTCATAATTTATTAATTCTTAGTTCTATTTTGCACATCTGGGTTGTCCGATTAGTTGACATATTAATTTAATTATAAAGAGAAGATATTGATTTGGGGGGGGGGGGTCTTGTGCAAGCCCATAGGTCATCATATATTTTCCCCCAAACAGCAATACAAAGTATTATGATATTCCAGTACAACAAGGCACAACAAAAACTTAGTTTCCAATGTTGGTGACGCTCTGGGAAAGTAAGGAAAAACTTAATACTTCTTATAGCCAATGTCACAATTGTACGTCCGCCTACCTATTCCATAAAAAAGTGTAACTTTTTAACATTTCTCGTTCGTGTTCGGCGGTGAGATTCGAGTATGTTCTCACAGAAGAGCTCAACTGTACTTATGTTACTTACCATTTACAGATTTGCACAAAATTATATAAATTCGAAAAAGTTCTAAACTGACTGGACTACGATATTGACGGGCTTATTACAATATATGTAATAATTTAATTAGTTAAATAAATAAACAACTAATAGCGTGATATGGCTTTATGCCATATAATAATGTATAGGTATTTATCATAAATTATTTTTCACTAACAAGGAAATATTACTACATCTGTGGTTAGTTCCTGTAATAGTATATAAATTTCACAAAACTGTATACAATTACGTGTTAAGTAAATTAATACTGGCGAAGAACTAGTTCATGGAAATGCTATAAATTGCAATCGGTTACAATATTCATTAAGGTCTCTAAGCTGATCTATCTGTACTGACCGGCTAGATGAAGTGGCGTTGAATTCATTCCGTGTTCATCTCTACAGTTGATATCTATCTAGTTCTTTATTTTTTTAGTAAAATGATATTATCATTCTAGAGATTTCTTGAGAACTAAACAATTACTTAAAAATAATGTCCTTCGGACCGATTTCAGCCACGGCGGCCAATCTCAAGAGATATTAGCCAACAGGACATATGTGTACAAGTGTGTGCGCAAACACAGTCTCAGGTGCAGTCTCTATTCCATAACTCTCATAATCCGATGAGATGGCAAACCGACACGACTGGAAAGCCGCAGACTCCGGGTTGCTGTAGAAGTTTTGACAGTAAAGCCCAATAACTTTTTATTAGTCGAAAAAGTTCGAGTTCTCAGCCTTATATGTAGCCACTAGATATTAGAAAAGATAAAGATAAAGATTTATTAGAAAATATTATGTTATAAACAAATTAATAAATTATTAAAGTAAATGAAGTTCGGTTATTCTAAACAAAATTTATTTACTTTAATAACTTATTAATTTGCTTGCATTTTTCCATTTCATTCAATGTTATACACTTTACGCGATAGTATATTGTAGCGCATATGTCACTGTTATTATGTATGTACTATATAATGTCGCCCGTACTTATCTATATATGTACAATATATGTATAGTTATAGTAATTTATTCGTAAATGTTAACAAAAAATAATAAAAAATTGTAGTATTATAAGTGTAGATTTGTTAATAAGACTCGAAAGAGAAAGCTATAAGTTCTTATAATATGAAATTGTATTTTCATATTTAATAGGAAAAAAATAGTGCTGAATAATAGTTTTATTCCGAGGTATAAAACCACGATTCGATTGACCAGTTGCACCACGTAAGCGAAATATCACTTTTGTACCAAGATAAGTTCTCGTTAAGAGGTGCATGCAATGTACCGGCTTAAAATAAAATAGAACCAAGATCTAGCAATAACTGTTTCGAAAAAAAAAACACTGAGACGTGTTATAATAGGGTCTATAATTTATGACACAATAAATTTGCGTTTTAAATGAATAATGTTTAGTATTCTTTAATAGTTCGAAATAGGTGTCGTTCGATTTTGCAGTGCAGTTATCCATCATTAACTTTAGTACATTAACTTTAATATTGTTGGCTTTAACGCAGCGTAAACCTTTTAAAACCATTGTTTCTTTTGTTTATTTTAACAGTAACATGTATTAACGTAGATGAATGCTAATGGCTATGTGTTTATACAATACCATTATATGTACGACGATGATACGTAACGAGAAATAAATGCAAGTGCTTATGGGAATATTAAAATTTATATGAGCTGCTATTCCAGGTAGACTTTTAATTTGATTTGAACACCGATTGCTTCCTTGTCAAAAAAGGTTTATGTGTGCGAGTTGTTTTGTTGCAATATAACTTTTCAATACATGAACAAATTTGGGTATTAGGTATCGTTAGAATACTTACATCAGCCCGAGTGGAACTGTCATTGATGTTATGATTTTGACTTTTTTTTATTCTTCATTATTTTGTATTCTAAACAAGTATTTTTAATTGCGCGCCTCCCTAAAAATACAATATACATATTATGCAACCAATTTTTCGCGCATTCGTTTTATTGTATAAAGTTAACAAAAAAGATCGGATAAACTAGCTTAAATATATCAATAAACAATGTATGTACAACATTTAGTCATTTATATATACTATTATATGCATTACTTTGTATCATTACAAAGGCGAAAAAGACCTTTGTATCATTAGTAATGTCGCATACGATTAACCTTATTAATAATATAATATAATTAATAATATACAGTGTCATAATTATACCAACTATTATTACGGTTTCATGATATTAACACTTGTAACTGTCGACATCGTTTTACGCGATATAAATATATGTACTTATGTATTTTTTTTAATTAAAAAATATTCTATTACCTATTCCATAGTACCCTATTATCATCAGCATTTTATTTTTATTTTATGTCTAGACTTTCTTTCCTGCAGTAAGCAGAATAGCGAATCATTTCATTTTATATAACGTCGAATGTATACATTAATAGTATAGGTTATTAAGACATAACTGGATTATGAAATATTTACAAACAATTGAGATCTCACAGGATTTCTTATAAAATTATTATTTTTTGTTTAATTTTGGTTATTGATGATATAGTTATTGCAACTCTTGTGCAATAAACATTACAATAGGTGGTGCGCGAGCAGTATCGGATAATCGCTTGTAAAAAAGGCGGTAGGACTAAAAAAGACATATTTCTTCATTAATAATATTTGTAAGATTACTATATGTAAGTACCTATTTCGTAATATATATTACTAAAAGCATTTTAATTATTTGATATCGCAAATTTATTTTCATCTGTATAATTGGGTTAATTACGTATTTTATTACGATAGCTGTGAACACGTCGCAGCTATTTGATATAATATCAGCGTTAATGATTGCCATTAAAGTACAGACTGAGGTGTTACACCTTGATAAGGTTATACCGTTTTATGTCAATTGATTTTAAGCATGCAACCAAGTCTATTCGAGAAATGTATAAATGAATCTTTAAAAATACACGCAATGGTAACAAGTTATTTCAAATCGCTAATTTTTACATTACTATATCAGAACATAAATACCTTTACAAATTGCATTACTGCAATTAACAGATTTACTCAATTTCGGCTACGGCGTATTACAAAAACTCTCGACGTCCTCCTTGTAGAAGATATAAACTCTCTATTCCCTCAGTGTCATAATCAGATGTGACGTTTTGATTTCTTAGGCACGGGAGTGTTACATACTACGTTCTGTTACCCCGAATTCGTTAATCGTTTTCTTTAATAGGTTGTTATTGGTCTGACCAGATTCGATCTACTCTACTCACTCGAACAACCAATTTTATTTTACAAATCCATACGAACGAAGTCATATGGCAATGTTCGATAAGATCTTGTCTAATTAATATCACACTTATTTTGCAAGTATGGAAATCATAGCCTCCTGTTACTTTAAGTATAAATTCTGCCTAAATATTATCTACTTGAAAAAGCACTGTTCGCATTCTAATTATTAATTTATTAGGATCTCCAACAAGGAATGTACATCACAAGCTTACATTACACTAGAGTAATATGACTATCTGCGCTCCTTCATTTTTATAGGCAACCAAAGCAATAATTAAATTCAAATTAAGAACATTACGAGCTTAAACTTAAAATGATAATTTAAGAACTAAAACTAATAGACATCTTTTATAAAGTAACAAATTTGAATAAACTATAAATATAAATAGAGTTAAAAATAAATAAGTTTCATCAACAAATACGTATAAGGTTTTACCAAAATGTAAATAATTCCCAAAAACCGGAGGTTTAAAATAAACATCTAGTCTGATATTCAATGTTCAATATTTGTTAAAGACAAACAATTCAATCCATTCATCTACTCACGAACTTCATACTTGACTCATTTCGTACAAAACACTTAAATAAATACGTATCGCAGTACCACTGAATTTTATTTCGTTGGTTTGTACCAGTTAACATTTAAAATGTAAAGTTCAATAAATTACGAGGTATGATTGCAGCATTGTTGAATTTGCTTCGAGTTAAAGGTTTTAAAATAGCAAGTTCATAAATAACGACAGTTAAACTCAATTCGCTATTAAATAAGACATTCTATTATATTTGTCGGAAAACATTATATTATTTATAAGCATTGCTAGAAATCCATTTCAGTAACAAAGCATGCTTACAGCAAAAAATTTAGTTTTTTTTTTTAAATAATATTACAAAAAAAACATTGAAAACAATTTTGAAAAAGGAATTCATATCGTTCACCGTTATAAATATCGATTCAGATATCTGTTCCTATAAAAACTGTTATAGAGAAATGCGATACACCTGTCGTTTAAACGGGCTTCGCAGCGGGGGCTGAGCATGCACGTTGTATTTAATTTTTATTACGCTTTTAGTTATAATCTAAGCGATTTGTTTGCATATTCAATTAATAAACATAATAATTGTAGCTTTAATGAGATAATTTATTTGACGACGGCGCTGTGATGGTCAGGTAGATAATATGTTTGTAATTATTAATGCGTTATGCGATAGAATTTAAACACTTTAGACGTAATTCGCAAAAGCGTGAGGGCTTACGTCGTGCTGTGTTATAAATTTTGATATGATCTATATAAATAAAAATGAATGTTTTTATGATTGTTCTCTATGTGTTTTTAAACCGTTGGTCTAAATGTGTTGAAAATTATTTGAATGTTGTTTTGTATGTTTGTCCTACAATATGAACATATTTATCGTGAGTTTTGGGAAATGCTATAAAAAAGATAAACATATGTTATTACTATTAGTAAAGTACTCTAGTAGCATTTTAAATAAATAGTATACAATCTATAAACGTTATAGCTAGACATACTAGGGCATACCAAACATGGCCTTGCGTTTCGACACTACGCCACATTCCTGCGCCTGCGCCGAATTAAACGACTTGTCTCCTACCTTTAATGTTTATGTCCGACAGAACAAA
Source organism: Nymphalis urticae (assembly GCA_905147175.2). Classification (NCBI taxonomy): domain Eukaryota; kingdom Metazoa; phylum Arthropoda; class Insecta; order Lepidoptera; family Nymphalidae; genus Nymphalis; species Nymphalis urticae. The sequence goes on along the minus strand of LR989995.1, from coordinate 4,801,014 downwards.
GAGAACTCAGGAACATTATTTATTATATTATAGACTTGTCATAAAAGTCCTATCATATTTTTGAGTAAATCCTTGCTTTATCTATAGACAGCGTATCTATATTATACGTGGATGATGAAACTATCGATGAAAAGGCTATTCTACTGATACAAATACGAAAGTACCTCTGCCTGTCTGTTACGCTTTCTTGGCTGACCACTTAACTGATTTAGATAAATTTTGGTATACAGTAAGCTTGAACACCAAGGAAGGACATATATGCTACTTTTATAATTGCTAACACCTGTCAACCCCCCCCCCCCCCCCTCTCCTCATATCCTGCCGTCGAAGCCGCTGGCGTACTATAGTTTAAATATTTATTATATATACGCTGTACATAACAGGTACATACAGCTTTTACGTGTTATGGGTCGGGGAGTTCCCGGGATATTATTAAATTATTGAATTATACCCAACATATACGCGGTCGTGAAACACAAACAAATCAAAACGTTATCAATACGTACATGGCTTAATATTATTATAATAAACCCCCTTCAAGAAACTTAACATATTAGTAATATTTTCTATGATTCATACCTCATATGAATATCGATATATATTAATTCAATATAATACAATAATATAGTAGCGACAATCTTGTTATTCATTAATTAACATAAAAATATCATCGATTCTGATAAATTATAATTATCATAACTTCTGATCGTCAGTTATCTATAACCGGTTAAGAATGACTGTTGTTATTCTAACTTTAGTATCTTCTAAAATTGACATAACCAGATATTCATCTTAATATTTACGATGCATCGCCGTAAGATGTGTTTAATCAAAGCCTCCCGTCATTTCTCTTAACATACGGCGCGAAGCCATGGCATCTGTTTGTTGGTCGAGCAATAATTTTGAACTCGGGCGCAGCAGGTTATGAATACCCTTTTCCCCTTCTTAAATGGATCGTAATATCTTACATTTATCTCCGCTAATGTCGATACTACCATATTTATATATCATAAGACCAGAGAACATCCGGGGTAGTATAATTGCGATTATACGTCCTGTGATTGGTTTTTTTATTCTTTGGATATATCGAGATTTTTATTAAACATTATATGGACAGGGCTTAAAGGTTTTTCAGATTATAATACCTACTTAACTTTTTTATGATTCTGAAAAATCTGATTTGTTTAATTAAAGAAAATGAGTTTAAAGTTTGATATTTTTTTTCTTTTTGTTACTTAATTCCGAAATCGAAATTAATTTTGTAATAAAAGAAAGTTGATGTAAGTGAAAATCCTCGAATGAAAAACTATGAAACTATTATAATATATTAATTGAACTTCTTATTGAAGACTTGTAGTAAAAAATAACGCAATTGATTGTTAGCTTGTATATAAATTACGTTCCGTTACATTATCATTTTAATAATTTAAACTGACAAATAAAACAATGACTCCTGTGAACTTCAATTCCTAGCTTATATTGCTCTATTTGAAATCGATGTCGAGAGTTTAAAAGCGAAATCAATTACTAGCGAACACGTCTGACCTATTGACCACAAAGTACTACTCCTTAATCAAGATTTGCGATACAAAATAAACTTTGTTGTTAAAATATTTTAATCTTATCTAATTCTATTTTTAAATTTATAGCAAAGTTATAAAAACTTTTTGCTGTTTTAGAAACTATTAAAATATGTTGTTGTGGATTATTTCACGAATGAAATAAAATCCATGTTGTCTAAATTTCTTTAACTGTCCGTGCGACAAATTGCTAATGATATATTGGTGAAAGCAGGACTAACAGTTAGATATTACTTTCAAACTAATAGATTGGGACGAATTTCATAATTAACAACTTCGATTTATCTATATTGATCTTGTAATGCAAATCGTTCTAGGTCCAAAATTCAATCAACTGCCTTTTGTATATTCATATTGATTGCTATATGATCCACCTGTTTTGCAATTCATATCTGAGTAAGTAACGTTACATAAAAATATTATTATGTAATGCGACTACTTACTTTTTTTTCCTTTATCCTTTTCGCGAAACAAGTTCCGCGAACTAGCACCCAATGAATTTACGTACGGTCACGACCTCCTTTGCAGTTTCTTTATATTGTTGTGAAACTTGAACAGTAGTCACATTTTCAACGGTCAATTTATCCACGTCACACTTCTCACCATATATAACGCCTACAACTTGCTTACGAAGATTATCGCTTGAGTTAGTATCAACTAATAAGATGATTTTTATTCGATTACATATTTTGTCAATGAATGTTATAAATTTGGAAACTCTACCAAATATGTCTAATCTCTTTTGATTACAACACAAGCTGATTTACGATCCACTTTATATAATTGATTATGTGAGTTTTCAACTTTCTAATTTCCCAGTTTCATATTCGATAATATATTAATTTATAGTTTTATCTTTAACAGTTTAAGGAGACTTAGTTTCTAGTTTAGTACGTACTTCATTCTCGTTAAGCTAAATACCGAGGAGTTTGAAAAATCATCACGTACCTCGTTATGGCTTCGTGTTGCGAGCCGGCCTGTTCTCACGAAGACGAAATTGATATAAAAGTGATTCCGCCGGTAATTAATGATTAATAAAATTCCCATGCACAGGAACCTGGTAATTACAATACGTGCTCAAATTATGGGATAATACATCTAGTAACGAGACGGCTTAAACTTCCAACTGTAATTTTATAACCAAATACGTCTAAATAGATATGTTGGTAAATTTATTGACATTCGTTGATTTCAATATTAATAGTTTACCAGCTTCCGCTCGCGGTTCTGTCAACTTGGTAAGGGGAGGGGGGCGTGTTTCAATTATTCCGTAGCCTTAAATTAAGTTAGGGTTTAAGTTATTAGTAACAAACATCCAGACTTTCACATTTATAATATTATAATAATTTTATTTTATTTGCTTTTATTTAATAAATAATTTTCAAGATATCGTACGATAAACATTCGTATTAAGTATACGGCGGAGAACAACTAAAACTGATTCGCGTCCATATAGGTCATTATTATTAGCGTTCTTTATTGCGGTATAGTGTACGTAGCTGTAGAAAGTTAAAATAAATATGAGACGAGTAAATAATACGCCTCACTCGCTAATGAAGTCATTTACGAACAAAGAGAAGATAAACCAATGCTTGAATATTTATGACATGTCTTAAAGCTTAGAATCATAAAAAATATATGATATAAAAAATAGGTAGATCTGATAATTAGTGGTCACCACGGGTTATAGACATTGGCGCTGTAAGACCATTCCTAACATCGCCAATGCACGGCCAACCTTGGGAATTAAGATATGATGTCCCTTGTGACTATAGTTATGGTTGGCGCACCCTTCCAACAGGTAACAACAATACTAAGTATTGCTGTTTCGTGGTAGAATATGTGTTAAGGGGATGGAATATCCAGTCGGGCACAAAGCCCTACCAAAGTAAAATGTTAAAGTTAGCGGTAGATTGCGGTGATAGCTTGTCTGTAGTGTTACGATCATTCGTATATACATTTATCATTAGCTCACTCACACTACTAATTTTATATTAAAATGTGTTATGGAATAACTTGAAATTCTTCACACGATTAGTCAAGGAAAGTGTTGATATGATTAAATGGCTACTGAATAAGTCGATCGGACAATCAATAGATCAGAATTAAGAACAACTACTTTATTTGTAAAAATATCTGACAATAATTGATACTAGGATTTAAAAAATATGTTATAAATAAATTAAAACGATCACTGAACGGCGATACTCATAATGAAATTTTAAAGTGTTGGCGTGACACATTAAACGCCATATAAGTGTATTATGCAATACAATAATGAGTGAATTAATACAATACAATTATAAGCAAGCTTCATTCGAACATTATTTAATTTAAACCTTTAATGAGGTAGCCAATGTGAATTGAGTTGCTTTTCTAATTGCTTGTTAGTTATTCTACTCGCGTATGCATGTTTAATTTAATTGCTATCCATGATTTCTCTATAGATAAGTGGCTGTCAGTAAATGTTTCTTTAATAATCTCGATAGTTTGCTTTTGATAACTCTTATTTATAAGAATTATAATGTAAAAGAATAACTTGCTGATAGTGATCAGTATCCCGCCATGTTTGTTATTTCGTGACGTCACAAATCAAATTTAGTCAAAAGCCAAATATTGTTTCTTTTATTTCAAAATCAAACAGTAAAGTCTTTAGTAAGGTTTTTTTTATATAAAATAATTGTAATTGCAAATTTGTTTAATATATAATAATGATTAGTATATAATGAAATCTTTTGACATTTCGTGTTCAAATCAAGTAATAGACATTTCATGACAACATAGTTTTATTTTCTCTGTTACTATTGGTCAAAATGCAATGAATATTATTGAGTTCTCAAGAAGCTGCAGCACAAGAAAAATAATTCATGCAGAAACATGCTAAATAATTTACGTCCGAACTCTAACATGATGAATCAAACATTATAAATCAAACTTGCTTTTCAGAAATTCCTATATTCACTCATGCGGTTAGGATTTATACAGTATTGCTTTACATTTCCGCCTCTAAAGGTAATGCGTACTGAGATCAAATGCTCTTGGAGGATAATACATCGGCCATGTCCTTTCGAGGATGCTTAATCGATAGCATGGCTGGGGTTATTTAAAACGTTCGTACTGGCGTAGGTGCATCACTGAAACAATAAATTGCTATTGTAGGCCTAAGATTGTCGATAATTTTGACGTACAACACTAGCGCATGTTTTAAATGTATTGAACTTACAAAAGATGCAATCAATGTATTTCTATGTTATTGTATTAAATTATATTCATTCTATCGTATATATGAAATCAATATTGTACATATATCATTACTAAAAATCTAATGCAGTTTCAGTAGTCGTTAATAATTCTATGAGAAAATACGAGATAAATATATTTATTGATAAATTTTAAGCGAGGTTATCGACCAATCATTAAACGAAAACTAGAAAATATGGTCATAAATAGTAAAGCTAAAAATCCGATTGCATATTAAAATATGTTGTGAACATGTTAGATGTGTATATTTTACGATGATCTCAGAGTTATGGGCGCATTAGAATTTATTATGTTGGACTCGCGGAACATCTGGCTTTGAGATGCGTTTTACAACGGGATAGCATCAATCAAGGCTTTCAATACCGGTATCCTTGTATGTAAATGTGATCCTCTGTTTGTTTATTCCTTATTATACATTCCAACTTCCCACATTGCTATTCCAGTGTCACATGTTTACCATATAAAAGACAATTTTATATAGTTTTATTTGTACAGTTGTCAGAACAATTCTTCAAAGCCCGGGTATTGAATATCTTATATAACCATCTATACTTTACTTCTATAAGACACTTAATTATGCAGCCCTATCTTTAAATGTATAAATATTAAATACTAAATAGTATTTTATTCTTTGAATTTGTCTCCTCATTATATTTTTCAAAGTTTATTTATCTCTAGTGTAAATGTAATTTCAAATATTATTCCTGTACTATACATCTTTTCCAATCTCGTCTTTTCCAAAACTTTTATCCGATACATACTTTCTTCTCGGTGTTTCTTTTAATGCCGGAGGCAAAATAATTTATAAAAACAATTTAAGCCCATAAAAAAACATTAGTGAATGCCTGGTTTGCATTCGCAGTGATCAGTTAAGTTGCTCGTGTTGTAGCCACTATCATCTTTGCTTTTTTGTCATACTATTTATAAAATATTTTATAATATTTATTTTTAATACAATATTTTTATACATGCAATAACAAATGTATTTTCTGAACATATAACGTTGTCTTCCTATGTAATAAAATAAAATAAAACGTTTAAACCAAAACGAATGTTTGAAAATGCTTGAAAAATAAAATAAAAATATATATTCTTAGGTAACAAGTATCAAATGTTTTGTAAATATAAGTAGATTTATCATTAAAAAACCCCCACATCTTTAATAGAAAATTTAAGAATCGTTTTCGAAAAATAGCATTCGTATAATAACTCTTTTACTTTAATTAGATAGTTCTATAATTACGACAGCAACAATAGTGTAAAAATATCAAGAAGAAATCCTTGACCAGGCAATATGACCTTTCGTGCACTGGTATCATATTCGCATTCGCGTCATATTATTTCCAGTCATATATGTTCAATGTCATGTGAATGTCTGAGAATAAAACGATTAGTGTGATTTATGCTTCTCTCCCGAAGTCACAAACATATCGAGATAGAGAACAGGTTAGGTTCGGCAAATTATGCTTGTAGTTCCGAAACGTTTCGCTTCATCTAATAACTTATGTTGCTTTCTAATGCCGCGTTAAGAATTGATACATCGTCTTATTCAAATGTTAATTTAATATTACCTAACATTTCTAAACGAATATTTATTTATAAAATTCATGTAAATAGGCTTATAAAATTTGTCTTTTACTGATATGATCAATGATTGTCGCCTTTTTTATTTTTTGATATATGGTGATATATAAATAAAAATAATTTGAAAATAGAATGACGTAGCAAACATTTATGAATATATAGTGTCTTTGTTATCTATTGTATGTTTCAAACTTAAAACATTTAAATTTATTGTTATTGTATATATTTATATAGAATAGGTTGGCGGACGAGCATAAGGGCCCACCTGATGGTAAGTGATCACCAACGCCCATAGACATTTGCGTTGTAAGAAATGTTAACCATCGCTTAAATCGCCATTGCGTCACCAACGTTGAGAACTAAGACATTATGTCCCTTGTGCCTGTAATTATACTGGCTCACTTACCCTTCAAACCGGAACACAACAATACCAAGTACTGAGTGGGCGGTACCGACCCAAACGAGCTTGCACAAAGTCCTACCACCAGTGAAACCAGTATATTAAATTTACATAAAAAAATAAGTATCCGGTTGATATGACTTATAATATTGAGCTGTTCCCAGCAGTCTAATGGTTTACGAACCATCTAATATATTCTGTACTCCAACTTGGAGGGAAATTGAGTTAGAGCAGTTAGTGACAAAATGGGTACAAGATCTAAAATTGTTTATACTTCCTGCAGTACTAGTGTTTATGGGCAAAGGAAAACGTCCCATTAGGTTGAACATTTGGGCTTTAATTAAATATATATTAATATAGACGGACAATATCAATAAAATAATATAAATACATTTATAAATTATATATAATTATAAATTATATCACGAAATGATTATCAAAAAATTTATATTAATATGATTGATTGATAAATTATGTAAAATCATCATAAGGAAAGATTATCAAATCAATAGTCTGAGGTAAGAATAGAAATGTTCGTATTGAATTCATAACGATCGTTTTATAGCTCATTAAAATTAGATATAATGCATTATTTATTTTATAAGTAATTATTATTATTTCATTATATTAGCGAAAGCTACATATAAACTATAATGTTTTAACGATCATAAATATTATTAAGCGGTTAGTTCGGGCTAACTCTATCAATACTTAATGCGTGCTGTGTTTGATGAATAACGTTTAACTCGGCAGTGATTAATGTGATTTTTATGATATTTGTCTTTGAAATATTAACTGTTTATGTGAAGAATTAATTTGTATTCTCACATATTGTCTTTGATAAAATTTATCTTAGTATACTTCTAGTTGAAGACCTAAATGACGATGACACTTTGAAATTGACATTTTAAATAAGTCATTAAATATAAAGCTGCCTTTTATACGTGACATTGGCAGAATATTTTGCGCCCAAATAGCGTAGATATACGCCAGAAAAGGAAAGAAAAAAAATAAAGCTGCCACTGGTTTGGAATGCATATAGACAGTTTAGGTAATCGTAAGGTTTTGGGAGGGAAAAGGTGATGTCTTCTATGTATATATGTTTAAATACCTATGATACCTATCACTTTTAAAGATTTAGGAGCAATATTAGGAAGGTAATATAAGAAATAGCTAGAATTATCAGCTTAATCTATTGAAATGATTAATAAATAACACTTATAACTATAGGTGCTGGTTGCATTTCATGCTTGAATGAAATTACAGACCGGGGTACAGTAAACGCTCCAGCCGTACATATTTCAGCGTAAGCTACAATCAATTTATTTGAATATAACCTTTATGTTTTTTACAATAAGGATTATTCATTTGGCATGAATTTATATAGGGACTACGTACCATCTACAAGTTTCCGAGGATAATGAGCGTACTACAAACTGGAGCTTTGTGCTTAGGAATGCGTTAAATACTTCCCCAACGAAGACACAATCTATTGGCCATTAAATAGAATGGTGTGAATACTGTTTATCCAACTTCACATCTCCGTGGTAGCGTGAATGAAATTATAAGAGACTTGTTATAATATTAAACGATCTACAAATATTAGTAAAGCTATCTTTGATCGGGTCCTAGTCTGGAACATTTTTAAAAGACTTTATTTTATTAATAAATGTAGAGACAAAATTAAGAAATATAAATATTTATTAAGAACATATATCCTTTTCTGCAAACGCATATTTAAATATCAAGGTTAATGATAACGTTGAATATGCATTCAAGACAATATTGGCTTTATTTTACCGAACTCGTATATAAAAGTCTCAAATTTATTACGAGGCATCCGCTAATTATGATACAAACAAATATAGCATTCAATGATGTATCAATTCAAATAACTGATTAGGAAATTTGAGAAATAGAAAGTAGGTTTTTTATTTTGATGAATATTTATTAGTGGTAGGCTCGGTTTTATAAGATCACCTTATCCGATTTTGAAGCAGGGTTTAGCCCTGTTATTGAATGGTAAATCATTAAGTTTGATTACAGGCAAAAGGAAAAATAAAACAGTATATAACTTAATGTTTAGTCAATATATTTTTTGTTAATTTTAATAGCATGCAAATATAAATTATAGTTCATTAATAGCTGTAATTAAAAAATAAATACACTAGTATACGATACATTTTGTACCCTTTCTTATCGTATCTATTAACCTTTAAGACATTAAGGACCACAAAATCAGCATTTCCACCGTAAAATAATGCTCTTTCACCGTAAGAAATTGTCGCTTTGTCGGATTGCTCACATGCGCTGAATACGTAGTCACGGTTAATATGTTAATGGATTATTTCCTTAAGAGGCTTTTCTTCGTCCAGGGCAAGGGATATCAGTAATCGGATACGCTTGGCAGGACAATTGCTGTTTGTAAATATTCATGGGAACCGTCAATTATTTTTCAAATCGATCGATATCGTGGTGGCATACAAAATGCGATGATGTTCTGTGTTGATACATCTGTCTTTAACGTTTACATATGATCGGCAATGTCCATTGTGAATCTAAAGAGCGTTATGTTTGAGACACGTGGATTTTAACAGACAAGCACCACTGTGTGCTTCCGGCGCTTACAATTCGACTTGTCAAGTAAAACATAGTGATAAATCATGCAGATGTCGGATGATAGCCAAGTATCCATCAACCTGTGTTAGATCAGAGTAATGCTATGTAAAGTCGGCAAGTTCATGTTTAGTTAAATAACTGACTATCGACTATGGAAGCCGATGAATATTATCTGAAACAGTTTTATTTTCGTAAAATCCTTTTAATATAATATACATAAGTTTAATAGACTGTACTTACTGACTGATTTAAGTTTCTTGGTTGCAGGTTATTGGGTAATAAATTGCAATAAAAATAATTAAAAACTAAATTTAAACGTTCATAAAACTAGTACAGTGAGGATCGCACTAAATTAGTTACCCTGCGAGTTGTTACTAACGAACGTAAAATATCTATTTGCTAAGATTCATGCCACCTTCTTCCTACCATAACATAAATTCAAGATTAACGTTCTCTCTTATGGAATTATTATCTTTGCAACGGTATGGTTATTAGCTTTTATATTTAAATTCCTAACACAGGTAATGAATGGTAAGGTACTATATCTAAATTACTCGAATCAGGTATATTTCTTAATGTGAGAATTGAGCAATTAATAAAATATGATATTTGTAAGAAAGGCAAGTTAAATATTCCATAGATGTTCTTATCACGACATTTGCTAAATTGTGTATTCAATCTTATTTCATTAAATCATGGCATTGAAAGCCAAGGAGAATTTAATAAATATGAGCATCAAGTTTTAGAACAATAGTCTCATTATTCCTAGTCGGGAGCAAATTTGAATTATCTCGAAGAAGAACTAAATAGAAAACTAGTTAAATAAATTCTGGGCTAGATTAAAATGAAGAATAGATGGTGACAGGTACCTAGTGCTAGGGACAGTGGCAATGCCCTGATAGCATCTAGATCGCATCTTCCTCGCGTGCCGATCCCATCTCCTTGCTATAATGAGGCGCTGTGTTGCCAGGTGATTCACTATCAGGATATGTTTGTTAGCAGATACACATACATATATTTCAAGCCAACAGTTTCAGAAAGTAATACATTGTAGGCTAAAGGTTGTGCGACTTACTTATTGAGAAATGGATTTCATAAGTTCTTCATGTTATTTGGATAAAATCCAACAGATTAGTTTACTAAAAAACTCCTGTTTTATGTTTTATATACATTACATAGTTAAAATTGTTATTTAGGCAATAGTTATTTCGTTTAGGCTGCTACAATAGTTTCATAGGTATCGTTATTATTATTTATTTATAACGACATTTCCTAAAATAAAATAATTTTAGAATCTGAAAGTGATATATGCTGGTGCTTATAAAGAGTTTAATTTTAAGACTGCAACTTAAACACCTATTTGACTCACGATCGCATCATCTAAGCCTGACCTGTTGATCTTTACCAGATGGAGTTATTACGTAAGGTCAGGCAAATAGCGAGGATTCATAGCTGTCTTCACATAAACACTTTCACGTCACAAGTCATGGACAACATCATTAATGGGATGTAATTATTTGAATCTTGAACTTATTCGAATTCTCGATTCGTTTAGTTAAATTACTAAGTAATTGATAAACTTTACGATGTTAGTATAATAAAAACAACATGATTTAATATTAATGTAATAGTATAGACAAGGATACTATGAATATATCTTCTGATTTAAGCGCTTTCTGTAGTGTCGTTAGAACAAGCTCGTTTAAAATATCGTAACATCAGCTATTGAGAAGATCCCTTCGTGCTGGGTGGGCGAACTATCTTGGAACATTATCAACTCTGCAAATAGTTTTTCATTTTAGCTATTTGTACTTTTTATCGAAAGAGTTTAACATCGTGTCGAGAAAATGGTAAATGATAGTGACGAAATTGTTCGAGAATTTGCTAATACGGGAATCAAATTTACTCGCAATAACCATAATTTAAAACCACCTTTACCCCGAGTCATTAAAGTGTAGATTGTAGCGCAGTAACTCCATAATGCTATACACCTGTCTCACGAAGGATCAAGAAACTTTAATCTTGTTCATGGTCTCACACTCAATGCTCAATGCAAAAGGGTCTCAAGTTTGTTTAGAAATCAACTAGTTTAAGGCGTTGTGCTGATAATTTAATGAGATCGTTGAGATAAACATAAATGCCGCGTTATTTGGAGCCGATCGACATTTCCACTACCAATATCACGACTTCGCATAATCTGAAATCAGCTTTTTATCTAACTTTAAATTGACTGCTGCTTTAATGTTATAGTACGTATGAATAATGATTCCTTTACTTTAGTTTCATTTTTTATCTACATTATAGTGGCAATAGCTATTTACGGTCAATCGCCATGTGATTAAAGCCATACTTTTCTTACTTAACGGAGTTAGTATTTGAGTTTACCACAAGAATTACGAACTTCGTAAAGGTTATGTTACTTAAACTAGGTCTTAGACGATCTGAGCTAAATATAAATGTAGACGGTAATATTATTCGCTTATATAAATGACGAGCAAAATATTTTGTAAGAACTTAAGGTTTTCGCTTAGCTTTTGTTGTATTAATAATTCTAATGCAAAAATAACTAATAAAATTATTTTCGTCAGAGTGTTGTGCACTATAATATGTACTGCCCAATTGGGTAATCTCTCTTAAGATTGGCCAAACGAAATTAGGAGGATATTATTATTATCATATATGTACATATACTTAATTTGAGTCAGTAATAATCGCATGTAGCTTTATAATTCGAAGGGAAGACGCGGAAGCAGATGTACCTCCTCGATAACGGGCTAACGGTTAGCTTTAGTTCGAAAGGTAGATGCTCTCACAATGATGAGAAATGTTTTTTGCCTAAACATAACTTTATTTGAAACCATAGTTTCTTCCTACTATATAGGAATTTTCAATAGCGACTAAAAAAATATATACTATTATAATAATTTTCTCAATTCGTATGAAATTTGAATATAAAAGGAAAAAAAATCTATAAAAATTTGAAACCAACCAAAGTTAGATCCACGATTGTAATAAGCTTTGGACAACTTGGTTCAATTCAAGACAAAGATATAAACTGGTCTGATTCGTTATTTCTCATTTAAACATTTATTTAAACACAAATGTCAACATATTTTCTGCATTTGTAAAGGTTGTAATTCAAGATGAATTCAAACTAAACGTTTATTGATCTTCTATTATGTTGGAACGTGCGCAAGAATAACCGCTAGAACTTCAAACAATGGATGGGTAACGGCTTCGGTACTGTAATATAAATTGTATACAAAATTATTATTTTCCACGCCTCTAAATTTTACATTTTCATCCTTTGGAATTGCTGGAACATTTATGAGGAACTATTATTGACTTGATTGATTCGATTCTATTCGAATTCTAAAATCAAATTCATAATTAAGGGAATCGTTATCAAAATTTTATTTATAGAAAAATAAATCGAAATAGTAGCGTATGGTTTTTGTTATTTATATTCAATAGAATATATTCTAAAAAAATAAATACACCTTTGGTCTCATGAATTTTAAAAATAGAACAATTTTACGTCCTAGCCAAGTTAAAAAAAAAGAATTGCTATAGGATTATACAGGGTGACTGGTGAATTAGGATCAATATTTTAGGAGCATAATCGGTACATGATTCTCATTCGAATTATGTAAAAAAAATAGGTACTTAATTTTTGACCAAATTTACAAAAAATTTACTTTACATAAATAAAGTGTGGACATATTTCCGCGGCGCGTGCGGCGTGCCCCCCGCAACCCCTGCCCCGCGGCTTATTAGTATTAGTAGGTTAGTAGGTTAGTCGGGCGAGCGCCGCCGTAAGGTTCGTCCATCTTCCCGCGCGCGCGCCCCTAGCGATCGATCTTACGCGTATACCTAATGTTTCGTGTGTGAGTGTGACCCGTAATTAGTAATTAGGTATGGCTTATCAATACACAAATGCAGAATAATGTGAGTACTGTGAGTAGTAAAGTGACCTATTCGTGTTAAATCGTGTGAAAGACAATATGCGTAAACGTGCCGAACTGTGTATCACACGAGCAGGAGCTCACTTTGAACATTTGTTAAGGTTAGTGTAGTTATGTAGGTAAATAGGTAGTTAAATGATTGACAATCGTTGTAAATAAGTATGATTCAATTTTTAAATACGCCGGAAATACCAAGATAGGTAAACAGTTAATTTTTGTCCCAAGTTCATATCATTTACCTAGTCAACAAATTTGTTGCTTAAACGAGTGAAATATTTTGGTATTTTTGCCTGTTCTAAGCCAGGTTTAAAGTATGAAGGGGGATTGGATCATGCTTGTTTATCAAAGGTAGCCTGCTACCCTGTTAACACGCGGCGGCGTTTGGACGTAGGGAAAGTACCGCGCGATAACTAAATGTACATAACGGTGTTGTGTCGTCAGCGCAGCTAGGGCGTCCACATGACGCGTAATTAATTACATAACTTTTGGTTAACTTTACTTAGAAGTTTATTAATATTTATGTTATATGTATTTTTTTTTGGTCATATATGGTCGTCAAATATCACGTCCTTAAGTATTGATACTAATTCACCAGTCACCCTGTATAAGATTCATAAGAATAGTTCATGGCAAAAATACTTCAATAGTATTTCGCATGCAAATAAGTCACGCGAAATATTAACGGTACGTGCTGTAACTAGATTCGATTTATCCCAGACTGTGCTCAGACCTAATCGATATGGATACAATCTCGCTTTTAACCATATTTTCAAACGGTCCAGCTTTTCCTTTCGTGATACACATTTTTGACAACATTTTTTTAATAGAATAGGAAGGCGGACGTGCATATGGACCACCTGATGGTAAGTGGTCACCAACGCCCATAGACATGTTAACCATCGCAACCAACCAACCATCGTACCAACCTTGGGTACTAAGATATGTCCCTTGTGCCTGTAATTACACTGGCTCACTCACCCTTCAAACCGGAACATAACAATAACAAGTACTGCTGTTTTTCGGTAGAATATCTGATTGGTGCTTGGTACCTACCCAGACAAGCTTGCACAAAGCTCTACCACCAATAAAAATATTTTATTAGTAGATAGTAATAAGTGATATGAGTAGAGTTTAAAAACATAACAATATAATATAACTGTCAAACTCGCAGGATGTACACTTACATGAAATTTGAAAAGTAGAATCATCATAGAAATTTATTCACGAAAGCAAAATCACCTTTTCGTTGCAATAACGTTTTATCGTATTCTTTATTTATCACCAGCCCCGCCCACTTTATATTCGCGTTAACTAAGCGGCGGTTAATTCGAACGTTTTCTTATGATTTACTGCACGAGATAATGTCCATAGGTAATCAAGCGAGCTACTTTTTGTTTTGAGTAGCGTGGATCGCTATTAACCGGTTTTGAGAGCTGATAAATTTTCATCGATATGGAATAGAATTGAAAAGTAATTTTCTTTATCGCACGCCGAAGAGTTAATTAAAAAATATATGGTTCTAAGCAGAAATGAAGGTACTTTTATAAGTAAGTATTTAATTTGAAATCCGTGAAACCTTACTACAGTTTGAAATATAAGTGTAACTATATCTGTTTCTGCTTCGTAAGCATTGCGGGATTTCAACAATCGTAATTGCATTAAAATAAATGGATTTATACTGCGTAATGTTTTTCGAGATCCGTTATTCTTTTATTTGTTGTTTTTTTTTCTATATAAAACTATATATTTTAACGTAAATAGGGTCAATTATATGTTGAATACTTTGATACGATATTTTACACAAACTGGAAGCTGCAGCGCAAAACAAACTCGAAAATCAGAAAACGGTCGTAAAATGTCACAAAGTGATATGCGACATTGACCATAATAATTATAACATTTCATGAATATAAGCATCAAATTAGTATTCAATCACCACATGTCGGTTATCAATATTTTACGGCTCAAGTGATACACTGCTAACAAGTATTGTTAACTTTCTAGTAATAAATTCCTGTCTGTATATTGATAGGCGTGTAAAATTTGTCTAGTTATTATAAAAATTATATTAAAATTAGTGCTAACAATCTAAACTAAACTAAAATAAGAGAATATGTTTTCCTTAATTCCAGCAGAAGTAATTTGTGTTGAAACATGTAAATTTCTTATTCGAATTTAAATGAATTTATTTTCTTGTGGAAATAACTGGACATTTGCATAAAACAAGCTTTTATGCTCTTTGTGTCGGAATACATTTATGATTTTATTAACTTAACGTGCTATATTGTGTCGTTAAAAAACTTGTAATTATAATGTATAATATGTATATAACACACACAAAAACTAAATTTATTTTTAATTTATAAAATAATAATGATGTCGTATTTTATTTATATTACTGTTCTATGCTATATGTGTGTGTATTATCAATGTGTGAACGGTTTGGATACTTGAAACTTAACTCGGTATATCATTACGAAATATATTCTTGTCTTTTTTATATTGTTTATGTTAAGGCGCTGTTATTAATATACAGCGATCTTTTTTATATTAATAATCTAAGCTGAAGGTTGCGCGTTCGAACCCGGTGTACACTGAATTTTCATGTGTGTGTTTACAATATGAAGAAGGAAAACTTCGTTAGGAAACTTGCATGCGTCGGATCAAAATCTGACACAAGCGTTTCCACCAATCACTCACTCAATTTGAACAGCTGGGTGGAATGAGCTATAAATCTTACCTTAAAAAACAAAGGAGGTCTTAGTCCAGCAAATCCTTCCTTTTTATTTCTATTACAAAGTATACCTAGATATTATATAAGTATATATCATATACATATCACAGTCCACCCAATACGAAATTACATAGCCTAAAAATTTCAAACCGCGTTAGTCGCTTCTATATCACAGAATAATTGAATTAATTATACTCAAAAGTGTATTTCATTATTGTGTAAAGAATCAGGTATCAAAATCAATGTCTGCAAATGTACACAAGTTCTTATTCTCATATTCAGCTGATCATACATAATGTATTGTCGGTCGGATATCAATCAGTTTCTCGTGTGAATCGTCACAAATAACTTGTTAGGAAAGTTTTTCATTACTTCAAAAGAATGTATCCGATATTATGTACCTTTATATCTTGTTATAATAATTCAATACAAACTATATGATTAACTATTTTATATTATTTAATAATCAATCCAGAGAAGGCCGTTAATAACAGCAAAACAGTGCAAAAGTATTGCAAGTTATTATCAATATACAATATTGTTGTTTATATGTATTCCAAATGTTCTTAAATAAATAAATAGTCATACTATTATTTCGCTTATAATATGCGTATATTATGTACCTTGTGTAATTATATATTTTTTTTTGTTACAGTGAGATGGCGCGGTGGGGTGCGCCTATCCGGCTGACAACGATTTGGTTTCTCGCTTGTCTGCTGCCGACAACATGGGCTACGCCAGGTTAGTTACAAATATCATCTAAAATAGCAGATTTAGGATAAAAGTTTAAATATAACTAATAAATCCCAGTGATCCCGAGCTCATTGGTTCAATAATAATGCTCAAAATAACTTAAATTATTTGCTTAAATTTTCCTACTGTTATACAAAGGCTTTCTCTGCTTTAAACGAAAACGATATATATCTAACAATTCAGGTTTTCTATTTTTATGTTAACTTTTATTACTATTTAAATATGTGAAGTTAAATATTATAATTATAACATGTTTTTTACTTTAATAATTATTGTTACTGTAAACTTTTTATATTAATTATAAATGTATATATTTTAAAGGTAAATCACTATATAATAAGATGAAATGTATTTTACAACAAGTTCAGAGATTAATTGATGATTAGTTCAAATAAAATAAATAAATAAAGACAACAAGTAAATCAAAACATGAGTTATTAATTGTTTGCATTAATGACAATAAAAGTTATAGAAATGTTAATTTGAGCGGAAATAGTTCATTGATTAAAAACGTTAGATTTTATAAAAAGCCCACGGTTCAAATCTGGGCAAGATCTGATCCGTTTTTGAGAGCCTATGTTTTTATAATCTCATGCTCTGTAATGAAGTCAATCGTCGGAAGAAAACCTGTGTCTGATAAAACTCTGGCACATCCACCACCAAAGCGTATATCCACCAATCTGCACTGGCGCAACATAGTGGAATTAACTCCAAGCATTCCTACCTAAGAATAAAAAAATTAAGACTACCTCATTATATTTTTGCTAATCAATATTTCCTTAATATAATATATATGTAAAATTAAAAAGTCTGAAAGTTTTTATTACCATGCTTTACTTTATCAAGTAGTCGATCCTAACAAGAATGTTGTTAGCTATCTGACTAATTAATTGTCAAATGGCTAATGATCGTAAACACGCTAGCAATTTGCAAGTGAATTCGATACAGTCGCCAAAACAAGTGGATACCTCTTAATTGGAACGGATACACGTTGTTTGTGCGCAATCACGCCTAAATAGGAAGACTCGTGGTACAGTCGTGATCTAATTAAAAGTATTTATCTATCTTTATATCGAACCCTCATATAGCCATAAGACGAGTTATGAAATTATATAATGACAAATAAATTTCTAATTAGTATAGTCTTAGGCGCGCCTACCGCTTTCAACGTATCGTTCCCTACAACTGATTTATGTTGTCACTTATGTAACGAAATTTAACACAGAAATTGCTATTTTAAAACAAATCGCTACGAGATTTTCACATTAAGTTGCCGACACTTGAATATATGCTGTATATTTATTTTAAATTGGTTTGTTTGTGAAATTTCATGTATTATTAATTAAATTAAGATGTATTGATTATCAATTGTTTCTATTGATCAATATATAATCAAATATAATAAACTGTAAATTATATACATAAATACGGAAATAAGTTTATTTGTTTGTTTGTTATTTAGACGGTACAGAAAAGGACAGAGTACCTATCTTTCCACTCGCAGGCGAACCCGCAAACGGAAACTAGATATATAAAATAGTATAACCTTTTTAATCAGTTACCTAACAATTTCCAAAATTTGTACCGTAACCGTAACAGCCTGTGAATGTCCTACTGCTGGGCTTAAGGCCTCCTCTCCTCTTTTTGAGGAGAAGGTTTGGAGCTTATTCCACCACGCTGCTCCAATGCGGGTTGGTGGAATACACATGTGGCAGAATTTCAGTGAAACTAGAAACATGCAGGTTTCCACACGATGTTTTCCTTCACCGTAAAGCACGAGATGAATATAAGTACATGAAAATTCAGTGGTGCTTGCCCGTGTTTGAACCCACGGTCATCGGTTAAGATTCACGCGGTCTTACCACTGGGCCATCTCGGCTTTAATATAGCAAAATATGTACTTAAAAAAAAGAATAGAGTATTTATTGCTGGTTATATTATTCATGTAACCTAAAGTAAATAGCTTAAGACTAAGGTGATTAAAATAAACTGTACCAATAAAACGCTATCTAAGTAGAAACAAGTTAGTAAAGCCTCAATTAGCAACTAACGAACCTTGCGTAGGAATCATAGAAAATGTCCCTAACTGTCTCGTTAATTTCAACAAAATTATGTGGCATAAATGTTGACATTGCTATTAATTCTTAAGGCTTTCATGACTATACATTTTCTATACAAATTAATAATATTTATGAGATGACAGATTATAATTAGGTTATTTATATATTATCTTCTGTGTTTATTTATTAAATAAATGACGATTAATAAATTAAAAAAACAAATTATTTTCTGATATACGAAAAGTTATGTCGTTAAATTTAATTTACGTTTTCCATATAACGTCACGTTTGGGTTACCACAGTGTTTTATATGCAATTCCTAATATAGTATGTTTTTTTATGTTATAATAAAATATTTTCATGTCATCATGTCCAATAAGCAATTATTATTATTATTTCGATCGAGAAAAACAATACTATACGGTGTCATTAACTTATAAGGCTGTAAATTCTGAGGCCTTAGGAGTCCGAGTAAAATAATAAAAAAGGTACCTACTATATGTCAAAACTGAAGTTTTAAGTATTAACCTGAATTTATGCAATGACAGTGTTACCACCCTTTTTCCTGAACGTCTGAACGTTTTACGGTCGTTTCGGTTTTTTTATTCCATCGGTTTATGATTGTGAGTGATGAGGGATTGTAAGTGCACATGCGGTTGTACTTACACTTACAATACATAATTATCACGTTCGATTTTTAAAAATGAAATGAACATGAATTTCAATGAAATTCTGATGCAGGTCCGTGCGAGGTGGAAACGGGTCAATCCAGCATCATCGTTGACATAGAAGAGAGCAGAGGGGACCGTAAGTATTTTAAAACATTCGTTTAATTATAACAGTTGACCAGACGGGTGAATTCACGGCATAATGGCGGGCCTATTGTTGTTTGGTGAACCATTTCTTTCTTTTGGTGAACCGTTAATGAGCCGCCATCTTTCATCATTTGTGCCTGATCAGTTTTGAAGTATACACACAAATCAAATGACTATTTCAGGATGACATCAATAAATAAAATTTATCTTTGATATCTTTGACAAATGGCTTAATTTTGTTTTTTATTAGATCATTAATCAACTAAATGCCAACGAATATTGACAAAATTATTACATAATTACAGAAGTCAATCAAACAACAGTACCGGCTGAGCTACCAATCGTCGGCGACCCAGATGTAGACGTGATTTTGTCCACCGTGTTTCCAAAAGGCCCGACGTTATTTCAGCTCGATGGCAAACGACTGCAATTGCTCCAGCCTTTAGATAGAGATGCTGATAACTTATCCCATATGGTGTTTCAGGTATATATATCTTATTTATTACACTTGTTATAATATATACTTCATTTAAGTTAAAATCAATACAAATATATATACTGGTAGATATGCCAAAAATATTACCTGTTTTGCTGACGTTACTCTAAAAAGTATTATAATAATTATTATAAAGCTTTACTTATTTTATTTATTTGTTTAACTAATCACTTGTAATTTTTTTTTAGATAAAGCTATTTGTATACATATATATTTATATGCATTTAATACGAGTAATATCTTAAAACTTATTAATACATTTTAGCAACAGCATAAGCCTGACAAATGGTGATTGTATAATCTGTATGTTTATATAGTAACTATAATAATAATGTACAAGAAACAATGACAATACTTAATATAAAGCTATAAAATGTTCACTAAACTTATAAAGTAATACAATAAAGACGAAGTTTAAATAGCCGCAATAATATGTACTCAATTTATAAATGCAATTTGTCGTGTAACGTCTATTAACTTTCATCGCGCGTACATAAAGCTGTTCATAATTACTAATCAAAATTTGTTAGCGTATCGAAAGTCTCATTAATAAAATAAACGCCTGAAGCTATCGCTGTTTATTATGGTATCAATATCAATTAATTATTTCGCCCGCAGCTGGTTTGTCAAGTGAAAGCGACAAAGAAGAGGCGAACCATACCAGTGATTGTGCGAGTGTCTGATATAAACGATAATGCGCCTGTGTTTCAGGGCACGCCCTATGAAACTAGTATATCTGAGGTAGGTTGCATTGATTTTAATGGTATTGGTTTACTTAGCTAGAAAAATTAGCCTGTGATCTATGTGGTGTGTGAAAAATGAATCGAACATCACAAACAAAGAAAAAATTGTGTATTATAAACTATGATATTATTATAAAATGGTTGGTTGATTACTAAAAATACTAAATTTTACGTGAGACTTAACATCCATCTTTCATCTTGTAGTTTTTTTTTCCACAAACAAAAAGAACCGACTACATGATTTATATAAATATAAATCAAAACTTAACAATATTTAATACCAAAGGAATCATTAAACTAGGTTTGTGGAAAAAATATATCTGTACATTGACCAATTGAGAAACTCCCGTTTTTAGAAGTCAGTAAAAGAGAAATTTCATTCTATCTCCAGTCCATAGATTATATAAAAAAATCAGGTCGATCCATTTCTCCGTCGCCCCATTAAATATATCAAGAAACCAAAAATATTCTTTTAATATTGTCATATTATGTGAATAATTATCATTAGTAGAGTTTTTTTTGACATCATCATCATATTTTCCTACAGCTTATTCCAATAGGCACCACGATATTTGACGGTATTCGTGCAGTAGATCCTGATGCAGGCGTGAACGGTCTTGCGGAGTATTTCATAACAACCGGGGACAATAAAACCCTTGAAGCTGCTAATGCTGTGGACGGCTATGGATACTTTGCTATACCTTTACCGCATCAAGGGCAAGTCACAGTTAATAGAACATTGGATTACGAGCGCACGAAGAAGTATCTAGTCACAATTGTTGCTTCTGTAAGTATGATATGTAACTTCTAATATATTATGTTAGCCTGGTACCTCCGATTATTTATTTATAGAGAATATTTTTTTTGTTTTGTAAAATTATCATTTACAAGTAAAGCGTAAATCTAAACAGCCCAAATCTCCCACTGCTGGGCTTAGGTATCCGCTTCTTTTTGAGTAGAAGGCTTAGAGCTTATTCCACCACGCTGTTCCAATGCGGGTTGGTGCATGAGCATGTTCCAGATTTTCTTCCGACACGTGCAGGTTTCCTTTCCTACTCTGCTGAGTAACAAATTAAGCAGAAAATTCAATGATTTGGGCTCGCAGTCTTCGGTTAAAAACGTCTTTTAACGACGTGACTATTTGTAGTAATAAAATAGCTCTTTTTAAAACAAAATATTACTTTAAAAATGTTCATTTACTTCAGGATCGCGCTCGCGATACAAAACGTCGACTATCAAGCACTACAACATTAACTGTGAACGTACAAGACGATGACGATCAAGATCCTTCCTTTATTTATAAAGGTTGTACGCTGCACGAAGGCGCTTGTATTAATCCGGAATACACCAGTTACGTAAGTACTTTTCATGGTACTTTAAACTAGTGATAATAGTTGCTTTTGTTTTCACTTTTTTAAAAGCAATATCAAAGAATTAATTATTCATAAATGTATGTTTTTTTTTGCGTTAACTTTCTTTGTTACTATTTAACATATATGTAGTAAATCGTATACTTATAATAATACATTATGCACAACTTGAAAGAGATCCAAGATAATGCACATCAAAGTTTTTAAGAATTTAGACTTTGTTTAATATTTGTTAATAATGTATTTAAAAGGTATGTTACCCTAAAATTTCAGGTCAATGGTGGAGTATTAGCAGGTATATTAACGATAGAACCGGAAAAGATTCAGGCGGTTGATATGGATACTTTGAATGCTCGTATTAAATACACTATAGAGAGCGGTGAGCCTGAATCGTGGACTACGTACTTCGACATAGATCCTAATACAGGCGCAGTGAGGCAGTTAGTGCCTGTGGATACGAGCATCGCGAAAAAATTCCAATTAATAATTAAGGTATGTATCATCTATATTAATATTATAGAAAAGAAACTATTACGCTTTCACGGATAAACCACTAAACTGATTTTGATGAAATCGGTATGAAGAAAGCTTGGATCTTAAGTAAACAATAAAAAAATGCGAGCGAAGCCGCGAGCTGAAACTAGTACATAATACATTTGTTCTACTAATTATCAAGACAGTCTTCTAATAATGACGCAACGATAAGTTACTTAAAATATATTTTCCTAGTGTTGTTATATTTCTTACGTATTTATTGCTCTCTATAATGCCTCGTTGGTCTAGTGGCTTGATGTAAGGCCGCAGACCCGGAGGTCCTGGATTCAGTTCCCAGGTCGGGCCAATAAAAAGTTATTGGATTTTTCTGTCATAAAATTCTCAGTAGCAGCCCGGTCTGGAAGTTGGAAGTGTGTTCACTCCCGTGCCTCGGAATGCACGTAAAGCCGTTGGT
Organism: Nymphalis urticae; assembly: GCA_905147175.2. Taxonomy (NCBI): domain Eukaryota; kingdom Metazoa; phylum Arthropoda; class Insecta; order Lepidoptera; family Nymphalidae; genus Nymphalis; species Nymphalis urticae. The sequence continues at coordinate 4,777,685 of LR989995.1, read as the reverse complement.
CCTGCGCCTGAACTCTTTACGGTCGTGTCGGATTGCTGTCCCATCGGATTATGAGAGTTAGGGAATAGAGAGTGCACCTGTGTTTGCGCACACACTTGTGCACTATAATATCTCCTGCGTAGTTGGCTAATCTCTCTTGAGATTGGCCGCCGTGGCCGAAATCGGTCTGGAGGATATTATTATTATTATTACGTATTTATTAAGGTGGATATTTGCATTTGTTTGTATATGCGAAAAAATACAAAATCATCTCAGAAGATGAGCAATAAAATTAAACAAAACAAAAACGGAATAATATTTTAGTAATCAGATTAGACACATAAAGCATATCATATAGAGGATATCCTTAAATCACTGGTAATATGATAATGTATTACATATACATAAAATTTATGATACAATAATCATGACTTGAAATAACGTATATTACAGGCCGAAGAAACATCCGAAGCGAAACGGTTCACAACAGCAAAGCTCACCATTACTGTGCGACCGGTCGACGCGAGTCCGCCCGTTGTCACTGCGACTTCAGACGAGGGACAGGTTGAGGAGAACTCTCCAAAAGGGACAAAAGTTCTCGATAGTCAAGGTCAACCGATACAGTTAAGCGTTTCTGATCCGGACTTGGTAAGATTTCAGTTTCTTATCTAAAATTGCTTAGTCATAATTTTTGTAACAAATAAAATGTTCTCTATTTAAGAAGACTTTTACAAAGTCAGTCAAAGTAAAAACAAAAAAATTCAATATAGAAGCGTCACACTTACTTATTGATTGTCATACATCTACGACCGGTTCGGAAATAAACACCACAGACCTGAGAAGAACCGGTAAAAGAAACTCAGCGGGATTATTTTTTATATTATATGATTATTCTCATCCTTTACAATTACAAGCAATATACAAAAAAATCAGAATAATATATTTATATGTATATATATATATATACACTTATTTTGAAATAACCTGGAGGCGATGGTTCATTCCCAAGGGTTGCAATCATTTAAAAAGTCATTGGTTGTGTAATATCCTTTAACACACAAACAATCTGTGCTTTTAATCTTGAATATAAAAATTGATATTATATCAATATTTCATAGAGAACGTTTTTAAACTGTTTCAAGTTGTTATAATTCGCGACCTTGGTGCTGCAGAAAATAAAATTCTAGTCTATAATATTGCTATATAAAACAAACAGGAGGTTTAAACCATTCCTATTTAAAAAGCAACATATAGAATATGTACAACAACTTAATACCGTAACCGTAACAGCCTGTGAATGTCCCACTGCTGGGCTAAAGGCCTCCTCTCCTCTTTTTGAGGAGAAGGTCAAAAACTTAATATATAACATTAATTATAATTAAATTAACCTCTTCTTTAAAACTAGTTTCTGTAATCGCATACAAACTTTTATAACTATAATATATATACTATAAAAGAATATAATATATATACTATAGAAGAATAAAGAATATATTTTACTCAAATTGTGTTTCATTTTCAGGGTCCAGGAGATCTGATACCAAAATACACGTTCGAGTTAACTACAAGTTTCTTCGATATAGATAAAGATGATTATCTCATTGTTAGTGACGATCGCTTAGATCGCGACCCCCCAAATCCAGGCAAATTTAGATTTCAAGTAAGTTTTACGTATAGTATGTTACTAATGTACTCGTGATAGGGCTTTGTGCAAGCTAGACTGGGTAGGTACCACCCAATCATCAGATATTCTACCACAAAACATCAGTACTTGGTATTGTTGTGTTCCGGTTTGAAATGTGAGTGATCCAGTGTAATTACAGGCACATGGGACAAAACATCGTAGTTCCCAAGGTTGGTGGTGCATTGGCGTTGTAAGCGATGGTTAACATTTCTTACAATGCCAATGTCTATGACCGTTGGTGGTTGACCACATACCATCAGGTATAAGCTCGTCCGCCTACCTATTTAATAAAATAAAACTTTATATTTCCTTGTTATTTTAATGTTTTCTCTTTGTGTTGGTTTTATTTAACATTTAATAAATAGTTTATCATTATCATTAGTATTTTTGACAATATTGTCAATTGTAATTTGTAATTAAATTAATTAAAGAAATATTTAATTTAATTTTTGCTTCAAATAAAAAAATATTAATTTCCAATATGTGAAATAAGAAATTTTATCACTTATAAAAATCTGTTCATAAAGGTACATTAAAATATAATTATATAAAGTTGAATTGTTAGCTTTCTACTCCGGATAAGTTGGTAAATACATATAGTAAATAACAATTATATATATATTTAAAATTTACTATAGTATGTCCGGTATGCATTGCAGGTTTTTTATTTACATGTATTTTATATTTCATACTTTTAAAATTTTTAGAATGAATTAATGTACAATTAGACAGTACTGCTATTTATACATTTTTAATATACTAATTAATGTTAAGCAATGAAACTTGATTGAGCAGCAATGATTTTAAATAATTATTTGTATAATTATACAACAACAATTAACAATTATAGTTAGACTTATTATACAATTTTATATTTTCAGGTCGTGGCTCGTGAAGCGAACGGCGGAGCCGCGTCAGCGCCATATTCTCTAGCAGTTCAACTCTTAGACCAGAACGATAACGCGCCCGTTATACCCAAGACACAACCTCATACGGTCCCTGCTAGCTTGGAACCTACTGCTGTGTATAAGGTATAGAATAATTATCATAATTTGTAATGTAACTTAGTAAGTATGATTCCCATTGAGGACATAAATTAAAAACATACAAATTACATTTAAAAATAACTAGTATACATCAATTGACATATAATTTAACATCGATTTATAAAAAGATTGTTTAATATTTTCTAGGTGGAGGCAACCGACATCGATGAGGGTGAGAACGCCCGCATCTCATACAATATCCACCACGTATCTAACAATGGAGGGAACAAGTTCACGATTGATCCCACAACTGGTGTGATTTGTGAGTTGCACTTTGCACTTTATTAACATAAACATAAAGCTCATATTTGATCAATGACCTTTTTTGTCTAAAAAATATTGTAATCTTTTAAGGTTAAAAATGTGTTTTAGATATTTAAGGTAAACCAGAAATGCTTACTGTTTTATATTTTACACTTATATATTTAATTTAAAAAAAAAAGTTATATATGTATGAATTTCATTTAAAATATATATTAATTTTTGCAAGTTAAAACTTAATATTCACCTATTGCATGATTCGGTTTTCTTACACGTGTGCTATTGAACAGGTACTAATGTAACGAGTGTGAATTCAAAACAGTTTTGAGATATTAAACACTTTGATCACGTGACATACACGTGAATTTTTGCTGTTTGGCAGAATTTCCTATTGATATTGCGTGACACGTCCATTGTAATAATATTTACTGTCATCGATATTTTGATAGCAAAACGGTAGATGAACAAATAATATGACAATTGATTAATACGCTGTTCTCCTAATAGCTAGTACAGGTCGTCTTCAGGCCGGTGAGCAGTACAGTGTAACAATACGAGCGACAGATGCCAAGGGTCTTAGTTCGCAAGGCATAGTGGAATTACTGGTGGCACCGGGACCGAATACTCGACCTCCACAATTCTCATCCAGGGATTATTACGCGCCAGTCTCTGAAGGTGCAGCGATTAACTCTACAGTTATAACGGTTACGGTAAGTTTTAGATTAATATATCATTTTATAGGATTAGTTAAGATATTTTTGTAAACGAAACTTGTAATATTTCCTAGAATTTAAAACTTTAATTCGAAGTAGCACTAACCACTTCCATATAAATTTGTTCCTGCTTATTTTCACAACTAGCTGGTATTGTTTTGATATAAATTACCACAAGAGATGTAAATTTACAGATTACATTTATTTTGACACGACAATAAAAACCCACATATTAATCAATTACAATTTTATTCTCTAAGAAAAATATAGAAAAAAATATTGCATTTGAAAACAAGACCGATACAATACATAATAAAAAAATATATCTGAGTTACTTTTTTAATAAAGCACGGTGCGATTAGTTACTGACCGACTAAGATTTTGTGATATATATTGAGTTTTAATGAGATCATTCAACGTTAATAGTTCAATTAGTATCGAAAATTATAATATTTATTTCGCATTATACAATTTTTATTAAAAATTAACCATTACCGAAGTTATCCGAAGTTTCTTATAATATAGAATGTTTTTCTACTTCTCTTAGTTTCAATTTTTTTATTTCAGGCCAAAGATCCAGAAAACGAATTAGTATCATATTCAATAGTATCGGGCAACGACCTGAGACAATTTGGAATTGGTTCCAATACAGGTATCATCACAGTTATACGAAAACTGGATAGAGAAGTGCTGACAAGATACCAGTTGGTAGGTATTCTATGGACAAAAGTAAATTTTGTTTGATAGTTGTACTAATGATAATTTATTTGACCTTGGATTCAATGATTGGGTCGGTCTGACATTCGATATATAAAAAATAGTCAAATGAAAACTTAATAACATATAGCATTTGTCTGTAGCATTATTAATAATAATAAAAAAAAACGTTTTTAAAAACATTTTTTTAATAAATAACAGATGGTGAGAGCTGAAGATCCTGGAAGGTTGTCAACAACCGCAACCGTTAATATAAAAGTTACTGATATCAACGATAATAATCCAAAATTTGATGAAGATTCATATCTGTTCCATGTTAAAGAAGGTAATATATATCATTTCGTAAATGTATAAGTGTACTAAATAGCTGTCCTGAGTCTGGAAATTGGAAGTGTGTACACTCTCATGAAAAGCACGTAAAGTCGTTGATCCCGGGCCTGAACTCTTTCCGGTCGTTCGGATTGCCGTCCTATCGGATTATGTGAGAGTGAGGGAAGAGAGAGTGTACCTGTGTTTGCTCACACACTTGTGCACTATAATATCTCCTGCGCAGTTGGCTAATCTCTCTTGAGATTAGCCGCCGTGGCTGAAATCGGTCTGGAGGACTATTATTATTATTACTAATACTGGAACACTAAATCATAAATATAACTGGATCCCCTCAAGAGAAGAGCTCTTGGCGTAATAGTAAGATAAAAAGAAAGTTTTTATTTTTAAAGGTGTGTCAGGAGAGACTGTTGGGTATGTTCATGCGACGGACATCGACGAGGGTGTCAATGCGATGGTCAGTTACAGTATCCCATCTCATTTGCCATTCATCATTGACAATTCTACTGGAATGATCAGCACCAAAACTGAACTAGATTACGAGGAAACCAAGGTAACAAATTGATAAAACGGTTTTAGATAATAATAATATTATAGATATTACTACTTAATCCAAGCCCATCCGGGTATTTACCACCCACTCATCGCATAATCTATCGCCAAACAGTAATACTTAGTATTGTTGTTTTTGAAGGGTGAGTGAGCCAGTGTAACTATTGGTACAAGGGACATAACATCTTAGTTCTCAAGGTTGGTGGCGCATTGTCGATGTAAGGAATGGTTAATATTTCTTACAGTACGATTGTAAACGGGCGACCATTTACTATAATATATAAATTTGTTACGATAATTAACTTTGATATTTTGTTATATTTGTATGCTATTTCCGAAAATATTTGCTGGAATTTCATTTCTAAAGCAAAAGTAACTTTTAAAGAATATCTACAAGAAAATGGCCCTTGCTGTCCATCCGCTTTTATTAACCTTCCCTTGTATTTATATATTTAATTTTATCGTTATTAATTATTTATAACAAAAATAACTTATTTGTTGTTGTTATTACTCTGAAATACGTATTTCCGTAACGATATTGAAGTACCTTTTATATTTTAAATATCCTCAAATATGGTAGCTGAATTTCACAAAATTAACACAATTTAGAACAATTTTAAACATCATATTGTAATTTCCAGGATTACTCCTTCGTAGTGACCGCCACAGACGGCGCTATCGATAAACGTCTGGGTACAGCCTCTGTCACAGTTCAGGTCCAGGATGAACCGGATGAGCCTCCCGTGTTTACTCAGGCCCTGTATACTGTACATGTCCCGGAAAATGTGCCCAACCATCCCGTTGTTAAAGTCCATGTGAGTATTTAAATTTGAAAGTGTATTTCTGAAACAATTATACATGGTGTTCTAATTTAGTTTCTGTTGTTACGTGTGAATTGATTCTTTATGAAAAATCTTACTTATTAAATAAATGTGAAATTGTTTGTTTGGTGGTATATCATAAATACAATAATTTATTCTTTTTTTAATAATTTGATATTTAATAACAAACAACAAAATATTTCTAACTGTATGTATAATTGGTGTATTCAGCAAAAAATAATATTAAAATTTTTGACTAGGCTGATGACCCAGATACAATGCCAGAGATCACATACACGATCCTCAAGGGAGATACAGACTTGTTCTCAATAGATCGCAAGTCTGGTCTCATCAGGACGTTAAGAATGTTAGACAGAGAAACTAGCGCGAGGCACGAGCTGCTTGTTGGCACTGAAGAGAATAGTAGTGAAGGAAATGGGGCTACCACTACAGTGGAGGTTTTGGTCGATGTAAGTCAACTTTATTGATTTTTAATAAACAATCATAAATTTTTTTTTATTATTCTCAAGAGTTTATTATTATCAAGTGTAGTGCAGCAGTATTTTGTAGCTGAATATATGAAATTAATATCGATCAAACTTCCAAACTGTTTATTTTGCTATGAAATTAAATACAATCACTTATTATTAGCTTTTCTTTAAAATACTTTACTCTATTTTCTTAACAACATTATTCTATATTTTAATTTCAGTTTTATTGCGATTACTTTAACAAATATACTAACAAGTTAAACTTCAAGGTCGAATTTCTATCAAACATTTCTGTGTATTGTGTCTCACTCACGCTTACAATGATTTGCACGTGCTCTTGTTTATATGATTTTCATGACTAATTCTGTTTCTGTTTTTTTGTAACCGTGTTTCTTTTTTTTTATATACCGTTTATTCTTTTGTACCCAATGTCGGTACTATTTTGAATTGCTTTCCTTTTTAAACACGCTCATTAGAAAGTGATAGCAATAGTTACTACGAGGATGTTTGTCCTTACTATTCTTGTTTAATATCCAGGATAAAAACGACAACGCCCCGGTGTTCACGTCGGTCCCGCGGCCGGTGACGGTGGAGGACACGGCGTCCATCGGCAGCCTGGTGGACACGGTGGCGGCGCTGGACGCGGACGCCACGGCGCCCAGCAACCGCGTGCGGTACGCGCTGGCGGGCCGCGGGAAGGCCTCCAAGTACTTCCACGTGGAGCCCGACAGCGGCGCCGTGCGCGTGCGCGACGACCTGCGGAAGGAGACCGACAGCGAATACACCGTGAGACTCACTTAGACTACCTGCTGGTTTCAATTGTAGGCGTTTGATAGCATCCAGGTTGAATGACGTTAACAGATATTCCCCTTAGTCGGCTACAACATCTACGTATTGATTCACTTCTATTTCTACACTTTTTATCATATTATATCCTGTACCATTACAGTCCCTTGGGTGCCGCCGTGGTCATAATAAGCCAGGAGAATATCGTCGTCTTCTTTATAGCCCGTTATATTTATTTCCAGGTGGACGTTCAAGCGTACGATCAAGGCGATCCTGTGATGTCTTCGGTTGTGAGTCTAACAGTGTATGTTAGTCATTCAGCTACAGTACCGCCTGATGTAAGTTTTAAATATTACTTTAATCTTGTATTCTATTAATTCATATAAAAAGGAATTTTCTTGATTTTTATAGTCATCAAATAACATAATTCTAAGGATTTTATTTACTGAGGGCTAATGATAATCACTGCTTTTAAAAAATCGCTTTGTAAATATATACATATCTATTGATACATTCAATGGTTATTTTTTCCTAATATATTTAATGGCCTTTAGTATTTTTGTGTGATGTTCTTTTATCGCTCTAATCTTTACTCTTAATCAAATTACAATATTTGGACTTTCATTATATTTATATGACTACTGTCAACGCCCATTTTTAAGAAATAACGAATATTCCTATTTACTCCTCGAATTAAGCCTGTGTTAGGAGTGAAGACGATAATAGCCCAAGGGGCTAGGACCTGCGCCCTTAAATCACTACGCGGCCCGTAATTGATGCTTATTTTCACATTAAACATATTTTGTTGGCAGGTACGTCTAGGGTTTGCGGATAGCGTGTACACGGAGCACGTAGCGGAGAACTCTCCCAACGGCACGCTCGTCAGAACTCTCCCGATATGGAATAAAAGCAAACACTCCAAAGATACTCCCCTCAAGTGTTTACTGACAGACTCATCACAAAAAGGTAACGATACTTGTATATTAAAATTGGTTTATAATTTATTAACTGGTTTACTACTTATGCACAAGAAGCGAAAATAGTTTTTAATTTAAAAAGTCAATACAATACATTTTTTGCTTAAATTGCAACTTCACTGGTGGTAGGGCTTTGTGCAAGCTCGTCTGGATAGGTACCACCCACTCACTGCAAAACAGCAGTACTTGGTATTGTTGTGTTCCGGTTTGAAGGGTGAGTGAGCCAGTGTAATTACAGGCACAAGGGACATAACATCTTAGTTTCCAAGGTTGTTGGCGCATTGGCGATGTAAGCGATCGTTAACATTTGTTACAATGCCAATGTCTATGGGTGTTGGTGACCACTTACCATCAGATGGCCCATATGCTCGTTCATACCTATACTATATTTAAAAAAAAAGACAATTTTGACTTTAATTATATTGAAATAACATTGTTTATTTTAATAACACCTGTTCTGGTGTGAGTGCGTCTTTGTGTGCACATATGTCTATAATGTTATATTTTTATTTTCTTCAAGGTGTATTTTACGTGAAACTAACACAAGAAAGAGACTGCGCTATCTACCTCAACAATTCGCTGGACTATGAAACGCTTACCGAATACTCTCTAGAAGTCCAGCTGGAATCTATACAAGGTCTTATAAACCCCGAAGGCAGTAAAGCGATAATCAACGTCCACGTTACCGATGTTAACGACAACCCACCCGTGTTCATTTTTCCCGAACAATCCACTATCGTAGCTGCGAAGGGGAAATATTTTGCTATCGCTACTAAAGACATGCCACTAGGAACTAATGTGTTACAAGTCAAGGTAAATTTTATTTCGAGTCGATTGATAAGTATTATTTAGAAAAATTTATCTTGAAATCTATATATTGTTTACAAAGATATAAGTATAATTATAAATTCTGCTCAGGTATTATAGTCTACTATCATTAGTACATCATATTTATATCATTTGCTTCAATAAATTCGAATCAATTACACCAAGCCATCAGGCTAAAAAAAACTTTGCTTATTGGCTCATTGTTATGCCAATATTTAACAACATTTAAAAAACTTTTTTTTTTGTGGATTTCTTAAGGCGAAAGATAAGGACAGCGGTGTTTATGGCAAGATTGAGTATCGTAAAAACTCTTGGACGAAAGCCGCTGAGGAACATTTCAATCTCGACCCAGACACGGGCGTTATCACCAACATCAAAGCTTTCGAGAATGTTCCCAAGGAAGTGCTGCCTTTTAAATTCAATATCATGGCGAGGGACAATCCAAAGGCTGATGATTATAAAACTGCTCGAGCATCTGTTGTCGTAAGTTGTATATGACTATTAAAAACTATTAAATAAACTAGAGGGGACCACAGTAGCGATGGAATAAAAATGCTTCCTAAAACATCGCTATTCTGATACTCTATTAATTGTATGAACGAACAAGTTGATTAAGCAATACATACATATGTAAATATAGTTTTATTTTAGGAGTGCTTGTTTAAAGTATGCTTACGAAGGTTTATACAATCCATCAAGTAACATATATGCAATGGTTGGCGAGGCTTTGACTATATAGTTTTATATTTTGTTTTTTTTTTTCTATGGTCGGTAAAACATATCATGATCATTATCAGGTCATTTGCCCGTTTGCTCTAACATTTAAAGGGAATATATATATTTTAACCCCTAAAGTTAATTTTATATAGCAAAATTTGATCTAACTGTTACGTTACATCAAAATTAAATTAATTTGGTAAAAGACAAATTTAGGCTTACACCCTTCGTAATTTCTATTGAAATATTATTTAATTAAGTCCTAAAACCTAGATATCGTTTGAATTACATCTACTTTAGTACATTAATACCAAGATGAGTTATAGTTATGTAATTAAAAGTATAATTAATACGAAATGAATTACTCATAATTTATACGTAATTGACAATTGTAACATTTGTTAATGATCTCATTGAAAGTTTAATTAGTTAAATATATATTTAATTTAGTTTTGACTGGTGTCCAAATACAATCAGTGTTTATAAAAATTTGTTACGAACAGGTTGTAAAATTGTTTAATTTTATTAAATTGCATGGAGGAAAACTTCTTGTTGTAAATCAACAATTCTTACTTTGTCGTTTGTGTGGGTTAGATATATATTTTCAATTAATATAATTTTTTATACATACATACGTAGTATTTTGAAGATATATAGAATTTTTTTTTCCATTTCAGATAAACCTTCTCCAAAAAGAAAACCAATTAATTTATGAAGTGGCCGATTTAAATGTGGACGCAATGACTACGTCACAAGCGCGTAGCTTATTGTCTTCGATAGAAGAAAAGAGTGGTCTAGTTGCTGGACTGGAGAAACTAACACCTAGGTTATATTTGGGGGAGAATGGAACACTCGAAAGTGATCCTAAGGGTACTAATGTATGGCTGTATCTGCTTGATCCGAATACGGGAGACATACTAACGAGGGAATCACTACCAATAAAGAAGTGAGTATTATTTTTGTTATAATTGTGTTAAAATTAAAGTGTAAAAGTAAAGTATTATATCCCATAAATTTACTATTGCTGAGTAAAGGCTCCTGCTGGCTTTAAGCATGTTCCACAAATTCTACCCAGGGCGTTATTAAATTCACCTAGGCCCATGTGCTTACCGGACATAGCTGTTTCGATAAGTACCTACACGGGATAGCAACGGGAGGCCTAACCTTCCTGCCACGAGTGTTGTGTGCCACTCGATGCAGCATACCACACCCTGACAGACAGATTGTGCTGCGTCTCTGTGGGGGCCAGGCATTATCTGGCAGTGATAGTTGCTGAGGAGATAGTTGGTGGAGACCTCTCTCTTTCCACGTCATGACACTCTGGTAGCATGTCATGACGTGGAAAGAGATCGCGGAGTGGGGAGAGCATGAGGAGAGTGCTTCTGATGACACGTTCCGCCGAAAAAAACCAGGGAGGATAGGCAGACATTGAAGACGACGCACTTTTTCCCCAAGCGGTTCTGGGGCACGGGGGGTTCTGTACCCAGAGAACCCCCTAGGAATGGAGGCCCGCTTAGGCAAGCCAACCGTCGCGGTATCACTAGTATGCGCAAGCAATCCTGTGATGCCCCCTAGAAGACGCAGAGTGAAGAAAAGAAGGGCGCTGTTAAATTGATTGTTGACATTATAAATTGCAGAATAGTATACACTTTTACATGGCACATGCATATTTTTAAACAAAAAATAAATATTTCAAACTCTGTGGTTCTTGGGATCGCATAAGATCCACTCCTCCAGATGAGAAAGAGTATTCTATATGATGTCTTCAAGTGAATATTTAAGTGAATACGAATGTTACAAAAATTGATACAAAATGATTAATATAACGTAATTATTTGTTAAATTGTGTACGGCAATTTAACAAACTTTGCGAACAAATATTAACCTGGTCAACGAGACTTGCAAATATCCACCTGACCACGCGTGTCGCGCCGCAGGGCCGCGGAGCGCGGCGTGGGGCTGCGCGCGCCGCTGTCGCCGGCCGCGCCGCCGCGCCGCCCCGCGCTCGCCGCCGCGCCGCTCAGCTCGGCGCTGCCCGCCGCGCTGCTGGCGCTGGCCGCGCTCGTGCTGGTCGCCGCCACCGCCGCCACCGTCTACATATGCGCCTCGTGGAACAGGTGACCACACACCCACACACACACCTTCATACTTGACACGGCCGCAAACTACACAGGTCTTCATGATTCACATGGCCGTTAGCTAACACGTATACACGCAGGCGCACATCATCCTTATCTCTGACTCTACTCAATAAGAAATTCGCAATGAATGTGCGAATGATGTGTGAATGTCACAGTGCGTGTTAAGGTGATATTATGCGCTATTATTTCGAATCAAAATAAATCGAATCCCAATATTAAATGCTTTGGTATTATTATTATTATTTGATATTAAGACTAAATAATTTGAACTCATCCAGATATAAAAAACACAAGGAGCAAGCGTTGCAACAATATGGAACTCTCAGTATGAGCATGGCACCACCGAGACCGCCCTCAGGGTACGAGTCCAGTGAAGATGAACCCGCACCGAGATATGAAACACAGGTATGTAAAAATTATTTAACTTACTAATGTTATAAAATACCCGGTAGATGGGCTGTGTGTGCAGACAAGCCCACTTAACAATCATCTACTAGCATTAATATTATAAATATATTATATAACAATATATAGTTACAAAAATAACATTTTTGTTTCAGGTTTTGAATATGGCTGTGGATGACGCAGATTTGCAATTAGACTTTAGTCCAAATAACCACGCGTTTAATATTCATAGCGTGCAATACTTATCCAAAGATAACGGTAAGTTATCCAAAAATAAGTTTTTTATCTTTTAATTTTAATCGAAAGTCCTAAATGAAATACTCAATACAGGTTTGGTTGATTGACTTTTTTTTGACCCGTCTCACTTGGGGGAACTGGTTTATGTGAAGTTCTTACTATAATACTTAATAAAATATGAACAAATGTATTCTAGATCGGCAAATAAATTCTTGTTTTTAAATCTTAGGTGAACGTAGCCCGACCCTATCAGAAACGGCGACAACAGCTCGAGCTTCAAGTATCAACGAAAATGGCGGTACATTGAACAAAGTCCAAAATCACAACCATAATCTTGACAACATAAACAACTCGACCATTGCGCGGAACACCCAGACACTCAACCGCAGAGCACCAAACAACCACGCATTGAATAACGCGCTGGGAACGTTACCGAGAGCTAACAATAATAATATCGGCGGAGGACTGCTGGCCGCTACTCTTGGTAGGAAGATAAATGGGAACAATCATAAGAAGAAATCTACGCAACCAATTATGGCGTATGATGAAATCCCTGGTTTGCAAAGGTGTGTATAATTTCAATATTGTGATGTATATACATAAATACTTTTTGAAGAAAACTTTTTTGTGCGTGATAATAGTAAAACTTTAACGTCGAATTTGAGTATAACTAAAGCCATTCCATACGTGTCTGACATATGATTAATTTTAGTTATTTTTACACTATATAAAGTGTAAATTTAATAGTCAAATCAATTTTTCACTAAAGTGAATATATATTTATTATACTGTTAAAAAATATAACACTACATGTTGTAAATATTTTATTATTATAATTTATATTATTGTTTAACGTCACTATCGACAAAGTCGCGTCTATCTGTCTGTACGCGCGATAAACTCAAAAACTAACGAATGGATTCTCAAACGGTTTTCACCAATGTACTATGCGATTCATGAGGAAAGTTTAGATGTATAATTCATATAGGGTTTTATGGAAATTGGCTAAAATATGAGGATTGATGAAAAAATCAAGCTGACTTGAGATCTTGTTTTACCGCGTAAACTAATATAATTATATGTATTACGATATAAACCTGTATTCTACCCGTGCGAACGGGTAAGTAGTTTGAATATGTAATTGATATTTAAATTTCGAACTTAACCATTGATTTTCAGATCCACAGATAATGACAACGTTACGTTCGGGAAAAGAAATTTCAACGGATTTACTTACGACCAGTCTCACGTGGAAACAACTACGGAGCTATAGTTATACTAAGACAGGATTAGTGAAAAGTGATATAATAATAATGTGAAGTTTTAAAACAATATAATATAATCTAAAGACAATTTATATTTTGTGTTCAACGAAAGTTTTCATATCAATGTGCGACTGAATGTTTTCAAATGTTAGTTGTTAATGTGAATAACGAATTTTTAGATAAATTTATGAATTTGTAATATTTTACTTAGCGCAGGCTAGTCTTTTTATTGAACAATTTGTGCATAATATTAAAGTGTTGTAAATAATAGAGGCATTACGTGTATATTTTTTAGGTACCTGATCTGTAAATACAGGTACGAAATATTTTGTACAGATGTTTTATATTTTTATATAGAATTATAGATTAAAAATGACGCATTGTGCCATGCACGTTTAATTTGCGACAACCCTAATTATAAATGGCGCGTCACACTTGCCACGAAAGCGTTTGATATTTAATTAATTACGAAAAAAATCAAATGTATTAATTATGGACTCTATATTTTAAATGAATTTAAATTTGCTTCACGAGTGGGTTAAGTTTTTAAGCATCAGATTTCAAATAAAACTATTCAAACGAACATCAACAAAATTAAATAGTATGTGAGTTACTTACTACTAAATTTCCGCCATTATGAATTAACCTCTAGAATGTGTATGAAATTTGTGCCAGTTAAAATTCGTAGATAAAACGACACGAAGTAATAACATTTATTTTATTTTTAAGCATAATTAAGAAATGCTCATTTTATTAAAAAAATAATAATCAGAATGAAGTGATTTGTGCCAAACGTTTTTTGATATTTTTTTTATCTGTGCTGTATTTATTTTCGGTCTTTATGTTACCTCTTATTTTATGTATTTTGTAAATTAATATATATTTCGTTTCAATGTGAAAAGCTGAATAAAGTAGCTGTATAAGATTGTTTAATAGATTTCCGAATAAATTAATTTTTATTTTTATTTTGTTTTCTATCCACGGCGTTACCCTTGTAAACCGTAAACCTTGATTTTGGTGTAATGAAATAAACAGTTAAACATCACTGAAAAAAGAAACAACAACAATAAAACATATAAATATTACCATCTCCATCCCTTTCCCTCTCGGCCCGCTGAGTGCATGTGTTTGACGGCTTATATTAGGTCCTTACATATGAAATTGGTGTTTTGTTCGGGAGGAATATAAATTCAATTTTTTCTTTGTAAAATGTATTTAATTAATCAAAGTATGCACCGTTGTTATCTACGCACTTTTGCCATCTCATAGGTAGTTCATTGATCCCTTTACTAAAAAACTATGGGGGCGAGAATCGAAAAACTCTTTGAAGGCGGCTTGGACTGCCGCATAGGAGTTGAATTTTTTTCCTTGTAAGAAGTTGTCCAAATTCCGGAAAAAATGGTAATCTGTTGGAGCAAGGTCCGGTGGATGTCGCAGACATTCCAATTGTAGCTCATCTAACTTAGTGGTTGTTTGTTGTGCAGTGTGTTGTCTTGCGTTGTCGTGAAGCAGCAGTGGCCTAGAGCGATTGACCAATCTCGATTGTTTCGCAGCTAGTTCTTCCTTCAAGGTTTGCAGTTGCTGACAATAGATATCTGCCGTAATCATTTGGCCAGATTTTAGAAATCTGTAGTGAACGACATCGGCGCTAGTCCACCAAACACTCACAAGTAACTTTTTCTGAGTCAATTTTCGTTTATGGCAGGATTTGGCTGGGTCACCAGGGTTCAGCCATTGCGACGAGCGCTTCCGATTATCGTACAGTATCCACTTTTCATCACAATTAATGATTCGATTTTAAATCCCTTCATTATTGTGCCGGTTGAGCAAAGTAACGCAGCAGTCGACGCCTGTTTGCAAGTTCGATTCACTCAATTCATGTTTTTTTACTTTCCCGATTTGTTTCAAGTGGATTAATACAGTTTTATCACTTACCCCGAAGCCTGCAGCTATCTCTGAAGTGCTTTGTGATGGATCCGCTTTCACAATAGCCTTTAATTCTTCATTTTCCACATCGGTCTCCGGCCGTCCACGGAGTTGGTTCTGAAGGTCGAAATTTCCAGAACGAAAACGTTGAAACCAAAAATGTACCGTGCTTTCTTTTGCGACATCAGCGCCGTACACATTAATCCTTCGAGCTGTTTCTGCAGCATTGGTGCCAACACGTACTCGTAAATATACCGATATTTCATGTTTTCCATTGTGCGGTAATAAGCGACGCCAAAGAAAAAAATAATGAGGAAAAACACAAATGTACCATATTTTCCAAACCAAAGAGGAGATATTTCAGATCAAAGTGGTCAGTACGACAAAACGCTAATTTCATATGTAAGGACCTAATATTATGTAGATAAATTTATTCTTAAAATAGTTAAAATTTAAAACAATTAATCGTTGCCTAGTGGCTACATGTAAGGCCGCAGACCCGAAGGTCTTGGGTTCAATTCCAGATTGGGCCATTAAAAAGTTATTGAGTTTTTTGTCGAAAATTCTGAGTAGCAGCCTGGATCGAATTATGAGCGCTAGGGAATAAGGTGCACCTGTGTTTGCGCATACACGTGTATATGTCCTGCGGAGTTTGCTAATCTCGTGAGATTTGCCCCGTGACCTAATATTTAGGGGGGCATTATTATAAATACAGTTGGGTGACATTTTGCCAAGGCATATATAGGAAAATGCCATTTGAACACTCCCCACCAAAAACACCAACTCCTATGTTACAGCATTCTCAATCATCCGGATATTACCAGAGATTCCAAAGTAACAATGAGGTCACCGAGATTAAAGCGTAAGCAGGGATGACTTGGAATATTTTCTGACTCAAGGCCAATTTCCAATGAATATAATGATAGGCTAATGCATTTCCGTCTTGTATGCTTGAATATAACTTGCTGGATATGACTTTTACATAAGTTAGTTAATTATGACATTAACTGCTCGCCTCTGCTTGTCTTAAACAAGCTTTATATACCAACCCGCACTCTTAGAAAACCAATCCCTTTATTTCATATTTCTAAGCATAGGACTAATTTTACGGAAAAAATCTCCTTTAAATAGACCAACCAGTAGGCCCGGATCTGTCATTTTTCGATTATCAATTAACTCGACATCTTTCATGAGTCTTAGTAATTTGATTAAGCCAATTGGCGTGATTGGTTGATACTTGCCTTTCACGCCGAAGGTTGTGGGTTCGATTCCTACCCAGGATTGACATTTGTGTGCATGAACATGTCAGTTTTTCCTGAGTCTGGATGTAATTATCTACCCCCTCTTAAAAGGAAAAGTTGCGGAACCCGGCCTTTTTCGAGTTTTTTAATTTTTAGTTTTAAGAAAAAAATTCCCGATTTTTTAGTTAAAAATTAATAATGGCGCAAAAAACTGGGGGGGGACTTGGGGGGAGTGGTTTCCCACTACGGAAAGCCCCCCCCCCTTTAATCAGAAAAAAGGGGAACTGATTTAGAGGGATTTCTGTTTCTAATTTGAGACTGCAACGTCTCCGGCGCTGCGGAAAAAGCAGCCTCTAGGCCCTTGCGTAACAAATCGCAGGCCGAGGCTGGCTGGCAGGCTGCTCTTCCTACGCGCCTCCGGCTCTATAAAACGCTCTAGGGGTAAGACAGACTCGTACCAGGTGGAGTCGGAGTCAATCAATTCAATTCTTTAACATAAGTTGAACCTAACCTGTTTTAATTGTTATTGCCCTAATAGGTACGGTAAAAATAAAACTATTATGATAGGACAGGAAACTACTATGACAGGAGTTAAAAGCAAGGTAAGAGATAGAAGGCATCAGTCCTTAGAGATAAGTGGGGGTAAATTATTAGAAACTAATCGCAAAAACACAAACACAGTACGAATAATATAACAAAGAATCTGGTGATGACTTTACAATGACATTAATTGACACAGACAGAAGCAAAAGTAAACGCGTTCCGTTTTAAGTATTATGTTTTTGCGTAATATTAAAACTAAACTATCTTACGCATCAAAATTTATAAGATAATTTTATTAAATGCAGCAAATACCAATGAAGACATTTTCGTATAAATAAAATGTTCTTTAATAGACGCGCCCTTATGACTTGTGTATGCATGTCTATGTTATTATTATGCATGGTCTTGAACGTCTCTCATTATATTTATCTTTCTCTGTTGTCCATTATGGTGGAAGTTGATAAATGGTACTTTGAATTCATCTTGCATTACATAATATTTTGAAACAAAAACCGCCAAATTCAGAGAGGTTAAAAACTGCGTGTAAAAAATTTACAATATTATATTTACTAGGTATTTGTACATGAAATTTAATTTTTTAAGCAACCTCATTTGAAAATATGTTCTTCACATGGAGAGACGCACAGGACGCGAAGTATGAATCACTCATAAGTACCATAAACACAATCAGAGATCAGAACTCATAAGAAAACATTCCGTCGCACAGTGATAGGAAAACTTTCGTTGAACCAAAAATATATAAATTGTCTTTAGATTATATATTGTTTTTAAGCTTTACTTTAGCTTTTTATCATTACATAACCTTTCACTAATCCTGCCTTAGTATAAACTATAGCTCCGTAATTGTTTTCACGTGACTGGTCGTAAGAAAATCCGTTGAAATTTATTTTCTCAAATGTAACGTTGCCATTATCTGTAGATCTGAAAATGAATGGTTATCGCTATGGTTTCACAAAATGCCGAGAGTAACCGTCTGACTTGCAGGTCGACGTTGGTGACGCAAACGTCCAGGTGGCCAGGTATATGAAATACTTAGGCCCCACTTTGGACGGTCGCTGGGATTTCAAAGAACACTTCGAGTGCCTAGTTTCCCTCATCGAGAAGGTAGCGGGTGCCATAGACTGATGAATTTATTATTATTATTACTCATTCTCTAAAGGCTAGCAAACCTCACCGTTGTTGCAGGTTTCCATGGGCGGTGGTTGTCACTTGTCACTTTCCATCGGGTGAGTCGCCGTTTGCGCCCTTTTACATAAAAAAGACAGTCAATATAAGACATTGTGACATTCCTGTTAATACTTATGTATCAGATTAACCGATCAGTACACTTTTGGCATATACTAAACAAAACAAATACACAGGCACAAGTATTTTACAAACACATCTCCATAGAAAAACTTAAGAAGTAAAACCTATCTACGAACGATCCTACGAAATTTGAGTCAAATTGTCAGAGCCGTTTCCGTGACATAATGTACACTTATATTATTATATAGTATATAAAAATATAGGAATTGCTCCGTTATTATTATGAGATAAACTACAACTCACAATGCTTCAATAACAATAAATAAATATGGAGTAAGATGAATAAAAACAAAGTTTTGTTAATAAAATAAATATATTTTATTATAATGATATACATACAGCTACGAAGCATAGACTATACGCGCCTCGCGCTCACAAGGGAATAACGAGAGAATAGACTGTACAAATTTAATTTCACTAAGTACAAGTAGGTATGTCTAGGTAGAACGCGGGCTTACGCGCTTTGCTAATGAACAAGATAGTAAGGCTTGAGTATGCAGTGGACTGACCGCGAGCTGCTCAATTAGCAGTGGGTGTAAAAGGTTGCAAAAATGAAAAAAATAATAATATGCTGGCTGAAACTTTTTTTAGAAATAGTTGATATAATAGGAAGTCGAAAAACACTGTCTATTGTCGACACATTTATTATTTGAAATGTAAAAGTCAGGATATTGGCAGTGACCACTTAACCTCAGGAGGCCATTTTACAGTCTTCCTAACACAATAAAAAAATCGTGAGAAAACCTTCGTGTGGCGGATAAAACCTGCCGCATCTACATGTGTGGTGTAAAGCTCCACACGTTCTTCTCAACAGCGTCCTAAGTCCTGCAGAGGAACATTTATTTTTAAAGCAAGTGAAACTCGATATAAATGACAGCCAGTGGAACTATTTTGGGTCAGATAGGTTTCACTTATAACTCATAGATAATAGTGCTAAAATTCAATCGTGAAATTTCAATTTCATCGCACTGTTATGACCCATATTACTGGGGTAATATCATAAAACGGCATTCCATATCAGTATTTTTATTATACTTCAAAATGCCAGCGTACAGTATATATAAATTTAAAATTAATATTAATTCTTGAAGTTATAGAATTTCGATCGCCGAGTTGATCGGTGTTCCTTATTAAGACATTAGACTGGACATTAGACCCACTCATCAGATATTCTACAACAAAAAAGCAGTACTCGGTATTGTTGTGTTCCGGTTCAAACCGGAAGGAGGGTGAGTGAGCCAGTGTAATTACAGGCACAAAGGACAAATCATCTTAGTTCCCACTGTTGGTGGCGCATTAACGATGTAAGTGATGGTTAACATTTCTTACAATGCCTGTCTATGGACGTTGGTGACCACTTACCAATAGTAGGCCAAATTGCTCGTCCGCCTTCCTTTACATTAAAAAAAAGATTAGAGTTCTGAAATTATTACTAAAAGCTAAATAATACTATAATGCGTAATACAATAAATAATTGGTCGTTTAAAGCGAAGTTTCTTTAAAAGGCAAACTATTGGCTTGGTATCAGAACCCAATGGATTCCAAATTGTTTAAGCAAACGTCAAAATGTACATCGAAATGTATTTTAAAAGCATCAATCCAAAAATTCACTTTAAAATCCAATCATCGAGACCGGCTTTCAAGTCTAACAATACATGAAACTACATGGGCGTAACTTTTATTGCGAATTTCGAAACCAATCTACGTTTTTTTTTCAAATGTCCCAAAACGCGTGCAGGCAGCAATTTCGCGTTCGCGTACATTTTTAAATTTAATATCTCTTTGTACCGCAGTCTCCGGCGAGCATTATATCGCGCGAAATTACAGAAACGTCGGGAATAAAAAATTCTGTTACTAGGCTTCCCTGCCGAAACATTTCTATTCTTTATTAATGACAATTTGTACTATAAAGATTTTTTTGCTACGTTTATGTGTAATAAAAACAGTCATTGTGCTTATTACAATCTCCTCTTTTAAAGATATCTCGATTAATATCCTTATTAATTTTAATTTAGTTTTAAAATATCACATTCATTTTATAACTCCGACGACTACTCGGATAAGTTGAGATTTTCTCTTCGAATGGAAATTTTTCAATTATTTATATCATGAACTTTATTATTATATCATTTACTGTTCAATTGAAAATGTTCGATGAATTATGGTAGTGGAGTCGCAAATAACTTTAGTACTAATAATCTAAGAGAAATCATAGGAAAGGAAAGAAATCATACGAAGTTCGGTAAGAGTTTTGGTAAAACACGTCATTATAATTACATATTTAGGTACATGAGTTTAATGGAGTTAGAAACCGCTGACAATACAATAAATTTGAAAGAAGTAAAATAAACAATTCCAATAAAAATTAGAATTGAGATTTAATTTAAAAAAAAATTAAAAAACAATGAATTAGAATTATTTAAAAAAAGAACATGATAATATCCGGTTATTGTAAAATATCAGTTATTAGGACACAATTTTTTAACAGATGACTATGACTTTTGCTATGGGTTTTCGAAATAAATACATCTTGAGTTGTTAAATGTAAAATTTCGAAGTAAAATCAAAATGGAAAGAACGAGTTAAATGGAATAGGGTTGTAAAGACTAGCGCGTCGTTCGGGGTTTCGCCCGCGTTATAATAAAGTCCAAATTAATTAATTTATAAAGTATGTCATATTTTAGCCGCTCTAAAGCGTGAAAAAGTAACAAATATTCATAACACACAACCTTTCGTATTTATGATATTATTGCGATTATTATTATTCTTATAATTAAAGAAAAATGGATATACTGAACAATTCTTATGCCTCCTTATGTAAAAATTCTTATGCCTCCTTATATAAATATTGGGTGTAGTAATTCCATTTGCTAACAACGATACATGACATGACCAACACGTGAACATGCTACATATAGCCCACGGGTATAGCAGCAGCAAGTAAAGAAACAAAATTTCAACCGAAGTTAAAATTACAATCGAATTAAACTATAAATAAGGTTAAAACGAATCAATTTAATGCATAATTTAAGAAAATCTATAATTCATGCAAGATTACCCCGGACAAGCAGACAGACAGCCAGGCCAGACAAACAAAAAAAAAATAATATTTTGGTTTTGGGTAACTCGCAAATAGCTATATTAATTTTAAAAGAGTCAGTTATTTTGAAATCACAGACAGTTCTCAGTACTTCAATTTTATTTATTTGTATAGTTATATCCATTAATCAAGAACTGTTTATAATGCATAATATAACAGAGCTATTATCAAATCGCACGTATTATGTAAATCTAAGGTTTGTTTACCTTTACTCCTTAGATTGGAAGACTATACACATGTATCCAATGAATAAATTAATGAAATTAATTGATTTGCTTAAAATCACTCTAGTAATAACTTACCTATAGGTATAACGGGCTTATAAACTAGTCACTAGATCAAAGAGGCTGACAAAATACAAAAATACTAGTAAGACGCACGGTGATTATACATAACAGATTAAGATCTCCAACCGAGTTTCTGTTCCGAGTAACAGTTCAGCATGGCTGACCTCACCATCCCTATCCATAACAGAATATGAAAAACACAAGATATTCCAGCCACAAGAGGAGTAAACCCAAATAAACAACTTTAACACCGATATCAATTGACGCGATATCATTAGTCGAAATTTTGAATAATCTATGATCGGAACTTCAAAAGTATAACAAATAAAGGTATATTAATCAAGAACTGTTTATAGTGCGTAATACAGCAGAAAAATCATAAAATCGCATGCAATTTGTAAATCTACGGTTTGTTTACCTTTTTTGATGATGGCTGCCCATAAAAATCTCCGAATTTTCATCAACCACTTTAGCAACAGGCCGAGTTAGTGGCCAAGATGGCCGTCACTAAGTTATTACAATCACTTTTAAATGATGAAATTAAAGTTAGCAATTTTACCGCAACACAATTTTAGTTCATTAAATTATAAAACAATTTTTATGAATTATTTAAACAAATAAATTTAAAACGTAAAGATAATAATAAAAATATTTTAAAACTGCAAACAAATTTTACCGGTTGAGAGTAGAAAATTGAACTTATTTGTTTTGATGTCATAGAAATTCCTAAACAAATAATCATTGTTATATATAAATTGTAAGTTTAATTTTAGCAATAATTTTGTTAATTAAGAGCCTAAAATTAATAACTAAAACATTTTAAAAACTACCAACAGTGCTAACGGAACTTGCACAATATCTAAAATAATGCAAGTTATTTACTTTTATGTAATCAAAAGAACTAAACAACTATGTGTTGTTTCTTATAAAACCAGATAATAATTTTACAATTGGATTCTTAATTTAAAATTAAATTTTTAACAAATAAGAAACAATTGTTTGTTACTTAAATAGAACTACACCATTACCTTCTTTTTAATATTACACAGTCAAATCATACGCTTGAATCATAACATCGCTTACTGAAGTAGACTTGTAAATTAATTTAGCAATATTCAACATAATTAAGTACTTAGGAATAAGTCTTATGGTTTTATGTCGACGTATACCATAGAAACAAAAAATAAGTATCAAAATAAAAATCACCATTCGGCTGATGACAAATATTTGTATTTAAAACACTAGTAATGACAATGTTAACGTAATCGTTTGTACTTCAGTGTATTCGTGGCAAGGCAGGCTGTATAAAAGTATCACCAATGAATTCATTACATTATAGCAATAGCAAATACATTATGAGTTGACGGGTGACTTAAATTTTCTTTTGTCATGATGTATTTGCACACTGGTGTTTGAACAAGAGCAAAAACAATTTTTAAGATAAATAACCCGACGATTTCGTTTAGATTTGAAAAACCCGCAATTTAATCATAATCGTATTTGCTACTTTTATTTTAACTGGTTCAGATCGACTTCAAATCATTATATAAACAGAAACACACAACGTAATTTAAAATAAATTATATCTTAAAAAAACCTAAACATTTTCAGTTTAACTAAAACATACAGCGGCAGCTTAAACTTTTCCGTCGCTTTGCATTTTTGGAGATTGAAAAAAAAGTGTCGCGCTATCAAATTTTCAGTAACTCCCCGAACTTTCGCTCATAACGTATTCCGCACTTAAATATTTTATATATCACCCTTGACCGTACCTGGAGCATTAATTAAACGTAGGGTCAGTAGCATCCAACCCTAAAATGGAGTTCTCTTAAAAGCTCTTTAAGGTTGAGACATATCTACTCATGGTACGCTAAGAGAAAAGGGCCGCTACCCACATCAATAAATAATGCCGTCCTCACTTACAACGAAATAGCGTGAAATAACACAAGTTCTGAATAACGGCATCTTATGTTTTGTATAATATACATTCCTAATTTGATACTAGCTGAGTCAAGCGTCTTAATTTAATTTAGAAGGATGTTTCAATAAGTAGGGTTAGTGGTAGGATATGACATTAAGGCAAATATTATACATATAGTTCGTATAACTGTATAAGCTAGCTAACAAGATTATCAATATAAAACGATCGGTGAAAATGTTCATATGTCCACCTAGTCGAGTTTTTTTACATATTCGATCATCAACTTAACTTAACTGCGATTTATATGTAATGAAAAGAGCGCCATCTAGTGACAATAATCCGAATTAAATACAAATCGCAGCTAATATGAACGCTATCGAACACTACTATGCAAGCCGCTGGACTTTTGTCAGTCGTGATGTTGTTCTGATGTGATAACCATTGCATAAAATCTTGTCCCTTATGATTATTTTAAATTCTTTAGTTTATCTGTAGTCTTATATATTTAAATAATATATATAATGTGTCTAGAAATAATTTATATTGGATTAGCGTTGGTTGTTTGTGATATTACAAAAACATATGAGTAAATTTTATTTTGTTGGCATATAAAAGATATGATAAAGGAAAAATATACTACCGTTATGGTTAATAACAAAATATAAATGAAATGCTTTATACAAATGTATATTACATTATTTCAAAGTAAGATTAGACCATCCCGTCGCGAAAGACCTCGTAACGATCTCGTTTACATGAACATCAAAAATTACATTTCACCAGGTTCATATTTATAAGTTCATTTTACTAACTTTATTTTATACTAAATATAAAAATGTTTGCAACTACTCAGATTTAAATATTGTAGATATTATCTTAAAAAAGTATCTTTCAAAATTTTCAAAATTAGAATATTTAAGATAAAAATAATATCAGCATTATTAGATATTTATTAAATAAAGTACTTTTTTATGTTTCTTTAATTTGAGTGTTCGCTTTGATAAGAATATTAAAATAAAAATAAAAAAAACATTTACGAAACAATAGCAATTTTTGCTTTATATAAATTCAATTCAATTCAAGTTTTGCTTTATATAAATATATGACACTGATGAATACACAACCGGTATAAGACCTACTTTTATAAGAAATTATTCTGATTTATTTTACGTTACGTTTAACTTACGGGAACTTCAAAAACTGGCCATCAAAACTGGTGATTTAATTTTGATAAAAACTTTTAGTCGATTTTATACATATTCTTTAATTTATTTTTGTAAGACAGACAACAAATCTTATCACCTGTTATAACGTGTCACCATCTCTCATAGAATGATACTGTATGAAGTGAAAACGATTTTGTACACCATCAATGCAAACCATCGATGAGTTTTTTTATAGTATAGATAGGCGGACGAGCATATGGACCATCTGATGGTAAGTGGTCACCAATGCTCTTAGATATTGGCATTGTTAGAAATGTTAACCATCGCCACCAACCTTGGGAATTAAGATTTTATTGTCCTTGTCCCTGTAATTACACTGGCTCACACCCTTCAAACCGGAACACAATAATACCAAGTACTGCTGTTTTTCGGAAGAATATCTGATGAGTGGGTGGTACTTACCCAGACGAGCTTGCACAAAGCCCTACCAAGAGTACCAGTAATGAGTACTTACCATTTAATTGTGTCTACTTTGATTGGAATATAAGCTTGTATAAGAAATATATAATATACTTATTTCAAAAACAGTAAATAGTTTATAAAAAGTTTTGAGATATAAAAGCTAAACGTTTCAAGCTACGATTACTTGATTGGTTAATACAATATTCTTCTCGTCATACAATTTCTTAACATGCTATTGTATTGAGCGTTAATTTTGGAAATGTCTTGAAAATTGAAAGGTATTAGCAGTTTTTCGTAAAAAAAAAATATATTTTTTAAAGTAATTCTTTGAAGTGGATATACCTTACCTTACCTTTGGTTTCAATTCAAAAAAATCTTTAAAGCAAACAATTTGATCCTGAGCTGAGCAATTTCTTTTCCTTTCATGTTTTGCACGTTTGTTTTCCAGATGACTTATTTTGCAATAGCGAATCTGTTTTCCCAGGATTTCCGCTAAGCCTCGCCTCTTCCCTAAAAGCTGGGATTTACTTCCACTTTTCAGTTTTACGTAGGATCTCGAGAATTCTTATACAATAGAGACAATTTGGTGTCGAAAGGATTTATAAGAGAAAATGAGGAATTATGATGTTACAACGTAACAAAACTTTCCTTGTTTATTTAGATCTCATTGTTTTCTCTTTTTCCTTCTTTGAAAAACATACACGTTACGAATTTACTGTATTTACAATTATTTTATAATATTTACACCATCAACCACGTGAACTAATACGAGAACGTTCAAACCGTAATATAGCATTGCGTATTACTGTGTAGCGATAAATAAAATTGGTTTAGTATATATATATGTATATAGCCCTAACACCTGTGACATGTAATAGGTATATAAAAACTTTATTGCACAGAATAATATTCAAAATTGTATCCTATATTCTAAAAGGATTAGAATTTTCGTAATAGTTATGAAGTATATAGAATAATTTTTACCTAAATAATGTATTTTGTGTCGCTATACATTTTGGTCTTATTATTTGAACAGCTGGTGTTATTCAATTAAATGTCTTGATAATTAAACATACCGACCATTTGGAATAAAAACGTCGATAAAAAGTTTTTAAATATTAATTTATTACTTACAATATTTGAAATAAATGAATAAAAATGTGGACGTGATACACGACACGTACGTGGAATTGGAAACCGATAAAATTTGCCATTAAGAAGTCGTTTTTATGAATATGGCAAATTAGAATGACTTTGATCGTGCAAAAAAATATATATATATTTTTTAGCAGCTTCTTTGTTATGTCGACTTTACTTACCATTTATTCCATCGCATAAAAAATATCTTACTATAGTATATAATAAATGTGTACATGTATAATGCTTATATACAGTTAAATATCACTATTTTTTATTTCGGTTCGAATAATGAGTTACCCAGTGTAATTACTGTCTTATAAGTCTATTGTCTCTAAGATCCTAAGGTCATACAATTGTTAAATTTCTTATGGTGTCACCTTACAATCAGATGATCTATTGCCTCGTCTGCCTTCATAAAATAAATAAAAACACTTAGTTCGTGATTATACCGTCATTATCTACTGAATTCATTTTAAAAATATGTTATTGATGTTTTGGTATAAATAATAAAGCGCAATTCAAACTGCGCTTTTTCCGGAAAATAGTGTGGATATTAAGTTTCAATTTCTACATATCTCTCCACAGCTTTCGAAAAATGTCCATTATATTAAGACATGCCCCGAGCAAATATTAACATACAAATCTGAGGTCTTATAATGCTTAATACAAATCAGTGTAATCATTTTTCATTGAAAGTAAAAACTAAAAAATAAGACCCCGTTATATAAATATGATTCCAAAACGATTTTTAACAAAAAGTTTGGGGTTTTCGCATTAAATATTGTTATTAAGACATGTAAACGACTGGTTTATTGCTTAAAATTCCGCAATCCCAAAGAAAATTTCAAAATGAGGGCTTAAAATAATCTATTTAATAGTACAAATCCTCTTCTTTTTAGTTACAGAAATTATGGAACTATTTAATGACTTATTTCTTTTGTATTGTTTTTTCTATATATATGATTAGTGATGTTATTCCATGTATATTTAAAGACGATTAATATTTTATATGAGTTTATCGAGACACAAGTGTCACAATGCTTGTGTTTTTTGTGGTATTAGTGTCAGCTTCTTTTTTTATTTCGGAAGGCCAGTGTAAGTATTATGTTGTTTTTTTTTATATAATATTCATCAAGAATTCATTTAAAACAACAAGATTTCGCGTAATAAATATGGTAATATTGCTAACTTTAAGTATAGATTTGCAATATGGAAAAATAACGAATGGAATCAGTCTCCTACAATAAAATATGTTTTAATTTTGTTTATATATAGTTAGTGTTTTATATTGAACAAAAATGAAAATTGGTTATGATCTTTTTTAAATTATTTCCGTTTAATTTTTAAATTATTTAAATAATTATATTCTATATCCTTTTCGATACAGTGGTCTGTAAACATAATCATTATACCAATTCAATTTTAACCGTTTATTTTTAGCTCTATCGCCTACTGCATCATGTGGTTACGAAGAACCGAAATGTAAGTACGATTCCAATCCTTAAAAGTGCCACGACAGTTTTGAACGAACTCACAGCTGTGCGCGGCTTATTAATATAATGTTAAGTTTTTGCCTTATGTAAAATAGTCGACCATTTGTCATTTGTTATTATACTAGTTAGTAATAATAGCTAATAGAATACAACATTTGAATAATTTTAGTAATTATTTTTCCGAAAATGTTATTTACTTCGTTTATCAATAGGTCTGGTCTGAGAAGGTATTGAAGTTTAACTGTATGAAACTATTTGATACTTATCAGAAATGGCTGGACAATGTTTTCAGTAATAATATTGTTAAGTCTTTATTTTTTAAGTACCTACATAATAGGATTTTTACAGTATTAATGAATATAGTTTCAGATGAAAACAAAAATCCAAGATCAAGTTCATTTTCATCAGCAAGTGCTTCATCACAATCATCATCGTCGTCATCATCATCATTTGCAGTAGCAGAAAGCTCATCATCGTCAACAAATTCACCAAGTAAGTCAAATTGTATTCTAAACTATTTCAGTAGAAGTCAAACAACATTCAATGACTTGTTAATATTTATAAACGATAAGGATTTGGTATAGAAAGTTATTAAGTAACAATAAGTAGCAGTAACTGTAAATGTTGTGTGAGTTCTTTCTAATGTCTAATAGGTAAAGGCCTCCTCTCCTTATGAGGTAAAGGTTACGAATACATACAGGTTTCTTCATTATATTTTTCTTCACCGCTGTATGAGAGATGAATTATAAACATACATAACGTGATAACTCAGTGGTGCTTCTCTGGTTATAAACCCGCAATCTTGGTTCAATAATCAAGTGTTCTACGGTACTGGATAATTTCTCTTTCCATTGGCTTTTTCTACATAATGAGAAATAATTTAAGTAATCAAAAATATTTTCCAAATCTACTTACAGGTGAAAGTTTGTGTGATTGCACACCAACTTGTTCCATGCCAAACCCTCCGAACTGTCCACAAACTTTATCGTCAACGCCTGATCACTGTAAATGCGAATCGGGTTATATTTTATCAGAAAAAGGAGGTCAATGTGTTAAAATCGAGGAATGCCAAAGTAAGCCTTATTTAAATTTTCATTTATCTTAATATTTATTAAAATAAAGTTTATCATATTTTAAAAGAAAGAGAAGATTATTATGTAAAAAAGTAAAAATATTGATGACAAAATTTAAGTAATTCTGTATTCAGAGTAAGCTGATTAATACCTTACTTGCGAAGCCCAATGCTTTTTTAAAGTACATATGTTCATAAACTTATACATTAATTCACCACTGTACGTTATTAGAATTTGTATTAACTGTTTGTTAATATGTTAATTATTTTCGCTTTTTTTAATTTGAAGCTGGCTATTTTTCTTGTCTTTGTTTCCTTACAATTTCTAGATTATTGAAATTATATTAAAGCAACGATAAGTAAACTAAGACTCTATATCCGACTATCATATTATAATAAAAATATATGGAATTAACTATTATTAAATATATTGTATACAAATTGAAATTGTCAAAAAAAATAACTTGAGTCGAGTGCAGTTTTTAAAAATGTCAACCACTTTTTGATCTTGTGTTCTCTTATTTTAATACTTCACAATTCAAAAGTACGTGATCAGATATACAGATACTAAGAGATACGAATTATTAAATGTTGTATCTGAGTCGTGTTTAATTAATTATATTTTTCCTAGAATATTCAAAATGCAGTGGCGATCGTAACGCATCGTTTACATCATATCCAAGGCAATGTGTCTCAACATGCTCTAACCCAAATGGCACTTGTACACGACAGTGTGAACCCTACGGATGTGAATGCAAACCCCTTTACGTTCTTTCCAACGAAGATCAATGTATTTCACCAGACGACTGTCCAGGTAATCAACTGCATAATCATCAACAATCACAAAAACAATCTTAGAGTACTTAGTGTGTGTGCAAACACAATCTCATTCTAATTTGATCACATCTAATTTGACGGTAAATCTGACAAGACGGAGTTCAGTTGCACGACCACTTATTTACGAGGCACGAAAGTGTTGACACTTCAGACTCTGGGCTGCTGCTGACAATTTCTTAACAGGAAAAATCTAATATCTTTTTTTATTGTCACGACCTCGGTTTTATTATCAGGACTTCGGGGATCTGTGCGCTTAAAACCTAGCTGAGCTTAACAAGTCAGCCAGCAAAAATAATATTATAATATTGCGGTAGATTGTGCACTAATACGGTATGTTCTGGGCACATGGTATGGCAGATAGTACTTAGTTACTTACATGGAATGGTAGTTAAATGGGTCGTAATCGTAAAGTTAACGAATATTTTTGAAAAGTTTTTTTTTTTTTTGGTAAATTATACTTATTTAGGTTATTTTAGAAATATTTAATTGATTAATATGTTTCAGGTGGTAACCCATGTGGTCAAAATAAAACCTTTGTGTACTGTAACGCCAAATGTCCAAGAAGTTATTGTCCCGAAAACGACAATCGGGGAATTATTGCCTGTTCTCCTCCATACCCATGCCCGTCCGGCTGTTCTTGCAAAGCGAATTATAAAATCCTCAGCCTAAAAGATACTAGATGCATCTTAGCTTCTGAATGTCGTAAGTATATATTTCAAGTGAATCTGAAATAATTTTTTTTTTAACTTGATGAATTTGTGATTTTCACTGAATATGTTTTTAAAAACATGCGTTTGCCTTTGAGCTAAAATATGTGAATAATGATTTTGATCTCTACTGACTATCTACATTTGTGTGTGTTTGTGCGTATCTTGGTCGTATATTTAATTTATCATCCTTACACAGCACCAGTAAACTGTACACGAGCCAATGAAGTATGGAATCCTTGTCCACCGCCTTGTTTTTCTGAGCGGTGCCGAGATCTAAGTCAGCCGCCTCAAGAATGTATAATACCTGGTCCAGACTGTCAGCCTCAGTGTGTATGTAAAGATGGCTACCTCAGAAATGACAATGACATTTGTGTACCCGCTGCTGATTGCGGTAAGTTGATGTTTTTTTAAATATTATCTACGATTTTGTCAAATAAATAAGAATCATCTCGCTTTAAATTAAGACTGATACTCCGATATTCTGTTGTCTTGATCATTTTTCTTTTGGATATTCTTAAAATAGTCGTTATTAATTTATAATCGTATTTATTTTGACGTTCAATAGTTCATATTGACCACAAAATGTAGCTGGAGTTACTATTTCTTTTATGCCTCTTTAAGCTCAAAAATAAATATTGTTTATTCCTCTATAACTTTATATATTTTTTTGTGCAACTCAAATGTTTTACGAAATAGAGAATTGTCGTTTTGTTGGCGGGCGTTAATAACTGCATCACAGCTTTACACTATAGCAGTTATAATTATCGTTCACATTTTGTTTCAGGTCTAACACGATGGTTTTTAAATAAAATTATTATATTTATAAATAAAATTATTTATGACGAAAGCTTCAATAATACAAATTTAATTTAATTAAAATGATTGCAAATTCATTTTATTTTATATTGCGATTTCATAAACTTATAAAACTAGAAATAAGCATACTGCATGCTCCTACAAGTCTGTTATGTACGGAGATCTACGCAATATAATTATATTTAATAAAAAACAATATCTCATATACTGAACTTCTATTATCACATATGGTACATAATGTTATATGATAAAGGAAAAAGATTGCGCTGGTTTAAATTTTAACTTAACAAGGTTCCGTGTCCCTAATGGATACTTAGACGTCGCCTGGTTATGACTTGTTAATGAAATTTGCTCCGAGTGCTCTAGTAAGTTTTTTCTTTTACAGCAGTGACGCATAAAATTAAGGGATGAAAGTGCAGGTTTTATAAATCCGGGGCTGATGGATAACAATTTTTTTTCTTTATGAATGATACTTTTTTTTTATGAATGTATGATAATGAATATTAATTTTTGTTTTTAATATCCGTTTTTTTAATTTATTTATAAGGAGGTAGACAATTTGTTGAGTTAATGAGAAGTAGTCACTTCTTCCCATAGGTATAAATTGTCTAGACACCATTATATTAAGCACACATAGTACTACCTGATACTTGATTGATGAGGAAAAATTGTTTTTTTTTTGTATTTTTTGCAATTGAAATTGATTTGTAACGGTTAACTTGTTTTTTGTGGATTCATACATATACATATAAAAACAATTTAATTTTAATAATTGTCTATGACGAACGACATATTATAAAACTTGTTATTTATCCGCAAATAATATTTTATTGAGGAAATAAGATATAAATTTGACCACATAGAAAAAACCTTGTATTCTCAATTTTGTATTTGTTATCTTGAAATAGTTGCCCATATTATTTATCTATAAGATGTATCAATTAAAGATAAAATCTTTTATCAAAAGGTTTTTGTATCCTCTACAAATCTGAATAATAGGAGCAAAATATACAACGATGCGTTCAAGAGCTGTCGATGATAAAAAATACAAATAACATCCAAACAACGCTGCGGGGCTGAAACTACTATACAGACAAGAAAATGGGATAAGAGGCTTTTCAAATAAATCCGATGGAGGTTGAAAGAATACTGAGACAAGTAAAGAGAATTGAAGGAAAGCTGTATCGGTATAAGACACTTTAACGTCCGAACTTGGAAGGATTTACTACGGATTGTGAGCGGAAAATTCTAAACCAACACATTTCTTTTTGTTTTAATTGATATTATTGTTTGTTCCATTTGTTTATTCGAATTTCGAACACGATAAGAAAATAAATATCCGATAGGTGAAATTAAATCATATAAGTTTCATTAAATTATATATATTTCATTAGTATTGTTATGATATTCATCTCCATTATTAAATGTTTACGAAATCTAAAAATCTAAAACAATGAAAATAATTTATCATTTTGACCGACTTTTTATCTCGCGATAAAGAAGGTAATTAACGAGTTAACTTAGAACAATATGCAAATTGAAGCGCTGTTTTTAACCAAATAAAAAGAAAAAAATCTTAAGTAAATCCAACCCGATTTACCGTTTAATTAAATTAAAAGAACAACGGAAATTCTCCTAAGATATTTCAAGCTTATTTCGTTGATACGATTAAAATTTCTATAAGCGGTTTCGTGGTTCCCGAAGAGTAAAATGGACCTGTCATTTCTCAACCTTTGCTTGTTATAAGACTTAAGGTGTATATAAATCGGGAACTGACCCACCGAAAAAGGCACCCATAGGCAGAAGGTTACTTTAGAAATATAGCTGGCTGTAAAAGTTAAGTCAAATACTACTACTCTCTACGCAAGTAAATAAGATAAGGCAAAGAAAGTTATGTAATATTTAATATGTTACTGATGTTTTTACTTGGTGTTCACTTTATGTCGGTTACTTTATACTATATTCAATAGCCAAACGGCAATACTTAATATTGTTGTGTTCTAGTTTGAAGGGTGAGTAAGCCAGTGTAAGTACAGGAAAAATTTACATTATATCTTAGGTCCCGAGATAACGATCCTAAGGCGCATTGACGATGTAAGGAATTATGAGCGATAGTGACCATTTACTATTAAGTGGCCCAACTGTTTTCTATTTGAAAAAAAATGTAGGGCTTTGTGCAAAACCTGGTTCTGGGTAGATTGAATGCACTTAACACAACGTTCTACATACATTATAAATTTTATGCTATACTATAAGGAATGATTTTTTATTTCTTACATTGTCTATATGTGCAATTGTTCATGTATCTTATAAACACGTGTCTACCTTTCTTTTAAGGACAAAAATAAACTAAGATATATATTTTTTAAATTTAGGTTTCAAATAATTTTAAATTATATGAGTAATAAAAAAAAACTCACGGCTTCTCTTTTATTCAATGAATAAATAATTGTTATGTATGAATTGAGAGTTTACTTATATATGTGGATTATTGTTAATCCTTTTGAGATATGACTACATCACGTACCATCTATTCAATTGAATTGTTGGGTGGGCATCGTGTTCAAATGTTTGTTAATCGCCGTTGTGCGTATTGAATCTACAATAAACATTGGAGACAAACAATCGTTGTTCGATTGTGAAACATATTGTGCTTTGGTTTTGTATGATAGTCGAATATTGATTAATTTTACTGTCTCAATCGTCTATTGGCTAGTGTATATAGTAACAGTAACAACCTGTGAATTTTCCACAGCTGGGCTAAGGCCTCCTCTCCTTTTTGAGGAGACGGTTTGTAGCTTATTCCACCACGCTGCTCTGATGCGGGTTAGTGAAATACACATGAGGCAGAATTTCAGTGAAATTAGACACATGCAGGTTTCCTCACGATGTTTACCATCACCGTCAAGCGCGAGATGAGAGAGAGAGAGATTATAAACACAAATTAAGCACAAAAAAATCAGTGGTTGCCCGGGCTTGAACCCAGGATCATCGGTTAAGATTCCCGCGTTTTAACCACTACGGCATATCGGCTAGCGTATACGGATGCGGATTTCCGAGGATTCGATTCCAGGTTTGGGTTCAAGTCGAAACAGTTGAACAAGTTGTTTTTACGGTAAGATTTTCAATGGCAGTTTGGAGTTGGAAAGTTAACATTGAAAATACTCAAGGCTGTATCTATGGATACTGCACCTGATCTCTTTTTGAGGTATCATACAAGAATGTTATGTGAAGGAGAAATATTTATTGTTATGTTTTTGTCTTCTCTGTAGTCTCAGTTTAAAATTATTATCATATTCTACAATACGACAGACGACTATTTTAACATTTTTCTATGTGTTTATTTTACTCGGTGATCGGACATGTCCATGCCCATCTATGTTCCACTTATTCATCTCATATTTTACCGCCAAACAGCAATACTTAATATTTATGTTAAGTTCTAGAGAGTGAGCTAGCCAGTGTAACATAACAAGAGACATAACATCTTGATTAGGCTTGTTAATAATTATTTTAAAACAATCTATGGGCAATGAAGATCATTTACCATCGTGTGACTACCAGTGTTGTTGTTTTTTACCATTTGTTAATTTGCCTATCTACTTAAAATAAAAAAAAATAACATTTTGAGTGGAAAATAACATGTTATTATAAATAGGATACGGAATATTTATTTTAGTTTAGTTACAGGGTACATATTATATGATTATTTTAAATTAAGAATCGTCTTTATTTTAACTTTCTTAATCACGTTTCGGCCAACAAATATTTATTCGCTGGAATTTGAACTATCTTAGAGGACCATCAAACAGTCATATCCGTACGTAGCCACGAGCTATTTCAAGTAGAAAGCCAGCAAGTTTCAAGAAACCAAACAAAGAACGGTCAACAAAGAGCCGAGATACTTCGAAACTGAATAAAAGTGGGAGCAAACATGAAGTAGCCAAATTCAATTACACGAAGAATCGCGTTCCCCTGACAATTTGGGTTTTCTGATCGTGAATCAATACAGGCAAAAAGTTTCAAGATCTCATTAATCGGATAAGAACGATTGCTGACTTAAACTAATCAAACAATATGGAACTACTTTGTTGGAACTGTTTTGAAAATTCTTTCTGTTCCAGAGACTTAATAATCAATTAGACGCGTCAGTAATAAAATAAATAATTTTAAGTATTATAATTTTATTTATTAGTAAGAGAAACAAAAATTAGAACAAAAAATACCGAAACAGATTTTTTTAAATTTATTTTTGATTTTTTTATTTATAGAATCACAACGTCATGTCATATGAGATAGTGTACTATTACGAAGGAACTGCTACAAATGGGATGTTTCAAGATCTCATTATTCGGATAAGAACGAACCGAAAACATA
The DNA here is from genome assembly GCA_905147175.2 of Nymphalis urticae. Lineage (NCBI taxonomy): Eukaryota > Metazoa > Arthropoda > Insecta > Lepidoptera > Nymphalidae > Nymphalis > Nymphalis urticae. The sequence goes on along the minus strand of LR989995.1, from coordinate 4,741,318 downwards.
TATAGAATAAAATAATATGTTTTAGTACAAAGCTACATGATATGTTTTAAAAAGGTTTTAAGCATTGGTCATACGTGATGAAAAAATATGGATATCAATTATCAACTGAAACAAACACGCAACGTCTATGAAAATTCTTAAATGTTTTTTTTTTAAATGATTCAATTTATATGCGGTGGTATGCACTCAGCATACCACCGCCATCTATCAGCAATAATTGTCAATTATGTTTTTGTTTTTTGTAATTGCTTAATTTTTTTGAATGAATAAGCTATAAACCTTCTCCTCAAAAAGAGGAGAGGAGGCCTTTAGCCCAGCAGTGGGACATTCACAGGCTGTTACGGTACGGTTACGGTTTAAATGATTTTATTATATAAATGTCTAAAACACGAAATTTATATACAAATAGTTATTGGAAAATACCAGAACATTAAATATTTAGAGTGAAAAAATACTGTAATATAATGAATAAAAATCTACATTTTAAAACATGCTTTGAGTTGAAAAAATATCGCAAAAAACTTCAACCCGCGTTCCTTCGAACGCACAATTTTTTTCCAACAATAATACTCAACAGGTTGTCTCATGACGATTTTTTTCTGATAACTGATGTTGATCTACATAGCAAAACATATGTTGGTTAATATTCACAGCTTTTCAATATATATTGTAGAAATAAGAATGTTATATAGTTGTAGGTTTCTAGTTTCTAGAACTTAACCTATAATTTAATTTTATACTAATATAAATGTATACAGTTGCAAGCGTGCGTGACTGTGGAGAAATTGTAATATAAATTAAAAAAAGATACGATCACAACTAAATTAATATTACTTGAATTTTTACTAGCGTTTTCTAAGTTCACGTATTCAACTTTAAAATCGTTCGCATAATAGAAATCCTTCGCTAAATTATACCGTACCAGCCTGTGAATGTCCCACTGCTGGGCTAAAGGCCTCCTCTCCTCTTTTTGAGAAGAAGATTTGGAGCTTATTCCACCACGCTGCTCCAATGCGGGTTGGTGGAATACACATGTGGCAGGATTTCAGTGAAATTAGACACATGCAGGTTTCCTCACGTTTTCCTTCACCGTAAAGCACGAGATGAATTATAATCACAAATTAAGCACATGAAAATTCAGTGGTGCTTGCCCGGGTTTGAACCCACGATCATCGGTTAAGATTCATGCGGTCTTACTGCTGGGCCATCTCGGCTCTCTAAATTATAACGTACAATTATTTTAATAATTTCGAAAGCGACCTTATTGTAAAACGTAATTTACATAAGATCTTTTTCGCACTAAATTAAACTTTTAGTATTATATTAAGGTTCAGCTCGGAGAAAATCTCTTTGCACTGGTAATCGTTTATTTAAAAAATCATACAATGGAAATTCCTAATGGATTTCATAATACATACATCTTAACCAAAGGTCGCGCGTTTAAACCCGTCTAGACATTTTTTATGCGTGTTTTTGTATATTATAATAATAGATTTTATTTATTCATCTTGTGTACGGCGTTGGAATAAGAATAGTATACATCGTATCGACAGATGTATGATTTTAAGCGACAATATTTATCACCAGACTATGACGCAAATGCTGCAATATATTCAACCCTCAGTAGCTAAGCGGAAAAATATTATACAGATTGAAAATTATTATTTTAAAGATATTCATAGATTTAGAAAAAAATAGTAACAAAACAAGTTATGAAAAAATTGGGAATATATAAAAATCTTTTTTTTTTTTAATTTTGCATTAATTTTTCCTGAGATCAAAGATTTATAAAGGAAATTACTAAGTTAGACGACTATTACATGTTTCATATTGAAGATAATAAAGTTATTTAAATATATTAGAAAATATCTCATATATATCAGTGTAAAACTTATCTATAATATTGAGTACTATATAGAACTTTTTCCAATAAATAAAAAAAAAACATCGAAATAATTTATCTAACCGCTGCGAAGTTAGAGCGGATAACAAAACACTCATTAATGCTTCAATTTGAATAAATTCTATAAATTTTCATTAGAATTGAAGTCGAGAATTTCTGTTATTGTGGCATAAAATAAATCTTAAGCAGTTGACTTAAATTACCAGTTGCTAATTAATTATAAGTATAATTTTAATTGACGATCAAAATTGTTATAAGCCAAACTTAAACATTCATATTATATTGTGTAAAGTTTTTTATATCTTGCCAACTATGATGATGTCTTGTTGATCGATTTCACGTCGGAAGCCATTTTTTCAAAAGACTATCCAATTACGCAAGACTTTTGTACAAGTGTGTACTAGAACACATGTGGACGCTCCCACGCTCTCAAATATGTAGGAAATATTCCACCTAATGGTAAAGTTTTACTAACGTCCATAGACATTCGTGCTGTAAGAAATATTAACCATTCCTAATATCGTCAATGCGGCACCAACTCTGGGAACTGAGACGTTATGTCCCTTGCGTGTAGTTACACTAGCTCACTCACACTTTAAACCGGAACACAACAATAATAAGTATTGCTGTTTGCCGGTAAAAGATATTATGATTAGGTGGTACCTGCCCAGAAGCCCAACCACCGGATTCGCTGATTGGCTTAAAATATTGTTGTAGTATCTCAAAAGTATTTAATAAAAGAGATACAAAATATATTCATATTATTAATATACAATAATTTATAATACACCTGTATTATTTATTTTGAAAAGTGGAAATATTAGAAATATTAGGAATGAGTTTTTTACAATTAAGAAAAGCTTAATGCTGCAAAAATGTAACCAAGCTCTTTCAATAAGAAACTTTATTATGAGGAAAGGAAAGTTTTAATAATCCCCCGCGACAGGCGACGAGTCCATCCGAATTGGAATAAAATAATCCACACTGGTTGAATTTTTGATAATTTTTACGATTACAAATTTTTTTATGGGATGACATTACATGAACACTTATAATTATTATATGTTATTGTAAAGCGCAAAAAAATAATTGCCCTAAGTCACTGGTCCATCGCACTGACGATGGAATTACAAGGCCACGTTATGTCACGTTTTAAAGCATATTTTTATATTTTTTATATATGTATAATAAAATTGCACAAAAGGAGCTTAACGCTATTGCCGTCTCTTTCAGCCAAACTGAAGACGTCACAATATGACAGGTCTAGGTTTTTTCCTGATAACAACAAGCGATGATAGAAGCGTAATTTGGAAATTAGCTTAATATTAAATTTATTATTTACATAGAAAAAAATCAAGTGCTTCAATTTAATTAAACAAGGCAGAAGTGAAAATTTCACGCGTTAAAAGCGCTTTATTAAAATGCTACATATAAAATATTGCTCTCAAAATTGACCATGAGCTGTGACTACGCACCTAAAAAGATTCAGTACAAAAATTTGATTTATCAATTAAACAATATAGTTCTTACTTCTAACAAAAAAAATGTAAATACCATTTAATAGAATATAAATAGTTAGTAATTAAAGCGTGACCTTCTTGACTTCATAAGTGTGACCTTAGATTACAGATACACATTCAATCATATTTTATAGCAATAATATTATCATATACTTGAACTTGTAATAACTGTTTTACTAACACTTTGTACCTCAGTACATAAATCATAATTTTTGAAACAACAATTAAAGGTGATTTTTTTTAAGACATAAAAAAGGTTTGTATTACAAAACTAAAGACTTATTAGATGATAATAATATATAAATGAAACGTTGAACGTATAAATACATACATACATTTTAAACAACAATTGATAAAAATACAAATGCGTGTTTCTTTCACCGGTTTATTTTTCAGATCTGAGGTTTTTCTTTCCGAAACGGTATTTATTGACATTCGATAATTAAGAGCTTGCATCGATCCATTTTAACCATGTTGCGTAAAATAATATATGTTATATTATGGCATACTTTTCTTTATTCTGATTATATTTACACAAACCATCTTACGAATATATTTTTTTTCCATGATTTCACTAATGCTAATAATGTTAAACATTACAAAGCATAATATTGTATACATAATATTAAAACATATCATATATATGTATGTTGCTGTTAAATTTAATTTTATAAAATATAAAAAAGAATACACATTTTATATTTGCTATTGTTGAATTTTATAAAACATTTTAAACAAATCGACTAGTGTGAGGCGATTGAAGAATGCAGAGTTACAAAATGCTAAATGACGGACTTCATCCGGAACCCTCGATTGTTGGTGACAATCATAACTAGTGGAAGTTGACCTTTTTATTACCATCATTGAAAAAAAAGTAGTTCATTATCGTCGACGACTGCCTTTCAAATATCTCATTGTTCAATTATTCGCTGACTCGAAACGATTTAAAACAGGTTAAGAGTCGAGTTTTATGTCTTTTTGTTTATAATGATTTTTGTCTTCATACATATTAGGCTGAGTACTTACTACGTACATTTACAGTAGCCAGGTTTTAGAATGTACACGATGACCACGTCTTAACTGTTACCAATGAGAGATTTTGTCTTTTATAGATAGATGGTAAGTAGTCACCACCGCCCAAAAACATTAGCGCTGTAATAAATACTAATCATCCATCACATCGCCGATGAGTCACCAACCTTGTGAACTAAGGTGTTATGTCCCTTGTGCCTGTAGTTACACAATAACACTAAGTATTGTTTTTTGGCAGTAGAATATATGATGAGTGGTACCTATCCAGGCGCGCTTGTACAAAGTTTTACCAACACGAAAAAAAAAATAGCCTATCAATAGGTTTTACATTACGAATTGCCGCCCTTATGGACTAAGAGACTTGAATTTTCTCAAATGTTTAGTAATTATAATACCGGCCTTTATTTATAAACGTTACTTAGCGACTATTTACTTAAACACCGATTTATCTCTTTCTGTCATTACCGATTTAATATATGAAAGAAGAGGATACAGCATCGTTTGACAATGCACGCTCTAAGCAATGCTATATGAGGCCTTATTATATCTTTTTTTTTCAAAAACATTGTCTATGTTACTGAGATACAAAACCTTATTACAACTCTATAATGTCACCTAATCTAATATAAATACTTACTACGGAGATAAATGTATGAAAACGAGTATATCTATATAAGGAATATAAATTTAAATGTTGGTATTTGAAAGAGCTATAACTTTCATAGAATTCCTTAGTGAGGGCTATTTTATTATCTACTGATAACATTAATTACGGCGGTAAAGAGACCACAAACAAATTTCCTTAGCTCTGTTATATACATTTTGAAATGGAAGAGGTATAATACAATAAAATATGTTCATTGAAATAATAATCCTGTTTTACTACTTTATTATTACTTTATTTAATCAAAATTTGACCTAGCCTAAGCTCATGTAGCCTTTTTCATAATGGAACTATTAATCCATTCAAAAATAATAGATGGGGGTGCGATGGTGCGACAGTCCGGGGCGCCAAATTTGCAGGCGCGCCAAACTAAGAAAATATATTTGAACTAAAAAAAAAAAAAAAACATTATAAAATATAGAAAAGATAAATAAAAAAGAGGAGCTACAAAACTTTATACGTCCACGTCGTTAGCTCTGGGTTACGCTAAGGTGAAATTCTTTGGATCAGCAAAAAATTAACACACAATTATGATTTTCTTTAGCGGGCGCCTCAAAAATTTTGCCCGGTGTCAGTGGCTCTAACGCCGGCACTGTCTAGTATTCTTGTCAACATTTCTTAAGATCATGATGGTAGTAGTAAATTTAATTTGAATCGGTGTTTATTGTTCAGCCCTCAATTTAAATAATATCATTAATTATGAAAAGGGTTGATGAAGTGGAACTAATAAGAATAAATCTTTCAAACCGTTACCACAATTGTACCAGTAATTGCTTCATTAACATTAAAATAAGTCGGGATCTCATCATTTATAAGCGGTTAATGAATTTTTATTACAAAATTATTTTATCTGTGGAAAGATGTAATATTATTAAAATTGAATATTTTTAATGCAATATAAAATACATAATATTATATTTTGTTTTAATTACACTGGTGTTAATTAAAAAGAGCTTTTGCTCCAATTTTAAAATACAATATATAATGCACTCGTATATATGTCGATGCTACGTTAAATTTTACACAAATTCTTTAATTTTTTTTTTGTAAATTAAATTATATATTTTATATTCATTTCGCTATATGTCAATGAAAAGAGTATTTTTTATGAGACAAAACAGCCTAAATGCTTACTAGACGGCAAAATCTGACGGTCGTAAAAGAAGGCTGGCCCAAGCTCAGATGGCTGCATCTGAGTGGAAGTTCCACCCGTGTCCGGAGGCCTTATAAGATGATGATATTTTTTTATGCATAAAAACAAAGGAGAAACAGTTAACATCTATAACATAACATGTTCAGTTTTAAGAAATTGATAGAAAAGAAACATTATAACATTTTTGACCATAAATAAAAACATATCACAAGGAAAGAAATTATAATTATGTATATTTATAATATTTTCGATTGATGTATTATTATTTTAAGCTATTATTTAAGCTTTGTAGGCAAATATTCTGTATCGTAAAATTATTTCAACATTATACATGTTAGCAATTTCAATTCAAAAGACAAAACATCTTGAAGGTTTTGTCAAAGCGTTTGTTTCCAAACAATACAGTTAGAATTCGACAAAATGCACGACAATGAAATATAATTTTGATAGTGGAACCTTTATAACAAATGAATTATTATTTGATTTAAGATACGACACGACATTAGGCTGATTGATATTAAGTGCAGAGAAAATTAAATTGTATTCTCAAAAGATAAATATATAAAGAATTAAAGCTATTTTTCAATTCTTTCAATTTTATTCGATATTGTACTTGTTAACTTTAATGAAATTGGAAAAAGTATAATTAAAAGTATATGTTCTTGCATATAAATTGTGTAAAAAGAATTCATGAAATTTATTATGGAAAAGTTTTATATCGCACAAATGAAATGATTAAAAAAATACACTATTAGTATGTTCACATGGCTGATCGATCGGCATCGATTTTAGCTGCAATAAAGTGATGTTGTGCATAAGCAACATTAATTAAAATAAGAAATATTAACAAAATTTAACCAACAATAGTTTCCAATATTATATAAATCAAATGTCAAAATCATGACCATAGGAAAGCTAGCGGTATTTCCCCCTCAAAACGCAATTCAAATTATCTAAGGGAATGAATCACCCTTATTATTTGAAATGCAGTCTTTTTTTGGTATTCATTAACAGTACCAAAAGGGGCCTTTGTAACATTAAAAATATTTTTTCATCTTTCCAGGTTGTCCAGATAATGAACAGTATTACAAATGTTCTCTTACAAAATGTGAGAAGAAATGTGATGATTTGAAAAATCCACCCGCGTGTCCAAGTGTCACTAGTGATTGCTTTTCACCATCCTGCGAGTGTAAAGGCGATCACCTGAGAAACAGCGATGGCGTCTGTGTCCCGTATTTAGAATGTTGAATGTTATTCAATACAAATAAATAAAATTGAAGTGTTTGTCTATGATTTTAAAAATAACTGTCTCATATAAAGTTCATGCAGCTGTTCGCGAGGCACTAAAACCATTACCCGAGAAGCCGAGATGGCCCAGTGGTGAGAACGCGTGTATCTTGACCGATGATCGTGTGTTCAAACCCGGAGAAGCACCACTGAATTTTCATGGGCTTTATTTGGGATAATAATTGATCTCGTGCTTTACGGTGAAGGAAAACATCGTGAGGAAACCTGCATGTGTCTAATTTCACTGAAATTCTGCCACATGTTTATTTCACCAACCCGCACTGGAGCAGTGTGGTGGAATAAGCTCCAAACTTTCTCCTCAAAAAGGGAGAGGAGGACTTTAGTCCAGCAGTGGGACATTCACAGGCTGTTACGGTAAAACCATTACAATATTTTATTTTTGTATATTATTCGTATATAAGTATTTATATATTCTATTTGTCCGGAGGAATCAGCTTAAAAGATGTGCCATTAACAGAATTATTCAAAGGAGTATAATATTCAACTAGCCAGATTTTTAAGTATTTTCGTCACCGATTGATGTACACGCTGGTAATGTCGCGGGTTTTGTTAGGTGATTATAAATTTTGTTTATTTATTACTTATTTCCGCTTTCAAATTACTTATACTATTACTTAATGCTATTAAACGCTAGCTGCGCCCGCGGTTTCACCGGCATATAACTTACAGAAATAATTAAGAGCAGACATATATTATTTCAGTATATATGCGACATGTTTAGTTTTATTTTCGTGGGATATTAGTATTTATTGATTTTCGCTACACCCGGATTTAGATAGGGCAACATACAATTGACCATTAGAAAAACAGCATTTCCTTAATTCCGACATACTTTAAAAAAAAAAGAGAAAAATATATATGCGGTAAAGTAACAAAATACCTAACTAACCTATAAACTTTAACTTACAAAGTTATTTACAAACTGAAAACAAGAACTCAAGTATGAGTATTTTGAAACAACTCACTCAACTACCTGTTGAAAAATGTCAAAACTATAAAAAGTATTAAAAAACTGTTTATAATCTTATCTCGATATCTTTCATAAGAATTAATGCCAAGTTTATACAAACGACTTAACAAGTAATGTTTTATTTTAGAACAAATTTGATTATCATACAAAAGGTTATAGTGAGTCAACTTTAAAAGATAGACATATGCTATGCTTATGGACTTTTTTAGAATTTTTCAAAATTGAACTGTTCAGTTCAGTTAATACATGATTGTTGTGTAACTTTAACCATTTACGCAGCGCACAAAACGGAAGCTCTCAAAAGGAATACATTTTCCATAGCGTGATGTTATAGAGCCTATAGCTTTCCTCGTAAATGTGCTATCCAAAACCAAAATAATTTTTCAGTTCAAACCAGCAGTTCCTGAAATTAGCGCGTTCAACCAAACAAACTCATCAGCTTTATAATATTAGTATAGTTAAATAAAGTTTTCAGTGAGTTAAATAGTATTGTTTAATCTGAATATTTTGGAATTAAAAAAAAAATGCACTAGATTTACACCATTAACAACGACGTAGATGACGGAGACATCTGCACTACAACATCGTAGATCGGAAGACTTCTATTAAATAATCTTCCATGTACAGACAGCGATCAGTTACATTTTTATTATATGTATATTATTTATTAATATATGTGTATTTGAGGCTACATATTATTTTAATACACTTTTTCAAAAAGCTTAAAATAATTATGCTATCGCGTAACGAGGAATAAAATGAGCATTACGTATCTAAAATCGTATTAAAAGTCGGTAACTGATTTTTATACAAATAAAATAATATATTTACAACATCTTCCAAGTTAATAAGAAAAGCTATGAAGAACAAGGGGAAACATATAATTAAAACTCAAATTTAAACGAATATTATATTAATACCCTATCCTTTATTTAATTAAAATCTGAAAAACCTTCATCACACAATTTTAAGTAGTGTAGAAATAGGCAGCTTGAGTTCTGAGCAAAGTCAAGAGGTATCATCTCTCGCTCTCATCTAAATACCGTAGCCGTTTCTTATGATCGAGCAGTCAAAAATACATATACCCTTGAGTTATGCCCTTGACTACTTAAGTAATATATTTTAAAATATGTTAGCTGTCGTAGTTCCTATTACAATTTTTTATATTTGACGGAGACCGTCATTGATGTAGTCGCAAAATTAATCGCGGCGCCAAGCCGAAGTACTGGCAGCATCGCACAGTCATCAAACTAAAAAAAAAAGGAATAGACAGTCATCAACGCTAAGAATGGTCAAACGTTTGTCCATTATTAATAATAGTGATTGTTTTGTTAAGTCTGCTTCAAGAATAATATTTTGTGATTATTAAAGACAATAAAATTGTGACTGGTGAATTCGTTTCAATTCTATTGAATCGCTATGTCTGACTTCCATGATAAGGCTCACATGTCCGTCTCGGCCACTCTAGACGACATGTTGAATACATACCATAATATTATATTAGTATTTTTCCTATTGTTAAAAAAGATTGTTAAAATTGGTAATTCCCCGCCCCGTATCTTGTATTATATATTATTAATATTTATTGTATGATATTTGCGAGTGGCATATAATTTTGTAGAAATAATTATTGAGTTTATAATTTCAAAGAGGATTTTCCTTGATGCCAACTGAATTGTAAATATATATACGTCACGTATAAAAAAAGGCCTCAAGGTTCAATTTATACAAAAATATTGAAATACAATCAACCTGTAATATATTTTACCACACAGCATGGTTTTTTCATGTCTATATAAATATTTTAATCTATCTTATAAAGTAACTATTGGTCGAAATCGCATAGTTTAATATTCTCACTTATAACAACATATGGTATATCTGACTTATTTATTACAAATATATTCAAAACAGGGAGAAACAGAAAATGACAGTAAGTTTTCTCTCCAACCAAGTTGATAAAACAAAACAACTATATTCTTAAAAATGTTTAACATATAAACGGTTTATATTCCTACAAAATATCTATATTCGCACTAAAATTATATTTAATTATATAAAAGAAACAACACACACGTTACATAATACATAGGTATTAGTATAATTATACCCATATACAATATAATATATATAAATAAAGAGACTCGGCAGTTGTTTTTTTACCGTAATTGGTTGTATATAAATAAAAGGCGAGAATCATTAATATCATTACTGTTTTAAATCACAACCATGACTTACGCGTTTGTATTTGTGACTGTGCTTATTGTGTCTTTTGTTGTTGCGGTGCCAGTGGACAAAGACACACCTCTAAGTAAGAACAATTGAATAAAAATATAATTAAGATATAATAAATAAATAAATATTAACATCTAAAAAAAATGGTGTACTCATGATCACGATCGTGTGGAACGTCACTGAACTTCTAACCTTTGGGTGAAAACTAATCTATCAGTGATCTTGATACAGGTTTCAAACCACCCACTCATCAGATATTCTACCGCAAAACAGTAGTCCTTGGTATAGTTGTGTTCCGGTTTTAAGGGTGAGTGAGCCAGTGTAATTAGAGGCACAAGGAACATAAAATCTTAGGTCCCAAGGTTGGCGGCGCATTGGCGATGTAAGCGATGGTTAACATTACAGTACCAATGTTCAAAGGCGTTTGGTGACCACTTACCATCAGGTGGCGCATATGCTCGTGCGCCTTCCTATTCTATAAAAATAAAAAATAAAATCGTTTGGGATGCCGCAATCATACACACAGATACACACATTAAACTTATAGCACAACTTTTTTTACGTCGGAGATAAAAATCGGATGTATTACATTATTTTTAAGTAACATATCCATTGCAAAAGAACATTCGAACAGTATTTAACAATCCCATGTTCAATGCAATATCAATATTTTGCATAGCCAAGATGTCCTTCGATTTAATTAGGGGCAAAGATTAAAGCAAATATAAGCAAACACACGTCGATAACCTTTACAATAATTGTAATGTTTCTTCAATGTACTTCAAACGATATATGAAAATATAATCCCAGAAAGCGTTCAGAATGCATATGTTGCTAAATTAAAAAAAATGTAAAGCATGTGTGCAAACAATTACAATACATCAGTTTCTTTTTCTGGTTCCTCTCAGGTGAGGGTATTTCTTTTTTGAACTGGTTTTAGTTTCTAGTTTGACAATCAATAAGTACGTGAAATGCTTCTATGTTGAATAAAGGCTGTTGTTTTGATTTGATTTGATTTGAATATGTGTTATGTAGATATATATTATGTGGGTATGTGTTATGTGTTATATAGGTTATAATATTAAGTGTGAAACGCATCTGGATTTTTCAAATGTTCCGATTTAATTTGTGATTATTTTACGTGAGCAAAAATATTATGTTTTTAAAAGATGTCTGAAATTGACGGTAAAAAAATAATTAACGGCAAACTTCCTGACTTCTGGCTGTTACTGAGAACTTTTCGGCAAAAAACCTAATAATTTTAAAGACATGACCAATGAATTGAAACAAAATCTTTGGAATCTACATCCGTATAAAGAAACCATTAGGGCAGCGAATTATTTTGATAATACATACATATGTATTTCTTATTGTATTGGAAGTGGCCACCATCGGCTATAGACATTAACGCTTTATGAAATGATAACTATTCCTTACATCGACAATGCCACCAACTGGGAACTGAAATGTTTTGTCCCTTGTCTCTGTAGCTACACCGGCTCACTTATTCTTCAAATCCCAACACTATAATACTAAGTATTGTTATTAAGCGAAAGATATAATATATATAATATAAGATGAGTGGGTGTAACCAAAACAGACAGGTTTGCACAAAGCCAAATAAATTCCATATAACTTGGCATTCGTTTTCAGTACCAAAGTTACGTAATATTATTCGCAACATTAATAAGAAATTCTCTTTATGTTTCCAGGTTGTCCGGAGAATGAAAAATATTACAAATGTTCCCTTGAAGTATGTTACAAGACATGTCAACATTTGAAAAATCCACCCCCGTGTCCAAGTATCTCCAGTAATTGCTTTAAACCATCCTGCGAGTGTAATGGCGATTACTTGAGGAACAGCGATGGTATCTGTGTACCACATGTGGATTGTTGAATGGCAATTGAAATTATATGAACATTTAAGATTATTCTTTCGTTAATTACCTAACTCCCCAATTAAAATTGTCTTTCCTTTATAAAATCTAGATTAATGTTTTTTTTAAATTATGGTTAAATATTATTGGAATACACTTTATAAAGAGCATGGAAAGAAGTAATGTAACAACTTACGTACCAAGACAATAGGAATGCATTGGATAAGCGTTATGTAAATAAATAATAATAGTTAATTATAATGTTCTGAAAAAATATGTTTATATGAGCCATTAAATAAGTTTATTGTAATACATAACATACCAAGAGATACACATAAATGGCTAGATGATCAGAATTTTAAATGATTATTTCGAATTCAATCCCAGGCGGTTTCCCTTGAATTTCCATGTGCTTTATTTGTGTTTTTAATTTATCTCGTGCTTGGTGGTGAAGGAAAACAGCGTAAGGATATCTGTAAGCGTAGGAAGTAAAAAATCTCTCGTGTTTCTAGCAACCCCATTGGAGTGTGGTGGAGTAAGCTCCAAGCCGTCTCCTAAAATCGGAGAGGAAGCGTAAGCCCAGCAGTGGGACATTTTTAGGCTGTTATTTTACTTACTTCACATAAATATACACACAAATAGTCGCTCACACAAAATAAGACAATATATATATAAGAAAAAATAAACTATGAGGAAAACACTTAAAATCAAATAAACAGAATAAAATATCAATACCAGTAATAATTGTAGTTCTGAGCCCAAATGCAATTTTATTTATTATTATTAAGTTTTGTCATAAGAAAGGTTGTGCAAACGATTATTAAAATAAATATAGAATTAAATTTAATATTTTTATTGATAACTTGCAATTTTTACACGTTTTTTTTTTAATGTTTTTATTTAGACTTTGAGTGCATATAATAAGACCTGGAGCATCGTAAAGGTGAACCACGAAGACTTTAAAAATGTTTTATTGTGCTCACAAATTTAACCTTCCACCTTACCGTAAATCGAGATCGTTTTAAATCTTTTTCGCTGAAATATCTGAATATCCAAATACAGCCCAATACTATTACACCAGAAATGAGCGAAGAAATGACAATTGGAAATGTGCTCTATTTACAAAATATATTTAGGTCACTTTTCGCTTGACAGCTGTGTCATCTTGGTTTGATTATTCGATCGTAAGTCAAGTTAGCAACTCGGGATAAGCGCTTACTTCCCATTCGTAGAACCCGACAGCCATAGATTCGGCTTATCTTGCATCAACGCTAACCACAAGGTCCTTTGTTTGTGTAGGCTTTAATCTTAATCGAAACGAAACAATACGGTTGGTCTAATTCCATGCAAACCAGGAAGATAGTAACCTCACTTAGAATCAAGAGAGAATATTTTTAAACACAATTTTAACTATTAAAAATGATATGATAGGTCGCGTCTTCGTCCATGAAAATATGTGATTATAGAATAGTCCTGACATATATTCTATCATGATTAAATCCTTTGTTTTAAGAATGTCTTGTGCCTGTATATATTTTATATTAAGTGATTTTCATAAGGGTAACTTATACGTATAAGTTAAAACCAATAATTTTTTTTTCTTTTTAAATTTAGTTTTTATATTTTAAATTCAAGCTAGTCTATAAGTAATAAGCTGGCCGTGGCTTCTATGAAGTTTTATTGCACTGATTATGTTACACTTGTCTTAACAATTATGATAATCATCTTACGTTGGTCAGACCACAATACTGGTCGACTGGACGCCGATGAGAGTATATCTATATATCTATATACTTTAAGCTGTAAATATGTATATTGTATATTTTATAACCATAAAATACATTGATATTAGCGATCATATTTTTTTGACCGATGCTTTGACATTGTTGAAAAAAATATAAAAATGTCGTTTAATCATTACATTTTTTTTATTTATACTCGTAAAGCTATATGTCAAAAACTGGATAATTCATTAAATTTAGAAATAATCTAGAACTGTCATTAGGTTTTTTCGAAAAATTTCGTTTTATCTATATAACGAAATTTGGCACTTACTAAACTTTTTTCCGCGAACCTTTCACATATTATCCATACTTTAAACATATATAATATTTGTTTCGTAAATCAGTCAATGCAGCGCTGTCGAGAAGAGAGGAATATTATTTTGACAGCGCTTTCTATTATTCATCAGTTAAATCAACTGTATAATAATATTCAGAATATTTTTTAAAATACTTGCGACGTGAAAAAATGTCAATACTACCGGTCGTTGTGGATACAATAAGCATAGAAATTAGATCGCGCGCTGATAGGGGCGTGTAAGGGCGCGGGCGAAATCTGATTTTTTTCTGGCTTTAAGCGCGCTCTTAATAAGTAGTAAAGTTTCAAATAAAGCAAGTACTTACATTAAGCTTTAAGTGGGGACTTTAATTTAGCTCGAACTTTTAATAAATTATTCATACAAACTTCAATCTTATATAATACTTGAATCTCATATAAGGATGTAAATAACTTGAAATTATTCATAACAAATTTCCCACAAGATATTGCGGCCATTATTTAAATGTTTCTTTCACATTGAATGCGTTAGCTGATATCATTCACGTTTAAATTATTTTCATTTACGTAATCATTCGTAAAATTATTTGACCGAAATTCCAAGATAAAATTTTATTTATCTTAATTATTTATACATACAAAACATATACAACACAACATACTGTACATAGTTTCAAAAAAAAAACGCTAATAAATATTTTTAAAATATATATATATATATATATATATATATATTTTATTTTAATTATGATTGAACAAAACACTACTACATATAATTTATTTACATATAATTATTACATAGGTATTATAGTTGCGTGGTCGTGAAATGCAATAGGTTATAAGGCTTCGTTCACACCAGCGCACGGACGACCGTGCGCTTAACGTCTGACCCATTCATAAATATATATCATCTACAAAGATGAAGGCGCAGCGTAGGCAGTCGACACAAGAATGACATAATAAACAAAGAATCCGTGAATGAGGCTGATATATTTAAACATAAAGCGAAGCCATGCACATACCTGATGTTTTTTACAATTGTGTGTTGACAAAAAAAGTGTATTTTTAGTGGAGGTGGAATTTATTTATCCTTTTTTATTTATATAATTATATTTATTTATTTATTTATTTAATACTTTATTGCACACACAATGAAAGGACATACAAATAAAGAGAACAATTACAACAAAGACAAGAAAATAAGAGCGTGCAAAGGCGGTCTTATTGCTAAAGCAATCTCTATATCAATATATTTTACGAGTAGTGAGGAGTAATCCAAGTAACATGATAGCTTAACTAATAAATAAATTATGTAAGATTTATATATTTATTATATGTATATATGTATTGTTGTTTTGCGACTATCTACACGTACACGTACACAATAACACCTCTAGTTTTCAGCAAATCAAAATCACCTTCATTCTTAATTTTATTTTGTATTATACTTTCGTATAACCAATTTAATCTTTTTCTACACTTCACTCAAATAAGCTCAATGTCGCATCTTATTAATTAAATTATGGTTCATTTGTTATGAAGGTTTCACTATCGAAATTATATTTGTCTGAGCAACAAATGCTTTGACAAATCAAACCTTTAAGGACCTTTTTGTTTTGAGGTCGTTGTAACTTATTATGTATATTAGCTTTATTTGATTTATATTTTTGAATAAAATTATCCTATAATTTTTTTTTTTTATAGAAAATGAAGGCGGACGAGCATGTGGGTCACCTGATGATAAGTGGTCACCAAACGCCCTTAGACATTGGCACTGTAAGAAATGTTAACCATCGCTTACATCGCCAATGCGCCACCAACCTTGGGATTTAAGATTTTATGTCCCTTGTGCCTGTACTTACACTGGCTCACTCACCCTTCAAACCGGAACACAACAATACCAAGTACTGCTGTTTTGCGGTAGAATATCTGATGAGTGGGTGGACCTACCAAGCAGGCTTGCACAAAGCCCTACCACCAGTTATATAATACATCAATTAAAATATAAAAATGACATCTGGTAATTAATTTTATGTAACTTTTTTTTCTAATTTCATATTCGTTTTGTAGTTATTATGTTATGAAAACTTATTATAAAATCACTGGATTGATTCATTCTTATATGTTTTCAAGTATTTGTTAAATAAAATTCTTAAATTGCATACTCAGAAGTAAACATTTTATGTAAATCCTTAATATGATTGCATTACACAAATATTTAATTAAATAATACTAAGACACAACTACATTTAAATTAAAACACAGCGTTTCATTTAAATGGTGCAATTTTTCCGTCACGAGTAATATTTATATTCTCATTTTTCCCCGTCAACACCTCGAGGCGACAACAAAAGAACGCCCACAGACATGGCATACGATTTTTTCGCGACTACATCTACCCATACGTAGAAATATAAATGGTCCATTAGCGAAATGATATCCCGTTTAATGTGTCCATTCTTTGAACGTGTGTAAGTGATTGAAACTATAACCGAACCAGACAGAAATGCTCGAAATAAACGATTTTTAAATAAGAAAAATACACAAGACACTAAAACATTAGTGTTAATTATATTTTTCACTAATGGCACTAATTTATTGGTAATAAACATGAAATTTCACATTTTGTTTTTTTCTAATTATTAATATTCGATTTATTAAAAAAATTGGTCAGTACGTGTGGCAATAAAAAACCCGACGAAATGTTAAAAAATGCGTTAGTGGTTTATAAGTTTAACCACAGATTATTATGTATTTGACTTTGACAGTATGAACATAAATACACTATGTATAATATACATTTAACACGTAATTCATTTTAATTTTAGCTTTCTGCACTTTCTTCTCCATATAAACTGTAACTATCCTAAATCACACATTCCTTCGTACGCGCAACCTATAAAATAGGGGTGCACAGTTTTCTCTTTACGTTTTAAAATATATATTACTAATCCAGTTGCTTTACATTATTACGATTTTCACATCGCTGATGTGTTTTCGACGTCTGCTCTATGATGATTTAAAGCGGATTTCTTAAGAAAAAACACTGAAAAGTACGAAACAAAAAAATATTCTATTCCGTCATTCTTATTTACCCATTATTTAATATGTACCAACTAATAAGTACACAACATACATTTTAATTGAATACATAAACAACCAGATATTCAGATATCTAGACGACAAGGTTGTATGCCTTCTCTCAGTAGAGAGAGTGGATACCACTCTACAGCTAATAACACTTAATACAATTTATTTATTCATATTATATTATTATTACTTTATTCACAAAATTATTATTTATTTATATAGGATAGAAAAAAAATTGGTATAATAATCAAATCACAATATCATGTGTAAAGGTTATGTCTATTTTGAAATCAATGTACGATGCATTGTTTGGTAATGGTTTTATATCGTCCAGTGTTTTATGACTTTGTCGTTATAAGAATAATGGAATTACAACAATAATTGTGAAGTAATAGCAATATTTCAGACTTTATTGTTACATTTCTTGTAAAACTTTATTACTGAGACGTTATTTTATTACAGGAACATAAAGAAATGTGATAAAACCAAAGCATCTAACCAAATCTATATATCAAATGAAATTGTAGCGGATAGCAATGTCCTGATAAATACTATTTTTTAATATTTTACCAATGATAATTATCCATTGAGATATTTTTTAAATTAATGAAGTAATCCAATTATTTTAATTTGATTTTATTATCAATAATTTGTATCGTTGTGTTCCAATTTAAATAGTGAATGAGCCAATGTAATAAAAATTAGTATAATCTTAAAAAATACATTTCAAAAGTGCTCGTGAAAGCTGGCTAGAATAAAGTACATTTTGATCAGCATCTAAAGTCCAGACAAACAAAATTAGTCGACGTAGCAGGTCTTCAAACTATATTACAAGCTTGAGTTCGTAAAATGGAACGTCAAATAGTGGTTTTATGGTTTACCTGATGTTTATGATCAGACCTACTTCAATATTTTTATGGAAATAAAATATCAAACACTATTCCTTACTACTTCTCTAGAGTATTACTCAAGTTATCTCCTTTATAACCGATTTCAAAATAAGGATTTTAAGTACAGAGGTATCGTTTTCAATTTTGTAGTACATATAATAAAACCTTTTAATTTTTTTTTTAATTTATAGTGAATTTGCTGTTATTGAATGAGTTATTGCTATTTTTCTCTCAAGCAAATACTTTTTAAATTTTAATCTGATAATTAATTATTTTGATATTATTATACTGTTGTAAAGTTAGACGTCAAAATCAAGATATTATTAATAATGTGCCATCTATTCATTTCGTAATAACAATAACAAATGTTATATAAACAAGATAACTAAATTAAATATATACAAATCGAGAAATGGCGAAAATGTTCCAGACTTAGCAATATTATATTGGTTGATTGTGCTATGTTAGGATTAAAGCATTAAGATTTTATCTGATTGCAAGCAGAATGAAAAAACCTACAACAGTGCAATAGTAACGCCTTTCTTCCTTTTGAGGAGAAGGTTTGGAGCTTATTCCACCACGCTGTTCCAATGCGGGTTGGTAGAATACACATGTGGCAGAATTTCAATGAAATTTTTTTTTATAGAACTGGAAGGCGGACGAGCATATGGGCCACCTGATGGTAAGTGGTCACCAATCGCCCTTAGACATTGGCACAGTAAGAAATGTTAACCGTCGCTTACATCGCCAATGCGCCACCAACCTTGGGACCTAAGATTTTATGTCCCTTGTGCCTGTAATTACACTGGCTCACTCATCCTTCAAACCGGAACACAACAATACCAAGTACTGCTGTTTTGCGGTAGAATATTTGATCAGTGGGTGGTACCTACCCAGACGAGCTTGCACAAAGCTCTACCACCAGTAAATTAGACACATGCAGGTTTCCTCACGATGTTTTCCTTCACCGTCAAGCACGAGATGAATTATAAACACAAATTAAGCACATGAAAATTCAGTGGTGTTTGCCCGTGTTTGAACCCACAATTATCGGTTAAGATTCACGCGTTCTAACCTTAATAGAGCTGACTTGATATCCCTTAATTGTCTAAAATTGTCTTTGTTTACAAAATTCTATGTAACTTGAATAGGGCAGCGGTTGCAATTCTATACAATATTATATTTATGCAAGAAATAGGAAACGATTTTGTGAACATATTAGGGTTGTCATGAAGATAAAAAATAAGGATATTTGTTTTTTTTTTTATGTTTACAGAACGTTATATTTTTGTTTAGTCATATTACTATAGCATTTATACTCTAGGAAATTATTATAGATTTTTTTGTCTTAATTCATACATTGCATTAATAATAAAGCAAGTTTTCCAAGATGATATTTATCAGAACAATAAAATAAAATAACAGTATAATATGTATTTTATCATATTTCCGATTTATTTGTTTATTAATTAATCTCGAGAGAACACATTAATCACAAGTTTCTTGATTTTACTTATATCCATTCAGTAGAAGCCAATTAAAAGATATTGAGTGTTCAAACAGATGGATATATTTCACCACTTATCATTAGTAGTTACAAAATCTCTTCTTGTACTCTGAGATATGAGATGGCTGAGCGAATAGAACAGGAGGATATTAACCAATATGGACATACAGACATACTTCCGCACAGGTATTTACTAACCAGCAAAAAACATTCCAAATAATAATTATAATAATGCAATAATCTTCGAAACTTTTATTTAAGAGATAGAAGAATTTAACGAAATCTTTGGGTCTACAGACAGTACCCTAAATCTTAATACGCAAGTAACCAGCTACTATATGAAAATTTATTTATTATATCAACTTATTATTAGGAAACCAAATTTTATTTAGAATATCGAAGCAATTTCAGAGTTCAAAACAATTTAAGAGAAGTAACTTTTCTCTTACGAAAGGTATAAAATAAAATTACCTGAGCCATAACGAAGTATTGTTTAAGGAAGTTGTTGAAAACATGATTTAACAAAACTAAATTATAAAAGTATTTATAATGCTTGTATTACGAACATTCGCAATTAATATTGTTAAAAAAAGAGTTTAGTGAAGAGATAAGAGTAAGATATTATCGTTACACTTATTATTATATTATTATCTTTACAAATAAATACTTCTTTTACCGGTAATATACTAAGCATATTAATCATAAAATCTAACAGATATTTACTCTCACGGACTCGTACTTTATATAATTTTTTAACATTTGTGTGCCTACGTATTAATATATTTTATTAATGTAAGCTAATATCATTGTCCATATTGGCACCTAGAAACAAAGCGATATTCGATATGCTACATAGTCGATTAATAAATTATTATACATTCGGTCGTCAGTCACCATTCAAACTTAGCACTGTAACGACGTCGCAATAAATATACATTGTAAATTATAATATTACAATGCATATGTATATCAACACCCAATTATTACCTTTTTATTACATCAACCACAAGACATTTTAAGCAAATTTGTATCAATATATAATTTCTCAAACTCTGTTAGTTTTTCGAGTAACCAAAAACAGATATAATTTTTAAGCCAAGTTGTTTTTTGTTTATGTCCAATAATTCATTTGTTATTTTGAATATTTTTTGGATGGATGACGATAGTGCATTTACGTAATAAAAATATTTATTTGCTTCACGCCTTATAAAATATATATACGCCACGCCTAGTAAATATATAAAAAAATATATTTTTCAGTGAAATATTTTTGTCGATAAAAAGTTTCTAATTTACATAAAAACATTTTTATTGTCTCTACTTTAGTACATCTTTCTTAGTTTCGAGTAATCTATCAAATATATTCCTAGAAGTATGCCTGGCAGGATCACATTCAAAATGTTTGGATTGAATTTTTTTTTTATTACAAATAATTCTCTTTTGATGTTGTCAAGCTATTTCCTGTAACTCATGTAATGTGAGAATATTAGATCCTTCTCGATTGCCGTACCCTTGATCTTGTAGAGATTCAAAATCCGATTTAAATGTTTGTTAAGTTGGATATAAGTAACTCAATATGTTAGCGTTAAAAATATATTGATACTTTTTTCTCAGGTCACCGATTTTATCATAGTATCAAAAGTTATTAGTCGTAATATTAAAGGGGTCGAGTTGAGAAATAATTGTATTAACATTGAAAGTCTTCTAAGAAGGCAGCCGCTTCAACTACCCCATCTCCGTCTTATATATTATAAACAATGTTTTAAAGTAAATAATCCATTTTAACATAAAGATGATTAAATTACATAAGGTTATTATCCACGTTGGCACTAAAAGCTAGTAAACCTTGTCTATGAAGCTAAACCAATTACCACGACGTTAAGCAGATTAGTGTATTTATATATGACATTGATCCTATAAGCTATTATTAATTTATATAGGTAATAAACGTATAAAACTATCTTATGAAGAGAATGGGGATAGAAATGAACGGCCGTACTTATAAACTTTAATTAACGGCAGTTTGATTTCGCTCTTTCTGACATTATTGATTTTACATTTGAAAGAAGAAGACAGCATTATTTAACTAATCACTCGCTAAGAAAAAAAAACTTAGTAGCTGGCTTCGTATATAAAACATTGCGTGTATGTTGGTGATAATGACAAAATTGTGATCGAAAGTGTAGACGACGTATGTACGAAATGTAAGAAAGTGATACGCGATATTGACGATAATAATTAATTTCAATAATACAAGCATCAAAATAGTATATCACAAGTCGGTAGCCAATACTTCACGGTGGAGTAATTAATTGAGTCCTTACACAATAGCACTGTTGATATTACATCTTAATGAATCACTGGTAGGCTTTGTGCAAGCTCGTCTGGACAGGTAGCACCCACTCATCAGATATTCTACCGCAAAACAGCAATACTTGGTATTGTTGTGTTCCGGTTTAAAGGGTGAGTGAGCCAGTGTAATTACAGGCACAAGGGACATAACATTTTAGTTTCCAATATTGGTGGCCCATTGGCGATGTAAGCGATGGTTAACATTTCTCATTATGTGGCCCATATGCTCGTCCGCCTTCCTATACTATAAAAAAATATTTATAAATATAAAACAGGTAGTAGGTAAAACAAATATTTTTAAATTAAATATTATTTAATTATTTTAACTTAATTCGAAATTGTAGCAGTTATCAAAATATATGGAAATCACGATATTTTCCTAAAAATAAAATACAACAAAGCATTACACTTAGAATAAAATTATACTTGTTACAGTTATCACAGATGTAGCCATACTGCCCCATTGTACTTTCGTTGGCGAAACTTAGTGCGTGAGTTTCATCCACGTCCGTAAACGTTAGCCGTAACGGTCGAGCTATTTAAATTGCTTCATGAATAGAGAAGGAACTTTACAGTGACCTGCTTACCCTAATTTCGTATGCAGATTTCGTTTTACAAAATGTTATGTAAGATAATGTGAATTTAAAAAATGTTCGTATTTTTGTTATTACGTTTTGCAATAGTATTTATTTACGCTTGTTGTTTTTTTTATTTAATGTAGGTCAGCGCAGTCTGGCAAATGGGTCACGTAATGGTATGTGGTCACCTATGCCCATAGACATACATCGCCAATGCGCCACCAACCTTGAACTAATATGTACCTTGTGTCTGTGGTCACACTGGTTCCCTCATCCTTCAAACCGGATAACAACATTAGTAAGTATTGCTGTTTGGTGGTACCTCCCAAGACGGGTTTGCACAAAGCCCTACCGCCAAGTAACAGTTTCAACTAAAATCTGATTACACATTGGATCAAGTGAGCTACACTATCTATTAAAATGAATCAAATAATAGTTCGTGTGTCTTATGTGTTATTATATCGGATTAACATAAATAATTTAAGATTTTTTTTTTATATTTTATAACGATTTCTTTATTACTTAATATGTTCTTTCATAGCTTTTAAGGATAAAATAATTAAATACAATTAACATTCCCTTACAATACTCACGGATATGCATCTTATGTAACTGAAACAAAGTTTAAAAATGTCTGTACGATAAAAGAATATTTAATTTAGAAATATTTCTTTTACATACTACTTGTTTTATACTTATATATTTTTTTATAGTATAGGTAGGCGGACGAGCATATGGGCCACATAATGTGAAGTGTTCACCAACGTCCATAGACATTGCCATTGAAAGAAATATTACCCATCGCTTACATCGCCAATGCGCCACCAACCCTGGGATTTTAGATGTTATATCCCTCGTGCCTGTAATTACACTGGCTCACTCATTCTTCAAACCGCATATCAACATTAGTAAGTATTGCTGTTTGGTTTACCGACCAAGAAGGGCTTGCACAAAGCCCTACCGCCAAGTAACAGTTTCAACTAAAATCTAATTACACATTGGATCAAGTGAGCTACACTATCTATTAATTTGAGTCAAATAATAGTTCGTGAGTCTTATATGTTATTATATCGGATTAACATAAATAATTTAAGTTTTTTTTTTTATATTTTATAACGGTCTCTTTATTACTTAATATGTTCTTTCATAGCTTTTAAGGATAAAATAATTAAATACAATTAACATTCCCTTACAATACTCACGGATTTGCATCTTATGTAACTGAAACAAAGTTTAAAAATGTCTGTACGATAAAAAGCACAATGCAAAAAATAAATCAAACACTTTCGTCTCGAGAATGCATTATTCGAGTTATAAGTTTATTTTTATCTTCATGTTTTGTACGGGATTTGTATCGAACTACAGTTTCTTTCAAACTATTATAATATGGATATACGTTATATCGTTTACAATATTCGATATTGTGATCGAACTATTATTCATGAATCCAGACTATAATATTTAAAAATCGAATAGTTATTTTTCGCTTAACGATATTTAGCGTCTGAAGAGTTATCCCAAATTAATATTAATCAGACAAAATTCTACGCATTCACCAGAAACCATTGTCTGTAAATATAATAATGCCGAATGAAAAAGTCAAATATGAAAAGGAACACACACATAATGAATGTCATTTGGTTTCGAACATATTATAAGCCTCTCAATTTGACATTCAAACACTAACACAAGTTCGAACAAAATTTACAAGTTCAAATATGGTTTCCAGTAAAACAAAGAGCGTTCGTTTCAGGTAAATACGATCAAATACCAGTTGGAAAACATAGGCCTTTTGTTGAACGTGTGGTTCGACCTAATTTACATAGTAAAGGTGTGCAAGGAACAGAACCTATTTTCTATTGTGTCAAAGATTTATGCGGTGTGTAATGTTATAAGGTATTTTAATTAATATTTCTAAATTGAGGCGGTGATAGTATGCTACGTAAACATAGGTTTAAACTTAGTCTAAGAATGTTTACCATATTCACAGTGTATGAAAAGGGTTTTATTTTCTTTTATTGTAAATAAATATATTCTCCTCCTTTTGAAGAAGTTTGGATCTTATTTGATTACGTTGTTCCAGTGCGGATTGGTGGATACACATAACACATGTGAAAGATTATCATCTGACATACGAGCACGAGATGAATAATAAATGCAAATAAAGCACAAAACAGAAAAATTAAATGATGCTTGTCCAGGTCTGAAACCCGCATCTTCGGTAAAGAGTTATGCGTTATATGTTTAAATTATAGAATCATGTAGAAATATTTTCTTAAATTTTGGTTAACTATTGCTTGCTTATAAAGTAGTGCAAGAGCCTGTATACATCCCATTAATGGCTAAAGCCTGCGCCTTTTCTTAAAAGTGTTGCTTCTTTGCGACACATGCGACAGAATTTCATCCAACACATGCAGGTTTCCTTCACCGTTGAGCACAAAATTAACTAATATAAATACAAATAAAGAATATGAAAACTCAGTGATACTTGATTCTTGACTCTCTATTTCTATTAAGCTCCAAGTATAACATCTACTAGGACATTTCAGCTTTTGTGAGCTTCTGTAATCGGCTCATTTATAATTAAATGTAATTTATCAAAACAACAAAGGCTCTCCTCAATATTACCTCTGCATATGAAGCCACAAATCTTGTAACTTTCTTATACGATATGAGTTGTTCCTTTGTTTATTACGCGAAAAGTTTGTTACAAGGGTTGGGTTTTACATTAATTAATTTTACACTTCGTTCAAAGTATTACACACAAAGATTAAAGGATTGAAATTTTCTGAATTTGTTAGTGTAATATCGGCGACGAGGTTTATCAAAAGAGAATACTGATGTGAACATCAATTGGCTGTCTTTGAAAATACGTCACGTACGTATTTGTCGTTTTCAGCAAGTTTAAAATCTCAAGGCAATCTCCTTTGAGTGTGTTCCATCCTACGTGTTGTATATTTGCGAGTTTTTGTATAGCTGCCTTATAATAATGTGGTTTACACAAACAGTTGTATTTAATGCAGCATTATTTTAATCGATACAAAAAATATATAAGTATAACTGTTAAACTGGCGTATCTACAAAAGGAAAATTCCCTGCAGTAGCCCTGAGTCTGGAAGGTAAAAATGAGTAGTGTACATACTTTCCTTAAATGGACTGATTCTAAAGATATTTAAATAAATAAAGCCAAGTGCCTGAATTCGTACCAGCCCGTAACTTTGAGAGGAAGCGATAAAACGTATATGCCACTGATAATTATGAGTCTGTATTTCTGAGTTCTTTCTGATGTATTTATAATTAAAAAAGCCGAGATGGCCTAGTGGTTCGAACGCGTGAATCTTAACCGATGATCGTGGGTTCAAACCCGGGCAAGCACCACTGAATTTTCATGTGCTTAATTTGTGTTTATAATTCATCTCGTGCTTCACGGTGAAGGAAAACATCGTGAGGAAACCTGCATGTGTCTAATTTCATTGAAATCCTGCGACATGTGTATTCTGCCAACCAGCATTGGAGCAGCGTGGTGGAATGAGCTCCAAACCTTATCCTCAAAAGGGAGAGGAGGCCTTAGCCCAGTAGTGGGACATTAACAGGCTGTTACTGTATTTATAATTTACATCATAAAGACATATTAGAAAACGGCATATTTGAACTGACAGATTGTAGACATAGCCAACAAAAACGTATATTAAATGTGGTGATGGTTTTTGCCATAAATAGGATATCTTATGTGAAGGTAGAAAAATATATCATTGAAAGGTATGGCAACTTTTACCCTTAGACCTATTAGTTTGTAAACTTTTAATTTGTAACTATAACTGTATGCCATGTTGGTGATCCTAAATAAATAAATAAATATTTACTTGTTCCCACTTTCATAGACAAGAAAATGAAATTCACGCATGTCACGTCTATAGTTTAAATTTAGAGCGAGTAAAACTGCGAAGCGCAGCTGCTAAAACCGTCTTCGAAACGCGCTACAGTTTCTGGTGAAGTTTTATGTATATTGATTTAGTAGTTTATTTAGTTAGGCATTACAAAAAAGACATCTCCTCACTTATTTGTATACATGATAGATATACTTATACTATATTAATTATATGAATATGTATGCAGTAAAATAAAATAACTTGATACCATTTTTTTGATATTTCAATCTATTAAAAATAATATATTATAATTGGGTGCTTTATACTTTTTAAGCCAAACACAATGTTCATACAATCATAAATCACAACGAAACTACACCTCAAAAGCAGGATTTTAAAATGAAAATGATTGATTTTCAAACAGCTTTTCAACGATATCCCACTCAATAGAATGTGAGGAAAAAAATCCATTTCAACTTGACGCGAGGGAATTTTAAATCCGTTCGTTGTTTGACTTCGAACCCTAATTATACTCGACTATCGACTTAGTAAACTGAACTGAACGAAGTTGGTTCTTAATTTATTAATAATATTTTTTTCTGATAAAATTGAATATCTACTTTTATTCATTTGTTAATTTATCAATTAAGAATATAATCCCTAAACAAACTTCGTTTGTGTTGATAAATTCTCATAATTAATATAGCTTGAGATAATTTATCAATATAATTAACATAATTAATTTGTTTGATAAAATGAAAATAAACCAATTAATTTAAATGAGAGATCATTGAAATTCATCATAATTGGTTTCTATGGTAATAGTTAATGAATGAGTGAAATATGGAATTCTTTATAAAGAAGTTATTATGTGTGAAATATTTATTGATATAGATAATTTTTGGGAACGATTTTGTTCGTTTTATATTTTCGTTCGTTTAATCAGTTTCAGAACGAAGTCAGTGACATAATTTCATTTAGTATTTACTATACTTGTAATACAAAATCTTTGAAAATGTCCTAATCTGCACGATTCGCTAGACGCATTCGTAATGTCACGAGGATTACACCCCATAAAGAGAACCTTGTATATTATAACTGTAAGACCGTTACATTCGAGTAACAGATAGTAAGCGGTCTCCTTTACTTTCACCCATAAGTCCAGAACTGTTTCAGCAACATAGTTACAGTCATTTGTAGTTTGAGTTGCAAGAGTATTTTTTCAGGTTTGCAATCTAAGATCTTTTGTTCCTTGTGCCTGTAATTACACTTACTCACTCTGCCTTCTAACAGAAATACAGCAATACAAAATTTTACCTTTATCAGTATTTTCGTTTAATAAAACCTAAGCAACTTAAGAAATTACAGCAAACAGCAATCTTATTTAGATCCCAAACAGATTTATTCGCAAAACAATACTTATAGTGTTAATAATAAAGTGATAGCACGGTTTATTGTATATTCGATTAGCATCTAAACATTTATTCGAGAACATTTATAAAGGTTTCAAGCGAGAAAGTAATTACACGCAGCACAGATCGCTATTTTTACGGTAACATTGGTTCTTGTGCGAGGGAAGTGTGATGAAACGCTCTCGAAAAGCGGAAACATGACCATCAATTTGTTTCATGTATAATACTAGTTCTTTAATATTGTACTAAAAAATTACTTATTACGATATTTATGTGGAAGTTGTAGGTTGGCTGGATTGGCTTTCTTAAAACGTTTGACCTTTAGCCTAGAGAATCGCATGTTTGATTTAAAGATAACTAGCTGACCCGGTGAACTTTGTTCAACCTTAAAGGCAATATCACATTATCACATTTTTTTAATTTTTAACTTAGGGTAATTGTAAATAAAAAAGATATAATTATTCAATTATTCTTTATTTGCCATTTATTGTAGCACCTTGTGATAAACGATATTTTTTGTTTTTTCATTAGGCGCGAAAACAAATAACGCGGAAGGTCTTCCGACACGTGAACATGCCACATATAATTGGCCATGGGAAAAACATGGGTGTTCCAGATTAAGACCACAAACTTTCAACGATTGGCCTTGTGACTTATTTACAGTCATGGCGAACGCTAGACGGATCAGAAATTGAAGCCGTTTAAACTGAAATGGCATGTCGGTTGGGATCATCGGGATCCTCGGAATGAGAACTTCCTCACCTTTGAATTTTCCTTTGAGAATTGTGGCGTAAATCAAATTGTTCATCAATTTACTTACCACCAAACGTGTTCCGTTGCCCAATTTTGGTTGGTTTAAGTTTCGAAGCATGATTACTATAGAACCAATCTTTAGTCGTAAATTGTGCGGTGGTAAGCCAGGTACATCCAAGGAGTATAAAAATTCAATGGGATAGTTGGTGGCATCATCTTCATTTGTTAGACAGTCAATAGATTTGAAAGAATGCAGTGTACCAATGATGTCATCCTGAATTATGTAATTTAAGTCATCTACATCTTTATTCTTAGCTGCCGAAATTGCTCGCTAACTCAACCATTCATTATTTTTGAGGTTAGTCATGATGTTTGGGAATACTTTGTTGATGAGTTCGTATTTTGATGAGACAAAGTTACAAAAATTCGGAGGAAATGAAATCAATCCGCTCGATTCGTCGACGGGTACTCGACCATTGCCGATAGTTAGCAATTGCTCAGAGAAATCTTCAGCAGATGTATCGTTCAGCAATGCAACTCTCATGTTTGTTGTTAGCTGAAGTTTCTTAACATAGCGCCATAGATTCGATGATTTAAGGCAAGCGTTTATTTCGTCAGCAGCAGTCGATCTGGGAATTACTGGCAATGTTTGGCGGAAATCACCAGACAGTAAAATCATTGTTCCTCCAAAACATCTCGAGTCATTACGTAGATCTTTCAACGTTCGGTTAAGTGCTTCCAATGCACGTTTGTGCGCCATTGTGCATTCGTCCCAGATGATGATCTTCGATTCTGATAAAACTTTGGCCGTAGTGGAGCGCTTTGTAATGTTGCATGTTGGTTCTTCAATAGATTGAAGATTTAACGGCAATTTCAATGCAGAATGTGCCGTACGACATCCTTCTAGCAATGTGGCTGCTATACCAGAAGAAGCAACTGCAACCGCAATGTTGGATCTTGTACGAACAGTGGCTAAAACTACTGACATGAGGAATGTCTTACCAGTTCCACCAGGGGCATCCAGGAAATATAAACCACCGTTTCCATCATCATTTGCCTTCATTATTGTATCATAAACTTCTTTTTGTTGGGGATTCATCAGGGGTACATTCGTTTGAAATACTAAATCTAATTCCTGGTGATCATATTCACGTTTCCGTTCCAATTCTCGATTAAATGCGTCATTCATTTCACAATTTGGCGCTGGCATTCCTAACCTGACTAATAAACTACCGCACATGAGATAACACATGTCTTCGATCAAGAGCAAGGCCCGATTATGTATCTCTTCATTCATTTCAAGATCGGAATTTCCTGAACTGACACGAATTTGATGTAAAATATCTTCTGCCATATTGTCCTTGTATTTGTGCCACAGGTTAGATGGGTTCGATGGAAAGCATGTCGAAATGATGATAGCAAATAATGTACGTATCTGACTTGGAGATGCAGAGATAATGGCTTCAACGATTGTAGTATCCCAATGGGTATCGTTTTCTAGTAACTTGAGTTCTTCACATGCAGCACGATATGTTGGAAATATTGTACCATTAACAGTCCGTAGTGACTCAAATGACGTTGGCCCATGCACATTAACCAACAACAATCGCAAATAGAAGCATTCATCATTCTTAGGATGAACTGTATATATACGACCAAGAGCATCAGTGGAACGCACATCCGGATAACCAGGAACCACATCGCCTTGCTTCTGTCGTTGAAAATTCTTCAATGAAGCATTCCAAGTGTAATAACGTGGCATCTCCGAGTAAAGCAAAGTTCGCGCAAACGCATCGCTCTGGCAGGTTGTAAAGAAACTGGTCAATATTGTTGCTGGAGGTGTTTCAGCACGTTGAGCAACATTCGAAGCCGTGAAATATACTCGTTGGCCATTCTCCAGATGCACCGCAATGCACTTGATAGCGCGCAATTTCATCGTTCGTATTGGAGGCTTGGACGCCAAAAACCTTTCGTGACATATTTGCAGATGTATTTAATAGATTTTACTGAATTGCAATACTCAACGTTACAATGTGTCTTGAACGTTTTGGAAATAAGTGGAGAATATGGAACAATCCAACTGTTGTTGACCACAAAATCTATTCTTTTAACTTTTGTGATAATAGTTCGACCGTTATCATCCGGTGATCGACGCCGATACAGTGGATAACCATCGTTGCCAGTGACGGTATCCGCTGTTAATTTCCGTGGATATCGTTTGGAACACTTGCCGTCGATCATGCAAGGTGGTTGAGGATTAATAGCGCCACATGGTCCATGAATCATATTTTTGATTACAACATCATGTAGGTCTGGATCGGCTTCGTGATCAGGAATCTCGGCACATATGATATTATCTATTTGGTCTGGTTGAATTCTTTCCACTAACCAAATAAGAATGTGTGCGTGAGGCAGGCCTCTTTTTTGCCATTCGATTGAATAAATCCAACATCGAGTTTCTCCAAAGACGCGCTGTTTAACAATAAAATTCATTAGGGACCGCATTTTTTGCCTGAATACACGTGCTGAGATTTCGTGTCGATCACTCGGTGTTTGTCCGGGAAGCAGCAATTGAACAATTTCTATCCACTTTGGATTACACGTAAAAGTAATAAAGAGATCTGGCCGACCGTAATGACGAACATATTTCATTGCATCTTGCGCATATTCATGCATATGACGCGGACTACCTATATACGTCGCCGGCAGAATAGTTAATCGACCAATATCAGCTGCATTTGAGTCTGTACTAATTGCATCACGTAGATGGATATACTCATCAGAACGCGGTTTGGCATGAGACATCTTCTCCATTCCAAAACATCAGCGGGTATTGTAATGCGTCATATGCACGATGTGTTTCAGATATTTGTTGCAGTTGTCCA
Organism: Nymphalis urticae; assembly: GCA_905147175.2. Classification (NCBI taxonomy): domain Eukaryota; kingdom Metazoa; phylum Arthropoda; class Insecta; order Lepidoptera; family Nymphalidae; genus Nymphalis; species Nymphalis urticae. Next base: position 4,709,262 of record LR989995.1, on the reverse strand, counting down.
GTATCGCGACGTTTAAGCACAATATCTCGTGATTCCAAATTTTCACCAACAATCAGAATGGCAACGCTCCAACAATAAATGACTATTGTTGGAGCGTTAAATGTGCGCTCGTGTGTTCCAGATGGTCGTTTATCCGCTCTGATCAACTTTGTAGTCATCATTTGGCATGCGCTCCAATGCACTCTTGAACAACCTGACCAACGCATGATGTTCTTGAAGCAGTTGTTGCAGATCTGGAAGAATTGCTCTTTTCGTTGCTGTATTGATCTCTTGACGTCGACCAAGTTGTTCATCTGTGTTGCCCATGAAGTATATTTGTAAAAATTTATGCTGTCCGTCATCGAGAGGTTGCAATGATCCAATTCGATGGTGAATCTGTCCTTGTATCTACAAAATAAAAAACAGTCATTATTACTTTACAAACACTACAGGAATAAATACAATATGTTATTATTCTACTGTATTGTGTATAAGTACAAAAACAAATAAATACCTTGAATATTAATTTTAGCTTAAATAACACACGCGATTAAGTCCCGTAATATTAAAATCAATATAAGAGATAATCATGAAGGTTTAAATAAATATAAATACCTTGAATGTCGGATTAAATCCTCGTTCTTCAATAATGTCTGCCCCAAATGAGGTCATTTGGAAACAACTATTGTATTTTTGGGTGTTTCCAAGAAAATGACTGGATTCGGGTGTTTCGCCACGAAGCAATGAATTTAATGGCTCAGGTGGCGGAGTCAATAATGGCAATTTAACTTTGCCATTAAGGCAGCACAATCCTGGCCGTTCTCCTGAATACTTTAATGCGCCACAATAATCGCAAACAACGTCCATTGGCCCAATGCGAACGCTAGTATGCAAGCAGTAATCAGTCGTGCAATCGTATTGATACGCTGCCCGATTCAAATCAGTATTTGATGGATTTCTTCTTGTGCTTCGTAAATTATCTAGCTGTTGATCTCTGAGGTTTGCTCGACGATTTCGCATTGCCAACCGAGCCTGGAGGGCTGCCTCCCATTGCTCTTGTGAGTGAGAAGCACGTAGTCGAGCCATACTAAGGCGGCGCTCTTCACGTGCATTTTCTTGCTCTTCTTCAGTGCTTTCATTCGCAATGTTTCGAATTGCTCTTGCATTACGGCTTTGTCGAGAAAGATTTGATCGTCTTGGTCTCGGCATGGTATTTTTATTGATGATAAATGGCACAGCAATACGATATTAAAAAAAATTAAATTAGAAGTTGAAGTTCGCTTTTCTTTCTTTTTATTAGAAACTTTAAACAGGCACAGAGTATTTATATTCCTTGTTTTATACGAATTAATCAATCGGCAAGACTTTTTTTTTAAATATTCTCAGCTGTCAGTGGCTTTTTGTTATATACTACCGGACTTTCTTAAAAATATGCTCAGCTGTCAGTTGCGTTTTGTTATTACATTTTTAACAAATGAACCGCTGACTTATATTTTGACTGAGTTGTTTTGTTATTACATGTCAGTTGCGTTTTGTTATACCACATTTTATGTCACATCACACGGGAACGACGGGAACGGGATAAAAAGTATCCTATGTCCTTCTCCCAGTTCTTAGCTACCTCCCTACCAATTTTCAGTCAAATTGGTTCAGCCGTTCTTGAGTTATAAATAGTGTAACTAACACGACTTTCTTTTATATATATAGATATGCTGCTAGCACTCTTGCCAACATTGCATGTGCTCTTTATTATAGATACATATAAAAGCTATTTTTAGATTTAATTTTTTTTTATGATAATGTTCTTTATTTCAATAAATAACGACAAAAAAAGACAAAACATTGTTGGCAAAATATATATTTATTTAAACTAATCATACTTACAATCGACATATTCAATTGAATAAAGATTACGTTCGCATATGTGTTTCATTGAGAAATATATTACTCACGAAATTGATGTTTAAATATGTGAAGTCATGTACCGATCTCACGCCGCATTTTCGCACTAACAATAACAAATCTTACGCTGACGTTATCTGACGATTAAAAGGTTACATTGACGTCATCTGACGCTCGAATTCTCAGTTCGACCCGTAGCGTACCCAAAGCTAGGATATTTATGCATCAAAAAATGTAGAATTCATTAAAATAAATAATCATTAGAAATTAAGACAACGATGGCATTGAAGTGTATTTAAATTTTCATAATAATATCCACCTTCATTATAATCTGTCGCGTCGATAGTCACGAAACATCAAACAGTATTTTGAACCTTTTGATTATCGACGAAGTGGTCGAATGAATTTAACATTTTTATTTATAAATAAATATGCTAGAACAATAATAATAATAATAACCTATCCTAGGTTGTTAATTTTGGTCTTATAGTTTCTTTTATTGGACATATAACATAACTGGCTTTAAATTAATAATTTGATCAATGACATTTTTTTTAAATCAAATTTAAAAAGGTCTTTCAAATTTAATATTATTAAATCATCTGAACATTTGATATGTAACAAAATGTTTTATATAATATGTATAAGCAAATCCTGTTAGTTATGTTATACTCGTTTATAAACGAACAACTAATATATTAATTTCATAAGGTTAAAAAATCGCAAATACCAATATTTGCCAATAACGTAAATTTATATCTTGTTCCAAAATAAATATTTTCTATATTGTATATATGTATATTGACATTGAAATCTTAATTTATTTGTATATAATTAAAATAATTATGTAATTTAATTAACAAAGAGGAGTAACTTAAGTTTCTTGCGTATTTCGCTCGTTATGATGATTATCCGAAGCCGTTGTAGCATTACATTTCTTTTAAAGTTACTACTCAAAAGATTCGGTGTATAATAGCGTGTATTACTACTCGGTAGCGATAGATGGCGGTAATAAAATCTGTCAGTTTCCTTAATCGCGCTGTCTAGATTTGCTACTGTATATATATATATATATATATATATATATATATATATATATATATATATATATATATATATATATATATATATATATATATAAAGTGAAAGTCGATTGGTTTATCGTTTGATCCCCGATATTAGTTCGGCGAAAACATAGCTGCGATCGTTATTATTAATTTTCTTAATTTACGCCACAATAACAAATGTCGTGGTTACGAGCCAACTTCGCACGTTCTACGTGACGTAAATTGTATGAGACTTTTTGTTTTTATCTCTACTACAAGTATAAAGCTCTCGGAAATATAAAAAACATAACATATATATATATATTTACTAGGTGTTAAGTACCTGCTTACATTTTCATCTTGTGATTAACTTTGAAGGATATATAATATGGAGCAGATTAGTGAATTAAGCCTCAGCCAAGCCAATTGAGTGTTAATGGCATTATTTACTAGTATTTAAGTATTTTTTGCTTCGAAATATTCTATCAAATTTCCTCTAAAGTTAGCGTATTAGATTTCAAATAATATATGTACGTAGACACAATATTGTAACTAGTTTATTTTAAAACAAATTAACTGTATATTTATGTATGATAAATAAAGTAAGGCAACTAAAGATATTTTAAAGGATATGTAGTGACTAAACTTCATAATTGAGGCAATTTGTGAGTGGCTGTCTGCCAAGGACACTAAAACTTTTTCACAAAATCTTCCTTTCAACCGACTTTTAATGGACAGCTATCTGGATTTGAGGAGACTAATAAAAAGTTTATTAGATTTTGTTCAGAAATTTCTTGAATAAAATCGTATCAATTTCTGACGATTTTTATTTTTGATCAATTTTACCTGTCTTTTTGTTTCATTCATTATATTTTTTATGGTTTAAAATAGTATTGTAAATTTATAATTAACTTACAATTATTTTACTTGCAGAGATGGCATGGTTGGAAAACCAGAATTACAGCATCAATCACTTTTCATGTGCTTAATTTGTGTTTATAATTTTTGTCGTGATCAATGGTGAAGGAAAACATCTATATCCACCAAACCGCGTTGGTCCAACGCGGTGAAAGCTCCAGACATTATCCTCATAATAGGAGAATAGGCTAAGTCCTAATCTAAGGTCAATTTAAAGGTAAATTTAGCAATTCAGTGCATTTATGTTTTAGAATAAAACCCAATAAAATTCCTCGCCCATTGTTCAAAATATTTCTTCATTCAAATACTAAGAGTATTATAAATTATATTCGAACAAAGTTCTTTATTTTAATCTCAATGATATTTGATCTTTCCAGCGGTTAATTACGAGTCTAAGGTATAATCGTCTTAATAAAATTAAATCCGACTTAGTATCATTGCACTAAGGTTCATCTCTTGTAAAGATAGGTAAGAAGTTTTGCAACAATATAAAATAAAAATATATTCAAAAATATTATTGTGGATAGACGAGAGAGAATCGAAGACAATTTTTCAGATAATTGATACTGACTTTATGCGCTTTTTTGTATTTATTTGCAATATCAGACCTAAATGATTATTGTGTAGATTTCACGATAATCATAGCGTAATACTGAATATTCCTTTTTTATATCACTGATGGCCCAGTGCCTAGAACACGTGAATCTTGGCCGAGTATTACAGGTTCTGAGTACATGAGCACCATTGAGTTAAGAATATGCACAGCACTTTATGTGTTAACATTGTTTTTATTATTTTAGGGCAAAACGTCGTTGGGAAACCTGCAATGTGTCTAATGAAATGATGTCATGTGTATCCACCAACCCGCATTGGCGCAGCGTTGTGAAATAAACTTCAAATCTAAGACTGTGCTTTTTTTTAACGTTAACGTGAAATCAGACATAAAAATAGGTCTTACTTATCATTCGATCGCCCTTGTTTTTGGGGTCGGGTCAGTGATGCACAAAAAAGGACTTCGCTTATACATCTGGCCGTCTGTCTGACCTCAACCCCCTTTGGGAATATTTTTGCGAGTGGATTGATTGATTGAGATGGTGTGGCTCAGTTCTAATCTGCTAGTCCTAAAAGTAGAAATATTTTCTATTGTTTGGACAAACTATTTACAAAATATGAAAACGAATTCGATTGTAAAATTTTCAAAGCAATTACGATCTTCGTTTTCTTTGATGATTTCTTTTGACATAGCAATAAGAATTGACAAACAAACGAGAAAAATACGTCAAACGACGACAAAGTTTTCGAAGACTCTTAAAAATATTTCGAAGAAGTTGATCACTCAAGGAAAAACAATTGCTTACGGAGTTTTCTATTCGTTAATCTTTTATTATGCGATATATCGAATACCTATTTACTTTTTATATCAACTGACTACATATAGAGGATGATCTTTATTAATCTCTTAAAATATCAGTATATAGGTTCGGTATATAATAGCTTTAATGTGGCTCCATCTTAATTTACACTGGACATTGTTAAGGTTTTATTTGAAGTGAACATTCAAACGAATTTTGAAATCGTTTTTTCTAATTTTAATTAATCTTTTTACTCTCTAAGCGAATTGTCGATCGGTTGATATTTTTAGTAGCGTAAATAATAAATGGTCAAAGTCACGTCTAATGGAAGTATATATAGCTATTATACTTATATTTTGTATACCGTATACTAAGAGATACCCAATATGATTAGAGTAGACTATTAAGAATATCTTCATCTATCCTCACATATCTACACTGTCTGTCATAATTCAACAAATGAGATATTATAGGCTATGTGACATCAAAGTAAATTTGATATGACCTCATCCAGAGGATATAAGGTACTGTATTTGAAAAAACGTATCGTGTGGGTTATCAAATGAAAGGGCTTCATTTTAAATCGAAAATTGCGTATGATTTGTAAAATCCTATTCATGTCAAATCAACGTTAGTTAAGGCAAAAATGGGAGGGATATAGATGTAGTCGTTATACATTCGTCAAACTTTCTGATACCAAAATGAAACTTAAATATCGAAATTAAACAATACCGAATTTGAGTATCGCGTTCATTAGCAGAAGTTTAAAATAATTGTTCGTTAATTGAAATTGTGAGAACGTGCTTTTTGGATATCGACAAAATAATTCAATGTTTCATTTACGATTTATTTATTTTATTTATTAGTAAAACAATATTATAAAATGAATATCGTTTTTTTTAATTTAAAATATTAATAAAGGAACTTATTGATTTTTTTTAGAATTACTTTGAATTAATGAATGTTTATGAGTGTGCATGTTTGTATGTGTGTATATTAGTAAATATTTCGAATTTATTAAAGTAGTTCGTTCTAAGATTAATATAATTGTATATTAAATTTAAAATAAACAATACTTCAATCCCGTTCGTCCTCAAATATGAATCGCTCTTGAACTGCAAACACTTTTAATGTAAAACTATATGTTTGTACAAAACCGATTTACCAAAATTCAGGAAGGTTCTTAAGTGCAAGCAAATATTATTACGACGTATGTATATATATATATATATATATATATATATATATATATCTTTTATATTTACTAGCAAAACAGTTATGGATGGTTAGTTCTATTTTGGTTATTTTAAAAAATAAAAATATCTTACAAAATTAAATTAAATAGAGTAAATATATATGTATAAATGGTTACCTATTTCTAGCACAGGCATTAAGTTGTCTACCTTTGGAGCAGACGACTGTATGTGTAATTATATTAAAAAATTAATCCTCTGATATCATATCAATTTTACTTGAAGTGTTGTACAAATAAAATAAAACGTCTTTGTTAAATAAAGTTTCTTAAACTAGATAATATCAACAAGCGTGTTACGAGATATAATGTAATAATAAAGAAATAGTCTGAACTGTATTCCAATGACATGGTGAGTGAAGATAAATAAACCCTAGATTTACATATTCCATATAAATGCTTATTGGTACTGCTCAACAAACATTTTTTGGTTATTTATACTACGTCACTATTCTATTTAATATCCGCTTTAATTTTCCGATAACATCTTCGCCGCCATTCATAAGGCTGTTTTGTTCATGAATAATATACCAATAATATATACCAATTATGATTTTTTTAATTTTCTTTTATTGATAGGCGGACGAGCATAAGGGCCACCTGACGGTAAGTGATCACCAACACCCATAGACATTAGCATTGTAGAAAATGTTAACCATCGCTTATATCGCCAATGCGCCAACAATTTTGCGAACTAAGATGTTATGCCCCTTGTTGTATTACACTGGTTCACTCACCCTTCAATTCGGAACACAACAATAACAAGTACTGATGTTTTGCGGTAGAATATCCGATGAGTGGGTGGTACCTACCCAGATGAACTTGCACAAAGCCCTGCCACCAATACGTACGTATTATAATAGGTCAAGGTCAATCTCTTCCATTTTTTTTCCTCTCATTGAAGGAACCTAGCGTCAGTTTTTTACCAAAATACTAAGTATAACCGGTTGTAATTATATCTTTTACAAATAATCGGATATGCAAAACATTTGCTATTTTTGCTCACCAGATATTCCATCAACACGTTTCACAATAAAGCTAACCAGTGATGTACATTGTTTTCATAATGTATCCGCTTACCTTACTACAAAATTAATTTAGTTCAATTGACAAATACAATAATCAACATAAGGTATTGTATTACGTAATATATAATAAATTTTGTAGCTGAGTAATCTTAATTAAATTATGAATCAGATAATAAACATCGACCTCATACTTAAAAGTTTTACAACTTTATACTTGTACGCTAACACCTGACAGCTCCCCGTCTCACGCAGGTGACGTTGCGAGCGAAAATTAGTATAATAAACCAATATTATCATCGCTTCCTACTATTATGACATTAAAAAAGAAAAATAGTTAAAAGTTTGGTTCAAAGATTTTGTTTTCAATACAAAATATATTTTCGTAAATGTATCGACTTCGTACAAAATGCTTAAAACTATTTGCAAGTCAAATATTTGTGAACCTCTGCGATTTATTCGTCTTCGTTGGTCTTCATAGCACGTATGACGCTGTATTGTAACATGTGCAGTATGTTAGTAAAAGATTATCTGGTTATTATTTTGAATATGATATGAAAATGTATATACATTTCTCAACTTCTTATGAGGTATAAATGAGGGAGGATTTAGGCAGGAAAACCTTAAAGGAAAGGAAGGTTTTACAAGAGAGGACCTGTGAGATTTATTAGTTAAGAAAAGCATACAACTCTTTTGAATTTTGAAAGAATGTACTAAACATTATTAATTCATCTGGTTTTAATTAATAAGCTCTTATACTTTGATGGCAAATACTTTGAGAATTTAATTCTTATAAAAAACTCATATTAAACTTATCCAGAATAAAATAAGACCAACGAAGCGAGGAATTTTATAATAATGTTTAACGACCGTATTAAAAATTCTATTATTTACGGAATGTACGGAATATCTTGTCATAAACTCAAAGATGCCGCGTTGGTTAGATATAGTAATTTGTCGTTGCCCCGGGAGGAAACGGGAACCTTATTTAAGGGTAGCATTAATTACATTAATTTTCTCGTGTTTTCAATTTATATGATAATTTTATTTTTGTCAAGATGTCTGCCTAATATACCACATAATTATTAGATATTTATATCATTTTAAAAATATATCATATTGAATATTTAGATTTTTATTTCTTTATTCAGTAATGCTTAGTCTGGGCCCACCCAGAGTATATGTTTGGCTACAACTACAAAAGACATTTTAGATCCCGTGGTTAGCAACGCATTGACGTTGTATCTATAATAACTAGATAATAGAAAATAATCAAAATTTTTAATGAAATCACGGTAATAGATCAAATTATAATATTTATGTTTAAACGAACCTAGAGTTCGATGTGTTCCAGATTTTTGAGATCAAAACATTCTGGGTCGCTACTAAATTTTTATGTACTTGATTTGTCTTTATTTATTATTTATATATTTATTCATTTAGTAAGCCAACAGTTTACATAAATACCTTATTATATTAAGTACTACTTAAATATCATGTCACTTAAACCAAAATAGGATAATACAATTAAATTAAACATGTATTGGATTACTAACTAGTGAAGAGTAATACTTTTAAGAGTTGAGCTTCTATTGAATGAGTTTGTGAGGTCACCCGTGTGTGTGTGTTTGTGTGTGTGTGTGTGTGTGTGTGTGTGTGTATATATATATATGTTTTTGTTTTATAAATAATAATTGCTTTCGCAGCCTTAAAAAATGTTGTCCAAAACTCTTGATTAAAGATCGGAGTTAGGAAGTTAGCAGTTGAACACTAGCCACTAGGTATTATTGAAATGCATCGAAAATCAATAAATCCTTTCTAGTAAATCCGCTAGTGCCAAGGTTGAACTCTCTTCGGTCGTGTCGGATTGTCCCATCAAACGATTAGAGCGAGGGATTAAAGAGGTCATCTATATTGCCTTATTTGCTGTGATGAAATCAAAAATCAAAATACTATATCCAACATACAAACATTACAATTACGTATTGATAGTCAAATTAGAAACTACCATCGGTTCGGAAAAGAAATACTCTGACCTGAGAAGAATGGACGAAAGAAAATCAGCGGGTTAAAAATAAATGCCCAATAATAAGCGCCTGCATAGATGACCAGTCTCCGTTGAGAATGGCTGCTATAACCAAAATTAAATATTATATGTTCCATAATATTTTAACTAATATAAGTTTTTAAAGTGAGTTGTGTATTGGTTTTGAAAGACGTTAATCGATTCTTCATGTTGTATTGACGTAAAACATTAAAAAAATGAAAATTTAAAAGTGCTTGTGTGTGATGCGTATTTTGATTGACAATATCAACAAATTGAAAAAAAAAAATCTCTCCGGTCGTGTTTATCGTCTTATTGGAATTGGGAAGTAATGGAAAAAAAAATTGCACTTGTTTTTGCGTACACACCTGTGGATATGTTCTATTTAGTTGGCTAGTCCATTAAAATTGCTGTCGTGATCGAATCAGGAGACGGATATCAATATTATTGATGCGAAAAATTATTGCGTTTTTTTTTGTTATTGACATGAGTCACTTGACAAAAAAGTTATTCATTTGCAAAAGGTTTGATAAGCTTTATTATTATGACTATTATGAAAGAAACTTTGTCTTAACTATATAATTATAAGCTAGATTCAATTTCAGAGTGATATGCGACATTGACTATTATAATTATAATAATTAGGGATACACGTGTCAAAATAGCGTATCACTGTGAGTGGGTTTTCAAGACTTTACGATCGGGTCGAGCTCCGAGTGCCAATTTGTTCCTTACATAATACCTTTGCTTATCATTTAAAACTAGAACTGTACTTACGTTTATGAATTTCATGGACACTTCCGCTAATTAAATGATTTGAAGTGTCAATAACGCGATGGTTAACGGGCCGCCTAGCGATGTTAAAGTCGCAGGTTCGATCCCCTTGGGACCCACTCCTAGCACAAGCTGTCATTCAATTGAAAGATTAAATAAGAATGTTATAAGTAAACGAGAATTGCTATTATTATTTGAAAACAAAATTTATCATATCTTGTTATGAAGATACAATTGTTTAATATCATTGACATAATATTTGATCGTATAAATATTAGCTTTTTCGCCTTGTAATTTTTAGACCAAAATATCTAATTTTATGTTTCAATGTTGTATTTAAATGAAACATCCTTACTAATATTATAACTGCGAATCTTATTATTAATAATTGTTATTATCATTAAATGGTGCCACCTAACACGTCTCTCTCACGCGGGTAAAACCGCGGCCGGAAACTAGTACAATTTTTTTTAATATCAACAATTAATAGCTAATGTTACTGCTAACAGCTCATATAAAATGGTTTTTAACTTTTACATTATATTATATGAATTTCATAAGATCATGTCAACTATGCAGTATTATATTTTATTAGAAAATCAATTTCTCTTAGGCTTTATCAACATCCGCCACGTGTCGTTTAAATCGAAGTAATTTGTAATATATTTGAAGCATTTTATACAGCAATTTATAAGTGAATGTTAACATTTTCAAATCTGTCTTAAGGATTATATTTTTTTTATAAAATATGTAGGTCTGACAAATGGGCCACGGGATATTGGCGCTGTAAGTAATATTACCTCTTCCTTAACTCGACTATACGCTACCAAGCTTGGAAACTAAGACATTAAGTCCTTTGTGCCAGTTACACTGGCATACTTAAATTTCAAACCTGGAACACAACAATACTAATTATTGCTATTTGGCAGTACAATATCTGATGAGTGGATGGTACCTACTGGGACGGTAAATGTCGAGTCAGTTGATATATTTTTTTTATATTTGAGTGTCAAATTTATGAATATTACTGGACTTTTTAACGTAATAGCAGTTACTTGTAAACTGACTGACAAACTAGAATTGAGTTTTAAAACTGATCTAAAGTACGGTAGAACTCGCTAACTTATATTAAATGATACTAGTTGCAACCTGTAGGTTTTGTACAACGAAAATTAAAATATAATTACCTTTTATTTATTAAGAAATTAAATAGAAGTTTCTTATTGCAATTGCGATAGCTTAGTTGATAACTGTATTCTGATGATTAGAAAGGGTTTTACCTCGAAATCCGGGCTCTTAATCGTGAAGACACTATTCCTCTAGGGAACGCTCATCGGGTCTTCACAAACTTGAAGAACACAGGCAAAGGATGGGTTAGAGTATTTGTGGGATATAAGAAGGATTATTCGTCAAACTAGCTGACGTCACACGGCCCACACGTGAAGGGAAGTACGTCATACATCATAATAAAATAATGGAAAAGAAAAATATATCTGATGCATACATTAAACTAAATGGACTAAACTTATTTATTCAACGATATAATAAACTTTCATATTATCTTATTACAATCTGTCTCGCCATTCGCGTTTAAGCAATAAACACACTAATTTTTGCATTCATATTATTCATATCCGTCTCCTGATGATTTCAAAACCAAGTGTTCGCGTAAACACAAGTGCACTCGACTACTGCCTTCACTCTCACAATCCGATGGAACGGCAATCTGACACAACTGGTAAGAAATATGTCGATAAATAAAGTCCAAAGAAAATATTACTTTTATTTTTATTGAAGCATTATTATTGAATATTTTTATTTAAACGATGTATCTATACTCAAAAGGTCTATTTATTTTTAACGACGCGACAAATTTAATCTAAGGAAAGTATATAAGTAATCGAAATTCAAATATTCTTGCACGAAATTATTTTACTCGTACCTGCAATTTATTTATTTATTTACTGAATAAATAAACTTTAATTATATATTAATTATTGTTATGTCGAAAAATATAAATAAATATTGGAAATATGTATATATTTATTAAGCATATTTATCGCAATGGCACTTACTCATACGCCTTCCTATTTAGAACATTAAACAATAACAATTATTACTATTGTTTAAATTGTGTTATATGTAATTGTTAAAAGCCTCATATCTGTTACGTTTGAAGAAAATGCCAGTACTGTAACGGTATTTCAACGTAATTTCAATATTCATCAACTTGACAGTACATCTAAGCTTTTAGCGACTTCGATCAACATGTAACGACAATACAAAGAAATGTAGCGTTTGTATTACACCAATTCTTTTTTTCTACCTTCTCCTTATGGTTGTATAGAAGTGGTCAGAGACTTAGCGTCTCATTTATATTTTGTCTAAGTTCTTTGATGTACGAAAAAGAGTATTTGTATTGTACCGTAACCGTAACAGCCTATGAATATCCCACTGCTGGGCTAAACGCGAGATGAATTATAATCACAAATTAAGCACATGAAAATTCAGTGGTGCTTGCCCGGGTTTGAACCAACGATCATCGGTTAAGATTAACGCGGTCTTGTATTATATTTGTAAAGAAATATTTCTATAAATATTTTGCGAACGTTACTTCAATGTATTCGCATCGTTTTTTTCGTATGATATTTTTTTTTTCATCATTTTACTTAACTGTTTTTGTCTTGTTCTGTTACTCTCTGTTTGTTATGACGTCATAATAAAATTCACGCGTAAAATGAATATTGTTAATCAAAATGAGACAAGATACATCTTCCCTTATGGGTATAATAATCTCTTGCGTTCATGACAATTTTAATAAGGTCTCCGTGAATTCATTTTCTTAAGGCGTATAATATGAGATATTATAAGTTAACGTTTTCAATTTCGCGCTGAAAATTCATATATTTTGTGCAATTTGTCAACAAAATTACGGCCGTTGTAATAAACATAATTGGGATGCAAATTATTAGGCTTTACCAACATAACATGAACTATGTTAACACGCAGATTGTATGAATAATTACATAATATTCTATGTTATTTGTAGGCATTTGTTAGAAGTGAACCGCTAGTAACATATTGCTTAAATTAATGAACATACTAATTATTATTAAAATATCAGTACAGAATCAGCGATGCAAAAAAAAAGTTGTATTCGAAACAATATTCATAACAACAGTTTTGGATTTCTTGAACTGTCACAAAACTTCTTTAAAAATATGTATGATTTCTTACGTTGTTACGTCATGTTATTGGAGAAATGAATAAGAATAGAAATGAATATTTAGAGCAAAGAATTGGAGCACGAAAACAAAGTTATATTAAATGTTTAATTAATAATTAAGTTACAATATATAATAATATAAACTCTGGTATCGGATTTGAATTTGAAACACATGATTTCGAGCACATGATGATCACAGATGATGATGATGAGTGGTTGATCATGATAAGTATAAGTATTGACTGTTATTCGTCCACACTTATATACATATATATGTATATAACCACCCACTTATCAGATATTCTACCGCAAAACAGCAATACTTTGAATTGCTGTGTTCTAGTTTGAAGGCTGTGTCAGCCAGTGTAATTACAGGCACAAGGGACATAGCATCTTAGTTTCCAAGGTTGGTGGTGCATTGGTAATGTAAGCGATGGTTAAATTTCTTACATTGCCAATGTCTATGGGCGTTGGTGACCACTCACCATCAGGTGGCCCATTTGCTATTCCGCCTAATCTAATAATTGTACTGTATTTTAAATTAAAACAAAAATTTATAATACAATTTGTAGTGTAAATGTTGTGAAAATTTAATATTTTAGAAGTACGTTCCGGTTCAGAACAGTCATATGTATGTTTTATATGTTATGTTATATCGACTCTCAGCCATTACATTTAATGGGATACACAAGTACTAATCCGTGTACAAATAAAATAAATAGCTAAAAAATGGTTTGTTACATGTAATTCTATAAACCAATTATAATCTTTGAATTTATTAAAAAAAAAAAAAAACAAACAAATTAAGGAAAATTTCGATTTATCATTTTGTTCTTAAAAGGATAATTTTCCACTACGCACTTTCTACGCACAAGACGCAAAACAACCGTAAGACTTGAGATTTTCTCTGCGTGTAATTACTTTCTCCGCTTGATATCGCTAATTTCTACGAATAATCCTTAGAATTCTTATTAAAACCGCAATTAACAGAATTCTCCACCAGCGAATAAGAAACATTTATATTATCTGATATATGATACAGTATAAAATATCTTTTTTTTACACAACTTAATTTCATCCATTGTTTCTAATGTATTTGTTCCTTTGAATCACCTTTTCAGAACTGTATAATGAAGTTGTTATTGCTCACTGCTTGTGTAAAAGTGGAGGGATGATTTTAAGTATCCCTATGTTTTTTTTCTGTGATTCTGCCAACGTGCGTGGCATATTTTGTAATGATCGATTTAGTAGTTAAGACGTGAAAGCCTAACAAACAAACTCACGTTCACATTTTTAATATTGGTTCACAATTGTAACAGATTATTTTGCATATTATATGAAACAAGTCTTACGTCCATTTTCTAAACGGTTGGCTTTAATCTCAAAGCTGATTGGTCGTTTATTGCGTCAGCCGCTGTCAGTGACCAATGGCCATTTAGATTACGAGTATATTCAAATTAATTTGACTTTGAGCAGTGTTTCAGAAAATGGAGTTTAGTCTTGCAATAAATACAACAAATTAGTGTTGTATTCACATACAAGATACCTCAAACAAGCCTATATATATTTTGATACATTGATCAAAATTTGATTGACTAATTCGCCTTTAATTTGGGCGTTCATTGGAAACTGCGTTATCGGCTACCACTGACCATTTCGATTAGACCTAAATTAGCTCACTTTAATCATTTCAGAAACTGGGTGTTAGTATAGCAATAACTATATTTTTCATAATCATTATTATAAAATAAAATAATTTATATATAATAATATTATACTTTTTTGTTGTTGTTTTGTAATCTCCACAGATGTCTGTGCCGTTAGTGTGTGTTTCTATCAGTTAAGAGCTTAGTAGCTTAATGTGCTGCGTGTTTTTATTTTCACGCAGCTTCACAATCAATACTTTTCTTTTTTTTTTTGTCTTCATCTTGTTTTGTTTCTGTTGCCTTCATCGTTGTTATCTATTGATCTTAGTGCGATTCTGGATTCCTAGATTGGTCTGGATGGGTTTTGGTCAGCCATCTTCATCTGTTATCTATATAATGGATCGCTATTGTAAGGTTATAGTCCAAAATCTCCTTGGTAGTCACCATTTATACCCTATTCACCAGTTTCCACGCCGCTTCATTACTGCCGAAATAAATATTTTCAATTATAAAGTAAATTAAATCATTATAATAAATTCGTATGTTAATGTTATAAAGTGGTAAGTTTTGTTTGTTTGTTTCTGGAATCACACAAACATTTTTCTTATTTATAAGTAACTTATCATACTATGATAGTAACGAATACACCAGTAGAAGTAATAAATTTTATTATTTTTTAATTTTAATATCTTTAATATAATAACTTATTTACTTTTAAATTTAATTAAAACAAAATATCATATGTTGTTAATTCGATGACAATCGTTCAGTTCCGCCTTTCCCCTTTTTTTATATATGCGCGGGAAAAAACAATTTTTTTAACTTTTTTTTTTACCAAACAATACCAATGACGTTCTGAAACCGATTATATTTTTATTAAATCAAATACAATATAGAAATATGTAATTATTAAATATATTATGTAAAGTACATAAATAAGTATTTCTAACGATAGTTTATACTTTACATGATATTATAACTATTACTTACGTACTATTACACTTTGAAATATATTATGTCAACGTAGTCAGAGATAAAATTGTCAGTCCGGGTGCTTTCCAAGCGAACGCTGCCAAAAATATAACAGACACATCGAAACTTTGTTTGGAAGATTTGTCACTCTATATCAAAAGTACAATACAAAAGCGTTTGTCTATTTTTAATATATCAATTTATTTCATTTATTTATTTTTTAGTGAAGCGAACAACAATTATAATGTGTTGAACATAATATAAATGAGAACACAATACAATTAACGCTTTATTACACTGTATATCGTAATTATAGGCTAACTTGAAATGCAAATGAATAGCAACATATTTCTCTTTTTTTATAGTACGGGCAAATAGGCCACCTGATGGTAAGTCACAGTAGTCACCATACATATTATATATATATTTTGTTTGGGAAACAAACAGTACACTAAATCTTAAAACTAGAATATTAACATTAACACACAAACCAGTCAAGTATCCACTTATATCTTAAAATATTTATAGAGTGTTAGCGTTGTAAGAAATACTAACCATCCCTTACCCTTACATTATCGCCAATGCATTACTAACCTTGTAAATTAAGACGTTATTTCCCTCGTGCCTGTCGTTACATTAACTCACTCACCCATCAAACCGAAACTCAACGATACGAAGTAATGCTGTTTTGCAATAGAATATCTGATGAGTCTGTGAGGTCTACCCAGACGAGGTGGCAAAGCCCTGCCACGAAGTAAACTCACTCCAAAATATAAAAAAGAACGGAAATAATATTATTATTACACAACTTAACAACTTAAATTTTAATTTACACAACTTAAATTAAAAATAACAATAATATCGTCACAGTACATAGATTATATTTTATCTTAAAAAAATGGGAATAAAATGAACGAACTATAGTTAATGTACATTGTATTATTTTTTTCTTTATTGATATAAATGACTTATTAATCATTTGTTTTTATCGTTGTCTGTGAATAAAAATAACAGGTTGCAATTTGGACCAGGCGCAGACATCGTTTGATGGCGAGTTTAAAAAAAACGCTTTTGTTTTTTTTTTCATATCCATATTTCTTCATTCTTCTTCGTCACAACTTTATTGAACTTTAAAAGAACGTTTAAAGACACATAGTCGCCAAACTTGTATAATTGTGGCAATTTGCTTTATGGCCGTATGCCAAAGACGCGAAAACTTTTTTAATAAAATCTTTTGCCACATCCCTACTGGACATAAATTTGGATATGACGTATCTGAAGAAAAAGTTCTAATAATTTATATTTTTAGGACAATAGATCGGATAAAAAGTTTCGATAAAAGTATTAACGATTTTTTTAAGCATCTCATGCTAGGTTAATAACGTAATTACACATGTTTTTTTAAATATCTGTGTTTTATAAAGTTATTTACTTGTTAAATTTATTATTACTAAGCTATTTTAATATATAAGATTACTATTTCAAACAATTAAATTATAAGGAACTTCCAATGTGCAAGTATAACTCGTAATTAATATAATCTGTCCTTTTCAAAACATGTGTGGGAATAGTTAAATTACATGAGAAAAAAAATACGCTAAATATAGCATGTACCAGTTTCGGTATAAAAAACACAAATTGGAATAAACAGTAAGTTTTTTTTCAGGAAACAACTATAAAAATTATTTTTGTTTTGTGTTTTTAATTGTTATATCTTTACTTTTAAATTTGATCTTTTACAAAGAACCCTTTAGGCTGTACTGTTGAGTTACCTTTGCCTGAACAAAATCGGACAAACAAAATAAATATGAATGGCGGTAAAACAATAAATTAAAAAAAATATATTTTTCTCTATTTTTTCATTTATGTCCTTGCGTTTTTGTGATAAAAGCACAACTAAAGCCATAGCGAAAATGGCAATTGCCTAATTCGTATTATTAAAGTCCTCGCATACAGCTCAGACGTCTCTCTACTCATAAAGCAATATTTATATTGTCAATAATGTACTAATACTTAAATATTATGCTTATATATCCAAATGTGGACATACGTTTGGATTAAAGAAACTAATCTAACCAAATGGCTTCATTTTATATTAGAAAATTAATAAATAATTTATGCGCATTGATAAGAAACACATCAATTTCCCTCAAAGTAAATTTTGGCGATTAAATACGTTTCATTTCCCTCGCCAAAAAATAACCATTAAAATTCTTACTTTTTATTATATTTCTTCGTTTTCTCAAATAATCATAAATTCTGTTCCAACAAACTTCGCAATTTAAGACCAAGTGATCTTTATATCTGTTAATTACGAGGAAAGAATAATCACCAAATTCACAGCGTGCAAAAGAATATTTATATTCTTGGTTTTATGAGTGGTGTTCTATTGGCGCGATTGCTGAAATTGAAGTTTGAAATTGAGTGCAAGGGTTTTTTTTGTAACGTGATAGTGAAACAAGGTTGACGCAAAAAACTTTCGTGTATATGTTCTTGGTTATTTTGATCACGCGTGCTCTTCATGAAGCGATGACCGAACGGTCCTCGATTATCACTTATCAGTATACAGTGATTATAAGCCGAGATGGCCCAGTGGTAAGACCACGTGAATCTTAACCGATAATCGTGGGTTCAAACCCGGGCAAGCATTGAATGCAATTCATTGAAGCAATGAATTTTCATGTGCTTAATTTGTGATTATAATTCATCTCGTGTCTAATTTCACTGAATGCTGCCACATGTGTATTCCACTAACCCGCATTGGAGCAGCGTGATGGAATAAGCTCCAAACCTTCTCCTCAAAAAGAGGAGAGGAGGCCTTTAGCCCAGCAGTGGGACATTCACAGGCTGTTACGGTTACGGTAGTGGTTATTACGTCATAATATAAAATAGTGTAAAACGAGACATATATTATTTACTCGTAGGAGTCTCAAGTCGTGCTATATTATGAGATCGAAGCTACGGAATTTGTCATAACGCAATCTTGATATTTTGCTATCAGTTTAATATTAAAAAAACTCCTAACTTATAAGAGTTATCCTGGATTAGGAAGAGTATAAGTAACGCATTTTATAATATACATATAATATGATAAAAGGATAAATGCTGTCGCGACTCTTTCTGTCTTTCTGAGGTATCTCTCCAGTTCTTTTAACTTATTCGTATCGAAGACTTCCTCTCCAACTATGTCGTTCATAATAAGTTCTATATAAAATCATATACAACATAATATGCATACTTCTTGGACACTCCAATAACTGAAACTTGCTTGAAATTAATCCTGAAACTATAATCTATCGTATTTATAGTGTAACTTTCAATAATAAATAACAAATAAAAATAAATCTGTTCAGAATTGCTACGTAAATTTGAAAAAGTACACAAAATAATGGTTAAATATTATTGGTACGAATTACAAACTATCGAATATTGAATATAATGCACAAACCAAAGTACATGAATAATTAATGTTTAAATTATGATCGAATGGAATGGTAGCAAGAATACTAAAAGCAATTTCCCATTGAATCGAATATTAAAAAAATACAACCTACGAGTATACAGTTGAAAACCGTAATGAACGAACCACTCCCGTTAAAAAGGGCGGTCACAGCAAAATAATACAAAACACTGTATCCGCATTGCATTCATTACTAGAAGTTTTAATTAATTGTTGATTAATAGGCTCTCATTGTAAACGGTAACATTGGCAAAAAGCTCAACAAAGTTTGTTTGATTCTCAGGCCGTGCTCAGCGGGGAAACAATATAGTTTGATGCAGAAGTTGCACCATTGCATTAAGGTTTAAGTGAGTTATAACGAAGTATAGAGGTTGTATATTTTCATACAACTGCCAACTTTGTAACATCCCTCGGGGCTAAAAGGGATGCATGAGAAGCTGCGAAAGTTTGGTAATACGGGCTCACTAATGTATTGTAAGCGAAAAGTTTAGTTATTGTTAAATGTTATATCCATATGAATATTAAACAGCTATTGTCATGTTGGTTAAGTCTACTTTGGCTTACTATATAACATGAAAATGTAATAAAAAATCAAAGTAAATCAAGACATTTTAAGTTCTATTGAAGTCGTCAAAATTCGTCTATTAATTTAAATTTATTCGTTTATTTATATATTCATAAAAATCAGATCATTTCTAATTTTTCAAATGTCAAAGAAACTCACGAAGAAGTTCATTACATCACAAAATTTAATAAAGAAAATAAGCGTTATTTTCGTCACTCCCTTTTTAATTAGAAGATTATCTTGCAGTTAATTTGACCTCTTTTTGTATTTTACGAGGCAAAAGCAATAACATTAAAAGGCTTTAAGCGCTTTAAAAGATTCGCCTCGATTGATAATATAATTTTAGAACGCGTACCTTTGCTCCCACAAAATTTGTGATCATTACGCCTCATGATAATTTTATATTAATAATTAATTTTCGTTAAGAATTACAATATAACAAAATGTTTTTTTAACAAATGACAATAATGATATATTTGGAAGTAAGCTGCTTCGTTAGTGAGGAATATTTTATGGCTGCAGATCAGATCCGGGCTGTGAATCCCTGGCGGATCAATAAACGTGTCTTGAATTTTCTGCCAAGAAGTTTTCAGTAGCAACCCGAAGTTAGAAAGTCGTATGTGTTACCCTTGCCTCGAAAATTACATACAACTGTTGGTCCTGCGCCTTATCTCTTTCCGATCGTGTGTAATTGCAGTCCCATCGGACTATGAAATGGAGAAAATAGCGTTTGTATTTCTTTTTTCACACAACTCCGTGAACAATAATATTTCTTTGGTAGTTGGACAGTCTTTCTTGAGAATAGTCATGACATCACTCACAAGGATATCATTTAGTCCATGTTGCATTAATGCATGCGTTTTAATTTCACAAAGTCTATTAAACGTTCTGAAGGTCGAAATTTTCAGAACGAAAACGTTGAAACCAAAAACGTACCGTGCTTTCTTTTGCGACAACAGAGCTATACACATCATTAATCCTTCGAGCTCTTTCTGCAGCACTGGTGCCACGGTAGACTTCGTACTTGTAAATATACCGATATTTCATGTTTTCCATAGTGCGGTAATAAGCGACGCCAAAGAAAAAAATAATGAGGAAAAAACCAGCCAAATGAATTTATAAATTTGAATTTGGAATTCTTAACCAAATAGGAGATATTTTAGATCAAAGTGGTCAGTACGACAAAACGCAACTTCATATGTAAGGACCTAATATATAAACAAGTTGAATATTTCCCGTAAAGAAAAATTGCTGTTAAGAATTTCGTAGGTGGTTAGTAGTTTTTATAAGATTGTTGAAATAATATGAGGAAATTGAATCTCGCTGCTTGTCACATACATACAAGTACGACTGTGTAGGCTTAGAGAGGTCTAAGTAAGAGGTCAAAGTCCAATCGATGAAAAAGAATAGACGACAAGAATGCTTTTAAAGTAAAATTTACTTTGGAAAGATTAAATGTCTAAGTGGTCTAATTTTATTATTAGCATGATCACGAAATGTTTGAGTTTTGGTTTGAACCCATAATCATCAGATAATAATAATAATAATAAAATCATTTATTTCGACCAAACAGGGTTCATAAATACAAAACAATAAATAGTAAAAAGACAAAAATAACAATAATAATATTTTACAAATTTTACATATTATAAATTAGATTAATTTAAATTCAAATTAAATTATAACACCAAATAATCTAAAATTATTTAAACCAAATCTAAATTAATTAAATCAAATCAATTCAAATTCACACTAATCAAAAGAAATCAATCACATTAAATTATATTAAATTAGACTAAATCAACTAACATAAAATAAAATTAGATTAAATCACAATAAATTAAATTAAATTACATTAAATTAAATTACATTAAATTAAATTAAATTACATTAAATTAAATCAAAAATAAATTAAATTAAACAATGTCATGAATGTAATTATTGCCAATTTACTCATTAATATTCATTTTCACCACAAGCAGATGCACTTAGCAGCACCATGTTATCCGCATAGCTGATATTATTAAAACACACTCCATTAATATGACATCCGACACGTGTGTCACTAAGCTCCTCAATCAATTCATTTACACACAAGTTGAAGAACTTTGGAGAAATCCATAATATTTACGTGTTTCAACCGAACGGCCATGTCGATCTTATTACATTTACGCAATACGTATACGAATCAAAGTTAAAAAAAGTTAATGTACAAGTCCTGGTTGTTGTGGAAAGCCATATTTAGATAAATTATATCGTTTAATACGTCATATCCTGATTCGCAGGCCAAAAATGAAACTAGATGACCTGTAACATTAGGCACCCATGGCATATAGACGTGAAAATGTTTTTTTTTATTTTTTTATTTGCAGTAATGTTGTAGTGTTTCCATGTTTTAACTGCAAAATATTTATACAATAGGAACTTCAACAATTTTTGCTTTATGTCATGGAAATGCATTAAATCTATTTGCAACAACGTTTCGCAAAATCTTTTTACATTGAGTATATTTGCTAAACACTCCATCTCCTCTCAAGATTTTTACTTTAAAAATTTCCAACTTCCATTTTCACCGTCCTTACAAAATACTTTGCAAGTCACTTATATTATATTTAGAAAGTTTAAGAATTGTTAAGTTTCGTTTTACGCAAGTTTTTAAGATTTACTGCGGTTCAGTTTTAATATTTTTCTACCAAAGGGTTGTATTTTCATCTACACATAATATAATATACCTAAGTATTATGGTTATTTTTTTCTAATATGATCAAAGATGAAAATTTTATTCGTAAACGAAAGTATTTATATAGCGCCACATAACGGACTTAACGTGACATTTCAATTGACGACAATCCCATTAACTAGTGTAATTGGGGACATTGTTAGTTTAATATTACTCACATGACTGGTAAGTCATGTAGGCTGCCATCCTGTCTTATACCGTAACAGCCTGTGAATGTCCCACTGCTGGGCTAAGGAGAAGGTTTTGGAGCTTATTCCCTGTTTTATACATAAATTCGATATTAGTTCAAAGCATAAACCGCGCTCTCTATCCAAGAAAAAAAAAGACGAACACAAACCCTGCTTTATTTTGAAAAGCTTATTTAAGAAACTATTTAAAAATACTCAAATAAAATTAGGAATATTTAAGCAAAGTTAGACGAGATGTTCAATTGACAAGAACTCGCGAAGATTGGTAGTTCAAACATTAGCAAGACCACCGAATTTTAATGTGCTTTATTTCTTCTTCTCAAGAGAAGACGAGGCTTTTGTTTAGCGGTAGGGCATTAGACTTCTAATTTGAGTAAAAGAAAATAATATAAATAGGCTAATGTAAACACGAACTTCCAAATTATCACTTATAAAATGACTTTTTTGTACAGAACTTTTGACGGAATATTTAAATTTACATCGTCATTTGTATAATTAGTAAACATTCAAGGACAATACGCTTTTATACTTTTATACACAAAAGACAGTTTCAAATTAGGAGCTCTTCTAAAACTGGTCCAATTTACTAAGTGGTGAGATTTGTAAAAGGTGGCCACAGTGAATAAACACCGAACACTTAAAAAAATTGTAGAACTTTATCATCAATCTTAATATAATGAAAATTAAATTATTTGCAATTACATTATTAAAATTATTTTATAAATAACAAGTACAACCTACTCCGCTGAAATAAAAATAAAACGAATGTTATAACGTTATTGTTAGAAATGAGGAACGAATAGTTTTAATGTCTTACTAACTCTTAACCGGTACCAGAAATATCGTGTTGATTTGAAACGTAAAAATAAAATAGTTTTACAAAAAAAAAAAAAAAATTATTTTCATAAATATTTATACACTGACTTACTCGCCCTTCAAATCGGAATACAACAATACCAAGTGCTGTTTTGCGGTAGAATATCTGATGTATGGGTGGTTGTGACGAGCTTGTGCAAAGTCCTTCCAACAGTAAATCCCTACCAAATTCATTTCTATTTTAATATTCGAGTAAAATAATCATAAAATTAAATTTAAAAGTAAACCTGTAAATTGAACCATTTGTTGTTTAATTACTGGTATGGCCGTCTAATAATACAACAAATGTAAAGAAAATTATTAATTCCATATAATTATATTAAAAAATTGAGATTCTGAATTGTATAATCTGCCTTAATTTGAAAGATTTGAGTACTTTTTGATTTCCCCTAATTGAATTATAGGATCCGTAATGCAAATTCTATGTAAAATGTGGATGAGATATGGAAAAAACCGATTCGTACATGAATTATTCATTTAACGATTATTTGATTGATTATAAATAAGAAATATATTTTGATTTCTTTAATAATAGTTTAAACATTATAAATATTTATCAGATTCAATATTTTTTTTAAAATTTGGAAATAAGTATATCTATAATACCCTGGTTAAACCACATATTTCGTACTTAATTAAATATGGTAGTGCTGCCAAAACAAGACTAGCTGACGTTCAATCTGCACAAAACAAAATTATCGAAATGCTCTATATTTTACTCCAACCATTATAATCTATAGTGAAACCAAAATAATGACAATTATTCGACAATTATATATTTACAATATTTAATGCTTTATCCAAAAAAAACTTGAAAAAAGTGTCCGTAAGAAACTAACTTTTACCAAAATAAAACAAATGAACTATAGCAAAAAAAATGATCACATTTGAAGTGCAACTTTTTAAGAAAATACTCTCAAATATAAGAAATGTAAACTCGATTACCACATTTAAGACACGACTACCCGAGTATCTTACAAAAGATCATTCGCTCCTGAACAAGTAGTCACAATATGTTAAATGAGTATGAATAAATAAAATGTCGACTAATGTAACACCGAACGACGAATATAATAACTAATTTTAAGCTTAACATCGTTCTCATGTAAGTGGCGTTAGTCTTTATGGGAATAAATATTCTTTAAGCCTAAACCAAGTAATCTAGATAATTGGTTAGAGAGGTACAGTCGGTGACTGATTTTAAAGATAAAAACCGTTGGAATTTGTTGATACATATTGAGTATGGGCTCCTGTGCTCTCTTGGTGGGTACCATACATCGGTTATTTCCACTAAAAAGCAACACATGTTTTAATTCAAAAGTACATATATATGTTATATTCAGACGGATAATATAAAATCTTAGATTTCATGGTCCGTAGCGCATATGTATTCAAGTGAGCTTACCAATGAAGCGTTTTTGAATCGTCAATATTTTAACTCTACTACCGTTTTGGGAAGCAGCTCGGGAAGAACCGGAGAGAAACTAGTAGTTGTTCTTTTTAAAATAAAATAAAAGCATTTTAATCCAAAAAGTATAATATATATCTTAGCTTGTTTAGTCTCACAAATTGAGAGATACCTCTCAACTGGTTCCACTATTATGACGGAAATAAACGAAAAAAGGATAAATATCACTTCAGGTATATTTTATAAAAATAGAACTCTTGTAATATTGTTTAATTTGCTATTATTGTAAAGGGTTTATTAATTATTAGTTAATCTACTCGCCGTAGATTAGTAGATATTGTATTTATATTTTAAAAAAGAAGATGTTTTTCCATCTGCTAAGAACACGAGTTAAGGATGGGTCTTTGGAAATGAGAAGTATAATAGCTTGTTACACAAACCCACTTCAATAAAATTAACAATCATGCTACGATTAACACATCACCGCGATCCAAACGCAGTAAAGTAGAAAGTAAGTCACAAAACACAATTAATATCAATCAATATTATTATATTCACCGTATATTTTTTTGACATATTACAATGTAAGTTGTATGATTACTCTGTGAGTAATCATACAACTAGTACATAATTAATAATAGTCAATGTTTAATGGCTCAGTGGTAAGAACGCGTGAATCTTAACCGATGATCGTGGGTTCAAACCCGGGCAAGCACCACTGAATTTTCATGTGCTTAATTTGTGATTATAATTCATCTCGTGCTTTACGGTGAAGGAAAACATCGTGAGGAAACCTGCATGTGTCTAATTTCACTGAAATTCTGCCACATGTGAATTCCACCAACCCGCATTGGAGCAGCGTGGTGGAATAAGCTCCAAACCTTCTCCTCAAAAAAAAAGAGGAGGGGAGGCCTATAGCCCAGCAGTGGGACTTTCAGAGGCTGTTACAATACAATGTTTAATGTACTTAATAGCTATGATCTTTTTTAAAGAAATCAACTAAGGTGTTTATCTTTATTTAAGTTTTTTTTTTTAATTCAGGGGACAATAGTAATGACGTGTCGCACTTGTCGAAGGTCATGCATGGGATTAGGACACATATAAAGCCTTATTATCACGATGAGATTACTATTAATTCATATAATTTATACCGAGTTTGATTAAAATATATATAATAATTACTGACAGACAAATAGAACTATCTCAAACAGAGAAGAAGACAAACTTAGGTATTCATTTAAAATATATATTTTTGTATAAACGATAAAAATAATTTAATACTTACAACGATCTATTACGGCTTAAATATATCTAGAGGCTCCGAAGATTAAATCTAGAATCATTTATTATCTGTTCACCGCGATATCGAATACAATAAATTGACAGCGATAAATAATGTGCAAAATTGAAAGAGTCTTCAAAGACATTAAGCCGGTATGTCAGAGGAGCGATCGAAAGTTTTAATATGAAAAGGTACTATCGATGTTCGTTGTTGAATTTTCTATCCGTCCGTCCATTTGTGGTTAACCTGAACAGAAACCGGTTGGATTTATGGTGTTTTCATACGAGATTTATGATTGTCGTTTATTATTCAGTATTCACGTTACAATCGGATTTATGACGCACTTGTATGAACTATTTCATATTGTTTTATATTAAACAAGATTCTATAAATTGAATGTTATCGCGTGTTGATAAAATTGTTGTGTGTATTGAATTTTATATACAGTTGTTTTCTCGTTCTAACTTTGATTTCATTTGAATATGATTATTACAAATTTATTTTGTAATTATATTTGTTTCTGGTAATTTCAGTGTTTTTTTTATAGAGTAGGTAGGTGGACGAGCATATGAGCCACCTGATGGTAAGTAGTCACTAATGCCCATAGACATTTGCAGTGTAAGAAATGTTATAATTTTGTTTTTTATATTTGCCGGGAGGGCCAATGGCTCTACTCCACCTCATGGTAAGTGGTAGTAGAGTCCAAACGCGACGACGGCCAGTACAGTCGGGAAGAAGGTTCTGCACTAGCCGCCTTCGCCTTGCCGGCCCGCAATATGCCTCTTCACGCCTCGTTTGAAGGAACCCGGGTTGTAAGAGGAGGGGAATACGTGAGCTGGTGAGGAATTCCATTTTTTGGAAGTGCGACAAAGAAAGGAGTTGCCAAATTTCTTTGTGCGCGATGGATTTGATGTCACAGTAAGGCGGTGACATCGAGGGCCAGTACGCGTAGACTTTTGAAGGAAGAGGGAAACAGGAAAAAGAAAGGATTAACCATCGCTTACATCACCAATGCGCCACCAACCTTGGGAACTAAGATGTTAACATGAAAGCTCTACCACCAGTGATTCAGATTCAGTCATTGATTGATTGAGATTGTTTATAAAAACGTATTAATTAAGTAGAAGACATTCAATATTAATTAGCTTAAAACTTTTGACCTTCTAAAAAAACGATTATGACGAAGAAAGAAATGCCCGAATTTTTATTTCTGTCTAAGATTTGTGTAACTTTGATAATATAAAAAGAAAAAGTAAGTGCAAACTTCCTTGTAATAATACAGATTTTATTATTATAAAGATATTTTTTATCATTTTCTTATGTGTTATTTTTAGTACTTAAATTCTTAAACTAAGTTTAATTCAGTAATCAATTTCAACTTCAAGCAATAATAAATAATTAGAATATTGAGTTATGATTATTTTGTTTTTTTTCGTCCTCATAACTTATCACTGTGCAAAATTACGACAACTCTGCACAGCGCCGATTCTGTGCTGCTTGACTAAAGGCCACACCAAAGATTTGAAGAACTGTTTTTCATAGTTAGTAGAAAAAATAACTTAGTTATTTTAAGCGCATTGCTCAAATGAGCTAGCAATGAAAACAACTGACGAGAGTTTTCCATCCTCAATGTTAAAGGTCCGTTTTGTCTAAATATCTATATATATAAAAGTCTCTTGAAGTTATAAAACGGCAGTAGAAAGAAAATCAGAAGAACTACCTTTAGTATTCGATAAAATGATAATATAAAATTGATTGATTAAAATTGCTTAACATATATTGTGATAAAATTGGAAAAGTAATAGTATTTTATTTTTACATCAAATGTACTAGAAGAGAACATTTACTACTGTTGATATTATAATTAAATAATAAATAAATATTCTTACAATTTACATTTCCATTTTTGACTTCAAATTATTTTTATGGATTTTATTTCATAGATAGAATATTTTACAAATATCTTCGCCTTAAAGCGTCGGTTCCGTAAAAGCCAAGTATACGAGCTCTCTCTAGATTAAATTTTGCAGAATACTCGTAGGTAAATAAAATTCTATTCATTTGAATAAAACGCTACGCAGATTGTTACGTTCGAACAAATTACAAGGCGAAGATTGTCTACTTAAAACTTTTGTTTGAGAATCATTCTCACAATTCTTTTGTATAAGAGTACTCAAAATTACGAACCTGTATATGTTTACTAAGCTTATGTTATTTGGTTATCGCGTATCACTGTTACGGAGTTAATTTTATATGCACGCGATAATTAAATTAATATATAAAGAAAGACTATAAAAAAATCATACATTTTATAATAAAAGAGGTATCGACTAGTCGAGAGGTACAAAATTGAGAAAATAAAAGATATTTAAAAGAGAATTTAATTACATGTTATAGAAATAAAATCGTTTTAAGTATTTTATTTTATATAAAATTAGTTTTTACTTTATTCTGTTTGGTTTTTTTTTAAGATAACGTTTCGGAGTGGATAATTTAATGATATTGTTTTGTTGTATAGTTTTGAGATACTGTTTATTATAAATATGGTCTTAACCGTTTATAAATAGATTACGGTAGTTGTATAAAATATATGTATATAATTATATATTTTTTAAATCAAAATTGTTTTATTACGAATTATTACATATATAACGTTTAACGAATATACCTTGTAAATTGCTTCAATAATTATTAATATTAAAAAATACGATTGTACTCATTTTTTAAACATGAATGATATGCGCGGTCTTTAATGTTGTTCAGAACAATTTATGTTGGTATCAGCCATTGGAAAATATATGCAGCGGGTATATAATAATGCAATATATGAACATTTTTAAATGGGAAATTGAGGTATTTTCAGTAAGATGTCCCTTTGCAATTTATCATGAAATTATCTTTTAAACCGAGTAACATCCGAAGCAGGAAATTAAACGTAGATAGTTTCGCTCCGCTGTAATTATCCCCACAGTTTCATCTCAACTTAAGTACGTGTTATAAATTTTTGATGCGGGTTTAAAAATTGAAGCGTATTTTTCTTTTCGAATTAAAAACATGCATTTAGAAATATATGTTGTTTACATTTATTATTTTGTCAGTTATCTTAACTTGTCATGTCATATTAAAAATATTTTCTTCGTGTACCGTCATATTATATTTAAAATAATATCGTTTAAAATTAAATTATCTTAAAGATTGATTGCCTCCTTGGTCTAGTGGCTAGACATAAAGACGCAGATCAGAGGTCCTGGGTTCAAACATAGTTATTGGGCTTAGAAAAGCTCTAAATCCGATGGTCTTTCGCCTGAAGTCATGTCGGATTGGATCGCCGTCCAATAAGAGGTATAAGAGTGAATGAATAGAGAGTGCATGTGTATCTGCGCACACACTTGTGCGAATTATCCTAAAAAAATATTAAATGTAGTGGAGTATATATTTAGAAGAATAATATAAATATATTTTATCAATTGTAATTTTATATTCGATTGGAAAACATTTCTATCTTATGTGTTTAATACAATATTGTTTTCATTTTATTAATCTTGTTAAAGTTGTTACCTCGTAAAAAGTTAAGTTACCCGTGTTAGTTGTTTTTGTCTTGTCTAATAATATATTCATATGTGTATAAGAACAGAGAGCATTTTACTTTCTAATATTGTACAGTAGTAGTAATATTTAAAAGTATGTCTTGCAGCTTAAAAACACTTTTTTATATTTATTAACCTATCTATTATAAGTGGTTTTGCCTTGTTTTATTAGTTTTTTAATTTTTTTTATAGAATAGGAAGGCGGACTAGCATATGGGCCACCTGATGGTAAGTGGTCACCAACGCCCTTAGACGTTGGCACTGTAAGAAATGTTAACCATCGCTTACATTGCCAATGCGCCACCAACCTTGGAACCTAAGATTTTTGCCTGTAATTACACTGCCTCACTCACTAAATATATAATTTATATAATTTTACTTTTCTATATGCATTAGTAAATTTTATTTTGATTGAATTGTTTCATTTATTGTATGTAGAATATGTATATTTTTTATTTTATGTCTGCAAATACAATTTGTTTAAGTTGTGCTGTCAGTATTTTTGCAGATGCGTGTTGGAAATCAACTACAAGCCGAGTCAATGACCTTGTAATGGACAGTATTTTTTTTGATTAATTTACAGAGACGGTTTTCTATTTCATTTCTATAAAAAAGTAACATACGTGGTGGACAGACATTTATTATTATTATTATAAGGATAAAACTATTAAAAACCCAAACATATATTAACTGATTTATGAACACATACTCGGGCGATACACCTGTTCAAACAAATTTCACACACATACACTTAAAATCATTACACTACTAAAAAACAACACAACAATGCAAATATATTATAGTCAACGAATAGTTTTTTTTTAATAAAAGATTCTTACAAAATAAATATTCAATTGAATCCTTTTTTAAGCTGAATGACAAAACCATTTTTTGGCTATGAATGGAATGGTTAATATTTCTTACAATACCAAATGTTATGAGCGGCGGTGACTAATTATCATTAGGTAAAAAAATCAAATTATTTATATCATGTTTGTATCTTTTTTTATTACTTGATTGTCGATCCACTTAGAATATTTCGCAAGAATCCGGAATAAAACAAACAAAATTTTCCTGACTGAGACAATTCTATCTAACGTAGGCGAATCGTTGGAGCGACCTTATTATAATACAAATGTTGGACTAACAGACGACGGGTTTGCTTTAACCAATAGCTTAATGAGCTCTTCAATGCTTGGAGAATAATATAACAACAAAAGTCAATACTGTTCCAACCAAAGTCCTCTCATTAGCACGACCTCTTGCCAACGTTGCTGAGCTGACGTTCAAAGTATACGTTTATAGTATTTTATTAATTTATATATTATTAATTTATTCCAATACATACTTATGGTATACTACTACTGGTGGTAGAGCTTTGTGCAAGTTTGTCTGGGTAGGTACCACCCACTAATCAGATATTCTACCGCAAAACAGCAGTACTTGGTCTTCCGCTTTGAAGGGTGAGTGAGCCAGTGTAATTACAGGCACAAGGGACATAACATCTTAGTTCCCAAGGTTGGTGGCGCATTGGTGATGTAAGCGATGGTTAACATTTCTTTTAATACCAATGTCTAAGGGCATTTGGTGACCACTTACCATCAGGTGGCCCATATGCTCGTCCGCCTTCCTGTTCTATAAAAATAAAAGCCCAAATAGCCGCCCGAAAGCTTGGTATCCTCTCCAAGGTGAGGCGTTACTTTACTGCAGAACAATTGTTTAGCTTATACAAAGTGCAAGTGAGGTACTGTATGGAGTACTGCTCTCACCTTTGGGACGGCTCTGCTAAGCACCACCTTCGGGCTCTAGAGTTGATTGAGAAACGTGCCAGGAAGCTGATAGGAGACGACACATTGGTCGAGTCTAGACTCCAAAGTCTTGAACATCGACGTGTGGTTGCATCGCTTGCAGTCTTCTATCGGATTCATTTCGGAGAATGTGCGCAGGAATTACATGATCTAATTCCTTCCGCCCCCTTTTTCTATCGGACGGCCAGGCAAACGCGACCAAAGCGCCACACACAGTGGAATTTCCCCGCCTACGTACGAAGCGCTTTGAATCCACATTTATTATTCACACTGCGAAACTGTGGAATGCTTTGCCTGAGTCTATATTTCCAGATAGTTACAATGTTGGTGTGTTCAAATCCAGAGTAAACGGGTTCCTTCTGGGCAGGCGCGCTCCATCCTAGACCGTGACTATGCTTAAGATCAGGCAAGTCAACGGTCACTCTTGCCTATTAAGTGTAAAAAAAAAGTTATTTAATGAACTTAATTTGATGAACTTATAAATTGACAGATTTTGATAAATGTATCACCGCATTTTTCATATGAACAGATAAATTAGTTGTTCTGTACGGTTGTTACTCAAAATAAATCACAGATGGCGCTGTTTATGACGTTAATGGTTTGTCTCAACCGATTACAACAAATCTTATACAATAATAATAAAAATATATTTAGCTTCTTATTATTTCTTATTATTTCATCGAAAGCAGAAGTCGAAAAAAAAATGTAGTCACCGAGAAAATAGAATAGAAGGACACATAAAGGGAAACATAAATTAACAATAAAAACAGTGTTCAAAAACCGACCTATTGTTAAGTGGCTTTTCCGATAGCATAATATTTTAATTATTTTTTTCATAAAAGTAACATTTGCATTATAATCTCAAAGTCTGTAGTCTCTACTCTACTGTACTCTACTTTTTTGTGGATTTTTATTTAGCAATTTTCTATAGCATAATATTTGAGGTTATAATATTAATAATTGTATTTTTATTTCATTTTTCAGTACAATTGCAAAAAAATATATATATATATATTACCGTGTTAAATACTTAAAATTTATAATGCCTTCCCGAAAACTGGCTAACCTATCGTCAGCACTGCTCAAGCTAAACAGCACGATTGAGAAGATTAACAACAAGCAGCAAGCAACAAACCGGAGCGAGAAGAGCATTAAGCAGCGTTTTAGGAGTGCCGTATTTCGGTCTTAAGGTATTCTTATATGCGAATCGCGTCTACTAATACTAATAGACGCTGTAACGCCGCTTCACAATCTGTAGAGAGTAGCGTACAAGGTAAAAGTCGATTGCTAAGTGCTGCTGCTTGCTTCGCTGAAGCACGAATTGCGGGAACTCGGGAAGAACGTGAGATTCGATTAAGCTCTGATCGTAAGCGCTACATGCTTTCCTGATTTGTAGAAATGAGTTCCGAACGGAACAGCGTTTAGCTGATGACCGCAACCGTCAAGTCAAGAAAGAAAATCACGTTTGTCTGCTGATCGCATCCGCCCCAAATTTTCACGTTCTGTAAAAACGCATGAGGAATAAGTGTTGCGTTTTGCTGCTGATCCAAAACGAAGTCACGCGCTCTCTAAAAACAGTTAAGAAAAGAGACTTGCGTTTGTCAGTTGACTGTAAACGCTACGAAATATCAAGGATTTTCGAGACAGATGAGTAACTATGATAGACAGGAAATTACCGCAAACCATCTGGAAGTGAAACGGTCGTGTTCAAGAATAGCAGTAAGTAAGTCCAGTGAGATCCGAATGGTGCAATTAGAAAAAGACCAACTGCGCCATGTCATTCTTAGACTGTCTATTAGCGATAATGACGCTTCTATGTTATACGATCCCGAAGAGTTGCCGTGGATTGAAAAGAAAAGTGGATTTTTATGACTAAATATTAAAATATGCTAATTATATTCATATTGATTTAATGAAGGAAATGTGCACGCATTGTCGTGCCCTGAAGTGGCATAGAGACCGTAAAGAAATGTTCTTCTGGCAAAGTTCCTTTAGAGAGAACACGTGAATCACCAGTCTTTGAAAGGGTGCACAAAACTAAACACTGTTTACCTACCCGAATAAAATTCATTTTATTGGTATTTAATTCTCAATGACTCCGCAAAAATAAAAATATAGAAGATACTCGATTCTAAATTCCACGCGTACGAAGACGAGGGCAAAAGCTAGTTCATTTACAAAAATTTAATATCCATTTCGTTACATGCGACTGAGGATACATTTGAAAATCGAATGTACTTATGTTTTTTAAATGAAGGTTCCATTACGTGATAAAAAGCGATTCATAAAGATACTTTTAAAATTGGAATGATCTTTTATTTATGAAATTGAAATTTTCATATATTATGAATAGTGAATGTAAAATAATTTAATTTAAATAAGTATGAAGTTCCATTTGTTAAAATCTATTTTTTCCTTAAAATCGGCACAATAGGTTACTAACGAGCGTTTGCATTTAGTCAGTTTAATAAGCCTTACTTTGATCAGCTTTTTAGAAACCTGTTAATCTGTTTGTATAAAATTTCGACTATCATTATAATACTATAACTCAAGTCACACAAAGCATTTGTGTATAAAAAGAAATAACTAACTTAACTCCTGACACTATATAAAATTTCCTGTACTTTAAGTTAAATTATATAGCTTGCTCATGCACCTCATATAGCTTTTGTTGATTAGTTGCCGTTGCGGTTCCGGCAGAGTAAAAAAGAACCATTCCATCTTATTACATAGTTTCTATTAGAGTCAACTACATTAATCGACATCGAAAACTGTCAAGCTTGTAGTAGAAGTTGATTAAATATTCTCCTACGACTCCAAGTAAAGATAAGGGAATGAAGCTTTTAAAATTTATGATAAGTAAGCGGATGGGCAAATGTTCCTCCTGATAATTAGTAGACGATGCCCATAGACGTTGGCTGTGTAAGAAACATGAACCACTCATAAATGCATCACCAACCTTGGACACCAAGAATTTATGTCCTTGATATAACATAGATTATAAGTGGTGCTGTTTAGCAGTAGAATAAATTATGAGTACTTGTTACCTAACCAAACTTGTATCAAGACCTATCATAAATGACGCCCTTAAATATAATTTAAAAATAAAACGATATTTAATTTTCTAAAATCGTTTATTTGTTAGCTGTTAAGTACATATACCTAAATATATCTAATATTTATGAGATTACAAAATAAAGTATGTTTTTTATGACTTTAGTATCTGTGGGATACAAACATTAAAAGAGTTTGAAATAGTATCCATAATATACCGTATACGAGTGGAAAATGAAAATGTATTACCCTGTCGGGAAACGTTTGGCTGGCTACTTAATCAATTGATTCCTTTACGCCCTTGAGATTTCACATCCTAAATATTTCGGTTAAAATAAAAATGTTAAATGATACCTTACTTTAATAATTCTTATGAACATTTTATTGTCTATATCTTATAATATATTATTACAAAATACATAAAGCAATTACTTAAAAAAAAGTCTGTATAACACATACAGACATTTTAAGGTTAAGATTAATCTTAAATAACACGTTTTTAATTGAGGTGAATAAATGTTAACAGGGACTATGTATCAAATTCTTTTTGTTTAAATATTTACAATATTGATTGAAGAATATCGCTTCAAAAATCTTAGAGCATTTATAAGAAGTAAGCCGAATAGTACAAGTATAATCTCAGTTCCTTATTTATTACCTAATCGAATCCAACTTGACTATTAACGATATAAAAATTGCAGACATTTCTTTTTAATATTAATGAGGCATAATAAAAAAATACTGTTCATTTAAAATTATTCTAGATTTAACAATATATCTATTAAAATGGCCTTATGAGGATGTTAACAAGATAAATAAAACCTCATATGCAAATTGGCATGTCATTATTTGCACCTCGCATCTTTGCGGTAGAATACCTCTTGGACTTCTCACTAATTTTATTCGAAAATAATCTTTATTGACATAGCAATAAGATTGAAACCTATAGAGTCTATTTTGTCCCTCGTACTTAGAGCTGGAGCGCGCTAACTCAGTTATCAGTGTGGCATGAACGCGTTAGCGGGTGGACGTCTACGTCGTAAACGTGTAGTCGTAGCTCGTAGTACCACTACGTTACCCACATTAACTACACTCGTAGACAATTAAATTTAAAAATCCTCTCGATAACGTAGTAAAAAGTATCGATAATTGAAGTTTCTGTTTTCTCTTTGTTAGGAGTTCGTCGAAACTTTGTTATTGAATTAAGTTTTTGTTTAATGTTTTTCTTTGCGAGTTATTTCAGAAATTAGAAAAGTATATATATTTAATTCTTTAAGTGTGTACTGAACTGTAAAAAATTCGGATATGACTGGTAAGTTATTTCAAGCTTCATTGTTTTGATTTACAATATTTAATTTTTTTTGTATAGAGTATTTGTATAATATTCATTTAAATATCCTAAATTTATTCATTGTTGTATTTAGATCATAGCATTCAAATGAGTTAAAAAAATTATAAGGTTTAAAAATAATAACATTTGCGGTTTATAAGTATAATTATGTAACTGATATTAATAATTCTCTCATGAGAATAAAAGCAATTTCATTAGCGGGAATCGTCAACTGCGTCAATATCATGATTTCCAATAACAATAAAATTGCAACGTTGTGATGTTCGCGACACGAATGAATGATTGACTCTTAATTAAAAGACCGGCTCTTATTATTTTTCATCTTTGATGCAAAATAATAATATAATAATATCAGCATTTATATTAACATGTTCTAATTATTTTTTTATTCAGATTCTATTATTGAAAAATGTTATCGAATGAAAGTTAATTATACAATAAAAACGAGGCGCTTTGATTGTGAATTGAAACACCAATTGATAGACGAAATCTTTTAAAAGATTTAAATATTTGTGTAAATATGTATAAGATAAGTAAAGTATGTATATGTTTAAGTAAATATGTATATAATTT
This sequence comes from Nymphalis urticae, assembly GCA_905147175.2. Lineage (NCBI taxonomy): Eukaryota > Metazoa > Arthropoda > Insecta > Lepidoptera > Nymphalidae > Nymphalis > Nymphalis urticae. The sequence continues at coordinate 4,672,234 of LR989995.1, read as the reverse complement.
TTGATTTCACTTGATATCAACACTATTACTTTTTACGCTTTAAACTAAATTTACGAGAAGAGGTTTTAATTATAATATAACGTAATTATTAACTTAATTGAAAAACCGTATGAAATTTAAATAAATAATATAGTAAGAGTACTAGTAATACATATATGAAAAATATTAGTTGCTAAAGCCACAAAGAAAGGCCTTTTATAAAACTCTAACACAAAGCTAATTGTAGCTTTGTTTTAAAAGCTTAGAGTAACAAGACTTCACTTATGAAGATAGAGTTGTGTGTGTGGGATCTTTACTTGTACATTTATTCGTAGTCATAAAAATATTTCTTTATATGTTGCAAGTAAACAGTTTGATATTTTATTAAAATTTCATTTAATTCATTTTAATTTAATCGTTTTCAACAACAGATGGTATTGTAGATAATTTGCAACACAAAAATGAAATGAAAATTCTAAATACGTCTTTGATGTATGAATTATTCATAATTATCACGGCTCTCTTAGTTGAGGTATGACGCGCTGCAGAATAATGCTTAAACCAACCGTTATTAATTAGTGGACGTTATGTATGTAAGTATCAAAGTGGTGCAGCTAAGAGAAAATTAAAGATGCATCGTCATAAAATTGTATACGTTGCCTGTAGCTACAGATTATAAAAACTGTGTTACATTGCGTTTTATATATAAAGTTATCCATAAATATTATTATATTCAATGAAAAATTAATGTATATATGTATTGTTTATCTCGAAAACGGCATTAACGATTTGGCAAAAATTTTGTATTTTGATAAGGTTTTGCTTTTAAGTTTATCAAGTTGTCTTTCTTAATTAATTATTAGAGTCGAGTAAAGCTCGGTCGCTCAGGTAATTTATTCAAAGAAGCACAATATAAGATGACGTGACTACAAAACGCGTCACGAATGTTCTGACGTCATCATGTTAAAATGCTTATGATGTTAAGAACGAAAATAATCACTATCATACTTGTAGTATAGACAGTCTTAATTGTTTCTATATTTATTAGATACGGGCAGAGATTTTTAAGTACGATAATTGTAACATTGATGTACATCATTGAAAATAAAAATGCCGCAAGACTTTAATTTCATCCATGCGAGATTGGGCTGGTAGCAGTTAATTTATAAATATCACACGAATCAGCTGTCTGTCATAACGATAAAAAGTGACGTTATATCGTGGAAATGAAGGCACATAATCGTTTTATATATTAAAAATTGACATCGTTTCCAGCTATCATAAAAAAACTATTCAAATAAATAATTAGTGTATCGCACACCATATTTTGTACTCACTATTTTTTTTACTACGGATGATTGGCGTGAAGCTGATCTGTATTAATCTGGCTCACTTAGCAATTCTGAATGATTAAAACCCAACCACAGTCAACTCTCACGTTATGGATGAATGACACTTTCATCCTCAACTGCGTCTATAGATTAAGGGCGTTTTGCGAGTATTCTCGAGCAAGCGCACATATACACGAGATATTGCACAAACGGGAGTTATGTGCAATTGTGCATAACTACCTAAACAAGCAATTACAGACTATTTTTGCTCCTCTTTCCTTTTTGAAACTTGCGAACTCAAATCTACCAATTTATGTATTTAGATCTTATTTAAATGTATTTTGTTTGATGGCCTTATTGGCCTAGTGTCCGGATATAAGGTCAAATCTTAGGTCGGGCCAATAAAATGTTATTGGGTTTTTCTATCGAAAATTCTCAGTACCAGCTTGGAGTCTGGAAGTTGGTTGGTGTGCATTCCCGTACCCCGGACGTAAAGCTCCTGCGCCTGAACTCTTTCCGGTCGTGTTGGATTGTTTTCACATCAGATTATAAGAATTAGCGAATAGAGAATGCACCTGTGTTTGCGCACACACTTGTGGCTTATAATATGCCCTGCCTAGTCGGCTAATCTCTTTTAAAAAACAGCGACTGCTGTTGCCGTAATCAGTCTAATGGACATTTTACTAAATTTATATTTTTAACTTATTATAAGTGAAAGTTAAGTAAACTGCGAATCGCTAGTTGTGCGTAGCTCTTAATACATAGTGAGTTGCCAAATTAATTCTGCGAAGAATATTGGTTTTGAAACCAAGTAAATATTAAATAGATTGTATTAATATAATAAAATTATTTGAAAAAAAAACTAAACAATAATAAATTTCTCTTTTAACATAGCGGCCTGCAAAGATAAAATTATATTCTTCCATTGCCGGGAAAATGCCTTCTCTCCTCTTGAGATGGCGTGATGTTCGAATTTGACTAGAATATCAATTGAGTGACGTTTCGCTATGTAGGATTAAATTAAATAAAATGAGAGATAACGACGTTCATCTTATCTTTCATAAGATCTGCTTGAATTTGAATTTGAATGTCTCAGTGCTTTTTTTACAGAATAGGTAGGCGGGCGAGCAAATGGGCCACCTGATGGTAGGTGGTCACAAACACCCATAGACATTTGAATAGTAAGAAATGTTAACCATCGCTTATATCGCAAATGTTAACCATCGCAATGCGCCACCAACCTTCGGAACTAAGATGTTATATCTCTTGTGCCTGTAATTACACTGGCTCACTCACCCTTCAAATCGAAACTCAACAATACCAAGTACTGCTGTTTTGCGGTAGAATATCTGATGATTAGGTGGTACCTAGCTGACGAGCTTGCACAAAGCCCTACCATCAGTAAATTAGAATATTTATTATTTTACTAACTGCGTCGTTAGTCTAGTATCTAGCATGCTGAACTCGAGGTCTTAGATTCAAATGCAGAGTTCAGGAATGTTAATACAATTCCGTGCCGGTGTTCCTCCCATTTTTCTTTATATAGTTGTACTAATGTAATTAAGGGAATACATACGAGGATGCACCTGTATTTGAGCACAACCTTGAGCAATAATACTTCTTACTCACCTATATAACGATTCTAACCACCTGGCTAGCCCGCAATTCATTTATAAGGATAATAATAATTTAAGTAGCAGAATTATTTGTATATAAATATATAAAAATATTTTTACTTCTATTTAATTTTATCACGTTACATTAGTGTGAATAAATGAAAAATATAAATTACTCGTGCGTGTAGTTTTAAAAGATAATGGTGGGCAGGCATAGAAATGCAGAGCGATTCAACATGTCCCCATTTCAATACAATGCACATAGAATACCGAGTAAACAGAAACGCTATGCTAAACGGAATATTTTATGCGTATATTTTTTTATAAATTAAAGTGGAACGCACAATGACTTAAGGAAATAGAAATATTTAATATAGAACAATTATTATTAAAGCAATATTTGTCGATTGAAAATAAAAAAGAAAATATTTTTTTTAAACCATTCAATAAACTTTATATCAAATATTTTCATTTAAGCAACCAAGCAAGTCTTTATTTTGCTTAATCCGATGAATATTCAAAATTATTTCAATTATAGCTGCTTATTAAGGAAACTAACCAGCGTAATTCATTTGTAAAACATTTTAATGAAATTTATTTTAATAGGAACATTAATTACATTTTACATATAATTTTATCATTATGTTAATTTTTATAAACCGTAAAAGAAATTATAGATTTTTTTTAATACCTACGTAAAAATAAATAAACCAAAAAAAAGAAACGATGATAAATATGAGTATAACAAAACAAAAAAATATTATTACGTACCTTTTTGTTTAAATAAAATCATTTTAATATGGGTATATATTATTTAAAAACAGAAAGTCTCGCTTCGTCTTAAAAAAGTTAGTATGTCGTAAAATAAATTTAACCCGTATTGAGGAAACGAGACGACAAAAGTGCTCACCCTCACATAATAGCCACTACTTACTGTAAATGGCGCACTAAGAATTTATTAACATTGATTTCAACGTCTTGAATGAACAAACATCTTCTATAAAGGAGTATTTTTTTATGAAATAGCTTGCTGAACACACAATTGAGTAACCTGGTAAGGTTACTCTCTCACCATTTAAAACGGGACGCAACAATATAAACTAGTATTATAAAGATATTGATATAGATTTGCTGTACCATATTGATGTGGATGCTCTGGTTTCAAACCCCGGGTGGGGCTGGAAAAAAAAAAATTGGGTGTTTATGTCGAAATGTTCTCAGTAGCTTGGAAGCTGGAAGTTGGCTCAGAGCTATTGGTTCTGCGCCTATAGTCTTTCCGGCCGTGTTGAATATTCCGTTTTATCAGAATATGACAGTGGAACTATAGTGTGCTCGTGTTTCTGCCCACATTTGTGCATTATAATACGCCTACAAAAGGCCACCGTGGCTGATATCGATCTGGAATTGTTATAATTGTTTCATATTTCGAGTTCACAAAAAAAAATCAATCCAATTGACCCAAAAATTTCACATTATCGTTATATTAATAGCTAATAGTCTTAACGAGGACATTATAATATATTTGTGTGACATATATTTCATGAGATAAAGCTAATTATGTCAACATAGTCGGAGAAATATTTGTCGGTGCGGATGTTTATTTGGCAAAGCTGTAACAAATATATAATATGAAGCCTGAAAGAATTGGAAATCTCAAAAATATCTAGATAAAAGCAACGCATATGTTGTATAGTATTTATATATTATCTACATACATTATAAAATACCTTTAATTAGACCTACATATAAAAATATTTGAAGGTTGGATTACTTATAGGAATTAAAAATTATCGGATCGAATAAAAAAAAAACCACGTCACGAAAAAGTTATATAAGATGTAACGTTATTAATGAATTTTCAATATTAAATTCGCGGTAGCTGAGATTAATATTTTCTTTCCCTATTATTAGGCGTTAACACACACATAATTATTAATTATTTTTTAAAGCATCTTAAATTGTGTGCTTTACAGCCAAACAGAATTAATAAGTAGTCTGAGTGCGATGTTGTCTAACAAATACATTATAAGCCTACCAATTAAAGTTGTTAATAATACTGCCTTTATCTACTTTTTGATGTGATTTTTAAATTAAAACAAAGCTGATTGACAAGTGACGTAGCAATTTATTTTATTGCCACATGACCGATAAAATAGGATTGCTAAGAACAGCATGCTACTTCTGAGAATTATACGGCCGAAAAATAAACAATAATTAATTTGGCCCGAATCCTTTTCTACACCAACATACATTTTGTTCAAACAAGCAAACGCTCTTCTTAAAATATTTAAACACATTGTTCCGTCAAAAAAAACGGACTTATTTCATATCTCTAATAATTGTGAAGTAAAAATTCCTAAAAGAAATTTTAAAAAATTGACAGTATCTAAACTAAAAAAATATAGATCATGTATCTATCGTATATAAAAATCAGAACAGTTTCGCTATGTGGCGGTTTTTTATTGCACATAGGTTTTAGCTGATATAATATCCTACAGATTGCTACATGTGTACGAGACTTTAAACGTAAAAATGTTCCCCTATAATAGCCCTCAATGCTGCATAAGTAGCCAATCCCTAACGTTCAACCTAATGGCCCTATCTTAATGTTGATATTATATTTTCGTTATAGTGGCTTTCTTTTGTATGTAAAGGAAAAATTCTCCTGATGACTCTGTAGTTTATCTCCTATAATATATTAGACGAGCAGTAACAATACGATAGGCGATTGCAGCTTCAGGCCTGGGTAAACACAACTGAGATTTCATGTGTATTATTTTGTTTTCATTATTTAGTTTATACTTGGCCGTGAAAGAGTTTTCATTCAGCTGAAATTCTACATATTTCGCCCGCATTCGATTTCACATCGATGCTTTATCGAGGTAAAACATTATTTAAAAAAACTACAACATAGTGACTACACCATAATGACACATTTTCACTATGGTGTAGTTTTTTTAAATCGTGGGGAGGCGGCCTTTGTCTTTGTAGCAACTTTAGGTACAGGTTGGTACGGTTTAAAGTTACAAAAAAGGTTTTATTATAAAAATGTTTTAAGTTTGTATTAGCGCTTAGTTTAGCGCGTAGTTTTATTAGCGCTTGTCAATTGGCTACGAAAATTAATATTTTATGACAATTAATCGTAGTAAATTCTAAGGCAACAATTAGATTAAACTTACGTATTCATAATATTGATATTATTCTATATAGCATTTTATTAATTACAATACTAATTCAAAATAACGGAAGTTTATATAATATTAAACCGGAAATAATATAAGGGATAATTTACAAATCGAAATCAAAATATAATGAGCAAGATTTTAATTATTTTAAAGCTATTATTCGTTCCAAATAATTTACTTAGGTACATTAATTAAATCAAATGTAATTATAATGTCCTGTAGGAAAATTACAAAACATTATTTTTATCATAATAATTTATTGAGTATTGAGACTATAATATCTAGAACTGTACGATACTATACTATTGCTCTGTCATAGTTTGAATGTTAAGTGAGCGAGGATAACTACAAGATTAACTTCAAGCACACGGAACGAATCTTTGGTTCAGTGATTTGAAGAAACACGAGGCATTTCTCAGATGAAATTCTGCTACATGAGTATCCACTAGCCCGCATTGGAGCAACGTGGTGGAATCGTGGTCTTCCTCAAAACGAGAAGCCGTCGCTATTCAGTGAAACATTTAAAAGCTTTAATTTACATTATATTTCTTGGGCGAAAGTAACTACGCAATATCATATCAAATATTTGATCGCGTTTTTTTTTTTCTAAAATAAATTAACGGAAATTACAGTATATGACACAAGGAGCGGGAGCTATGGATTGATTTTTAAAGAAGTTGTTTGATGTTTTATTTAAAAAATCTTATTACATAATGTAATCAATTTACTTATGTCACATCTTAAATGGACTGATTATAAAATAGATTAAGTAATTGCAAGTAAGCAAAATACAGGCTCTTGCTAAGTATGTCATTGGATGAAACTTACGTCTAATTTACAGGCTCGGCCTAGTTTAGACGCTAGAGCTCGTCATTAAATAAAAAAATGCTAACTTAAATATTGCTTAGATTAAATATCATGTCGTATTTTTGTATTATTTAATTTCAACTCTCAGACCAACATACAATAATAAAAACAATACATTAAGATATATACTTGTAAAGGCCAGAAGATTACGCTTTGTGGGGAAAGCCAAGCTATTATCAATTTATTATTATTATTATTGATCTAAAACATCTACTAGAGCATCTCGGGGGCAAAATCGAGACGTATGCCTATGTGTGACTGTTTCTTATACCGTCATACGCCCTACGCTTCTGTACGTGGCTCGTAAACTAAACACTCGATTGCTTTATATAATTATAATTAATTATAAGAAAATTATTAAATATTTAATTTTCCGTTTAAACATATAAGTATTTTTTTTTTCATTTTAAATTACTTACTTGTGGTAGTGGTAGCTAGGTGGTTACTGGTGGTAAAGCTTTATGCAAGCTCGTCTGGGTAGGTACCACCCACTCATCAGATATTCTACCGCAAAATAGCAGTCCTTGATATTGTTGTGTTCCGGTTTGAAGGGTGAGTGAGACAGTGTAATTACAGGCACAAGGGACATAACATCTTAGTTCCCAAGGTTGGTGGCGCATTGGCGATGTAAGCGATGCGAAATGCGATAACTTACCATCAGGTGGCCCATTTGCTCGTCCGCCCTCCTATTCTATAAAAAAAATTATTTCAATAAGCTCCGTTGTTCCACATCAGATCAGTTTTTTTATCAGGAATGCATGACAAGATACAGATAACTTATATCCATAATCGACATAATACGCATTTTAAACCATAAGTAACGGTTTGTTGGAAATATTATACATAATTCAGTATCCAGACTACTGTATAAATCAAACTTATCATAAACATTTTCTTGCCCTTATTCCATTTATTCTGAATCCACGCAGTCCATTTTTCTTTCCATTCAATTCATCTTTATATTTATTGCATATCAGAACACAGTACTGTACTTTGTGCAAGCCCGCCTGGGTAGGTACCTGAGAGAATATCTGAAGAGTGGGTACTCATCAGATATTCTACCGCAAAACAACAGTCCTTGGTATTGTTGTGTTCCGGTTCGAAGGGTAGTGAGCCAGTGTAATTACAGGAACAAGGGACATAACATCTTAGTTTTCAAGGTTAGTGTGCATTGGCGATGTAAGCGATGGTTAACATTTCTTACAATGCCGATATCTATGGGCGTTGGTGACCACTTACCATCAGTTGGCCCATGTGTCGGATTGCCATCCCATCGGAATATGACAATTAGGGAATAGAGAGTGCACCTGTGTTTGCGCACACACTTGTGTACTATAATATATCCTACGCAGTTGGCTAATATCTCTTGAGATTGGCCGTCGTGGCCAAAATCGGTTTTGGAAGACATTATTATTGTTTATAGTTACCCTAACTGGTCACCACCGCTATTGATATTGGCACCGTAAGAAATATTAAGCATTCCTTTGTGTCGATACTTTGTGTCTGTTTGAAGCTGACGACAAGAGTAAAGACGTCACTTAGAATATAAACGTGAATTTTTAAAAAACTATTTCGTAATCCATGTCACTCGTAAAACAAGAAAGTTCTTGAAAGTGTTTCTACTTCTCTTTATTTTTTATTTGTCAGCGATAGTTGTGCACGGTAAACTATTTTATTTAAAATATACTCTTGTTTCTAGCAAAACCGATCTAAATAATAATGGTCTGCATTTACATTGAAACTCAGCTATAAGGCTTCGTGTTAAAATAATATTGAAATATAAAATAATGTGTAAAAAATGTGCCTAGTAGACAAAACGCGTTGATCGCATTGATTAGCATATGTCTTCACTAGCTGTTACTGTTTATAACAAATTTCTGCATGTTTAACAGCGCCACCTATTAAACTGTGGTTACTATTTTTGTTAGGATAACAATGCATACGAGGCTCGTTTTAATTATCTTTTATAGTAGATATAAGAATTATGAGAAATGTAATATAAAATTTACTTTTACTCACACGTATGACTTTAAAACATACTAAGAATAGCATATTTTGACTCGATGTTATGAATTTAAAAGTATTTACAATTCATCCGTTTTGTTCCAGATTCACGATGTGGCTAAGAGGAATAGAAAATATGAAGGTATGTTTGTAATTTAATAAAAACAAACCAACTTACTCATAAACGTTGCTTAGTGGCTGTTTCATTAAACACTGATTCGCTCTTTCTGTCATTACTGTCTTGACATTCGATAAAAGAAGACGCAGCTATGTTTCTAATGACTTGCTAGGTAATGTTTATGAGTAAGGCCGATATTTTTTTTATACAAATAGTATTCTTATTTCATATATGATATATATATTTATATATGATTATTACATATTCATATTGATGAAAAAGAGTAATTACTGAGTTCCTTACCAATTATTTTCAGTAGTATTTACATTCTGACCTTTTATTTTATATTATGAGCTGACGACTAAAGAAACCTTATAAGAACGGCTTATGTGACGAAAATTTTATTTATTTATTTATAGTTTATTAAAAAACTTAGATTTAAAAGACTTAATGTCTGAAGATTATATTCAATGACCAGTCCTGCCTTGATTTACGATAAACTGCAACACATTCAAATTCAATTGACAGAGATTATGTGGTCCTATATCTCCTTTATAAGGCTGCCGATTCCTAGACTATCAGACTATGAGAAAGAGAGAATAAGGAGATTCACATGTTTGCGTATATATAGATTTGCTTTAATTTATTTTAAGAACTGTATCTCCTTATACTAGAATTTCATAACACTAACTATAACAATAATAGCACCTATGTCGGGTTTGTTGGCGTGGTTGGTAGAAACTTGCCTTTCACGCCGAAGATTGTTTGTTCGATTCCCACTCAGGACAGACATTTGTGTGCATGAACATGTCTGTTTGTCCTGAGTCTGGGTGTAATTATCTATATAAGTATGTATTTACTCAAGAAAAGTAGTATATGTAGTATATCAGTTGTCTGGTTTCCATAATACAAGCTCTGCTTAGTTCGGGATCAAGTGGCCGTGTGTGAATAACGTCCCAGAATATTTTTATTATTATTACCTTAATTAATACATTCAACTAATACTTTTTCATTAAAATAATTCGTGTCAAAGTATCAAAATTAATTTGGAAGTCATATATATATATATATAGATTTAATTTATTAATATTTCTATAAAGTAATTTGAAACAGAAATGACATCAATATGTAATTATGTTATTACTAATACATAAACAATATGAATAACCAATTTAAATGCAAATCAACCAATGTCATAACCGAATTACATTATCAGCTTAGACATGAAAGCATTTGATAATAGTTTCTATGACGTATATTACACATGCTAAAAGTATGACGAAGGTGTTCAGAAACGTATTTTTTTTTATTTCTTACTTGTATTCTTTACGGACTAGGACTTTTCGACTTATGAAGTCGACCGAGTGAGACTTTGAATGCATGCTTGTGACTGTACTTAAATATGCTGAATGTTTTGTTTTTAGTTAGTGAACAAATAATAATATAAATAAATATAAAATAATTTTCTTTTATAATAAAAAACTTAGTAAAAGGTAAAGAGTTTAAAGTAAGAAAAGGGATCACAAATTATGGGTTGGATACGTCGGAACGAAAGAAACCAACAAGGATGCATTGATGGTAGTCACTGGCCAAATTCTGAGCTTAGTATCGTGTAATGTATTATTACCAAATGAAGCTATGAGCTAACGTAGACATGAGCATACGGCACAGCCGTAAAAGTGATCTCGACGCAGCTATCAGCTCAGCTATTCTGCGAAGCAAAATATATATATATATATATATTTTGCTTCGCATTTGCTATATATATATATATATATATATATATATATATCATAATTGTTGGTCGCAAGCCACGAAATGTCCAAATATAAAAGCAAAGATATATAAATGGAACAGGTTTTTATTGCTGTTAATAAAAAGTATACAAATAACAAGTTTATAATTAGCTTCCTATTTAGAAACACCGTATTTGTAGTGTAGTTGTGAAAATATTTTTTTTCAACATTTGAGTTTTAAAAAAGGTAAAATGCTTAAATAGGTCAAGCAGTTTTGTTAGTTAACTGTTAAGTAAAAAAACAATCTCCTACATTTCTAATTGTACACTATATGCACACTGCAATAACTAATACATAACAAGTTAAAAATCGATATCGATAATTACCCTTGATCATCTGTTTAACATAGGGGATAACACATCACTACTTTGACTGTGTACGTATGTATTTGTTTGATCTCCTCTCTCAAAACTCCCCGAATGAAGAACAAGGATAACTGCAGTTCGGTCTGATTTAACTATAGAATCTTCGATTGTGGAATATATAATATAATATGCTCATTCACACAATACTTTTCATTTATTTGCTTAATATTAAATATTATGTTACTACATTGAGATATTGCATTTGTTTTGTTAACCTCGTTATATATTTATTTTAAAATTCAATATTGACAGGAGTTTGAGTATAAATCAAACACACCACTACAATACTAATCTCAAGTTTTCTGGACGTCTGTTAATTTCCACATTGCCAAATTGAAATTATTTTTGTTTGTAAAATAGGCTAAAAAAATATCGACCTTCATTTATTATAGTACTCAGTACAGCCAATAACATTATTTATGCATAATAAAAATTGTAATCTATATAACTTTTCCAACAAGTTATATATACCATACATTGACTATTATTGTGTTCAAGTGTACCAGTACTATATTATTATGCTTGTATCTATATACGCTGACGTGTTAACGACGAGTGGACATCCGTAGATACAGCAGAAATAAGCGTTTCACTTAACAAGATATCGGGTTTTGGCAGGTTATATTTTAAAACGGTTTGCGAGAGGAAATTGTGGAAATGTATTTTACAACGATACGTATGACGTGTCGATACGTTTAAAGCTCGTGCACTTTATCGCCGTCATAGTAAATCAGTACGTATGGAAAGATACGTCTATTTACGTTATATTATAATTTTACTAGAAACTTTTCCTATTATTGCGTCGATGATAAAATTCTAAAATATTTATATAACATCCATCCATTGAATATTATTCTATTAATGATTAAATATACAATAAAATGATTTATTCTGAATTTCAAGAACATTACAAATGACTTATGACATTAAATTAACAAGATTGACTTGCAAAATGATGATTCATTATTGATTGTAAAAGCCTACGTTAATAAAATATATTTTGATTATATTTAATCGACTATTCCGTTTTCTTATATTCCATGTATTTATAGATACAAATATCAACACTTAAAGTTCAAGATTTTTTTTTATTGAGACATTTTAGATCACACTTTTGAATAATTTAAGCAATTCATTCGACGCATACAAGTTTCGTCGGAGTCTTCGTTTCCTTTGTGACCGTTGTATCCTCGAACACGTGAAAAATTATAAGCGCAAACGAGGCACGTAAAAACTCAGTGACACTTGTTTGTGTTCAAATTTGCGATCTACGTTTCAAATGTTTTTTACCTAGTGCACCATCATGGCTCATAATTTCGCTTATCATTCTGTGGATATACATTCAGACGTTATATTGTTAAACAAATGTTTTTGTTGGTTTGTTTAAATGGCTTGTACGTTTCGTCCTATCGTCGCATTGTCTGAAGCGAAATGACTAACTTAGTAAGTTATGTAAGGTCTTGAGTATACGAACTAAGTTTACTCTTCACATTCTAGGAAATTATTCCAATGTAATATTCGATGTCATGTGTTCATATTTTATGTGAAGTATTTAATATGTATTTTCTTGTACACGTCGTGTATTTATCGTAGAACGATTTCAATAAAATAGTTTGACTAATAGTAATTTAAAGAAGTGACTGAGAAAATTTTTAAGAATGGTAAGTGATTATTGTTATCTGTCCGATTTTTCACATTAAAATTTTGACAAATAAAATTAAAACATTGAAACAGTCATGCTTAGATAAGAGAAGCAGATTTTAAAACATGTTAGAATATGAAAAAAACTTTTAAACACAAGCTAAAATGTGTTATTTTAAACAAGAAATAGACTTATTATATATATATATATATATATATATATATATATATATATATATATATATATATATATATTAATATACATATATACACTTTTAATGAGATTTGCATGTTTCTTATATTTATATATATATATATATATATATATATATATATATATAAATATAAGTGTTTCTTAAAGAAAAAAACGTTTTTAACTAACATATTTTTGACCATTGTATTTGCAAATATTAATTATTATAGAAAAATCATAAGATGTGAGTAACTATGCGAAGCCGTATAGCTGTTACCGACCGATATATTAAGACAAGTCATTGCATACTAACCATGTTTTATTAAAATTTAAACTGAGATTCACTATATATATATATATATATATATATATATATATATATATATATATATATATTAATATACATATATACACTTTTAATGAGATTTGCATGTTTCTTATATTTATATATATATATATATATATAAATATAAGAAACATGCAAATCTCATTAAAAGTGTTTCTTAAAGAAAAAAACGTTTTTAACTAACATATTTTTGACCATTGTATTTGCAAATATTAATTATTATAGAAAAATCATAAGATGTGAGTAACTATGCGAAGCCGTATAGCTGTTACCGACCGATATATTAAGACAAGTCATTGCATACTAACCATGTTTTATTAAAATTTAAACTGAGATTCACTATATCTATGAGCTTAATTAGTGTTCCATTAAGAAATATTAACCATCGCTTCATCGCCAATGCGCCACTAACCTTGCGAACTAAGATGTTATATCCCTTGTGCCTGTAATTACACTGGCTCACTCACCCTTCAAACCGGAATACAACAATACCAAGTACTGCTGTTTTGCGATAGAATATCGGATGAGTGGGTGCTACCTACCCAGACGAGCTTGCACAAAGCCCTACCAGTACAATTTCATATCACTATATATGTTCACTGAAATTACAATTTAATTGGTATTCATCTTTGATGTATAAAATTGAGACGATTGAATGCCAATAAATCAATGATGTCAAATAATGTTCACGAAATGGTGATATCACAATTTTGAAGAAGGCTGCGACACGTAAAAAACTCCATCGCATTTTGCTCGCTACATTGTTTACTCCAAAACTGTGTCATGCGTCCGCATCCTAAAAGAGGGTCATTTTCATCGAGAACGGTTCACGTTGAATTTTGCTTTAAATTTGTTAAGTGGCTGATTTGTTTTAGAAGTGTTTGTTTAGGAAGCTACTTACCGTTTGTTTGGTTAGTGTGATGGTATGCGAAGTGGTACTCGTATGTAACTTAACCTATGATAAATATTATATGTATTTCTATAATCAGATTAGATTTTCTCGAATATGACTTAGTATGATATTGACGAGATTACAAATTCTGTTATCTTAAGCGAATGACTTTTTGTTAAATTACAATAATTTATTTTAATGTAATATGAAGGGGAAAAATGTTTTCTCTTATTTTAATACAAATTTATTTAAATTTCTTATCACAGCTTATTAAGATTTGATTATAATATATTTGTGCCATTTTGTTCGATAACTTATTGTTATTTTGTAGGTCTTCTGGTCCAAAAACTACGACAAGTAGTTTTGACAGTCCTCTCTTGATATTAACATAAAACTTTTATATAGGTAGTTAGTCTGGGCCCTGGCTTTAATACACTAAAGCTATTGAGTGTATTGTTAATCTGCTCTATTATTGTAAACTTATAATGTATTCTGATTGATCTGGGTTTAAGTACCTTAACTATGAACTTGTCTCTTAACGACCATTATCATTTCATAAATATTTATATTTTATGTATTGATTTTATTTTAAGCTATATATAGTCATTTTTATAAAATATAAAAAAATATTTATAAGCATTTCTTAACTGGCATAAAAAGTATCCGAATTGAGTTTAATGATAATCTAATCAGACTTACATATGAATATAGTTATTTTACGTAGATAATCTCTTGGTAGTAGGGTAGTGCAAGCCCCTTTAGGTAGGTACCACCACCCATTCTACAGATAATAATATAATAATTATTATTTTTATGTCCGAATTGAAAGGTGATTGAGCCAGTGTAACTACAGACGGAATGGATATAACATCTTAGTTCCAAAGGTTGGTGGCGCATTAGTAATGTATGGAATGGTGAATTTCTTCGTAAATATTTCTTTCTTAATGCCGATGTCTATGGTTGATGGTGACCATGTCCCGTGCCCGTCCACCTAGGCCTACTTATTTTATTAAAAAAATATACCGTTTTTCACACTGTTATATTTTCATTTCTTTTTATAGAATAGGAAGGTGGACGAGCATATGGGCCACCTGATGGTAAATGATCACCAACTCCCATAGACAGTGGCATTGTAAGAAAGGCAGAAAGGCAAGTTAACCATCGCTTACATAGCCAATGTTATAACAACTAGTCTAGCTATACATACATATATTTTTGCTTGTGGACAATAACATATATATAAAAGGGAAATGAATATAATCCCTCCACATGAAATATCGGTATCACAAATCGCAATCTTCCAATTTAGATTGAAAAACGGTTCGTTCCGTTTATTTGTCAATATCAATGTCGAATTGATATATATTTCGCTAAAAAAATATAAAAGCAATTTATTCTTCCTTAAATATTTGATGTTTGATTACTTTAAATGTCTATCAAAATCGTTAAGGGTGCGTTTGATATTTTTATCTTTTCAAATATTATTTAACGAACGTTATATAATTCGTCGGTTCTACGTATATATATGCATATACGCACGCCCATTCGCCCAATTTTTCTCTTTTCATTGTTTACCTAGATGCTTTTAGCTTTATGAGAGATCCATAATAACAAATTAATTACGTTGATAACGCATGAAAGCCTTTGCGCTTTTTCAATTTAGCATACTCTATAAATTACGTCATCGATTTTGCAAATTATATCTTGCCTATACCGTATAGTACCATACCATATAATGTACTTTACTGGACGCGTTTTTTTAATTAATTAAATTTTGAAATAAGGATCGTTGGTGGAATTAGAAAAATGTCTTTTAATTCGCAATCAAACTAGCACAGTCGAAAAGCAATTATGAAAAAATTGAATTAACTCTTAGCAAACAGTTGTGACCTCACTCGTTCCGATAAAACAGTACCAGTGGTACGGAAATGTTTTCGCTAACTTTGAAAGCTAAAAAAGGAATAATAATATATTTATACAAATTTTACACAACGACAATTAATTTTTACTCAGAAATATTTATTCTCAATACATTATATACATTATAGAATAGAATGCAACTTTTATGTCACACGCTGCTAACAGACACAACAACAAATGAAGAAATAAATATAAAAATATATCCGCGTAGCAGTACATATTTAAGGAACAATTAAAAGTTATAATTTTTTTTTATCTCTTCAGCATTTTTCACAACGTGTAGCAATTTAGCCCGCCCAACCCTCATGTGTTTCATTAGCGTACTTCTATAAGCGTCACCTCTTTTTATTTCGCGTTCTTTAAAACACATTTCAATATCGAGTACACTGCTGGTTTTAAGGAAAACTAAGGGCAGGTGTGTTATGAATAATACTTAAATCTTTTATTAACGTTTAATGTATAATTTATTTTGACATGGGTTACTTTACCTTTTCGACAGAATTCAAAATGAGAAGAGGTTCTATGTTCGACGCGATGTTTTTTTAACATCCTTTTGAGTTATAGAGTTCATATAAAAATTAATAAAAATTAATCATAAAATTCGAACTCGAATTAATAAAGAGTATTCATAAAATTCACTTTAGTTAATTTAAAACTAAAGTTGAACGCAGTAATCTTTTCAAAACAGTCATGTAATTTTGTGAGCTAAAATATTCATAAGAAAATCACAAATTACTACCTTCTATCCATCCATTACTTATAATTTAATTAAATCAAATCCATTTACCATAACCTGTTTAAACTCGATTGAAACCGATGATCTATAATCTTCTATCATTGCTTATATAATATGGGACGTAGAGGGAATACGTAGAAGAAACCTTACAAGTTCAAATCAAGTCATTCGAGGCAAACGCAACTCGACACCACTCCTTAATCCTCTTATCCTTACAGGCCTTTTTGCGTATACTGCAGACTTTTCAATAATTTAATATTCTCAACCCTATTGCTATATACATAAGGATTTAATTCGTGAAGGGAATTTTGTATTGGAAATTTTGTATCGGCTGATATGCGTCTTATGTACTCATTTCGCGTTCACGGATCATTGGGCTTCCATAAGGAGAGTAAATATTTCGGTTATCGTGTGTAAATTGAATATCGTTTAGAATAATGATGAATTAATTGAATACCTATTGAAATATACATGAACCTTATAGTTTTGGATTGATAGAACGTATTTAGAATCACATATATGTATTTTGTTTTGGTTTATAAGTGTTACATGTAATCGTAAATGTTATGTTTAAGCGTTATATAAAATATTTTTCATTTAATTAAATATTTTATTTTTACCGAGAATCCCTTCAAGTAACACAAAGGTTAACTAGAATACATCCCTTTGTGGGATAAGTCTGCCTTTGTAAACTTTTATGTTCTTTTAAGGTATTATATATGTATTTTCACAGATATTTTAATGACCATATACTATATTTAACCATAAAATATATAAAAGACTTACTTTGTGCTTTGTGCAAAGCCGCCTGGGTAGGTTCTACCCACTTCTCACATATATTACGGCCAAACAAGTATTGTTGTGTTCCGGTTGGAAGAGTGAGTAAGCCAGGTACAAGGGACACAATATCTTAGTTTTCAAGGTTGGTGGCACAATAATGACGTAAGGACAGTGCAAAAGTGTGTGCGCAACCACAGGTGCGCTCTCTCTTCGATAGCTCACATCATCTAATGGGATGAAAATCCGACACGACCAGAGATTGGCAGGTCTACCGGGCCTTACATCTAACCACTAGACCAACGAGGCAGTCGCACGCACGCAGATGGCTAGTCTCCCTTAAGATTGGCCGCCGTAGCCAAAATCGGTCAGGAAGACATCGTCATGGTCATATGTTTTGACAAGCAGTCTGTATTGTACAAAATGCTTGTCCAAACTTTTGTATTCGTTCACTTATAATTCGATTGAACGGCAAATTCGACACAACCAAGAAAGTTCAGGTGCGGGACCAGCGGTTTTATGTGCTTTTCGAGACACAGATGTTAAAGCACAACAATTTACAAATTTGTAGCTACTAGTGAGAATTCATCAACAGAAAAACCTAATAATATTTTAGTAATCCTACTCCTGACTCGCACCCAGGAATTCGGGATATAAGCTTAGCACTTGAACGAGGCACTAATAACAACATAAAGACATTATGATCTTCTGCTTAAAGTAACTCGTAATAAACACGCCACCATTATAGAGTTTATATGTAAATAAATGTTTAATATAGGAATCCGAGCATTCCCTAACAATGTTAATCGAGTTTACTAGAAGTGAGTTTGAGATAAAACTTGTTCAATTTATGTTGTTTCGGATTGGGAATTTAAAACAACGTTTGAAATGTTTTTAGAGTTCATTATTTTACATACAAAAAAAAAAAAACGTTTATTTTACTTAATATAAGTAAAATTGGATTTTTATATCGTATTGTTAAGAAACGCTTTACCTAAAAGTTCCTGAGGAGTTTGCAAACCTAGATTTTGAATCTAAGTGAATATATCTTTGATGTACGAATTTTATAACGACATTGCTTTTGAACAATAAATGTGATTTAGTAAGGCGTTAAAAAGTAATAAATGGGCACAAAAATGTCCCACTGTTGGGAAAAGGGCTTCTCTTCTTAAAGATAATATTTGCAGCTTAGTTCACTGCGCCAATCCACATGCACATGCAGGTTTCACGATGTATTCATTAAATACCGGGCATAACGATTATAAAATTTAATTTAGCACTTGAAAACTAAGCAATGGAAGCCTATATTTTTACTCGTAACCTTCGATTCCAATACATATCTATTTGTTCTGTTCATTGAGTCATGTACTTCTAATTTAAAATTATACAGTCAGAAATGGTTATGTTTTCCCAGTGGAAAATCAATTTGAATTAGAATAATATGTTTCCATATGACTGAAGAGATGTCTATATGTTAAGTTAACGTAGCGCTTTTTTTTTATAGAATATAAAGGCGGACGAGCATATGGGCCACCTGACGGTAAGTGGTCACCAAACGCCCTTAGACATTGGAACGGAATTTTGGCGTCACCTGCTAAAATATTAAAACACGTGAATCACCAGCTTAAAGAGAATGTATATATATTTTTATTTGTTATTTGCATTTTTTTAGAGTATGTAGGCGGACGAACATATGGGCCATCTGGTGGCAAGTGGTCATCAATGCCCATAGGCATTGTAAGAAATGTTAACTACGGTTACATCGCCAATGCGCCAATAACCTTGGGACCTAAGATTTTATGTCCCTTGTGCTTGTAATTACACTGGCTCTCCCACCCTTCAAACCGGAACACAATAATACCAAGTATTGCTGTTTTGCGGTAGAATATCTGATGAGTGGGTGGTACCTACCCAGACGAGCTTGAATAAAGCCGTACCACCAGTGCCATTAAAACGTAATGTGATCTTCATAGAACGATACATTAATACAATGTCACCTAAATTGACGTGGTGAACTACAAAGTAGGGCTTACGGACGATTTAATTTGTTCATTTGAATGTTTACGATTCGCCTTTCAATGTGAATATGAGCCGAGATGGCCTAGTGGTTAGAATGACAGCGAGTTGGGCCTTCGGAAAGCATCCCATAAGACGGAGGCGCTATGGTTCCATAAACTTCCAAGGAGCATTGAACCGCCCGACTCGCACATCCGCGTTGGTGACTCACACGTCCAAGTGGCCAGGTACATGAAATACCTGGGCCTCACCCCAGACGGTCGCTGGGGCTTCGAAGAGCACTTCGAGCGCCTAGCCCCCCGAATCGAGAAGGTAGTGGGTGCCATGCACAGACTGCTGCCTAATCTCGGGGGACCGAGGGAGGAGTTCGCCGTCTTTATGCCGGTGTCGTGCGATCGATGGCACTCTACGGGGCACCCGTTTGGTCTCACAGAATAGTGGCATCGCGCCCCCTCCGAGTGCGCTCGAGGCATTGAAGCGGCGGGAACACTGGAGGGCTCTTGCGACGTGGCGCGACCGTCTCTGCGAAGAACGGTACGTGCACAAACGCGTCGTTGGAGCGAATCCTGCCAGCCTTCGAAACCTGGATGAGATGAAAGCGACGAGTCACCTTCCGACTTACTGCAGGTAATGACCGGTCACGGTTGTTTTGGAGAATACCTGTGTAAGATCGGACGCGAATCGTCGGCGATGTGCCACCATTGCGGTGCGGACCGGGACACCGCTCTTCGCACCGTTTCGGTGATGCTCCGCAGGGAATCGGCGTGGAGGTCCGTAGCCTCCTTCTGTGAGACCGTCATGGTCCAGAAGGAGACGGCGGAGCGGGAACGGGAAAGGGCCGATCTTGCTCGGTGGAGACGACGTCGGCGTCGTCTTGGCCCTCCTATAGCCCCGACGCCCGGGGCTTAAAAGATAGGGCGTAACCCTGGGGCCGTGGATGCGTGAGGTGGGGGCCTCGCGTGTCTTATTTCAGACGGCCCTGAGGAGGACGGCAGCCGTGATGGCCTCGCGCTGCCGTACGTACTAGCGAGGAGTGCGGGGGGGGCGAGATAACCTTCGCCCCCTGAGGAGAGCTCCGCCGAGCCACGAGCGGAGCACAGCACACCCAAAAAAAAAAACAACCAAAAAAACAGTATTCTACCAACCAGCATTGGAGCAGCGTGGTGGAATAAGCTCCCAACCTTCTCCTCAAAAAAACGTTCGTTTCGTTTCTTTACTAAATTTAGTAGTATTGTGAAATTTTATTACACCTTAAATGTGATAAAATGCACTTGTCCGGGGTATAAGGCGAGTATTTTAAATAAATGTTCGAACCAATTGAATACTTTTTTGACAAATGTAAAACACTTTTTTTTAATGGTAATGTTTGGAGCTCAATAAAAACTTATACATACATACGCAAGGAGGGACACATACCAGGGAGGGAGTATAATAACGAGATATAGATGAAGATATTGAAAGAGAGAAAGAGAAAGACATGCTGTATTACACATATTCAAACTGTAGTTAACTCAAAACATAAATAATTGATAAGAAATACTAATTGAATTATAACAATGTTATACATCTTATTTTATGTATAAGATTTTTTTGTGTATTTTAGGTTCTCTAATAAATATAAAATTACAGAACCTAAAATTATTGGAATTCTGGAGTAAGTATACGACATTAATCGGTAAGTGGGTTTGATTCCGGAGTTTAAGCGACTGAGGTATCTGCGGTAAGGTTGGCGCTCTGCCAATTCGAGGTTAGGTAATGTTCGATAATAATAATAATAATATATCAAGCTGTTAAGAATTGTAATTGAAACTTTAAGTATACCTAAAATATTTTTTAAAACAGAAGGAAAATCTAAAATGAATGTAATAAGATTTTAAAATTATGAAAGAATAGTGGTAGTCTGATGTTGATAAGATTAATAAGTTAAACAACATACGCCATGAACTGAATGAAGTAAATACTGTTACTGTAGAATTATTAAGAAAACTCTTGTCATACTTGTTTTTCTACGAAGGCGTCACAACAGAACTGGCTGCACAAATAAAGCAATAGCTCACTAAAGTTTTTCGACGTGGGAGGTATGCCTTCGACATTTGATTTATGAAAGTGGAATATAACATATGCTCATAATATCCCATAGGGCATTGCAAATATCTTAACGGAAGATCACAGGCTGATATCCGGACACATTAGATTTTCATGTGCTTAACTAGTGTATACGTCATATCATGCTGAGTTGTCAAAGTGAACATCATGTGAAAATTTACTCTTGACGAATGAAATTATGCTACATGTAGTCACCGAACCGTGCAAGCATTCTCCTTATGAGGAAAAAGAGGCTTTTGAACAGTGGACCTTTTCAAGGCTGTTAATTAAGCAATGCTTAAACACAGTAATTACTTTAAATAATTTTTAAACTCAGCTATTTTTATATCACAAATCGATTTTTATTCTATATGACACTATAGGCTACGAACTATCAATAGTTGATTTAAAAAAAAAATCACATCCCAAAAAAAGATCAGTTCAATTTGTAAAATTACATTGCAAATATACTGATAAAACCCAACTCGAAATAAATATATTTTGATTTGATTTGAATGTGTTAAATTTTGTTCAAAATGAAAATGATTTATGATATATAATATTTGCAAGAGTGGCTACCCAGCGTCAACACCAGAACTGGCGTTCGGCCAAATGTAGAGCATTCTTTAATCCGGAGTAAATAATAGCAATTGTAAACAATGCACTGTGCTGTAATGCTCTCGCGAATGATACATTGCGAGAAATATTAAAAACTTCTGTAAAACGTTGAACGCGTATATTTAATGAAAATATTTATGTTGATATTTAGTATACTGCGCGCAAATGCTATAATTATATAAGTTTAATTCATCTATTATATATGAGGAAGTATATAAGGTATATGCCACTTTATGTTATATTTAATAATTCATTCATTATTGAAAATATCAATAATAAATGATAAAACCTTACTGCACTGAAAAAAGTGAAATTGGATTTTTGTTTTGGATTTTGATAAAATTTAAAATTTAAAAACAAATAGATTTTATCATAAGAAACGATTTTTTTTTAAGAACGAAACTTCATGCAATCGAATTAGTATTGATAAATTCTAAATATTTAATAAAAATACTAAATTTATGGTGCACAATCTCATTCTCATTCTTCGAAAGTATTAAGAAAACCTTCTAATGTTTTCAGAAAACGAAAAGCGTTTGCCCAGTTGTAGGACATTTACCTGGTTGTAACTTTACTGCTGTACAATATACTTGCTATCCTTATTAAATTCAAACACAAAAAAGAGAAATCAATATTTTTAGTCCTGCCACGTTAGATTTTGCTGAGAAGAGAATCAAGAATGTTGATTGAATTATCTTTCAAAATAAACTATTTTTAAATTGTTTTCCTACAAAGTAAATTTGTCTCAACATTTTCGTTATATCAGACACTATCTAGATAATTCTTACTCAGCTATACTCAGATATTTTGCCACTCGAGTAAATTTTTGCTTGATATCGGAAATTGGTCTCAAAGATGGGGTAAATGTACTAGAAAGTAACTACTTAGAGAGCTTACAGTTTTAATATAAAAAATAAAATTGAATCAAGATATAATTTCTGCTGGAACTGTTATGTAAACTATTGGAGTTCAATAATAATGATAATATATCCTCGGACATTATTCACACACGGCCATCTGATCCCAAACTAAGCAGAGCTTATACTATGGAAATCAGACAACTGATATACTATATATACTACTTTTCTTTTGTAAATACGTACTTATAAAGATAATTACATCCAGACTCAGGACAAACAGACATGTTCATGCACACAAATATCTGTCCTGGGTGGGAATCGAACCCACAACCTTCGGCGTAAAAGGTAAGTATCTACCAACCACGCCAAGCGGCCCGTCTAAATAGTATATAATATGTATATACAGTATTTGTGTACTTATTTTAATTAAACTAAAGCTATATAATGATTATGAATGAACGCAAATGTCCATCTCTAATTTATCTGCCAAATTAAAAAAATAAAACAGTATAAATATAAACCTTAAATTCGTTAAACCTTCAATTGCTCGTTGACTTTTGTTTAAACTGGTATCAAATGGTTTTGTGTACAAATTGAATTGTTTTTAATTCATTCATGTGAAGATTATGTTAAGTGGATAATGGATACACGAAAATGGATGCGTTAAAAGTATTTGAAACAGATTGGCAACTACAATTGAAATCCATTACGTCTTTTGTATGTTTAATTTTTAGTCATAGTATGAAGATATGTTATATTAACGTTTAAAATTTACTCAAGAATCACGCGACATCATAAAATGAATGTATACAACAAAGATACAGTAATAATTTTAATTACATGAGATATTCATTAGAGTGAAATTAATTTTGTGCGATTAATCGAATTATTTTAGTGTATTTATTTTAAATTTATTGATAATAAGACAGATGGTTGAATTTTATTCCTAATATGGGATTACGCATTTACCATCATTAAGATTGAGTTGAATTTTCGTACCGACCTGTCAATTGTGTGTAGGTAGCTTAGTAACATTCACGTTTAATACATGGCGCGTCAGTTGTCATAAATAAAAATCCATTACGAAGCGCGCTGAGCAATACCTAGTACTTATTGTAAATTTATTATTAACAACGGCTATCTCTTGTCCGGTGACAGCGGCCATTCTAATCGGAGAGCTTTTTTTAAAATTGATACAAAAATAATGTAGGAGATATTATTGTGCTCAAGTTTGTGAGCAAACACAGATGCACTCTTTATTTCCACACTCTCAAAATCTGATGTCATAGCAATGACATGACCGGAGAATTCAGGCCTAACGGTCTTAAGCGCTTTCCTATGCACAATATTAAAAACACTGTCAAATTACAAACCTTGGACTGCTAATGAAAACTTATTGCCAGTAAAAAAAAATATTGACCGTACCTGGCACTTGAACCCATGACCTCGCCATTTTCCTTTCAAGCTAGCCACTAGACAAATAAGTTATTAATGTTGTGTAATCAACACGAATGTTTCAATATTATATATTAATATAATGTAAATTAATACATTAGCTTATGAGCGTCAGTCATTAAGCATATTGTGTATAGTATTGTATATAAATATTTGAACACCCTGTCAAAGGATTAGCATAATTGCATTACATAGCAAACAGGCAAATGGTATTAATCCACATATATGCTATAATACAATAAAATAACATCTATTTTTTTTAATTATATTTTTATCGCTATAATAAAAATATATTACCATCGTATGGTAATATTTAATTCGAAAGCGATATAATATAAAATCGCATTTCATATTAAATACTCGAATTTATTTATAATAAATTATTAAAACAAATTGTTTTACAATTTACTTTAGCAGGTAACATACGATAACGGTGATACAAAAAGTTTTATTCGTAGCCGATATTTTATCTGAAATGGATGACTCGATCAATTTATTAAAATCCTGGTATCGTGAATTCGTTCGTTCGTATTCGTTAGTTATAAAAATTGTAGTTTTTTTTTTAAATATATTTCTTTAAAATCCTTTTTGCCATAACCCCAAAATACCCTAGAAGTCAATATTGCTAGCATCTGTCGCCTATCAATTGACGTATAACATAATAAATAGAAAGTCTATTAATATTAGATAATTTAGTTTTGTGTAAATTAGTACATTATGCGTTGATGAGCGTCAATTGTTCAACCAGTATTATTAAACATTCATTATCTATAAATATTTAATAGCCTGTGAGAGGTTTTGCGTAATTGTGTAACAATGTCAACAGGCAAATTGTATTAATATAATATATAGAAAAGCCTATAGATTATTTAAATGAAGTGATATATAAATATGATAATGTATATAATTATGTAATATCGCGTTCATTTTATCTACTTTTACAAATTTACCGATCATAATATAACATCTTAGATATAGGAGTAGCGCATTGACATTATAAGATGTGCGGTTACAGACTTTTCTATTGACCTTTCTATAAGCCAGTTTTGAAAACTAGCTATATCAAATATGCTAACGTGTTTTAAAGACTAGCTTTTGTCACCGAAATATTTTTGATAGTTTCAATCATTGATACATTTCTAATAATCCACGAAAGCAGTAAATTCCACAATATACTAATTGGCAGTCGCATCGCGATATTTTAAGGGCAATCGATTTTCAAGGTTTAGATAATAAAGTTTGGGAAATAGCGTGTTACGAAATAAAATTACAATAATTCAATATTTTATGTACATTCAATTGAACTTCAAAAGTAGTACTTGATTATAATCATAAACCACTCAC
The DNA here is from genome assembly GCA_905147175.2 of Nymphalis urticae. Taxonomy (NCBI): domain Eukaryota; kingdom Metazoa; phylum Arthropoda; class Insecta; order Lepidoptera; family Nymphalidae; genus Nymphalis; species Nymphalis urticae. The sequence goes on along the minus strand of LR989995.1, from coordinate 4,646,090 downwards.
TGTAATTTAATGTTTCTTGTTAGTAAATGGTTCTTCAATTAAATTTAGTCTCTTACAATCATTAATTTATCTCTTTTCGTGGCTGAGGCATTCGAACAATTCCGCGAGCTGTATTAGCATAACAAGAGACTTGAATTTACCGTGAGTTTCTCCATCATTTAACTGCGTGGAACGCCCATTTGTTACGAACTCTCTCAACTACCTTTGTTACACGCTTTGAACGGCTTTAGTGGTACAAAGTTAGTTATAGTTCAAAGAGCAAGTTGACTGCGGATGGAAAGATGTCTTCGCCAGTTTGGTGCGTTTTTACTTCCTACGTTCATGTTACTAGTTTGAATTTCAAGTCATTTTCCCTCTTATGAAGTTTGAGCTTTCATTTTGAGTTCGGTTTTGTATTTTACACTCGATTTAAATTCACAGAAAGTAAGTATTGAAAATGGTTTCCTTTAGTTTTTCATATACTACTAGGTTAACTTTAAATTAAAAAAAATGCTTCTAGTTGTTACATTAACAAAACCTTATTTGATTAAATACGGTGTGTAATCATGACAAATAAAACACAAATAACAATGGAAACGAAATAATTAAAAATCACTAGTCCGTGCCACCTTGAGCTTATCTCAACAACCCTTATCAAAGTTTTTTTTTTGTTTGGGACTGGTCAATGGATCCTCCATTTAGTCTATTGACTTCATTTGCAATTAGGAGCTCGTAAGACAAGACATCAAAGTGATGTAGGTCGTAATGAAATCCTTTTTAGTTTGCCATTTGTTTTTCTGAATTTCAATGATGTAACTCGTTAACCAGAGAAGTCTAAATTTAAATTCTCTATCCAATTATTGTCAAAAAGAAATCTGAGTAAGCTTTTTGTTTTATTTATTGTATTCGTTATGTGTGTATGTATTACGTGATGATCATGACTGATTTTTGTCTACTGCAACCATAAGCTAAGCTATTTGCGCTGGTATAACTAACCCCATTGAATCAGAATGGTTTTTTTTGTATAAGGTAGGCAAGCTGGCAAGTGAGCTATCTGATGGGACGATCACTACCATCCATATATATATAGTAATGAATAAATATTAATCATACCTTACATCGAGAATGAGCCACAAAACTTGGGAACTAAAATATTATGTCTCTTGAGCCTGTATTAACACCTGTCTTGTTGTGTGGAACATAAACGATACATACGTTGTACAAATGGGGCTCTGATAATCTTGTTGAGTTTAATGCCAAGAAAACACAGGTATGCGCTCTCACAGCGAAAAAGTCACCATTTTCCCCTCTTCCCTCTCTCTGTGGCATTCCGCTGGTGATACAAAGCAAAATCGCCATGCTGGGTATGGACGTTTGCTGCGATCGTAGTCCAAGGGCAAGTTACATCGAGGCTGTTATAAAAACACTTCACGGAAACTCGGAGTTCTGAACAAGGTGCGGCGTTTTTTTTACGCCACAACAACTGTGTCTGTTGTACAAAACACAGGTACGGTTTTGCGTTGAATATTGCTTGCACCTTTGGGATGGCTCCGCTAATTACCTACTTGAGGCTTTGGATCAGTTGCAGCGACGTGCGGTCCGCATTATTGGTGAGAAACACCCCCGAACAAGGCAAGGTGAACTGCAGAACCTTCTTCTAGCCTTCTTACTGTACTACTACTGTATACTACTGTATACTTCTCGACTGTACTGGCCGTTGTCGCGTTTGGACTCTACTACCATCTACTATCAGGTGGAGTGGAGACCTAATTACCATCAGGTGGAGTAGAGTCATTTGCCCTCCTGGCAAATATAAAAAATAAATATTGCTGTTTAGCGGTAGAATATCTGAGTGGGTACCTAAACAGGCTAGCGCAAAGCCCTACTACCAAGTTAATTCGTTCTCCTTATCTAGAGTTTCGAATGGTGGACCATTATATGTTATAACTGATAAAACAATTAGACCTTTAATGAATCATACGACTTAAATCGTAATATAGATAGTAAAACCTTATTTGTAAATATAATTATATGCGGTATTCATTTTCTTGCTCTGTAATAGATTAGCATTAAGGGAACTTCAAATATTAAACCCAATTATACCTCCACAAAGATTCTTATTGTATTATAATCCACTTATTCCTTATTCCGTATAATACAAGATAAAATGTCAGCCTCGAGTGAAACGTTTGCTAAGTAAAATATTTGTATATGTTATTATTTATTCACAACCATAAATCAATTCTTCTGGTATTCTTTTACTTTTCTATTATTGCTCTAAATAATAATAATTAATTTTATCGCTAACTTAAGTATAAACAGTAGTGATTTTTTTTATAAAAAAGCGTTATTCGAAAGTACCTTTTAAAAATTCTAAATAATTTTAACATTCTTTCAGACGTCTACAGTGCTCTTCCTGCTCGTACACTTATCCCTGCACACGGTAGATGAAGGCCACGCTATAAATCCGAGTGAGTATAAACCGTTTCTGTTTTATTATCCAGCCATTTTGTTTGGCTCACGTAAGAGCTCCCAACACGATCGTATTACTTTCTCCATTTGTTGATATTCTCGACATCTTTCCGCGTTTCCAAACTACTTTGATATCTCATTATTTCTTTTATTTTTATTAGTGTTTTTTTATTGTCGTTGAACAAAGTTTCGGTAATTGTTTAAAAACTAAAAATGTGTCGTATAGATTGTTTTAGGTAAATATATTATTCCTGTGAATATTTGTAAGAGATACATGGGGGTATCTACCCCCTCATGCTCATTTGAGCAGGAGGCTCACCTGATGGAAAGTGAATACCACTGTCCATGGACACCTGCAACACCCAAGGGCTTGCAAGTTCTTTGCAGGCCTTTAAGGAATGAATACGCTCTTTTCTTGAAGGTTTCTATATCATATCGGTTCGGAAAAGTCAAAGATGAAATTTAACGTAATTTTTATTTATTTAGTTGCTACATTACGCAATTGTGCCTTGTACTGGCCAATCTCGCCGTTATCTATATATAGAAATAATTTTGATATGAGTACAAGCTACAGAGACATAGCATCTTATATTCCATTATAATTATTGTGCACCTTGTGGATAGAATAATTGATTTTTCTTACATTGCCAATATGCATGTGAGACACTCACTTTATAGTTTCATAGCAATAAAAATGAGCCCTTAAGAAGAGATTTAAGGAAAATTAACTTTTCCGGTTAAATCTATTCATGTGTTATTACAAAAAAATGCAGGGCATTGAACTTTTTACCTTGAACATTGAAACTTTTCTTTTTTAATACAAAGTAAAAGAGAATTTTAAAACCTTCTAAAAGTTTATAAGTTTCGTATTCTAGGTACATTAAGCCGACGGCTTAAACTTGTTCATCTCAAAAGGCGGACCAAATTATACACCATTAATAATAATCGTAATTTAGGTATTGAAACTCATCACGTTATTCATTATTAATTTATAAGAAACAATGAAAGGAAATGAGGACAGATAAAAGTGAAATATTTCAAAGATATAGCTCGAACGGAGATTGGTTCCAACAAATCATTCCGAATAAGACCCTTATTGTATGGTAGTAATAGTGAGCTGGGAATTATTTAATTTATTTATTATTAATAATAATAGACTTAGCGGTTTGATGAGGTACCATTTTTACTCGCTCTTGCGGTTAAATGCGGTAATCAGATGACTATAGAAAAAAACGTTTTTATTTTGTTTATTTATTTATTTTATTTGGTTCTTCAAAAATGTATACACTAATTAAAATAATGTTATATAACAAAAATAAATAAGAATTGTTACTATCACAATTACTTAAAGAAGAACCCAGCCTGCACAAAAAAAAACAAATGCTCATCTTAACCTAAAATATACTTCTTATATTACATTAAATCTACCGTAAAATGTATACAATATATATATATATATATATATATATATATATGAAAAGGGAACTATATATTTACTGAAGTACATATTAATTAAAACGTGTTTTTAAATATATTGTGTATATATTTTTGAGTATCGTAAATTTCAGAAAAGAGATGAGTTCTTAGTCCAGTAGTAAAATATGTGCAGGCTTTTATTTTACATACAAAACAATGAAATATTTAGTGCATATTCCTATACATAAATTACAAGAACTTACGCTTTTGTTGATTTATATTTTTGATGTGTATGTTGTACCTTAGTAGATGAAAGTCAGCTTATGTACGAGTATGAGTGAATTTTGAACATTTATTTAACTAATACAAAAAAAACATTTCATATTCAATGATTTCATTATAATATTAACATTAGCATGTCAGTGACGCGAAGCCACCCGCTACGATAAACCAGCACAACGCGCCTAAAGAAGTTTCCATTTCAAAAATCAATTTAGAAATATTTGGTACATAATAACGTGTATAATATCAAGTCTAATTATAACCAATATTCAGTTCGACGAAGCGTAATTTACAATATCTAAAAAAATACATTAAATATTTTTTAAACCCTGCTTTCTATAGAAGCAAATTTTATACGCAATATACTTCGCTGATATCTGTTTGAGTAGATATTCCAAACACATAACAGAAAATGAGGATCAAAATATGACCCCAATTCGCATTCGAGCCATCAATGAAATGCTTTTGACGCGAAAAAACATTTTATGGTGATATCAAATAGCATCACATTCAAGCAAGTTATCTTCCAATTTCGCTTTAAAAAATTCCTTGTTGAAATTTTCATTTCACGGCACGGTAGATTACACAAGGAACTGACATAGTCGCAAAAGATTTTTACATAAAATATTCATCAGGACGAAGCCGTGTCCCGCTCGAGACCCTCCCTATATTTTTGTGATATTTTATTTGTTCAAAGTGTTAATATTACGATTATTATAGCTATTATGTTTTTCATTTGCTCCGGTTGTATTTGATTGTCCCATTTCAATTACTGTCGTTATGCGTGCTGATGCGACCTACGTCGGTTTGTTTTACTTAAAAATTGTATGGACGTCATTTGTTTAATACAAAATGTTATTAGTCGTGAAACGTGAAATGGTCGTTGTATATTGCTCAATATTATTTTAATGAAAATGGTTTTCATTTTATAGATGAAAACTCTATGTACTTTCTTTTTATTTTTACCGACGTTATATACATAATATTATAAAATTCTTGTTTTAGTATACCATTTATTAAGTATATTAAGAAAGTTAACTATAGTTTCTTTCTTCATTAAATAATTTTTAGTATGTTACTGGTTAGCAATTTTAAATTTGTGGTTTGTTATTTTATCGTTTTAATATATTCTTAAATAAACGTTTTAAGATATTATTATTGTATAGACTTACTTATAAAGTGTGCTAGTTACTAATATAATTTTTTTTCTTAGTAAATAATCTTAACGATGCTACTGTGAAAAGTGTATACAAATTTTACCGCTTTTCCTCGGATAAAGGTCTCATCAAGTTGAGGTTCTTCATTCAAATATAATTTCATTTACTTCACATGAATTTGTTTTTAAATTAAGAATTTATTATATTTTTCTTTCTATAATTTTATTGGAGATGTATAATATGTATTAATTCCTATTTTATTTTCAGGTTGTTCGTGTGTTCGCTTCACATCGACACATGGCAAGGAAAGGGGAACGTTCAGCAGTCCAGATTATCCACGCCCATATCCACGAGGCCTCTGTCTTCTGTATACATTTCACGCAGAACCACATCAGATAGTTGAGCTTGTGTTCACCGATTTTGATATTTACAAAGATCACTTGGAGTAAGTAATCCTACACGTTTTTTATTATGTTTTTGAATGTCAGTTATTAACGAAACGGAATCCTCCCAGTCAGTTTTAATCCACTTTATTTAGATACTAAAACGACAAAAAAAAACAGGAATTTGAATTATATTTTTTAATTCACGATATAAAAAAACAAAACTAAAAAAAATAATACAATAATGAACTACTAATTAAAAAAGCGTCACGTAAAAGTTTTTATAATTCATAACAAGTATATCATTGATTTATGCGAAAATTATATAATTATATTTAATATTTTCTTTCTTTAAGAAAACTAAACATATAAATTGCTTCATAATTACCTCTTGAAATATTAATATTGTTTTGTGACGACAACATGTAATGTATTAATAAGTAATTAAGCATATTTTCTAACGCAAATATGTTTACTTTTCGGATCGGTATATCTGAGATATACGCTCGATTCTCTTTTATGGTTCAGACGACTTAAATATAGGCAAATATAAATTATAGACCCATTATGTTGCCAGCTCGGGTAACCAGTTGTTTAATAATAATAAATAAAAATGAGTATTGTTATATACTAACCATTTAATAATTTGATTAAAATCTAACTAATATGTCTATTGATATTTATTTATGTGTGTGTTTAGTCGTAGTAATACAGTAATACATTTGTGGGAATTGAAGTTCTCGTATAAATGTATGAGTTAAAAAAAGGCCGCTGAGTTTAATTCATTAGTTATTATTTGGTCTAGATTTTAATTTTCTGAAAATGTATTCTAAATATCAGACCAATAATAACAATTTCATAAAATCGTTTTTTATTACGTTAGTCATCATTGTTTGTATTTAATTATCTGTATAGAAATTTGGTATCAAAACCAGACTTATATTTCTAGCGATACGTAGGCCCATTGGACAAGTATTGAGTGTTACGTAGAGAAATTCTCAGTAGTCGGTAGTTTCAAGTTCATGTCAGCAAGTAAAGCCAGTGGTCGCTTCGAGCGCTTGAGTGTTCTCTGGTCAAGTCGTATCATTGGATTATTAGGATGAGGACGTAGTGTAAATGTTTGTATATTCTTGTATGTAACTGTATATTCTTGTATTATATTGCTTACAATGGTTACTTAAATCGACAAAACTATACTTATTGTAGTATATTATAAGTTGTATGGTAAATTAATTATATAATAATCCATGAAAAAACTGTTTAAGGTGTATACACTTTGAACAGTTTTTCTACAAAATATATATATTATAAAATCCTAGACTTTCATACAAGTTATCTCAGTAGATTTAATTTTAAAGAGCATTAATACCACGTTCTACCGTCCGAAAGCGCAACAAAAATTCATCCATTTGATACGCCTTCATACCGAAAATATGACGCACGAAATTGAGTTTTACATTAAGAATATCATTTTATTTAAGGCTAAATATTATTTAATATTAAATTTCCCTCTTATACGTCGTAGAATATAAATCACTATGATAAAGAGCATGACAAGATAAGAACTGAAACGATCTCATTAATAGACGAGGCTTTTGTCTCTCTCGGGACTTAAATCCTATCTTATTAAGATATTACAATAAAACAGTTCATAAATAGAGTTATCGGACTACAACGGAGCCAAAAGAGACCATTTAACCTCTATGTATATATATACCTAACTGCCTGATTGGTCTAGTGGCTATTATCTTATAATTTCTGGGTTGGGACAGTAAAAAGTAATTAGGTTTCTCTGTGAAGAGATTCTTAGCGTGGAGTTTGGGCGTTGGCAGTTTACCCTTCCATGATTCGGAAATCACGGTAAGCCACTGATTCTGCGCTTAGACTCCTGTGCAGTATTAATGTCTCTAGCGCAGTAGCTTTGTATTAGAAGAAAATGTTCACCGTGATCGGAATATTCACATTATCATTCAATATTTATGATGAAAAAAATGTTTTAATACGTTTTTTTTTCTGTCCACCTTCGAGTTCAACACCTTCGGAATCTTTATTGATCTAGACTCGTATTAAATAGCATAATTAAATTAAACTTAAATAATTATTCAATAAATAAGAGTTACACTTGCTTTTGATTATTTAAAATTTACCACTTATTTAAGTTCCATCAAAATTAATGATATTTTGTAAAGCTGTGTTCTTATTAACATATTTTACAAAATGAAAAATCTATTTCTAAAAAATATTATGTACAAAGACAGTATACATGACACAAAGAACATGAAAAGCGACGTTAATAATGTAATCAAATAAAGTCGGCCACAATGTAAGAAGTATTATAGTCTTGAGCCGAGATGGCCCAGTAGTTAGAACGCGTGAATCTTAACCGATGATCGTGGGTTCAAACTCGGGCAAGCACCACTGAATTTTCATGTGCTTAATTTGTGTTTATAATTTATCTCTTGCTTGACGGTGAAAAAAACATCGTGAGAAAACCCGCATGTGTCAAATTTCACTGAAATTATGCCACATGTATACTCCACCAACCCGCATTGGAGCAGCGTGGTGGAATAAGCCCCACACCTACTCAAAAAAGGAGAGGAGGCCTTAGCCCAGCAGTGGGGCATTCACAGGCTGTTACTGCTACTACTATTACTTATAGGCTTAGGTATACTTCAAAAAGATCGATTAAAAAAGTATAAAAGAAAATATTCTAATTGAGTTACAATAGTAAAGCTGTCAACTATTAATTAGTTATAATCTATAGCTGATTAGAGACTTGAAGTTTGAAGGTCTACCTTCGTTTCATAATATATATAAATTTATTGTTAAGAGAAACGCATTTCCAAATTAAGATTAATGGGCAATAATCGATTCAACAAATTAGCTATTTAAAGATTTTTTTTTAACATACCAAGAAATATGCGCACGTTTTCGGGATGAGACAAATTTATCACACTGAAAATGAACCGATATTTTTTTTATTTCGAGTGCAAAATATAGGAAAATATAAATATGAAGAATCATTGTAGTATAAAACCAAATAACCGATGAATGGTACTGAATTCGGCATAACGCTCTGTTTACAATTTCGGCCCATTTCGTATCCATAAAGCAGGCGATGTAAATGGTTGAATACAGCTATTGTAAGCGCAATAAACTTCATTTGATCATAAAATCTGCCTTCGACGTGTAAAACTGTGAACAGATAAGCTGAATGAACGTGACTAAAGAGAAACGCAAGCAGAACGCAGTGTTTTAGAATTATATAAACTGAACGTCTGGAATGAGAGCGCGATGCAATTTAACGATACAGATACACGAATAAAATTGGTTGTAGACGCTTTTGGAATTGTCCGTTATTTAAAAATCCTTTTGTAGGTACGTAATCTTACATTTATTTTTCCTTTGAAACGGGGGAAAGAAAATATACAAATATATATTTTTGTACTCAGCGAATAAAATATTTGATAATTTATACACTTCAAAATAATGTCAAACTTTCGAAGCTTCAGTAGAAAGCAAATTAACGGATTATAAATTTTACATTTATTCTCTTAAGAGATGTATTACAATAATTGTAAGCTATATTAGTATATATAGGGCATAGTGACTTGTTCTATTATACTATATTATCGTATTTCTGTATAAAAACCGAAACGAGGCTCGATGAGGCATCTTGCGGGCCGGCAAGGCAGGGGCGGTGCTGCACAAATTTCCCAACTGTACTGGCTATCGTCGCATTTGACACTAATACAACTTACCATTAGGCGTGGAATAATTTGCCTTCCCGGCGAATATAAAAAAATAAAGTTTTTGATTTTAAAGAACTATTTTATACCTCGTAAGTCTGGAACTGACTGTCCAGATAATTGAGAATGATATAATTGGAAACGTAGTTCAATATACTCATAGTTTAATATGAGTCCCAATTGCATAGCTCATGTTGGGTATTAGAAAATATTTATTAACGTAAATTTGTGACTAAATGGAACACAAAATAGCAAATTACAGTTACTTCGACCATAATTTTAACTAATGATTTGCGGGCGGACTATTCATTATTTAAGCGTATAAAGCCCCTAAGTTATTAAGAGAGATAGACCTACAATCTAGTCGTTTTCATTTAATTGCAGATTTACTAACCAATTCTTTTAAACAATGTTTGATCACTATTTTTTTATTGAGACTAATTGCACAGAATTAAAATAATTGAAAACTGAGACAAAAGTAAAAAAAATTGTTAAAGCTATCTTAGTGTCTATGGCTCTTAACGCATAAATGATTAATATTTATTACAATACTTAATCTGATGAAAAAACCGGTGATCAGTTTATGCGTTTGATGCATAAAATAGTATTATACCACTGTTATTGATAAGGCAGATCGTGTATTAAATTAAGTATTGCCAATTATCCTATGAGACACATACATTCAATAAAAAACAAAATCCAGTTACTTTAAAGAGATTTTGAATTTGAGTTTAAAAATAATAACAATGAGGAATTTTATTCACCATTATAAAAAGAAGAAATTAAGGTACACATCCATAAAAAGAGTTAACAATGTGATTTTCAACTATTTTCTTCTTTCTTTTGATGAACATACAGACGTATTAACGTACATTAAAACTACTCGGACAATTTTCTCATTCGATGAAGACGACGACGCTTTTTAATTACTATTCAGGCTATTGGGTATACCCCATGTGGAACAAAAAATAAAATGGTCATTCATTTACATTAAATTAATCGGACCTATTATTAGTATAATAAAATCTTAAAGAAAAAAAATATATTGAAATAGTTTAATCAGTGCTGTATTAAATACGTTGTTTTTACCTTTAAGCAGACGAGAGTGAGGCAAATATAAGGCTTATGTTACGCGTCACTTCAGGATGTGTGACACGACGCCGTGTGAATGGGTGCTATTCATGCACTACTCGTGTTGATGAGAGTAGAAAATCCCGCGCCAGATCACGCGTCATGTTAAGCAGAGAACTTTAGATACATTGAACACACATATCTTTTGCAAACGACATATATGAGTGGGGTCTAAAAACTAAAAGGTTGATAAATTTATTTACTTTGAAAATAGTGAAATTGAATATCGGGGCTTGTTAAAAAATAAGTATTGGTTATCTTTTACGTGAAAGGAGGTTATGTATCAAGTTGTAAATAACAATAAACAAAACATAAAAATGACATCATAGTGTCTCCAAATGTCGAAATAGAAAAAAAACATATTTATTTATATACTTTTTTTGCATAACAAAATTAAATTGCCCAAAAGGTGTGCTTAATGCTACTTCATTCTCAAGCATATATAAGCATGGGGCTTACTATACTACAGTTTTTTTAAACTGCACTTTACATAGCATTTTGTAATCAATAATTATCTGTTCATTCTCTATATACAATTTCATTTAATTTTTCGAATTCTAATAATATTCACTCTGTTCAAGCTAATAGGTTGTCTAAAATAATACTCGTTTCAATTCAATTGCGACTGGGATCGTATTTTGTCTTCCCAGCATGGACAAAGTTTCTTTAATTTTAAGAGTATAGCTGATACAAGGAATAAAAGTTTCAATTGCTATGGTATAAATTACAAGACGTAATATATTGAATTTCTTCGATGTCGTCATTGTGAACAAACGTTCAGGAAATAATAGAAACTTGAAATTTTGCTACGAACTTCAAACCTATTAAATCAAGATAAAATATAAACTTTACAAGTTAACTTGATATTTACAAGAGATTACTTTACAGATGTGCGGGGCACACGTTCGCACGTGTTTGTGTTCGATTCTCTAATAAAAAACCGAACATTTAGAAGTCTTGTCATAACTTTAATTATATATTTAGCCTGGTTCATCTGCAAGCGCTGCATTACACACAGTGTTAATATATTGACAAAATTCCTAACAAAAGCCAAACAGACCGGACACGTAAATATTTGCTCGGATACGATCGTAAAGTGTCGTACATTCAAGCGCTTTCTCGGCGTCTGCAACCGACTCGAGAATGTATGCGCCTAGTATGCACTGCATGGGGAGTATTGCACAAAACTCATCCCGAAATAGATGTTCTAAGTATTTCGTAAATTAAAATGTTCGCTTTATAAGCTGTAAATAATAATTATTAGCATGAATTAATATCAAAAATTTCTGAACACAAATTTCTTATGAATGAAAGTTCTGATTTCTGATTCGAAAATTTTATTTTCTTTTTTCATAAAAGAAATGAGAAAAGCATTAATAAAATTTATAAATGTTATTAAGATTCGCATTATTGCTTAGATTAGCTTATTTTTGTCGCGAAAATGCTAGTAGTATTTGGTTTAGTAATTTCATACAGTATTGCAAATCGAATAGATTAAAAGTTTATTCCATTTAGTGGCAGAACCTTCCGAGGATTTGCCAATTACTTTTTATTCAGTTTCCTTGATAAGTTCGGTAAGTATTCATAAAACATATTTGAATATTTTTTTCAGTACAATATTGTCTGTGAACGGTTCTATATACAATGTAAACACTTCTTATTCGATAATGTTATACTGCAAAAATACAGCTTAATGTCGACGAAGCGACAGTCGGCCAGTTACAAAAGTGTCGGCCTGAACTAATGTGAACAAGCTGAGTTACGCTTCACTTGTTCGCGCAGGTGTGTTCGACCCTCAATATTGCGTTTCAATGCATTGTAAGTAAAATAACCTTGCAAAGAAAATTCCAGGCTTGTTTCTGATATGTCATTCACATAGACCCTATAAAGACTTCGGACTTTGTTTGAAACAGAAATCACGTCTTTCTTGTGAAACTCTTTATTACCGTTATATTTATTTAGCTTAATATATATATTAATTTTTCGATACTCGTAGAACGATTCGAATGGTAAATTTAGATATCGTATTTTGCATGTTTGATATCGAATGAATAAATAAAAATAAAACGTAAATCCCGATAATATTATGACTGTATAATGAATAAATAAATACGAAAAACCAAAGGAGTTAGACAAACAAGAACATTACAGTCAATTTGTTTTTATACTAAATTTCCTATACAAACATACCTTTCTAGATCCTCCACTTTCCTCACGGGATGTTGCGAACAGATTCGTCATGAATATTATAACAGATATGAAATATTTAAACGTAACCGAAACATTTCGTATGTATCTACTCTTAGTATAACATAATTCCTTCACGAAATATCCATTGGGATAGTCCATAATCTTGATTATAATTTTATGATTTAAGTAACAAAATTTTAAATATATATTTTGGACTCAGTGATCCAGATCCAAACTACCTCCATATACAAGTATCCACGGACATTGAAATATCAAATCAAAAGTTAAGTAACAGCGAGTAATTGTCGCACAGCCTATAAGATCTACTCATGCTCGTTCTTGATAAGATCTGGAGGTTATTCAAGTATACTGCGGGATATGACAGAATTTTATGCGATACGTGTAGCTCTTTACGATATTATCATTCAACGCTGAACACGAGATGAATAAAATAAAAATTAAGCACATGAAAATCAGCAGTGTTTGATCAGATTTGAAACTGAGTCATCTTGACATTATATTAGAATCATTAACAATTTGCTTCATCTATTTAAAAATATTAAAAAAAAAGTTTACTCTACAATAGAATAATATATATATATATATATATATATATATACAATACAATAATATCTGTGTAATCCTATTTTGGTTTTGATTATATGTTATACAATAGTCAATATATCTGCTTATGTATAAAAACTGTTGGATTACCAAATAAATAAATAAATAGTTTAAATATAGTAAATAAATATTAACTTTTATATAAAAAATACGTTAACAAAACTGTAAAAAAAACGCGTAAAAAGTATGCTTCTGTTTATAACGAAATCGTTTCTTTGAATTACGTTACGTCCCATATATCATCGCGTTGCGGTGACGTTCTAGAACTAATCGAGTGGAACTAACAAACGGTAGAATATACAAAAGGTATACCGTTCTATTCAATTTGTTTATACTAAATAAAAATAAACAACAGGTTTTATTTATATTTTTGTACGTAGTATTTATTTTACCGCACAGCAATGCAATGCAATATCTTGTTTGTATTATTATGTGGTCTGGTCTAGAAGGTGCGTGTTTTTAGGCACAAGACTTAATATAGTTTTAACTTGACTGAGCATTAACCGTTATAAGAATAGTTATGTTTAATTCAAAGTTTTTACATATTATAAATCATATTTCTTCTTTTATTTATAAAGTAGGTAGGCGGCCCGGCAAATAGGCCACTTAATGGGAAATTTTCACTGTTCAATGGTAAACCGTCCTTTACATCGCCAATGCGCCACCGACCTTGGAAACGAATATGCCATCTTCCTCGTACCAGTAGTTGGCTCACTCGAACTTCAAACCGGAACACAAAAATACTCAGTACTGCTATTTTACGGTAGAATATCTGACGAGTGGATGTTACCTACTCAGACAAGCACAAAGCCCACCTATTTCTTGATCCATGAGCATAAATTAATAGATAAACAAAGGAAATGATTAATTCCTCGCAAATTAATTTGTAAGTAAAACTTATTACTTAGTATAAAAATTCTCACTACATGAATAAGAAAAAAAAAAGTTTCTTTCGAATAGCCTAAATCAGCTTAATTTTTCTTAGCAGTTAACAAAAAATACAAAACGCATTTGTCCTAATTGGACTACGACTTTTTAAATAGCAGCGAAACGTTAAGAGCAGTTTGTTTTTTTATTTTTATTTGCCTTGTTTTAAAAATGGTGACGACTTCGTAACGACACAAAATAAAACATTTCAGACAGTTTAAGTTCACTAACGCCATCGTAAATTTCCTCGCAATAAAAAACAGAAGGTAGTTTTGCGTTCCAAAAACCACCAACTACAATGAATGAAAATAAATTATGTTTACATATTATTTGTAATTTCCCTTTTTTATATCTGCCTGTGCCTAATAATGCTAAAGAATATATTTCAATCTGTTTATTTAAAGTTGATAGTCATTTTGGCTATAAGATAAAATAAATGTTTTGCGTTGTGAGCTCAGAAAGAGAATCAGAAGTTTTTATTTTATAATTGTTTTTTTTTTTTTATTTTACCTGCAATCCATGTTACATATATGTGTTAAAATTATTAATAAAATTATGTATAAAAACAATGAAATATATTATTCCTTATTTTATCATTCATTCATTAACCCACTAGTGATTTCCTCCTCACTAGTTTAACTCAAATGTCATGTCAATTCAAGGTCATAGTTTAGCTTCATTCCTATTGCCATTGGAATAGACTTTAGTCACTACTATAGTCTACTTTTGTTTTGCTTAATCAAACGCATTTTTATTCCACTGTATTGCCATTGATCGTTGCTGTCGTGCTAGTACCGATATATTTAGTCCAATTTATTAACTTTAAGCGAAATAAATGTTTCTCATTAGGTAAATTATTTTTCTGTACGTAATACAATATAGACGAAAATTAAATTGGTATAGATTTATTTTAATAAGCCTATGATATTGAAAGTATTTTAAGTACTTATTATTTTCATAATTTTATTGAGATTATCTACTTGATCAGAGATGTTTTGATATCATATCATATTAAACAGACAGTGTTATAACAGATCCTTCTGCTTAATCTTCTCATACATTTAATATTACCTAAGGCTGCTTTGTAATATTGCTTGACAAAACAAGTGAGTTGAGTTACCTATTTGAAATAGGATAGCACCAAAATGCGTAGTCAAGCAAATTAATATAAACGTTTTACATAACAATAAAACGGTTATTATGTGCCGAAAGAAAACACAGCATCGCATTATGAAGAAGCAGTGTCGACTCACCTTTATTGTTGTACTTACTCTCGTGTGTCCTAAGCCGAATCCATAGATGTACATCCTCTACCTTGTTTGAAATATCTATGGTCTGTCACCGCAAGGCGGGAACCGGCCTGTCAAAGTCATTGGAGTATTCACCAGGAAGAGCATTCCTGCGATGCTGTGTTTTCTTTCGGCACATAATAACCGTTTTATTGTTATGTAAAACGTTTATATTATGTGCCTTGTCGAAAACACAGCATCGCATTATGAAGACGACGTGTTTGATATCTGCTGGTGACAAACAAACACACGCAATGTTGAATTAGACTTAATGTTGAATCAAACCTTAGAACTAAGAATAAAAAATTTAACAAACTTAAGCTCAGTCTAAAATTCTTTATTCTTTAAAAAAATAACTTCTATTATAAAAATGAATAAATAATTGCTCTTCTCCTGCAATTGAAATTAAACTGACCAAACAGAAAAGGTCTTATTTCTATACCTATTATTCTAAAATTTGACATATATAAAAGAAAATATTTTATACACTATATTAAAAACCAGAATGGGTTTAACAAAATGCAGCAGAAAATAACAAAATAACTGAATATTATACTGCAATTAGAAATAAAAAACAGAAGTATAAAATATAACATAATAGGCCTCCGAAGCACAATATAAACAAAATAACAAAAAACTTAATAAACTCTTAAATAATTGAAAATAATTATAAATATTAATTATTAACAAACTAATCCTATTCTCTTAATATACAGTATTTATGAGATCAATCTAATCACAATAAAGTCATCACATTAAATTATTTTAAAGTTATCAAACAAATTATAGTCAAATTTGCGTTCCTGTGTATCAATCTCTCGGCAATAATGTTTTCTTAGGGTATCAATGGCCTTCCAGTTACCTCTTTCTAAAATTTCTTCTACAGATCTATTTTCTAGCCAAGCTAGCGAAGCTACTGCTGATCGACATGAACCAGGTGAGGCATCAATTCCTGCATCCTTTAGAACAGACCGCACCCATCCTCCTATCACAGTCCTAGAAGCTGGTTTTGGAATACCTCTTATTGTGATAAACAGATGATCTATATCTTCTGTCCGTCTACTTTCAGTTGCTTGAATTAAGAGACGTATCCATCGAACTGGACATAAATTAATTTCCTGATTGGGTAGAAGTCTCCAACCAGACTGGCGTCTGGATCCATTATCAGTCTTAGCTCCGAATACAGGCCAAAAACAAATCTCTTGCCCCTTGTCGATGAAGTGATGTTTAGATAATCTTAATAATGTCAAATCATGTAATCTACGCCCTGATGTTAAAAGTAAAATTGTTGCAGTTTTTCTGGCAATTTCGAATAATGAGTCAGCCTTGGGGTCATTTTTTAGCCATTCTATCACTTGTTTAGCATCCCAAATAGGCGGTTTAAATGATGGTGGTTTAGAATTGTTGATGGCCTTCAAAACTTGTTTCACCATAAAGTTAGAAGATATAGTACTACTTTGTCCACAAAATGTTGCCACTGCTGATTTATGAACCAACATTGTACCATATGCTAAACCTTCCTTTAAAAAAGTATCCGCAAGAAATTGAGCTACGTCTTCTGGTCTAGGTGATTTCGGGTCTAATCCATTAGCATTACACCAAGCTAACCATCTCCTTATAGCTGGTTCATATGTGTCAAGAGTAGATTGACGCCAACTTCTTTTAATGAGGTCTTTTTCGGCCTGAGACCATGTGGCTATTTTGTCTGCCCACCCCCAATTTTCCAAACCTTCAGAACTAGCTGGTCTATCTGTGGAGGTGGACGCCCTGTGGTCAGGTCCACCAAAACCTTGCGTAAGTTGGGCACTGTCATGGGCTCGTCCAGAGCTCGTGCCTGAAGATCTGCCCTCCAAAAGGGTTGATCCCAATTCGGGGTTACTAGTAGGTAGGTGCCTCTCGCCCTGTTCAGATGGGAAAGTACCCTTGGTATTAGGTTTGGGGGAGGAAATATCCATCCCATTCGATAATCCCAGTCTCTTGAAAAAACGTCTACGAACATCGCGGAACAGTCTCGTAAATCGAGAGTTACGTAATTTGGTACTATAGCCGACCTTTTTGAAGCAAAAAGGTCTACGTCTGGTTTGCCCCATGTTCTGAAAATTTTTGAGATAGCTAGAGGTAGTAGGTGCCACTCCGGTACTGGACGTCTCCTTGACAGTCTGTCTGCTATGGAGTTGTACCTGCCTGGAAGATACTGTGCTGACAGAACTATGTTCCATTTGTCTAGAAGAGTCAAGAGTTGAAATGTTAGAGACAGGAGACCTATCGAGTGAGTCCCTCCTTCCTTGCGAATGTACGCAATGATCGTTTTGTTGTCCGTCTGTAAAAGAACATGCGAGTTTCTGAGACTCCTCGTGTGACCTCTCACTGCAGACAGCACTGCGAACATCTCTTTTTTGTTGCAATGCCACTGTTTCTGCTGAGGTGCCCAGGAACCTGACATTGTCATCCTGTCCAGGACCGCACCCCAACCGATGTCTGAAGCGTCGGTGGTCAGAAAATGGGATACGGGTATCGAGTGAATGGGGGTTGTTAGATAAACGGCTCCCAGCCACCACTGTAAATCCGTCATCGCCCACCGCGGGAAGAATAACTTTGTTTTTGGCAGGTTGTGAGGGAATTGTCTTAAAAAGATCTGTAGGTGCCGACAGTGAAGTCTTCCCCTCGGTATCACGAAGCATGCAAAGTTCAACTGCCCCAGCAGGCATTGTAGTTGTCGTAGATTGCAAGCTTTCTTGGTTAACAGGTTTGTTAAGGCAGTAGAAATTGATGCCTGCTTCTTGGTCGGAAGAGACATGATATTCCGCTCTGTGTCCCAATTTATGCCTAGAAAGTCCAGGGACCTCACTGGCGTCAACGTTGACTTCATGTAATTGATTTTCCATCCTAGGGACTCCAAAAGCTCCACAGCCTCCGCGGCCTGTGATGCCAACTTGGAGGGGTCCTGATGTACCAAGAGAAAATCGTCTAGGTACACCACAACTCGCATCCCTCTCTTGCGTAGAGTCTCCGCGACCCAGCAAGTGACTGCTGAGAAAAGCCGGGGTGCTGATGCTAGGCCGAAGGGCAGTGAGGTCATTTGAAGCATTTCCTGTTTGTAAAACAGGCGCAGAAATGGTCTGTGGGAGGCAGTAATAGGAAGATGGAAGTAAGCCTGTGATATGTCGGCTTTTACCAACCAATCGCCTGGTTGAAGAAAATCTGGTATGGTGGAATGGCTGATAAGTTGAAAATGTTTTGTTTTCACAAATCTGTTTAGCTGGCGTAAGTCGAAGATGGGTCTGAAGCCACCATCGCTTTTCTTTACTAGAAATACCCGGGAGAAGAAACCGGGAGTCAAAGAAACTGGTCTTTCTAAAATTCCAAGTTTCTTTAACTCCTCGATTTGTAAGGTCATTTGTACAGACGGTTTTGTAGCATAACTTTGAGCTACTACTGGCGTAGGGTATACTAAGGGAGGTCTTTGAACAAAGGGTATCCGAGACCCCGATATTACTTTCAGAATAAAAGGTGTTGCTCCGAGCTCCTCCCACCTTTTCCTGAAATCTCTTAATTGCCCCCCTCGGAACCCCTGCTTGATGTCACAGTCTCGGTTGATCAAAGGTACGAAAGGATTTTTTACCTCTACCTTTACCTTTGCCTCTGGTCTTATACTCATTACCTTGAAAATTAGAGTTCCTCCGAGGAGTCTCATATCTAGGTCTCTTTGGGACTGAGCTAGGAAATGAGTATGGGGCTGAGTGAGAAGGGTTCTTCCTCTTAAATGTTGTTGTTGAATTTTTTTCTGTTAACACAAGAGAATTCAACCGTTGTTGCGGGCCACCAAAATTCTGAATTAAGGTATTTAATTTAACTTGATCAAATAAACAAGTTTCTGAAGGAGGAATATTTCTAAGTGCAAGCTGTATGCACTTGTTAGGTACTTCTTTTATTAGCCTCTCCCTTCTAGTTTCTATACACTCAGCCCGCTTACCACATACAATTTGTAGTATGTCCTCAGAGTTTTTAAAAAATGATGTACCTTTACCAACAGCAGAGGCAATCTTTTCTAAAAGAGTTGATGCTTTTAATTCTTCCGGGGATTTAAAAGCCCAGTCAACTACTGACTGTAAACCACTACGAAGTAAATCATTACTTTCAAACATTGCATTTGATAAGGCAGCCATAACATTCTCAGTGCCTACTAAATAATCCTTTGTTTTACTGAGGTGGCACAATTCATCATTTATTACTAAGCTAGTAAAGCCAGGTGTGGCAGCAAAAGATTGTAATGACTTAGAGTATCTAACATTACGCCAGGTTGGTAAGCCAAAATTTTGTAGTAACTTTATTTTGTCAACTCTTTCCGGAAGAGCTGGTTTTATTAACTTCGTTGCATCAATATCAATCGCTACCTGGCCTAAATTAAGAAATGTGTCTGCAGCCTGAGGAAGAGTTAAAAATGACTCGTTGGAACACTGATTATTTGACACCTGTGATTGGTTATTATGAGAGCCGCCGAGACTCTGCATATAGATGTTAGATAAAAATCCTACCTGATTGATAAGTGCTTCCAAGCGAGGGTCCTCTTTAGAATCTCTTCTTTTAAACGAGGGCCTCTCACTCTCCGTCAGAGAAGAACTTTCAGACGAATCTGAGTCCGACCCGTTTTCGTTATTAATCACTACGTTCGGCTCGTTTTCGTTCATCTTATAACTTAAAACTTATTAAAAATTTCAAATCGTACACAACTTGGCGGCGAGTAACACACGCAATGACTTTGACAGGCCGGTTCCCGCCTTGCGGTGACAGACCATAGATATTTCAAACAAGGTAGAGGATGTACATCTATGGATTCGGCTTAGGACACACGAGAGTAAGTACAACAATAAAGGTGAGTCGACACTGCTTCTTCATAATGCGATGCTGTGTTTTCGACAAGGCACATAATGTGTATAATTTACTGTCTCCGAAATTAATGTTATAATTTTATTTGAAGACTTTCTTGTGATAAATGTCATTGTTTACTGCAGGATCTAATTAATTAAATAATGTTGACCTTAAAAAGTTTCCACAAACAGTTTATTTTTTGTAATTATAAATTATTTGTTAATAATATACAGTTAATTACTTTGTAAAACGTTGGTTTCCATTAATAAATGTTAAACCACAGCATATTGATTATTTGGTCGCAACCACTGTAAATGTAATTGCCGAAGGGAATGAAAAAGCGGTATTTTGGCGTGACCTGCTAAAATATTAATAAACGTGAATCACCAGCTTAAAGAGAATTTATATATTTTTATTTGTTATTTTGCATTTTTTTAGAGTATGTAGGCGGACAAACATATGGGCCATCTGGTGGCAAGTGGTCATCAATGTCCAAAGGCATAGACATTGTAAGAAATGTTAACTATGGTTACATCGCCAATGCGCCACCAACCTTGGGAACTAAGTCCCAATATTACACTGGCTCGCTCACCCTTCAAACTGGAACACAACAATACCAAGTACTGCTGTTTTGCGGTAGAATATCTGAAAAGTGAGTGGTACCTACCTAGACGAGCTTGCACAAAGCTCTATCACCATTAATGTTGGCAATATGGAAAAAATCATTCGATGGTCAAAATCAAAACATTCATATTGTAGATTACATTGCAATTTTCCATCATAGTTCTAATATGTCACAATTTTTATAATAAGCAATATTTAAAAAGAGATTCTTTAATAACATTTTGAAATATAAGAAGACTTAATAGAATGAAATTGAGCCAGCATTCAAATAAAAATATATTTAAAGGGTTGAAGTGAAAAAGTGTAGCATAAAAAAGGTGTTGACATAAATACCGTTGAAGGGCGGGAAGCCAAGAAAATAACCTAATGAATATTAAGGCTTATCTACATTAACATATTAAAAGGATGTAAACGTTGATTACATATGTAAGACTATTTATATACAATGAATTTTTAGTTACAATTCTGAACTATAATATAAAAAGGGAATAATAAAAATAACCTTATAAAATTCATTAGGGTATTATTTGGGTAAAAAACTTAAAAAAAGTTATCTGTTCCATTGACAGGCAGCTAGTGAACGTTGGCTGTTAGACTTTTATATAATTTTTGTATGTGTAGACCGTTCATAAAATATGGGACCAGTTCTCGACATTAAAAATTATACATTCAAAATGATGCCTGCAATTTCCGAATACAAAATATTATTATTTATTCAAAAAAAAATAAAAAAAATACTGAATACTTAATTATTTTTCATCATTATATTATTATCCTTGTAAGAATAATAACAAATCTTATCCAATAACGTTAGTTATTGATTAATTTAAGATATAAATTTTAAATTCCTTTATAAACTTGGATTAACAAAAACTAGCTATATTAAAAATAGTTATGAAACTGATAGAATTTCAACCATAAAAAGGTAAAGTGTTTTAGAAAAACATTTTCCTATCTCATTGGAAAATGAATGGGAACAATAAATCCTTGGCGTGACAGATATAGATGACAGTGTAATTACACGATCCACCAGGCATTCTAATTGAAACTAAGCTCCGGTGGACATAACGATATTTTTGCTGACCGCGATTTAACTTAATTAGCATTCATCGAGTGCTTTCAGTTTTTCATATGATTGTTTTATTTCATTATGTAAATATATTTTCAAGGAATTTATGAATATAATTGATTTATTTGTTAAACATAACGAGTCTTTATCTAAATATTCTTCTGCTTGGCAAAATTATCTTTTAAAAAACTTTTGGAGCTTATTATACCAAGCAGCTCCATTGTAAGCTGGTCGATAAATGAGGCAGATTTTCAAAAATATTTGTTATAAACACAAAGTAGACATGAAAAGTCAATAGTTCTTGCCCCGGTTTGAATCCGCAATCTTCGATTAAGTTTCACGTATTCTAGCCACTGAGCCTTAACGTTACAATAGAAGTAAGATTCAAATGGAAAAAATAAAACACCTATAAAAAAAAATAGTAGTTTTTTAGCATGTCTGTATAAATTAATTTCGAATACATCGTGTATCACTTCGAAAAATGTGTCATTCAAATATATCCCTGTAATACTTCTGTTTTACATACAGAGCAACGTGATAAGAATATCAATATGTAAAACTAGACGTCGACGATTTTGATAAACATATTTTAGGAACTAAATATAAACCCTTTAAATTTAGTTTACAAAACAGACACGTAGACAGTTTGATTAGAGTATACGGAACTGTCTAATCAACATACAACTTCCGAATAGAGCAATCAAAAATTCGGCTTTTATAAAAAATTTGCATGAAAACTTCGATTCCGTTGAATCAGAATAGCAGGATAAAAATTGGTGGAGCTTACAAATTGAGCAACAATGGGAATTAGCCTGTATATCTAATGAACGATACATTTTCATTTAAGATTTAATTTGATATTAAATATAAGAAGATAATGTCGATTGAAAAAATAATGAACTTAATATGGTATACGATTATTTTAATTATTTAAACAGTTGATAATTTAATTAAGTAAATTCGATTTATAAATATTATTGACAAGAATATGAAATTCACGGTTTCCATGTTGAGTATAAATTAAAAGCGCTTGGAACTGCGGAACTCAGTTACTTATATAATAATATTATATATATATATTATATTTTTATCCGTGCAGTGACGGAGAAAGAATACATTTCACTGCCCCTTTCCCATGGGTGTCGTAAGAGGCGACTAAGGGATATCATCTGGTGGTAGGATGATAAACATCCGCCTGGCTTGTTACCACCGTACGCATGGTGAAAATCTCGTGAAGTGGCTTGCAGCCGCGTTTCGAGGTCAGCCAGCGTACAGCCAGTGCCCGAGCGAGCATTGCCGCGATGGGTGTTGGTCCAGTGGAGACGGCTGCTGAACCAATGCCGGGGGAAACACGCCTCCACACTTTGCCCATCCCTATCGTGGCAATACGTCGCTCGCTTCACGTCTCTTTACGAGGCGTGAAGAGGCATCTTGCGGGCCGGCAAGGCGAGGGCGGCTAGTGCAGAATCTTCTTCCCGACTGTACTGGCCGTCCTCGCGTTTGGACTCTACTACCACTTAACATCAGGTGGAGTAGAGTCATTTGCCCACCCGGGAAATATAAAAAAAAAAAAAAAATACTAAAACCTTTTCCAATACGCACTGCATCTTCTGGACTTATGTTTATTATTTAGTACTTTATTTTAATTAGGCTTAACAAAACATACTTCTCATTTATTAGTATAAATTTTGATTTAAAAATCTTTTTTTTTCTCTCAGTTTTAAAACGCTGAACATTAATTGTAACAATCTGAAAAATGGTCAAAAATACCAACTTTATCTGTTATCGATAATAATTTATGAATACTGTCTACGTACTGTTTGTCTTTCTTATGCTTTCACGGCTAAGCCACTGAACCGATTTTTGATAAAACTCGGTATGAAGCAAACATGAACATGAAGGTTTCTATATACTTTTTTATACCTAACGGATTCCCCCCTAACAGGCGGCCGAAGCGTGTGCCATCTAGAATTATATATAGCGTTAATTATGTATCGCCTAGTTTGCAAATTAATGTAACAAAGGAATTATATATTTAGTAAAGCAGATAACTAGATAATAATTAAACAAGACTAAGCTAATTAATGGTACATGGATGTGTATTGTTCGCTAAATAACGTTTGACGTTCAAAAGAATATATACAAAAAATACGTTACAAAAGATGCTCATTTTCGTTGAGTTACGACTATAAATACAACGTACTCATATTTACAATATTTACTCGATTAACGTAATATAAAGATTATAATAGAATCATAATTTAATTTATAGTATAGAGGTCCAAGTGTTAGGTACTTTAACAACGTGTATAAAAAAATGTGATAATCGGTTGAATAGTCCAGACGTGAAATCGCAACAAAAAAACAAACTCAGTTTACATTTAGAATATTAGTAAGGATCTATTATTTATTTTAATTGTTTTATATATTATCAAAAATAATCAGGATATAAAATTTATTATTATTTTTTCATTTGCTAAAACAATATAATTTAAAAATAGAATAATTTAATCCCATTATCAAGCCATATTATAGCAGTGTTATAACTCTATAGTCAGTGTGATGTCATATCTTATCTATGTAAAGTTCGAACGCTAACAACGAACGAGGAGCACGACACGGGTACACCAGACGCGATATGTGAAAGCCTGTGCTCAGTCCGAATTCATGTCATGGACGGACTTCGTGATTTACTGCCTAGAAATCCTTAATAACGTTGTTCCCTGGTTTCGTTAAATGCAAACTGGTTGTCAGAATTTTAGACAGATACCCACTCTTAGTCAAAATTGACAGCCAATTCTTAGACTATAATATAGAAAAAATTTAATTTTGTTCTAAGTTTGAAATACTTTCCGTCGATTGGATAGTTGACTTTTGAACTCAACATTTTCGTCTTTACAAACGTCAGATATTCATTTTCATACTCAATTTAGTACTTTGTCTTTCCAAGTTTCTTAGTTGTTTTTATTACTCTTTCCGATAAACCGTAAAATGGCCTTGTTTTCCAACACGTTGTTTGTAACAAAAGCTTAATCGTTGTGAGACGAGTTTCCAAGTCTAAGACGTTATGTTCACTTTATTAAAATTGATATAGGACTTATCGCAAAATTATTTGTCTTAAAAGTGATATAATAATGAGTGAGGTATTGAGACACTCGATACATCGAACGTGAACTCTGAGATATAATCAATCTTATTAAGAAATGTCACAGAATTCCCAATACTGGTCTTAATTGATTGATGCCATTAAACGTAAACATTAAACTAAAGGAAGCTAAAACAATACCTAAATACTATATGTATATTCTTGATATGCGAAATACCAGCACGAATTGTAACATTTTCTTGGAATTCCGTCGGAAGATACGAAGCACTAATTTCTAAATCCAGAATAGGTATTTACTGTGTCGCAATACGCTTTTACCGGCAAATTATTGTCGGACGAGAGGACTCGAGCGCCTTGTCGAGGTTTCACTGCTTTTATTTCTCACCCCGATGTGCTTCGGATTGTTTCAAAAAAGTTTTCGTTCTCTGCAGTTAATTTAATGATTCCGAAATTGCGGTTCCAACTCTTGTACGGGTATTTGTGAATACATTCTTTTTCCGTGTTTTTTTTTTCGAACAAAACTATTTTGAGTTATAATTTTAATTATTACATGTAGGTTTTTACATTCGTTGAAACAATGCCTGTAAGCTTATTTTGCTTATCAAAAGTAGTTTGCTTATTAAGATGTAGTAGATAGATATGTAAATATTGATTTTTTCTCATCTGTGTCTAATTACTAGAACTCCAATTCCTTGTTAGGATTCTCGGGGTACAGAAACCCAGGGGGGTAACATAGTGACCCGGTGACACTCACAGTTGATCTTTCGTGGCGCTCGCCCGGAGGTATCTGCCTAGGCACTTACCTAGACGGACTTGCACGAAGTCGGGCTTGCAATTAAAATAGATATGGTAGTGGTAGATCTTTTCATTTATACTATCTAGCTCACCTTTCGTATTTATGCTGTCCATTGTCCACTTCATACTTTGTGTTTGATTGAAAATTCTAATAAAATCTTTAAAAAAATCTAATATGAAGAGTATTGGGTATTTCGGACTATTTATTGATACTAGGCGTTTCTACTCTACATATATTTTTTCTGACATAAGACAAGGTTTTAATAAATATTTGCTCAAAATATACGCGTTGACGATATTATTGTTATTCACTAAATAAATATAACAACTATATGACAGACTCCAAATAATTCAAAAATAGAACGTAAATTTCGACAATGTTTCTAAATAGAATTGAGAGAAGTCCACGCTGTTTTTCATTTTTAGAAAACTAACCACGTATAGATTCCAGAATAGGTGTTCGAAGTTTGAAAACGAGCTTGTTCGTACAAATTATAGTCGGACGAGAGGTTTCTGGTGCTTTGTCGATGTTCAACTACTTTTATTGCACACCACGATATCTGTATTTCGAATTGTTAAAAAGAATTCGTTGTTTGCAGTCAGAATCTGTATATGGTTGCTTGGTCACGTGATATTTTTTATAGAATCATTTGTAATGATTTTAATTTATTATTTAGCTACAAATACTAATGAGCTAATATATTATACAATATTCCTATTGCATATTAATAACACATTATCTTTATCAATTTATTAATGCAGACTTAGAATGTGATCCTGCCTAATAATAAAAATGAAGCAACAATAAAATAAAATTAAAACAAATTAAAGATAAGATACACCAAATACATAAAAATATGTATATGTGTATAAATGAGCCTTGAAAAAAACATTTTTCTAAAATGATCACCTCAATTATACTTTAAAAATAACAATTATATTTGGTACTTGTATTATACTTGGTATCAACAAAAAAAATATTTTAGTTTTTTGTTCTATTTGACATTAAAAACATTATTCGCTTACAATGTGTGTACGCTACTAAGTCCAGTTAATCCCTTCTTCAGTATAAATCTTATACCACCGAGAAGCCTTGAAGTATAAAGAGAGGGGTCAAATGTGACGACGGTCGTAAAGCCCCTTGCCGTCTAAGACTTTCAGAGACTTATTTTTCACGAGGGAAGCATCTTTTAAACATAGCTTATCTAAAAGGATAGTTGAATCATGAATAGAGACGTTATTTAAAAGGCAACTTAAACATTTTCAGTGTTTATACGTTACGGTGTATTTAGCAATGTTATAATGTTTGATATTTACTTGGGCTTTGTGCAAGTCCGTCTGGTTACAACCCTTTTTATCATAGATTCCACTTCCAAACAGTAATATTTAGTATTTTTGTGTTCCGGTTTGAAAGATGAGTGGGCCAGTGTAATTGCAAGCACAAGGGACGTAAAATCTTAGTTCCCAAGTTGGCTCAATGGTGATGGTTAATATTTTACTTACAATGCCAGTCTCTGGGCGATGGTGACCACTTACTAACACGTGGCCCACTTGTGGTGGTGTTTTTATCGTCTTAATTTTATTAAATAATTGATTTAAAGCAAGCATGCTCATCACATCTCATTTTTGGATTAAGGTCTCTTCTCATTTTGAGGAGGTTTGAAGTTTATTTCACAACGTTGCTCTAATATGGGTTAATAGATACATATCCAGGTTTTCTCACGAAGGAAATTTCGGATTTTAAAAACCAATCTTCAGTTGAGATTCATGTGTTCTTAATCGGTGCCATCTTGTAACTTTATTATATTAGACGATAAATTCGCATCTTTCCGAGGTGTTTTTTGATTGACAAGTGCGTCATTTTTGAATTTTACAGCTAAAAACTTAGTCAATTTAATACGTTTTTAAAGTCAATAGTAATGAAAGTTTTCATTCTATAAATAATTTAATTGATCCCCTTTCTTTCAGTTGTACGCGTGGCGACTTTCTTAAAGTATATTCTGAAGGCGGTACTCACGGTCCCGGTCCACCTGGTATCAACGAATACTCTGCCTGGTCGAGGATTCTATGCGGAAACAGGGCTGATGCACCACCGGCTATATATTCTCATGGGCCTCTTATGGTATTGGAGCTTCAAAGCGGTGAAAAGACGTCAAACGCGTCAGGTTTTATTGGCACATACAGGTTCATAGATAGACGTGAGTATTTGACGTCATCGACAAACGAGCGATTGACATAAGTCTATGTAAATCAAAATGAGTTATTTTTTGCAGAAAAGTATGAAAATAGCTACTTTTATTATTCGATATTTAAAATGTTAATATGAATTACATATTTTGTTATGTATATCATAGTATACTATAGTTACAGACTGTAAATGTCCCACAGTTGGGCCAATTCCTCCTCGCTTAGATGATGAAGATGGCTTAGAGCTTATTCTAATATAATAATAATTAAAATTTAGTAAGTATTTGTACTTTGTAGTGACAAATTACTAATGATAATAGTGGTTATTCATAACCGCTTTAAAAGCTGCACTATTTTTTTAAAGCCATTTGCGCTTTACGAAACATTTTGTTTTAATTCTCTTAATAAATTCCAAGAATTAATAGATTTAGAGGATGAATGATAACTTCCCTATTTTATACTAACAAATAAATGTGACATTTATACAAATCGCAATACACAAGTGTGGGATACAATAATGGAATTCATAAATATCTTAAGCGCTGTCGCCACGACGGCGCCAAAGCAAAACTTGATTTAATGTCCAAGAATATATAACACCTACTCGTAGATCAAGTACATGAATAATCAATAATCTGAATGCTTCCCGCCACTGTTCTATAAGGTCGTTTCAATAAAACATTGCTACTTCTGAAATGTATTGGGTTATATGTTTTCGTAACACTTGAAGAATGAGGTTATTTGAATAATTTAGCCTTACTTCTTATTATATTTGCGAGGTGTGTGTTCGGAAGATGTTTTATCAAATTCGACTAGCTGACTATTCAAGCTTAATTAGCGTTAATTTTTTTTATTAAATTCGGGATAAAGGACAATTTATCGCGGTATATGACAAAGATAAATATATAAAAGAAAGGTTGAGAAAATGAGAAAGAAATTTATGAATTTACTCAACATTGAATCCATGATTTTCGGCTTAGATCCACGTGTTCCTTCCGCTGGATTACCTTGACTGTTTGTAATGTGTACTTTTTTTTTAAATAATAAAGAAATAAATATAATCTCATTCGTACTGATGGTTACTTCTATTTAAGTAATCATTAAGATAAATTTTTGAATATTTCATATTAATCAACACGGGCTATTGTCGTTACTTTACTTTTACGCTAAAATTTGAACATGATTTGAATAATATTAGTAAGTTTTATTTATAGCCTTTTTTTTTCCTAATTTCTTCATAAGGAAACTTCGAGACGGATGGAGTTAAGGTCGTCGACACACTTTGTGACTACGTGTTTACTTCGCAACCAAATAAACCCGCTCATGGGCGCCTTTATAGTCCTAGGTATCCTTCAAGCTACCCTAGCAACGTGAGATGCAGCTACCATTTCAACGCAAGGTAAAGATTACAAAAACAGTTCAACATATAATATGATCTCAGAATCCTTCATTAAATTTTCTCATTAGTGAAACACGAAACAAAAAAAATCATAGCTTTAAAAATATATATATAATAAATAATAATTGGAAATAACAAGGTGCTTAAAGCTTCAAAATTATAAAAAAAAACTATATTTAAATTTAATATTCTGATATAAGTAGATGGTATATAAATAAAACTTTATAACTTGCTATTTAATTAAAATTATATTTGCATATGTATGTAATATACACTCGAATATTCGTTTATTTATGTAAATAAACGCATTCAAGCGTACTTTAATTTCCACGTTCATAACATTCGGCCAGAATTATTCTCCACGGCTAAATTGGATGCATCAGCCGGCACAAGCTTAATTATTATAAACAAGATTTATCTCGCAAAATACCACGGAATGTAGTGAAACTAATTCTATGATTTCCGCTGGATTACGGTTAAATCTGTTCTTTAATGTATACGTTAGCGTTTAATGTATTTTTCTATATTTGCAGAAGGTAATATCTAGTTATATTTTTCCTTGTTGCAGAAAACATGAAAGGATAAAGTTGATATTTGAAGAATCGTATTTACAAAGAGGAGATGAAAGGTATTTTTTTCTATTTAACCGTATGTAATCATCATTACAATTGGTGGACTTATATTTATTGTCATGTTAAATTCGTTGTTATTTTATTGTCTTTGATTTTTCTTATAGTTGCTTAAATCGAGCTGATATTATCAAAGTGTTCGATGGAAAAACTTCTACAGCGCCAGTCATTGCAATGCTCTGCAATGAAATTGTGGGTGAGGGAAACAAACTATTTTATCAATTATAAATTATTTTATCTGTAAATATTTTGATAACAATAATCTTTTGAATTAATAAAGAAACGTCTTCTACGCTCGTATGTTTTTTTTAATCGTTTAAATTTGTATAAATATTGATGTTAATTTTTATATGGACCGATAAGATGGCTATTTTATTTTTAATCTGTAAGAAAAAAAAACTTTTTTTATCAAATATCATCTTTCTTGTAGATGCCATAAATATGTTATGTAACTATATATTATGTACTATATTATTATACTATATACATTTTAATACATGCGGAAGCTGATACTTTTAAAAGTAAATGTTTTCTTTCGCAACACAAATGTTTACGTAGGCTTATAACCTTTTCCATCTAACAGTGTTTGTTTTTGGACGGTCACCGTTGAAATAGCCATTTTTTTTAATTAATAATAACGGTGCTAGTCTTTAATAAATTACTAATATTTCTATTTACACTTTCAATAAATTGTGGAAAAAATTTAAGGAGTGAGGATGACAATTGCCCAAGTGACAACTCAAGTCACATTTTACATTGCTTGACAGCCCGTAAACTATTGCGATATAAATTGCAATCATAAAACAATTTTAAAATGGTCTGTCTGGGTTTACCTAATGATGATAAAAGTATAAGTAAATAATTAATGATGGTGGCTTATAAAAAATAATAAAAAGTTACAATCAAGTGACAAAGCGTATAAATATTTTGAAATTTGAAATTTCCAATACAGTCAAAGTGTATTTCAGTT
Organism: Nymphalis urticae; assembly: GCA_905147175.2. Taxonomy (NCBI): domain Eukaryota; kingdom Metazoa; phylum Arthropoda; class Insecta; order Lepidoptera; family Nymphalidae; genus Nymphalis; species Nymphalis urticae. The sequence goes on along the minus strand of LR989995.1, from coordinate 4,614,843 downwards.
ATTTTTCCATTTTGCCATTCAAATGATTCATATCAAAGCGTTGCATCTGGGAACCTTACACATTGCACTAAATTCGACTTTAAAATACGACCGAAATTTAACCGTTATCACGCACAAGTTTGGCTTCAAAGCTTAAAATATACATTAAGATTATTAGTAATTTAAACTAAGTACTTAAAAGTAAGTTATTAAATTTAAATATCAAATTTTAGGATATGAAATCTTATCAACGGGCCCAGAACTGTTCATTCAATTCACGGCAAATTCAAACATACAGGGACAAGGGTTCAAAGCAAGTTACCAGTTTTTGTCGGAGGATAACTCTAGCGCAGGTTTAGTAAGCATTTTCTGTAATGTAATCAGGCATTATTTAATAGTAGATTTATATTAACACACATTATTTATTTCACTGTGATCGGGTGATATATTTTTTCTGTGTGTATGTATATAGCTGAACTGCTCGTAAATGGCTGGAGCGATTTTGGTAAGATTTTAATGTGTTTTTGTTTGGATCTCAAGTTACGATCGATACGAGTTAGATAGGTGGCGCTACGATCAGGTTCCAGTTTTTTTTTAAATTAAATAAAGCGGACAGATAGGGGGTTAAAAAACATGGTAGATAAACATAATAATGAGTTTAAGAATCACGTTATAAATATGTTACTTAATATGTGTATTTACAGATGTCGAAAGTAAGAAAACAGGTATAGTTGACGGATTATCCGCTTTGGGACCAGCAGTCAGCGCCGCAAGTAAGTTTTTAAAGGTTTCGTATTCAAATTAAACCTTTTATCTACTTTTTTATATAACTTAAAAAAATATTTTGATAGGTCAATAAAAGTGCTATCTCTTTTATACCTGTATGGTTTAAAAAGGACAACAACATTTCCTATAGCTGAGAGATTTTGTAAAACGAATTCCACTTCAATGTAACTCTAAAAAGAAAATATCGTTTAATCTAGTATCTTATAAGTGTCAATCCGTTTCAGCGTCATCATGTCATCAAGTATTCAGGTCTGATAAGACCAGTGGCGGTAAATTGATCTCTCCTTTATATCCATCCCCTTATCCGCCGAAAACGCAATGTCATTATGACTTTCTGGCAAGAGGAAGGGAGCGCGTGAGAATAGTGTTCGAAGATTTCAGCTTACAAAGAGTGACGGGGAGCATTATTGAGTATGTTTGACATTTTATCTTATTATTAACATAATCGGTTTCGTATAATACACGTTAAATTATACTAATGAATATTATTATTTTTATATTATTTAATTTATTCTATAAAATATATTGTATGTAATATCAAAATCATAATTTATTTATGCATGTTTTTTACGTTACTTAAACACAACTAACTGTCCCTTATAGCAGGAAAATATCTACATAATCAATTAACTGAAATGTTAATTAAATACTTACGGCCTTACTTGTAACGGCTGCCTAGTTGAATACTAATTTCGCTCTTTCTATCAATATTGATTTGTCATTTGAAAGAAAAAGACAAAAGTTTAATTAACCACCTTATAAGCAAAGCAAGAAATATTATATCAAATATAAATCCTTTAATTTATATTATATTATTTTTCCAATGCTAAATTCTTTAATATAAAAAACTTAATTAAATATATCCAATTTAAATAATTATTCTACAAATCATGACGGCGTGGAGAGGTTGCAAAAATACTAGCATCATTGTACCATTGCAACGCAATTGTTTCACTGAAATGTAATACAATAATATTACTTTGTTTAACGGGTATTTAGTTAAACACTAATTTCTCTCTTTCTGTCATCAATAATTTGACATTCGAAAGACAAAGACACAACATATTAAACTAATCAGCTCGTTAACAACATTTATAGATTAGGTTTAAATAAAATATGAATTGAAGTATATGATTCAACACTATACGAAATACATACTGGTCAGTTTGTATGTTATACAATAAAATATACATAATGCATTAATAAAGGAACATATATTTTATGTTATAGCTGGTATATGGTTCCTTCTGATTTTTATTTCCTCGGTAATGGATATTCCAGAATCCAATTTTAAGTTATTGTCTTGTAGTACTAATCCATCAATGGTAAAGATAATGCGAAGTTATAATTTAGTGGTTTTTTTTAAATTCCTCTATCAATTGAAATTACTGTTAAAAGTCGTACTGTAAAATGTTATTCAGTTTTATTTGGAACTATAAGCTATACGAAGATGGAATTTGGCAGACGTGTTCGTTTAGGTTTTATGAAATTGACTGTCAAAGTTAGCTGAAATGTTAAAGGTGAAAAAGAAACATTTAATTCTTTAACAGGAATTTTAGGAATAAAAATTATAGCCCTTTAATTTCCGGTCGATTACCTTTCTCATAAAAAAATCAAAACGTTACGTTTCTCTGTTGCTGCATAAAAGAAAAATTCGCTAAAGATTCAACTACTAAAAATACTATCTAATTTAATAACTAAACATTGATCTAAATCAATAACTAACATAATAAACAAAAGCATTATCCTTGCGCACATTAGATACAAATTCGTTCTCATAAAAATTGGTTGCCACGGTTATTGCGGGTTACAATTAACGGCAGCCGGTACGAGCGGTGTGGATTTATAGTTCACTGATAGAGCCACAAATCGCTTAGTTTTGTTCGGTTCGAAACCTTTATATAACCACATAGCTGAAATGCTACCACACTGAATGCATTACGTATCTGATTAATCTTCAAACACAACTCTGTTTGCGTTACCTGGAGAAATTTAAATGTATATTATACTTGCTAGTACCGAGTTTCCACTAGCAAATTATGGTTTCGTACTGAGATTCAAACAAATATTGAATATGCACTAACAAACTAAGACGCTACAAACTAACATCTAAGAATTCAAAGTTTAAACGGTGTATATAGTTATATGCTATAAATTTCGATAAGTATTTATACTATGTAATAAATTTGTTATTATCGTTTATTTTTATTTTTTTAAATTTGAGTATAAATTGACCAGGCTTTGAACGGCTATGTAGAGAATGATGTCCTATTCCAGTCACGGTGGTCATTCTCAAGGAAGATTAGCCAACTGCGCAAGACATCTTATACTAGAAAAACGTGTGCGCAAACGTAAATCTATTTTATATTCCTGAAAAAATGAAGGACAGCAAATTTGACACAACCAGAGCGAGTTCAGATGCAGACCAACGACTTTACGTGCTTAAATGCACTTACGTATTTAAGACGACAAATAAGACAATCGGCTATCTGTTAATAAGTGGTTACTAAGAAGTACCCTTATGGCTATAATAACAATGACTCGCTCAACACACTAACCGGAAAATAGCGACTAATTTGAGTGTTCTGTTAGTCAAGTTCTTGTGTTAATAATAAATTAACACAAAAATATGAAAACCACTCTTATCACTTCAATTTAAAGTCTAAATTTAAAGCAGGTGTAACTGCAAAGATTAGCTATATGAGTAATTATATGATAATATTATGCAATAAAACCTTCTCTAAAATCAACTGTATCTTCTGGTATAAATTCTTTGTATATTGCTTTAGTAGAATTCTTAGGTTGGCATTACCCAAAAAAAGTTCTCGTAATATGTAGATAATAGCGCGATAATATGTGGCGTTCTATATCACAGTGTTATCTAATTGGAATGTGTGGACAACTTCCTGACGGTAAATGGTTTATTTTTTCACAAATAAAAGACCAGTCAATTTTAACCATGATCGCGATGAAAAATATTTTCTTTCATTTACATATTTTCTGCTTTGTATTAGCAACTACAGAGCGAAACGTAATTGATGTTTGACTGACCGCACATACAGTTAACAGAGAATTGTGTTTGAATTCGGCAACGTGGCTCCATCACTCGTGAAGTAAATGGACATACAACCACAATTCACCGATTATAAATTTACAACCTCCTATTTTCAAGTAACAAGAAATTAATATTAGTATAAAATCTTAGGTAAATTTATTTATCGTAGTCATATATAATAAGTCATAAATGTAGAAGCTTATTACTATTCAATCACGCAAAAATAGCTAGACACATTTTAGATTAAATTTCGATTTAGGTATTTTTTCCTTACTGTTAAAACTTATTTATGCGTTTTCATATGGGGGTATGTGTGAATCAACGGCGTTAAGTGCACAGCAATTCCCATTGAATAACTAGAGGCAGCCACTCCTTATCTTGGGTCACAGGGTCGCTAGCTCTCATACGCAGATGAAGCCGCGGCCAGAAATTAGTATAATATAAATTAAGGACATTTGTCATCTCAGAAACGATTTAAGAGATTTATTTTTCTCCATTAATATACTATTTCTCGAAAAATGTTCAGTTATATAATTTATGTATATTTTGTGGATATTTAATCCTCCTTAGAAACTATGGCGTGCGTGGCATAAATCGATAAAGCTTGATGAAATTATTTATTAATGACTTTTTTCTCTTACACAACCATAAAGAATCCGTGACACTATACGTTTATTAATTGACTGACCTTTTGGTGTAATTGTAAGCTCATAAGTTCTACCCAGTAATCCATCCATCTCTCAGGCCAGTAAAAGGCAATTGTTTTTCTGTTGAGGAATTCTCAGTAGCTATCGGATTTTGTAAATATGATAGTGATTACAGTCCCGTACCTCAGAAGGCCTGGTTTTGTGCCTGAACTCTCTCCGTTAATGTCAGCTTTGTCGTTCTATTAGATTATGATAGTGAAGGAAAACAAAGTGCATTTCTGTTGGCGCTCACACTATTGTGTAATGTAAAATTACGTCCTGTTGGCTATCTTGATATTTATCTATCTTGCCTTTGCTGGAATTGGTGGTGGTGACAACATCCTCTACTAAGCTATCTCTAATCTACTAATTTGAAATGTAAGTAAGCAAATATTCAACGCTTAAGCTTATACTTAAAATAATAAGTTAGTGAATATATTATGAAAAGTATCTTCGGAAATAATTCACAGTAAAAACTAGTAATAAAAAAAAAATTGTTATATAATTTAATGATATTCCTTTTAATATTTATTATAAATAAATAAAAATGAAATTGGAAGTCGGAACGACGTTATTACATTTGTCCGTTCATAAAAGTGGGAATAATTTTATTTAAATGAATTGTTATTTAATTACTGAAAGGTTTTGAAGAATCAATAAAGTTTTTAATTATTTTATGATTAAAAATAAAATATATATATTTTAAAGATTTCAATTATACATTTTGGTTTTTATAATTTATAGCAATTACAATCGTATATTTCCAATAGCACTATTTTCGTACATATAAACACATATATAGCGGATTCCAAATACAGACTAAAACTAAGCCTTGGCCTTGAATTAACATGACGCCATTGGTCGAGATCTATATTATATTGAATTCATTATGGATTCGTCAAGAATTGCGTTTTGAATGTCAGCGCAGTTGTTATAGGACCTTAGGAATTAAAATGAAAGTAAAATTAAGTAATTTAATGAAATAGAGATATATTACAAAGAAAGATATACTAATCAAGAACTGATTGTAATATATAATATAGCAGCTATTAACGGTTCGCATGTTATATGTTTATCTAAGGTTATATTAATAAAAAAAAGAAAGGTCATTAATAAAATTATTAATTTTAAGTATAGAAATTTAATAATTAATAAAAAGTTTTGTATTCTCATAATTATATACTTATCTCATCAGAATTTGTATTCATACACAAACAAAATTAGTTTTGTCTCTTTCATTTAAATAAGATGTGTCTCGGTAATAAATAGGAAAAATATATTTTAATTAAGAATTTAGAATATAAAGGAATTGCTATATCTTAGGTTTATTTATCTTTACTATTGCCATTAGGAGTAATACATATAGTATATATTATTTTCTTAACATTACATTGATATGAAATAAGACTTGTGATGATGTCAATTTTTTTTTAAACGATTTAATTTTTGAATGTTCTTTAATATTTACAAAAATCGAGTTGAATTGTTATTTGACAGAAAACGTTGAATGCGAAGCAGGAAACGAGCACCGACCACAGCGCACTGATTATAAATTTATAGACCATTCGTTCCATTTCATCAAAATGACGAATTCCGCTTTTATTTTTATCCGAAAATGTTTTTTTTATTTTTATAGTAATAAAATCTTATTATCTTGTAAAAATAAAACAAAGTATGAATTTTTTGACTGTGTCAAATTTTATTACGCTCGGTACAGTTATTTAGTCGTGTTAGGCAACAAACAGACAATATTTCTTTTACATTTATAATATCTGATTATGATTCTTATATTGCTTTTACTAAATTGGTTTATAGAAGAATTCGCGTTTAAAAACTGAATCGCTACAATAAAAAAAGAAACATGTTTTGTGTGAAAAAGCACTTAAAAGGTTTTAGGTCAAGGCATTTTTCGTGTAAGCAAGTTTTACCCCAAATTAACCCTAATGACCGGTAACAAAATGCCGGCATACCCTTTTTTCATGAATGCCATTTGTATTTTTTATTAATGTAATTGTTACACAGTTTTATTTCAAGTTTTTACAATTTCCTTTCATCTATCACAAAAGCAACACGCGATTAGTCAATAAAACATTATTAATAGTAAATTATTTCTCTATAATATAATAAAAAGTTTTGGCTTAGTGTATGAATTGATTTGAAAATCATTATTTTAAATTGAGAACCGAGATGACCGAGTGCTTAGAGCATGTGAATTATGAGTGAAGATCACGATTTCAAACATAAAAGCACTCGAAGCACTTTTATGTGCTTAATAATTCATACGAAATTAATTCAAAGTAGGAAAACATTGTAAGGGAGCCTGCGTGTGTCGAATGATAATCCACCAGCACGCATTGCAAGTGTGGTGGAAGTTTTAAACCTCCTCCTTCAAAGGAGACCTTCAAAGGAGGCTGTTATCTCATATTATTTGAATAAAATTATATTTTATAATTTTGTTCAAATAATAATTAGTTTTATTAAGCGGTTTTATTTAGCTTGATCTGTTTTTTGTTTGACTGGGTCAAATTTTGTAATTGATTTTTTTATTAGCTACCTTATAAGGATATACACATATTACAAGATATTTTATTAAAATCTCGAGTTAAGCAGGAAAGAAGTTTTTTTCTGTCAAATAATGTTCAGGGGCAGACCCAAGGTTGGATTGTCTCGTGAAACGGGAATCAGTAATTGTGCAAACATTTGAATACTAAGATAGGTATATCTTTTGTAGTTGGTTACTAATCTTCGATATAAGCGATTCTATACTGAAAACTATATTTCGACGATGACCTTTTACGCTATTTTCGCACCTCCACCAGGTAAACATTTGAGAAGAATGAGATAAGAAGGGGAAAATATAAATAATATCACTTTCAAAAAGCCATTGCTCAAATGTATATTTTCTTATGATATCAATCAAATCAACATTATATTCCTAAGGGTGTTGTTACATTTTAAATTCAATTTTTTAATATTTATTAAATCCTGTTACACAAAGTGACGAAAGTGATGCTTATATACTTTTGCACCGACGTTCATATCGAGACACGATTTTTATAAAAGAAAAAAAAAATTTCTAACAATGAGACTACAAGTTGTTACATATACTATATATATATATATTAAATATATTTGAATTACGAACTCACGTCAAATTAGTTAATATTTCATTTTAAAAATGCTGAGAGTATTCTTGCTACTTCGCCTGTTATATGATTATGATTTTGATATTTAATATATAATGATACTGATATACTAACTGAACAAATTTGATAATGTAATTATGATATAAAGTAATTTAATACAATATAATTTGATAAGCATAAAAAATACGTACTTTAAATCGTAAACAAAGTAATATACTTGCATTTCTCGGCACTCTAAACGCAAATGGAGAAAAAATACGTAATACAGAAAACGAAATTTGTACCAATAAGGAACATTTACTTTACACATGTTATTACACACAGCTGTGAAAGTATGGACTCGTTAGACGTATTTTTATACGTCGACGGTCGGCTGGAGAAAATGGCGTCCTACTGCGGCAACGACGTACCGAAGCCATTAATGTCGAATGGACCAAAATTATCAATCGAATTCCGGGGTATCTATTCGTCTAGATACAGCAGAGGGTTCAAGATATCTTATTCTTTTGTTGAAGGTACTTTTGACTGCACTTACATGTAATTCAATATTGATTTTTCATTCAATTTGTAGTAAATTTTGAGAGAAAATCAAATGACGACAACCAGCGCGCCCTGATTTTATATTGACGATTATTCTTAAATAAAAAGTAAAACTCTTTACTAAACTAACAAATACACATGAATACATACAACATAATTAAAATATTAATATTATTTCCTATCCCAAAAAAATCTTTACTAAATCAAGTAACTTGATTTTATTAGAAAAATAAATAACTAACTCCTTATATATGTTAAAAATATACAAAAATAAGTCAAACACTTTTCCTCTCAGATTATGCTATAGCAACAGGAAAACAGCTATTAGAGTTTCCATGTGCCTTCGTATACAATAGCACGGAACGGCGGAAAGGAGTTGTGACGTCACCGAATCACCCCGGCCTTTACCCGAGGGACACTGAGTGCAATTACTTCTTCTATGGTCGGAAGAATGAAAGAGTGCATCTACGTTTTACTCACTTTGACGTGGAGGGAGTAGTACCGTAAGTTATTATTTAAATAAATAATTTCTAACCAGATTTTAAAATTATACGATTTTTTAGGTATATTATTCACTGTTTCATATGTTTAACTGTAGTGTAAAAAAAAAAAATTAATGTAATTTTTCTTATAATGTAAGATTCACAAAAGTAACTTGTAAATTAAAATTTATATCAAATATTAATCAACTAAAATAATATGTTTTGCTTGTTTAATAAATTTACACCAAATAATTGTTTCCAATTATATTTTATTTATTATTTTCATATATAAATAACTTTTTTTTATTTTCTTATTCTCGCTTTGAGAAAACGATTTAGTTTTTTCTTAAACATAATACTGTTGTTTTATTTTATGCCGGTAATGAGCTCTGTTTTTGATATTTAATTAAATTAAATAAAGCGAAAGAGAAAACGAAGAAAAGAAATTTGAAATAATATTAAGAAGTATTAAATATTATGTCAATCAAGTATAATGTTATGAAAACATAGTTTTGTTCAAAATGAATATCGAAATTCATAATTTTTCCGATTTTTTTTAACTTTACTAAACTTATATTAATTTTTACTAAATAAGTATTTATTTATAGTAAATACCTACTAAAAATGAGGACTAATTTCAATATTCACCTTTTACTATTATTATTATATATATATAATAATAATAATGAAAACATTTAATATATATGGCTTGGATTATCTATATACCACAAATAAATAAAATTAAACAGTCTGAGTGATTTCACAATAACTGTCTCTTAAAAAATAAAAGTTAAAATGGCTATTTGCAAGTAAGCAAAACCAAAACAACCATTTTATACTATATATAACTTATAAATTGATTATTTTATTTGTTTATTTCAAATAGGGATTATGTTCCTTAAAATGTGCCATTTTTTAAAAAAATTCGCTGGCGAAGCCGTGGATTTTGTATATAATAAACCAAGTTCAACTTTCAGATGTGAAGCTGTATCTGCGAGTGACTACGTTCAATTCTCAAGTAAGATGATTGATAAGGGAAGTCAGAGGCACTGTGGTCAATTGAGGGAGCTCCAAATCGCCTCGGAGGGTAATTTCTTGAGGGTCACGTTCCGGTCCAACGACAGACTAGACGGCACTGGTTTTAAAGCTGAATATATTTTCCTTAAAGATTCAGAAATGCAAAGTATAAGACCGGACTCCAGTGGTGAGGATTTTATACTTTCAGATAAAATATGCTTTGAATTGAATTTAATCTTAGTTGGTTTTGGAGAATATGAAGTAACCACTTTGGGTTTAAACTTTGGTCGACGTTCGCTAGAATGAATTATTGAATATTGAATTGTAATATATTTTGAAAATATATTACAATTCAATGGCCGAAATGGCCCAGTGGTAAGAACGCGTGAATCTTAACCGATGATCGTGGGTTCAAACCCGGGCAAGCACCACTGAATTTTCATGTGATTATTTTGTGATAAAGGAAAACATCGTGAGGACACTTGCATGTATTTATTTCACTGAAATTCTGCCACATGTTTATTCCACCAACCTCCTCCTCAAAAAGAGGAGATGAGGCCTTTAGCCCAGCAATGGGACATTCACAGGCTGTTACGGTTACGGTACGGTTACGGCTTGGAAAAAATAACATACAAAATAAATATATTTTAAAATAACATTTCTTTGATTAATCGTCAAAGAATAAATATAAGAGTTGATTGAAATGATATTTTATTTTTAATTATTTTGTATTTTTCTACAAACGAGTGTTAATTTAAAATACAGTTTTCTTTGAGATTAATATTGCTTATTATTAAATTGACTTTAGGTAGCAATTCATCTTTTATAATAAGTCGTATTTTTACACGTTCCTGACCAAATATTTATAGCAAAACATTTCACGATAGCGACAATTTAACTGTATTTATTGAGAGGGAAAATTATTCGTTGAACTTTGTTCACCACAGCGGAAGAAAAATTGGCTCGTCGCCAGAGGAAATATTTCATTTAGTTCCTTTTACATTCGAATGTAGTTAGAATACCTACGTTTGTATAAGTTTTTATTAAAATCAAAGTAGTGTAAAATGTTATGATACATTAAACCGTTCATTAATTTTATAACATTGAGTCAAAGCTTGGATCAATCGCAAATTTTTACTATTTTTTTTTAATTTTATTTTTTTATTTTTTTGACATAGTTATAAGAGCGAACAAAATCTTTATCAAGCAGGATGACATACATTTCTGTGACCAAGAATTATAAAATCTTATTAATAATAAATAGTGTAAAATAATTCTTATATATTTAATGCCACAGTCACAGTATCCAACATATAAAAATACACCTGTATTATAAAAAAGGGTAACGTACGAAGTATCGTTTCCTTATATAGTCTACGTACCCTCAGTTAATAAATATTTGTAATACATATGACCCATGGTCTAATTACTATAAATATATAGTATACGAAAACTCTTTTCTCCTTAGACTGTATCAGTTCTTGTCGTGAGATATGGTTGTGGTAGAGCATAACAGCATTGTCCATAAACGTCATAAATCATTATAATAAACCTATGTTATTATGTTTTCTAGCATAATAATAGACGAAAATTGCTTATAATGTGATTTTTCTGAGAACAATTTAAAGCAATATTACCCCAAGGGTAGTACCCCAGTTCACGTAGTGTAAATAACAAACAATGTAACAATAAACTGGCTTAACTTATTTACAGATTAATAATATCAACATTTAATAATAAAAAAATAAACAAGCTTTTATATCACACTGACAGCTACAGACCTATTCGTACTCATTTAACAGTAAGGGTATATAATATTTTGATATATTCCATTTATGTCATTTATCGCGGAAAAATTGTCATGTTTAGAAAAGATTGTGGTCCCAAAAATTTAGGCAGAATAATTGGGACTCAGTCTTACTAAGATTTTGGAAAGACTTTCCAAAATAACCGAGATATCGAAATGAGAATTTAATAACGCAGCACGTTAAAATTATGTCACGAATAAATGCAACGATATTTTGAAATAATGTTTCGTATTCTAAATTCAAATTTAGCTCTAAGAATAATAATACTTTTTTATAGATTTAACTGTCCTTTGGATTCATCCTCAATAATTGTATTATTATAATAATTAATATTTAAATGTTTAATTTTCAGGTACTTTCGATTCAAGGAAGACAACATTGGGGCGAATAATTGTATTTCATTTCGTTTATTCTTTATTTAAACTGTAAAAAAACAAATAACAACTTATTATTAAGAGAGAAAATAAATTATTATTGTTGATAGAATAATTGTTTTATTTCAACACTTAATGAATACTTTGGAACTTTACTTTGTTAAAAATATTTATACTTACAAATAGAGTAGTGGTTATAGTGTAGAATAACATCCCTTAAATGTCACTTTGTCAGGCATAACAAGCATTGTCTTTTAGAAAGAGAAGACTGAAAGAGTATTTCACTACTACTGGTTATAATTACATGATGCAGAACCTTTATCTGCAAGTTTCTTCTTTAGCTGTCATATGAGATGAATTATTAGTACGCGAAAACGTCAGTGGTTTCCCGATTTTCACCCGCAACCAATCAACCGGACCCGTTTTATTATTTTGATAGATTAAGTTATCAAATAAAGTTTTAAATACCAAACTAGTAAAATTTGCTTTTATATTTCGATGATTTGTGTCAAATTTAAAACCTTAAAGGTTTTTAAATTATCAGTTATTTAAAGCTATTCATAGTGAAATTTAATTATCTCGAAAATATTATATAGGTTGAATTATATAAAAGCGATTTATCATATTTCATATACGAGATTTTACACCCTCAAAAATATATATAATATACTATTCCAGTGTTCATGTAACAAAATTTCGCATACACTCGTTTCGTTTCAGTTCGAATTCAAATGTTATACATTTCACGGGAACATTAGAAAGTTCTCGAACAAGTTTGAATGTTTGCATTCAATTAGTGTCGTCGGACATTTGAGGCGCCTCGCTTTGGGACATGAATACCATTTGTAAACTTTGTTGCACAGAAATGAGGTTCAAAATCATTTATGAAAATTGTTTAAAGTTTAATTTTGCCACTTCTATATTTTTTATTGTTTCGGTGGAAATATTTGAGTAAATAAATGTTTGTTCTATATACTTGCCAGTCATTTTTTTTTTTTAATGTCAACATTCCTATAGCAAAATTAACGCTATAATGAATCTAGTTTAAGCAAATAAATCATTCACAAGAAATCAGTCCTAACCTACTTTTACATAAAAACCAAAACTCCGTAGCTGATATAGAAATACAAAAAATACTTCACAAGTTGTAGGGCCCAATATACGCCCGTCTGGTACCACCACCCACATAGCTATTCAACTTCCGAACAACAATGCATTGTATTGCTGTATTTCGTTTTTAGTGAACAAACGTAATTACAGGCACAAGAGAATCCGTCAGCTTTTCCTTTTTTCTTTTGACAATATAAAACTTATCTATTTATTTATCTTTGTACATAAAAGGCATATTGACTGTGGTACTATCACCGAGTCTATCTATAGTTCCTATTGAAGTTAGGATAAAAAAGTAATAGTATGTTGTCTATGTGTTGTATTTAGTTTTGCGATTGATAAATAAAATAGTTTTTCAGTGTATATAGTCGATACGTTTGTCTATGAAACAGTTTTTAAGCTTTTAGTTGTATGTTTAATAATAAAATATTATATAGTATGTTTAATAATATAATAATATTTCAAAGTGATAAGGTAATGAAGAGTTTATTATTAATTTTATTCTTTATGATTGAAAAAAATAACTCGTTTTCATAGTGCAAGAGCCTGTTTTCTGTCCTAGATATATCATGAATTGAAATAACAAACCATAGGAAAATTCGAACGGCTTACAAGTATTAGGCGGTTGATTTGCATTATTCCCATTATTTACCTCCTGACTTTATCATCGGATTACGAAATTATTGCAATGTCAACCTGATTACATATTAGCACTTGCAAAGCCGGCCGCTGAATTTGGGCGGCAACGTACCTGCTAGCCCTCGGGTGTTGCAGGTGTTCATGGGCGGTGGTAGTTACTTTCCATCAGGTGAGCCTCCCACTCATTTGCCCCTCAAACATGAAGAAAATATAACAAAAAAATTAAGCGTATACATATTATCTATTGCTTATAGATGCGTTCATAAAAAATTAATAAGTTGCTGAATTGTTGAAAAACAACAGAAATTTTTTCGATCTATAATTTATTTACTGCTCTGAAAGGGACTACAAAGAGGTACATTTCATCAAAGGACAATTTTATAGGGGTCTAAGGTCCGTTCGGGTCGGTTCGTGTGCTCGATGCGGGCAGATCAAACTTTTAGAGAGATTTAAATACTTTAAAATTGGCTTATGGACAAGTTAATTCAAATTTGGAATATGTAATGTCGAATTTACCCAAATTTATTTCGTACAAAGATAACATATATAATTTATTCAGATAACAGGGTGTCGCTTCCATTTGAAGTTATTTTTTCTTTAAATCTCGCAGATTTTTTTTATCCAATATTGATTGATATTCCTATATTAAGATCGCATTAAATTATATTATTTTTATTGTACATAGTTAAGGTAAATAGTTTATAATAATGGTTGTTATCCGAATTTTGGTTCACGTGTAGTTTTTCCTATTTAAAATCTGTCCTATCTATTAATTGTAAAAATGACGACCAGCCAACCTCAAGATTCAAGCCATTTCGGCTTGAATCTTGAGGTTGGCTGGTAGAGAATGCAGAGTAGTATTAAAACCATCTTTTGTGCAATTTAGTTTTGTAAGTTAATCAATATACTGTAAATGTACCACTGTTAGGCAAAGCCTGCTCTCCTTTTTAGGAAAAAGCTTGGAGCTTTAACACGCTGCTCCAATGCGGGTAAATTATAATCACAAATCATGCTTCTAAGAATTCAGATGCTTGCCCGAGTTTGAACTCGGAGCCCTTAGTTTGAATCTCGTCTACTAACCACTGGGCCATCACGTAATCCTCCATCCAGGTCATCATTATAGTGTATAAATATATAATTAAATTCTCTTGCACATGTCTTGCTTTTTGTTTAAATAGTTTGTTGAAATTTTCTACTTTCCTTCAAGCACTTGTGTCGTATCTCATCATGTCGAGCAGAGGAAACCATCTACAAAATATAACGTAGCGATTCTTATTTTATTACAGCTTTCTAGTAAATTAAAAAGAGGAAAGCTACATAACATTCTTTGCAATGTAAATTTATTGCTCAATTAATTACAATGTAAAGAGATATAAATTATATAGTTATAAAGTAAGTAAAACAATATGATACAGTGATTTGTAAGGCGTAATATATTTTTATAATCTACAATAATAATTAATTGACTAAGTATTATTGTGATCCTTGAAATAAGTAATTGAAGATTATATCATTTGTATTCTTTGTATATATAATATATTACAAAATAAGGATATTATCTCAGTTCTTTATATTATACAATACTCGTCCAGGTTGAACAATTATCTATCTTAGTACATATTACGTAGTTATCATTTATTTTATTTTTTTTACAACCCAATCTGAGAGAGATTTTAAAACATAGTATGCATAAATGGTGCAGCCATAAATTTACATAAAAACATTAAGACTAATTAATACTTATCCTTAGTATAATGTAGATGTATAAAAATAATACATCTATTTTTTAAATTCTTAAAATTAATAATTTGATTGGTGAACTTTTTTTTAAAACAAATTTTAAAAAGTCCTTACCCAACGCAAAGCTGCCCATAAAACAGGCGTCATTTCCATGCTGTATGTGTATATTTACTTAAAAACTAATATTATAGGAAGTGTTCGACAAAAGTCACCGACAAACACCCCCAGGGTCTAAGTGGTTATCACCTATATTATTGACACATCTCATCTTACATCGCTAATGCGCCAATTATGGGAACTACGATGTTTTGTCCCGTTTGCCCGTAGTTACACTGGCTCACTCAGTTTTCAATTCAGAACATAACAATACTAAGTATTACTGTTTTAGGGAAATAAAAGAAAGAATTCATATGTACCAAGTAAACATGGTAAATATGAATTCTTTGCGACAGGCGAATATTGAAATCACATTGTACATAAATTAAGTTTTAGTATTCAGCACTCCTTTTCCATAAAATATTTAAAGAGGCGTACCAAGTTTCTTCTTCAAATATTAATATAAAAAACCCAATGCACACACAAATGCTAGGGGTTTCATTATATATATAGTTTAAAATTTAATATTAAATACGTTCTCGACAGTTAATCCTAAACATAATATCGTAGAGTCAAATAAACTATAACTTCAAGATGTTTGTTTTAAGTTGATAATGAAAATATATATTAAAGCTGCGTTGAAATAGCAAACATTAAACAAAATTAACATTTAAGTTCGCTTCATACTACACGAGAATTTCTTTAGCAACAGTTCGTGTTTTGTTAGTTTATCTGCATTCAAATTAGAACTTAGCAATGCAGCACTTTAAGCGATTTGTCTTCAAAAGCATTCTACGATTTGTCTTTCAATCAAATCAATTTTGAAGACGTAGTGCTTTTATAATATGGACATGTAATTTGAGAAATCACAAGTTTGAAGTTAAAGTGATTTGCATTTATATCTTAAAGCATTCTTGCTTCTTTTCAAATTATGTGTTGACTTTGTGGCTTGAAAACTTAGTGGTATAAATCTAATTATACTTCTCGTATTTTATTTATTTATGATTAGTGAAACTGATTCTAAGTAAATACCAATCACAAATAATTAAACAATACAATTTGAGCAATTTATAATTCATAACTAAGTGAGCAAAATTGTTGGTTAATATTGGAATATATTTTATTTGATATTAATAATGATAACCGATAATTCAGCTCTTAGTACATAATTAATAGTCAAATTAAGTATTTAAAAGTAAATTAAAATAAAAAATAAATATATATATATATATATATATAGTTAAATTAAACTGTAAAGCAACATGACATGCAAGAAGTACATTTACAGATTATTGTGAGATAATAATAATAATAATAATATAATGGGACATTATTCACACACACACACACACAATCTGATCCCAAACTAAGTAGAGCTTGTACTATGGAAACCAGACAATTGATACTACTTTTCTTTTTTAAATACATACTTCTAGATAGATAATTACACCCAGACTCAGGACAAACAGAGATGTTCATGCACACAAATGTCTGCCCTGGGTCGGAATCGAACCCACAATCTTCGGCGTTAAAGGCAATCTACCAACCACGCCAACCAGCCCACCGATAGTAATTGTCTCTTAAATTTAATTATATTACCATTGAAAACGTCAATACCATTGTCTCCTGAAGAAATTTCATTATACGAACGACACATACGAACAATAGGGTTACAATAAAAGTTTCATTTTAACAATAATTGCCGCTGTTTCAATCAAAATGTTCTTTATTGTCGTAAGCATACAATATGTAATTGCAAACTGTTAATATTCGCACTTTACCATCATGAGTAGCGGCGTAGAAATAACTACTAAATACCAAATGAGTGTTTTTGATTCTTAAAATTGCGAAACGTTATGAAAATAAATTGTAAATATTAACAAATTTTATCCTATTATTATTTGCAGAATTATCTATTTCCCGTATACTTTGTATGTTATATAGTTAATTAAATTTCGGTAGGCTAGAACCAGATCAAAGGTTTAGCTCCTGTCGTTCAGATCCAGGTTCCAGGCTTCCTCAATGTCAAATATCATTGAAATCTGTTCAGTGATTATGATAACATGTAACTGGTGGTAGGGCTTTATGTAAGCTCGTCTGGGTAAATACCACCCACTCATCAGATATTCTACCGCAAAACAGCAGTACTTGATATTGTTCTGTTTCGGTTTGAGGGGTGAGTGAGCCAGTGTAATTACAGGCACAAGGGACATAAAATCTTAGTTCCCAAGTTTAGTGGCGCATTGGCTATGTAAGCGAAGGTTGACATTTCTTACAATGCCCATGTCTAAGGGCGTTGGTGACCACTTACCATCAGGTGGGCCATATGCTCGTCCGCCTTCTTATTCTACAATAAAAAAAAAACAAACAAAAACGTGTTAATTTCACATTAATATTATTATTATAGGTAAATATCATTTCCAATAAACGATTTTTGTATAAATTATTATAAGGAAACGCCATTTCAGAAACCATTTTCGGTTAGTATTAATTCTCAGCGTTTCATATAAAAGTTTTATGGCCGCACTTATCTTCCTGACAGCTGCTGCAAAATTTTTATTCCCATATTTATTTTTCATCATCAAACATCGTAAAATATCTTTGAAAGCGCATTTCCATCCATAGTATAGTAGCAGCTTGTATGTTCCACTGTTGGGCAAACCTCTCCTGTTGAGAAGAAGGCTTGAATGTTATTCCAGGAAAATGTTCCAATTCTGGTTGTGTTTCCTATATGTAATAATATTTCATTTCACACATGTAGGTTTCCTAGCTCTGCTTTTTATTACCCTCGGCGGTGATGGAATACACGAGATGAATTATGAATAAAAATTTGGTACCAGAAAACTCGTATACGTATTCTAGCCATAACAGCTCAACTCCTATGTACAAACAATATTAGTATTTCGAAAGTTATTGCTATTTTAACTGTACTATTGTTTTTATTAGTTTTGATGTGTCGCTCGCGTAGACGTACAGTAAACCATTATATAACATAAATGTAAAAATAAATTAATGAAAAATGTATTACGGACAGAAGAGGTAAAAAAAAACTACGTTTGTTAAAAAAAATCACTCATTCAACTCCGAAGTTTAATTAATATTTTACACAATCATATTTTATATACTGTGCGTATATTCATTTCAATATTATTATATAATATCTAAAACTATTGATAAAAGTTTCTTATGTCATCATATCGTAAGAAATATTTAAACTAATACTGGATGACAAATATATATTTTTAACTTAATATGAATTTTTGTTACTTAAGTTTCCAAATTTAATCTTACATAAATTTTATTGTTTATTGTAAACCGATTGAAACTAAACATAAAAATGTTAAATGAATATCCGAAGAAAATATTGTTGAAAATTAATTGAACTAAAGTCATTGTTTATTTTTTCTCAAGTTTTTAAGGATATAAATGGCCACTGTGACTTATCTACCGTAACAGCCTGTGAATGTCGTACTGTTGGGCTAAAGGCCTTCTCTCCTCTTTTTGAGGAGAAGGTTTGAAGCTTATTCCACCACGCTTCTCCAATGCGGGTTGGTGGAATACACATGTGGCCGAATTTCAGTGAAAATTAGACACATGCAGGTTTCCTCACGATGTTTTCCTTCACCGTAAAGCACGAGATGAATTATAATCACAAATTAAGCACATGAAAATTCAGTGGTGCCTACCCGGGTTTGAACCTACGATCATCGGTTAAGATTCACGCGGTCTTACTAATGGGCCATCTCGGCTTGTGACTTATCTATAAAAGACAAATATATAACTCTGTCCCAGACGTTGTTGGGATGGTTGTTGATGAAAAAATAAGCATTCCAATATTGTAAAATATCATACCGACTGTGCTGACGTCTTTATACGCTAGATTCTATAGATGTCTTAAATCTAGTGTTGAATTTAATCTTTGTTAGTATATTGGTTATTGTTTGTTAATATAATACTTGAGTTTTTGAAATCTACAATAATGATAATAATAAAATTTCAAGGTTGTGTGAATGCAACGTTTTATGACTCACTCTGTTTATTATGTTTTTCGTTGCTTAATTTTAATACATAGCAAAGGAACTCTAAAGGAGATTTGTCACTTGAAGTACAGTGGTTATTTTCACAGACATTCGTAATACTACAAAGATTTTGCAAGCCCCTGACATTTCTTAAGCCCTATCAACCGTTGCGCCTTAGTTGTTCCGTCTACATTATACTGACCACAATAGTTCCTACTAATCACACTAAAATACCAAGTAAGTACATGTCCTTCTACTGTCAAATACATCTCCTTGCATTAAGGAGGATAATAATAGGTTTCATATACCGGTGAATGATATACTCGTAAATGTAGAATAATTGTCATTATGCCTATGTAATATTTAAGCACGATAATTGGAACAATAATTTTAAGTTTTTGTTTGAATCTGAGATTGATAGTGATATTTTATTTTGTTTACCTAAAACATAACTGCTTTGCTGATGACTAGCTTAATTTTTTTTTGGATAGAAACTTTTAAAAACATTTTTTTATTATAAATACGTACTGGAAAAATGAGAGAGAAATAAATAAAAGCTTACAAAAACAAATTGACTTCGTATAAAACAACACGCAACAAGTCTTAGCTTATAACATTTTATATGGATGAGGAAAAGAAAATAATGCACTTACAAAACATTTGTTTCCTCTGTAGATTGAAATGATAAGCCAACTTAAGGATCGGACACACCTACGGGGATAAGCGAATCGGACGTGTCATTATCCTTTGCGACTGAATTAAAGTATTTGACTTGCGGTTGTCATATGGTCCCATGTCTTGTATTATTTGCGTATGTGATCATTTAAATCGGAGACAAACTTCCTTTGCAAACGCTACTTTGTTCGAGAATTTACATTTTCAACTTACTATAATAAGGTTCCATCGCAACGATGATTATATTATTGATCGTAGCTTTACTTAATTACTCAAGTGTTTGACGTGAGTATTTGGAAATAGAATTAAATGATGCAAAATCGAAAAAGAAACAATTATTGAGACCTGGTTATTTTTACATCTGTATATAACAGAAGGTTGTTGAAGGTTGAATAATAAATGGGGTGCATGTTAGTCACCTCCACGTGGTGCACCCTGGGCAACGGGGTCGACCAGCAATCCGACGTTTTTTCCGGAATGCTTGTCGACCGCGGCTGAGACTGACGCGGCGGAAGTGTCACGGGCCGCTCCTGGTACTTCTCTGTTGCAGCAGAGTGGACTAGCGAGCGGCTTCGTGGCAAGTAGGTGGACTCCGGGGTCCTTTGGACTGCCGGAGGGAGGAGGAGTTGGTCTCCGGTGTCCTTTGGGGCAGCCGGAGACAGGAGTAGAGTGGAAGGAGGAGGGAGGGGCGGGTTCGCCCAGTTTCGGTGTCGTTGCTGGGTGGACAGACCCTAAAAAGTCACCGCCTCTCAAACTCGTTTCCCCATCCAGGCGTCAGCCTGCGGTGGGACCGAGGGTCTGGCCTTCACCGGCTGGGCCAAGAGGAGACAACCTCAATAAAAAACACCTGGTGGGTCGCTAACCCATAGCGACGGCCGCTGGCGGGGTCGCGGTGGTGAGCTAACGCGTTCCCGTAACCCCGCCGCCTGCGGTGAGACGGAAACGGGGAGGTTTTAGTGGGTAGGACGGTGGCCTTCTGCCCCGTGAGTCCCACATAACCGTCCCGGTCGCGGACCGGGCGGTAGGCGTAAATGCCTTTCCTCCTCGACAACAAAAAAAAAAAAAAAAAAAAAAAAAAAAAAAAAAAAAAAAAAAAAAAAAAAAGGTTGAATAATAAATATAAATAATGAATATTTAATATGTGGGTACTGAAAAAAAATCGGTAAAATATAGAAAACAGTTAATAACTTATTATTAAATACTGGTGGTAGAGCTTTGTGCAAGCTCGTCTGGGTAGGTACCACCCACTCATCAGATATTCTACCGCAAAACAGCAGTACTTGTTATTGTTGTGTTCCGGTTTGAAGGATGAGTGAGCCAGTGTAATAACAGGCACAAGGGACATAAAATCTTAGGTCCCAAGATTGGTGGTGCATTGGCGATGTAAGCGATGGTTAACATTTCTTACAGTGCCAATGTCTAAGGGCGTTTGGTGACCACTTACCATCAGGTGGCCCATATGCTCGTCCACCCTCCTATTCTATAAATAAAAAAGAAATGTTATTAACCTAGACCTTTATAAGAGGTTTATATTTATGTAATGTTATTATTGAACATTTATTCTACGCTGTTGCTCGTAGATCGCTTTTTGGCTCCAATGTGCAGAGTTCTTTATATGATCAAAGATCCTTTTTTTACCAAAATTTTACCCGTTTTTATTAACGTCGTAAGAAAGCAATCTCGAGCCTTAATTCTAGCGGAAAGGAGAATTGCTTACCTTCCGGCATTATATTTCATTCGTTTGTCTGCAACCTGCGCTTAATGAACCGAATAAAATCATTACAGATTTTTTCTTGTGTCATTTTCTTCATAACAGATCATATTTCTTGGCTTTTAATAAGCACTTAACATTTATTGTCAAAATCAAACAAAAAATGATGTCACTATCTTTTGTGGGTTCTTTCTTATATATTAAGAATATGATTGATTAAAAATACGATCAACTTCCTAGGCTGATTGGCAATGAAATTGAAATAATTAAGAGCTCTTACAAATTAGTCATAATATTTTATAATCATTAAGAAAAACTATTTAAAAAAAAAAGGCTGTGATGGGACTTCTGCCAGATGTGAAACGTTGTATGGACGGTTATTTAAAGAAATTATGATAATCAAAGAAACAATAAATAAAAATGCACTAAGAGAACAACAATATTTTTTAGTATTATAATATGTAGCAGCGAAAATTATATACGCGCCACGCACACATGTAGATAGGGCGTAGAGAGGCGCGGCGGCATATCGGCATAAGAGAGCGTCACGGCATACGAGTTAGTCTTACCCGAACGTGTGCCGTTAAATGTTTGATATCAACAATCGTTTTTCACCACGTCGATGCAAATCAACCTCGTCCTGTCTGTCAAATTCGATTCTTATGCTTATAGTCATACACACTAATAGGAAAAGCAATGTTTATAAGATTACAATTGATTGAGTATTATGGTCACACAGTATTATTTCAAATACTATAGACAAAAAAAAATTAACAATTATAACTGTTAAAATGTTAGTGTGATGAGGGTCTTACATATGTTCAATATAATTAGAAACTCAATAATACTTTGCTTAAAATCGAAGTACAGACACAATAGTGTCTAGACTTCAACATCGTTGTATATTTTACCTGATTATTAAAGTAATGAATACATTTTTCATTTGAAAATCGATTTTAACAATATACAGATAAGAGTAGTAAATCGTTCACAACAATGACTCATCAACATTACCTAATAGTATAGTCATACCTTTACTGAAATATTTTCAATTTCATCTAAATTTAATGAAATTATTTTGACAGATGATTATTTACAGTAACCGACTGTGAATGTCCCATTGATGGCCTAAGCTAAGCCTAAGCTGGCTGGGCTATCTTGGCTTTTATTACTTATTATTACATAAAATTGCTTAATATCTTAGAACTTGGCGTAACAACAATACGAATGATATTTTTTTTTAATAATTGAAGAAGTTTATGTGATGTGCCCAAGTAAATATTTGAACCTGTATCCGGCAAATGGACTTTATCCAACTGACTGGCCTTTAGCATTTTTCGCCAAGATAATCGATATTATTGTCACCATCCCAATTTGTTTAATTATTGAACTTCTCAACTTAAATGATGGTAAATAAATTGCTCTATGTTTTTAACACCAAGATGGCCTAGTACTAAGAACGCGTGAATCTTAACCGATGATCGTGGGTTCAGACCCGGGCAAGCACCACTGAATTTTCATGTGCTTAATTTGTGTTTATTATTCATCTCGTGCATGACGGTGAAGGAAAACATCATGAGGAAACCTGCATGTGTCTAATTTCACTGAAATTCTGCAATGTGTATTCTCCACCAACCCGCATTGGAGCCGCGTAGTGGAATAAGCTACAAACCTTCTACTCAAAAATGGAGAGAAGCCCAGCAGTGGAACATTAACAGACTGTTACTGATGTTTTAACAAGATCAACACTGACTGTGTGTATGTTATTTTTTACGTAGTGATACTATATTCTACACCGAAATAAATCTTATTAATACACCATGTATTATATTCAAATACGTTTTGTAAATCTCATTCCTTGAATACTAATGGAGCGGTTTCGCATGAAAATTGGATTACTCGTCTTTAAGGCCATGGCCTACAATGTGGAGAAGCGGGCGTGAAAGCATGAAAACCGACATAACTTAAGCCGTGTCATAATAATAATAAAAAAAGAAAATGATTAAAAATCAAGATGAGTTGAAAACAAATATCGGCTGACATCTTGTAATCGTTTCGAAAACTACCAAAATCGAATATCGAAATACAAATATATATATTAAAATATTAATCTATATATATAAAAGAAAGTCGTGTTAGTTACACTATTTATAACTCAAGAACGGCTGAACCAATTTGACTGAAAAATGGTAGGGAGGTAGCTAAGAACTGGGAGAAGGACATAGGATACTTTTTATCCCGTTCCCGTCGTTCCCGTGTGATGTGACATAAAATGTGGTATAACAAAACGCAACTGACATGTAATAACAAAACAACTCAGTCAAAATATAAGTCAGCGGTTCATTTGTTAAAAATGTAATAACAAAACGCAACTGACAGCTGAGCATATTTTAAAAAAAGTCCGATAGTATATAACAAAAAGCCACTGACAGCTGAGAATATTTAAAAAAAAAAGTCTTGCCGGTTGATTAATTCGTATAAAACAAGGAATATAAATACTCTGTGCCTGTTTAAAACTTCTAATAAAAAGAAAGAAAAGCGAACTTCAACTTCTAATTTAATTTTTTTTTTAATATCGTATTGCTGTGCCATTTATCATCAATAAAAATACCATGCCGAGACCAAGACGATCAAATCTTTCTCGACAAAGCCGTAATGCAAGAGTAATTCGAAACATTGCGAATGAAAGCACTGAAAAAGAGCAAGAAAATGCACGTGAAGAGTGCCGCCTTAGTATGGCTCGACTACGTGCTTCTCACTCACAAGAGCAATGGGAGGCAGCCCGTGAAACGGCTCGGTTGGCAATGCGAAATCGTCGAGCAAACCTCAGAGATCAACAGCTAGATAATTTACGAAGCACAAGAAGAAATTTATCAAATACTGATTTGAATCGGGCAGCGTATCAATACGATTGCACGACTGATTACTGCTTGCATACTAGCGTTCGCATTGGGCCAATGGACGTTGTTTGCGAGTATTGTGGCGCATTAAAGTTTTCCGGAGAACGGCCAGGATTGTGCTGCCTTAATGGCAAAGTGAAATTGCCATTATTGACTCCGCCACCTGAGCCATTAAATTCATTGCTTCGTGGCGAAACACCCGAATCCCGTCATTTTCTTGGAAACACCCAAAAATACAATAGTTGTTTCCAAATGACCTCATTTGGGGCAGACATTATTGAAGAACGAGGATTTAATCCTACATTCAAGGTATTTATATTTATTTAAACCTTCATGATTATCACTCATATTGATTTTAGTATTACGGGACTTAATCGCGTGTGTTATTTAAGCTAAAATTAATATTCAAGGTATTTATTTGTTTTTGTACTTATACACAATACAGTAGAATAATAACATATTGTATTTATTCCTGTAGTGTTTGTAAAGTAATAATGACTGTTTTTTTTGTAGAAACAAGGACAAATTCACCATCGAATTGGATCATTGCAACCTCTCGATGATGGACAGCATAAATTTTTACAAATATACTTCATGGGCAACACAGAGGAACAACTTGATCGACGTCAAGAGATCAATACAGCAACGAAAAGAGCAATTCTTCAAGATCTGCAACAACTGCTTCAAGAACATCATGCGTTGGTCAGGTTGTTCAAGAGTGCATTGGAGCGCATGCCAAATGATGACTACAAAGTTGTGATCAGAGCGGATAAACGACCATCTGGAACACACGAGCGCACATTTAACGCTCCAACAATAGATGAAGTTGCCATTCTGATTGTTGGTGAAAATTTGGAATCACGAGATATTGTTCTTAAACGTCGCGATACTGGACAACTGCAACAAATATCTGAAACACATCGTTCATATGACACATTACAATACCCGCTGATGTTTTGGAATGGAGAAGATGGATATTATTTTAATATCAAAATGATAAATCCATTGAATGGTGAGGAGATACATAATCGGGCCTTGCTCTTGATCGAAGACATGTGTTATCTCATGTGCGGTAGTTTATTAGTCAGGTTAGGAATGCCAGCGCCAAATTGTGAAATGAATGACGCATTTAATCGAGAATTGGAACGGGAACGTGAATATGATCACCAGGAATTAGATTTAGTAGTTCAAACGAATGTACCCCTGATGAATCCCCAACAAAAAGAAGTTTATGATACAATAATGAAGGCAATTGATGATGGAAACGGTGGTTTATATTTCCTGGATGCCCCTGGTGGAACTGGTAAGACATTCCTCATGTCAGTAGTTTTAGCCACTGTTCGTGCAAGATCCAACATTGCGGTTGCAGTTGCTTCTTCTGGTATAGCAGCCACATTGCTAGAAGGATGTCGTACGGCACATTCTGCATTGAAATTGCCGTTAAATCTTCAATCTATTGAAGAACCAACATGCAACATTACAAAGCGCTCCGCTACGGCCAAAGTTTTATCAGAATCGAAGATCATCATCTGGGACGAATGCACAATGGCGCACAAACGTGCATTGGAAGCACTTAACCGAACGTTGAAAGATCTACGTAATGACTCGAGATGTTTTGGATTTTACTGTCTGGTGATTTCCGCCAAACATTGCCAGTAATTCCCAGATCGACTGCTGCTGACGAAATAAACGCTTGCCTTAAATCATCGAATCTATGGCGCTATGTTAAGAAACTTCAGCTAACAACAAACATGAGAGTTGCATTGCTGAACGATACATCTGCTGAAGATTTCTCTGAGCAATTGCTAACTATCGGCAATGGTCGAGTACCCGTCGACGAATCGAGCGGATTGATTTCATTTCCTCCGAATTTTTGTAACTTTGTCTCATCAAAATACGAACTCACCAACAAAGTATTCCCAAACATCATGACTAACCTCAAAAATAATGAATGGTTGAGTGAGCGAGCAATTTGGCAGCTAAGAATAAAGATGTAGATGACTTAAATTACATAATTCAGGATGACATCATTGGTACACTGCATTCTTTCAAATCTATTGACTGTCTAACAAATGAAGATGATGCCACCAACTATCCCATTGAATTTTTAAACTCCTTGGATGTACCTGGCTTACCACCGCACAATTTACGACTAAAGATTGGTTCTATAGTAATCATGCTTCGAAACTTAAACCAACCAAAATTGTGCAACGTTTGGTGGTAAGTAAATTGATGAACAATTTGATTTACGCCACAATTCTCAAATTAAAATTCAAAGGTGAGGAAGTTCTCATTCCGAGGATTCCGATGATCCCAACCGACATGCCATTTCAGTTTAAACGGCTTCAATTTCCGATCCGTCTAGCATTCGCCATGACTGTAA
This sequence comes from Nymphalis urticae, assembly GCA_905147175.2. Taxonomy (NCBI): domain Eukaryota; kingdom Metazoa; phylum Arthropoda; class Insecta; order Lepidoptera; family Nymphalidae; genus Nymphalis; species Nymphalis urticae. The sequence continues at coordinate 4,587,697 of LR989995.1, read as the reverse complement.
ATAAGTCACAAGGCCAATCGTTGAAAGTTTGTGGTCTTAATCTCGAACGCCCATGTTTTTCCCATGGCCAATTATATGTGGCATGTTCACGTGTCGGAAGACCTTCCGCGTTATCTGTTTTCGCGCCAAAACAAAAAATATCGTTTATCACAAGGTGCTACAATAAATGGCAAATAAAGAATAATTGAATAATTATATCTTTTTTATTTACAATTACCCTAAGTTAAAAATTAAAAAAATTTGATAATGTGATATTGCCTTTTAGGTGGAACAAAGTTCACCGGGTCAGCTAGTAAATTAAATAAATTACAAATTAATAACCTTCTATATAATTGTTTTACGTCGAACTAATATCGGGGGATCAAACGGTAAATGAAACTAGGGAAGAGCTTTCCACTGGTCACACTATAATTTATTTTGTCTGATCAATTTAACAAAATCACTACAGCCTACTCAGTTTGAAACTACAAATTTAGTTAGTTTTTTACAATCACGAATAAATTCTAAAAAAGAACTTCGCCACAATGATCTAATGTAACATCATCAAAATAATAAAAATAATTTTGTCTTTCTTTTTAATTAAACATATTTAATTTTTTTTATATTTAAGTAAAAAAAATTACAAATAATATATTTATGTCCCACTTGTGGATAGAGGCCTCTTCTCCACTTGAAGAAAAAGCTTGGAGCCACACTTAACTTAGTGATTCATAAGTAACGAAATAAATGAAAAATAAACAGAAAATTAGATACTAATTTTTGTTAAATGAAACTTTTCTATTATATTTTTATTTAAATTGTCATTAGCACTAATAATTGTTTCAAAATATTAAAATTATCTTCTATAATCATCGGTAATAAATTGTGTGGCATCCATATAAAAATATTAGGTTCACGTGTACGACGACGAGTAAATTGAAACGAATAATTGTTTAAGCCTGTTCGCTTATTACAAAATCTTACAAATGTATTTTATATTAAAGAAATTTTGAAAAAAAAGCTAGGTTTAACTCTTACACTTTTCTACAATACAAAAAACAATTCTATTCCAACGTAAAAACACCAAAATTTCATGCAAGTATATCTTATTATTTAATACGTATTATCTGATCGGAATGCTTATATTATATAACCTTTGAAACTGCACAGGCAGCTCACTGATTGCGTGTAGTGTCAGAAAAACAAAATAATGCTTAAATGTATCTATATTAATAGTTCCTGAACTAAATCCTGACCGCGGATCGACAAACCAAGTGGACCGATGACCTCAAGAAGGTGGCGGGCGCCGGCTGGATGCGGAAGGTGGAAGACATATATGCATAGATAAAAACTAACAAAATTACTACTTTAATGGTCTCCATTAAATTTCATTTCTTCAAATGCCAAATTATCTCTTTAGATAAATTGTCATTCTTCAAAAAAAAAAAAAGACAAATGAATAAAAGGAGAAAAGGTATAATATAATATATATGCATATAAATAAGTTAATTGTGTCCAACTAAGTAGTTTAAATTATAATTATTTCCTACACACAAATATCAATAAATATTGAATATAAATATATGTTTTTTAAAATAAGATAAAACGCAATAATTACACGATTTTTTATTTATTTATAATAAGTCTTCTGATGGTATGTGGTCACCGTCACCCATATTAACCACCGTGAGGCTAAGAAAGTATGTTCCTAGTGCCTGTAAAAATTCTGGCTAACTCAAACAAAAATATATCAAAAGTTTACCGTATAGTATGTGAATAAGGCTAACGTAGCGCTCCTTCATAAAATTAAGGGAAATCAAGCAGCGATCTAAAACTACAAGTACCACGCTATATAGTAAAGTAATAGAAGACTCACAAACTCTATTCACAATAAGTTTAGACGCTACAATAGTCTTACGACTAAGTAGTAAGCCTCTTCAAGAAAACCTTACCCTAGGCTTGGGACAAAGCGTTGACCGAACGTGCCCACGCTGGGCGCGCGACCGTCGTCGGTTTTAACTTACCCGTGAGCTTGTGACTAAAAACTACCTACTTTCTCATGGTAATTTGTAATTGATATACCTTCAACAGCACCAACTATCTTACGCAGACTGGGCCCAGGATGTGTCTTCGATTCTCCTATTCTATACATCTTCCATAGGATACGTCCACGCTTTTTTTTATAGAAAAGGAAGGTAGACGAACATTTGGGCCACCTGATGGTAAGTGGTCACCAACGCCCTTAGACATTGGTATTGAATGAAATGTTAACCATTATACCATGTTAGCTTACATCACCAATGCGCCACCAACCTTGGAAACTAAGATGTGCCTGTAATTACACTGGCTCACTCACCCTTCAAACAGGAACACAACAATACCAAGTACTGCTGTTTTGCGGTAGAATATCTGATTAGTGGGTGGTACCTACCCAGACGAGCTTGCTTATATATATATATATATATCTATATATATATAATGATAAAACATATATATATATATATATATATATATATATATATATATATATATATATATATATATAATGATAAAACTCACAGAGAACACAGATTAGAGTTTTTTATGACTGGGCGTAAAATATCGACCGGTCAGTTCGGATATTGACAAGAAGAATAATTCAACGCATGTGGCGCTGTCGCACGTCTAACCAATAGGAACGTTTCTATTTGGTTTCCTCTATTATGAACGAAAAAGGTACTGAAACACATTCCAAAAAAAAAACACTTAAAAAACTAGATAAATGTTTTTAAAGATTCTGTTGTCTTATAAATTAAAACAAAAATTAAAAATTGAATTTGTAGTATAAATTCTGATAAGAAATTTTATAAAAGCTTATAATTAATAATAAAAAATTAATACACTCGAAAACTTTGTTTAAATATCATATTATAAAACCCCCACGACAGAAAAGAAAGAATATGTAGATTCCGATGGTTCCGATGGTGAATCGTTGACCACTTGAGTTGAGATCAAAATTGACATGGCCATGCTTGTACAAAACAATTACGAATCGGATACCGGCATTTTGAAGTCTCGCAAGCTTATTCAATTGATCTTCTGTCAAAAAAAGATAGATTCCATTGGCTTCGTCGAGAATGGAATGGAATAAAGATTATACGTAAACTTAATTTTGGTACGTACGTATTGGGAGACTATATTCATTTTTTTTCTTCCTTTTTTCTCCTAAAATTCCAATACTAAAATCACTTACTTGAGACAATTTGTAATACTCACTTATTTTGACTATTTCGTCAAAAAATCAAGGGTAATTTATTAAGAACTGGTAAACAAAACTCTCACAGGCCCAATAAATCATTAGTTTTTGCAGCAATTGATTCGATATTTCGCGAACCAAACACAGAGTAAGATGGATTTGATCATTATTATTCGAATACTTTTTTTATAGAGTTTCATTACATTGCAATGATTTATTTTAATTTAATTTGCTACATGCTTATCAATCATTGTATTTATTTTGTAAGAGCATGTGACAATTATAATAAACGCTACACTAATATAGATATCTTTAACGAAAATTTATTTAAGTTCATAGAAGCTCTAAAAAACTGTATTTGTCATTAATATACTTATCGTTTTTTTTTCTGTTTTAAATTATTTTTTAATACTTTATTTATATATTTTAATAAATTGTTAAATAACTTGTTATCGTTAGGTTCACTCCATGTTTGTTTGTATAAGTGGAAACTTTGTTGGCTTAAGTGAAATTTATTTTGTTACTAAATTTTATATACCATATTATGCTGTATGTTTCCCAAAATAAATAAATAAATAAATAAATAAATAAATAAATAAAAAAGTGTGAGCCAAAAATGTTAATTAAACTCGATAAATAGGAAGTTGTTATTGAACCAGAACCATAGGCACACTTCTAACATTGTTCATATATTTTGAACGAACTTCTTATCAGATAATCGAGTATCCTTAATGAAAACATATCAAGGTCTTTTGAAATTTTAGTTGAAAACAACGAAACGAAAAAATTAACTGTCGTAAATAGTATATACTAGTTTTGTTGACATTTTGAAGGGAACAAAACATTGATTCATGACGTCTCCAGCACAGTCTTCTGATTTCAATGTTCTATTTAAATGATGTGGCCATGAAATAACTGTAAACATAAATAAAATGATCTCTCTATATTATATGTATAAGCATTACTTTCAATTCCGCTGTACTCTTTAATACAAACCGTTAACTCTTAATTTCCCCCTCAGTGGTAACTTTTCAAAAATCTTACTTTAACATTACTTAATAAAAAAAGAATTCAAATATGAATTTCCATTACTCTAAAATATAAACTTTAAACATACAATAAAAAAATATTCTCAGTTATCTTCTACTATAAACTTATAACCTTTATTAATAATTTTTTAATTTTAAATATATAAAAGTAAATCACTATGTGCGTTTAAGAGCATTAAAAGCGATAATATATGCGTAACGTGAATGGCTTGTGATACCCGTATAAAGGCACGTTCAAGTTGAGATCTCAGGGAAGATTAATTGGTTCCCTTACACTGATAAACCATTAGAGTTTGTAGACCAATCATAAAATTCAGTGGTGAACGTAGGTTATATCTTCAAAGCCAGTCGTTATCCTTGTTAGGTATTCCACCTAGCTTCAAAGGATGTTTAAGTACATCCAAGTAACAGTTTGAAACTTTGTTAATCAAACGTAATTATCTTAAACGATAGCTTTTAATGTTAATTAAGTAACGAATACTGTAACAAGACTTTTGCATAAAATATGAATTGAAATAAATTATCCTGCGTATATTAATGTCGATTTAGTGATTTTTGGTATATGGAATTCATTGTAACTTTTTTTTATTATTAAAATAGATATGAAAACTGGCAAATGACTGATGTCCTGATGGGAAGTGGTCACAACCGCCCATAGAAGACATATAAGGCCCAAAGGCGCTGTAAGAAATATAAACCATTCCATCCATTGCCAATGTGCCACTACCTTGGGAACTAAGATGTTATGTTCCATGCGTCCGTAATTACACTGCCTCATTCACCCTTTAAATCGAAACTCGATACTATTTAGTATTGTTGTTTGGTGGTGTAAAATATGTGAAAAGTGGTACCTACCTAGAAAGGCTTAGACAAAGCCGTACCAAGCCACCAAAAAATCACTAAGCCAATGTACAACTTGGCTTAAAAATATGGAATATTTTTATGTGAACATGTTAGTTACCATTATATGCAAAGCCTTGCAATAATTTTTTTTAGAAAATCAAAATTAATATTATTTATAAACAAAGGCTTAAATGTCTACAGTATTTAATTATAAATAACCTTGCCCCAGGACGAAAGCCGGAAACTTGTTGTTTATTTTATCTTTACTGTTTATTCAATGTTTGGCACTGTTTCTATCAAAATAATCATTATTATTGTGGATTAATATTATTCCTATTAGTTATTCTCTCGAAGTTAACCTTCAGACTGTTATATTTAGTTTAAACAAGCTTAATGAAGCATAAACATAGTTTATAGGGAACTTGCACACAGATGTACGTAATGTTCTAAAATGTATTTTTTATTATACCAATGAATTATAAAATGTACCAAGTTTTTTTTTATTTCAAAAAGGTATGCAGACTGTTAAATGAGACTGACTAAGTGGTCACCACTGCGAATAGACATTTTCACTGCAATAAATATATTATTAACATTCCTTTCATCGCCAATGTGCCACAAACCTCGGGAACGAATATGTAATATCCATTATGCCTGTAGGTACACTGGCTCGCCTTTCAAACCAGAACACAACAGTACTAAGTATTTCTCTTTGATGGTAAATTGGGTAGATGGTACCAGACAAGAAAATACAAAGAAAGTCTTTGAAGGAATCCTATAATATAAATCGTATGATCTTGCTGCGCAAATCATTCTCTGTAAAAACTATCATTGCGGTAGATATATATTATGATATTTTATTAATTGCTCCTCGTCAGTGACTCATTATCTATCTTTATATTAATGACGTATATATGTCATACATTAAGCTTCCGATAAGGCTAGTATACCCAATGGATGTGTCTTTAAAAGTTAAGATGAAAAAAAATATGTTTCTATTTTCAAAGTCTGTTTCCATAATATTATAATAATAAATCTCAAGAAATTTAGCAATAACGATATATTGCTGCTAGTTCCCCTTTTTCAGACACTATGAAAGGACCCTTATCCAAACTTTTATTCCTTATGATTTATGCCTTGGCTATTTCGCGGAACTGTTACGTTTTTAATAAAAATTATAAATAGAATAACGATGTTTACAAGTTAAATTCGAATACATTTTATATTAAGGCGTGTTATATTGAAACGTAAATAATAATTATTATAAATCTGGTGCCGTATTTTCGTTGAAGCCGTGTGTAATTTAATTTTCAGGTTTTAGTTGCAACAGCTTGAATGTACTTCGTAAGATTCGAATTACAATACGCAACTTAAGCACTGTTTGGCGCGTGTTTCACGGCCTTTATTTATATATGCATTGTTCCTCCTTTTTATTTTCAATTATCGTGCAGCATCGAACTTTACATTCAAATTTGTGTTAGTTGTAACATAAAAGACATAACATCATCAAAATGCATTGACTAATGTAATACCCAAGTTTAAAGTATAACGTTTAACTGTTTATACATAGCATCTGATACAAGAAGTACACTAGCAAGATTAATATGTAGAAGAGTTTTATTTTTTATTATACCTTAAAGAGTTTCTATTAAATAAGATTCGGACAGTTAATATTATTCAAAGCTTGATTTTTTAAATATTATTATTATAAGTTTTAAATACATTTTCGTATATATAATACTTGCTGATTGCCAATTCGCCAAATGAATTTGCTAGTTTAAGCGTTTTAACTATGTGGTCGGACAAATCTCAATTATTTGTCATATGTAGATATTCAGATTATAAAAGAAAAGGTAGATTGAGTATAACAAAAGCTAAAACAAACGTCCGGTATTGCGAAATAACGTGTATTTTTAATAATACGCAAAAAATGCTATCATTTTAATTATGCCGTTTGGTGTTTACAATGTGTAAAAGCTATTCTCATAAACTAAAAAAGGACGACAAAATATAATTTCATAAGTAAATGTAATTTTAACTGAATTTAAAATAAATTTCAAATTTATATTTCGTTACTGATGACTGAGAACAAAAAAAGTCAGCGAATATCGCTTGGTGCTGTCAGGATTTTTTCCCTGTTAAACACTGGCGCACGTATTTCTACACCGCTGTCATGCACACATGTCGAATTCCTATCAGCACAATTTTCGTTCCGCGCACTCCATCCGCCTTTTGTTTTATAATCTGTGTATACATACTTTAGTACCAACTTTGAAATTATTATTTTTTCGTTTTTAGCTAAAATACTCGGAACAGCCATCTATTAAGGAGTAATAGTAAAAAAAAATTAATATTCACACCCCTGCTTATTGCGTCCACCTGGAATAGTAGTGCTGATTAATTTATTACCCAATAAATCGGAATCTGAATTTATTCTATCATTCGTGCGGTCCAAGTTTTTATATTTTATTTTTATAGTATAGGTAGGCGGACGAGCATAACGGCCACCTGATGGTAAGTGGTCACCAACGCCCATATACATTGGCATCGTAATTAATTTTTCCCATCGCTTACATCGCCAATGCGTCCCCAACCTTGGGAACTAAGATATTATGTCCCTTGTGCCTAATATTTGTATCTATTTCAATTGATGCGTGTTTATTTATAGAATCCCTTGATGTAAATAGGTCATGTATAAATAAAATGTGATGTAAGGAAAACCATAACCACATATTTAAAGGAGACTGGTCAACCGCGCAGGGCATATAGTATTTGTATACTATATGCCCTGCACGGTTGACTCATAGTGTATGTAATGTATGCTCAGTAACAAGTTCACACTTATAATCCGACGATTTAACCCATCTGATATGATCGGAAAGAATTCGTTCCAATGGAGCAATCATTTCAATTTCCTACATAGGAAGCTGGGCGTGGCGTTAGTAATAAATCAGTATAAACCATATTGATTCTAGAAAATAGGCATTCCAATCTTTTTGGGTGAAAAAGCGTAGGAAAATGTAAGATAATTTATTGGTAATAAATTGATCGATTATGAAAATCTCCTTAAAGAGTTTGGCAAGGATGTCAAAAGTGTCGCCATTAGACTATTATTTAACGATATTGGCAAAACGCCCAATAATTGGTAACGGTTATTTTGATGCATCTTAATAATCATGAAGTTGGCAATAACATTTTTAAGTACCTCTTTTTAAATGAAACGTGCAGTTGCGAATGAGGCCATTTAAATGGTGATATTGGTTTTTGTATGACCATTGAAAAACTTTTCATTTTTGATATGATTAAACGAGAGTGAGCGTTGAGGACTCACTCTCGTAGTAATAGGAAGTAGAGTCAAAAACTACATGATGAGTCAAAAACTATTTCATCTAAAAAAAGGTTATATTGATACCGAATACGCTTTTAAACGCTTTTTACGCAAAATCTTTGTTTTACTCGAGAATTATTAATTTTGAAGTATATGTTTTCGAGAGCGATAAAAGATTTTTTTTTTGAAGTGGCATTGGAATGCTATCTTTCCACATGAAAGTTTCAAAATGAGAACTATCTAAAACAACAAAGATTCATGTTATTTATCATAAACATACAATGTAAGAAAGAGATGGAAATAGGATTTCAAATCAGGCAGCTAAATTAATAAATAATAGCTTTACCGTTACACATAAATATTTAAATATGTGCATTCAGCCACTAAAATGTTCGTATAAACATTTGTTCACCTAAATGTCAAAAACAAAATCAAAATCTCATTACGAGTAAAATTGTTTTAAATATTATATTTTACAATAATTTATACATACAATACTAAATATTGTCAACTTAAATAATTCCTAAATTATATTATTTAATATTTTATAATCAGATATTTTAAAATATATATTCATATTATGTGTAAATAATATAGTAAAATAATTAAGATATTTCTGATGTTGTCTGTACATATATGTATATCATTGTTCGTATTCAGTACAGAGCGCATAATAAACCAATCTAATAAATATTTTCTACTTATCCCGGTCAGGCCTACCATATACGTACATTCTAATACATGTGTCCTATAAAAGTTCATAGTGCCTTATTTCGCAGTAACGCGAATGTACGCACTAATACAAAAATTCATTTGCACACACATTGTATCGTTTTTATTTTGAATAAAGAATGAGGTATGGTCCGCTTTATCGCGATCTATTTTTTTTTATCGTTACTGCAAATTTATAACAAAATATTGTTACGATGGATACATGAATATGATATATGAAATAAGTGTTAAGAAAAAAACATTCAAAAAGTCAATTAAGAAATTACGCTTTTCTTCCTCGGGAATAGAGGGGGGTATATCTTCACTGACTTATCAGCCAAGGAATTGGAGACCCACAGTGAGGGAGCCAACTATCGAGGCGTAACGGCAGTATGTGTATGCGCAAGCGATCTCGTCACGCCCTCCAAGGTGACGGAGTGGGTACGTCGTGAAAAAATGGGCTACATAAATCTGATTTAATTTATTGAAATAGTCGTTACATTTTAATAAACAAATTATTATTATAATTATAAGAACCGGCTAAGAAAATTTCACGAACACGCTCGGGTCAACTGAAATATTCATCATACGGCCACTGCCAGCATCCTGTCCTACTCTTCTGTATTCCCGTATGTATCATACTTACGGAATTATTTATTACGATGTTCTGTATTACCTACATACGTGGACAGAGAACGTTTTAAAGTGAGGCGTTATAAGAAAATTTAATAACAGCAAGGAATATTAAATTTCCGCAGTAAGTTTTACAGTACATTCTAGAGAGATAAAGTGACTACAAAATTATATATTTTAAAACTGCTTAGCATCTCACAGTTTTATTTTAATTCGCTGTTATGCGTAAATATAATGTTATTTTTTTTATTTTTTAATAATTATTCTTTTAATTGTCATCTTTACAAATGTTTTGCATAATTTATTGTATTAGACAAGAATAAACAACATTTTAGCTTACTTCTAAAAAGAAAGAGAACGATAAGCGATCCCACACCAATAATCAGAAAAATAATAGATATTTTTAAAAGAAAAAGAAATACCTTGATCATTTATATATTTGATGCATTCGACATTACAAATAAATATTTTGGGTATTTTTTTATCTTATAATAATATATGCCCTCAATAAAGTAGTCTAAGCTTCCAGTGCTTAAAATATAGACATAAAGCAGGTCTGGTCTCCAGGGGTTAGAACTTAGGTAGTCATGATAGTACTAAATAAGTGACACACTATTATAACTCTTACTACCATTGCTATAAAGTCTAGAATTTAATAAGAGAGTCTATAAATCTTAAAGTAGCCTTGATAAAATTGCGGAGTTACCGAGATTTGTGGCTTGTAGTACCTACTAAATTTCGCCCCTATCACGCCATCAGACAATCTGATCAAATTAATTATACCTAGATATAATTATATTAATATATATAATATATAAAAGATTAAATACCTTTATACCTGAATATTAATATTTAATATTAAAAATATATTCAGAAACTTTGTGTGTGTGTGTTTTTGGTGAGTCAGTAATAGCAATCAATTGTAAAAAAGGACAGTTAGGACTTTTTGAGATTTGTTTGTCGTAAAAAATTCGGTGTATTAATATGTTTCGGAAAACCTCGTTTTTAGTTATAAAGTTTTCTCGTGTTAAAACTCGTTTATGCTGAAAGTTCCGCAAAACTAAATTTAACTAGAAACTGTTTCATTTAGTGTCTACTGGGACTGACATTCAATGTAGTAAGCAAAAATAAAACTGGCTATTCAATATTAATGACTGACTTTCTATAACTCAATTTCAATGTCAATTTTTTTTTAATAAAGTCAGATTTAAAATAGTCCCTCCCAGTTCCCACCAGACGCAAAGCTGCCCATAATGCAGGCCTCATTTTAACACTTTACGGCAATGGACAACCTCTGCGCCAAGTAGGACCCGGAGCGACTGACTGACTTTTGTATTATATTATATATTCTATTCTATTTCTATATGTATTTTAAGTAAATCTTAAAGTAGTATGTGATGTGCACACTTTGCATTATGGAATTGTACGCTGTAAATAATGACATTGTATCATAATGACATTGTGAAGAACCACAAAAAATATTCTGCTAGAATTTTGCCTTTGCGTTGTCAGCGTTGTATGGTGCAAATTTTTTTTTAAATATATCGCATTTACTTATTACACATTATTTATATGGGTATAAATAATAATATATAAAATATATTATTTTTTATCAGTAATTGTGTACTGTAACATAAAATAGGAGAACTTACATATGTTTCTTAATCTTTGCTGAACATGATGCTATATTCCTTATCTTAGAAAGACAGGCGAGCAAATAGTCCACCTGAAGGTCTTCAATGGCAATTGTCACTATTTGAAACATTAACTATCTTACGCAATGTGCCGACCATGCGAAATAATGATGGTATGCCTTCCGTACCTTTAATTATATTACTTCAGTAACCCTTTGATTTAAACAGCATTACAAAGTTTTGCCGTTCAGCGTTACCAATAAATAAAACACTTTACACGTCGTAATGTAAATTCATCGCATGCTAGTACAAAAGAATATTATGTTAATATTATGTATGAGGAAATAACCATAAGGTTTATACATGTGAAGGTCCAGCATTAATGACATATAAAATGGTTAAGAGCACGCGATTATCACAGTAAAAGTTCAAGTGACAGAGGTCATTACGCCAACGGGCCATTTTGAGTCATTAAGCCGCTTGCGCTAACGACCGAGGGCGAGCCGATTCAATTCCATATGTACGCCAACCTTAAATACAACGGGGAATAAATGTATAGACAATATTTCTAGATAAATATTTGAGCGATACAGATAAAATTACCAAATTAATTAATCTAACATCTGTTTGGCACTATGTTAATTGAAACTGAGATAGAGAAGATATTTATGAAATACAATTCAGAATACAAATGCTTAATATTGGCTAATAGTTTTAGCCAAATTTTTCTTTGTGATTAATTTCGAGATCTTCAATAAAAATATAATGTGAAAATACGTTGCACATATTCCCAAATTCCTGAATCCTGTTCCAACTAACAAATGTTGACTTGCAATGGAAAAACTGATGTAGATAGTAGTTTAGTAAGTAGTCAAAACAACAGTCTGTGAATAGTCTTGCTGCACTAAGGTCTCCTCTTCTTTTTAGGAGAAAATTAGAGCTTATTCCACTAGGTTACTTCAACCAGATTGGAGAATTTATTTCAACACATGCAGGTTTCCCAAGACGTTTTCTTTAACATTCGAGGATGAATTATAAACAAAATTTAACACATGAAAATTCAGTTTCGTAACAGACTGTGAATGTCCCACTGCTGGGTTAAGGCCTCCTCTCCTTTTTTGAGGAGAAGGTTTGGAGCTTATTCCACCACGCTGCTCCAATGCGGATTGGTGGAAAATTTAGGGGTAACTCTTTATTCGTTAAGATTTAAGTCTTACCACTGAACCCTTTCTATAAATATAAATGCAGGGTTTTGTTTTTTTTGTTTAGATATACTGTACGAAAAGACAAGCAATTAGGCGCAGGTCACAATATATCACGTCGGACAGGTAGCATGTTGTCGTGATGACGTAAAATGGTATTGGTAAGCGATTTTGGGCATAAATTTAATAGTTACAATTGAATCATTTAGCGCCCTTTTAAGTCTAGCTTAGAAGTGTAAGTATTAATGTGATGGTAACATTTTCCAATTAACAATAACACACAAAAATATATAAAATATTTTATGAATATATACAAAACTATGTATTTTTATGGCATCGATTCAGTTTGACAGATGAGTAAAGCCAAATAAGTGGAACTGTGGAAGAATTAAGCTGAATTTAGCCGTGCTAAGCTAACAATTGTAACAAAGCTTGCGGCAAATTAATAATATAAATTAGTAAAATACTGGATATATTTTAGTAATATTCCGAGTCTACGAAATATAATTATAAAAGTAGCCGAATAAAAAAAACCATATTTAGTTTCACACTAATAATAATATCTAACGTAAAAACCACAAAACATAGGTTGGATATATTATAAAGTATTTAATCATTTTTCGTAATGTCACTCTTTTACAGTGTCTTCTTTATTTAATTTTGCAAAAATTTGCAACGGCATGAAGACGTCGCTTAGACATAACGACTTTAATAATTTAAACTTGGAATATGAATAATAATCTACTTAATGTGATCCGTGAGGAATTATTGCGATTTTTCTTGCAAACAAAAAATACTTCTTTGTTACGACGAACTAGCTTCGTTCGCGTCATTCAGAACTCCTAAGTACCAATTTCCACAGCTCTTTCTTCAAAAATGAAGGATTTTTATACAAAATTTCATTTCCTCAATTACTATCTTTGAGGATAAATTTTCAAAAATCCATCCTTAGCATTAAGCAACTGTTTAAAATAAAACTGTATATAATTTTTCAATAAATATCCTTAACCATAATTTTCATGGTGTTAGTACCAGTAATTTGGGCTGTACCGTTTGTCAGTCGGTCAATTATTCTTATATATATACCAAATGATAAACTCAACTCACGGTTCACAACCACCCATAGACATTGCCACTGTAAGAAATATTAACCAAACCTGACATCGCCATTAATATGTCAGCTATTAGAGATATTTTTTTTTATGTTTGACGTTTAAACTGTATAATGGAATATAAAGCTGCATTGCATATAATATTTTATAAGAATTAATTTTGTATCTCAGTTGTGAAATTTGAAAAACTGATATACACCCTATTTTAATTAAAGAATAAAAAAATATTATAGTTATTTTGAGTCAAAATTGGATAACACTCTCTGACCTTTCACAGAATATTTCTATTGATAAGCAAGAATTCAATATACTTGGGTATGGCGATATAAATTAAATTTTATGTCATTTACAAATTAGTATAGTTTTAAATTAATTTAAAGATAATATCGACTTCAATAATTACACACATAACACTTTTTTATGTAAGACGTTTTGGACAAACGAGCAGGAGCCTCACCTGATGGAAAGTGACTACCACCGCCCATATATATTGACATATGCAACACCCAAGGGCTTGCAGGTGCGTGGCCGGCCTTAAACTGATGTAAACTTTGAACTTTCAAAATAATTTATTTTTATCATGTAGACAATAAAATTATAGAAGTTTATAATAATTATTTTATTAAAATGTATTTTCAAATTTATGTGATAAATTATTATTATCTATTTATTAAAATTAGACTTGAGTAGCGTTTTGGAACGTGCCGCATATATATGACATCATCCGTTAAAGAAAACAAATTAGGAATATTCTAGTGTCATAGTACATCGCGTAAAAATATTCATAATACATATAAAAAAAATAACATGTGTATTAAAACCTTCTTGTTTGAGGTCGGCTGATAAAAAAAATAGTTTTAGTAAAACTTTAAACCGAAATATACTCTAAAATGCATATTTACCAAAACAATCCGTTATATCCGTATCTATGGTACCTTTAATATTGTAATCCATACATAATAGCGTATCGTATTTCTGTCAGACTGTGATTTCTCAAATTTTAATTGTATACAATTTTCCGTTGACACGGGCCTGTGTGCGCTGCGTGATAACGTCATGACAGCTTGAAACAACTTATAGGAACGGATATGCCTTGATATTAAGCACCAAATATTATATTTCCACTCAATAATATGGATTATTCCTACACCTATATATTATAATATACGTTGTAGTGTTGTATTTATATGTAGATATTTGAGAGAGTACCAATTAGCTAGTATCATTTGATATATTATTTAATATAAGATTTAATATTAGAACTTTGTAAATTACGGTATTATCTCTAAAAATCTTATATTATCATTGTTTGTAATTATTGTTAGTTATTTTTATTTTTTTTTAACTTCATTTTTTTTATTTTTTTTGCTAATTGTTTGAATGTCAAATAATTAATAAGCGTGTTATATTGCAGTCTGTAGTATTTATTAAATAGAGTATTGTTAAAAAAATTGTTATTGGAGGCTAACGTAACTATTAATGCTGTATATACCTATTAAGTGTTTGAAATTGTATCTGTCATTTTATCGTATTCTTGTTTTAAATGCCATATTTCAAATACTGTGGTGTATCGATTAAATAAATAAATAAATAAATAAATAAATAAATAAATATTACAAAGGAGTTATAACAGCAATGATTGAACTCATTTGTTTTCATTAGCATAGTCTTTGCGAGCTTGATAGCAAATTAATCCTTTGTTTGCTATAAATTATTCAATTAAAATTCACGGTGGGCGCGAATCCGTTCAGCTTGGGTTAATTTCGAAAGCTGATATGCGTAACATTGAACAATAACTTTATGGGTGTATATTAAATTAAGACGGAAAAATGTCTATTGTAATCCGTTAAAAATCGATGAAATTTAAATGGTATTTGGGCAAGTGATATCTGTAGAGCTATTCTGTACGAGCAAACTCGAAACTCATCGCATAAAAGAAAGTGCTATACGATTTTGACAATAATAATTATAACACTAAAAATCAAAATAGTGTATCAATAAATCAGTTTTCAACACTTAAAGGATGAATAATGAAGTGAATTCTTACAGAATAAAGCTGCCGAGTAATGTACGTTAATACGTATATCGTTAATATTAATTAAAGATAAAGCAGTATCAAGGCCGCACTTTTCTGTACGCACATATGTATTATATGACAGATTACAGAAATGTATAAAGAGAGGTTAAGAATGTCCTGTAAATATGAATTTAATAAATAAAGGCAATATTTTCTATTATAATATATGTAATTAATAGGGCGAGCTGTGTATAATATTAATAAGTTCTTGTACAAGAACTGGTACATATTCAATATTTCGTTATACTGGTTTGTATTATTATACAATATCATTCATTAAGAAATAAAATATTTTGTTAGAATAACTCATAATAAATAAATTACATGTTTAACAGTCCACATACTGAGAAAAATAGGGTAGGGTAAGGATCATTGTCCTATCAAGGTAGCATGCGCAAGCGATTCCGTGGGCCTCCTCGTTAAAGACGGAAAGGGTACTGCTGGTGGGTCTTCCGATGTTCAGGGCGCACTGGAGACGGTGCCTTGGAGACCGGTGAGCCCCATATACCCCCTCACTGTTCCCGTCGGGGAAACGTGAAATGCGTTTTTCCAGCTTTAAAAAAACAGGATCATTGTCCTGACTTTTAGTTAAAACATTAATGTCGGTGCGGGAGTTCCCACACAAGTATCAAAATTAACTAGTTTGGATAAAATTAATACAAAATATTGTTAGACGTAAAATATTGTTAGAGTAAATATTATTACTGATTGTAATTTGATATTGAGTTAGTGGGAATTACGGGAAAATATTTTAAGCACGGATGGAGAAGCGGGGAACTGCTAGCATCTTCATTTCACCAAATAATAAGTTACCCAAAGGATATTAGCCAACTGCGCCAATTCGCCAGTGTATGCGCAAGCTCAGGTGCACTCTTATTACCTCACTCTCGAAGTCCGATAGACCGGCAATCCTATACCATCGGAGAGATTTAAAGGATAAACTGCTAAGGAATTGATTTTTATTTATTATTATTTATATTTTATTTTTTGTCTGCGTTACTATTTTTTGTTAATGAGAATAGTCCAATTTTAATAAATAATAAATCTTCTAAAAGCTACTTTCAAGTACTATATTAAAGGGTGTCTATCTGTGGCATCGTTGCTCGTCATGTCTAAGTTGACGATTCAATAAAAATATACTTCGAAATTCTATATAAATGTGAGAATTAATTTTAACACCAAAAATCATCAGCGAGGTAAAAAGGGTAAGTAACTACTTAGTCTGACCCCTCTTAAGAAATTTAAATAGGACTCTCATTATTAGAATTAAAAAAATAAAATATAACGGTATGTGCAAAATATGTGCAACATATGTACTTAACTAAATAAAACTACAAAGTTCGCCATCTTCCTGCTAATAACATAACTATTAAGATAAAACATTGCATGTTAATATGATAAGTTACATAGAGATGTCGTGGCAGGTACTGGTAGGTTATTATTGAAAACAAAACACAGATGGCGTTCTTTTTATGAATCTACATAACTATGTACTAACTTCCAAACTTACATGAATAAATTACGAGCAATGATATTGTCGTATAACTTTATTTCAGCCCATCATTATTTTTACCACTTTGCAGCTTTCTAGATTAATCGTATGACAATTAGTAACATTAGTAACATAAAATATCGAATAATAATTCTTAGAATATTTAGCTCAACATTTTATTGTGTCTTACTTTAACTAAGGAGATGGTGTATTATATTTAAAGCACAATTGTATTAGTTCCAGATGAACTTTCTGATTCATGGGTCTAATATCTTGCACGAAGAAATCTACCACTGGAAGTCGTGTATTCAGTTTCGATTCCAGTATTATGTCCGTAGACTGCCATGTATCACCCAACTGAAACAAAATTGTACGCTATAATTTGGGAATTGTAAAAGTTAGTATAATTAATAAAAGTAAAGTAATAATCCGTTAACACTCTTTAGCTGGACAAAAGTTCTTCCTTAAATTAGAATATTCGGAACTAAATTGATCGCTCTGTATATGCGAATTGGGCGATACATATATAACTCTTGACTGCCTCGTTGGTCTAAGGGGCTTGATGTAAGGCCGCAGACCCGGAGGTTCTGGGTTCAATTCCCAGGTCGGGCCAATGAAATGTTATTGGGTTTTTCTGTCAGAAAAATCTCAGTAGCAGCCCGGAGTCTGGAAGTTGGAAGTGTGTTCACTCCCGTGCCTCGGAAAGCACGTAAAGCCGTTGGTCCTACGCCTGAACTCTTTCCGGTCGTGTCGGATTGACGTCCCATCGGATTATGAGAGTTAGGGAATAGAGAGTGCACCTGTGTTTGCGCACACACTTGTGCACTATAATATCTCCTGCGTAGTTGGCTAATCTCTCTTGAGATTGGCCGCCGTGGCCGAAATCGGTCTGGAGGACATTATTATTATTATTATTACATATATAACATACTATTCAGCCTTTATATATTTTTTTATGTCTAAAAATCTTAATATATTTACGATGTATATATATTTTTTTTCTGTTGATTGCCTCGTTGGTCTAGTGGCTTGATGCAAGGCCGCAAACATGGAGGTTCATTTCCCAGGTCGGGCCAATAAAAAGTTATTGGGTTTTTCTGTCAGAAATATCTCAGTAACAGCCCGGAGTCTGGTTTGGAGCTGCGCCTGAACTCTTTCCGTTCGTGTTGGGTTGCTGTCCCATCGGATTATGAGAGTTAGGGAATAGGAAGTGTACTTGTGCATGCCCATACACATTGTGCACTATAATATCTCCTGCGCAGTTGCGCCTGCCTGCGCCTGCCGATTATTTATATGCCGAATATAGCCTGCCGATTTCGGTCATGGTGGCTAATCTCAATCGGTCTGGAGGACATTATTATTATTATTATATATTTTTTCTTTTAAATTGATTATGTGGACAATATTTTACATTTGAATAACGATAAAAGCGTCACTTTCTTGAAATTGTTGCCTTTCGCTTGTCTCAGTAATACAAACAGCTGTTTACCACTTAACATCAATAATTTACATAATATTATTAACGTTTTAGGTTATATTACTAAGCTTAACAGTGCAAGGAATGATTACTATGACGTCAATGTCTATAAGTGCAGGTACGAATTAGATAGCTTATTGGTCTTTTGTACCAGAAATAAGTCATTGCAATCCTTGAACTTTACTTTTTTCTGTTTCAAAATTCCAAAATATTCAGCGAATTGTTTTACCGAAATGAAACGTTTGTACATGTCAGGCAAAACAATAATAATAAAAAAGGAGTAAAAGATACTAATATAATATATAAAATAGATTATTTACCATGCACGTATCAGTATCTGCGGGAACATCATAGTGCATCGGCGTTTCTTTAGTAGAATAAGGTCCTACTAATTTATCATTCCAAAGTAGCACTTGCAATGCCGTATTGAAGTCGCTATTTACTGTAGTATTTCGACAATGATATCTTATTGTTTGAGTGACGCCGGTAGATGACGCTAGAAGATAGGCAAGCTGAGATACTTGTAGCTGAAATCAAAGTAACGGCATGCATTAAATTAAATTATTTTAAATAAATATAACCGAGAACGCCTGTGCATGCAGACAACTATTTTAATGGCAATGTTTTTATTTATTTTTTATATTAAAATATTGCTATATTTTATTGTTATTTAAAATAGGGGGGCGTGCAAATGGACTATATGTTGGCGAATAGTCATCACCGATAGATTTTGGTACTGTACGAAACTTTAACTACTCTTTGCTTTACTCCAACCATAGGAACTCAAACGTTATGTTTTACTTGATAGTAGGGCTTTGTGCAAGCCCGCCTGCACAGCTTGGAATCTACTCAGATCGGTGGAAAGATGGTCCTATAGCAATACTTACCATTGATGTCCACAAGAGACATAACGTCTTAGTTCACAAGGTTAGTAGGGCATTAGTGATATTAGGAATGGTTAATATTTCTTACGGAGCTTATGTCTATAAGCAGTGGTGATCAATTATCGTCAGGTGGCCCAACCTCGCCCACCTCAATATACTTTTAAAAAAACTCTGTATTTTATTACACAGGGTAACTTTTCAAAGCAAAATAAAGCAACATATATAGCAATGAAGAATTTCTATTTAGCAGTAGAATAACCCATAGCTTTTTCCAGCATAAGATCCAATTTAAAAGGTTACTGTAAGTTATTAAACTAAATTAACTTACGTTGTAAAATTTCGTCAAATCAAATCCCATTTCACTTAACCAAAATGAATCGTTAGTAAATGTAATAGCAATTTCGTTGAGCGAATCATAATCCATATCTTGTGTTTTTAGACAGGTTTCTTTCTCTTTTACTTTGCAATTGACTTCGAATGGATCGGAAGGATTTAAGTAAACGACACCTAAAATAAAAATAAAATTTAACTAAAAGTACACGAAGAAGACCATATGTTAGATTCTACGTTGCTGTTTATTAAAAAGGCCGTAATAACACAGTTTTCTACAATAACAGTTTATAGTTATGAGATAAACACAATTTATATTGTAGGCTTAAGAATTAATGAATAAATATAATTGGACTTGTTATATCATAACTTAAAAGTGTGCAAAATCGACCTTTTCACCATAACGATCCCTTTCAGGTAACATTCATGGCGAAACTGGTCAAAAAATAGTGCCGTAGATATCTACTAATTTTATTGAATAACCGAATCCCGAATTCCTCACCTTATCTCTGCCGTTGTCATAAGGGATATATGTTTTGTAACAGCATCAAAATTGTTCGAACTGAATATATTTTTATATTAAATAAATATACCATTTTAATATTAAATATATTATGTACTATTAAATAAAAAAATGTTTCCGGGTCTAAAAAAACATGATACATACCATCTTCTTTCAATTCAGCACATGATTTAGCTGGTTTCGAAAAGCTTCCCAAAAATGTCGGGGCACTTTCAGGACCGGGTAATCCTGTTCAAATCAAAATAAATTTTATTCAACTTCTGTAGAGAACAATGATTTTAACGACAATCTGTTATTCAATATCTATATAAATTTAAATAATGAATATGTTGATCTACTTCTAATTTCCTATTATATATTTAAATAACGTGATGTTGTATACGTCTATGTTTATACCAAGCATTATATCGGTAACTTCCAGGCAAATAGTGCAGAGGAAAATATGGTATAGTGACGGTATACGCTTACAAGTTTTACACCAAAATAAATTTAATGTGGTATATGATTATAGACACATTATATATACGTACATATATTAATACTGACAAAAGTGACTATACTGGTAGAAAAGAGTAATTATTGTTGCGTTACTTTGACAGCTGTTTAACTATTTCTAATATGTTAAATAATATAAGTTTGGTTGAAAAATGCATTCACCTTCAGCGACACAATCTTTTCCAGGCAGCCCTGGTTCACCTTTTGAACCCTAAAACATTTAAAAAAACTGGGTTAAAAATTAATTTCACTGTTTATTACTAAACTAGTTTGCACTCACAATCGCAATCGCAAGAATGCAGCGTTGTATTAGGCCAAGTATTATGTATGAAGAAGGTAAAACTTCCTTGAAGTTCAAGCTTGCTTCATATCAAATTTCATCAAAATCGGTTCAGTGGTTTAACCTTGAAATCGTAACAGACACACAGGCAAAATTAGATTTAAATAACTAAAATAACCAAACGCTGTTATGATTTTCAGTATATCAATACTTTACACGTACGAGAAAGAAAAGAGATACAAACAAATGTCAAGGAAGAACTTATAATCCAAGTTAAGCTTTTCCCTTGAATAGATTTCTTCCATCATACCCAAAAAGGATAAATAATTAAGATATAATTAAGAGTAAGGCAAAACTATACAACAACATACAACAAGACGATAGGTTATTGCAAAATAATGAAAACCGATTAGGCGTCCATAAACCGTTTTTGTAGACATCAGTCAATTCCATCACAGATCATTAATGAAGGACTGATAAAATCGTACCAATATTAGTTGTGCATTCCGACTAATCATGAGCAATTCACAGAGAATAATATAAACAACATTTTGTATTACTATTTTAACTATATCGTTGTGCATACGAGTATAAGGAAAACATTCGTTGTTATTAAATTCACACTAAAAAGTGATTAATTGAGACTTTTATTAAATTATATAGATATATCCTATACATATTTTATTAATTTTTAATACTTTGTTTGCAGTTTAGTGTATGCGTAGAAGCGAGAAGTCTGTAATATATTTTTTTGGGAAGTGTATGCTAATCTTTGTAGAAAAATAAATCTCCGTAGTAAAAATTGGGTAAATGGCTAATTTTTTATCGTATTTAACTTCGAGTGAGAAATTTCGCTTATATATGTATGTATATTGCCACTGAAATGAATATTAACCATTCCTTACATCGCCAATGTGCCACCAATCTTGGAACAAATATGTTATGTCCCTTGTGTCTGTAGTTATATTAGCTCACTCACCCTTCAAAACGCAACACCACAATACTATGTATTGTAATACTATGTAATGTATATATTGCTGTTTGGCGGTAGAATATCTAATGAATGCGATGAATGAATATCTGATTAAAATTTTCGAGGGTATAATAATACCTTCTTGATTTAAAAAATAAAAACAATATTCTTACTTTCAATCCCGGTATGCCATCACTTCCCTTGAGTCCTTGTATTCCCTAAAATTTACATGAATATTTTTTTAAATAAGCAATATTATAATTCCCAGAATATAGAGATATACTTAGTTTTAATAAATAATATTATACATACATATTTTCTAATTTGTAAGAATAGTATCAGTAATAAAAAAATTAAAAAAACTGTAATCAAAATAGTACTGTCTATTGTACGGTATTAATTGCCAATTTTGTAATAGAATTAGCACCGGAGTCTAAGTTTTGATTTTTGATTTACATCTTAATAAAAAGCTATCATTATTTGGCATCAAATTCTCAACAGACTAGAATTAGAAATTGGCGGTGCTACATTTCTCGTGCCTCGAAAAGCTGTTTCAATACGGGTTTATACAAACAAATGGGACAGTTTTTCATCGAACACATGCAGGCAACGATGTTTTCCTTCACTACTGAACAAAGGAGTATTGAATAAAAGCTGAGTGGTGCCCAGATTTACACTATCAATCTTCGATTAAAATTAATATCCATATTTTTCGACATTTCATGGTCAGCTCGTGTCTAACATAAGATATATTATGATACACTAAAATAAAATTATGCTAACTGGTGATCCTTTCATTCCTGGTGCTCCCGTATATCCCATCGGTCCTAAATCTCCTTTGACTCCCGGTAATCCTTTTTCTCCCGGTAATCCCTTTTCTCCTGGTAATCCTTTTTGTCCAGGAGACCCTAAAGGACCTGGTGGTCCTGGAGGGCCTGGAGGCCCTATTGGTCCAGCTGGCCCCATTGGTCCTGGTTTTCCTTCTATTCCAGGTATACCGGGTACGCCCTTCGATTCATGACACAACGAATCATCTGTGTTTAAACAATATATATTTATTATAGTCAAACAAGATAAAAACATTACAATACTGTATAACTATTAATAACTATTTTATATTTAAGTACTTAATTACATTTTAACATACTAAATCGGTCTGTATTTTATATATGGTGTCAATTGAATAAAAAAATAAAATAAATGGAATATCCACGTTGTAATAAAAAACGATACTTAACCTAATAATATATTTTTAGATATAATATAATAAAGATACATGCTGCATGCTAGCAATTTACAGTTGCTACGTGTGGTTCAAAATCGAAGCAAACTTTCTTTTAATTAAAATTTTACTTTCTTTCAATCTTTATACTATTTGGATTGGACGCAGATGACCGATATACCTTAATAACAATGTTACAAATATAATCTCCGGGTTACAAAATCTATTTCACTTAATTATATGTACAGATATTTTATTATTATTAAATTTATTATTAAATTAAAAAAGAGAACAAAATACACATACAAATTAAAAAAAAATTTACTTAATATTTAAAAGGTCTTAAGGTTTGAGGTTTAGTCTATAAAGTAAAAATAGTTAAGGTTCTTACCCTTTGGTTTACCAGCATTACAACTTTTTAAACCCGTTATGCCCTAAAAATATATATCCATTAAAAATAATTGGTAAATATAACATAAACATATATTTAAAGAAATTCGCTCAATTTTTTTATTGCATAGGATTACTTAGTTCCTTCTAATTGAATTATTTATTTTGTCTTGGAATCTAATTAAATGTATATATAGACTATTTATATTACTAAGAAATAAATAATTTGACATGACTAGATTAATACAAAAATATTCTTACAATTTTCAGGTTACACCCATCTGAAAAATGATATTAATTTTATTTTCATTATATATTACGCATAAAAACAATCAAATATAAAAAGAAAGAACTTATAAAAATAAGTAACTTACTTAGCTCTGTTTTGATTTCTTTACCCATATATCGATTTATCTGAAACAATTTCTTCTATGAGTATCTTATACCCACTAAATATTATAATACCTAGAGTACCTCGCATATTTATACCACCGCCCTGGTACCGTAAGAAATATTTACTATTCCTTACATCATCTTCACAAGATGTTATGTCCCTTGAGCCTGAAGTTTCACAGGCTCACTCACCCTTCCAACTGGAGCACAACAATTATACTTAGTATAATATATATATATATATATATGTGGTTCTCACTGTGGTACTCACACATCTCAGCAGGTTTTAACATTGTATGAAAAGTTTATGCTTTTATGTTGGTAAACTACAGACAAGCAATACTTCGAATGTAATGTGATATGGAATGGAATTTTAATAATCATTACAATATAAGGGAATAGTCATAAGCTACAAATGAACAGCAGAGGTACCGCATACATTGTGCTAATAATATTATGTTTATTATTGTGTTATTGTAATTATTTTTTAATCAAGTCTACGTATATATTTTACACGTGTATATATTATGTATATATACATGTACAAAAATATATACATTTATTACACATGTATATATTTTTTGTTGTGCATCTGTATCATTTTAGTTTTATTATATGAGTACTCATATTTCTTGGACCAAAAACTATTTTACTTACCAAAACTATTGGTGGATCAGCTTTCCCTGGCTTTACAGGTTCTGTAACAAGGCACATATTATTATCTTTCTTTAAGAGTATTGTATTTTTCGTTGAATTATATTAAGTATATTAAGTTTCTAACTTGGCTAGCACGCATTACCTACTACTACCTAAAATATTTGTATCATCGATGTAAATATATGATATACACTGATAAATTTCACTCGTCCATCTATTGATCGCATATTACTGTATAGTATAATTAGGATATTATAGAAAGTCTCAAATTCGAAACAAAATGATAATTACAGCAATTGAGCAATCAAAATACCAAGTGGGTTCAACTGATGTTGAAATATGATTAACAAAAATCTTAAAATAGACCATGAAATATATATTTGCTATATATATTTATAAAATCGTTTCGGAACAAAGGAGGCTAGCGAAAATCAAATTGGGATGTACAATTTACAGCTTGATAGAACATGCCATAGCTTAGAATATAAGGATGGATTTGAAGCTTTTGAATTTTGCTGGACTCGACCAGCCTTTACAGATGTCATCACAGGCACTGGGCGTTCGTTAGCGTGACCTGTTGTGACTTTTGAAATCACAGGCCGTAGGAAGCTAACTTCTTAAATGAGCCATTTATTAGCCACTTAGATTAAGGTTTGTGCTATCCAATTCATTAATATAACTAAATTTATAAACGTTATTATTACCTGTATCAATTGTTTTCGGAATTAAGAAGAACAAGATCACAGTCACCCCTCGTTTTAACTCCATTATTGTTTGCGGACTAACAAATTACAACATGGAACTAACATATTAAAAACCGTTATTTCCTCATTCCGTTTAAGGATAACATTAAATTTTATTTTAATTCATATATGGAACGTTTATTTTTATAGTCACCGATTTTATTGGACAATATTTTATATAACATTTTGTATTTAAGGTATAAGGGCTACTCCCCTTATGATGAAACGAGACCTTTATAAGATCACTCTCTTTTTAAATTAGTTGTTAATTTTCGAAACGTATGAAAAAGCATACAAAGTATTACATACATTTTATTATTACTACTACTATGTCTAAAAAACAACAGGAAGAATAATTGTTCTATTACGTACCTAATTATACGATGAAAAAGATTTCCAATTATAAATTTATCACAATCTTTTCTGCTTTTTTAATTTGTAATATTTTTTTTTAGAAACTTATAACTTATCCCTTAGCTTTTAAATACTTTTATTGGCTATTCAAGATTTTATTAAAATTAAGTTTATTTCATTTTACTACAATTTTAGTACAAAGAATAATGCTTGTTATTTTTGTATTCAGTATTTTAATTTGCATCGAGGGATGAATACCCACATTTTCTTCAATTCCTTTTTTTTTGTCTTATTACTAGGATTTATTTATTATTGTAATATACTTAATTAATTACTACAATTTTTTTTTCTTAACCATAAGAGTACTCAACGCGTGTCCGACTCTAACAAAGTGCTAAAAAACCCTACACAGATATTTAGTATAGAAATATATGAGGATGCTTGGTTATAATATTTATTTCCTTTTGAAAGACAATAAGATATAATTAAATACACCTCCGAACCCCTTTCTTAGAGTATTCAATGTCCTCTATCCAAAGGTTGTCTGGAAGAGATCGCTCTTTTAGTGATAAGACCGCCTTTTGTACCGTGTTTTCTATTTTGTTGTGTTACTTCTTGTATTTTTTTTTTGTTTCGGTGTACAATAAAGTATATTTATTATTATTATTATTATTAAATTGAGTGTCATTATTTGTTATACTATAACTAAATGCTCGTCCCGACATCGATCTACAAAGCAACGACTTTATTCTTTCAATTTAGTTGAAAAAGAAAATTAAAATGATTAAAAATTGATTTTGAATAGAATTTTAAATCCGTTCTTAGTGAGCGTCTACATTGTGGAGTAACTATAGTAACTACTTGTGAATATCCCTCTGCTGGGTACCTCCTCTCCTTTTTGAGGAGGAGGCTTGGAGCTTATTCCACTACGCTGCTCCAATGCGGGTTGGTGGAATACACATGTGTCAGAATTTCAGTGAAAATAGATACATACATCCTCATGATGTTTTCCTTCATCGTCAAGCACGAGAAGAATTACATGAAAATTCAATGGTGCTTGGCCGGGTTTGAACCCACGATTACCGGTTAAGCGTTCACGCGTTGTAACTACTGGGCCATCTCGGCTTATTATGTAAAATTTAAAGTCAATAAGATTTATACTTTCAGAGATCTCGGGATGTGAGTCACTGGTGTTTTGCTTACATATAGAAGATTAATTCATCGTATTTAATAAAATATTAATAATATACGCCGCAAAAATTCATGGCTGAATAAATTTTCCTGTTATTCCATTTTAGTAATATGGGTTATTCTATAATTAATAATTATTTTAAAAGGACAACGTCACTCACACCACTTAATTAAACACACAAAATGCTAGATTTCTGATAATCCTCTAAAATTATTAGTTAATTAATAACACGTTATCATTAAATTATTATTTATATAATTACTTTGTTTCCTTAACTGCCTCGTGGATCGAGTGGCTAGCTATAAGATACCGCCATCCTGCATTCAAATCCTGGGTCGGGCTAATAAATTTAAACAAATTCTCTCCAGACATCCCTGTTGTTGACTCCAGATGTGTAATTAACAAACTTAACATTTGCCTCGATAATGTGAAAGATTATATTTGTTCTTCTTTGTTCAAGCAAATATTAAGTAGCATAAGCCTAATTTTTATAACATTTAAAAAGCAAAGGAGTATATTTTTTTGTTTATTGTGCCTTTTACCTGTTCACTCTCTAACCCTTAAGCTGGAACACAAAAACGTTTGGCGGTAGACTAAATAGTGAGTCAATCGACGCAGGTTTATCCACCAAGGCACACCTACGAAACGAGCGATCCCATGACGCTCCCCGAAGAGTGGGTACTGGTTCTATATGTAGTGATGGTGGGCCTGAAAAAAGTATTTAATGTTTGTCTTATATGCGTTATTTTATATTATAATAGCTACCTTTCATTTCTGCCCCTTAAAGTTTGATTTTCCCAAAATCATTTCTTAGCGTATGTTTATTTTATGAAATAAGCCTATGTTCCAAAATTCAGCTTTCTAGACTCATTCATTATATAGTATAAAAACCTTTTTTCATATAAAATACATAATACACATGCCAAATTTTATAATAATCATCTATAAGTTTATGTAACTGAAAAAATATAAAGGTTTATAATAAATTTAGAAGATTGTAAGCTGTCGAAAGGTAAGGTATGGTAGGGAGGGAAAACCAGCTACAAGCCGAGTCCATCTTTTCGTCGATAGTATTTTTATTTCAGGTAATAAGACCATTTTTTGTTTCTTTTAATATAAGTATATTGCTGTTCTTGTATTTGGTAAATAAACATCTTAATTAATTTATTTAATAGGAGCCAACGGTATATAATACAAAAATTGTACTACGTAGTTCCTTTACGTTAGATAGCTAGTCCGTCTAGCGACATCTAGTGGGACATACCAATACTATATGGTGGCATTTCTCGAGTTTCAGTTACAGCTACATTACATAAAGTGCGACTTCCCGAAACATCACAAGTTGCTATTTTTTTACATCAAAAAGTTCCAAAAGATGGCGGTATTCACTAGTAAGTTATTTTCTAAGAAAATACGTAACCTTCAGTTCATAAAAAATATATATTCACAGAAATATAGGAAATGTTTATCTCTTTGTAACATTTTTTAAAAGTAATCGCACGCATCAAAATAGTGTATCACTATAATTCGGTTGTCAACATTTCGCGGATGAGTAATCAAGTGAGTTATAACAGAATATCATTGCTGGTATTCGTTTTAATAATTACAATAGGCAAACATTTTACAATTTCATTTCATTACATTTCATCATTTATTTATGATATCATTTTTTTATATGTACTGAGTTTTAAAAAGATAATGGTTTATGTTCTCTTCAAGATGCATGAATTTCCCTTCAATCAATAACAAAGTAAGTTTTGTTTCTTTATTGGGTTATTTCGGTCACGCAATTTATTCGATTGATATAAAACTTTTATATTAGTTAAGTTTACAGTTTCAATATGGACATACTTTATTGTATGCAAATAATATGTTGTATATTTATTGAGATTAAAATGAGCAAAAAATATTCATCCTTATCAAAATAAAGAATATGTTAATTTTAAACGTTTAATGTAAATTAATATTTTCATTTACACTTTTTCTGTTTGCAAATTTTCAAGTTTAGGTTTCAAAATATTACGATTTATTTAAAATAGAAATATTACGCGTGAAAATATTTGGCATTGCATGTCGTATGCTGCATTAGCACAGTATGAGCACAGTATAGCTTATATATATATATATATATAAAAAGTCAATGAAATTTCTTGTTAAGCGGTATCAATTAAATTAAAAAAAGATGTAAGCGGTTTCTGAATGTTCTCTTTTCAGGTATGTTTTATTTGTTGTTCATTTGTCGAAGTCAAAACTAATCGTACTCTTTTTACGACTCAACCAAACTTCATAAATTTTGTATTTATAACTTGTTTATATTTATAATAATCAAAAATAAATCATAGTTTCAATAAAATAATGTAATTTGGAATAATCTTTATGTACTCTCAGTATAATTCAGATGGGTAGAAAATATAAAAAATATGTTTAAAAATTCATACATTCCTGAGGAAACAGCAAATGCGTTACATAATATGATATATGGTTATAGCACTTTCTTATTTAAATAATACTTGATTTTTTCTGAGATGTATACATTTTAATATTTATTATTAATAATAATTTACTAACAAATATAAACAATAACAGTTTATTGTTGTCCTAATGCAGGGCAAAGGCACGTTCTCCTTATAAGGAGAAGGCTAGGAGCTAATTCAAGCATGTTGCTCTAATGCGAGTCAGTGGGTATACATGTGGCATATTTTTCTTCGACACATACAGGTTTCCTCAAGGTTTTTTTATTACACCCTTGAGTATGAGATGAAATATTAATACAAATTAAGCACATGAAAATTCAGAGGTGTTAACCTCGGCTTGAATCCACAATCATTGGTTAATATTTATGGGTTCTAATCAACTGGGCAAATAAAATCAGCAAAATCGGTTTGTATAAGATAAAATCGATCAGTAAATATTTTATTGAACCTTAGTTTTTGTTAGCTATTTGATTTTGATTCTTCAAGCCAGAACACGATAATACTAGGTCATGACTATTGGGGGATAGAACAGTTGACAAGCCTGTTGCATATTCCCAGAGAGATTTGCAAAGTACAAAATATATTAATATAAATAAAATTATCATACCATTGCTATAATCTAACTTTCAACATCGAGAAATGATATTCATCTGAATATCAATTCTTGATGTCGATATATATATATGACATTTAAACTGTTTTTAATCAAAGGTTCATTAAAAAATAACAGTAACGTTTTAAATTGTCTACTTCATTCCTTTTAAAATAACCTCTGAAATTCCTGAACTGTTCATATATCTGGGCTTTTCGTTCTGAGTTGAATTTCCTTTGGACTTTTCTATCTATTTATAATTTTTTTGTTTGTTCAAATCACTCTTTGAGAAAAATGTGCATTTATGCGACACTTTTTATTTAGAAATTTTTTATCCCTATTAATCGCCAATGACTGTTTGTATACAAAATATATTTTGTAACATGTCTTTTCGTTATCTCGTTGTTATTAATCAAAATCCTACATACAAATATATTGTTAGTTTTATGTTCCTTATATGCTTGATTTCAATTCAATCTTTGACCTCCTATTTACAGTTCCTATGAAGATACGTTAGGAGTATGTTTATGAGTTAATTTACGTAAGGTTTTTCTATGATTTATGTCCAACAATATGCAACAACGTATTTCCAAAAATTGTAAACATTTAACTTACAATTATGGCGATATTTTTAACCTAAATGTCTGTTTAATTTTATTTATATATTAATAAAATAAAAACTGCAATTACTGAGAAGTTTATCCCAGGAATAGTCTACTGGATGCGATTGAAGAGCTTCGGAAACAAGTTGGGAACAACGCTAATAATATTTTGAAACTTGAAGGATGTTCTGAGATGACAAGGATCTAATTACGAGACGACACAAAACCAAATAAGGGTGTATATGTTTGGAGTAAAATTAGTTTATAAGCCATTTTAGAATAAACATATAATACATAATGTCAATGACTTCAATACTTGACGTTAAATAACCGTAACAGCCTGTGAATGTCCCACTGCTGGGCTAAAGGCCTCCTCTCCTCTTTTTTAGGAGAAGGTTTGGAGCTTATTCCACCACGCTGCTCCAATGCGGGTTGGTGGAATACACATGTGGCTGAATTTCAGTGAAATTAGACACATGCAGGTTTCCTCACGATGTTTTCCTTCACCGTAAAGCACGAGATAAATTATAATCACAAATTAAGCACATGAAAATTCAGTGGTGCTTGCCCGGGTTTGAACCCACGATCATCGGTTAAGATTCACGCGGTCTTACCACTGGGCCATCTCGGCCACGTTAAATAAGGAAAAATTAAATTACTATAATAAAATCTCATAGAATGTAAAATAAACAGATTTATTTTAAAATATCACTTGAACGAGAAAAAACGCCATTTTAGATACTTCTTAAGTATAGTGAGTCTAAACTTAAAGCGAATAATGAGTAATCTTATAATAATGCATTATATATTATGTATTTTATAATAATGACCGCCTCGTTGGTCTAGTGGCTTGATTTAAGACCACAGACCCGAAAGTCAGGGGTTCAATTCCCAGGTCGGTCCAGTAAAAAGTTATTGGGTTTTTCTATCAGAAAATTTTCAGTAGCAGCCCGGAGTCTGGAAGTTGGAAGTGTGTTCACTCCCGTGCCTTGGAAAGCACGAAAGCCGTTGATCCTGCGCCTGGATTCTTTCCCATGGATTGATGGATTGCCGTCCCATCGGATTATGGGAGTTAGGGAATAAAGGGTGCACCTGTGTTTGCGCACACACTTGTGCTCTATAATATCTCCTGCGTAGTTAGCTAATCTCTCTTAAGATTGGCCGCCGTGGCCGAAATCGGTCTGGAGGAGATTATTATTATTAGGTATTTAAACATAATATGTAATTATTCGTTTTATGGATATAATAATATTATAGAACAGAATAAAAACGGACTAAAACTGTACTTGACATTATATTAATAATACCTACATATCAAAACTTAGTATTCTAAGGTTTTAATTTTTTTTTAATTTAAGTAAATTAAGTAATGTAAAAGAATTCTAAGTTACTTTCATTTTTTTTAATCCAATTAAAAATAACGAGGAAGGATCTACATTCCATTTACATTTATTGATATTTTAAAAATATTTTGATAATGATGAACCCTGAGCGATTTGAACCACAGCGTAAACACTACCAATGCCAAAAAACCACAACAACCCATTCACTTAGCCTGACTCGGGATTCAAACTAGTTAACAAACAAACCAACAAGTGAGATATTCACGTCAACCGTACCTAGATACCTAATGCGTGTTTTAATGGCTTATAAACTTGGTCACTCAGTATGGCACTGTAATAAAATACCAGTTTCCGCTAACGGCTTAGCTCACGTGTTAGGGGATGGGGGGAAGTCCAAACGCTAGGTACCCTATGTCCATTTTTGCATCCCTGACAACGTATATGCAACATTTCATGTTAATTGGTTGAGTATTTAAGACGTGAAAGCGTAACAAACAACCAAATAATCTTCCCATTGTTAAGCCTCGTTATGATAGGTATTGCTTTAGTTTCAAAAGAGACATAGAGTGGAGTATGTATGGCTGTATATTGTTTGAGATCTGTGAACGTATCCTGGTAAGAGTAGTTCAAGCGGAAAGCGCTTAGACTGGGCGCTTTATATGCGAACGCTGCAGAAACTATGAGTACAACGGATGAAGTAGAACTTTGTATGCAAGATTCGTTGATCTTTAACTCGTCTAAAACATCTCTAACCAAATATCTATTTAAAATTTAAAAGGTAAGTTAAAATCAAGTTCTTTGTCACACAGTAATTATTTATTATAATTTAAATTATATGGTTTTAATTAAACTAACCGGAATCACTCTAATGATACGATAAGTATACAAATTTATATAAACCAAAAGCTTTAGTTAATTTAGTATAGTATATATATTATATTTATAATATAGTTTATTATTAATATAATATAATATATTGTTTTAGAATAGATTTTTTTTAAAGTATCCTTATTTCGAACCACCATTTAATTTACTCGTTTAATGAACTGTAAAAATTCTTGACAAAGAATAATATTGACATGAATATACGTAAAAAATTATAATTTTATGATATTTGCCTTTCAGCTGAATTACGTGGTCCTAGTATGATACCCGAATCTTCGAATATCGAGAGTAATGTATACAGAAGAGCTACTAAACACTCACTTGTAAACGATCTATAGACTTACGAGAAGGTTAGCACCGAACACGATCGGTGTCTCAAAAAGTGATATGCGATATTGACTATAATAGTTATAACATTTAAAAGATACACAAATCAAAATAGCGTGACACTAATAAGATGGTTTTTAATATTTCACTAGTGTATTATTAAACTATTGACGTAAGATAAACGTATTTTACAGATTAAACGACGCTTCATTTTGAAATTACATACAGTAATAAAAAATAAAAAATTTACATACGAAAAAAGTATTAATTAAATATAATAACGCAGACCAAAAATCAATAATTATCACACTAAGAATTTTGTTCATTTCAATTGGTGCCACGCAGCGCTACCAGCATTAAACGTTGAGTAATATAGCGATTCCAATTCTCATAGCGAAAGATTATCAAGGCCTTCTATTATTAACATAGATATTAAATTTGTGTTAAAAAAAGTATATTGCTTCCAAGTCATAGCTTCTTACACACACTTAAAGAAAGCATTACACACTCTTGAAGAACCCAAGCCAAGAGATGGGTGATAGTATTGTATGATAGGAGAAGGATAATCGTTCGTTCACGTTCGTTTACACTAACTGACTTCAAAATACGTCGCTCACATTATACTCACGTCACCGCCCACACGTAAAGGGAAGTATGTCATATATCAAAATCAAATTTTGAATAGGAGATGAGGTTCTAATCGACGCATTAATCGAAATACTCTACAGTCATACATAATTTACACTATTTCATTGCTTCAGTGTTTCCATCCTTTCAGAAAGCCCGTCCGCTTGCAGTGAACTAGCAGCAGTCCATCAGGCCTCTTGCTATCGTCACCTCTAATTTCACTCTATTCTAGAGAGCTCAATTCGAGTGTAACGTCGACTACAGTTTTGAGAGCGCTCGTCTAAATTTCCTTAACTAGAAGGACCTTTACCCTTTAATATATAACTCATACATATCTCTTTGTAGTAATACTATTTAGTATTGTACGTCGTATATATTTATAATTACAATACTTAGTATTGTCGTGTTCCGATTTTACGGGTGAGTGAGCCAGTGTAACTAAAGGCATAAGATAGATAACGTCTTCGTTCCCAAGTTTGATAGCGTATGGCGATGTAAGAAATTGTCTATTTGCGGTGGTAACCACTTACCATCAGATGGCACTCTTGCTTGTTCACCTACGTACTTTATATTAAAAAAAAAAACATAGATCAGATGATATAATATAATATCGATAACACTAACGAGATTTAAGCATCGAACAAATTGATACAATCAATCGAAGCAAATGCGATTGGACTTAGAATCATTTGTAAAGCCATTAATACTATTGTACGAACAAGCTGCGATGTTTCTTTGTATTTCAATTCTCATTTATTGCAGACTTATGATACTTGAGATAGTAGCTTTGTCGACTGTTTTGTGATCGCTTTTCCATTGCATTGTATTTGCAGATAAAGATTTTGTATTTTTTATTTATGTCTATCATAATATTAGCGTGCAGAAAATTTCAACGGTATTTAAAATCTCCTATGATATCGGCTCGTAATCGTTGCTTTACTTTGTTAGAGATTAATCACAAAGTCCTATTTTTGCTCATTTCTTCGTATTATCAATTTTATTTGTAATTATTATATAGACAAAGTATATCGGTAGGATAGAAAACGAAAAAGAATACAATCGTGTAAGAATATAGAATCTGTTTATTAAAGTGATCATTTGTGATTTAGAGTTTTGCACGAAAACTAAAACAAAAACCTTTTCTATTTATATTGAAAAGCAGACAAGCCCCACCTGACGGTGAATGGTCACTTTCTGGTGATTGGCTGAACAGCATATTGGCGGATTGTCGGCTTGCGGTAAATTGCATTAAAGTGCTATAAAGACCTTCTTCATTAAAAAAATACATTACATACATGCCAATTATCGTAATCGGTTTATAATAGTCGGTCAAATAGTTCCAACTTTTATGGAAATAAGTCAAAACATGTTAAATCTCAAATATATATTGGTATATTCACTAAAATAAGATTGAATAAAGGTTATGCAGCCTATGACCACTGTGCATAAAATCATTTTCGAAATTCAGTTATATTACATCTAATATCAATAAGCAAATGCAAAATGGTTAGCTTCAAAATGCATCAACAAGACCGCGAGCTAATTTAATAATAAACTAGCGCGAACAGTCGACGAAGGTAATGCGTTAAATGTATTTATTCTACTCGAACCTAAATCACCTAATCGAATGTTTCGACTGATTTTGACAAATGAGGTCGTAACTATTGATATAGTTCGTTTCAATATTTATGTGACTAGGACTATTATATAGTTCCAAATACAAAGGAAGTTGAGGCTTAAGTAAAATGAATGAGTGGCGCTAACACCACGTACAAAGTACAACTATGACAAGTATATTATTAAATAAAAAAAACGATTTTGTACAAAATATTATTACACGATTACCAAGTTCATTGGTTATTACTTTCTTATATTGAATATTGAGACACTTTCGCCGATTCTCCACAAAAAAATACTCTTGATATTGAATTTAATTTAAATTTAAGTGTACTGCTTACAATAAATCTTTAGCTGATGGTGACCAAAACATTGCAAAGAAACCTGCGTATCCAAAGAAATACTGACAAATGTTTGTCCACCATTCTGGAACCAGGATAGAGATAGCTCCAATACATTTAACAATTTTAGGAGAGTTTTATGTTTTACATTATTTACATTTTATGTTTTTTTTAATGTTAATAAATATTAAAAATCAGTCATATTTGAGTAATAAATTTTTAATATATTATCATCATCATCATTCATTATTTAAGCCGGAAGACCTGCAAAGTACGCAGGACAAAGGCCTCCCCCAAGGAATTCCAATTTGGTTGATCTCGCTCTACCCGCATCCAATGAAAGATCATCGATCCACCTTGTATAATATAATATATGATGTTATAATAGGGGTATGATCAAAGAAACAAACAACCGTTAACAATCAAATATCCCTTCGTCCGTTGGTCTACCGTAAAATATCAAATATCCTGTTAGCCTTATGTATGATAAGGTCCCAAAATAATTTTATACTATATTGGTGAAGATGATAAAATTTAGTACAAGTGGTATGCGCACAAACCTTGTGTAATAAATGCCTAATTACATTATCTCAAAAAAATCGAAATATCGTACATGAAGTTCATTTACTTATTAAAACATACAAGTTTATTTGCACTTTTCAATTGTAAAATAAATCAGAATAGCTAAAATCGGAATATGGGCTTTTCCTTTCGTCCTTAAAAATACTAGTGATGAGTGCATAACACTGGTTACAGTATCCTTAAATAGTGTTTGTTTTTCTTATTATTTTATTTAAAAGGCAGATCAGCAAAATAGCCACTTGATGATAATGGTCATGTTTACAAGACGACGCTTTGCAGGAAGTTAATTTTTATCGTCAGCGCCGCCGCTGACTCACTTTCAAACCGGAACACAGCAATATAAAGTATTAAAGCTTAGAAGGATAATTGCTAAGCGTGTAGCACACATCCAGATGGTTCTTGCACAAAACTCCGGATATTTTTATTTAAACTTATAAAAATTTTAATTTATTACAATATGGTTTTATATAAATATAATTTTATATAAATTAATATTTTAAAAACCATTTAATAATTATTTGAGATTAATTTTCAAACTAAAAAAATATACTAGAATAATAAATCAGTCATGGAAAATCGATGTAAATTTTAGCTTACATTTTGTTCTGAGTTAAATAGAGCCTGAGGCACTGACTTGACGAAGGGACGGAAATCTTCATTAATGATGGGAGTATTTTCGGTTACGGTTTAGGAGCTATTGTCCTTAACCTCTATTTAACCTTAAAATATTAACCCGTAGAATTATACAAATCAACAATCGGACTTGTCCTTGTTGTAAAATAAAATTAATCTGTAATGAATTTCTTAAACCGGCAATATTAAGATAAAGCGTTTATTCATATTTCTATAGAATATTGGATGCCTATTCAATTACAAATTAATAAAATTATTAGTAGGAAGAAATATTGATCAAAGTAAAAATATAGTTTATTTAAGGCTATCACAAGCGTTTTTGAATCGAAAAATTCTGAGTTGTATCAAGAATATTATCACCATGTTCTTGATTTGTAATAAAAAGCCGTAATTTCCCAAAGTATCGAACACGTTAAACTTAACTATAGGTCAAATATTGTCTGTGTTCCTATGATTCAAATCTAGATAAATTCCCTTTATATAGAAAATAATAATAGAAAAAATGTTCCTAAGCTATCTAGTACTCAACGCTGAACGTAAACTTCTTCTGGGAACCAGTATAGCTTGGTCGAAATTCTTTATGTATATATATATATTTTTTTAATTATTTTTCTTTTTTTAATGAATTATTAATTTTTTAATTTACTCTCTCAATCAATCTCGTACATTGTTTTTTTTTTGTATAGGTAAAAATTTAATAGTGCTTATTATTGCCCTTTAGAAAGTTGCTATTATAAGGTTTCTGTTGTAGTATCGATATCTATTCAAGAATATTTTGAGTTGTATGTTGATATCATATATTTTTACATATACATTTAACCACTTCAGCTTAGGCTAATTTCCCACTAACAGACCAATGCTCTACTTTTAAACATATTTTATTTTTGTAATACGAGGATATTTAATAGGATTTGGTGCAGTATAGCACTCGAGTCAATGAATGGGCTATTTGATTGTGAGTTTGCTATATGCGGCTTAAGGCATTTCAATATTATTGCTATTTGTGTGCAAAGTTGTTTGCTTGCAAGCATCACTACAAAGCGTTATTGTTTGGCGTATGAATAATTTCTATGAGCTTGTGTAGATAGGACTATTCTGAGAATTACGAGTACTTAATTAGATAATAGAACAATATGGTATTAAGCCAACTACTATTAACCAAAATGGTTGGAATTAAAATATATTATTATTATAACGGCACTCCACATCAGTGGATATAAACGTAAAGCGTTATGCTTGCATTAGGCCGCTTGGCGGTTGTGCACTTGAGCTGGTATGGGAACCAGTGGTTTATCTGTATTATTACAACCTAGGGCTCGTCCCTTTAGCTTCGGATTTTTTACAGCTGTGACTGTTCGAAATTAGGACTTTGTTCCTTTTTATTATTATTATTGTAGTGGCTACGGCTACTTTATAAACACCGCAGTTACGACTGTACTTTCCACTGGACTACGGTCTCGCTTATTGATTTATTGATAACTCTTAGTCTTTATACACCTCGGCTACGGCTGTGATACCTAATGGACTTTAGTTCCATTCCATATATTATAACTAATTGTGGTCGCACTATAAAATTGTATGTCCCATGATCAAGGAAGGTTCACCGAAGCGCGGTCGGAGCCTATAGCTGATGGCGGGTTTTTCCAATTCAGCCTCCTCCCCCTTTTATATTTTTCTAAATCAGTTAAATATATAAAGATGGGAATCCATCCATCATCAACATCCTTCAACTACTCGTAAGAGGTGTTAAAGGAAATGGGACCGGGATCTCATTACAGAATTTTTTTTTTTTTTTTTACCGTTAATAGGCAAGCGCTTGACCGTTGACTTGCCTGATCTTAAGCATAGTCACGGTCTAGGATGGAGCGCGCCTGCCCAGAAGGAACCCGTTTACTCTGGATTTGAACACACCTACATTGTAGTCATCTGGAAATATGGACTCAGGCAAAGCATTCCACAGTTTCGCAGTGCGAATAATAAATGTGGATTCAAAGCGCTTCGTACGTAGGCGGGGAAGTTCCACTGTGTACCTATGGCGCTTTGGTCGCGTTTGCCTGGCCGTCCGATAGTAGAAGGGGATGGAAGGAATCAGGTCATGTAATTCCTGCGCACATTCTCCGAAATGTATCCGATAGAAGACAGAAAGCGAAGCAACCACACGTCGATGTTCAAGACTTTGGAGTCTTGACTCGACCAATGTGTCGTCTCCTATCAGCCTCCTAGCACGTTTCTCAATCAACTCTAGAGCCCGAAGGTGGTGCTTAGCAGAGCCGTCCCAAAGGTGAGAGCAGTACTCCATACAAGACCTCACTTGTGCTTTGTATAAGCTGAGCAGTTGTTCTGAAGTAAAGTAACGTCTCACCTTAGCGAGGATACCAAGGCTTTGGACTCAATAAAAGAGCCGAAATTTAGAGTCGACGTGAGAGTAACGCCAAGAAGGTCAAGGTGGTCAGTTATAGGTACGGACACATCTCGGAAAGAGGGAGATAGCTGGAATTCCCTCTTTTTGGCGGAAAATAGACACGCCTGCGTCTTGGTTGCATTGAACATGACCAAGTTGGCATCGCCCCAATCGGACACTGCCTTAAGGGTCATGCTCAGTCGCTCAACCATAGCTTCTCTCTGAGCCTGAATTAGGGCCTCACTAGCTCCTGCGTTGGACCTGTAGCTCTCGACAACTGTGCAGTCATCTGCGTACCCATGGATACCGGGCATCAGCAGATCATTAATGTGCAGCAGAAATAGTGTCGCCGAGAGCACTGACCCCTGGGGAACACCGGCATTTATAGCCATTTGATCCGACGAGTGGCCATCAACCACCACTCGTAACGATCGGTTCCTCAGGAAGTCTGAAATCCATGCACAAAGGCTAGCAGGCAGGCCATATGCAGGAAGCTTGCTGATAAGGCCATCATGCCAAACCCTGTCAAAGGCTTTCGAGATATCCAAAGAGACAGCAAGTGCCTCTCCGTGTTTCTCGATGGCCTCACTCCAGATGTGTGTGACGTATACCAGAAGATCACCAGTGGACCGATTTCGGCGGAATCCGTATTGTCGGTCACTGAGAAGGTCATTGGCTTCCAGGTACGTCAGGAGCCTAGTATTTAGGATACGTTCCATTGTCTTGCACAGAATGGACGTAACCGAGATGGGCCTGTAATTGGCAGGGTCAGCACGACTACCCTTCTTAGGCACGGGCTGCACGTTAGCTAGCCTCCAGGACTTAGGCACTTTACCTGTCTCAAGAGAGAGGCGGAACAGACGTGTCAGGATAGGAGACAGTTCAGGCGCACAGTTCCTCAGGACAATTGCTGGAATGCCATCAGGTCCGCTAGCCTTGTTCACGTCCAGACTGCGTAGCATTTTGCGAACTTCCTTTTGCCGAATGTGTATATCACTCATATGAGTATCGGCGCTAGGTGTTGCTCTAGGTGTCGCGCTACCAGCGTCAAGACGAGAAGATTCCGCAAATAAAGACGCAAACAGATTTGCCTTCTCTTCAGCGGTGTGTGCTAGCGTTCCGTCAGGCTTCTGAAGGGGAGGCAGTGAGGGGCGACAAAAGTTCGCTTCGACCGATTTAGCTAGGGACCAATACGCTTTGCTACCCGGTGGGTATGAAGCCAGTTTTTTCCCTATTCGACTAATGTGATCGAAGCGAGACTTTTGCATAGCTTTCTTGCATGACTTGGCGGCTTTATTAAAGGCTCTCTTTTTTCGGCGTATGTCCCTCGCTTTGCGGTTACGAGCATCAACCCAGGCCAGGTACGCTTGATGTTTCAACGCTTCTGCGCGTCTGCATTCAGGCCCAAACCAAGGCTGAGCTAGGGTGGACAGTGGCTTGTCTGAAAACGGAATAAAATATTCCATAGCCAGACGTAGCAAATCTGTCACACTTTGCGCGCTAATCGAGGAATCACCAGAAGAGAAGCACACGCGCTGCCAAGGATAGCATGCAAGGAAAGAGCGCATTCCTTTCCAATCTGCTGACTTGTATCGCCACACCCGCCGAGTTCCAGTGGGACTGGCGTTGGGCGGGGGGTAGACAGATACAGATTTCACCAGACAGTGGTCGGACTTACCTAACGGTGAAGAGATCGTTACTGAGTAACGGTCTGGATCAGTTGTCAGCAGAAGGTCCAAGCAATAGGCTTTATGCGAGTCAACGTCGGGTACCCGTGTAGCACCACGGACCAGCTGGGTAAGATCTAACGCTAAAGCTAGCTTTCGTATCTCTAACCCAGCATGGTCAGTGTCCTGGTATGGATATAGCCACTCTTTGTGGTGGGCATTAAAATCCCCCAGAAACACTAATTGGGCAGTGGGGTACAGCTGTTGAGCCGCGTCAGCTGCCTCACTGAGGTATTCTGTGAGCCTTGTTGTCTCCTGATTCCCGCTGTGCGAACGGTAGACACAGGCATACAGGATTTTCTCCATACCCGTGTCCACCAAACCCCAAAGTACCGATAATGTAGTGTCTTCAAATCGTCGGAGACGCCGAAAGCAGATGTCATTCCGGACGTAAACGCATACGCCTGCTCGTGATTTGAAATTGTTCTCCAGGGTATACCCTGGGTACAAAAGATACGATACGTCGGACGGACAACCGATCTGCGTCTCCGTAAGAAACAAGAGGTGGGGTTTCTCAGTCTCAAGGTGGTAGTGGACTGGCACGATATTAGAGTGCAACCCTCTAATGTTGCTGAGGTGCACTTTAAGCGAGAGGGAGTGCAACCGCTGTGAAACTTTCCTCTTTTTTCGTTTCTTGACCATTGTAACATCAGAGTACTTGATACAGGGCAAGGGTCGGAAGTAGAACGAGGCGCCATGCTGCAAAGACACGATGATACACACATGGAGTATCGCGCACACTGATGGGGGACTAGGCTGGAGACTGCGGGGACGCCCGAGCCCCCCCATGGATGTCCATCGGGCCCTCTCATCCGGTCGCCGACCGGCACGATGGCGCATCCTCGGGATTTTTCGACAGTTGGCGGGGCAGCCTTTTGTGAGTGGCTAGCTCACTACTTGGGCCCCCATCTATCTGCGGTCGGCCAGCGGTGCACCGTGCCTCGGATCCCGCTACCCTCCGCGACTAGTCTCCCGATGTGGCGATTCCAGTGTGCATTATTTCGATCTTTTGCAGAGACGCAACTGTTCTGACCCGACTCTCGGAATGGTGTCACCGGACATCGTACCGGAACACAACTGCGTTGCTTGGCGGTACGGCTTTGTTCGGTGGGTGGTCACTAACCACGGCTGAAGCCTACCACCAGTTAGAGTGTCACCTGATTGGCACCACCCAGGGACCACGTGTGGGGTTACGTGTTATGGGTATTCTCCCACGGACGAGGGTGACTCGGTCCCCAAAATTGTTTACAATTTCAGTTAATTAATTTAATTTTGCATTTATTAACAAAATACATAAATATATATATATATTATAAAAAACGTATTAAAAGATAAAAATAGTTTTATTTGACTCCTCTATAATTTGTTGAACATGTGATCTCTGACGCTCTAAAGGAACACGGTTATTACGAAAACAACATTATTAAGATCCTAACTAACTAGATGAAATCGCGAGCCAATGTATTAATTAAATAATAAAAATATGAATATTTAATTCTTTTAAAATTAAGGTAGGCAGGGATTAGTTACAGTGTCCAAGGCGCCGTGCGCAGGCAAGTGCGCCCCGAACATCAGAATACCCACTTAATAACCAGCCTTTCCGTCTGCTACCGTGACGCTCTGCAGTATACTCACCCTTTTCAACCCCTAAATTTTTTAAGACATCTTAAACTATTTTAATCCATTGCCATCAATTAACCATCACTAATCGCGTCAACACCACAGCCCACACGGTAGAGGGCAACCAAGCTATCATCAAAAGTATTCCCAAGAATGGTGAGCATCAGGCAAGTGGCCGGTCGTAAAGTCTTTGGCAAAGTTGTTATCTTTTGTTAATAGCAGAAGAAATCTACAAGTTTGATCCCGAATCATTGAGATAGAAACAAGCGAATGATAATTATATATATATATACTCATGCTCATTTATTTTATTTATTTTATTGTGTGTATATATATACGGGCGGATAGAAATAAAGAAATTTATAACAAATCTTATTTTTTATTTATTATTTGATTGACAAATATTATATTTTTATCTCCTACGCGTAAATGTTTCATTAAGAGGAAATATCATCAAGCTACACCTATAATGATATGATATTCAATTATACTAACATTTATATTATTATGAAAAGTATTTTTGTTTTTTTTTATGCTGTAATAGTGCAGCGGTTCGACGTAAACGAACGTCGACATTTGCTAACCTGTTATTGGCAAACAAAAATTTCTAACGAGGTTTGTGAGGGCGTCATGTTAAAAAAAATAAAGTTTTTTTTTAAATTCTAAAATAACATTTTAAAGGCGGTAAGGATATTTTTTATTTTATATACGTAGATTTCTGATGAAAATGGGTTTTGAAAAAAATAAGTCCCTAAAGGGCTAAAACTTTATAAATATGTATATGTAAGAAATGCTGAATGTTCTTTAAATAAATAAACATTCCTAATATTAAATACAATACAAGGCAATACATAAATTCTTTTAAAGTAAAATTAATACGACTGTTGACATTTTTGTATGTTGGAGTATTAGTATATTTTTGAATACTAAATGATAACTTAATCGAAAAACTTGTAGGGTA
This sequence comes from Nymphalis urticae, assembly GCA_905147175.2. Taxonomy (NCBI): domain Eukaryota; kingdom Metazoa; phylum Arthropoda; class Insecta; order Lepidoptera; family Nymphalidae; genus Nymphalis; species Nymphalis urticae. The sequence goes on along the minus strand of LR989995.1, from coordinate 4,543,757 downwards.
ACCTCTAAGCAGTAAAACAACAATCAAGTTTATGCTCTCAAAGTAAATGCTATTTGCCTAAGGTAATTTAATTATACGCCACATTTAGTACCGTTGCAGTAAATATATTCGTAGTTTACTTTGTATGATTAGATAAATACATTTCATTTTATAAATGTATTTACAAAAATAAAAAAACGGGTAATTGTTATTATTAAAAATGAAGGTATTTTTGTGTTCCGGTTTGAAGGGTATATATTACACACATACACAGTCTGCGCGGAAAAAGTTTTTTTAATAATTGCATGTCAAACGCGTTGGTGTTAACCTGAATATGTAAAAAATAGTTTAGTCATATGAAATATATTTTATGTCTTGCAAAGTTTGATCTATGCCGTAACCGTACCGTAACAGCCTGTAAATGTCCCACTGCTGGGCTAAAGGCCTTCTCTCCCATTGAGGAGAAGGTTTGGAGCTTATTCCACCACGCTGCTCCAATGTGGCAGAATTTCAGTGAAATTAGATACATGCAGGTTTCCTCACGATGTTTTCCTTCACCGTAAAGCACGAGATGAATTATAATCACAAATTAAGCACATGCAAATTCAGTGGTGTTTGCCTGGGTTTGAACCCACGATCATCGGTTAAGATTCACGGGTTCTTACCACTGGGCCATCTCGGCTTTTCTATGCTTATTTATGCAATCGTTATATAATGTCCTTGTTTTGTCCATGTTTTCTCTTGTAATTTCGTAATAATATTTTAGAAATTTATTATTCTGAAATATTAGTAACAACACAGGAATGTCACTGGTTGCTGTTTCTCCACTTCAGGAGTACAAGAACAAAGGATACCCTCATCTAAAATAATTGTATTAAGCAATATTATCTGTACAACCTTGGCTTAACATAATATCTTGTATTAACCTAGTTTCCTGTTTTACCCACATCTTTGTCATAATTATTAATTCATAGAGTTTTAACGTGTAAACTTACGTGAAATTTTAAACATAAATTTAGAAATATATTGATTATAGCATATTATGTTGAATTGGGGTCACACGTCAAGTGGTGACAGACTTCCTGCCATTACAGCCCTTAGATTTATCTTTAAAACTTTTAACTGAAACTAAACTGTGCTACTGACGTTTAAAAGAAGCCGTGTTTCCTTTGTCTTTTCTTTCGTATTAATGGAAATTACGACAAAAACTCGCTGGACGGCAAGAGGTAGAAAAAGTTGTGACGTATTTTCATACGGACTTTTCAGACGGACTAAAATATTTAAAGTTGACATTAAGATTTTTCTACAATAGCAGTTGTATGAGATTAAATTGAATGTAGATAAATAATAATTATATATATTATTAAATGTATTTTTAAACAATAATTTTGTTGAAATATTTTTGTTTTAAAAATTTAGAGTAAATATTTTATTTGATATAGGTTATATCAATTTTAATTTAGTCACCCTTTAAAGGAATATTGCTGGACATATACTAAACTACCTCTATTAGGTGCTAGTCTGATTGGAGATCCGTTGAATACAAAGGGCCCTATAGACTCTCGCCGTCTTCTTAATAACGTTCACTTGGCTCAGATCGCAACGCGTCGTCGGAGCAAAACTGCCAGCCTTCAAAGCCTGGATGAGACGAAAGTAACGGTGACTACCTTTCGACTTCCGCAGATAATCAACGGTCGTGGAGGCGTGCTCTACTTGGAGTCTGGAAAGGGAGATCCTGTGAGCAATCGTGTCAACGATGCTCCGCAGGGTATCGGCGGGGAGGGCCGTAGCCTTCTTCTGTGAGACCGTCATGGTCCAGAAGGAGACGGCGAAGCGAGAACGAGGAATGGCCGATTCTGCTCGGCGGAGACGACGTTGGTATCGTTGTCTCGAATAAAAATGCTTCTAGTTAAGATATTTTCCAGGTTAGATCTTTATATATTCGGTCACGTAGCTAAATTCCGAGAATTGCTTTTTTCATAGCACTTTGAGCGACTTTGAGCGACCTTGAGCTTGCGAATAAGACCAACAGTAAAGAAACACCTCTCGTATCCATTTATCGTTACTGGTAACATATATTGCTACACAACTTTCGACTTCTTGAGTAAAGTAATCTAATCTATGTATATAAAATCTTTTCTCGTTGTTAAATTTATACGTCATGATCAAATGTTGGGCAAATGTCTCAGGTTAATAATAATCGTAGATACTAGACTACGTAACAGACTCGTATACTTGGTGGTACGGATTCGTGCTACCCTGCTACCGCACTACGTCTGGGTAGGTACCACCCACTCATCACATATTCTAACGCCAAACAGCAATACGTGGTATTGCTGTGTTCAGGTAAGAAAGGTATTTGATCCGGGATTCTTACAATTACAAGAGACAGCTTCTAGAGAACCGCCATCAACAACAACAAGTACTGGTTCAATGCAAACAACAACCAGTCCAGTACTGATTGTTGTTGATGCAAAGTCATCAGTCATATTTAGTTTCCCTATTGTGGATATTTGACGTTTTCTAATCAAATTGTACGTGTTTACTTTAGGTCATCTCCGGGAATTTTCATAATGCATCTTTATTAAATTCCTTAACCTTAAAGTGACGCGCAAGTAATTTTTCATTTTGTTATGCTGGCCTTTACTCTACGCTACTAGGAATACATAATTTTATTTGCGTTCTATCTTAATATTCTGTAATGATGTTGTTTATTTCCTTGCGGTTTCCTTAAATTGGTAGTATATTAAATGTTCTTTCAGAAAAACTCTTGAGTCAATTAAGAAGAATAAAATAAATGGAAAGCTACCATTTATAAACAAATATCAAACAACTTACAGACTCTTTTTTCATGTGTAAAAACACGTACCATAAACAATATATATTATTAATATATCTTCTACATCAAAATATGACTTTCCTAATTAATGTTTTTTAAAATTACTATTATTATATTATTATTTAATTAAAGTGATTCTGTTTCAGCCTTCAAGATTTGGCTTAAACAAACTAATAATCATTGAAAGTAACTATTGTCTAACGCTATCTTAAGCTTAATGTAAATAAAAAAAATTAAATTACTTGGTTAGCAACGAAACATTTAGTACATACAGTAAAATAATTAGGGATTTTCTTCAAACCATAAAACAAAACATCGTATAATTTTAGAAGAAAATAAATAAATCATTGTCTAAGAAAATAAGGCCAGAATAAATCTTTGTTTATATTTAATGAGACAGTTTCACGCCTCGCAACATGCTCTGAAAGCTAAGGACAAAATATTTGGTCGATTATATGAAAATAAACTTAGATATTTATATGAACTTCATGGTTAATCGTTTTAGACATCGAAATTTATTCAAAAATATATGCTTTTTTTTGTTATGTTTTACTAGTGATACGACTCTACACAGTTATTACTAAGTTAAGTAATTAACAACCTTAGATACAAACGTTGCATAGCTACTGTTTAGTTAAACCCTGATTCCCCCCTTTCTGTCATTATTGATTTGACATTCGAAAGAAGAAGACACAACATTGTTTAACTAATCACACGCAAAACAAAACAATGATTATAAGTATGGCCGTATGGTTTAATCTTTATTAGTTTATGTAAGATATTTTTGGTATTTACATGTCATTGGAGCAGTGTAGTGTAATAAACTCCCAAACCATATCTCAATAGGGTGAGGAGGCCTCAATCCAACTGTGGAACATTAATGACTATTACTTTACACGCGGTTTTAACAACATTAAGAGTCACTCTTTGTTCTGCATGCACGGTTTCGTAGCGTAATCTTATACAGTGTATAACTTAAATACATGTGCTATCTGATGCAAACATATTCTTGAAATTAGAATACTAGATTACAAGATACAAATTTTATCTTTAGCTTTGTAATATTAGTAGAAATACTCGTATATTGAGAGTTGATATCTGTTTTAGTTTTGCTAATACTACACCAGGAATATCTCCTTAAAATTCTGTTTAACATTAAATAATACATCGAAAAGAATTAATCAGTCTATCTACGACACATTTTACGAGCGCAGACCTAGAACGAAATATTATCTTCGTTCGGTTAAAAAATAGACATGTATAGTTATGTAGTTAGGATAATTATCACATACTTAATATAACTGGTGGTAGAGCTTTGTGCAAGCTCGTCTGGGTAGGTACCACCCACTCATCAGATATTCTGCCGCAAAACAGCAGTACTTGGTATTGTTGTGTTCCGGTTTGAAGGGTGAGAGAGCCAGTGTAATTACAGGCACAAGGGACATAAGATCGTAGTTCCCAAGGTTGGTGGCGCATTGGCGATTTAAGCGATGTACAACATTTCTTACAATGCCAATGTCTAAGGGCGTTGGTGTCCACTTACCATCAGGTGGCCCATATGCTCGTCCACCTTCCTTTTCTATACAAAAAAAAAAAAATTATATGTGAACGGACGAGATCAATTTGTTAAAAATTTACGTATACAATAAAATAAAATATGTATATAATGCTCTTAATCTTATTTGCCCTAATTACTAATATAATAAATGTGAAAGTGAGTTAGATTATTTGTTTTACGATTTAACGTCCTAAGTACTCAACCGGTCGTATTTTGCATACACGTTGTCAGGTTGTAGAGAAAAGGACATATAGTACCTAATATCTCCCCTCTTCCTCCCACGCGGGCAGAAACTAGTTCTTTCTAATGTTATAAATGCAAAAGTGAGTTTGTTTGTTACAGGTTAACGTCTTAAACACTAAACCGATCATCATGAAATTTTGCATAGAAGTTATAGGGGTACAGAAAAGGATATAGCTACTAAAAATATAAATCTAAAGACTTGATTCTGTATCGTAATGGTCACGTAGCGAGCCCGATGTTTTATCACATTACTTTGAATTTAGTTTCGAAAATAGCGCTGATAAAGTTATTGCATACGAATATAAATAGAACATGGAATTCGAATGGTCTTTATCGTGTTTTATTTTTGTATAAAGTGCCTTTGTTAAAGCTACAAATCGCTCCAATTTTCCTTAGTGAATATCGCGTGCGTGAAAAATTATACATTATATTTTTATTGTTATTTAATATCATAATGCATAGCTTACACCTACGAGTATTTATTTGAAAATATGAGAAATAAACTGTTATTGTTTGATGAAACTAATTAGGGTTGGTACACAGTAATAATATGATAGTTCAATGCGAAACCATGTAATCAAAATACCACATCTCGTGCCAATAAACACGCATCCAAATGACTGATTAGTATTGAATGATAAAATTAATAAGCGACGGTGAATTGTTAGAATTTATTTTATCGAATTTAAATATATTTTGTCATATTCATAAAAGTATGATATATTTGATGCCTTGAATTGTAAGTGATAAAGCGTGAAATAATAAATATATATTCTTCTGTTTAACTTTAATATTGTGGTGAGTAAGGGGGTATTTTTGAAGAAATGTTAACTTACATCACCAATGCGCCACCAACCTTAGGAACTAAGATGGTATGTCCCTTGTGCCTGTAATTATATATAATTGCATCTCGTTGCACCTCGTTGATATACTGGCTAGTTTATAAAAATATCTCAAGGTCTTCTTTCGTTTAAGCCCCAGGTTGAGTCAATAAATAGTTATTGGGTTTCACTCTCAATAAATTCTTAGAAGCAGTCCGATGTTTGAAATTTGACGTAAAGCCGTTAGTTCTATGACTGAAATTTTACTTGTCTTCTCGGATAACCGTCCCGTTAGATGATACTTTGCACCATTGCGATACTTCCCGGAATCGTGTAAATGTTTTTCGATTACGTTTTTCTTTTGAATTTTTGATTAATTTAATAAAACTATCTTATTTATTTTTGTTTAAATTGTTTCAAATTTTCAAACTACTCGAAAGTAATCACCTCTGATAAGTTGGCATAAATATTCATCTCCGAAGCATTATATTTACGACTGTTGTATTGTATACAAATATTTATATATATTATCTTCCCAATTATTAATAAGTCAAAAATAAACATTGTTTTCAGAACAATCAAAACTACAACTATCACACAATATTATCAATAGATAATACGGTAAAAGATGTAACAATAAGAATTTATACGAGAAAATATAGGCTTCTTTGAAATTTTGCTTATGAAATACCTTATCTATTTTTCCATAGCTATCTGACCTATAAAAACGAATGCTGCTTGGTATTTGCAGGTGGGGAAAGAATTTTATCGCAGATATTATATCGACGTGATCTTCTTTTTACTTGGTCGTGTATTGACAAAGATATCTCTGTGTGTTTTATGTTGTGATTGTGTTTGTTCTTTTTACTTATTCTTTAATTTCAATACGAATAATACCGGTTATTGTACGGTCGCGTCTGGTTGGATACCACGCACTTTTTAATTTTTATATCACTCTTTAGCGAAAATAAAAATGGAAAGAAAAAAGGAAAAAAGTTTATATTGCACTATAACAAGGAAATTAAAAATAAATCAACCAATTCGAATTAGTGTACAAAAGCGGCTCCATAGTTTGAGCAATTCCTTAGTCGACAACTTTTAATATGAGAAAATATAAGTAAGGAATCGGGATACTCCAAAAGATTTAGATAAACGCAGTAGTTAAGATAAAATACATAATCGTCAAAATCTATAACACACTTTTCAATGCTAAAAATATGAAGTATATACATTAAGTAAAAATAACTAACGAGTTATAAAAGCGTCAGGCAAAATAAGTGATTTTGAATTTGAAGTTTTTTTTTTTAAATTGCCAGTAGTTATCATTATTATCATCTAATGACATTGTACATTAAATGCCAAGAAGTAAAAACTATCCAAAAAAGATTGTATCAAATTGTCTTTGGTCTTTTTAAAATTACGTACACCAATGGGTACACTGCGTTGGATGTCTAATCCCTTGACACAAACATAGACTCTCATGTTACGACAAAAACTCATACTCATAAGAACATTTTATATGTGAGGATCGATACTGAGACTGTGAGTGAAGCAAATACCATTGGTTACACTGTTTCGATTTGTTCAGATTCCATATAGAGAAACCTCGATCCGTAAAAGGACGACGAAAAGTAAAAAATATATATTAGTATCTCCTTTATTCTGTACACCGTAACTGTAACTAAATATATTACAGTTTTAGTTTAAATTTCATATGAAACTATAAAAGTTGGGAGTGTGTTTGAAAGTAGGCGAGTTTCCTCGGACTAAGTTCACTGCGAGCGTTGCAGTGAGGGCTGAAATTAGCATTTTATTGGAAATATTTTGCATACGCTCCTGAGTGAGCTTATAAGATTTATTTAGTCATCAATATTTTAGACCAACTTAATCACTGGCTGCACATGTCGGTCATCCAAAATACTGGATGCTGTTGATAGCACTTTGCCATGCACAAATTTTATATGATAGTCGATTAATAATTACTCTAATCTTTAAATAAATTATTTCAAAAACATAAGTGAAACCAACCACTTGAGCATATATAATTAGTAGTAACGTATCATGCTTCTTAATTCAGCGCTGTCACATTATCTACATAATATGTAAATATGTATTACTAGACTAGACATGTTATTAATATTTTATATAAAATTAAACAGTATATGTTTAGTCAGATAGAGATAGCCGAGATGGCCCAGTGGTAAGAACGCGTGAAACCTTACCGTGGGTTCACACTCGGGCAAGCTCTACTGCATTTTCATGTGCTTAATTTGTGATTATAATTCATCTCGTGATATACGGTGAAGGAAAACATCGTGAGGAAACCTGCATGTGTCCAATTTCACTGAAATTCTGCCACATGTGTATTCCACCAACCCGCATTTGAGCAGCGTGGTGGAATAAGCTCCATACCTTCTCCTCAAAAGGGGAGAGGAGGCCTTAGCCCAGCAGTGGGACATTCACAAGCAGTTACTATATGTTTAGTGATTATCATATCATAATGTGCTTCTCCACTTCAAAAGCTTACTCGTATATTTTATCTCATATTTACCGTGAAGATAATTTATAAAAAGCGTTTACTCTAAATAATAATGCTATGAATTTTTTTCAATTAAGTATTCCAAGGTTCAGTATTTAAGAAAATTGTAATATAAACATTTCTTCAAAATTCAAGACAAAATAATATCTTATAAAAGATAAGGACTTAGAACTTATTCCATTACCTTATTATACGTCGTGCTTGTAGATGTTATATTTATTTTTTATATTTATTTCCTTGGATCAATACAACTTACCTCAGTGGTTTTTTATATAGCAGCTTATAAAAAGTTTATTGATAATTTTTAAAATTCGAACTTAGAACTTAAAATTTATGTATATATCAGCTTACCGCCGTCCACTGCTGGACGAAAGCCTCCCCCATAGAACGCCAACCATCCCGATTTTGGGCAGCCCGCATCCATCCCGTACCTGCCACCTTTTTCAAATCGTCGGTCCATCTTGCCGCAGGGCGTCCTACACTACGTTTGCCTAAGCGTGGTCTCCACTCCAACATGTGTCGGCTCCATCGGCCATCGATGCATCTGGAGACATGACCAGCCCACTTCCACTTCAGCGTGCTAATTCTACGCGCGATGTCGGTGACTTTAGTTCTCTGGCGAATGTCCTCATTTCGGATTCTATCTGCCAGAGAAACCCCAAGCATCGCACGTTCCATAGCTCGCTGAGCGACCTTGAACTTGTGGACCAGTCCTACAGTGAGTGTCCACGTTTCGGCGCCGTAAGTCATAACAGGCAGGACGCACTGATTATATACCCTGGTCTTAAGTGACTGTGGGATCGACGATTCAAAAATATGACGCAACCTCCCGAATGCTGCCCAGCCCAAACGTATTCTTCTTTTGACCTCCTTCTCAAAATTGTGCCGGCCAAGTTGTATAGTTTGGCCCAGGTAGATGTATTCCTGCACAACCTCGAGTGGAGAGCCATTTACGACAACCGGTCTCGGGGATATATGTTGGTTGATCATAATTTTGGTTTTTTCTAAGTTCATCCGCAGACCCACCTGTCTTGAAGAATCGCTTAGGCTGTTTAGCATCTCTTCCAAATCTTGCAGAGTTTCCGCCATAATGACAATGTCGTCAGCAAATCGGAGATGTGTAATGTGTAGGCCATTTATATTAATCCCGCGTCCGTTCCAATCGAGCGTCTTGAAGACGTCCTCCAATGCATTGGTAAAAAGTTTCGGGGAGATTACATCCCCCTGTCTTACCCCGCGATGCAATTGGATTGGTCTTGTGCTCTGATCTTGTACTTGGACGGTCATGGTTGCGGCTTCGTACAAACACTTTAACACCTGGACATACCGAAAGTCTATTAGGCATCTCTGCATCGATTCCAGAACAGCCCAGGTCTCGATGGTATCGAAGGCTTTTTCGTAGTCCACAAACGCTAGGCATAGAGGCTGATTATATTCCTCGGTCTTCTGTATCATTTGCCTAAGTGTGAGTATGTGGTCTACGGTACTGAAGCCTTTTCGAAACCCAGCCTGTTCAACGGGTTGGAAGTCATCGAATTTTTGGGCGAGACGATTCGTGATTACCCTCGAGAACATCTTATATACGTGACTTAAAAGTGAAATGGGGCGGTAGTTTTTCAGAAGAGCTTTATCACCCTTCTTAAAAAACAGCACCACCACACCTCTGCTTGCATGCCTTTGGTGTAATACCATTTTGGAGGACGGAATTAAAGATCTTTACCAGCTCTCTCAGAAATGGTGTTCCTCCCGCTTTAAGTAATTCTGAGGTAATTCCGATTAAAAAATTATGTATTAATATTAATCTCCAACTGCCTTACTCCCTATAATGTGCCTCAGTGTCCTTTCTTAGTGGACACTTGCGTTATAAAATTTAATAGATTCTATAGCCAAAGCAAACGATTTTATATGTATATATTTTAATTATCTATCGCTAATCGCTGAAAAAAATGATTAAAATAGATGTTTTTCCACAAATAAATAATCAGCTAATGCAAATATTTTAAAATTCCCTTATGATTTTGAAGCCACAGCTTTTTTATCGGTCATTACAGATATCAGTCGTATTTTTACATCAAACGGATTGGAATATAAATAATTTATAGTCGCTGATGCCCTCGGGTTTTGATTTCAATAAAATCTAATCATTTCTATTACGATTTCTAATTTTCCTTTCAATAAACATTAATTTCCACGATGGCTCCCCAGGGTTTCGAAGAACTCAACAAAACAAATCGCTAAAATTTGTTATAATATTTTTAGCCAATTGTTGTTTAATGCCCCTTTAATTTTTGTTGTTGTTTGTGAGCACTTATTCTATTCGAGTCGCGCGCTACTTATTGTACTATAGTGGTAATATGTCAGGCAAATAAAAATAATAAATTTTATTGCACAACAAGACGGAACAATTACAGTACTAGGTGTTAGGGCTTTGTAAAAGCAACTCTTCCAGGCAACTTTTTTTTTTCAGCCTTTTGTCGTCCACTGCTGGACGAAAGCCTCTCCCATATCCCGTAAAACGGGAATCGGGGACCGTGAATTTGTGTTGTCGCTCATAGTGGGGTATTGCCTTAGTCACCACGCTTATCTGAAATATGGAATGAAACATGGAAATCTTTTACTAATAGCGCTGCTGCCCACTTTCCGGATTTGCATTTTCAGATTCCAGCATTTGTGTGGTTATACCGCCACGATTTCGGTCACCAAAGCCTCGTTCGTTGATTAGCAGGATGTACCACGAGCAGGTGAGGTTGGCGGTAGGCAGTCTAGGGTGTTGTCGACTCCCCTTACATCCTAACTCCAGGCAACTTACAAGTCTTACAATATATAATGAGATATATACATACTCAAAAGTAAAGTAGCAGCTTGTCAATGTCCCACTGCTTCACTGAGGCCTACTATTCGAATGTAATGTATTTGCTTGTACTTTATTCTACCACGGCTCCAATGTGGCTTGGTAAATACACGAGAAGCAGATTATCATCCAACGTGTGTAAGTTTCCTCACAATGTTTTCCTTCAACGAGTATGAGATGAATTAAATAGGTACAACGTTGGTGTCTTTAAATCCAGAGTTAAAAAAAACTTGTCTATGTCCTAACCAGTATACGCGGAAAATTACTAAATATTACAATAGATCTAAAAATTATATCCCAAACAATTAAACACATATGTGTCTGTATCAACGGTGGAACTGATTTAAAAAATATAATATTGAATATAGTGATATGACTTCGCGGAGCTCGTCAGCCTCATACATAATTCAGGACTATGCAACCCGAAATATATATCATTCCGACTGAGAAATCTCGTTTCATCTTTCCTTACTGATATTGAATATATAATATTTTAGTGACAGCGAGTTTTGGAATCGCTCTTATAATATTTATAAAACATTTTTAAACGTCATACGCATAAATTTTTATTCATTTTTATTAACTTGAAAAATAATATATACGTAGTATCTATCGTTAGTAGTTGGAAAGTACTCGATTTTCATTGGACGTGTTTATTGTCACAGACTAAATAAACGATGAGATAACTTGTTCACTGGACAAAACCAATTGAATTCGTACAGAGAAAAACTATGTAATTCCGCAAAATAAAGTTCTATTCGAAATTCAAATTTATCTGTATTGATACGGTGTATTTAATTTATATTATTCTTTATAGATAAATCAAATTAAAAAAGAACGCTGCACATGTGACGGAAAACAAACTCCTATTTGCATTACAAATTACTCATTCAATCTTTTAAATATTTACTCTATTTATTAATTTCTTACTGACATTATTATATTAAATTATTTTTTTCAAGTGTACGTAGAGGATGCTTTTTCATGTGTTCAAATAATCGAAAACAGATTTAAAAAAAAATTCAGTATATTATATTATGTTCTTTTGTAATAAAAAATAACTATAATGCTATATATCTGTTTGAGATTAATAAACTTTCGACCGATCACCATGAAAATTGTGTAACTAATATTAAAAATGCGTAAGTGAGTTTGTTTATTTTTGTTTGTTTATGACGCCTTAGCGTCTTAACTATTCAATTGATCCTCATGAAAGTTTGCGTACATTGTCAGGAGTACAGAAAAGGACAAAGAGTAACATCTGTCTCCCTCCCACCTCACACGTGGGATGTCTTTTTCGGTACCCCTAAAATGTGTATGCAAAATTTCATTATGATCGATTGAATAGTTAAGACGTCACAAGCAAACAAACGTTCGAATTAATACTATTAGTTTAGAAATTTGTAAATAATTATTTTTTTCCCATGATGATATTAATACTTCAAGATCTAATATAAATGTAACGTATATAAATGTAACGTTTGGAACGCAAACGTTTTCACTTCTCAAATACAATCAACCTGTACATTATTATTTAGTTTAATTTTTCACATCAAGATAATCCATTATCATTTTTATAACCATAAAAATATTAATTATCAAAGTTCAAATATTATGGGAGTATACAACGAATTATACACAAGAGTGTAATTATTCTTATAGATACAGATCATATATTATTATATATTGAAAGCTGAACATGATAATATCCACCGATCCACCACACAATCATTTATCATTAAAATGGCGCAAAGTTATCTCTTCGTTCAAATATCTGCAAATGATTGCGTTTGATTAATGGACAAAATTGGAAAACAGTAATTTTATGTTAACGTTACTTCAATTTAAAGATGACTTATTTTGATGTATTGTTGTTTAGAAATGACATTAGCGAGATACGAGCAATTTATCAAATCTATATTATTATAGAGACAAAATGTTTGTCTAGTAACTAGAGCTTTAGGTACCACCCACCCATCAGATATTCTACCGCAAAACAGCAGTACTTGTTATTGTTGTGTTCCGGTTTGAAGTGTGTGTGAGCCAGTGTAATTACAGGTACAAGGGACATAACATCTTAGTTCCCAAGGTTGGTGACGAATTGGTGATGTAAGCGAAGGTTAACATTTCTTACAATGCAATCTATGGGAGTTGATGACCACTTATCATCAGGTGGCCCATATGCTAGTCCGCTTACCTATTCAACCTACCTATTCAATAAAAAAACTTGGAGCTTACATTTGACGTGGAGCTTATTCCACCTAGCTGCTCCAATGTGGGTTGGATGATACTCATGTGTCAAAATTTCAATAAAACACAAATGTTTTCCATTACCGCCGTGCACAAAATGAATAAACACAAAATTAGCACATGAAATACTTAGTGATGCTTGTCTGGGTTTGAACCCGCCATTATTGATTCGATTTACGCGTTCTGTGCACTGGGACATCTCGGTTCCCTTGGGTAATTCTAGTTAGTTAAGACAAACTTAAATAATGTTTAATAACTCGGCGACCTACTAAGCTTTTTGTTCGTCATTTCTTGACTGATCTTAGATAGCCCAGTGGACAGAACAGTTCAAATCCAATCGATCAAAATTATGTTTTTTATGTGCCATTTTTTATAATAAACAAAAAAAAACAAGTGAGTTTAAATCATAAGCTGTAAAGGAAAACCACAAATATTATATAATGAATGTTTATCAACCCGCAATACAGCAGTGTGGTGATATTTATTCAAAATTCTCTTTTACAAGAGCGAGCAATTTAGTTTCACGTATATATTATAATAAATACGTTTCAAATAATAAAATTTTCAAACTCACGTTTTTATGATATGGATTATTTCGCTTACCCATTCTCCCTAAACAGTTTACCCGCTTTAGACCATAGATAATAGGCCATATAAGGGCAAAGCGGGTTTTTGAAGTCTTTAATTTTTGACAATAAATCATTATCTAATACAGTCGTGACAATTCTACTATGAAATAAAATAAAATCTGTTAATATAATCACACAAAAATCTGAACTTTCAATGTATATTTATTTGAGCCTGAACACTTTTGTCCTATTATTCATATTAAATCTTGAATATTATAATGACTTAAATTCTCTCAGTAGTCATTTAGTTGACATATTGATTGCATATTTGACATATAGATGCATATTACAATTAATTTGGCACAAACAAAGCCACAATCGTCTAACGCTTTCCATCAAGACATGAAATTAAGACGCGAGCCAGAGGACACGAAGTAATGTCATAAGTAATTCGAGTAATTTCTTAGACTACACAGACCACTGACAACGTCTAAACAAAATAAAATTAATCTCGAGTATTTGTCTTCATTAAATCATATTTAATAAACAAGCGAAATTGTAATATAACGCTTATTAAAATTATTTAAGAAAAACAAACTGCTTCTTTAATTTGATTTATTTTACGCGGAAAATGTTTAAGTATATTACAAATAACTTACAAGAAAACCATTTTACTCGAAGACTGAATTGATTAAAATGACAGTTAATATTGTTACTAGAATACGTTATCAGGAGCTTCCAAGGTAGGATAAAAGTTTAATTTCTGTCTTTAAGTTAAACTGGATTTAAATTCAATCGTAAGGTACACTTGAATAATAGTGGACCAGAAAATCGACAAGATTTATGATCTGGTTTAAATTTTCAGCCAGTGAAACTAAAGGCACAAGGGACATAACATCTTAGTACCCAAGGATGTTAGCGCATTGGCTGTCTAAGGAATTGTAAATATTTCTTATTATTGGCTTAAGGCTATGGGCGGTGGTAGTTAAATGCTATTTAGTAGCAAATAGAATGAATAAAATCTAATGAATACTTTGCAGGGCAACCAATTAATATATAATCAAATCCGATACCCAATGAGGAAACAAAACGATTTGTTTTTAGACGAAAGTAATTTAATCAAGTCTCGCCGTTTATTCGAGGAAAGATGTGGTTATTTATTAATGATCTTCCTTGGATCGCTTCCTGTTATTACCATTAGTCCATTAGCCTTGCCTAACTCATAAGTAATGAAGTAATATTATGTAGCGTATATTGTTATATAAAATACGTAAATATCATTTGAAAACTAATATCAACTCGATTAAAAGTATTTTAATTATTTATAAATGAATTTTATGTATTATACATTGTTATTGTAGATATCTTAGATTTGATAAATGTATATTAATTAAATATTCAAAACATATATAACACTAGTTTTAGTGCGTGTGTTATGACGAATCAGATGTTATATATAAAGAAGGCATTTGTGGTTCCTTGTAAAATCAATATTTTTTTATTTCAAGTGCAAAAAGTAATTTTTGTTTTAAAAAAAAAAATTATTGTTCTCTATGTTCTCTGAAAACCTTGTACCAATACAGTATTTTTGACCTGTTTTGAGTGTCGTAATAAATAACACTTTTCCAGCCCACATTATCTCAATGCGCGTTATATATTATCTTTATATTTCAACTGTGAATATGTTAATAAACTTAGAATATGTTATCGATCTGAATAAAATTATATCTAATCAGCCACTTAAAAAAATAACAAAGTAGAGAACACTTCATGTTCAAGAAAGTTATAAATAGACATTTCATTTTACATTAGGGGAGTATTTACTAGAATAACCTGAGGTGCCGTTGTTTCCTAATATTTATTGCACCTGAGCGTGTACTGAGAGATAAAAGCAAATGAGAAACACAAGTTACTGACTCAGTGCTTAATACATTAGTGAATTACATTCAAGACTTAATTAACATCGCCATATTAATTATCATTGCGATCTGTATCTTACTAATACTATAAAGTGATATGTTTTGTTTTTTATATGATTATAGGGATTTATATGAATAAAGTAAAATATTTATATGTGATAAATTCATCTTCAACGGAGTTGGTGTGAAAATTTTGCACTTTCCAAGCGAACGCTGACAAGTCTCAAAAATTAATTGACATAAAAATTTTGAATTATAAAAAACGGTTTTATTTATTTTTTATATATAATTCAATGTTTCCACCAGTTTTATTTAAGCATAACGTTAAGTCAGTTCATTTGTTTCATAGTATCAAAGAGGCTTTGGTTAGAATTCTTGAGCCTTAACGAAATACGAATTCTAAATCGGGAAAATGCTACTGAGCTTTCGTGTACTTAATATGTATTTCTATTTTAACCAGTGCTCGATGGAAAAGTAGAAAGTCGTGAGTAAGTCTGCATGTGTCGCTGGCGCAGCGTGGTCAAATGCACTCCAAACCTTCTTCTCAAGAAAAGAGGCTTTAGTCCAGCAGTTAGAAATTTAAAGATTGTTACTACTGCTACTACAATATTAATTTATAAGTCTAGGTATGTTATATGACGTTTTTGTGTGTGTCATTTTAATATAGTTTTGTGCTCCGAAGTTATTAGGCGTTCATATTCGTTCACTCACAATCACGATTTCGGTTTTTCACGATTTCAAAAATTACTGTTTGTTTGTTTCTTGTATTTCGGATTATATACATATATAATGGAATAAAATCTCTAACCGAATTTTTAGAAACAGTGCCAGCATACCTCACCTTTTTTAAGCCCTCTACACACCTAAGCCGACGACCAGACGGCTTTACTCGGTGGGCTAGCCCACCGGGCTGCTCTGTGATAATTGTAATTGCCATCTAACCCGCCAACATAAAGCCACTGGGTCGGCAGCTTTAATGTGTAGAGGGCTTTATCCATAACAGAAAATTAAAAACACAGATAATGTAGGTAAAAAAAATTAATAACACAAAACACTTTCCTTAATTTTAATAAATAATTATAATTGTACTCACTCTGTTAATATTCCACACTTAGTCTCGACGAAACCAAACATTTAAAAAAAAACTAACAGTGCTAACGGAACTTACGTCACTTCTTTTTAATATAATATAGTCAAATCACAAGTTTTATTCATAACTAAGTAATGATTAAAGTGAAGTAGACTTGTAAATTAATTTAGCAATAATCAACATAATTAAGTACTTAGGAATTTACGACGACATATATAATATGCTATATAAATATTATTAAGAACGATTATCGAAGACAGACCTATTCTTTTCTGTTATTCTTCGAAAACATTTTTAATCTACAATTTTAAAAGTGTGTTAACACAAAAAAGGACGTTCACTCTCAGTTAACGCGAATAAAACCGAGAAAACTGCTTATAACATAAAACCATAATGTACATCTTTATAAGTTAATCTGTTCTTGTTACATAAAATGGAAACGAAAAAGCATTTTATCATTAAATACGGAAAGCCTTTATTTACGTGGTTTTTTACCACGAAGATAAAATGAAAAAGCGGCTTCTTTGAGCTGTGAACGCATTAGCGACTTTTACACGAGATTGTATAATAAGTGTGATAAATGATTTGTTTGAAAACATTGTATAACTTTTGTAATTTTAACTTTATGTATAATAGTAAATCATTGTAATGAAAACATAATCTCTATAAATAGAATCATGTAAGCAAAGTAAATACGCCATTACAATCGCATTTTAATTAATATTAAGAAATCAATAAAAAAATACAAGTATATAACAAACTAATAATCGTTTCGTTCGAATATGGAGAAACACTAAATAGTTTCTTAATAAGAACATAATATTTTTGCTGTTTCAGTAAAAAATCATATTAAACTTTTTAAATGATATACAAAATATTTCATCGACGAGGAAAATGCTGGTTTTTAATATCGCATAAATTTTTCATCAAATGTTTTTAGTGCGATGACCGCAAAATATTTTCTCTCAGCGTGAAATCAAATTCTAAGACATTTTCAAAGCAAGCTTACTTCGTATCTCTCGATGAAGGAAATGCGGAATTTTTATGTTTTGTTGCAAAACGAAATTGTAAAAGATTATTACATATTCAATAAAAATTGCGTCTTTATATTAAAAGGTTGTTGTTATTGATATCTTTTTAAAAATTTAAAGAACATTCAAATTTAATCCAAGAAATAATAATAAGTCCAAGAAATGAATACTACTAAGACACACTTAAAAATATAAAAACACGTTAAGAACACTCAACATTCTGTATTGATTTTTTATTTCGACATTATATTTATGACTAATCCAGAAATACAAAATTTCTTAAGATAAATTTTAAGAAATGAAGGTAATAAGGACTCGACTAAGTTTCCGAACAAGTTCTGGACTGCGCTAATTTTGTGTCCACTCGGAACGATCTGTTATGTAATTATGGCATGCCTTGAAAAGTTAGTTTTTCATATTTTTTAGGTAGTGAAGCGTCATACGAGACGGTAGTATTATAAAGAGAAAATATTTTTGTGTATTTATACTGTTTTAACAGCAAACCGTGTAGTAGTTCCGATTTTCGCTAAAATTTCTGCATAAAAGAATAGAGACACAATTTTTGCCCGTAGGTTTATCATAAAAATTGATTAAGGAATATTGAACGTTAGAACAACCTGTGTTGTTGGGGCGAGACCAAGAGCATAACCAAATAAAGTTCAAGTCAAGCAAGCGATCGATGTAAGAGAACCAAATTATTTTGAATCCTGTGTTATAAACGTATTTTTTTATTTGTCTTTTTTTTTAATTAAATTTGATTCGTCGTATAACTAATTTAAATATTTTTAATTTCATTTTGATGCATTCCTGTTTGCTGCTTTTTAAATGAATTGTAATAGAACAAAATAAATGAATACAATAATATATAAAAACTATTAGTTCCTTTAAACATGGTTCTTCATTAATATATGTAGTTTTCAAATGAATAAGAAATATTTATAGTTTATATTATTGTTTTATAAAATAACTGAATAAAAAATGGCTAATGTTTACAATACAACAAATACCGTAAAGCACGAGATGAATTATAATCACAAATACCCACTAAAAGTTAAACACGGCAAAAGTTGCAGTCATATTTATTCGCCACATTTAGAAGCTACCCACATTTAATATAAAACTATATTACTCGTGTATCACTTAAGGGTTAAAAAATAAAGAATTATAAAACTAAACTAAATCCCAATTGAAATAAATGCCTACACGTACACAATAATATGCACACTTTTTTGATTAATTTTTTTAGTAAGAATTTTGAACTGTTTCATTTTAACCTTTTTCAAAAAAGGATAATTTATGGATTCGATTGTTTTTTTTTTTATATTTGTTGCATTATAATTATTTCATTTAAAAGCCGATTTTTTTCTATTTATTTGAAACTGTAAATACTTATGAATTGGTCCTATTTTTATCAAAATTCAGTTCTGGTAATTGGATCCATAAGGAAATCCATAAGGGAAAATAAAAATTCAAATATTATAGACATGTATACATATTTTACCTTTTACTTATTTTTTTTCCACAGCTTCTGCATTAAAACATACTAGTTTCAATTATGAATCAATTTATACGTACATATACTTACTTTATACATTTCAAATATTTCTTCTATCAATTAAGTAAACCAGAACACAACAAATGTAACAACAATACTAAGTATTGTTGTTTGGAAGTAGAATATCTAATAAGTGGGTGGTACCTACCACCAAGTAAAATATATGCCTAAGTTATATATAAACACTCTACGTTACTTATAAAACAAGATAATATTTGTAAGTATTTATATATAATATAATAATATGCTGGGACATTATTCACACACGGCCGTCCCAAATTAAGCAGAGCTTGTACTATGGAAACCAGACAACTAATATACTACATATACTACTTTTCTTTTGTAAATACATATTTATATAGATAATTACACCCAGACTCAGGACAAACAGACATGTTCATGCACACAAATTTGCTTACGACTTATGTAATAATTGTTCATTGAACTTTTGCTTTTAAATTATTTTGCTTGACGAAGTGTCTTAATTGCAACCACAAAATTTACTTTGATATACAGAATATGGTTTTAATGTATTAAACTGTCTCGTTTGTTTTGCGTCTAGTTTATAGAGAGAACCTGAGGTCCTGGACACACGCCTTGAGTCAAGCGACTAAATCTTATCAGTCGGTCGGTCCGGTCATATCGATGAAACTTAATTATAAGACAGGAAATAGTGCGAGCTCCACACTTGTGATGTTAATTCTTGTGCCGTTAGCTTTTCTTTAAATTGGATGAAATTCAATTAGAATGAATGAAGTTCATTTCATCTTCTAACTGTATGTATAAAAATTTTAAACTTATTTAGCATCCACTTTCAGTCTCTTGTTAAATATCTTCAGCAGTCTGATTATTTGTTAAAATCATGTCCACCAATGAAACCGACGTCTCATCTCATCTCGAGGGGACACATCATTAGTGGTGTCCAAAACTATCTAAAATTCGGTCTATTGTGTTTAGTTATCACTCTGAATTCGCTTCAAAAGCTTTATATTATTGGTCCTCGTTAAAGTTAACAGTTATCAGCTACATCATTAAATACGAAATATTGTTGAAATAATGTTCATTCGAACCAATGTTCATTTTCTACTCGTAATTTTATGATCTTCAAAACTAACGGAGAAAGTTTTATAATCATCCTTACTGGTTCATAATATTTTAATTGTATAAATGTTTTATTGGTTATTAAAATTTTTTTCAAACGGAAAGAGATTGATGGTTGACAATTAATTAATTGATGCACAATAAAGAACCTCTATAAGACATATATAATTAAAACAAAATTAATATTTTAAACATATATATTTATGCACTCCTTTTAATTACATATAATTTTTTTTTATATTTAATTACATAATATAATAATTTTTATTACAGCTCTACTAAGCGTTACTAAGCATTCTAGAAATATAACATAAATAAAGTTTCGTAGCATGCAGGTAAGTAATCTGGAATAGCTCATTCAAACAAATATTTAAAACATAACAAGGAAGAAAAAAACTAGGGAAACTTTGAAAAAACTTAGACGCTAAGAAACAAGAGTTGAATCTCTGTAAACTTAAGAACGAAAAAAGTTTGGCTAGCTACCTTTTTGTTGTTTATAAATTTATATGCAATATATTTTACGTATCTAAACTTAAGAAAAAAACATTTTCAGCATTGGCAGGGTATTGACTTTAAAAAGATAACATAACCACCAATATGTTTTTAAATGATATTAAAAACAATATATAATAAAAAAAACATGAGTCACAAAAATATATTTGTTTTAAAAGTCAAGTAATGATCCGTAATTCGCTTATTGGATAGAAATTCCTGTTGAAATGCTGTATGGCTGTGTGGATGATGTACGCTTACATATCGCAGCAAGTAAAAATCAAAAGTGCAAATATAATACACAATAATCTAGGTTGCTGTTCATTACACTTTTACGATTTACGCTTTCTTTCCACTATATCGTTTTCAGATTTTATTAATTTTTTTTTTAAACATAACAAGGAAGAAAAAAAATAGAGAAGCTTTGAAAAAATTTCGATGCTAAGAAAGAAGAGTTGAGTCTCTGTAAACTTGAGACCAAAAAAAAATGAAAAATAGTAGTCCTTTTATCCTAAAGACACTGACCGCACGCTTAGAGAATCGATAATTCAACCTCCTTTTTTAATATATATATATATATATATATATATATATATATATATATATATATATATATATATATATATATACATACTTGTTCTAGTGAACTGTCACTAGAGAGATTCACCATTAAAGTTTAGTTAAAAATTAAGTTTTTTTATTTTTATTGCCAAATTTATTACATGCCAAAAAAGTTGCAAACGAAAAAAAAAACTAAAAACAATCAAAATAAGTTTACCGTAACACAACGATTTGTTTATATTTTATTTATATTTGGAAAACAGACGAGCTAACCAACTGTGACTGTTAAGTTACTAGCTCACTCAACCTCTAAACCGGAATACAGCAATACAAATATTGATATTTGCATTGATGACTTTGTGATACTCAAACGGGCTTGCACAAAGTCCAACTACCACCGCTTTAAAACCCATTATTTTAATTTTTTTTATATAATAGGTGGGCAGACTGGCAAATGGGTTGCTTGATAGTAAGTGGTCACCACCACTGTAACAAATATTAACAAACGCCTAGATCGTGTATCTGTTATTGTTTCGACGGTATTTGCTTGATACTTTTAAAGCGTCCAGAACAACAATTTTTTGAAACGTATATTTAAATGTAGAATATATATTCTTTACAGTCTATGCAACTTCATTAGCGTTTTTGGTTGAATGAACAATGAATAAAATTTATTTGTTTAAAATATTCATATGATTTTTGTAGGCTTTTATGTGTAATTATCTGATATTCAACTATATAAGTCAATGGTTTGAAAGGAAATAAACGATTTCATTGCAATAGGTTTTAATCGATACGTAATTAAAATATTTGCATTCACACAAAAAATAATTTCTTGACAAATTTACATTGTTTAAAAAAGTCAAGAATTATGGAAAAAAATCGGTTTTATTTTGAAAATTAATCAATCATTACATTGTAACTATAAATTTTAAAAGGTACGGATTTAAAATAAAATCATATTCGATCGATTCGATAGCATTGAATGCTTTAATAATTTATATTAATTATCAATTTGATCATAATTAATAATCTTCTGAAAGAGGGGTTTTTAAATCATAATTATCAGAACGTAATTACCACGATGCGATTAACAGAGAAAAAAATGACAATTGTTTTTAATTGAAATGAAAGGGTTCAGTCGAGTATGAGTTACTAATAATTATTATTTAAATTTATGAAAAAATTAAATGTATGAAAAACCAGTAAGCAATCAAATAAACAAAACAAAAAAAACTTGTTTTTGCTTTTACAATATTAGTAAAGATTAATTAGTTTTCGGTGAAACTGATAAGACAAGAGCCCAGATGGTCCAGTAAGAACGCGTGAATCTTAACTGATGATCGTGGGTTCAAACCCGGGCAAGCACCACTGAATTGTTATGTGCTTAAATTTTTATTATAATTCATCTCATGCTTTACGGCGAAGGAAAACATCGTGAAAAAACCTGCATTTGTCTAATTTGACTGAAATTCTGCCACATGTTTATTCTACCAACCCGCATTGGAGCAGCGTGGTGGAATAAGCTGAAACCTTCTTCTTAAACGGGAGAGGAGGCCTATAGCTCAGCAGTGGAACATTCACAGGCTGTTACGGTTACGGTTACGGAAACTGATAATGAAACGAAAATATTTTTATTAAAAAAATACAACTGAACTGTGTACGTTCAGAATTATGATATACTTCCGATGGATTTCAATCCGTTCCATTCTCAACGGAAAATAAGCCAATGCACTGGGGAGGTGTTAGGTATTTATAGTGCACAAGCGTATGCTCAAATAAGTGCAATTTCGCTTTCCTAACTCCCATAATCCGGTAACGGCGACGCATCTAGCGCACATTTTTTTGTAAAAATTCTGAACCTAGGACTACTACTAAGACTTTCATGACAAAAAAAACTCAATAGTACAACTTTTTTTGTTGATTTGTTCGAACTCAGACATTGAGATTTAAAGACAATTATACATTAATAAGTTATATAGATAAATTGCTGTACAAGTAATTAATTATTACCTATTTATTCTGCCCGAACCAAACGGTAAGACACCAAGCATAACTAATTTGTCACAATAATTATGACATTTCCAATAAGTCCGTTAAGTGTTTTAATATTAAAAGTTGAATTTACTATTGGTTTTACTTAATAGCTATATAGAATGCAAAGTCAAATAGTCAACTAATTCCTTGTCTCCAAGAGGCATAGCACGGAGATTTATCTGTGACGCAGTTAGCTTAGCTTAGTGTGTAAGTGATTCACGACTGCTGGTCTTTACCATAAGCCCAAAATGTATTAAGGTCATAGATATTACAAGAAATACTTACATCATCAAAACTGGAGAATATATCTTCAGCCTTAGAAAAACTAGCAGTAGAACTGAGCATCTCTTAGAACAAGTATTGCTTCCATTTCAATATATTTATATATTTTTATTGAAAACGCATAGGGGCAATTTTTTTATTCCCAAAGTTTAGATGTAAATTTATTCCGCGAATTAATTACTAATCGCCCGCATCATATCGCATAACGTAGCATCGCTATTATTAATTCTAAAATATATATTATTAAAAATGTGCGACAATGTTTAAAATTATTTATTTCTACTGATGATAGGGCTTTGTGCAAGCTAGTCTAGGTAGGTACCACCCTCGCCACGGTAGCATGTGAAAGCGATCCCGTGGCGCTCCTCGTTAAGACGGAAAGGGTACAAGGAGATTTTAGTGGGTAGGACGGTGGCCTTCTGCCCCGTGAGTCCCACATAACCGTCCCGGTCGTGGACCGGGCGGTAGGCGTAAACGCCTTTCCTCCTCGACAACAAAAAAAAAAAAGGTAGGTAAGGTAGGTAAGGTCCACCCACACACCAGATATTATACCGCAAAATAGCAGTACTATTATTGTGTTCCGGCTTGAAGAGTGAGTGAGCTAGTGTCATTACAGGCACAAGGGACATAACATCTTAGTTCCCAAGTTTGGTGGCGCATTGGCGATATAAGCGATGGTTGACATTTCTTACAATGTCAATGTCTATGGGCGTCGGTGACCACTTAACATCAGGTCCATATGCTCGTCCGCTTACACTATAAAAATATATTTATTACAAATATGGTTTATTTGTATTTTCACCGAATACTTTTAAAACAAATTTAAAACAAATAACAGTATTAAAATACCTGAATTAATTATTATAAAACAAACAAGAACTCTCAGAAAGTCGGGTCATTAGTGATTAAGATCTACTGATCATTACAAAGTTTAAAATCTTAATTATTAAGAAAATAAGAAAACATTTTCGAAACGTTTCATCTCAATCCCCAAAAGTTATACGAACTTTTTCTTATTTTCACATTCTTTATGATTTTCAATTTATTCCAATAATGTTTGATTATAATCTTGCTTAACTTAAACTTTTTTATCTGTTAATAAATGTATTTTTGTTGTAATGACAGCGGACAAAATACTAAAATGGTTTGACCTTACACGATGATAAATTACGAGTAGTTGAAGAAGACCGGATGTTTTTTTATATTAGCCCGATGCTCCAATCACATATCAGATAGCAGATATATATTATACTTTTATGAATGTCTTAATTTTTTGCTTTTATTACATTAACATATAATTTCAAAAGTCATTTTATATTTATCTGTTTTGACACGAATATTTTTGGAATCTACGCATACACTGACGACCTTATAAATGCTTTACACCTTATATGTGTGCAAACTTACAGAACAATTTGGCTACATTTTGTTTTACCCGCTCCTACATTCATATTTTCTTATTTTGCTGACAATGGACAGAGATGTACCTGTCGTTGTCACGAGCTGAAAGGCGCGTCGAACGCACGAGTTTTCATCATATGTATTTTCAAATTTTAAAATCCGAATTAATTTTTACCGGACGTATACCATAAATTGGATAATATAGCAAATGGATAAAATCGGAAAAAAATAATCTGTATTATTATTAATCGATATCTTATTCGTTTAATTGTCGCTATGAATTTATAATTAATCCTCGAGAAGTTGGTAATAAAAAATAATTACCATATATATGCAGATATTCCTGCGGAAGCTCTCCAATCAGTGAATATTGTAGATGTAGATAAATTCAATTATAGTTCAACATAAAGCCAGAAAATTCAGCGATATGAAAGTAGATTAGATAACAGAGTTGTGTGGACGTGAACCACTTCCGTAATCGCTTTGTGTATAAAATGAAAAATTTCAGCCGAGAGCCGACCCGTTGGTCAGATAGCGGTATATGTATCGAAAAATGTTCCCTATTCCATTTACATATAATTTTATAGCGATCTTTCTAATTAATGCCTGTAAATGTTCTATTCCTGGCTAAATGTCATTTATGATTGAAATTAATATTTTATCCACAGTTTCACTTCATTATTCACCCGTGAAATATTGACAACCGACTTATGTACTATTTTGATGCGTGTATTCTTGATATTTCACGACCCTTAATTGCAGTGAGTTTCGAGTTTGTTTTAACAGAATAGCTCAACAATATCTATTACTTAATAGATATCGCACTTAAATCTGCGTTTTAATAATGAAATTGGAATCTCAGACTTAACCACAAACATATGTTTCTGAGAATACTTATTCACTCCAGAATTCCTTTGATATACCTAATATGATCCTAGTAACAACAAAATATTTCACAATGAGGTGAGATGAGGAATTTTTATTCTTAATCGACAGCATCCTCCAGTTTTTAAACCATTACGTCACGTCCTTCTGAAATTTGAGTGTCTCTGACCCAAATTTGTTTTGGTACTGATAATTATAAACCGCATCGGTAGTTGGATCCAGACTAAGAGCTACTTCATGTTCAGGTCACGTCGAGGTCACCTATTTGATCTTTGATTTTATATAGATTGGAAAAGAAATTTTATTATTTTCATTCATATAATTTATCCCCACAATCTTTTTATATAAATGTATTTTGAAACACCGATAATATATAAGTAAAGTTTCTAACACATCTCTACTAGACTACTTTTTATGACGGATGAGTTATAAATAGAAAGATGGGACGCATCCCTCTTAACCCTTTCAGGAACTACCATTATATCTCATGTAAATATTAAAGGATCTTCCATAATAAAACCTCTCCAACCGACATATATGTAAACAGCTGGAACGAGACAAACTAGACTTCACATGTATGGGTTTTCGAAAATATTTTTTATAATATCTATACTAATATTGTAAAGAGAAAAGATTCAGTTTTTTATGTTTTTTTGTAATGGATAAACTCAAAATTCAAAATCTTCTTGAACGATTTAAAAATACTTTATTCTATAGAAAGTTATATTATTAGTTACTCGCTGAGTATCAAAGGCTTTAGTTTATTTAAAAAAAAAATGGGGATTCCTACGAAAATTGCAATAATGTATAACCAAAGTTGTTACCCTTTTTTATTTAAAAATGATTATTTGCGTAAAAAAGATAATTGTTCCACCTGGACGAAGTCGAAGCAGCTAGTTTGCTTTAAAATTACTACCATAATGTCCTTATCTAATTGTACCAACAATTATTATTATTAAAAGTCGAAAATGGGTTTTACTTTAAAGATTATATATTTTTTCTTTTTTATGTTATAGGCAGGTGGAGGAGCAAATTGGCTACCTGACGGTAAGTGGTCGTCATCGCCCATAGACATTGGCAAGACAAGAAATAATAACCATTCCTTACCTCGCCAATACGCCAACAACCTTAGGAACTGATATTATGTCCTTTGTGCCTGTAGTTACACTAGCTCACTCAACCTTCAAACCGGAACACAATAATACCAAGAACTGCTGTTTTGCGGTAAAATATATGATAAATGGATGGTACCTACTCAGGTGAGCTTGCACAAAGCCTTACCACCAGGAACTATTAGTATTAATTGTTTATTCAACGTACATAAAAAATCAAATTGAAATAAGGAAAACCCCAGAAAAACAAGGACAAATACGGTGAATAAAGAAAATAGCGAAACGGAATGTGAAGAATTTTCTCATAACAAGTGAAGTGCAATTTTCTGGCTCGCCCGATAACGACGATTTAATCCCGTCTTCTGACCTCTATTCGTAAAAGGAATAGAAGTTTTTACAATAGCTACCGTCATTTTTAAATGTCAAATACTTTATACTTACTTACTTTATGGCTTTTATTTCACTAATATTATAAATATATAAGAATGTTTGTTCTCGAATCTATCGAATGGCTAGACAGATTCCAAGAGCAAAGAAGTCGATTATGATATTGTATAGAACATGTAATAGTTAGTTTTTGAATAAATTGTTACTAAATTTTAATGTGTTAATGCATGCAACATGGAAGTCAATGATTTCATATTTTGTGACAAGCATAAATAATAAATTGAATAAGATAATAGTTATAATGCTCAATAATACAATATATCACTATTAAATGCAAGAATATCATACAAACAAAACGAATAATTGTTGTTACAATTAATTTAACAAAAAAAAAATCCATTAATATTAATAACTAATGTTTCATGGAAAATGACTATTTTGTATAGCCAGGAAAATATTTCAACTAACAAAAATTGCTTGCAAAGCTATCTACCCTATTGTATGGTTGGTTGTCAGATTTTTCCACCTTCAAAGACACGCTTCAAAAAATATAAAGTAAAAGCGACGTAATTTTAAGCAAACTTCGCGGTAAAAAAGCTTTATCTAAAAATATTGTCAGTTATTAAAAATAAATGGAACTTATATTCGTTTCTTTTTTGTCTTTTATGATAATCTGTTATTTAACTCACGTATGTACGCAGCGAAGGTATGTGTCTACTAATACACCAAAATATTTTGATAAAAGTATACTATGTTTTAAATATATATAAAGCTAGTATTATATTGGAATATATGTTCAACTGAGAAGAACCGGCATAAAACTCAGTAGTTAATCTTTTCTTTAAATTCAGATTAGCCAGATTTTCATTAGAAATAGAATTCCTTAGAAAGATTTCGTGTTATTATAGAGTAACTAGTAACTAAGTATGGGCAAACTTTCCTAATGGTAGATGCGCTAAAGAAAGGCCCCCAGTTACCAGCAAGCCCGCTAGGCCCGACCAAGGTAGCGGTCGCGGTATCGGCAGGGCAGGGGGTGCAAAGAATCACCGGTTCATGGTAGGCTACCATAAAAAACGACTAAACATGGCAACTTATAATGGACACTCGATAAGGCTGGACCATCACCTCGCCGAATTAGAAGTAGAGTTAAATCATATAAACTGGCATATACTGGGGTTATCTGAAGCCCGAAGACAGGGGGAGGACACGATAACTCTAGTCACGTAACTTACTCTACTTCCGCGAAGGTGATAACCTCTCCCAGTGTGGTGTCGGTTTTCTGGTCAAAAAGGATCTTATTAGCAGTATTGTGGAAATTAGTAGTGTGTCGAAACTTCGGCATACTCTGATGATGTGGTCAAAGCGATGTACGAGGACATCACAAAGGCCCTCAACAACACCTCGAAGGCCCACTACAATGTTTTTATGGGAGGCTTTAATGCTAAAGTGAGAGTACAAGATAGCGGTGAATTGAAAGTCGGACCTTACGGCTTGAGCTGCAGAAATCACAGGGGGCAAATGCTGGTAAACTTTCTCGAGGCGCAGGGGCTCTTTTTAATGAATTCTTTCTTTCAAAAGAAGACCCAGAGGTGAGGGACCTGGCGAAGCCCCGATAACGTGACCAGGAACGAGATAGACTTTATCATTTCGAATAAAAGGCACATATTTAGTGATGTCTCAGTGATCAATAGTTTTAATACCGCAAGTGATCACCGCTTGGTTCGAGGCACTCTAGATATCGACTTCAAAGCCGAAAAATCGCGAATTATGAGGTCTACTGTCCAACTTACCATGCTCCAAGCTGCTCAAGGCGCCGAAAAGTTCGAAATGGAACTTCAAAATCAATTTACCGTGTTGGAAACCGTAAGCAGTATTGATGAGAAAACCGACATGCTAGTCAAAATACTGCAAAACACATCCCGCAAGTGTTTTCCGCTACAGAAAAGAGACAACGCACCAAAACTCTCTGCTGAAACACTCGAGCTCATGAGGAAACGACGAGAACTACCATCGTTTTTGTCAGATAAGGCCTTAAACCGAAAAATAAAAACGCTGACGCGACGCGATCTCCGATGCTCCAATACCCGTGCCATCAAGGCTGCGATCGAGCAAAATCGGGGATCGAAAGTGTTCGCTCGCAAGTTTGGGAGGCCGCGTCTGACAAAACTTAAAACTGAAAATGGTGGGGTAGTTACCTCTAGGCCTGAGATTGTCGGAGAAGTAGAGAGGTTTTATGGGCAGTTGTTATCTTCAAGATCGGATAAACCAGTGGGAATCAGTATTGATGACCAGCGCACCCCTCTTACGCGCCATTACTCCGAGGAGCTCCCGGTCGTTAACCAAGGCGAGATTAGGGCGACTCTAGAACAGCTTAAAAACAACAAAGCTCCGGGAGATGACGGAATCACAACAGAGTTGCTTAAGGCAGGCGGGACTCCGGTCCTGAAAGAGCTCGCAAGCCTCTTTAATTCCGTCATCCAACATGGCAAGACCCCGGAAACGTGGAGCGGGAGTGAGGTGGTACTGTTTTTCAAGAAAGGTGATAAAACCCTCTTAAAAAACTACCGACCAATCTCACTCCTGAGTCACGTGTATAAGCTGTTCTCAAGAGTCGTCACGAACCGTCTCGCCAGACGACTTGACGAGTTCCAGCCCCCAGAGCAAGCCGGCTTTCGATCAGGCTATAGCACCGTGGACCACATCCATACTGTTCGGCAGATTATGCAGAAGACCGAAGAGTACAATCAGCCGCTGTGAATGGCATTTGTCGACTACGCGAAAGCCTTCGACTCCATCGAAACCTGGGCAGTGCTCGTATCATTGCAGAGATGTTATATTGATTGGAGATATATCGAGGTACTGAGATGTCTATACAACGCCGCTACAATGACTGTCCACATCCAGGATTGTATGACGAAGGCGATCCAACTACGCAGAGGGGTGAGACAGGGGGATGTAATATCCCCGAAACTGTTTACCAACGCATTGGAAGACGTTTTCAAGACGTTGGATTGGACTGGGTATGGATTCAATGTAAACGGCGAGTACATCTCACACCTTCGATTCGCCGATGATATCGTGCTATCGAGACCGCCAGACTACGTTGGGAACCGATGCCTGGACTTTGTTGTCGAAGGCCTTAGATCCCGCGGCAGGCCCAAGAAGCGCTGGCTCGATGTTGTGAGGGACGATATGAGAGAGCACGATCTCACTAAAGACGACGCTTTCGATCGGGCAAAGTGGAGGCAAAGATGTAGGAAAGCGGACCCTGGCATTTCTAGGCCGGGAAAACGCTAGGAAGAAGAAGAAGAAGAAGATCGTGCTCATAGCAGAGTCGCTGGAACAACTCACCGAAATGCTGCGTAGCCTAAGCGAGTCTTCCCGGCGTATCGGTCTCGGTATGAACTTGGACAAGACCAAGGTCAAGTTCAATAGACATGTCGTGCCGGGACCGATATACGTCGAAGGGAAACCTCTCGAAGTTGTTTGTGAATATACCTACCTAGGACAGATCATACAAGTGGGTAGGAACAACTTCGAGAAGGACAGCTTCCTTCCTTCCGATCGAAGAATTCGCTTGGGATGGGCAGCATTTGGCAACCATCGTCAAGTCCTCAAGTCATCTATAGCGCAATGTTTAAAGACGAAAGTCTTCAACCAATGCGTCTTACCCGCCATGACATACGGTGCCGAAACGTGGACACTAACTACGGGACTAGTCCACAAATTCAAAGTCGCTCAGCGTGCTATGGAGCGAGCTATGCTCGGAGTATCTTTGAAGGATAACATCAGAAATGAAATTATCCGGAAAAGAACCGGAGTCACCGACATAGCTTGCAAAATTAGCAGGCTGAAGTGGCAGTGGGCTGGACACGTATGTCGTAGGACCGATGGCCGTTGGAGCAGACGAGTCTAGGACTCGAGACCGTGGATCGGCAAACGCAGCGTAGGGTGCCCTCCTGCCAGGTGGACCTTTAGAAGGTCGCGGGCACCGACTGGATGCGGAAGGCGGAGGACGGGGAGCTTTAGCACACCTAGAGGCCTATGTTCAGCAGTGGACAATAATTGGCTGATGATTGATAGTAACTAAAGTAACTAGTTTATTTTTTGTCATGAAATAAATGACATTAAAATATTAATATTCCTTTATCAAAACTTGTTGCTTACACATGGTGACTTCTAAACTTAAAAATACGCGTAATTAAGTATGTAAGTAAGCTATGATGGATTTTTATCCATTCATCAAAACTATAGCATTGTATGATTTGTTTATATTATTCGCAAAACTGGGTGTAATAAATTAGGTAGTACATACGTGGACATATTAATAACAATAAAATATATAATTTTAGATACATAACAAACAAGGCATGCTAAAATATAAAAGTAACTTTAACTCGTTAATATATATATTTTAATTTGAAACGAATAATACTAGTTGAATACTAGTTGTTCCATTTGATTAAAAAAGCTTTCAACAAAAAAAGTTTACTTAAGCGAAATTGAAGTGTGAATAGCAAAATTTTTCTATTTAGATTATATTTATAATGACTATTTTTAAGCATACTTCTCGAAACATTCTTATTAATCTCTACAATACTTATATTGCCTGATGACAAAATCAGGCAACGTGATGTGCGTGCGGAGCTGCAATCACTTGGTGTACGGAAAGCTAGCGGTCCCGGTGGAATACCAGCCATAATGCTGAAGAAGTGCGCGATGGAGCTGTCTCCATTGTCAACGCGCCTGTTCCAACATTCTCTCTCTTCGGGATGTGAGCCGGGGGCTTAGAGAGTAGCTAATGTGCAAGCGGTTCTCAAAAAAAGGCATCGGTCTAACCCGACAAATTATCGGTCAATAGCTATCACCTCAGTGCTTTGTAAAGTGATGGAATGTATACTAAACAACTAATCTAATTAATGATCGTCAGTACGGGTTTCGACCAAAACGATCTACAGGTGATCTTCTAGCGTATATAACACACCTCTGGGCTATCGACAAGCATGGGGAACCGTTGGCTGTCAGCCTCGATATCTCCAAGGCTTTCGACAGGGTCTGGCACAGAAGTCTTCTCTACAGCCTTCGTGTTTTAGTTGATGGTCGCGCTTCACAATTCTATGTAGTGAATGCTGGGGTCCCCCAGGGATCTGTGCTATCTTCCACACTCTTTCTTTTGCATATCAATGATATGCTCTCTCTTGGGAACATACATTGCTATGCAGACGATAGTACAGTGCAATGTGGATACCACGGACGCGCAGTAGCTGGGCGAGCGGAAATTGAGGAGAGGCGGGAGTATCTTGTCATAGAACTCGATAGGACGTTAGAGCTCATCTTTAAATGGGGCTCTGATAATCTTGTTGAGTTTAATGCCAATAAAACACAGGTATGCGCTCTCACAGCAAAAAACTCACCATTTTCCCCTCTTCCCTCCCTCTGTGGCACTCCGCTGGTGATACAAACCAAAATCGCCATGCTGGGGATGGACGTTCGCTGCGTCCTTAGTTCAAGGGGTTTTATCGAGGCTGTTATAAAAACAGCTTCACGGAAACGTGGAGTTCTGAACAAGGTGCGGCGTTTTTTCACGACACAAAAACTATGCCTGTTGTACAAAACACAGGTACGGTCTTGCGTTAAATATTGCTCGCACCTTTGGGATGGCACCAATAAGCACCTACTGGAGGGCTTGGATCGGTTGCAGTGACGTGCGGTCCGCATTATTGGCGACGTAAAGGTCACAAACACCCTAGAGCCTTTGTTATCGAGCGTTGAGCGCGTTCCATCTTCATAAGTCTACGCGTGCTGGCTCTCGATGTCACCACCTAACTGTGACATCAATTCCATCGCGCACAAAGAAATTTGGCAACTCCTTTCTTTGTCGCACTTCCAAAAAATGGAATTCCTTACCAGCTCACGTGTTCCCCTCCTCGTACAACCCGGGTTCCTTCAAACGAGGCGTGAAGAGGCATCTCGTGGGTCGGCAAGCCGGGGTGGCTAGTGCAGAACATTCTTGCCGACTGTTCTGGCCGTATTCGCGTTTGGACTCTACTAAAACTTTCCACCAGGTGGAGTAGAGTCATCTGCCCTTCCGGCAAATATAAAAAAAAATGACAACAAATATAAACTAATTCTCATGATGTTTATTATACAATTATATAAATACAAATAACAAAAAATATTTAATATATTTTTATTAACTAGTTTAATATTTAGTAATACTTGAAAATATATTAGCAATGTAACATAAAAAAAAAAACATTTTAACATTATCGCATGTATTGATGTATCAGAATTTTTCTATTAAATTATGTATCAATTATTTTAATAAATCATTATTAATTAATAACCCAAAATTTATTCTAGACGTTAAGTAGATTATTTTAAAGTGATATTTAAATTTTATGCTACAAATATTATATCGAAGTTATTGAATTCAGAACTCGTGGGTGTTTAAACATCAAAGAGCATCTAATTTGCTTGATGAATATTAAAAGCCCATTTCAAGATATTTGATTTTTTTTTTCGATTAGCATAATATTTAAAAGCTAGCTTTTATTTCACAACGATGTGAATTCTGTAATTTTTTATCAATTTCAGGAAGAAAATATTTTATCGGTTCCGGTATATAAAAAATAGTATACTTCGTTCTTCAAGATATTTTTAGTTTGTTCAAAAAAATTAAACGAAGAATTAAGCTCACTATGAAATAATTTTTCGCAAATCTTATCCAAAATATTTTTTTCATTCTAATTTTATCCGTATGAAGTCGAGACGAGCAGTGTCGAGATCACAATGTAATGTTTCATTAAAATTCGAACTACGATAGCAGCAAAAATCATCGCTGTAAGTAGTTTGATAATAATTCGACCTCCTTCGTTGCAGTACTACAAAGATTGAATCTAATAAAATGTTTCTTGAACTGAAATTATAAAACAAATGTTATATACAACGATATTCATTTAAATATTAATTATTGAACTTCTAAGTCTATTCCCTTGTATGAGGATCCCGTTTCTATTTAAATATTATTAGAATAGTATTCTTAAAAAATACCTTAAGAGTAACGTAAAGTTAGTAAGGTTAGTAAGAGTCGAACGTATTATATATATATTCTATTCTTTAATTCAAAGTTTCCAATATAAGTTTTAAAAATGAGAATGTAATAAATTATTATTGACAACTTTGACTCAAGACTGATGAATAAATATATATATAGCGCACGTATAAACATTTTTATCTTACATGAAGTATTGGTAGTACTACTCGACTACCAGTTGATCTACAGCAAAACATTGATTGCGATTTTTTGTGTAAAGTTAACGTAAATTGTCTGTCGGCTAATAAATCAATGCCAGAGACATTTGTGCAAGCCCGTTTCGATAAA
The DNA here is from genome assembly GCA_905147175.2 of Nymphalis urticae. Taxonomy (NCBI): domain Eukaryota; kingdom Metazoa; phylum Arthropoda; class Insecta; order Lepidoptera; family Nymphalidae; genus Nymphalis; species Nymphalis urticae. The sequence continues at coordinate 4,508,871 of LR989995.1, read as the reverse complement.
TACGGTCGACTTATTAATATTTCTATCAATATATGTTTATTGTTTAATATAAATATATTTACTATAAATTATATGTATACATTATATATTATAAATAAATATTTATTATAAATTATATGATGACGTCATTAATAATAAAAGTTACGTAACGGTATAAACATGTCTGCTGTTTTAAATACACCTTATATTAAAATTCCGCAAATGTTATTCCACACGACCATCGTCAACATTTCGCTACTGTCTTGTCGCTTCAATACATATTGCTTGGTTCCAGTTTTAACTGGTAATTGCAATTATTGAGGTCGATTTGACAGTCTATTTACTAACATCAAAAAAGACATTGTGTTTTTAAGAGAACACTTACATTATATTTTTACACAAACGTTACATTCCATATGTAACTTTGATCCGTTATCTTTGCATATGATTTTTTTGTTACACACCGCAAATTTTATAATTTTGTTTGCTATGAAGTCGAACTAATACTAACAGTTTTTTTTTTATGTCGAGTACATACTTGCCGACTCATGTTGGGATTGTTATCCTGTATTGGTATCGTATCAATAGTACGGAACCGCAAGCATTGGACTAGTTATACATAAACATGTACATACATCGGCTTCATGTTTTGCATTCACAATGAATTCAGTTAAATTGATAGCTTTCATTTGTTTCCCGCTGGATAAGAATTATCTATTGTTTTTTTATTCATCTTGATTTTAAAATACATGGGAATAAATTTTTTGCTCACAAGTTTCTGCGATGTCTATGCAAATAAGTAAAATGTCTATACAAATAAATAAATTAAAGTGTCTGTTTGCTATTTCATAATAACTGCCTCTTTTTATGTTAATATTGCTATTTGCGAGCTATTACGACAAAAAAAAAAACACTTTTTCTAGTTTAACGAAGTGTTCCAAAGTTTCACAGTTTTGATGATTGACGATTTTTAGCCAATTAAAAAAAAATAAGTTACTTATTAATACAGATTTATATTAGTTTCTCGATATTTTATTATTATTTATTTGTTATTTCTTTATTACATTTATTAGATTAGGCCTCCATTTTCTACAACAGAAGTCACTGATCGAATACAAATTTTATTGTAAAAATAAATATAAAAAATCATATTGTCCTTATTAAGTTTTCTTTAACACAAGCAGATTATTTACATCAATATTTTTTAAATGTAATCTATTTTTATTATTTGTAGTTTTAAAATAGTCAAATAAATCACAAGGTAATTGTAATTTTATAACTTTAACTAAGTTAGATAGTTTTATTTATAACACATCTGCTGTAAATAAAAGAAAGTTTCAATATTCATGTGTCCCAATTTCCTTTATACATTGTAAAGTAATCATTTCAAATTTCAATAAAACATGCTACTAAAATATAAAGTGATAAAATTTGTATATATTGTAATACTTAAAAACTTACTTCCCATTTCTATCGGATAATGTTTCGAAAAACTCGTTGATCCTCTTCATCTAAACCTTGTAACCTTTTCTTTCACATATTTACTGCCTTTAGTTCTACAAAGTTTTGTAAAATATATGTCTTTCTTTGTTTTTCTTAAAATTATTTGTTTATCACCGTAACAGCCTGTGAATGTCCCACTGCTGGGCTAAAGGTCTCCTCTACTCTTTTTGAGGAGAAGGTTTGGAGTTTATTCCACCACGCTGCTCCAATGCGGGTTGGTGGAATACACATGTGACAGAATTTCAGTGAAATTAGATACATGCAGGTTTCATCACGATGTTTTCCTTCACCGTAAAGCACGAGATGAATTATAATCACAAATTAAGCACATGAAAATTTAGTGGTGCTTGCCCGAGTTTGAACCCACGATTATCGGTTAAGATTCACGCGTTCCATCTCGGCTGTTTATCAATGTGTGCATAAAAGATTATAATTGACTTTAATATTTTTTTATTTCTTGATCATATTCTTGATCTAGATCTATTGTATTGTAACTATATAAAATCTATTGTACCTTCTTTGCCTTATAATATTTCATGTTCAATACACAATAGTTATATTAGGTTTATATGTCATCACCTCAATCTTTTTCATTACTTGAATTTAACCTTTTAACATTAAAACTCTTTTAAAGGCTTTAGAAGGACTTGGAAATCAGTTTAGTTCTAAAAGATAACACATAAATCCTTTTCCACGTTACGTACGTAAATGGCAAAATATTTCTATTTCTTGGATTGAATTTCTTTATAGTAAAATTAAGTTCATGATCTTTTTATGTGTTCTTTCTTCTAAAAAACGGTATTATGTTATATTGAATATTTGTAAGATATAAAAAACAAATGTCGTAGTTATTGTAGCTGAATCATAGAAAGCAACAATTAGTTAATACACCAGCAAATGCAACTCTATTGAAACGTCATGTAAAATAATAATAAAATATATAATATGGTTGAAAATAAATAATACAACACTATTTAATATTATAAAATATAAACTAATAAGATTGTAATTAATGTTATAATTTCAAACGTACGAAGTATGAATACATATGTATAAAATGTTTTCGGTGAAGCTACGAAAATGTGACACACTAAAATTCATATTGGCTTTGTTTTTTTTTTGCTAAACAATGACATATAATGAAGGTAATACGAAAATTTCGTACGTATAGTCTTTTCCAACCACAAAAGGAGTAAAACGTAATAAACCACTATGACAGCTGTCGAAATCTATGATATTCACTATGGATTCTCAAAAAAATGTCATTTTCAATGACCAAGAATCATTTTCAATAATCAAGAACTGTATAGTGCGCAATACAGCAGAACAATTAGAAAATCGCATGCAATTTGTAAATCTACGGTTTGTTTACTTTTACTCCTACTCCCATTGGAATAGGGTATAGTTTTCATTGTCGTAGAAACCTTTGCCCTTAAACTCATTAAATTTAATTTGACCTTGAAGTTTTAGTCTCATTAAGTAGCTCCAAAAACTTTCGTTTCAAATAATTAGCTTGACTTTTATATTTAAAATTTGCTTAATTATCTTCCAATAAATATTTCATATAGTCATTATAGATAAATAAACTCAAGCGAACTCGTATATATTTATAAACCTCACATTTTATGTTACAAATGTAAAAAGTATTCGATAAGTGATAAAGTCACGCTTTTGATATTCATTTATTCATATCTATACATAAGAATTCCGACAAGGGATCGCTATGAAAGATATTTCGTAAAACATTATGTCGCTGAATAATATTTAGGATTTTGTATCATTTTCCTAATATTTAAAAGTCAAATAACTAGTTGGTACTTTTATGTACATACATTTTAATAATGATAATAAATTTTAATATAATGTGTAAATATTGATTATCATCGTATGAAACAAAGATTTTTACCTTTAGCCTTTATGTCCCACTTTTGGGTTTCGGTTTTAAGTGGGAGATTATTCCACCACGCCGTTGCAGTCTTATAACCGTTACTGAGGGTTTTCAATTGATCTAATATATTTTTTTGTTCAAGTCACTGTATTTCTTCCCGCTAATATTCTATGTCTAACGATTTTTATATCGTCAAATAGAAGATGATTAGATCAATACTAAGAAAACACGCGTATGTATGTTTTATTGCATATTTAGCAAACGGACAATTTAAGTGTATTTTCCTGGCAAAGTCTTCTTAAATTCAGCTACGGTGGGTAATTTCAAGGACTAGACAAATGCAGGTCCTATAAAATGTTGTAGTGCACAAGTGTGTTTTACAAACATAACTGCTCTTACACTATCATAATTCGATGGGACGATAAACCGAGAACCGTAAACGTATCAGAGAGATCAGGTGCAAACAGCTTTACGTGCTTCCTGAGGCACGGGCTCGAAATTCTAACTCCGAAAACTCTTGCTACTAAGATTAGTTTGGCAGAAAAACTCAATATCTTTTTATTAACCCAATTCGATATCAAAACCCAGGATATAAAGAGTTAAGGACTAATTAAACTTAAAATCAAACATGCTACAGTATATTTTGTAATATTTAAAAAAATATGACCTTCACTGGAGCAGAACAGAATATATGAAACAACGAAACTGACTGTTATAAATAATTTTTGATTTAACAAAATAAATATATATGGAGTAAAATAAATAAAAACATTTTAGTTTCGTTGATAAAATAAATACCTTTTATGCTTATTACTATAAATATATATATCAACGAAGTATATAGAACATAAACTTCTACCACACGTGCACAAGGGATGCGTGGGTGGGTATGGCGTCATTGGCGTAAAAGATTGTAATGCCTTCACTGCGTGCGAGTCGGTACTCATGAAATTTCAAGACTTTGATAATGTTAATAAACAAAAATTGGAAAACTGGCAGTAACGACAAGACAATTACCAGTTCAAATCGAAAACCCAGTAAATGTGTCTATACCACATGTTGGAAGTGATCAAACAGCTCTTGTACTGAAAATGGAAAAGTATAATAAGAAAAGTTTGAAATAGACTGCGCAAGATAACTTTTATTATCCTTAAAACAGTGCTGTGTTCGCCTCGGGCATATGATGTGTCTACTGTACTTTGAAGTTAGCGATTGTCCATTAATGTCCCAGAGTTGGACATCGACCGGCACTGGAAACTGAAGTTTTCATTATTTTTAATAAATTATTGACTTTTATGCACTTGTCAACATTTTAATATTAGTTGTTATTCGTTGAATTATGTCAATTAAGTTAAAATATAAAGTCATAGTAGTGACTCAAGAAGTAACTGCTTAATTGAACCACGTAATTATTATTTTTTATTATTGACATAAATTCAGTTCAATTATTGAAGTTAATATACTAATCAAAACTAAAACACCTCATTCTTGAATAGTGTGAACCCAACGCTGATTTATGTAATATTTTAATGCCAATGTTTAGTAAACTTTATGATAACATAATAACTTGTTAATAGTCGAGACACCTGAGGCGGGTAAGTGTATGATAGGAGATGAGAACCTTACCTCACCTGATGTGCATAAAGTACGTGTATACTTTATAAATTGGATTAAAGTATGTTACCAATTTCAGCCCGAGGTAATTTCTAGGCTGAAGTTTGTAAATCAAGTTTGGTGTACTGAGTTGGTTGCGTACAAATTTAAATTCACGATATTATAATACTTCTAACTTAAGAAGCTTATTTTCTAGGTGTATTTATGCTAAAAGAATGTTATATTTTATTGGGTGATTTTAAAACTTGAAAACTGTAAGTTTTCAAGTTTTAAAATCATTTAGTATTATAATTTATAAAGCTTTCAGCGATAAAATAAAATAACAGTGCGTTGTGCCTTATTACAACTTGGTGTAATCAGCTTGGATAATATTCTTTTAATTGGAATTTATTATATTACATTTTTTTAATTTAAGTTTTTATAGTTTGTTATAATATTTATATATTCAGTCTGAAGCATTTTAGGTTACCCTGGATCGATGAAAATAATACCCGGCTTTGTGATAAAAGAGATAAACTTTTTTCTTATTGGAAAAATAGTTTAAATTATTCAAAAATAAAATTAGAATACAATAAAATTCGTAATAAAATTTAGGAAAATAAAAGAGATAAATACCATTTACAACAAATCAATAATAATTTTAAAAATGTAAAAAAATATACCAAATTGTTAATAAAACGTTAGGAAAAGTGACACTGTCGATTTATCAGGTTATACTTAGAACGTTTAATGCGCAAGGTATTTCTACTAAAAATATTGCTGACAATTTTTGTTATTAGTTTTGATAAAGTGGTTAAAGACATAATCCGTAGATGTAACAATCAACTAATAGACCCGATTACTTAAATTAACGTCCAATAACATTGCTTTCATCAATTGATAAAAAAATGTTCTTGCTTTATTTATTGATTTTTCACGTGCCTTTGACACATTGGTGCATAATTAAATTATTGAGAGATTGGATGACTGTGGAGTGGGTGGCCCATTATTGACATGGTGCGCTAATTATCTTGAAAACCGAACCTTCACTGTAAAAATCAATAACATATGCAGTGATCCCATTTCTGTAAGTGAGGGAACAGCCCAGGGATCCGTATTAGGCCCTCTACACTTCTTATCCTATGTTAATGACACATGCTATCAGTTCGCCGATGACACCTGTCTAATTGCCGATAGAAATCTACAAACTTCGTATATACATCTTAAATCCGATCTAGATGCTCTAGAAAAGGTGGTGTCATGGGGCTGGACTAGTACTTAACTCAAACAAAACTAAACTGTTGGTTATCAAATCTCCACATAAAAGTGAAATCCCCGTACAGAAACTAGTAGCCCACGACCATGCCTGCTTACATGCTAACAGTGCTATAAACTGTAACTTTCCGTCTATAGATATTGTCAAAAAACAAACATATCTCGGATTGGTCATCGATGACAAGTTTAACTGGAGCCATCACATTGAAAGGGTCGGCGATAAACTAAGGCAATTTCTTGCGAATATCACAATCCTTAAAAATCGTATCCCTTTCAAAGTAAAGATTATGCTTTATTACGCACTGGCTGACTCTTATATACAGTATGGTCTTTGTAGTTATGGTCGTACCTACAAGAAATACTATTTATAAATTACAAGTTAAAATTCTTAAAACATTAGTATCACCTAACATAAAAAAAAACAGTTTTATGACAATGAAAACGGTCTTTTTAAAAATTATTAAGTTTTCCGGTACATTTTCAAGTATTTTTTTATTATTGAAAGAACTATTTTTCAATAAATCTATAAGAAATGTTATCGAACAACCTGTAGGCACTCGTGCCATTTCTGTGAATCAGATTCACACTCAGCGTGTAAACAATATGTATGGCGAGCGGACTACCAAGTATATTGTTCCCAGACTATTTAAAAAACTACCTTCAGATCTATGTTATATAATATTTAAAAAAAAAAACATTAGACTCAAACTAAACCAATACTTTTTAAGTTTACTTTAATAGTGTATGTACGTATTTAGATCGGTAGCATAGTGACAGTATTTAAATTTATAAATAATTAAAAATATATATAACGTATGTTAAGTAATAAAATAATTATTTTGCATATTATAATTTCTACCAACAAAATATTAAATTTTTAAACGATTTAAAAGACATACAGCGCCGTCTCATGACCAAATGATTGAACATGATTAGCATTTAATATAATTTCTATTGAAATTTACGGTATTTATTTCACTTCGTAGTGTCGTAGCTTATTTGAGATTTGCAAGATTCGAGAAATATCGTGCTCAAGGCACGTTTGAAGATTTATCTGTACCCCAGTTAGCTGTAACAACATAAATGATTCATAACTGTTCTAGCTACAACCTTGCAGCCTCACAATCTCAGCTATACAATCCCATTAGTTTCCAAGGTTTTTTTTATTCTTTACTGTGATTTATTATAGATATGTGAAAACATGGTGTATGTGTATCATTTAAAATAATAATGTCCTTAAGACCGATTTCGGCCACGGCGGCCAAACTCAAGAGAGCGCAAACACACGTGCACTCTCTATTCTCTAGCTCTCATAATCCGATGGGATGGCAACCCGACCGGAAATAGTTCAGGCGCGAAAGCGATGTACAGGAAAGGGTCAAGGGTACTTTTTATTACAAAGAAATCGGAGACAAGGCCTTGGTGAGAACACCATTATTGTTTTGCGAATGTATTTTTGTTGAGTTATTTATATCAATAGTAAATGCACTAAATGAGACAGAATCGAAGTAATTAGTGAAATGTAATTGAATTAATTATCTGTATACTATTGTAGAGATCAGCTACCGCAGTCATTAGTAACACGTGGTCGTTTAAGTTAATGCGGTGTCGATCTAAATTTGTACTAGTAATTGCAGTTAGGAATTACCGCTATAGATGGAATGGTTGATGAATTTGAAATCGTAGCTATGTATTAAATTTTGGTACCAATTACAAAATTCGAAATTTGAATTGGAAGCTGTTAATTACTGCTATCTATGTAGAAATATAATCAATGGCTGTATTAGCTGTGTGAACAATAAAGCAATGCATCGCCTAACATCGTTTGATGCGCTCACATTAATGGCGGCGACGAGTTTCCCGCGCTTCCTATTTCAAAATGGCGGTTACTCATTTTGGTATCATTTCAACATTTGATCACAATGTTAAATGATAAGCAATTTGTGAAAATCGTTTATATCAATGTTTTATTTTATTAATTATATTATTATTTACATAACTAATACAACTATTGAATATAACGCTACCCTTTTTAAGCATTTTAAACATTCAGGGCAACTAATTTATATTATTATCTTCAGTAAAATAATAAACTTATTTGAAAGGCTTTTTAATGTAATATTATTTGTACACTTTAAACTATCGCAATGTAAACGATCCTTTGCAGACTTAGAAAACTCGACGACGGTTGAAACTGTCGAACCGTCGCTTCAGGCAAAATAATAATAATAGAAAGTATAACCGTGGTGAACACTCGAATATAATTATAAATAAAATCTACGTTGATTGGTAACTATAGTAATGTTTGCGAGATTTCATTAAGAAAATCGAATACGTTGCTCAAGGAATGTCATATCAACTTTGTGAACACAGAAAAATACTAAATATGTATTATGTTTTCGTCAACATTACGAGTGACCGTGTGAATAAATAAGAAATAGTTTTCCTGTTACTATACGTAGCTGATGTATACTTATGGTATTAATTAACAAATTACATTGATCGTGTGTCTGACATCGACGTAATGAGGTTCCGCAAAAGCGATATAATATAGTATGCAATATATTTTACCCTAGAATATAGTAAGAGAGTTGTACTTATTACAAAATTTATATCAACTTTTTCTATTAATTCATTATTGATGTGTAAACATCTTAGCACTCGGTACACGGTAGGAGCTAACTGAGAGTTCGAGCGTCAAATGTCGTCAGCGTAATGTTTCGAGCATCAGATAACGTCAGCATATTTGTATCATATTTGTTTGTAGATGCGTTAGGTCACTTTTTTACACATCAATTCTTGTGAGTACCTTGGCACTCACACCATTTTTTTGTGTTTAACAAATAATTATGTAAACGAAATCTGTATCTTTATTTTATTTTTTTATGATATCAATTTGTATGTGATGTATGGACGGAATGTCTATGGGCGGAGGTGACTTACCAACAGGCCCATTTACCCTTTCGCCTACCTAATGTAATAAAAAAAATATTAGTTATATTTAATACATTAAAACGTATAATTATAATGTTTTGAATAATACCACTAGTGATTGCTATTGGATTGATGCAATAATAACAACAATTCCTTTTAATTATTTACTAATTTGTCTCGTCTTGCTTTGACAGACTTTGACTCCAAATGTATGCATGAACCCGTCCCCGTCTGTAAAGAAACCAAAACAGATCAGATCGAATCAGAATATTTATCGATTAATGTCTCAGGTAAAAATAAATAAGAGTTTTTCAGGACAAACATGTTAGCTACGTTGAAACTCCACTAGGGAACATTGAGACTAACTTTAAAACGTAAATCAAATAACGTGTTGAGCAAATAAGACAAAACAAACGCTGGAGGCAAACGCGGCGAATACTTTACGGTTTATTCGTTTCTCGGGAGTAATATTTGCTATCTGGTAATGTTTTATAAAATATAAGACATCTTATTTATATATTTATCATGAGGATTGTTTTGTAACACGTGATTTACGAAAGTCCAATTTTAGACGTTTTGGATAACCTGATAGCCAAAATATCAGAACAATTCCTCACATTTTCATTTTTCAATAAAACTTAACGTTTTTTAGGAAAAAACATTCAAAATATACCAGCTCATTGGTTTAGTTTCTACTTAATTAGGTCCAATGGTTGGGTACGTGATTCTTAATCGATGATTTCGGATTCAAACAGGCAAGCACTACTGAATTTTCAATTCACTGAAGGTGCTCGATTTGTGTTTATCATTCATTTTTCAAAAAGGAAAACATCATGAGAAAAACAACCAAAAAAAATGTGTAGAAAAATAACTGCGATTATATTATTGAATATTTTATTATTAATTAAAAAAAGATAAGATCTTTAATTCCGTCCTCCAAAATGGTATTACACCAAAGGCATGGAGCAGAGGTGTGGTGGTGCTGTTTTTTAAGAAGGGTGATAAAGCTCTTCTGAAAAACTACCGCCCCATTTCACTTTTAAGTCACGTATATAAGTTGTTCTCGAGGGTAATCACGAATCGTCTCGCCCAAAAAATTCGATGACTTCCAACCCGTTGAACAGGCTGGGTTTCGAAAAGGCTTCAGTACCGTAGTCCACATACTCACACTTAGGCAAATGATACAGAAGACCGAGGAATATAATCAGCCTCTATGCCTAGCGTTTGTGGACTACGAAAAAGCCTTCGATACCATCGAGACCTGGGCTGTTCTGGAATCGATGCAGAGATGCCTAATAGACTTTCGGTATGTCCAGGTGTTAAAGTGTTTGTACGAAGCCGCAACCATGACCGTTCAAGTACAAGATCAGAGAACAAGACCAATCCAATTGCATCGCGGGGTAAGACAGGGGGATGTAATCTCCCCGAAACTTTTTACCAATGCATTGGAGGACGTCTTCAAGACGCTCGATTGGAACGGACGCGGCATTCATATAAATGGCCTACACATTACACATCTGCGATTTGCTGACGACATTGTCATCATGGCGGAAACTCTGCAAGATTTGGAAGAGATGCTAAACAGCCTAAGCGATTCTTCAAGACAGGTGGGTCTGCGGATGAACTTAGAAAAAACCAAAATTATGATCAACCAACATATATCCCCGAGACCGGTTGTCGTAAATGGCTCTCCACTCGAGGTTGTGCAGGAATACATCTACCTGGGCCAAACTATACAACTTGGCCGGCACAATTTTGAGAAGGAGGTCAAAAGAAGAATACGTTTGGGCTGGGCAGCATTCGGGAGGTTGCGTCATATTTTTGAATCGTCGATCCCACAGTCACTTAAGACCAGGGTATATAATCAGTGCGTCCTGCCTGTTATGACTTACGGCGCCGAAACGTGGACACTCACTGTAGGACTGGTCCACAAGTTCAAGGTCGCTCAGCGAGCTATGGAACGTGCGATGCTTGGGGTTTCTCTGGCAGATAGAATCCGAAATGAGGACATTCGCCAGAGAACTAAAGTCACCGACATCGCGCGTAGAATTAGCACGCTGAAGTGAAAGTGGGCTGGTCATGTCTCCAGACGCATCGATGGCCGATGGAGCCGACACATGTTGGAGTGGAGACCACGCTTAGGCAAACGTAATGTAGGACGCCCTGCGGCAAGATGGACCGACGATTTGAAAAAGGTGGCAGGTACGGGATGGATGCGGGCTGCCCAAAATCGGGATGGTTGGCGTTCTATGGGGGAGGCTTTTGGTCCAGCAGTGGACGGCGGTAAGCTGATATATAATATATATATATATATATATAATTAAAAAAAATATTGGAGAAAAAGTTGAAAGTAAATAACGCGTAGGCTACAAATCAGACAAAAACTTTCGTAAAAATACCAACATCATATATGATGTTAGTTCCTTGGCGCCTGAAATCCGTACGGACTTTTCATAGCATTATGTAAATTGTCTATAACGAACGATACGAAGCAAAAATCGACAATAAGCCAGTACTAACTATAAGAGCGAGTACTGTACTATATTTATACTCAAAGGAGCGATAAATTAGAGCTCTAAGAAAAATATATAAATTGCCTTAACATCGATAATTTGTTTTTCATTTGAATATTTTAACTAAATTGTCGAGTAAATTTGATAGAATTATCTCTGAGTATATTTTAAATTAATTAACTGCTTGATATCATATACCATAAGTCCCAAATTATCTCAATGACGGTGATGCGCGATCTGTATCCAGCGACTTCCCGCGATTCTCACAAGATCTTCGATTCGTGGTCGCCACTCGAGAACTTTTCTGCCCCAGCGGTTCTTCGAGCCATGTGCCTCACCCACTTAAAAATACCTTCTATTTAACTATAATTATTGCTACCTTGATCATGTTTATATATACTTTAAAGCTAAAAGCTTTATCTCAACTTATACAATCCAACAATATAAATTTGTACTAAGCATGTGGGATTTTTCTGTATTACAGTGAAGTGACAGTACCGGAATGTAAGGGACGCTATACATTGTACATACTCAGCTCTCTTTCATAGTGCACGCTTTCGTTGTTTCAAGCGGAAGAGTTGGCTGAGAAACCCCACTATTAGTATTTGTTATAACGCTATGAGATAAGGTCAATAAATATACGCAACGATGCACACCGACCGCCAATTTGAAAAAAAAATTATCTCAAAGAAAACATTATGGTTTTGTTTAAGGTTCCATTTATATTTTAATATGAAATAGCCAAGCCAAAGAACAGTCTTTTGATTTCAAAGATGTACCACCTATACAGTCGTTTTCATTTCCTGGAGATTTAATTTCATGTTGTAAAAAAGAATAATATGTTATTGTACAAGCGAGTTAAAATTTGAGTAATCGTATAACAGATATTACAAATTTATGTCTATTTATTGTATTTTTTCATGGGTTACAATTTTCAGATTCTTTTTATAAGTTAGTAAATTTGGCTAGCTATGTAATTTTAAGTGAAGAAAAAGTATATTGATTCCGTTTTGATTTGAATATATTTATTAAGACGTTAAAAAATAACAAGGCAAATAAGTCATAACAACTATCAATTGATTTAAAACAGGTGAGAATCTTATGTAGTAATAATTTAATGTAATACAAAAAAAAAACAATGCCGTAATATGCTTTGTAAAAATAAATATTTATTGATGTGAATATACTTAGTTTCATTATAAAAGCATTTGAATGATTAACAGTTTTGTTAAACATACATACATTTTAAGCTCATAAATAAATGAAAAAAAACTCTTATTTTGTATTACTTGACTGTCCCAATAGATATTAACAACACTTCACATAATGATTCTTAGCCCTTCGTCAGGGCTGTCCCTCGGGGTCGCATTGATATACGAAGAGCTGAACACATATTGATCTTCTATTTGTTATAAAAATATATTTTATGTACTTTGAAACTTATATTTAAAAAAAACTATAATATGAAAATTGTTTTCAACAGTTATAAAATGATATTATTGTAAAAAAAAAACAACAACCCGCACTGGACTAATGTGATAGAATAAACTCTTTTGAGTTTATTCTATCACATTAGTCTATAAAATAATTATAAATATAAGTTTCAAAGTACATAAAATATATTTTTAACTTTTAAAAGATAGAAGCCCTTTGCTAAGTAATGAGACAAACACAGACTGTTATTTTACATACAATTTTTCAAAAAAAAGTAATTTTAGATGTTGTATTTCGGATATATCAAACAGTCCAAACATTGACGTCAAATTTGATTGACGAATGTTTAGTTTATATTTACAAATGGTGCACATGGGAAATAGAGTAAATAGATTCGTATCAGCCATTATTGGTGGGTTTTGTCTTCATTTTATACAAAGATCACAAAGTTTTATTCTTTTTAATTAAAAAAAAATAACTGTAAATTGTAGCGTCGAGTGTATTTATTGTGTGCATACGATGATGATGATCGTCCTTCTGACCGATTTCGGCCATAGTGGCCAATCTCAAGAGAGATAAGCTAACTGCGCAAGATATATTATACTGAACAAGTGTGTGTGCAAACACAGAAATTCATCTCCTCTAAACCTCACTCTCATAATCTGGTTCAGTATTTGCATCTAGGCATGTTTAATGAAATGATTAAAAAATAAATATGTATCATTTGACAATTTGAAACGTTTTAATTACCATCTTCTACCCGCTAAAACTATTTAGTTATTACTAATATATACAAATATAAATTTATTACTTATGCACTACCCGCTCATCAGATATTCTATCGCCAAAAAACGGTAGCGGGCAAGACAAAATTTGGTGTAGACAAGGTAAATTTTGCAGACTTTAAAAATCCGCATTTTTTTTGTTAGATTAAGAAGGTTAAATTAAGAAATAACTTTGTTTAATTAAAAAAACTCCTCTTTTTATTACAATATTTTTATTAACATTTAATTAATGAGTATAAAAAAAAACAAATTGACTTTTCAGATTCTATAATTATTTAACGAGTCCTTCAAGACGTATTTAATGCTTAGAATAATGCTATGATATCGAAATGTCGTAATCTACTTAAACTTTTACTAACTTTTCCTATTAAAAAGTTATGGTTTCCCTGAAAACTTTGGCTATCAAGCTTATAATTATAATGATAGTGAGCATCATGAGGAATGCTCGGCCTACTCAGCACTAAATAAATATAATTAAAAAAAAAACAGCTTCAAAAACACTATATATATTTTTTAATGACAATAAATTTGTAAAATTATTATACTTTAATCAGTTATAATCTAATATATAAAAATCTCGTGTCACGGTGTTTGTGGTCGAACTCCTCCGAAACGGCTCGACCGATTTTTATGAAATTTGTTATGAATATTTTTGAGGTATGAGAATAGGTTGTAAAGTATATTTCCTACCGTTAGGTGTTAAGGGTGTCCAATCCAGATTTTTTTTTCTATTTTTTTGACATATTTTTTATTTTGTATTTTATTTAAATTGAGCGTCAAAAAATACATATAACCCCATTTTCACCCTCCAAACCCATCATCCCATTTTGTAATCACGATTTTAGTATTTTTGTATGAACAATATCAAAATAATTACTTATAGTGAACCTCATCGAACTATTGTCCCCGTCATTCACGAGAAGCGTCGCGTCATTTTGAGATTTAAAAATTTGCAAAATATTTAACGATTTATTTCATTGATAAGAAATATAAACATGTTTTATGATATTGAAAAGGTTGGTAAAATACTAAAAGATCAAATACATTATCGGTATACCGTTTTTATCAGTAAATACAACAATTTGGTCTATTTGTGTGTGTGTGTTACAGTGAAAAGTGCCAGCAAGACGCAAGGGGGCTCATTTGGGCTGTCGAACTAATAAAGCATTAAGCATGCGTAATAATAAAACAGAAAGAACGGACGAACAAATCCAAATAAATAACGTAAATGTGCGTGTGAGCATGTCACCATTGAACGGTTTGCTCATCGTCATATATCCAGTAGCAAGGCGGTTCCTGAAATCCATTCGCATACGAAAAAATATCGCAAAGGATTTCTTTCCTCCCCGGGTCTCTTCTTCCCCAACCGTACATTGTTTTTTCGTTATTGCTTTTATTTACACGCGACTTATATCGTGTCTTCATCAGAATTTTATGGAGGAAAGTCAAGAAACCGAAATTGTAGCAAGTGTAAATAATGCAATCTTGGAAAATAAGTTAATAAATCATGAAAATTAATTCAAGTATACATATATTACATACATTCAATATACACATAATTCGAGTGTTTACAATTGACAGTATAATCAGAGAAATGATAGTATAATCATATGCTCAGCGTCTAAAAAACTATCGAAAGAAAAAAATACTTTGACAATATTCAAAATAGAATCCTTTAGAAATAATATCCTCATCATCATTCTGAATCAAATTTAATTATTAAATGCAATAAGTAAAACGTTATTCCATTTGAATTCTCTTAGCAGCGCCACCTTTGAACAGACTGTTTGTTTATATAGTTTGCGTGAAATAAATTATCTCGACTTGTGTAAAATATCAAACTATATTTCAAAAAATATTTAGCAGTAATTCAATCTGTCTGCTTTAATAGAAACTATTAGTTGGTAATAATTGAATCGATTGAAAGGCAATAAAAAGACGCGGTTGCCTCACAGGAATTATAAAAGGATTAATTTAAATTAATATCTTAGGAGTCACAGCAAAATTAAAATTCTGTTGATGAATTCTGATGATTAAAAAATTATGATGGTGATGGCCAACGATGCGATGGCGAAATAGCCAGTGCAAAGATTATGTTCCTTTCGTATGTACTAAGAGCCAATGTAAGTACAGGCACACATGTTGGCGCGCATTCGTGATGTAAAGAATGGTTAATATTTTTATAGTGCCAATGTATATGGGTGGGGATGACCATTTACCAATATTAAAAAGAAAACAAATAACGGACCACCTTTTTAAAAAGTCTCATAATGTGGGACGAATGTACGATGAGCCACCACTTACACATAAAATCCGTAGACATAACCTAAGAAAACTATAATAAATAAACGCATGAAAAAAATCGCAGGGTGGTGCTTTATGCATATATTGTCCGTTTGGGCACATCATGCTCGTTCGTGGATGCATGTTCTCCGGTGGGCAAACAATCGGGCTCATTTGTGTTGGCTAAAGACGGACAGACAAAAAA
Source organism: Nymphalis urticae (assembly GCA_905147175.2). Classification (NCBI taxonomy): domain Eukaryota; kingdom Metazoa; phylum Arthropoda; class Insecta; order Lepidoptera; family Nymphalidae; genus Nymphalis; species Nymphalis urticae. The sequence continues at coordinate 4,492,479 of LR989995.1, read as the reverse complement.
TATCGTACACACAATTACTCTTCGAAATTAATTAACTTCTTCAGGATAAAAATATATTAATTTATTACATTTTCACTTTACATTTAACTTTTAATCAAACAATGATATGGCCATTATATAATGGAATACATTGAATTGAAAAATGAAGGGTTGGTGTTGCTTTGTTTTTATCGGCGGTTACTGTCTACAGCGCTCCTTTCTTTTCTGTCATAGATCCCATCCTCACACACTTACAATAAATTCGTTACTTTTTATTTAAAAACCAAAATATTCAATAGATATAATTTATATGGCAGAACAACGTTTTCCGGGTCAGCTAGTAATGTATATTGATCTGCAGGACAGTTTTAGCGAACGCAAGAAAAATCGGGAGAAAAAAGAAAACGGCCAGAACAGTCGGGAAGAATGTTCTGCACTAGCCGCCCCCGCCTTGCCAGCCATAAGAAACATAAATACATCAAATAATGGCTATATTTGTTCAATCATTAAAAAAAAAACGTTTGATTTTCGTTTCTTTATTGCATAAGTTTCTTAATAAACTCTCATAATTAAATTCCTGGTATCTCGCTGAGTCAATAAAATGTTATAGCTGTCTGTAACATGTTGCTAAATTTATCCGACCAAGTCTAGTTACCAAAATTTCACCTAATTCCACAAGATTTATGTTACTGATAACTGATAATAATCCTAACTTTGATTTCAGAACTAAGACGGATTATAATTCATTCACTTTAAATTAAATTCAATTTTAGAATATTGATAAAATAATTTCAAATTTGCTTTCTATTTTTATATTTTCATATACTAATAAAATCTGACATTAAAAATATAAGAGTTTCAACTATCAAGTCAAAAACTTAAGCATTATTTTGTCTGTTTATTAAAAAAAAAAAATACCTAAATTGTAAATTTAAATAATAAATCTAAAACAATTTTATTATTAATAAAATAAAGGTTATTATATTTTTTAACATATACATTTTACGACAGTTTTAATACAGAATTCTACACACTCTCGAATTCATGCACCTTTGTGTAAATTTCGTTGACAAAATATATAGATAACGCTAACAAAAGTTACCACAACACAGTCGCCCATGGAGCGTGACTCGAATTAGTAAGTTGATCATGAAACACGTAATATTATTCTATTTTTGTCAAAATTGGAAGCAAACACAATCATAAGTAATATATACTGCCAGATATCACTGTTTAATATTCAAATCACGTATATACGAATGGTGTCCTAGACCACGTAGGTAGGCAGTGAAGGTACACAATGGTAAACTCTCAGAGCTTTCCAAATATAACTTGTTATTTGAAAACGTCGAATTTACATAAAGTAAATCCCCAGATTTGATTTTACTTGTGTGCTTGTGTGTCACACAAGCAAATTTTTTTAACATATCAATCAACTGAAATTCAAAGAATTTAGTATATTAAATGTTGCTTCTCAATATATATTTTCTAATGTTAAGAAAAACATTTATGAGTATGTCAAACGCATTACATTAATTAAGAAACAGATAAACTCATTACGCCCGTAATTATAAACTGCACCAATTTAGTATTTCTATTTTAGACCAATTCTTATAACAGGAATTTACGGAATTGCAATATAAGGGCGTATGTGAACTAAATCATTAAACGATTAACGACTTTAGAGATAAATTAACCTTTTCAAAATTTGTAAGGATTTCATTAGAAATAAAACCTCTTTTGATTTTCTTAATTGTGTTTATATGTTCTTTTCCAAAATGGTTGGTTTTAATTAGTCTGTCATAAGTGTTATGCTTTAATATTGTTTCAAAAAGAAAGACCGAAATTTAACAAACTTCACATTCAGCCGAAAACCAACAACTTTCATAAGTTAAGTTAAAGTCGATAGTAGCTACTATATTACAAGCTTACAAACACTTGTTCCATATGTTCATGTCATCACAATCACAAAGCAACCCCGGTAAAATATGTGTTAATGTTTGTCCCAAAAACGAACGCATGGCCCAAAAAAAATGCGAAATCGACGTTGTTCACGAACTGAAAACCAAGTTGCCCTAAATTCGTCCTCAATTCTAAATGAGGGCAACAAACACCGATATTGAAGGATAAATAGGTTAATATTCTTCGTTTTTTACTACGAAACAATATATGTTCAAAATTATAATTCTGTACCAAAATAGGCTTAGGCTTTATCAAGAATATAGCTTATGCGAGTAACTCCTCGACGTAACGATACTGTTGCTTGCAACATTTCTCTTAAACAGAGACATATTGATATGTATATGTTTTCAATGAATCACATATATTCCAATTTTGCATTCCAACTAAGCGTAATGTTTGTGCTAAAAGTAAAGAGCCTACGTGCTAGAACACACTAATCATATTGCTAAGCGGACCATATTCTCTTGAGCTATAATTTCTTAAACAATGGCGACATTACCAATAATACTGCTGCTCTTTAAATAAAACTATGATCGACATAAATACTATTACTGATTTAATTAAAATCATATTGAATATAAAAATTAATAAGAACTTGAATAATATACACACTGAAGAAATTCTTGAAGTCTGTTGTCAAGATCCATGGATAAAATTTACGTGTTGAAATAAAAAATTAAACTTTCAATATATATAAATTCGATTCAATAAATGTAAGTGATAAAAAGGTTTCGCGCTAGAACTTATTGATTTGTAGTCAATGTTCTGTTCTGTTAGCAAATAGTATTTCCGACTAAAAATATTTGACTTTGACTTCAGTTTCAGGGCGAGTGCTGTCTGAACTCGATGTCCAGTTCCTAAATTGATTTGTATCTGACAAAATGTCACATACATTTCGTTAGCTTAGTATTGAGTTAGTATTTATTTATGTGAAAGGTTACAAAGACACGTTATAAATATTTGTGTTCTTAAAATAAATTTTTATTTATATTTTAGACATTATTGAACCTAACAATTTGTTTTCATAAAATAACTACACAGACTAGCAGACTGTAATATTCAGAAAATGTTAAACATTTAGATAATATTGTCTATGAAAATTATTTTAGGTACAAATAAAATATGTATTTATAAAGAACCTAATTTTTTATTCATGTAAGAAGCCGAAAATATACTCTCCAAGAACAAGACAGCATCATCAGCTAAGATCTTAGCTGTAAATGATATCACTTAGTATTAGCCCACATAGTACGTTGCTTCTGAATTCTGTTTTTGAAAAAAATATCTGGTACCACTCACGTGTTACTTTTTGTACGTTAATTGTACATAAGCCAGTAGCATTTACGTATTTGTCGACACTAACTGCAACTTAATATGTTCATAAGAACTGCCCCTACCAACACCTGGTGGTACCACCTGTTTTCAAATATTCAACCACAAAACTGGAATATACTATTTTGCAATGTTTTAGTTTGAGGTGAATGAGTACAGAATAAAAAAGAAAGGCCATATGTCTTATAACAGACATATAACAGATGTCTCTGTACAAGCAGTTGACATTTTTATAAGTGACTGAATTAAAAAAAATGTATCTGGTATTTGGAAAACTATGTTCTACTCAAAATAAAATACTATGAACTATTATTATCCTTAGTAGCTATAGAGGAGCTTAAGTGTAAAATGAGGAGCTAAAAAAAAATTGTTGAAAAAAAAGTCCAAAACCTGCAAATTCACATACAATATTTTCATAAAAAATTCAATAATAATTAAGTTTGAATTTTGACCACTGTGTGAACGCAAGTGGCTGATAATATAAGCATTTAAATGTTACACGCTTCCAAATAGAATATCTAACGTGAATCGGTTTTCAAAATTTCACAAGTAAGGTACAGCTGGCCGGTTTTTTCATAAGATTCTTGCAGGCAAAGCCATGACATGCAGTGCTAGTTATTTAACAAAATATTGTTAGATAAACGGGTCTCTTTGTCTGATTTATTATACATGCTAGATATTTCTCGGAACTTGAATACTTTAACAATATTTTATATCAGTAAGTAATAAAAGTGGAATTCTTGCAAAGGAACACTCGTTTTACTCAAAAATGTTTCCTTTGAACAATTTTACATGTCAGTGGAATTTTATTTCTCAAAGTTTGGCTCGAAATATATAGTACTTTTATTTAGTTACAACACGTTATTGTTTTTATGCAAATTCTGTGTGAACTCAAAGCTATATTATAAATATATACTAGGATATTGAACGCATTTAGGTGAAATTTTTGGCAAGAACTCGTTAAAATTATGCTAAGAACAAAAATGTATCACATATACATTTTTTTCACATTTGCGAGGAAACTAAGGTAGTAATTAAATAACAATCATTACATATTCATAAGCAATGCAAGCTGTCTCAAACAATATATAAAATAGTATACAGCTTATGTCCTTGAAATGTTATATAATTAGTATGTTTAATATTAAAAAGAGCGAGCTACATATAGATATTTTAAGCTAAAAAGAGATACATTGTGTGGCATACTCTCAGTATTCCTTAATTAAATCCTTGATAAGAGGATATTAGAATATGCAAAGAAGAATTATAGATGCAAAGAATTTAGAATAATAGGCAAATGTTAAATAAAGATTTGTTTGATGTAAACTACTTCATCAGCATAGAACGACGACGGTGGTGCATTGTAATATGTTAGCCGACATGTTTGCGCAGTACACTAATGTAGTAAAATTTATGCGTTTTAGGCCGCATTATTAGACATTTTATACGTGCAGACTTTGATCTTAAAACGAAGGGTCGTTTATAATTTAACACGGTTTCATTGTTTGATGGGCTTGGCTCACCAAATTCTCATAAATAGTTTCTACAGAATAATGAGAAAACGATCTGCTGGAAGGTTTGCGTGTTGGAACAAAATTCTGAACGGCATAATATTTATAATAGAAAATCTATTTAGCAATGGGTGCGTTCCCACAAAGTGATCAAACTCCTATTTATATAAATTAATGTAGTAAGTTAGTTATATATATATTTTACGTACTTAGTTTTAAGTTTTTTGTTACTAACACCATATGGATTTATAAAATCTGAAATATAGCAATATTATTATTATGAATACTTACTAAAACAAATAACGGTAAGATGGGGAAATGTACGACTAGATACATACTATAACTTGCCTGAAGTCCGGATGTATTTAAATAACACTGATTATTAAAAAATACCTTGGGGTTGCAACCCTAAATATTCTTAAGGTCGAGTATTTTACTCTACTCTGTTTCCGAACATCTTGCTATATATTGACAAAATCCGTTATATGAAAAGAAAATGTTATTTTCGGACGATAAAACGAGCTAGTATTCCGCACGTGAATTATTTCCTAATTACGTTTGTATCTCTATGTACAAGTATGAATGATATATATACAGTCAGCATTACACAGGTCTGCCATGATAAAGTTTTTTTAATAATTGCATGTCAAACGCGTTTGTGGTAACATATATATATATTGCAAATATTAACTCTATTTTATTGTATCACTTCACATTATTTTGCACTTAACATCAATGTGACAGGATATATTTTAAAAATCGCACCAAAATCCCGATATTTCGTCTGTAACAAAGCCAGTACCACATGGACCCAAATTACCCATACCAGTACCTATTAACATTAAAAACTTCGAAGTGCCCATATTCACAAAATTCAGAACAAAGTGATCTTCCAAGTAGTGGTGAAATTTTTAACCCTATAATTGAGCCTCGCCCTTTAAATCAGCAAGAAATGAATGATATAGTACGGGATCTTGGATTGCCAATTTATTTATTAGAACAATTTATTAGACGCTCAGATAACATTTGCATCAATACATGTAGCTCAGTCAGTGTACTTAAACTTAAAAAGTGTTTTGGAAAAAATATAACGAAAGCAAATGCTTAATTTGCGGTGACTTGAAAATCATTTGCATGCTTCTTGGGCAGCAGCAAGGTTATATAAAATTCCCTTGTTATATTTGTGAATGGGATATGGCAGAGCAAGACAATTGCATTGGGAGAATCAGACTGGCATATTAGAACAAAATTAAAAGTTGGGGAGAAAAAGTGTCATTAACCCGAATTTGTGGTTTTTGTTTTTTTTTTGTTGTGATAAAGTCCTGCTTCCACCACTTCATATTAAACTTGGTTTGATGAAACCGTTTTTTATGTCATACAAAACCCTGATTATAAAAATATTGTCCAGGATATGTTAAATGCCTATAAAAACTTAGGCTGTAACATAAGTTTAAAAAATCATTATTTGAAATCACACATTGATTGTTTCTCTAAAAATCTGGGCAACTACAGCGAGGAATAAGGCGAGCGGTTCCATCAAGATGTTAAAGATATGGAAAGAAGGTATACAGGTCGTTGGGATGTTACTATGATGGCAGACTTTTGTTGGATGTTGTTTAGAGACAGAGCAAAAACTCATAAAAGACTAAACGTAGGTTTAAAAAAAAACAACGTTATTATCAATTGTTCTGTTTAAATGTACTATTGTTATTTAATTTACTAGCTCCAAACATAATAAAACTTCATAATCTTAAATGATTTTCATTCATTTTATCAAATGTTTGCTCCATATTTTTTTAATTAAAAAGCTATATCGACTGAATCTTGTAAATTTGAAGTGGAATATATCGTATGACTACTGTTTTATATTACTTTTAGAACATTTATAAGAAATAATAACAGTTTTTGAAAAAAACTTTCGAAAAAATTAATTTCGCAGACCTGTGTTATTTATTATTATTGATGAGATAGTGCCTGCGAGGCGAATTAAATACAAGTCCTGAGACCTAACATGGCAACTTGTTAGTTGTAAGAAGCTAAAAATAAAAGTGTAATACACAAAGTTACAATATACATTAAAAAATATTATTAAATCGTAAATAATATTTTTACGATAGTTGTAACCGTGAAATATTTTATACGAATATGAACTATTCGTACTAAAATGTTTACTCGTACTGTTCCAAGACTACGTGGTAACATTAAAAAATATACGTCACAATTTTTTATTGCATGTTTCTATGTATTTTATTTACATAAAAATATTTATCCTGCAATACATATGTATATATGTATATGGTACAAATAAAAAAAAAATCTTCAGTGATGTGTGACATTGACATTTTAATTGAAGGCAAAGCTCGATCTAGCCGAATAGCGACAGTATTTGGTAATTTTTTTGGTCAGAAATGACTGTAGTTGATCGTTAGCCTCAAATAATTTATTATATGTAATCATGTCTAATCGTTATTTTTTGTTCATTTTCATTATTAGTAAATGATAAACAAATAATAATTAATTAAAGTATGTTGCTCTTGCAACTACATATTTTATACTGTTGTTTTGACATATGTCCTACAGGAGATAAATTTGAATTCTTAAATATATTTTTACATAATAGACAGGCGTTTGGATTGATGGTAAGACACCACGGCCCATAGATATTGGAGCTGTAAGAAATATTGACCATAAAATATTCTTAACTTATGACTTATTTCTGATTTTATTCTTTTTTTTTTTAAGTTTTTTTTTCACTTCCCGCCTAGTTTGAAGGAACTCGGGTTGTAAGAGGAGGGTTGGAGGGGAACACGTGAGCTGGTAAGGAATTCCATTTTTTGGAACTGCGACAAAGAAAGGAGTTGCCAAATTTCCTTGTGCGCGATGGAATTGATGTCACAGTTAGGCGGTGACATCGAGAGCCAGCACGCGTAGACTTTTGAAGGAAGGGGGAAGCAGGAATTAGGGAGAATAATTCCCCAGAGCACTCGCCATGATACAGTCGATAGAAAGCGCTCAGCGCTGCTATCTCTCGACTCAATTGTAAAGGCTCGAGGGTGTTAGTGACCTTTACGTCGCCAATAATACGGACCGCACGTCGCTGCAACCGATCCAAAGCCTCAAGTAGGTACTTAGCAATATTCAACGCAAAACCGTACCTGTATTTTGTATAACAAGCACAGTTGTTGTTGCGTGAAAAAACGCCGCACCTTGTTCAGAACTCCGAGTTTCCGTGAAGTTGTTTTTATGACAGCCTCGATGTAATCCCTTGGACTAAGGTCGCAGCGAGCGTCCATCCCCAGCATGGCGATATTGCTTTGTATCACCAGCGGAGTGCCACAGAGGGAGGGAAGAGGGGAAAATGGTGACTTTTTCGCTGTGAGAGCGCATACCTGTGTTTTCTTGGCATTAAACTCAACAAGATTATCAGAGCCCCATTTAGCGATGAGCTCTAACGTCCTATTGAGTTCAATGACAAGATCCTCCCGCCTCTCCTCAATTTCCGCTCGCCCAGCCACTGCGCGTCCGTGGTATCCACAATGCACTGTACTATTGTCTGCATAGCAATGAATGTTCCCGAGAGAGAGCATATCATTGATATGCAAAAGAAAGAGTGTGGGAGATAGCACAGATCCCTGGGACACACCAACATTCACTACATAGTACTGAGAAGCGCAACCATCAACTAAAACACGAAGGCTGCGCTTGTGTAGGAAGCTGGCAATCCAGGTGCAAAGCTGAACAGGCAGACCATATGCTGGCAGCTTGGAGAGAAGACTTCTGTGTCAGACTCTGTCGAAAGCCTTGGAGATATCGAGGCTGACAGCCAACGATTCCCCATGCTTGTCGATAGCTTCACCCCAGAGGTGTGTTACGTACGCTAGAAGATTACCTGTAGACCGTTTTGGTCGAAACCCGTACTGACGATTATTAATTAGACAGCGATCTTCTAGGTAATGGATCAGTTGGTTGTTTAGAATCCGTTCCATCACCTTACAAAGTACTGAGGTGATAGCTATTGGCCGATAATATGCCGGGTCAGACCGATCCCCTTTTTTGGGAACCGCTTGCACATTAACTCTTCTTCAAACGTCCGGCACACATACTGAAGAAAGAGAAAGTTGGAACAGGCGCGTTAACACGGGAGACAGCTCTGTGGCTGGTTTTCCATATTTCCGTTGATTTTGATGTCAGGCATCGTATGGCCACATGAAGGTATTATCGATGGCAGATGGCACTACAATCATCGATGACGTTGTTATCAGCAAAGAGTTTAGCCAGGAGATCAGCTTTCTTTTGCGGACTGTGAGCTAGTGATCCATCCGGATTTCTGAGCGGTGGTAGCGAAGGTTGGCAGAAATTGTTTTGCATAGACTTGGTCAGACGCCTAAAAGCTACGGGAGCCCCTAGGATGCGAAATAAGGTAATGATCAATCTTTACAATGGGCTGTGTATCCGCTTTCGTGTAAGCCTTCCTACAGGAGGAGTTTTTATTGTAGTTTGCTTTCAGTGAGTCAATGTTAGATGCCCCGCTAATGCAGCCCTTGATCCACTCGCGATATGCTGCCTGTTTAGATGATACAGCATCGGCACATTCCCGAGTGAACCAATGGTTATGCGCACCCCTACTGACGAGATCTGAGCTAGGAATGTAGTATTCCATTCCCAACATGATCAGCTTTTTTCAGATCAGATCAGATTACTATGAGTCAGTTACAGCAGCGGCACTAGCTGTCGGGTCATTCCCACTGAAGCAACGTTCCTTCCAAGGGACTGACGCATAGTAATCGCGCATACCGTCACAATCTGCCGACTTATAGTGCCTAACGCGACGTTTGCATACCGCTGGTGGCGACAGCTTGGCCTGTGGCGCTTTGATAGATATAAGGCTGTGATCCGAAGAACCAAGTGGGGCCTGAACCACGACCCTTATTCCACCGGGTGAGAAGTCAGCAGAAGGTCCAGTAGAGAAGGCGCTTGCCCATCAATGTCTGGGATCCTGGTGGGCTGATCAACCAGTTGGGTCAAGTCATGTGTGAGAGCAAAAGCATGAGCAGTCCTTCCAGCATGGTCAGTTTTGAGGGGTTTCAACCATGATTCATGGTGAGCATTAAAATCCCCCAAAACACCAATTCCGCGTTAGGAAACTGCTCTTGCGCAGCATCTGCCACCCGACTAAGATGGTCAAATAATCGGCTTGTCTCCAAGTCACTATTGTGGGATCTGTAGAGGTACACGTAGACCCGACTCTGACGAACCAGATCCACACGTACCACCAACATGGACAAGGAGGGGTCCTCCAAGCAGCGCAGTCGGTGACAGCAAACATCCGCCCTGACGAACAAGCATACTCCGGCTTTCGCTTTGAAGGATTCTTCAAGCATGTAGCCAGGATAATTAAGGTAGCTGGTATCGGCAGGACGGAGTATTTGTGTCTCCGCTAGAAACAACATTGCTGGCCGTGCTGTCTCGAGATGGTGGTGGACAGCGTTGAGGTTAGCGTGGAGTCCACGGATGTTAGTGAACTCGACCTCAAACAGCGTGGGTATGGTGGGGGTGTGCACCGCTGTACGACCGTTATTCCTGCTTTGATGCGCTACCATATGGGAAAAAATAATGGAAAAGAGACGTGAAGCGAGCGACGTATTGCCACGATAGGGATGGGCAAAGTGTGGAGGCGTGTTTCCCCAAGTGGTTGCCAAAGGGGAAACTACACTGACCCGCCGGACGGAAGGGCCCCCGAACCCCCCCGGAAGTGGCCACCGGAACCCCACCTTCCGGTCACCAACCGGCACGACGGTCCACCCCGAGATTTTGCGTGGCCTGGTGGGGCAGCCTCGCGTGCTGGTTAGGCACGCTCGGGCCCCTGTACTATGCCACGGGCGGCCAGTGGAATAGCCGTTTCTTCGGGTCTCCCTGTCCGGCAGGGCAATACAGTTTCCCCCGGCATTGGTTCAGCAGCCGTCTCCACTGGACCAACACCCATCGCGACAATGCTCGCTCGGGCACTGGCTGTACGCTGGCTGACCTCGAAACGCGGCTGCAAGCCACTTCACGAGATTTTCACCATGCGAACGGTGGTAACAAGCCAGGCGGATGTTTATCATCCTACCACCAGATGAACAGATGGTCGCTCAGATATCCCTTAGTCACCTCTTACGACACCCATGGGAAAGGGGCAGTGAAATGTATTCTTTCTCCGTCACTGCACGGATAATGAACAGATATTGGACGATAGTTTTCTGGGTCTGTTAAAGATCCAGATTTGTGTATAGGTTTTATATTTGCGATCTTTAATGAGTCTGGGAATATTCCTTCAGACATAAGCTTGTTACAACAGTGTGCCAGACATTTTGATATTAAATTACATAAACATTTTAATACTTTTGTGCTAATTTTATCTATACCACTACTTGCATTTGAATCTAGATCCCTTATCAGTCTTTCAATCTCACCGGAACTACACGGTTTGAATGTTAGAAGTTCATGATGTTCATTGGTTGCATTAATCTGGTGTAGGATGTTGTGGATTATGCACAGAGTGTTTGCAAATACAGGTGTACTCTTTATTCAATGTAACGGAAATCTAAAAAGGGCAACAACTTTAAGTTAATTACGAAGCACAGGACTGTAAGCACTAGACACTTCCAACAAAAATACTCAATAACTTTGACTATCCGACCTTGGAGTTGAACCTAAGACTTCAACTTTATTAGTTAGTCAACGAGCAATCAACCTACTTTATTATAAAGTTATTAATATTAAATATATGTTTTGAATATTATAAGAGAATAACAAATGAATTTCTCGCGCATTATTTGTCGTTCAATTCATACTGACTGCTGTTAATATAGCATAGCTAGCATAGCTTAACAGCAGTAGATTATACAAATTGATAATAAACTGTGTGATTAATTTACGAGACCCGTAAATTTATATCAATTTGTTTTGGCCCTCGTGTTATATGAGGTAGTTGATCAAGTGTTATTCATAAAAAAGTAAGCTATGGACTTTCTTGAGTTCAGTGGTTAGCAAATTAAAATAATCTCCAAAGCTTACTGACGCAGGTCAGCCCAAGTTAGTCTTTTACGACTGAAATCGTAAATAGAACTCACATGTTAACTCTACTGTGAATAGACAAGGACTCTGCTTGTACATAATATGTACATAGAATACAAATTGCAGAAACATTTTCTAGAATACGCAAATAATCTAAATAGTATTACCATGTTCAGATTTTTCAACGTAAATTGGCTGTTTAATCATTTAAAGAGGTTCTTTTTTAAAAGAATAGGTAGACGGACGAGCAGATGAGCCACCTGATGGTAAGTGGCCACCAGCGCCCACAGACATTGGCATTGTAAGAAGTGTTAACCATCGCTTACATCGCCAATACGCCACCAACCTTGGGAACCAAGATGTTATGTCCCTTGTGCCTGTAATTACAGTGGCTCACTCACACTTCAAACCGCAACACGACAGTACCAAGTTGTGCTGTTTTGCGGTAGAATATCTGATGAGTGGGTGGTACCAGACGAGCTTGGACAGAGCCCCATCACCGTTTGTTATTTTTTGTTTTATGAATGTATACATTTTATTTACCTTTAAATTTATTTTAATGCTTTATATATTAAAAACTAATTATGCCGTATTCTGAAATTGCATATTCCTAATTAAGTAAAATAAACAGACAAGCAACGTATTAAAACTTTATCACACGTGTCGTGCATTTAGCACATCGCATACTTTGATCATGATGTTAGAGGAATTTGTTTGGTCGCGGCTTAAACTCTGCTACAACAACTTTTGATGTGAAATTTAGTTTATAGAACTTTGTTACATTACAAATCTACTTAAATTTCATGACGTAAAAATATTTTAATAATTTGGTAAAATTTTGAAAACTAAGTTGAAATACTTTTTTATTTCCATTTAGTGTCACTCATAGATATGTAATAAGCAACAAATGTTATCATTATTAGTAACAACTTTTAGTTTTTTTTATTATATAAAACAAGTAAACAGTCGTTTGACGTTCAACTTAGACTACGCCGGTACTATACGGACTACTACGGTATCATTAGCATCACTCCTAGTCCTAGAGACCTGTGTACGTCACAGATATTATGATTTGTCGTAAAAAAAAATCAATACATAAGTAACCAAAAGAAAAATATTGACGTTTCATTTATGTATCCTGAATGTAATAATAAATCAGCCCAAGATTTATGTTTGCAATTTTTCGTTATTCCACTGCATTCTTGAATTTGGCCAAATGAATTATATTATTTTTTTAACAAAAACAAAATATTTCGGACTAAATCCTATATCACGGTCTGCAGGGGCACATATGAAAGTGATTATTGTTGAAAGAATTAATAAATAAAGAAAACCAATAAATTAATAAGTAAAATAAACTAAAACATACGATTTCGTTAATAAAATAAATATTTTTTTTCTTATCATTATAAAAATACAAAGTATGCCTATTGTATTAGTATGCATTACAAGTATGTATGTAGTATAAGCGCTACAAACACAAGGAAGTAGAGAGTGAAGGCAAAACGGCAAAAGACAGCCTCGTGCCGTCTTCAGTCACGGCATACGAGTCTGTTTTACCCCCATTTATTTATTTCACTTTAAAATTTCTCTAAATCTATTATCTTAAGCGATCTTTATTAAGATAACCAACATTTAAATGAATCTATTGAATTTAGATCTCTCTGGTAACAAAACAACTTGCTTTAATTCTATAGCAGCAACGAATATGACTCGATTTGTTTTAAACAACAATCCATCAAATGTCAAAACTTCTGGAACAAAAGTTTGAATTTGTTATCAACGGATCCACAAATAATTAATTAACGTAATACAATACTTAGGCTATTATGATCCAAATAATGTCGAAATAGAATCTAAAACAAATAATCACATATATAAAATTATTTGATATTTTGGACTATGAACTCGAAAATATTGTTTTAATTATTTATTTTGTGCGTACCATTTTCTTTATCCGTTTTCTTCTTCCGTTTATTTCACATATCTTTAACATCACCGCGCATCATTTACACTCCATCAAATAATGACGTAAATTATTTATTTTGGCAGTGTGTTGGTGTAATTATGTCTTAATAATTTTTCAGCTCTTATACTCACTGGATTATAACATATCACTAGTGAACCAAGCTGCAATAACGATTTATGTATATTTGTTAATTTGTAAATTAGCTAAAGACAATAATATCAAACTATCTAATTGCTATGACACAAACGATACGTAATATTGCATCTTGGTTTTGTCATACCCACATTATTTTACGTTAATTTATTGTTCTTTATTTTTGTGTACCGCCCGTGTTTTATATATATTATATTTAAGTATGTTAATCTTGTTTTCTCAAATATTTAAAGTTGTATTTAAATTGTATTTTTTTTAATTCTTAAAGCTATAGTTTCAAATAAAATTATCACAAATCTAAGCCAAGGATACAAAACTGGCTTTTAAAATCAATAAATAATTACACGGTATCTGAAGGCATAAAAAAGGGAATACTCGATTAAGGAGACAAATATTCTTGACCCGCGACAATATTACATTCAGGCTGTCAGAAAAAGCTTAAATAAAAAATATATATATTACGTCATCAAAAGCAGACCAGAAAGTGTATAGACATTGGCGCAATAAGAAATTTTATTTTATTTTTTTATAGAAAAGGAAGGCGGACGAGCATATGCGCTACCTGATGGTAAGTGGTCACCAAACGCCCTTAGACATTGGCACTGTAAGAAATGTTAACTATCGCTTACATCGCCAATGCGACACCAACCTTGGGACCTAAGATTTTATGTCCCTTGTGCCTGTAATTACACTGGTCACTCACCCTTCAAACCGGAACACAACAATACCAAGTACTTCTATTATGCGGTAGAATATGAAATGAGTGTGTGGTACCTACCCAGACGAGCTTGCACAAAGCCCTGCCACCAGTAAATTATTCCTTACATCGCCAATGCTCCACAAGCCTTGTGGACTAAGATATTATGTCCTATGTCCCTGGACTTTCACTGGCTCACTCATACTTCAAGCCAGTACACAACAATAAATTACAATGTGTTGTAGTTTGGCGGGAGAATGTAATAAGTACTTACCGATATAGGCTTTCACAAAGCCATACCACGAAAGACAAATAATGCTTAAAATACAAATCTACTCAAATATATTCAGACAAAATTAATTTTAACTACTGTTTTCAAGGAGTATTGTTTCATAACCACAATCGTAAGTCTTGTAGGTATACACATAGTTCCATATAATATATTAAAGTATATTTTAATATAAACGTCATTTGAACAAAAGTAATGTGTAATATACACTAGCATTTGTTTTGTAAAGCGGCAATCCAACCATTATACGCTTGAGAAAATATAATATAATTTCACTCTTTATGTGTTTATACGTTTACGAGATATTATATTTTACAAAATTCAAATAAATGGTATTAATGTGAGAAGCGCCAGATTAAATGGAAACGTTGAGTAAAATTTATTCACCTATAATAATAACATATATACTAACATGGTCGTTTTATTGAAATAATTTTTTTATATATTTATGTTATGAGTTTTCGTCCGCCTGTTAGGAGGTATAAGGTAAAAAAGTAGCTTGTCTTTCCTTGTGGTTCAAGCTTTCTTCATACTAAATTTCATCAAAATTGGTCCTTAGACGTGAAAGCATGACAGCAGACTCGCTTTCACATTTATAATATTTGTATAGATATACTCGTATTATTTATATCTACTTCAAAAGTTGATAAACTTCAAAATATTTATTTTATCCAAAGCAAGACTAAATAAATCTAATTAATAATATAAACACCGACTCCCAAAAGTAATTGATTACGTTTTATAAATATTATTATTAATTAATTTTTTCAAGTTACTTTTTAATTTTTTTGAACGCGGGTTTATTTTTGTAAATCTTCTTTTTATAAAAAATATATTTGTTTAATTAGGTTTGTGCAAAATCTATCTATAAGAGATAACCTTCACATCATTATAGCTTATATTTTTAGGGAAGATTTCGACGAATAAGCTGAGGTTTAATAATCGTTCAAATCTGTTACTTATAGTAATTTTAGTCATCAATAAAAATGCCTTGAAAAAATAGAAAGGCAGATAACATATTATGTGGGTATAAAATCAACAACTTTTTATTGTCTCGTGATATTTGTTACAAGAGTGTTGATTCATTTATAATTCAAACATTTCTATCCTGATCGGAAAGCTTCAGAATAACAAAAGTTTATTATTTTAAATACAAATTAAACTTATGACCTCCAGACCAACCTCTGCCACGGTGTCTTGTATCTTATATCTTTACCTGCAGACGTGCGTTTGCAGTGTTTGTGCGTTAGGGTATTATTTTCGAAGTGATTGGTAAACGTTTTTATAAGTAGGTTGATTATCAAAATCACGTATAATCAATAATTTGAATAAAAATAATATGGAAATAGTGATTATTTATTAAAGCCGAGATGGCCCAGTGGTAAGAACGCGTGAATCTTAACCGATGATCATGGGTTCAAACCCGGGCAAGCACCACTGAAGTTTTTCATGTGCTTAATTTGTGATTATAATTCATCTCGTGCTTTTCGGTGAAGGAAAACATCGTGAGGAAACCTGCATGTGTCTAATTTCACTGAAATTCTGCCACATGTGTATTCCACCAACCCGCATTGGAGCAGCGTGGTGGAATAAGCTCCAAACCTTCTCCTCAAAAAGAGAGAGGAGGCCTTTAGCCCAGCAGTGGGACATTCACAGGCTGTTACGGTACGGTTACGGATTACTTATTGATAGGCTGGAGACGTAATACCCTACACTACTTAGTATCATCAGTCATTGTGTTAAGGCTTGAAAGGTGAGTTAGCTAGCGTAACTACCGGTACAGGGGATATAAAATATTAACTGTGTGTGTGCACGGTGTGCCAGTGCCATGTCTATTGGCCATTGTAATCACTTACCATCAGGCATCATCTAACACCATCATTTGCCAGTCTTCTTAACTATTGTAAATATTTAAAAAAATATCTTAAGATATAAAGGTTATATTACGTATAAGAACTACAATGTTACCAGTATATAAGTGAGTGGAAATAATTGAACATTATGCAAATTGTTCAGATATACCAAGAGATATCCACATCACATCACGGTGACATATATCTCTCTCGACAGTCACACTAGACGTCCAAGGACCAGCTCCCCCGTCCACTCACATGAAGTGTATGCTATCAATCAAAAAAGGGTACTACTTAACCTTTATGTAAATATTATTGTAAGCCAACTTCTTGACGATGGATTATAATTTTTAATCACATCACGGTGACATATATCTCTCTCGACAGTCACACTAGACGTCCAAGGACCAGCTCCCCCGTCCACTCACATGAAGTGTATGCTATCAATCAAAAAAGGGTACTACTTAACCTTTATGTAAATATTATTGTAAGCCAACTTCTTGACGATGGATTATAATTTTTGGTCTGGGTTCATTCGTCTACATAGTCTCTGATAGTTTTTGTAATAGCATAAATATTTCATTCACTTTATAAGATATAGATAAGAGCAAAACTAGAAGACTTTCAGCAAGGCACCTGCAAAGAATATGGTATTGCAAATATCCATAGGCAGTTGTAGTCACTCGCCATCAAGTGAGCTTTCTACACATTCGCCTACTCTTACGTAAAAAAAAGATTTTTATATTCGTCTATCTAATACTTTCTATATATAATACTTAATATAGCATTTAGAATGCCTTAAATTATTAAATATAATAAATATTTAAAAAAAAATAACGACTGCAAAAAAGTTAAGGCTAATCCTTTTATAAACACCGATTCTACAAGTTTTTTATAAATGTTCAATTAACAATTATTTTATACAGGGTTTTCCTATGACTCAAGTTGAATATTTTTAATTAATACTTTTAACATTTTTTTCGTTGAAATCATCATCAAGATAAATTGAATATTAAATCGCTTTAAAAAAATCTCTCCAGAAAAAGCACCAACGAATAAATTATTTTTCAATCAACGGTTACTAATTCCGCGCTTTTTTTATTTTACTTGTTCAATTTTAGTGAGCTCCCATTTCTCGTTACATCACATAGTTTTTCAGCCGAGATAGAATATTTGAACTTTGTTCTCGTTTTTGTATAAAATTCTCATTTCAACTTGTTTAATTCAATTCTATAGGAACTCTGTTTCGTTGGACCAGTTGAAGCTATGATAAAAGTTCATTTTTTATATAGTGTAGGTAGGCAGACGAGCATACGTGCCACCTGATGGTAAGTGGTCACCAACCCCCTTAGTCATTGGCATTGTAAGAAATTATCCATCGCTTACATCTCTAATGCGCCACCAACCTTGGGAACTAATCTTTTATGTCCCTCATGCCTGTAATTACACTGGCTCACTCACCTTTCCAACCGGAATACAACAATACCAAGCTGGTGTTTTGTGGTAATATATCTGATGAGTGGGTGATACCTACCCAGATAAGCTTGCACAAAGTCCTACTATTTATTGATGTAGAATTAAGTTAAATGTTATAAAGTATTAAGATAAATGTTGTTAATGAGAAAAAAAAATTAAATTATAATTGATACTTACTGACAGAATAGTGATGATGATGTTATATTGTCCTACCTGTAAATAGCTCAAGGTTTTGACAGAGATATTGCTAGAAGAACCCGCAAGATTTGTGATCTTATAAGTTTCATTACACGAAATAGTCAGTCGAATACTAAATACGTAGTAATAGTAACTTCATTTGACTTAAGACAGCTAACATAAAGATAAAAAAGACGAATTAAGTTGAAAGCTGGGATTGAATCGTTTATTTTTGAGTTTCACGTTTCAAAAAGATCTTTGTTTCACAACCATATCCGCCGGGAAATCATCGAAATCTTCCACTTTGCTCTTGATAATTTCTTCTGAGATACTTTTATAATACAACGTTTTCTTTTTATTTAATGTTTTTTTATGATCCAGACAATATTTATTATGGCTTTTGTTTGTATACATGTCAACTGTCAAGTATAATTTTAACTTAATAGTCAACGAGAATATACACTAACTATAAATAAAATATTCAGAGTATTGCCAATATTCATGTTTAAAAAAAGGATAATATATAAAAAATAAATCAGCTGTATTTAATCTATTGGTAAGCAGTGTTTACCAGTAAATTAAAAATCCTTATTATAAAATAACATGAATTTCAAATTTTGTGAAAATAAAATGGACATTGCATTTTACAATATTGACCAGTAGTACTGGCCCGAATAGAAGAGATATTTAAATAAAATCATATGCGTAAATATAGCATGTATATTTTTATTAAATAACTTCATCAATCTACTGGATATTTTATGTTATCTACTTACATAACCATCGTACGCATCGCGACCACGTATCTTATTTTCTTAGTTTCTTACAAACAAACAACTAAGGCATTCTAAGGCTTCTGAAAGACAAAAGTTTGTAGCGTCGTCTTGCATCTTTTGTTTTCATCTCGTAGATGAGTTTACTGGTTTGCGGATCGTAAACTTTAGGTTTCTTCTGATAGCAAACTTCCTTCTTTTAAGCGTAATGAACTATTCATTAAATGTCAGCGTCAGCAACGCAAAAAATAGAACGTGTTTTTAGTGTCATGTTTGGCTGTGAAGAAAAATATAATAAAGAAACCTTTATATTATATATATTGATGAAATGAAATGATGACGGATGAAATTCTGAAATATTTATATATACTATATATATCAAATCACACAAGAGTAGCGTGGTGAAAAAATCTTCAAATCTTCTGGAGGACGATTTATTCAGCGTATCCCTGTCAAAGATCTGCACTGTAGAATTTGTCTTACCTTGAAATTAAAGTGACCTAATTTCCAAATAAAATATTATTTCAACCTTTTCTCTTAATTTATAGGTGGTGGTGGTGGTCACCTTAATTCTTATTCAATATAAGAAAAAATATACGACTTAAATAGGTAAATATGCAAAAAATAAAGAAATATATATACTTATATATATTCATTAATAAATTAATTACTTAACCTTTCTGACCACCACAAAAATGGCAGTTTTAAATTAGCGCGTCGGTCTTTTTTTTTAACAACGCTGTTGTAGGGTATAATAATATATAACGGTATATAATTTAGAAATATTTATTATATTATTATAACATATATTTCTTTTAAACGTTTTAATAGCATTTAATTTAAATAATATAAATTTCACTATTATTGTAACCACATTTTAGATAACATAGATTAATTTTCAAATTATCGATAAATTATATTTTGTGGTTGGGCTTTGTTTTAACGCGTCTACTAAACTATTTATCGTTTATAATAAATACTTTGTAATATATTGTTTTGTATTCCTATTTGAAAAATGACTCGTTACAGGTACATGGGTTATAACTTATTAACTTTCCGTTAATAGTGACACAATGCCAGGGTTAGGAATAATTGATGATTCTTAACTTCTTGATGATACTTATCATCGGTCGGGCCTTGACAAAGTCACAAAGCGATTGTCGATTTCATTTTTTAAAAAGGGTTATCAATCAATCAATCAATCAAATTGTTTGTTAATATTTTTTAAATACAAAATCAAGATATTCTTTATTTAATTAGAAACTTATAAGTACTTTTGACTTGTCATGTTATTGATGTTATAAGCGTCACCTATTATATATGATAATAAATTAAATAAGATTTAATTTTATTAGTAGACACAGCTTAATATATCTGCAGCTAATTATAGAAACAAATGAAAACAAACAAAAGAACATTGCGGAGTCGGAAAGTGATTCCTAAGACAACTGAGTTCTTCAATCGCAATTCTTAAAATTACGCACGCGTTATTTTTTGATAAATTAACCGATAAATTGAAATTAAATTAACAGAATATAAATTTCGCACTACTTGGCCATGCCTCATGCTCCTCGCATCCATCAAGAAGTTCCATCAAATTGTTCCAAAATTTATTGTTGGATACAATATGGCACAATATCATTTGATATCAGCAAATTCCTTTACGGTTCCTTCACAGTCTTCACACTAAATGTATTGGTAAGCAAACTAAGTATATGAAAACTCACGGTTACCACAATCGTCTTACTAAAGATCAACATACTTAACCTTAGTAAGACTTATAGTCATAGTTCACGAGATTAGATGGACTTATACTACATTATACTACGTACATAAATAGCACCTTCATATAGTAAGGAAACAAACATCAGTATATTCGTATTAGTGTACCTTCTATATTATCGTATTCATAATATTAATAGCTAAGTTTTCCTTTTGTTTTTTCTGGATCCACGTAACTGCTTTTCACTCAGTTGATATATAAACCTTTGAAAATTAATTGGCGCTAAGTTTTTAGCTCGGATTCCATTGCTTATATTTACTAGGTGGCAGGGCTATGTGCAAGCTTGTCCGGGTAGGTACTATCCACTCATCAGATATTCTACCGCTAATCGTACGTTTTTTTATAAATTTTTGAATTTTTTGTTTTGAAATAACTTATTTTAAAGAAAGTCAGCTTATGAAGAACGCTAAAAAGTCACGTAGAATGTAAGAATGAATTGTGTATTAATTGGGGTAATACTAGAAAAGGAATCATAGGTGTTTTTCCTCGAAAATATATATTATTGAAATGATATTGATTTATTACCACGTCACGTCAGTATTTACAAAACAGAAAAATATATGTAACCGTAACAGCCTGCGAATGTCCCACTGCTGGGCTAAAGGCCTTCTCTCCTTTTTGAGGAGAAGGTTTGGAGCTTATTCCACCACGCTGCTCCAATGTGGGTTGGTAGAATACACATGTGGCAGAATTTCAGTGAAATTAGACACATGCAGGTTTCCTCACGATGTTTTCCTTTACCTTAAAACACGATATGAATTATAATCACAAATTAAGCACAAGTTACGTTAGCTACAGTCGGAAGGCCGAAAAAAAAACCAAAAACTATTTTTAAACTAATTTAATTAATTAAAATTAATTTTACAATCTAACTTAAAGTACAACCTACTCGATGTAAGCTTTACAATATATTGAACGTGAGAAAATTAACAGCGTGAACTTATTTCTAAGCTGCAAGTTAGCATTCCCGATAAATGCTCATTATTGTTTAGTTTGATTGAAATCTACGTCAGCTATCTTCCTGGAGCAGGTTTGCGTAACTCACATGAAAATTCAGTGGTGCTTGCCCGGGTTTGAACCCACGATCATCGGTTAAGATTCAGGCGGTCTTACCACTGTTCCATCTCAGCTTAAAATATCTTTTATATGCATATGTTGTATAAAGTAGGTACTAAATTAGGAACTCCTTAACTGCATCCTACCGGCAAACGTAAGCCCCCATGTTTAGCGTTTTCATTTGAATATGTACTTATCGTTTATGTATGAAATTCTAAGCTACGCAACGTTTGAGGAGATTTGAATATTACGTCTCGCAAAGGAAAGTTCGTACTTCATTTTCTATATTAATGCATGTGTTTGTTTTTGATTGTGTACATTGGAATATAATAAGACAGATAAGTACAACATTAGAAATCATGCACCAACCCGACAAACATGGGAATTAAGATTTTATGTCCCTTGCCTTTAGTTATACTGACTCGCTCGCCCTTCAAACCGAAACATTTTCACAACACAACAATATTAAGTACAGCTGTTTGGTTGTAGAATATTAATTCAGTTACAGTTAACAGCCTATGAATGTCCCACTGCTGGGCTAAGACCTCTTCTCCCTTTTTGAGGAGAAGGTTTATATATATATATATATATATATATTTTTATATATTACCCAGGAAGGCAAATGACTCTACTCCACCTGATGTTAAGTGGTAGTAGAGTCCAAACGCGAGGACGGCCAGTACAGTCGGGAAGAAGGTTCTGCACTAGCCGCCCTCGCCTTGCCGACCCGCAAGATGCCTCTTCACGCCTCGTTTGAAGGAACCCGGGTCGTAAGAGGAGGGGAATACGTGAGCTGGTAAGGAATTCCATTTCTTGGAAGTGCGACAAAGAAAGGAGTTGCCAAATTTCTTTGTGCGCGATGGAATTGATGTCACTGTTAGTCGGTGACATCGAGAGCCAGCACGCGTAGACTTGTGAAGGAAGGGGGAAGCAGGAATTAGGGAGAATAATTCCTCGGAACACTCGCCGTGATACAGTCGATAGAAAGCGCTCAGCGCTGCTATCTCTCGACGCAATTGGAAAGTCTCGAGTGTGTTAGTGACCTTTACGTCGCCAATAATGCGGACCGCACGTCGCTGCAACCGATACAAAGCCTCAAGTAGGTACTTAGCGGAGCCATCCCAAAGGTGCGAGCAATATTCAACGCAAGACCGTACCTGTGTTTTGTACAGCAGGCACAGTTGTTGTGGCGTGAAAAAACGCCGCACCTTGTTCAGAACTCCGAGTTTCCGTGAAGCTGTTTTTATCACAGCCTCGATGTAATCCCTTGGACTAAGGTCGCAGCGAACGTCCATCCCCAGTATGGCGATTTTGCTTTGTATCACCAGCGGAGTGCCACAGAGGGAGGGAAGAGGGGAAAATGGTGACTTTTTTGCTGTGAGAGCGCATACCTGTGTTTTCTTGGCATTGAACTCAACAAGATTATCTGAGCCCCATTTGGCGATAAGCTCTAACGTCCTATTGAGTTCAATGACAAGATCCTCCCGCCTCTCCTTAATTTCCGCTAGCCCAGCCACTGCGCGTCCGTGGTATCCACCATGCACTGTACTATCGTCTGCATAGAAATGAATGTTCCCGAGAGAGAGCATATCATTGATATGCAAAAGAAACAGAGTGGGAGATAGCACAGATCCCTGGGGGACCCCAGCATTCACTACATAGAATTGTGAAGCGCAACCGTCAACTAAAACACGAAGGCTGCGCTTGTGTAGGAAGCTGGCAATCCAGGTGCAGCTTTGCACCAGGAGGCAGACCATATGCCGGCAGCTTGGAGAGAAGACTTCTGTGCCAGACCCTGTCGAAAGCCTTGGAGATATTGAGGCTGACAGCCAACGATTCCCCATGCTTGTCGATAGCTTCACCCCAGAGGTGTGTTACGTACGCTAGAAGATCACCTGTAGACCGTTTTGGTCGAAATCCGTACTGACGATCATTAATTAAACAGTGATCTTCTAGGTAATGGATCAGTTGGTTGTTAAGAATCCGTTCCATCACCTTACATAGTACTGAGGTAATAGCTATTGGCCGATAATTTGCCGGGTCAGACCGAAATTAGAGCTTATTCCACAATGCTGCTCCAATGCGGGTTGGTAGAATACACATGTTGCAGAATTTCAGTGAAATTAGACACATGCAGGTTTCCTCACAATGTTTTCCTTAACCGTCAAGCACATGATGAATTATAATGACAAATTAGGCACATGAAAATTCAGCGGTGCTTGCCGGTTAAGATTCACGCATTCTTACCGCTGGGCCATCACAGCTTTATTTCGAATATTAATAATATGTGTGTATTGTAGACAAACTAATAAGATATATTAAATCTTGCAAATAATACCAGCTTTAAAGTCGTGACTATCAAAATTTCAACGTGAACAATCCATCGGGCCACGTCGGTTACCTGTATTTAAGCGCAATTGTAAATTCAGTACGGTGGTCGAATAGAGACCGCGTCCACCTTCAAGGTGGTAATAAACTTTTAGGGTGCATTTTGGACTACGTGCCTGGAATAGCATAAAATATCTGGTTAAATTAACAAAATTATCTTATTTTCTTATTTATTATTCCATTTTTATTTTGAACAAATACATTAAATATGTAACAGATATTTATAATAGTATTTTGTAGCGTAATAAATTAACTTATTATCTAAGGTTTTTAAAGTTTATGCTCATATTGTTTTATATGCTCTTAGTAAAGAATATTCAATTTAGAAGCAAGTAAATAATAAAACAATCATAATGACCTATTCGCCTATACCTACTGCGTCCTATTGAAGTGTTTTTCTTATAGTTTTTTTTTATGTAATATCTTTTCTTATGGAATCTTATCGTTTCTTATGACATAATACTGACACATGTAATACATTTTTAAAACAATTAAAGTCAACCAAACCGGTCCTTTCTTATTCAACGAAAAACATGGATGGACAGTCTAATGAAAATATATTTTTTCTGATTATATAAAAAAAACGTCGAACTAACACTACAGATACTTATAATATTCACTTCAAAATGGTAATTTATTATAAATAAAATATAATGACTCAGCGTTGTTAGCGTAGATTTTATAAAGTCTAAGATATTACAAACTCATCATTAGTTTGATAATCGTATCGCTGTTATATTAAGATAAAAGTTGCAAAGTTTAATGTCTACGTCAGACGAAACATCATTACTGAATAGTTCTTCAGAGTCAGCACTCTGACAGATCTTGCTATAAAATGCTTAAAAGTACTAAAACTCTCTTGCGCAAAAACCGTAAAAATAGTGATAATCTCGGAAAATATTTTATAACGTAGGAGAAAAATAACTGTCTTACAATTTAAAAATGTTTTGCTGTCTGTACTTTAATATTGTTTAAGATAATAAGTGTTTCTATATTGTTATTAAAATTTATAATGATGATATTAAATTTGAAACAGTATTGAAGTTTCATCGTAATAATTGCCACAATCGTAACCAATGTATTAAGTTACATTTTTCAAAATAATACTCGTAATGATATAAGTTATTGAAAAAAACTGGATAATTAATTGTATTTACAAATAATCTAGAGCTGTCACTTGGGATTTTTTCTATGACCCTTTTGTTTTATTTTTATATCCTTCATATTTTTTTTGCGATAAACCACATCACCTGTCACATGTCACCCGTATTTCGAACATATATTTCTTTTGTTTCTTAAATCAGTTGCTGCAAACAAAATTGAGAACGCGTTGTATTAATTATGATAATAAAGTTAAAAAACATACCATTCTTCAAAATAATTTGTAAAATGTATATAACGCACAAAATAAATAAATACAATACTACCGGTCTTTGTAGATAGAAAAAGCATAAAAATGAAATTGCATGCCGAGAGGAACGAACTTGTGAAAAGTGAAATTTTGTTTAGTTTTAGACGCGCTATTAATTACTTCGATTACTTTTTTAAAAATATAACAATTATTGAACATTATTAACGTTTCGTACGTTAATAATGTTCAATAATTGTCACCCGTATTTCGAACATATATTTCTTTTGTTTCTTAAATCAGTTGCTGCAAACAAAATTGAGAACGCGTTGTATTAATTATGATAATAAAGTTAAAAAACATACCATTCTTCAAAATAATTTGTAAAATGTATATAACGCACAAAATAAATAAATACAATACTACCGGTCTTTGTAGATAGAAAAAGCATAAAAATGAAATTGCATGCCGAGAGGAACGAACTTGTGAAAAGTGAAATTTTGTTTAGTTTTAGACGCGCTATTAATTACTTCGATTACTTTTTTAAAAATATAACAATTATTGAACATTATTAACGTACGAACATATTCTGGGCTATAAATGAACCCTCTGTCAGACAACAATATAATACCCTGGTCTAAGTTTTAATATTTTGTTTGCACCACTACTATTTAGGCTTTGCAGTTTAAGTGGCAAACGACACAAATACATTATTTGGAATTAGGAACGAAATATTTGCACCACTTATGTGTCTTTTCTGTTGCGGCTCCTATACTTAAGGGCGTATCGGCGAAAAAAAACAGATTTAATCATCCTTACGGCAAAAAAAAAAACAGATTTAAAGCATGCGTCCCGTACACGTGCCTTTAAAAAAAAAAGGATTTACAAAATATCCCTAATGTCAACCCTAGATTCTTATTAGTATTAAATATTGTGTTTTGGCCCAATAACCTATTGAATCATGACTATAAATAAAAAATGAATAAAACAGGAAATGTCCTGTAATTTTCCTGCTGTTTTCCTATCTACTTTATTCTTTTATTTTTTGATCAAACAATAGTTTTACGTACGATTATAATTATTTATTTTTAACATTAAACTGGATTTACCTTTGTAAAATCAAAAAAAGAATTAGCAATTTTTTTTATACTCGCTCTTTGTTTAAACTATAAAGGACATCTTATTATCATATTTGTGTAATAGAACTTTTGTTCCTCAGTGTATGTACCATGAAAATTTTATATTACAATTATGTTTTAATATATAAAACATTTTTTATAGTAATGCATTAAAGAGAAATGCACGTGCTTGACAATGAAACGATAAAAACAATTAAATTAAATGTTTAACTGAATATTTATATCATTGCAATGCATAGCCAATATTTTAATAATCAAATATTTAATTTATAATTTCATATTGTTTAATGAAAACCGCTATTCACAATATTAAAACGAAATATTCTCTACAAATAGTTTAGTTAAATAAAGTCTTCCATGGGGAAATTTAATGGTAAATGTTGATATTAATATTTTGTCTGACAACAATATTCAATTTCTCATTGAATGTAATAAGGGTATTGATGCATAAGATGCACTCAAGCATTGTTAATACTTTGTAATGCTATCAATATCCTACAACGCATAATATAAGACATAATATGTTCTTAACGTCACAGCGACTAATTTTATAGAGCTAGATAAAATGGGTCGATGGCAAAAGTGTCCTAACTAACATTATTAAGATTCAATATAATCGCACACAATTATGTTCTCAAACATTAATAGTATAACAAGCTGGAATCCTACACTAATAGAAAAAGTGTAATTATAAATCATATCTAAATTTGTTGATGTTACTTTTTTGTAAATTGAATTTTTAGTTAATGATACTAAAAACCTAAAATCGCTTTGTTTCTCGTAAAATTTTGTACAAAACTTTATGTAACACGAATCACTGCCGATTCAAATCCTTTTGAGTTGAGAGTGGAATATAATAATTCATTCCACTTTTAACTTTTTTATTTAATTATTTGGCTTTTGGTTTGTTTTAATGTTGAAAACCAAAAAAAAAGGTTTTTTTCATTAATAATTTTAAACTACTTCCAGCCGTGTCAGATTATGAGAGTTAGGGAATAGAGACTAGATCACGTCACTTACAATTATATTTAAGTCTAATAACCAGAATCGTAAAAACATAAGCGGAATATTTTAACAGCAAGAATCTTCGTAACCCCTCTTAACCACTTATATTTTTCCATAAATGTATGCAGTCTCCAATATATGCTAAGTGCTAGCCCAAAAAAGTGTAGTTAATGGACTGTGTTACATTCAAAGTAATTCCTTTTACGATTCAAGATATTTTCTTGAACTTCAAATGAGAAACACATTGAGAAATTGTTGTACAAAATCGTTGTAATAATAGCAAAGTTAAACAGAACACACACATAAAATAAACTAATAACTATAATTTACTGGTGGTAGGGCTCTGTGCAAACTCGTCTGGGTAGATACCACCCACTTATCAGACATTCTAACGCAAAATAGCAGTACTTGGTATTTTTGTGTTCCAGTTTGAAGGGTGAGAGAGCCAGTGTAATTACAGACAGAAGGGACATAACATCTTAGTTCCCAAGGTCAGTGGTGCATTGGCGATGAAAGCGATTGTTAATATTTCTTACAATGCCAATGTCTATGGGCGCTGGCGACCATCAAATGCCCCATTTTCTCATCCGCCTAATTATTATTCAGCCTTTTGCCGTCCACTGCTGGACGAAAGCCTCCCCCATAGAACGCCAACCATCCCGATCTTATATAAATTAAAAAAATAAAAATATTATAAGAACTCGTCGCCTTTGTTATTATTTTTTGTAAAATGAATTATTGATGTTTGACGGTAGAATAATTGATAATTAAGTGTACTGTAAAATAATATCGAACATTATGAATTAGAGAAATAGATCAGCATCAAGCGTCCGAAAAGCTCACTTCGCCTTCACGTTTGAAGTTTCAAAAACATTTATGTAATAAAGCCTAAAAAGTATCGAATGTTACTCTTACTAATAACCCTGAAGGTCATATCCTTGTTCATGATTATAACAATAGCTATTTTCTTATTAGCATATCTATACTTACTTTAGTCCACAATTTTAATAGATACTTTTAGTTAAACTTAATGATTGTTTGTAACAAAACATCTTTATTACATTGTCGTTATAAAATGATATCCTAACCATTTAAAGAGGTCCCTAACATCTCCCCAAGCTGTACCTTTATCTAACAATAACATTTATTCCGTTACCTTAATAAATTTCAAGGTAATATTTAATGTACGTAACTACGTCTAGGATTAGGGTTCGTTGCCCTGAATAAGCTTAAAGAACCATAGCGAGGTGTTAATGAGAATTTAGAGCCATCGAACCTTCTAATATTTTATCTGACATTCGACCTTTATCATACAAGAATATGAAACCTTCTTTAACATATGCATACATTATAAAGTTATATATTTAAGTATATATATATATATATATATATATATATATATATATATATATATATATATATATATATATATTTAAGTAATTTTATTGCATGTTTTTATATTTTATAGGTTAGTTATTTATATATTTTATAAATTACTAGGGTTTTAA
This sequence comes from Nymphalis urticae, assembly GCA_905147175.2. NCBI lineage: Eukaryota > Metazoa > Arthropoda > Insecta > Lepidoptera > Nymphalidae > Nymphalis > Nymphalis urticae. The sequence continues at coordinate 4,463,025 of LR989995.1, read as the reverse complement.
TAGTTATTAACGGTTTGTTTTGCCTGAAGTTATTGCCAGGATCTGGAGACTGACCTTGTATGTTAGCTCGCTACCACAATGTGTTCGCAGTTGAAATCCAATTGAGATGGAGAATTAAACTTTATTTAAGGAGGTTCTTTATTTTATAGGTTGAATTAAATTTAAGTTTACTACTACCCACTTGAAATCTAGATACAGTAGTTTTAATAGCTAGAGAAAATGCAGCTGCAGCTGGCAATACAGTTATTTACAGAGTTTACATTAACTATGTAAATATAATAATCATATAATAGTCATATATATACAATTAAATATGTATATCATGTATGAAAATCAACTGAAATCATTGCGAGTGCTCAGTTAACATTTTTTCTAATTTGTTTTTATAAGAATATCACTATAATAGTTTAATTAAATGAAAAGTCTATTTTTATTTACATGTACAAAAGTTATGATTATTCAAGTAAAGATTTTCGACGCTACGACACACAAGGCCCCCAAATTTGTTTACCGAACGTGACATACATATCGAATACGGTATAAACAAATAACGTGACGACTTAATTTATAATTACCGAAAATAAAATGACAATTGTTTTAAATAACTTTGAGATATTTTGTTTGTTACATTTTACGGGTACCACCATCTTTACCACATGGGCATTAATGTTAACCATTCCTTCGTCGTATCGTATTGTCGAAGTACCACAAACTATGTGAACTAAGATGTTCTATTCCTTACGTTTGTATTAACACTGGCTTACTCATCTGAACGAGAAGAACATATCAAAGTGATGCTATTTGACGGTAGATTAAGTCAGGGTTTGCAAAGTGCCCATCCAACAATTCACTATTATTACTATAGAAACAAGCGGTATAATAATACCGCTTGTTTCCGTGTTATTAATGGTTTTTTTATTATATTCAACGTAATTACATAAGTACGTTGATTATAATAAAAAAAACATTAATATAAATAATAATAAAAAATATAATAAATTAACCAATCGTTTATAGTTTCCAATATTACATTAATATTTATATTAAATAACAAAGAGAGAGAGAGAGAGATAGAGTAATCTTCTATTATATATATATAACTCAACCTCAACCACTAAGGTGAAAATGTTGTACTTTTTACACAGTAGGTTAGCAAGGAACGATTTTTGAAAATGCGGCCAACGCATACAATATTCAGTTCGTTCTCCTAAACTTTCAAATCTAAATAATATTTACACGGAGACGGTATTAATAAAATATGTATTCATATTTTATAGACGCTGGTGTAATAAAAAAAACTGAGGGCGCGGTAATGATATTCATTGAATGATACAAAACAACAGTTTCGCTACAGAAATAGCGAAAACACAATATATATGTTTAAAACAGGATATGTACTTACTAAGTAGGGCTTTGCGCAAGGCCGTCTGGGTACCAACCACTCATTCTACTGTTATCCATTATTACTTTATTATTACTTAATATTTATGTTTTTTTTATAGAAAAGGAAGGCGGACGAGCATATGGGCCACCTGATTGCAAGTGGTCACCAAACGCCCTTGGACATTGGTACTGTAAGAAAAGTTAACCATTGCTTACATCGCCAATGCGCCACCAACCTTGGGACCTAGGATTTTATGTTCTTTGTGCCTGTAATTACACTGGCTCACTCACCCTTCAAACCGGAACACAACAATATCAAGTACTGCTGTTTTGCGGTAGAATATCTGATGAGTGAGTGGTACCTACCCAGACGAGCTTGCAGAAAGCTCTACCACCAGTAAATCTATTTGTCTGAAAAGTATAAGAGCCAATGTGATTACAAAAATAAAAACTTACTAACAATAATAAATAATATAACTTCCTAATTTCCAAGATTAGCGGCGCAATGGCAATTTAAGGTTTTTATACTTAAAAAGAGACCCTTGTTTGAAATTTCCTAATTTTTCCTTAACAGATATATTTAAGTATCAAATAAAGTAGATGGGCGTAAAACAACTTTAATACTCGTAAATGTTAACGAAGATTTATTTGGTAATTTGTCTTATTTCTCGTGAACAAAAAGATTCATATCATTTATACCTGTCATGTTTCGATTTAAAAAAATACGCTTGTAAATAATTATCATGGAATTTTATTATGTCTTACAGTATTAAATAAGCAATACTTATATATAAATTTATTTTGTGAATCGAATCGAAACGGCTCCAATGATTTGCGTCAAATTTGGTTTTTAAAAAATACGCATTATATATGTATATTGTTTTGAAATAATGTAAGTTAGTTATAGGTCTCTAGTTAAATAAATCAAAGCAATGATTACTAATAATAATAATTACTTAATACAAAATTATGACCTGTCAATATATTTTTTGCATTGTTATGAATAAATTTTTACTGTAAATTGTGGAGAAGACACGATCTATTTAAGAATCAAGTCGATGACACAGATGACAAAATTCATAAACAAATAATGGAAACAGCATACAATATCGCATACAAATTGGCGATTCAATGCGAAAAGACAACTTACTTTTACAATTATTTGCATAGAAATCATTATTTTTATATACCTGTCTGTAATTAATCAAAACATGTTAAAATTCGTCAACAATATTATATACATTTTAAACAAAATTTTTAGTACGCGTAAGTCGCCCGAAAAACAGAAAATAGGACAGGGTCGAATGAATATCTTTTTTCTCTGTTTTTTTCTGTACTTTTGCAGAATATAAATTTATTACGCAAGGCTTCCATATCAATATGAATAATTTTGGCATCATCATTCCCACAATTGGTGAAAGGTATCTTTGCACATGCATGCATTTAATTTTATAATAGTCATTCGAGATTCGCCTGTCGTCTATGTACCCCGAAAACACCCCTATGAATTGGAAACTTGAAGAGGCCAACCGTCATGACGTCATGGTAGTATGTGCAAGCGGATGGAGTGGGTACCGCTCGTTCTTTTGCCCACAAAAAAACTAACGGTACCCACACCTGTATTACGGCACATTCAGCGCGGTCGCGTCCTACATACGCACACATGCGTTTTTCCAGCGAGAATAAAAAATATCATTTATAATTATATAGGCCATATAATTTATTTGATTTTTAACCACAGCTAACATAGATTGAAGATGTGCTAGAAATTATTCACAAATTCATATTCGAAGCTCAATGTTGTTCAGCTTTAGAAATATTAAACTTATTGTTAATTTGTATTGATTTCCTAAAACGGAGAAAAACTATTATTTAAAACATTTCCTAAAAACAAAGAAAAAGCTTACAACAATCAATGTATATAGGTAGTTATCACTTAAAGGAACTATAATTTATAGAATTTTAGTACTAGAGGTAAATTATGTTCTGATAACTACAAAAGTGCGTACGTATGCAATTGATGTTAAGGTTCCTATCGTAAAGTTCATGACAGCGGTAAAGGTAATCTTCCTTTAACCTTTGGGACTAATCCAATCAACGTCTCTTTTTTTATATTTTCCTTATTTTTCTTTGACCGCCTCGTTGGTCCAGGAACTAGATATAAGGCCGCAGATCGCGAGGTCTTGGGTTCTTCAAGTTGGGCCAATAAGAAGTTATTAAGTTTTATTTTCGAAAAATCTCAGTAGCAGCGCGGAGTTTAGAAGTTGGAAGTGTATAACCTCCTGTGCATCGTAAATCATGTAATTACTCTGGACTTCTTCTTCTCCGTCCCATCGGATTATGAGAGTGCATATGTGTTTGCGCCCACATATTTGCATATAATATGTTCTGCGTAGTTGGATAATCTCTTTTGAGATTGGCCGCCGTGGCCGTAATCGGTCAGGATGACATTACATTATCAATATTAAACTTTTTCCACTTCAAATAAATATACGAAATACACAATCCTCGCGTATCACTTTCTATAAGGATTTTTTTATATTAAAATTTAATTTTTAGTACTAGTAGTGCTAATTTATAAAAACTTCATTCAAAATCTTCATTCAACAAGGACTTAGCCCTGAATACAGTATCTTGTTGGTAGCAGTATATAACCGTAACAGCCTGTGAATGTCCCACTGCTGGGCTAAAGGCCTCCTCTCCTCTTTTTGAGGAGAAGGTTTGGAGCTTATTAGCATATAGCTTATTAGCAGTATATAACGATGTATTATACAATATAAAATCTATGTGGTTATTTGTACATATTAACAAGTCTGTGTTTGTCTAGAAGATGCCGAGAGAGATTTAAAATTTATATTATTATTTTAATAACAATCAATGTATTGGCTAGTTGAATAGGAGTACTAGTACATTTTAAAGTATTAAATTACAAGTTAAGCTGTTACCAGTTCGGAATTTGAAATTCTATCGATAAGATCTGACAATAAACTCATCAGTTACTTTTTTACACTACTGTTTATATGTATGTTAATTAAATTCAATCTTTTTTACCATCTATATATTCTTTTATCGATTATTGAATCTCATTTATCAATTCTTTTTAGTATGAAATTTAAAATTATTAATAGGTCGATTTTCAAAAAATATAAAATAAATACTCTGAAAGGAATTTGCAGACTTTAATATGTAGTTCCAATAAATTTTATTAAAGAATAGCTATTCCTTACGTTTTTACTTCGAAGATAATTCTGAGGTCCGCAAAAGAAATAGTTTATTAAATACAGTAACCGGACACAAATCTAATCTTCAAAACGAAACAATGGAATACAATGTATTGATATTTTTCGGAAGAATTTCTATATAGGTCCTACCTAACCCGACGAGGTCGTAAGCTAATAAATCCATATAATCAACTTATTTGTATTTATTATACACTGTATATTATGTTAAAAATTTTAGTCATTATTTATGTGCTTGCTGTGATCTCCTTTAATTGAAGGAGCACACATATTTAAAAACATTATTCCACGATGTAATGTACTCGTGTGTATCTTTTGTTGATCATTAATAAATAAATAAACTGAAATATCAAGTAAAATATGAAATCTGCATTATTATATTTAAATTTTATTGTAATTGTTTGTTAGTAAACCAAATAAATAACACTGTATAAGTCATAATATGATATAACGTGTATATAATAAATAATTAAATTGATAAATAATAATAATATGTGCTCTTTCAAAATAGCTGAATTGCTATCTATCTAAGTACTGTGTATTTTTTTGGATCTAATAATGATAAAAGATAAGCTGTACTTTAAGCTATACTTGTCATATGACATACGGTTCTACAGTTGAACTATCAAAAATATCAGGACGAATATGATATAATATAAATGATAATTTCCAGCTTGGCAATGGAATAATCAATTGTTTTATATATTGTAATTTTTTACAACAACACTACAACACTACAACAAGCCTACAGGCATTTTTGCATTAAACGATAAAAAGAAAACACTCAAAATTCATATAAAAATAATAATCTGCTTAAAAACAAAATCGACGTGGTATTTTATCTACAAATTTAAATGGGACCTAAATAACAGTATACCTTCCCAAACAAAAAGGAATTTTCCAAATCGGTTCATAAATGAAGAGTTCTGAGGTAATAAACATAAAAATACACCCAAATTGGAAAGAAGACCTTTTTCTGAAGTTGATTAATAAATGAATCTGTATTATATATGATGAGAATATAACTATTTTTATTAATAGGTTGTTATGTTTTTTACGTGATTACGTTTTAAAAGTAATTTTAGTAATTTCGTAACACATTTACAAAAGTAATTTAATTACTCAAATTCATAATTCCTAAATACAGCAATTCCTAAAATAAATTCACACTTTTATAGAGCACATGCTCTCATAAATATAATATAATATAATAATAATAATAATATCCTGGGACATTATTCACAAACGGCCATCTGATCCCAAATTAAGCAGAGCTTGTGCTATAGAAACCAGACAATTGATATACAACACATACTACTTTTTTTTGTTGTAAATACATAATTATATAGATAATTACACCCACACTCAGGACAAAAAGACATGTTCATGCACACAAATGTCTGTCCTGAGTGGGAATCGAACCCACAACCTTCGGCATGAAATGCAAGTATCTACCAACCACGCCAACTGGCTCCTCAAATAAATATATATGTTGCTTTCTATACTCCATGACTGTGGTAATCAAATTAACTGGAATGTAATGTAAGCTCTTAGTTGCCAGACATCACTAGACAAAGACGTTTTAAAGCAATTAACATATTCAGTTTTAGGTGTAATGTGATGTGAAATTTAATATTTGTGGGAGTAGGGACACGAATATGGGCTACCTGATAGCAAGTGGTAATATTTATGCATGTAAGGGGTAACCATATGATAATGACCAACCTTCTAACCGGTTTTGATCACGACGGCCATTTTTAAGGGAGACTAGCCTGCGCAATATCTGCGCAGGACAATTATAGTGCACATGTGTGTGCGCCAACACAAGTGCACTCTCTATTTCTATACTTTCATAACTCGATGGGTCGGCAAATTCGATACGACCGGAAAGAGTTCAGGCGCAGAACCAATGGCTTTACAAGCCTTCCAAGGTAAATTTCTGATAGGATAACCAGATAACTTTATCGTCCCGGCCTGGGAATTGACCCCAGGACCTCTGGGTCTGCGGCCTTACATCAAGCCACTAGACCAACGAGGCAGTCGAGGCAGTATTTTTAATATATATAGGGTCCTTAACAGTAGTGTAACACTCAATTCAGAAATTATATTAATTTGGTTACTTTTTGTTTCGCTTTCTGTTGGTTGGCGTAAATTTAGATCATTTGATGAAACAGTTAGTGTTTCATTATTAGCTTTATATTATAACTGGTATTCGTGATAAGACTTGTCAAAAATAACTTGTTGAGATAAATAATCAAAATATACATAACTCGAAGTTCCGAATCTTTTCTTGGCTTTCGTCTTTTTATTGGGATAGCATCACTGTCAGTAGATGTATCTATCACTTTTTTCGCTGTCTAAATCCGTTGAGGAACGTAACCGTTTACTAGATGTAGAATCTTCGATGACACTCACTGATTCTTAATTTTCATTCTCCATTTTAACGAAGAGGCTTAATATAACTTTTAAGACTATTTACTTATTTAATATTATTATTTATTATACTAAAAATAAATTTGAAAAAGCTGACTTATGACGGCGTGAAAAATCGACGCTATAATGACAAACGTCACCCAGTGCGAAACCAAGGTAACAAAAATTAATAAGGTAGCGCCACTAACGAAGAGGAAACAAGAAAAGCTGATTTAGGGCTGAAAAACCGGAGCTTGATTCAAGATGGATTCCGGATATTGATTAAAAAATAATAGGTAAGTTTTAATTTTAGGTAAAACTCTCTATTATCTAAGGTTTTTAAAGTTTATCCTCATATTTCTTTATATGCTCTTAGTAAAGAATATTTCATTTAGAAGCAAGTAAATAATAAAACAATCATAATGACCTATTCGCCTTTACCTACTACGTCCTATTGAAGTGTTTTTCTTATAGTTTTTTTTATGAAATATCTTTTCTTATGGAATATGAAAAAAAGTCAACAGTGAACACCATTGGAAAGCAGGTGCTTGGCACTTCGAAGGGAGGCCGCGTCATCGACAAGGAGACGTGGTGGTGGAATGGCTCAGTACAGGAGGCAGTTCGAGAGAAAAAGACACAGTTTAAGAAGTGGCAAGCGACCAAATCTCCTGAAGACCGGGACGCGTATAAAGCAGTTAAATGTGCCACCAAACGAGCAGTTGCCAAAGCCCGTTACCAGACGCTGTCACCTCTGTATGACACGCTCGAGACAAACGAGGGCCAAAAGACTATCTTCCGTTTGGCAAGGGCTCGGGAGAAAGCGACACAAGACATAACAAAATGTCTTTGTGTCAAAGACTCAATGGCACTTTGGTTTACGATGCAATTAAGGTGATGGAGAGGTGGCGCGGCTACTTTAACGTGTTGCTTAACACACAACATGCTAATGTGTCTCCTCCAGAACTGCCTAGTAATCTCGGACTTGTTGCACCGGTAACACCTGACGAGGTACTCTAATGTCTTCGTACAATGAAGAACCGAAAAGCCGTAGGCCCTGACGACTTGCCGATTGAAGCGTGGAAAGCGATGGGTTCTCATGGTGTGAACCTACTTACTGACCTTTTTAACCGAATACTTACTAGCCGGAAGATGCCCAACTCTTGGAGATTGAGTATCATTACTCCAGTATATAAAGGCAAAGGTAGTGTACAGGACTGTGAAAGCTACCGCGGTATTAAGGTTATGTGTCACACCATGAAACTCTCGAACTCTACGAACGCGTAATCGATTCAAGGCTTCGGCAAGAATGTACCGTCTCGGAATGTCAATATGGGTTTCGCCCAGGCTGTGGAACCATAGACACATTTTCGCCCTAAGAATACTGACCGAGGCCCACAGAGAAAAGAAGAAGTCGCTTTACATGGCGTTTCTAGACCTGCAGAAGGCATTTGACTGCGTCCCACGCCAAATTATCTGGTTGGCTTTGAAGATGAAGAATGTGCCACAAATCTTTATTGACATTATCCGAGACATGTACCATCATTCGGAATCTATAGTAAGGACCGCCGTTGGCGACACGCACCCTTTCCCGATCACAGTTGGTGTCCACCAAGGCTCGGCCCTGAGTCCTTTTCTGTTCAGTGTAGTGCTTGTCGTTGTCACAGCGAAAGCCCATGAGCCGTCTCCCTGGCTCATGATGTATGCTGAAGACATTGCACTGGTAGATGAGGACAAGCAGGTATTGGAGCAAAAGGTGAACCAGTGGAAGGGTGTGCTAGCGAGGGGTGGTCTGATGCTAAATGTTGCGAAGACCGAGTATATGGCCTGTGGCAGTACGGACCCCGAACCCATAAAGATAGGCGGAGAATCCGTTATCAAGACGGAAAAGTTTAAATACCTCGGGTCCGTACTGCACGAGTCTGGTACGATCGACCACGACGTCAGAGCTCGAATAAACGCAGCTTGGGCCAAATGGCGGGAAGTCACCGAGGTAATCTGTGATCGCAGGATACCGGTGAAATTAAAGGGCCTTGTGTACAAGTGCATCATCCGACCAGTCTTATTGTACGGTAGCGAGACGTGGCCAGCTCTCGCGAGACATGTTCAGCAACTTCACGTCGCGGAAATGAAGATGCTGCGGTGGATGTGTGGCGTTACGCGACTAGATCGTATTCGTAACGAGCACATCCGTGGTAGCCTTGGCGTTTGCAATGTAGCGGATAAGTTGTAGGAAAGCCGTCTCCGTTGGTTTGGTCACATTAGCCGCAGACCGCCAAACTATGTTGGGAACCGATGCCTGGACTTTGTTGTCGAAGGCCCTAGATCCCGCGGCAGGCCCAAGAAGCGCTGGCTCGATGTTGTGAGGGACGATATGAGAGAGCACGATCTCACTAAAGACGACGCTTTCGATCAGGCAAAGTGGAGGCTAGGAAGAAGAAGAAGATCTTTTCTTATGGAATCTTATCGTTTCTTATGAAATATCTCGAAATACTACGAAAATACTGACACATGTAACATTTTTAAAACAATTAAAGTCAACCAAACCGGTCTTTTCTTATTCAACGAAAATCATACATGGATGGACAGTCTAATAAAAATGTATTTTTTTCCGATTATTTAAAAAAAACGTCGAACTAACACAACAGATACTTATCATATTCACTTTAAAATGCTCATTTCTCTATTTTATTATAAATAAAATATAATGACTTAGCGTTGTTAGCGTAGATTTTATGAAGTCTAAGATATTACAAACTCATCATTAGTTTGATAATCGTATCGCTGTTATATTAAGATAAAAGTTGCAAAGTTTAATGTCTACGTCAGATGAAACATCATTACTGAATAGCTCTTCAGAGTCAGCGCTCTGACAAATCTTGCTATAAAATGCTTAAAAGTACTAAAACTCTCTTGCGCAAAAACCGTAAAAATAGTGATAATCTCGGAAAATATTTTATAACGTAGGAGAAAAATAACAGTCTTACAATTTGAAAATGTTTTGCTGTCTGTACTTTGATTTTGTTTAAGATAATAAGTGTTTCTATATTGTTATTAAGATTTATAATGATGATATTAAATTTGAAACACTATTGAAGTTTCATCGTAATAATTGCCACAATCGTAACCAATGTATTAAGTTACATTTTTCAAAATAATACTCGTAATGATATAAGTTATTGAAAAAAACTGGATAATTAATTGTATTTACAAATAATCTAGAGCTGTCACTTGGGATTTTTTGTATGACCCTTTTGTTTTATTTTTATATCCTTCATATTTTTTTTTGCGATAAACCACATCACCTGTCACATGTCACCCGTATTTCGAACATATATTTCTTTTGTTTCTTAAATCAGTTGCTGCAAACAAAATTGAGAGCGCGTTGTATTAATTATGATAATAAAGATAAAAAAACATACCATATTCATCAAAATAATTTGTAAAATGTGTATAACGCAGATATAAATAAATACAATACTACCGGCCTTTGTAGATAGAAAAAGCGTAAAAATGAAATTGCATGCCGAGAGGAACGCACGTGTGAAAAATGAAATTTGATTAGTTTTAGACGCGCTCTTAATGACTTCGATTACTTTTTTTAAAAATATAACAACTATTGAACATTATTAACGTACGAACATATTCTGGGCTATAAATGAACCCTTTGTCAGACAACAATATAATACCCTGGTCTAAGTTTTAATATTTTGTTTGCACCACTACTATTTAGGCTTTGCAGTTTAAGTGGCAAACGACACAAATATATTATTTGGAATTAGGAATGAAATATTTGCACCGCTTATGTGTCTTTTCTGTTGCGGCTCCTATACTTAAGGGCGTACCTTACGGCAAAAAAAATCAGATTTAAAGCATGCGTCCCGTACACGTCCCTTTAAAAAAAAAAAAGATTTACAAAATATCCCTAATGTCAACCCTAGATTCTTATTAGTATTAAATATTGTGTTTTGGCCCAATAACCTATTGAATCATGACTATAAATAAAAAATGAATAAAACAGGAAATGTCCTGTAATTTTCCTGCTGTTTTCCTATCTATTTTATTCTTTTATTTTTTGATCAAACAATAGTTTTACGTACGATTATAATTATTTATTTTTAACATTAAACTGGATTTACCTTTGTAAAATCAAAAAAAGAATTAGCAATTTTTTTTATACTCGCTCTTTGTTTAAACTATAAAGGACATCTTATTATCATATTTGTGTAATAGAACTTTTGTTCCTCAGTGTATGTACCATGAAAATTTTATATTACAATTATGTTTTAATATATAAAACATTTTTTATAGTAATGCATTAAAGAGAAATGCACGTGCTTGACAATGAAACGATAAAAACAATTAAATTAAATGTTTAACTGAATATTTATATCATTGCAATGCATAGCCAATATTTTAATAATCAAATATTTAATTTATAATTTCATATTGTTTAATGAAAACCGCTATTCACAATATTAAAACGAAATATTCTCTACAAATAGTTTAGTTAAATAAAGTCTTCCATGGGGAAATTTAATGGTAAATGTTGATATTAATATTTTGTCTGACAACAATATTCAATTTCTCATTGAATGTAATAAGGGTATTGATGCATAAGATGCACTCAAGCATTGTTAATACTTTGTAATGCTATCAATATCCTACAACGCATAATATAAGACATAATATGTTCTTAACGTCACAGCGACTAATTTTATAGAGCTAGATAAAATGGGTCGATGGCAAAAGTGTCCTAACTAACATTATTAAGATTCAATATAATCGCACACAATTATGTTCTCAAACATTAATAGTATAACAAGCTGGAATCCTACACTAATAGAAAAAGTGTAATTATAAATCATATCTAAATTTGTTGATGTTACTTTTTTGTAAATTGAATTTTTAGTTAATGATACTAAAAACCTAAAATCGCTTTGTTTCTCGTAAAATTTTGTACAAAACTTTATGTAACACGAATCACTGCCGATTCAAATCCTTTTGAGTTGAGAGTGGAATATAATAATTCATTCCACTTTTAACTTTTTTATTTAATTATTTGGCTTTTGGTTTGTTTTAATGTTGAAAACCAAAAAAAAAGGTTTTTTTCATTAATAATTTTAAACTACTTCCAGCCGTGTCAGATTGTGAGAGTTAGGGAATAGAGACTAGATCACGTCACTTACAATTATATTTAAGTCTAATAACCAGAATCGTAAAAACATAAGCGGAATATTTTAACAGCAAGAATCTTCGTAACCCCTCTTAACCACTTATATTTTTCCATAAATGTATGCAGTCTCCAATATATGCTAAGTGCTAGCCCAAAAAAGTGTAGTTAATGGACTGTGTTACATTCAAAGTAATTCCTTTTACGATTCAAGATATTTTCTTGAACTTCAAATGAGAAACACATTGAGAAATTGTTGTACAAAATCGTTGTAATAATAGCAAAGTTAAACAGAACACACACATAAAATAAACTAATAACTATAATTTACTGGTGGTAGGGCTCTGTGCAAACTCGTCTGGGTAGATACCACCCACTTATCAGACATTCTAACGCAAAATAGCAGTACTTGGTATTTTTGTGTTCCAGTTTGAAGGGTGAGAGAGCCAGTGTAATTACAGACAGAAGGGACATAACATCTTAGTTCCCAAGGTCAGTGGTGCATTGGCGATGAAAGCGATTGTTAATATTTCTTACAATGCCAATGTCTATGGGCGCTGGCGACCATCAAATGCCCCATTTTCTCATCCGCCTAATTATTATTCAGCCTTTTGCCGTCCACTGCTGGACGAAAGCCTCCCCCATAGAACGCCAACCATCCCGATCTTATATAAATTAAAAAAATAAAAATATTATAAGAACTCGTCGCCTTTGTTATTATTTTTTGTAAAATGAATTATTGATGTTTGACGGTAGAATAATTGATAATTAAGTGTACTGTAAAATAATATCGAACATTATGAATTAGAGAAATAGATCAGCATCAAGCGTCCGAAAAGCTCACTTCGCCTTCACGTTTGAAGTTTCAAAAACATTTATGTAATAAAGCCTAAAAAGTATCGAATGTTACTCTTACTAATAACCCTGAAGGTCATATCCTTGTTCATGATTATAACAATAGCTATTTTCTTATTAGCATATCTATACTTACTTTAGTCCACAATGTTAATAGATACTTTTAGTTAAACTTAATGATTGTTTGTAACAAAACATCTTTATTACATTGTCGTTATAAAATGATATCCTAACCATTTAAAGAGGTCCCTAACATCTCCCCAAGCTGTACCTTTATCTAACAATAACATTTATTCCGTTACCTTAATAAATTTCAAGGTAATATTTAATGTACGTAACTACGTCTAGGATTAGGGTTCGTTGCCCTGAATAAGCTTAAAGAACCATAGCGAGGTGTTAATGAGAATTTAGAGCCATCGAACCTTCTAATATTTTATCTGACATTCGACCTTTATCATACAAGAATATGAAACCTTCTTTAACATATTCACACATTTAATGCATACATTATAAAGTTATATATTTAAGTATATATATATATATATATATATATATATATATATATATATATATTTAAGTAATTTTATTGCATGTTTTTATATTTTATAGGTTAGTTATTTATATATTTTATAAATTACTAGGGTTTTAATAGTTATTAACGGTTTGTTTTGCCTGAAGTTATTGCCAGGATCTGGAGACTGACCTTGTATGTTAGCTCGCTACCACAATGTGTTCGCAGTTGAAATCCAATTGAGATGGAGAATTAAACTTTATTTAAGGAGGTTCTTTATTTTATAGGTTGAATTAAATTTAAGTTTACTACTACCCACTTGAAATCTAGATACAGTAGTTTTAATAGCTAGAGAAAATGCAGCTGCAGCTGGCAATACAGTTATTTACAGAGTTTACATTAACTATGTAAATATAATAATCATATAATAGTCATATATATACAATTAAATATGTATATCATGTATGAAAATCAACTGAAATCATTGCGAGTGCTCAGTTAACATTTTTTCTAATTTGTTTTTATAAGAATATCACTATAATAGTTTAATTAAATGAAAAGTCTATTTTTATTTACATGTACAAAAGTTATGATTATTCAAGTAAAGATTTTCGACGCTACGACACACAAGGCCCCCAAATTTGTTTACCGAACGTGACATACATATCGAATACGGTATAAACAAATAACGTGACGACTTAATTTATAATTACCGAAAATAAAATGACAATTGTTTTAAATAACTTTGAGATATTTTGTTTGTTACATTTTACGGGTACCACCATCTTTACCACATGGGCATTAATGTTAACCATTCCTTCGTCGTATCGTATTGTCGAAGTACCACAAACTATGTGAACTAAGATGTTCTATTCCTTACGTTTGTATTAACACTGGCTTACTCATCTGAACGAGAAGAACATATCAAAGTGATGCTATTTGACGGTAGATTAAGTCAGGGTTTGCAAAGTGCCCATCCAACAATTCACTATTATTACTATAGAAACAAGCGGTATAATAATACCGCTTGTTTCCGTGTTATTAATGGTTTTTTTATTATATTCAACGTAATTACATAAGTACGTTGATTATAATAAAAAAAACATTAATATAAATAATAATAAAAAATATAATAAATTAACCAATCGTTTATAGTTTCCAATATTACATTAATATTTATATTAAATAACAAAGAGAGAGAGAGAGAGATAGAGTAATCTTCTATTATATATATATAACTCAACCTCAACCACTAAGGTGAAAATGTTGTACTTTTTACACAGTAGGTTAGCAAGGAACGATTTTTGAAAATGCGGCCAACGCATACAATATTCAGTTCGTTCTCCTAAACTTTCAAATCTAAATAATATTTACACGGAGACGGTATTAATAAAATATGTATTCATATTTTATAGACGCTGGTGTAATAAAAAAAACTGAGGGCGCGGTAATGATATTCATTGAATGATACAAAACAACAGTTTCGCTACAGAAATAGCGAAAACACAATATATATGTTTAAAACAGGATATGTACTTACTAAGTAGGGCTTTGCGCAAGGCCGTCTGGGTACCAACCACTCATTCTACTGTTATCCATTATTACTTTATTATTACTTAATATTTATGTTTTTTTTATAGAAAAGGAAGGCGGACGAGCATATGGGCCACCTGATTGCAAGTGGTCACCAAACGCCCTTGGACATTGGTACTGTAAGAAAAGTTAACCATTGCTTACATCGCCAATGCGCCACCAACCTTGGGACCTAGGATTTTATGTTCTTTGTGCCTGTAATTACACTGGCTCACTCACCCTTCAAACCGGAACACAACAATATCAAGTACTGCTGTTTTGCGGTAGAATATCTGATGAGTGAGTGGTACCTACCCAGACGAGCTTGCAGAAAGCTCTACCACCAGTAAATCTATTTGTCTGAAAAGTATAAGAGCCAATGTGATTACAAAAATAAAAACTTACTAACAATAATAAATAATATAACTTCCTAATTTCCAAGATTAGCGGCGCAATGGCAATTTAAGGTTTTTATACTTAAAAAGAGACCCTTGTTTGAAATTTCCTAATTTTTCCTTAACAGATATATTTAAGTATCAAATAAAGTAGATGGGCGTAAAACAACTTTAATACTCGTAAATGTTAACGAAGATTTATTTGGTAATTTGTCTTATTTCTCGTGAACAAAAAGATTCATATCATTTATACCTGTCATGTTTCGATTTAAAAAAATACGCTTGTAAATAATTATCATGGAATTTTATTATGTCTTACAGTATTAAATAAGCAATACTTATATATAAATTTATTTTGTGAATCGAATCGAAACGGCTCCAATGATTTGCGTCAAATTTGGTTTTTAAAAAATACGCATTATATATGTATATTGTTTTGAAATAATGTAAGTTAGTTATAGGTCTCTAGTTAAATAAATCAAAGCAATGATTACTAATAATAATAATTACTTAATACAAAATTATGACCTGTCAATATATTTTTTGCATTGTTATGAATAAATTTTTACTGTAAATTGTGGAGAAGACACGATCTATTTAAGAATCAAGTCGATGACACAGATGACAAAATTCATAAACAAATAATGGAAACAGCATACAATATCGCATACAAATTGGCGATTCAATGCGAAAAGACAACTTACTTTTACAATTATTTGCATAGAAATCATTATTTTTATATACCTGTCTGTAATTAATCAAAACATGTTAAAATTCGTCAACAATATTATATACATTTTAAACAAAATTTTTAGTACGCGTAAGTCGCCCGAAAAACAGAAAATAGGACAGGGTCGAATGAATATCTTTTTTCTCTGTTTTTTTCTGTACTTTTGCAGAATATAAATTTATTACGCAAGGCTTCCATATCAATATGAATAATTTTGGCATCATCATTCCCACAATTGGTGAAAGGTATCTTTGCACATGCATGCATTTAATTTTATAATAGTCATTCGAGATTCGCCTGTCGTCTATGTACCCCGAAAACACCCCTATGAATTGGAGACTTGAAGAGGCCAACCGTCATGACGTCATGGTAGTATGTGCAAGCGGATGGAGTGGGTACCGCTCGTTCTTTTGCCCACAAAAAAACTAACGGTACCCACACCTGTATTACGGCACATTCAGCGCGGTCGCGTCCTACATACGCACACATGCGTTTTTCCAGCGAGAATAAAAAATATCATTTATAATTATATAGGCCATATAATTTATTTGATTTTTAACCACAGCTAACATAGATTGAAGATGTGCTAGAAATTATTCACAAATTCATATTCGAAGCTCAATGTTGTTCAGCTTTAGAAATATTAAACTTATTGTTAATTTGTATTGATTTCCTAAAACGGAGAAAAACTATTATTTAAAACATTTCCTAAAAACAAAAAAAAAGCTTACAACAATCAATGTATATAGGTAGTTATCACTTAAAGGAACTATAATTTATAGAATTTTAGTACTAGAGGTAAATTATGTTCTGATAACTACAAAAGTGCGTACGTATGCAATTGATGTTAAGGTTCCTATCGTAAAGTTCATGACAGCGGTAAAGGTAATCTTCCTTTAACCTTTGGGACTAATCCAATCAACGTCTCTTTTTTTATATTTTCCTTATTTTTCTTTGACCGCCTCGTTGGTCCAGGAACTAGATATAAGGCCGCAGATCGCGAGGTCTTGGGTTCTTCAAGTTGGGCCAATAAGAAGTTATTAAGTTTTATTTTCGAAAAATCTCAGTAGCAGCGCGGAGTTTAGAAGTTGGAAGTGTATAACCTCCTGTGCATCGTAAATCATGTAATTACTCTGGACTTCTTCTTCTCCGTCCCATCGGATTATGAGAGTGCATATGTGTTTGCGCCCACATATTTGCATATAATATGTTCTGCGTAGTTGGATAATCTCTTTTGAGATTGGCCGCCGTGGCCGTAATCGGTCAGGATGACATTACATTATCAATATTAAACTTTTTCCACTTCAAATAAATATACGAAATAAACAATCCTCGCGTATCACTTTCTATAAGGATTTTTTTATATTAAAATTTAATTTTTAGTACTAGTAGTGCTAATTTATAAAAACTTCATTCAAAATCTTCATTCAACAAGGACTTAGCCCTGAATACAGTATCTTGTTGGTAGCAGTATATAACCGTAACAGCCTGTGAATGTCCCACTGCTGGGCTAAAGGCCTCCTCTCCTCTTTTTGAGGAGAAGGTTTGGAGCTTATTAGCATATAGCTTATTAGCAGTATATAACGATGTATTATACAATATAAAATCTATGTGGTTATTTGTACATATTAACAAGTCTGTGTTTGTCTAGAAGATGCCGAGAGAGATTTAAAATTTATATTATTATTTTAATAACAATCAATGTATTGGCTAGTTGAATAGGAGTACTAGTACATTTTAAAGTATTAAATTACAAGTTAAGCTGTTACCAGTTCGGAATTTGAAATTCTATCGATAAGATCTGACAATAAACTCATCAGTTACTTTTTTACACTACTGTTTATATGTATGTTAATTAAATTCAATCTTTTTTACCATCTATATATTCTTTTATCGATTATTGAATCTCATTTATCAATTCTTTTTAGTATGAAATTTAAAATTATTAATAGGTCGATTTTCAAAAAATATAAAATAAATACTCTGAAAGGAATTTGCAGACTTTAATATGTAGTTCCAATAAATTTTATTAAAGAATAGCTATTCCTTACGTTTTTACTTCGAAGATAATTCTGAGGTCCGCAAAAGAAATAGTTTATTAAATACAGTAACCGGACACAAATCTAATCTTCAAAACGAAACAATGGAATACAATGTATTGATATTTTTCGGAAGAATTTCTATATAGGTCCTACCTAACCCGACGAGGTCGTAAGCTAATAAATCCATATAATCAACTTATTTGTATTTATTATACACTGTATATTATGTTATAAATTTTAGTCATTATTTATGTGCTTGCTGTGATCTCCTTTAATTGAAGGAGCACACATATTTAAAAACATTATTCCACGATGTAATGTACTCGTGTGTATCTTTTGTTGATCATTAATAAATAAATAAACTGAAATATCAAGTAAAATATGAAATCTGCATTATTATATTTAAATTTTATTGTAATTGTTTGTTAGTAAACCAAATAAATAACACTGTATAAGTCATAATATGATATAACGTGTATATAATAAATAATTAAATTGATAAATAATAATAATATGTGCTCTTTCAAAATAGCTGAATTGCTATCTATCTAAGTACTGTGTATTTTTTTGGATCTAATAATGATAAAAGATAAGCTGTACTTTAAGCTATACTTGTCATATGACATACGGTTCTACAGTTGAACTATCAAAAATATCAGGACGAATATGATATAATATAAATGATAATTTCCAGCTTGGCAATGGAATAATCAATTGTTTTATATATTGTAATTTTTTACAACAACACTACAACACTACAACAAGCCTACAGGCATTTTTGCATTAAACGATAAAAAGAAAACACTCAAAATTCATATAAAAATAATAATCTGCTTAAAAACAAAATCGACGTGGTATTTTATCTACAAATTTAAATGGGACCTAAATAACAGTATACCTTCCCAAACAAAAAGGAATTTTCCAAATCGGTTCATAAATGAAGAGTTCTGAGGTAATAAACATAAAAATACACCCAAATTGGAAAGAAGACCTTTTTCTGAAGTTGATTAATAAATGAATCTGTATTATATATGATGAGAATATAACTATTTTTATTAATAGGTTGTTATGTTTTTTACGTGATTACGTTTTAAAAGTAATTTTAGTAATTTCGTAACACATTTACAAAAGTAATTTAATTACTCAAATTCATAATTCCTAAATACAGCAATTCCTAAAATAAATTCACACTTTTATAGAGCACATGCTCTCATAAATATAATATAATATAATAATAATAATAATATCCTGGGACATTATTCACAAACGGCCATCTGATCCCAAATTAAGCAGAGCTTGTGCTATAGAAACCAGACAATTGATATACAACACATACTACTTTTTTTTGTTGTAAATACATAATTATATAGATAATTACACCCACACTCAGGACAAAAAGACATGTTCATGCACACAAATGTCTGTCCTGAGTGGGAATCGAACCCACAACCTTCGGCATGAAATGCAAGTATCTACCAACCACGCCAACTGGCTCCTCAAATAAATATATATGTTGCTTTCTATACTCCATGACTGTGGTAATCAAATTAACTGGAATGTAATGTAAGCTCTTAGTTGCCAGACATCACTAGACAAAGACGTTTTAAAGCAATTAACATATTCAGTTTTAGGTGTAATGTGATGTGAAATTTAATATTTGTGGGAGTAGGGACACGAATATGGGCTACCTGATAGCAAGTGGTAATATTTATGCATGTAAGGGGTAACCATATGATAATGACCAACCTTCTAACCGGTTTTGATCACGACGGCCATTTTTAAGGGAGACTAGCCTGCGCAATATCTGCGCAGGACAATTATAGTGCACATGTGTGTGCGCCAACACAAGTGCACTCTCTATTTCTATACTTTCATAACTCGATGGGTCGGCAAATTCGATACGACCGGAAAGAGTTCAGGCGCAGAACCAATGGCTTTACAAGCCTTACGAGATAAGGGAGTGCACTACCAACTTCCAAATTGCGGGCTGCTACTGAGAAATTTTAAACAGAAAATCCCAATAACTTTTTATCTGCCCTACCCTAAGTTCGGGTTTAGGATCAGGATGTATACTTTTATGTATTGGAGATTGAATATTCTAATTAAAAAAAAATGTTTTTTTTTTACCTCAGTTACAATTTTAGCAATAAAAAACATCCTCTGACCTCAATATTTTGTTTATAAAATACATTTTGTTTCACACTTAAAACATCCACACGATATTGTTTCTTTGTAGATAATAAAGTTAAGAAAATTTGCATTTAACAAGAATGTTACTAATGAAAGTCCCTCGTTAGGTTGTATACTGCTAATTGCTTCGTACAATAAATTAATACACTTTGTCTGAAGTATATACACAGCAAAATAAAAGCCATAAAGTCCAGTGATACAGTGATAGAAAACGTGAACCTTAAACCAAATGTCGCGGATTCAAAGCCAAGCATTGAATTTTCGTGTGCTTAATTTGTGCTTATAATTTACCTCGGCTTGACGATGAAAGCAAGCATCGTGTGAAAATCTAGAGGGAAGTCGGATGAAGATCTACCACATGTGTGTCCCCAAACCGCATTGGAGCAGTGAGATGGAATAACTTAAATAAAAAAAACAATTCTAAAACAAAATATGCAACTTGAATGATTTACCTTTATACGCTTCAATTTAAATAAAAATTGTGTCAAAATAAACATTCCCACTAAAAAGTAGCTTTTATTAAGACATGACACACTTATGTAATAATGATCGTACTTTACTTGAGAAGTTCGTATAATATCTGTTAAAAGCAGCGTCCCTGTAATTTTTCAAATCTTCTACAATACATAAACAAGTTATAGTAAAGTGGTGAAGATATTAAAAAAATGTAAAGCAGAATTAATACTCCAGTCCAGGGCTGGGCGCAACCTTCGTAGGTTACACACTCGTAGTCATGTTGAGATTTTGATATATTTTTTTACGATTGACTAGATCGTTGTAAACATGACCTACTAAAAGCGTCTGCTGGCATTTTTACTTCACAAATATTTTTCGTTTACCGTGGAAGCTTAAGGACGTAAGTTCATATTTAATCAAAATTTTAAGCTTAGTTATTTCAGATATAATAGGAGAATATTGATCAATTAACATATACTTGAAATTGAACTATATTTAAAGTTATTTATTATCTATAGTTAACTCTTTCTTTTCATATATATTACTATGATTCTTTGATAAATATATTTTTCTTTGTGATACTTCCGAGGTAACCATTACATTCTAGGTACAGATTTAAAGTGCGATAACCATTGAAACATATCGATATATTGAAAATTTATTTTCACAAAGTGGAGGCTGCTTTTCTTCAACTATTCTTGGTCGCGGTTAGACTAAATGAAATATTAATTAATCTTAACAGTGCTGACGTAAAAATACTATACATATAATATGTATAATATTTTTATTATATGTATAATAATATATATATTATACATATTATATGTATAATATTTTTATATTTTTTATTTAAAATTTAAAAATACTTTAATAAACGAATAACATTGACAGGATAATTACAGTTGACATCAAACAAATTACAAATGAATATAATATACAATTGTTATACAAAGTCAAATTTAAAATAGTCTCTCCTGGTTCCCACCCGACGCAAAGCTGCCCATAATGCAGGCTGCATTTCCACGCTGTACGGCAATGGACAACCTCTGCGCCATGTAGGACCCGGAGTGACTGTCAAATCCCCTCTCTCTAAGGCTATCGCCAATCTCCCTGATTAAAGCAAGGGCATCCGACCCCCAACATTCTGACGTCTCGAACGCTAGTGGCACAAATAAAAATCTTTTACACAAGAAGGCATATTTCTCCCGCTTTTTCGCTGCCGCACTCTCAGCAGCCGCCCCAGCCGTCCGTGTTGTATGAGCTAGGTGAGATACTGCAAAGGTATTGACACAGGTAGCATCCCACAACAAACTCCTCCCCCTTTGCCATGGGACCAGTGGCAAACCATCTGGTCTCTTGCCATCGGAGCGATATGGTAGTTCAAAGCCTACCTTATATAATTTCATATGTATTACTATACGTAGAGTATTTTTAACTACGTACTATAACGATATCCATGATATCCAGGAGGGAAATAAACAGATAAATAAAATAAAAGCATTTTCACAAAATAATCTCAATGATATACGAGCCTAGCAATCTCAATGATATACGATGTAAAAGTCGCAGATTCGATCCTTGAGCTATTGTCGTCCCCTCTCCAAACACAAGCTGTAATTCCTTAAAACACGGGCATTGCTTTTATTCATAATGCATGGGCATTGCATATGACGGGCCGTTGGCGTGGTTGGTAGATACTTGCCTTTCACGCCGAAGGTTGTGGGCTCGATTCCCACCCAGGACAGACATTTGAGTGCATGAACATGTTTGTTTGTCCTGAGTCTGGGTGTAATTATTTATATAAGTATGTTATTACAACAGAAAAGTAGTATATGTAGTAAATCAGTTGTCTGGTTTCCATCGTACAAGCTGATAATCTCCCAGGATATTATTATGTATTATTATTCTTTAACAAATCGATATCTCCGAACAGTTTAATAATAAGAAAGATTTAAAATACAAAATATCTACTGGATTTTATAGTGTGTATTAATAGGTAATTCTATAAACAAAAGCATTTATAAGAGAACTATATTCTCATACATGTTAATATAATTTAAAAATGAAATTTCTTTGAGTCTGTGAATAACAAAGTAAATTGGATAAAGCTACAAAAAGGTTATGGAATCTTATTTTAACTTCAGGCAATCTTTTTTGTGAATCAAAAGACGTTCTAACTCTTAAAAATATAAATTTATATAATATTATTCATAACAAAATGATCCAGTAATAATATATATGTATTTGCATAATAATTCGCTTTCTTCGTTTGATCAATTTGTTGTTCTATTTTCCTGCTTAAAACTCGTATCAAAGACTTATCGTTGGTAAAAATTAACATTTATATTTTAAGAGAGAACCCTTGAAACACAAATGTTATTTTTGGTTCCAACCTTATAAAAATCATTAAATAGTACAGGTTTTTAAGTTTAACGAGTAATTTCTAAACAAGGGCAGCAATGAACTAATAAATAATATATAAAAATAAACGAACTTTAGTCAAACTATGTGTTACATATTTTTATAATAGTATAAATTGCTAAAATTAATTCCAAACGTAAAAAACACAAAATGAAAGATATGCTACACTTAGATTGACTTAATTAAATTAAATTAATTGAATAAAATACGTCACAAAAAATGCATATAATATGATGCATATAAAAATGAAGATATAATTTAAAATAAAACAATTTCATTTATATAAAAATATAGAACTTAACATAACAAAGCTGTATGTGAAAATATTACCGTTTAAAAAATAAAATAGCAACAGAAACGTTAGGTTGACTCAAAGAAACAAAGAAAGGCTTTAACGGTAAAGCAAATACTGATTCTAAGACAAACACGCTACGTTTTCAAGTTTACACATTAAATCTTCTACTCAATGGTATTTTGTATTTAGCTAAAATGAAATATTTCTCATTTTCCATTTAGAATTGTCGCAATGGGTCTAATTTTTGGTACTTCACATTTGAAGAAATTTGAGATCCAACAGTTTGAATTTGATTTTTTTAGAACGATATTCGTGTATTTATTTTTGCACAAACTTAAACTATTTGATTGAGAAATTCTTATGATATCTAATTCAATTAAATTCGAAATTTTTCTAATTTTTCTTCCGTGGGGGAAAGGCGTAAGGCGTTTTTCCAGCGAAAAAATATAAATAAAGGGAGAATAGCTGAACTTTATATTTAGACAATAGGTACGCTCACTGTGCTACATAAGCTTCACTAATTGTTCTCACCGTAATTAATTCCAAAGAAGTTATTGTGGCAATTTTTATAAAAGCTAAATTCATTATTGTAGAATTCTAATGATATCAAAAATGTTGTTAGCTGATTTTGACATAGAAGCCCGAGAACAGATAGATAGATTAGTAATAGAAAATTCTGAATAAAAAAATACTTTATTATTATACTTTGTGATGAATTTTCAAACCCTTTGAAATAATATTGATACAACATATTTATGCTCTGTTTTTGCTTTCAAAATTAAAAGAAACTTTGCAAGGTCTTGTTAATATCGGTTTAAAAATATTTATTTAATGTTATTTAATGTAGACGAGCTCAAATACTAAGAGTCAGTTGTAAATGTGACGTAAAGTAATTATACCAAAGCCTGAAGTGACGTTGAGTCATCGCCAGTGCGTAATCCAATGATGGCGACTGGCCTAATAATAGATTATATTTAATCTTGAGGAAAGATAAAACAAATGATTTACACAATAAAAAAATCTCTATACTTAAACCAAGAACTTTAAAAATAATATTTATAATACTATTGAATTTTATTAATGTTATTGTTTTTTTTTTTGATTCGGTGTCAGCTGAGATGAAGTGTGCTAAGGCAAAAAATATGATTACAATGAAGCGTAATAAAAATTATTATTTTGTAAGTGTACATACAAACATTTTGTAACATTTTGTTTTAGTGGTGATAAGGGTTTGTGCACGCTCGTCTTGGTAGGTACCACACACTCATCAGATATTATACCGCAAAACTAAGCAGTACTTTGTATTGTTCTCCGCCTACCTATTATATATAAAAAAACTTCTTTTAATTTATCGTAGAAAGTAATGTACTTATATAGCTTATATGTTAAGTATGACTCAACCTTTACAAGCGCTTTATTCAATTTGGAAGCGCTGTTTGTAATACTAGTGACGAGTCTCTGATAGCGGTGGCAGAGATTACGTGTAACGCACAAAAAAATATACGTACCGCCAAAGGAACCTCTTTCTATATTTAAATACCCTGGGATAAAAAGCGGAGCATCTTCGTACTTAAAAACTTCAAGTGACAAGTAAAATAACAAGGTCTTTCCTTCACCGATAAACGAGTCGGAAATTAATATTAAAAACAAATTAAAGACATCAAAACTCAGTGGTTTGAATTCATTATGTACAGTTAAGATTCACGTGCGTTCAAAATAACGTGTGCAGTTATATTTATAAATAGCTTTTTTTCAAATGTTTCATATAGCAAACAGTCCACTACACATCACAATGACGGAAGATATCTTTCGGTCACGTGTTCAATGTCTGTGTTCCACACGGTCATGTATACGCAATCAATCAAGACAGTAAATGCGAGTCACGGGATCGCGTCCCTTATTATATTTTCCACTGTTGTTTGCACTATCTTAACCGACGACGGAAAAGCATGTGGTGCGTTTTTTTTATTTACTTTGTGTCTCCACAGATGTGCTCTCAGTGCTATTGTTGCATTTTGTCTATAAATTTTATAAATAAATTTGTTTATATCTATGTATTTATAATTGCAAAATTAGAAAAAAAGGGTCATTTGTTTTCTAGGAAAGCTAACTTTTTAGATGATACACATTTTATAAACGAATTTATTTTCTTTATGTATATAAAAACTTTGGTAATATTAATTGGAAAATACATTATTTTTTGGAATATATTCGTATAAATATTTAATGTTGCGAACATTAAACATTTTTTTTTAAATTTATTGTTGTAATTTCTTATACTAAAAATTTGATTTGAATTAGTATTGTAAATAACATAATTCTGTCCTAAATAATAGTTACGATTTAATTTTATTTGACTGTTCAATCAGTCGGCTATGTGATGTGCAAGGTGGGGTACGACACACTCATTCGTCATTATACTATCAAACATAAATTTATTGAATACTATTTTTGCGTGCAGCTTCCCCCCACGTGTTAGGGGGAAGCGGCCAGGGGCTCGGTTTAAAGAAACCCATGTCCTTCCTTGAGGTCCAAAAGTACTTCATAAGAAATTTCTTCAAAATCGGTTCAGTCGTGAAAGTGTAACAGATAGACCAACAGACAGACAGAACTAATTTCGAATTTATAATATTAGTATAGATTTTTAATTCCTTTGGAACTTTTCCTTTAAAACGTACGCAAGCCATTATAATACTGGGTTTTACAAGGATAGGAGACATCTTATTCGTTTTGCAATATCAGTGTCTTCAAGCACATTGATAACCCATGCGATGACGACCTGCTATGCAGTAAGCAAAGATTAGCATCAGCGTTGCTAAAAGTAAAAAAATAATATTAATTATTATACGTTTTTCATACAATAACTTAACATGTTTATAGTTCAAAGAGAACATTTTATTTAATATATATTTTTCTTCTTAATGTAAATAAGAGTTTACGGTAAAAGAACGTATTATTTTCGCTTTCATTCCATTATCTTTATGAATAAGCCACAATGTATTTAATTATTACATTAAAGTCTTTTTATTACAGAAAAATGAATTTTGTTTCTTTAATAAAAGCACGAGGTGATTTGTGATACAAAATTCAAAAACCGCTTGACCCAGTTCTTAAACAGAATTCATAATAACTTATAGTGTTAACATAGAGAAAGGCTACGTATACAAGCAGAACCTTTCCATGAGGGTATGACATAATTTTATACGTTATAAATTTTAAAATTTTCTCGTCTATGTTTTGTAAAAAAAAATATGTATAAACTTGTGTGCGTATGCTTGCGTATGTATATATATAAAGGTCACCACCATATATAAAGGTTGGCAGTGTAAGTAATCGTCATCATCATTAACAGTCCCTTACAAACCCAATGCGTCACCAACCTTAGGAACTAAGATGTTGTTTAGTTCCTTGTACCTCTAGTTATATTGGCTTATTCACTCAGACCGGAATACAACAGAAAGAGTATTGCTGCTTGGCTTCCAAAGGGGTTTTCACAAAACAACCAAGTGGAGTCAAGCCAATCGAAATAAAACGATTGCTCGTAATATCTGCAGCAAAATCATTAAAGTAGTAAGTAAATCAGAAAAAAAAAAACAAAAATAAAGTAAACAAAAAACACAACTAGTGATATAAAAATTACGACAATCAAATTTATACATTTTTTAATTCTAGGTAATAGTTGAAACACGAGAAAATTTACTCCATATTTTATTACTCGGAGCTTTATAGTGCATAGATTGGCAATTAACTGCAATAATAAAATTTATTGAATATCCGCCCGTGAAACGTAATAACTTTAACGGCTGTTTTACAGCAGTGAATGTGAAATGTTTATGTACTATAAATAATTAAATATAAATATCGTTACAAATATATTTTTAAAATACGAGTGAGCTTACCATGAATATATTGCTAATCATTAGCAAACCAATTAGCATTATCCCATTTATTTGAGGTCAGCGCAGATAATTTGATAACATCACAAGGAACAAGGGTTGACCAGATTATTACGGCGGTCACCTATTTGACGTCACTTGGGAATACTTTTGTTGGTGAGTTAATTCCCCACTTGCACGTGTTGCCAACACGCCTCAAACATTATTTGCTGATAGCATCAAAAAATGCGCCGCAACGCTTAAAATTCCTTTAACTCTTCCTATAGTTTGTATCAGTCGTGAAAGCGTAACAACAGACCAACAGAAAGACAGAGCTACTTTCGAATTTATAATATTAGTATAGATTTTTAATTTAAACCAAAGGATTGGATTAAAACGTACGTAAGTCATTATAATACGCCCAGTATTTACAAGGATGTGAGATATCTTATTCGTTTTACAATACCTGTGTCTCCATGGACATTGATAACCCATGCGATGGCGTGAAGCAAGCAAACATTCGCATCAGCGTTAAAAATAACCTTTAACTGTATCTTTGAGATCAGGTGGTTTTGTACTGTGTCAATAACAAAAAAAAAAACATTCATTACATAATATAAACGTCTACGCAAATTATTCAAAAAATAACTCATATTATACTTCAATAAACAGAAGATTCAATAACCCTTTAAAACTCACTTTTCAGTTCAGAAATTTACTTTTCACTCGAACGGAGAAATGTTTCTAAGAAATGTTTATTTTTATCCATATTTTTGCCATTTTTTTTTCTTTAAATGATATCTGTAAAGTACTTTTAGTAATATATAAACTGTGTTTTTAAATTTCAATTACAAATTTTATGACGACATAATTTATTATCAGTATTTTACGAAAAATAACAACGTTCAAGTAGTATAAAGTGACATCAAAAGTGTTACCGAGAAAAATATCACCGAAAATTTCGCATAAAAGGGAAAAATAAATCATAAGACCTCGGAGAAAAAGGCAAGTGGCCGTATAAATCTTCGTTAGGCTTTTATAGAAGAGCTTCACGTATTTTCACAGTTTTTTTGACACGATGTGAACTATCACTTCCTATATATCATCCTGACAAATTTCAGTTATTCTTATCGATTTTATTTGATAACGTACTTATAACTTTTTTGCTGAAAGAGCGTACCACTCATTCTAGCTTGAAGTATTAATTTGCTCAATGGTATCAACATTTGCCAAGTGTGTTTGCCAATATAATTAAAGGTTCAAGGAACAAAATAATTTAAGTTACGTGCATTGAAAATATATAAAAATTGTTTGTTGAATCTTCTATGACCAAATATACTTTAGAGTACATTAAATAAAATATATATATATACAGGTTAATGTTACAAAAGTATGAATAAAAACGTCTTCTATCTTATAGCTTAAATTACAATCCCTTCCAGACTTTCGGGTAGAAGAAATAAAGTTGAACAAAGCAGCGAGGATATGTACAAGAGACCACATAAATTAATTAAAATAAATATAACATTTTCGTTTTAACTTTACTTTCAATACACATAAAAAATATACTCGTATAATAATATTATTATTGAAAACGATCAGAAAAAAAGTAACTAGTACATTTCATTTTAAACCAAATTCAAAGTTATTATTTAAAGCTATGCTTTTATTTGATGTTTGAAGATATTCGATGATTGTTCACGTCTAATTTTAATGGGTAACAAGTTCTGCAAACGTACTGCATGGACGGAAAGCAATATTTCATATGCCTATAGATATTAAGCATGTGAAACATACGTGTAGATCATGTACTCGTTTGCTTATATCAAGTAATATCTATATACTGTAACAGTCCAAAATTCATGTCATTCATGTCATGACGATATTAGGGCATCGCATTACTGTACTCAATATTCATTATCATATTAATAGCCTGATGATAGCGAATATATTCAACAGCCTCGTTGGTTTAGTGGCTAGTTTTAAGGGTATTTTACCAGAGATATTGAATTTCTTTTCAAGGTCAGCTCGATGTAAGTTATTTGGTGTTAATAAATGAAGTTGACAGTTACTGTTTCTTGCTTTGAAAATCACGAAAATTCATTGATATCTTTCTGATTGAATGGAATTACCTTCTCTTTAAATCAGCAGAGTGAGTAAACACAAATTGTATATATGTTTGCGCTCAAACTTGTGGTACACAGCTTATTTTCTTTTAAGCAATGAATTACACAGTTACGATCGCTTTTGGTATCAATCGTTCAGCTAAAATACAACTAAATTTTTCAAATGTTTAATTTTTATCGACCTTTGGGTTTTACTCCTTTGATGTAAGCCAACAAAATATTTTATATGAAATTCATCCCAATCTCTGGCAAAGATATACGTCGAAACAAATACACATGTCCTTGACAAAAATCAAAGATATGTATCAACAACCTACAACAGAGCAGTGTGATAAATAAAACTCCGAATCCCTTTCTATCTGACAAGATACCCACTTGTCACATATTTACACTTATTTTTGCTTCAAGAACGCATCAGGTTCTCATCATAGTCGTTATACTTTAAATTTTTCATTTCATATCAATTGTGTGAAGTTATATTCACTTTGCTACGTGCTTGAAAAAAGTCATGACTAATATAATTCATACGTAGCAGTCTACATGTGTAGCAAGTGAAGTCGATCTTCCTCTTCTCGTAGCTTGTTGCGCGTTTATCGCTGTAGTGCGCTACTAAAACTGGTGCTTTATAACACATACTACCATAATATAAAAGTGTCGTATAAAGTACAGTATGGTTATGCTTATAAATATAATATTAACTACATTTCTTGGAAATTACTTCCTCATTTATTAACCTGGTGACGTAACTACCTAAATACTTATTATATAACGTCGTATAACTATAAAATCTAATCTTCTGGTTATGCGTTTAAGTATAGACATTGCGCAAATACATATAAATTTCTGATGGAAGAAAAACATTTGAAAACTGAATAATTATTAAAATGGTTTTTAAATTAAAATCTTCAAATTAATTATGTTTCTGAGGCATTTTCATTTATGCGCATAAGTTTTTAAAAGGACATTCATATTAAGTGCTTTTCGTCGCTCTTTTTTTTAAAAAAAAACATGTTTAGCCTAAGATCACCACGGTTTATATGTTTATTTTAATCGTGATTATCTCTTGCTTCACATCTTAATACTATCTTTTAACCAAGTTAATTTAATATATTTTAATTAGCTAAGTAATTAACCTCTAATTCAATTATAAGCCCAAGATAAGATGAATAATTTCTCTATAACATGAGAAGGTGATAGATGGAAGATATAAATCAAAGAAGACAATGTTCTTAATTTAAATTTAAAAGAATATTTGTCACAAAAATATTAATCATTTTATAAATATTATTCACAACTATTGCCAGTTCATCGATTATAACAATTGCTAATAACTAATGCTGTTTGTGTAGCAAACATGTACAATCACAGTTCGTAATCCAAATGCTCGATTTGGCATTGGATCAAGACAGCGGCTGATAAATCACCCAACTATAAACACAACTCGTAATACATTACATATCATCCCTACGTAATTTAATTTAATTAGAAACTAAAATCAGTTTTATTTTAACTCTCTTAAAATTATTTTTAATATTATTATGCAAGATTATATAACGTGATGTTGATGATATTCCGCTGATTTCGGTGACGGCGGCCAATGCACAATCAACCTTGGTAACTAAGACATTGTATCTCTTGTGTATGCAGTTTCACTGGCTCACTTACACTTCAAACCGGAATACAGAAATACTAGGTATTGCTATTTAGCGGTAGAATACGCTGAGTAGTGGATACCCAGACTAGATAGATGAAAGTATTTGATTATTACCTGTGCAATATTATTGCTGTCTCTTAAAGCGTAATCACCAATTTTCTTGCCTGTTTCTTCGGTAGTTGATTTATTAATTCATCTTGTTATATGGCGGTTCTAGACTGCTCGCTAGAGCCTCCTAAAATAAAGTATAATAATTTTTTATATTGGGTTTATTTTGATAGAGATTTTTTTTTAATATGTCCATGGATACAAGGTATGAATTTTTCCTAAGTATGATAAGTCCTACCCTCGGATTATAATGTATGATACTTTTTATCAAAAGAAATAAAAAAGGGTTTTTACGCTTACATAGTCGCGCTGCAATAAAATTGTAATATATGATTATGGCTTAGGCTAAGCGGACTAAACCACTTTTCATGAACGCTGTGAACAAAAAGTTATATAAGGCATTGTCAATTGGTCAATATATAGTACCTATCGATTCTTGGTGTTTTACTCGTGGGCTGACATAAGCTTCGTATACTAATAAAATTAGTGAAATATGGGCTTTTAATTTACTTGAATACTTCAATACTTTTTAATATAATTAAAGTTATAGATCGTTAATCAGATTGTATTGGCCGGAATTAACTAAATGAAATTGTTGTTTTTGTCTGAATGTAGCTGCAGGTCTCGAGGCTGACGTCCATAAAAGTGTTTGTATTTATCGTTTTCATGATAACAACATGAAAACCGTCCATTTTTTCCTTCATATAAAATGAAAAATCTTTATAGAAAACTTGTGAACTCCTTTTAAGATCCACGTGGTTATCCACGAAACCAATTTTCTATTACAACTTTATATATAAAAATGGATTAAAGTGTTTTCAACAATTAACGAATAATGGCTTCCAAATCTATTCTCTATATATTATAGTTAATTTATTATATCGACAATGCCGTATAGTTTGTGTAAAATTAAATAATATATTTTTGTTTAAATCAAATTAGTCCATTGAAAATGCTTTTGGGATTGCTTTTATCGTGTAATAATTACGCTATAAATTTACGTAATCAAATAGTTTTGTTTTATAGCCACATAGAGAATTGCTATTATTAAGTCAATTAAAATTAAATAGATTTGCTATTTATTCTTTACGGGAGAAATTAAATAAATGTTGTTTAATACTGTAATACTGGTTTTCGATAATGTATTATAAGGTTTTATAACGAATAATCCGTTTAGAACTTTAATACGATGTTGCATGATTCTTTACTTATATAAATATCTATTGCCTTGGAGAGATAAAAGAGACAAAAGAGAAAGTTTGATGATATAGATACACAAGTGAGTGAGAAAGATTCGTTATATATAAATGAGTAAGACAAACTCGAGGGTATATTAATAATGCTTGCATAACTGTTTCTACCTGGCAACTGCATAGTTTCGCTGAGGAGAAAGAAGGCAACCATTATTTTTTCAATTCCTTGGGGTAAACTTACTCAGCTGATGCTCGACTTTCATAAATACTTAATAGGAAAGTTGATCAAAAAGATTTAATTAAATATTTTATTGTTTAGTATTATCGGCACGTGATTCAGGTAGGTAACCTATTTGCGATGTATCAATGTTTATATTATGTAGCATATATTCTTTATTATAATTAAATAATACATCAGGGAAATAAATTTCTTGTGCCAAGTCTTTATTTATATTTAAATTAAAAATGTAGGACGTACATAATTTACTACAGGCCGATTCAAAAGATTGAGCCAAATTAAATTAGATAATATTACTTTGATTTTAAAATTTGGTGAAAACGTGCATTTAAACATCGTTCTTTCTCGAGTTTGAGAGTTGAAGGTTAAACACGTGAATTTTAACCGAATATTGACAGCAACACTGAATTTCCATGTATTTATAATTCGTATTGTGCCTGACGGTGAAGGAGAATATTGTGAAGAAACCTGTATGTGTCGGATTCTATTTTCTTACGTAAATATCCAAAATAAAGCGGCGTAGTGGAATACCCAACACAAAACCTCCCTCCTACTCGTGAGAAAAGTAGGAATGTCCAGCCGTGGGATATTTATAGGCTTCTACTCTTTTAAAATGACAGTTCAAAAATCTTTCATATAAATATGAAAGGGGTGTAAGGGGAGTCGACAACAACCTAGGCTCCCTACCGTCAACCTCACCTGCTCGTGGTGCATCCTGCTAATCAACGAACGAGGCTCTGGCGACCGAAATCGTGGCGGTATAACCACACAAATGCTGGAATCCGAAAATGCTAATCCTGATAGCGGGCAGCAGCGCTATTAGTGAAAGATTCCAGCCACTGCGGTCACCAACCCGCCTGCCAAGCGCGGTGACTAAGGCAAAAACCCCCCTATGAGCGACGACTCAAATTCACGGCCCCCAATTCCCGGTAATCGCACTATTCCTGGCCACGGTACCGGCCATGGTAACGGTGCGATGGGGGGTGCTAAGAATCCCCGGGCTACGGCAGGGTACCACAAACGGCGACTGTTTCTGGCCACGTATAATGGACGCTCTCTACGGCTGGACGAACACCTGACAGAATTGGAAGTAGAGTTAAGTCGTATTAACTGGGATATAGTAGGTCTATCAGAAATCCGAAGACAGGGCGAGGACACGATGACACTAGATTCCGGTCACTTACTCTACTTCCGAGAAGGACACCAACCATCCCAAGGTGGCGTCGGCTTTTTGATCCACAAGTCACTCAGAAGCAATGTCGTGGAGGTTGGCAGTGTGTCGGCAAGGGTGGCATACCTTGTCTTAAAGATAACCGAGAGGTATGCCTTGAAGGTAATACAAGTGTATGCCCCAACGTCTACATACACTGACGAAGAGGTCGAAGCCATGTACGAAGACATAGTGAAAGCTATGTCTCGTACCAGTACCTTCTACACAATTGTTATGGGTGACTTCAATGCCAAAGTGGGAGTACAAGAAGATGGTGAATCGAGGGTAGGAAAATTCGGCTATGGGCACAGGAATCATCGGGGGCAAATGCTGGTAAACTTCCTTGAGGCTCAGGGATTATTTCTGATGAATTCATTTTTCCAGAAAAAGCCCCAAAGGAAGTGGACCTGGCGAAGCCCCGATAACACAGCGATGAATGAGATCGACTTCATTTTATCCAATAAGCGCCAAATATTCAGGGATGTCTCCGTGATCAACAGGGTAAACACTGGAAGTGATCACCGCCTGGTAAGAGGCACCCTGAATATTAACACTAAAATAGAACGATCGCGGTTAATGAAGTCGACTCTTAGACCAACTCAGCCCCAAGTCGAAGCTGGTTGCGAAAGCTTCCAGTTGGAACTACAGAACCGATTTGCCATGTTGGAAACCAGGCAGGACATTGACGACGCCACCAATAGTCTGGTGCGTGTCATCCGCGAAGTGGGCCAAAATTACTTTCGACAAAAGAGCAATGGACGTAAGTCGAAGCTCTCAGGCGAGACTCTGAACGAGATGACGAGAAGACGAGAACATCAGAATATGACGCCATCTGAGTGTCAGGCACTTAACAGGAAGGTTAAAAAACTAATAAGGCGTGACACAAGACGAGCTAATACCCGGAATATTGAAGATGCCATAGCACTCAATAGGGGCTCAAAGGTTCTTGCAAAGTCACATACCTCCTGTTGTCACCTGACAAAACTCAGAACCACACAAGGCACAACCGTCACCTCAAAACCAGAGATTCTCGCTGAAGTCGAAAAGTATTATGGCGATTTATACTCATCACGAGTACCTCCACCTGAGTCCCACAGTGCGGATGACCCACGAGCCAGACTGACACGCCACCTATCAGACGATCTTCCCGACATCGATTTGGGCGAGATTAGGATTGCTCTCGGACAACTTGGAAACAACAAGGCTCCAGGAGATGACGGAATTACCTCAGAGCTTCTTAAAGCAGGAGGCACACCAGTTCTGAGAGAGCTGGCTAACATCTTCAATTCCGTCCTCCATAATGGTACTACACCGAAGACATGGAGCAGAAGTCTGGTGGTTCTGTTTTTCAAGAAGGGTGATAAAGCTCTTCTGAAGAACTACCGCCCCATTTCACTTTTAAGCCATGTTTACAAGTTGTTTTCGAGGGTAATCACGAATCGTCTTGCCCGGAAATTCGATGACTTCCAACCCGTTGAGCAGGCTGGGTTTCGAAAAGGCTTCAGTACCGTAGACCACATACACACACTTAGGCAAATAATACAGAAGACCGAGGAATATAATCAGCCTCTATGCCTAGCGTTTGTGGACTACGAAAAAGCCTTCGATACCATTGAGACCTGGGCTGTTCTGGAATCCATGCAGAGGTGCCTAATTGACTATCGGTATATCCAGGTGTTGAAGTGTTTGTACGAAGCCGCAACTATGACCGTCCAAGTACAAGATCAGAGCACAAGACCAATCCAATTGCATCGCGGGGTAAGACAGGGGGATGTAATCTCCCCGAAACTTTTTACCAATGCATTGGAGGACGTCTTCAAAACGCTCGATTGGAACGGACGCGGCATTAATATCAATGGCCAACACATTACACATCTGCGATTTGCCGACGACATTGTCATCATGGCGGAGACTCTGCAGGATTTGGAAGAGATGCTAAACAACCTGAGCGATTCTTCGAGACGAGTAGGTCTCGGGATGAACATTGAAAAGACCAAAATTATGGCAAACAATCATGTATCCCCGGGACCAGTGGTCGTAAATGGCTCTCCACTTGAAGTTGTGCAGGAATATATCTACCTGGGCCAAACTATACAACTTGGCCGGCACAACTTTGAGAAGGAGGCTAAAAGAAGAATACGTTTGGGCTGGGCGGCATTCGGGAAGTTGCGTCATATTTTTGAATCGTCGATCCCACAGTCGCTTAAGACCAGGGTCTTTAATCAGTGCGTCCTACCTGTGATGACTTACGGTGCCGAAACGTGGACACTCACCGTAGGACTGGTCCACAAATTTAAGGTCGCTCAGCGAGCGATGGAACGCGCGATGCTTGGGGTTTCTCTGGGCGATAGAATCCGAAATGAGGACATTCGCCAGAGAACTAAAGTCACCGACATCGCGCGGAGAATTAGCTCGCTGAAGTGGAAGTGGGCTGGTCATGTCTCCAGACGCATTGATGGCCGATGGAGCCGACACGTGTTAGAGTGGAGACCGCGCTTAGGCAAACGTAGTGTAGGGCGCCCTGTGACAAGATGGACCGACGATTTGAAGAAGGTGGCAGGCACGGGATGAATGCGGACTGCCCAAGATCGGGATGGTTGGCGTTCTATGGGGGAGGCTTTCGTCCAGCAGTGGACGGCAAAAGGCTGAATTCAATTCATATAAATATATGGTTATCATTTTAATTGCATTACAAAGCGTAGCTAACTAATCGCCGTTCTATTCGATATTTTTTCGATATTTAAATTAAAAACGAAATAAACAATTAATGAAATCTAAAATCGTCTGTTCTATTTTTAAATCATTGACAGATATTAATAAACACTGAACATCGTCTACTGTAAAAAAATCAGAGCAAATTTAAATTTAGAAAATTTATTTCACATTCGTAAGCGTACTTCAGTGTTTGCAAAAGCCTTTTCCCTAGCGTGTTAAAGTGGTTAGTTATCAAAGGTATAAATGCTTAACTTTTCTTCTGAAAAGTTTAATTAGCTCTATGTAATATTACAACCCATAGCAAAAGCGACGTTCCGGTATTTGTAACATGTTGAAACTTAATTATCAAGAAACATGTACTTGCAGATAAGATTTAACATTTAATATAATTAATAGTTTGTTTGTATTAATATTTCCTAAATTCAACTAATATAACTTTTTTATAACTGGAAGTAAGCACTATCGAAAAATCTACGATGTTGAGGTTATAGCCACGAAAACATTGTCCAATTCTTCATATTGCCATTGAGCTACTAACTATGCAGTCCCAGGTATTATTTCCCTCTTACATATTTTATGTGTATATACAAAAGTATTATTGTTTATCAGTCAAATAAATAAAGATTTACTATCAGTAATACTAAGTCGAAGAGAAAATTGTTAATACGTGTCATTATTATTGTCAGATATATTGATTAATATAATCTTAAATTCAATATAATTCATTAAATCTTTATAA
This sequence comes from Nymphalis urticae, assembly GCA_905147175.2. Lineage (NCBI taxonomy): Eukaryota > Metazoa > Arthropoda > Insecta > Lepidoptera > Nymphalidae > Nymphalis > Nymphalis urticae. Next base: position 4,425,496 of record LR989995.1, on the reverse strand, counting down.
GAACAGAACGAACAAGAAATTTATGTATAAAACATTTAAAAGTAGTTGTATTATAACCAAGCCAGATATAAAACAATATTTTATTTCTAAATTTGTACAATGTAACTATGAATTTAAGCATTAATTGCAATTCATTGTCTTAAGCATACATTGTTTTAAAGTCGAACAATGAAGATTAAATTTTAAGTACAAATTTTGTTTTTCGTTAAATAAATACATTTCGTTACTTCAATTGTATCGAAAACCTAGCTGTATTGTAATGAAAATTAATACAGTTGTAGAATATTGAGTTTTGTTTTTGTCGCCAAACAGCAATAAGGTTTGTTGTATTCTGGTTTGAAGGGTGAGTGAGCGAGTGTAACTACAGGGACATAACATCTTAGTTTCCCAGGATGGTGGCGCATTGATGTAAGAAATATTTAATAATGTTTATGGGCGCTAGTGACCATTTACTATCAGGTTTCACATTAGCCCGTCCGCCTGCCTGTTTAAAAAATAATAATATCGCACTGGACACATAGGTGTGTAAATATTTAATCAAACACTCTTTCATGATACATTCTCTCTCCGTTCCATCTAAACCGCATTTACGGAAACTGACCCTACATGATGTGTTATACACTATAATATTAATGCATTTTACGAAAAGGTTGTTTTATATTTTGATATGCGTTAAATGCCTGTGACTGACCCACTGCTGGGCTAAAGGCCTCCTCTCCCTTTTTGAGGAGAAGGTTTTGGAGCTTATTTCATCACGCTGATCCAGTGCGGGTTGGTAGAATACACATGTGGCAGAATTTCAGTGAAATTAGACACATGCAGGTTTCCTCACGATGTTTTCCTTCACCGTAAAGCACGAGATGAATTTTTATCCCAAATTAAGCACATGAAAATTCTGTGGTGCTTGCCCGGGCTTGAACCCACGATCATCGGTTAAGATTCACGCGTTCTTACCACTGGGCCATCTCGGCTTCTGCTTTCTGTAAATGGTTTACTGGTGGTACAGCTTTGTGCAAGCTATTCTGGGTAGGTACCACCCACTCATTAGATATTCTACCGCAAAACAACTGTACTTGGTATTATTGAGTTCCGGTTTGAAGGGTGAGTGAGCCAGTGTAATTACAGGCACACGGGACATAACATCTTAGTTCCCAAGGTTGGTGGCGCATTCGTGATGTAAGCGGTGTTTAACATTTCTTACAATGCCAATGTCTATGGGCGTTGGTGACCACTTACCATCAGGTGGCCCATGTGCTCGGCTGCCATCCTATACTATAAAAAAACAATGGGTAACCACTAAAGACGAATATGAATGTATATACATGTATATTCTTAGGTAAGCGACTTGTCTTTTTTTAAGAATAAATTTCTATAAGCCTACATTTTCTCTATATTAAGCTTAAATATTGTAGTTTTTGAGATTGTCGCGGTTATAAATTATGTTTAAATTAAAGGTGTGTTCAAAATTTTTATATTATATACATTATAGAGATATTATAATGGTCTAGTAGGTACAATAACAGCCTGATAATGTCCCAATGCTGGACTAAGGCCTCCTCTCCTTTTTGAGGAGAAGGTTTGGAGCTTTTTCCACCACGCTGCTACAATGCGGGTTGGTAGAATATACATGTGGCAGAATTTCAAAGAAATCAGACACATGCAGATTTCCTCACGATGTTTTCTTTCACCGTCAAACACGAGATGAATTATAAAGACAAATTAAGCACATGAATATTCAGTGGTGCTTGCCCGAGTTTGAATCCACGATCGTCGGTTAAGATTCACGCATTCTAATCACTGGGCCATCCAGTAGGTAGAACATGTTAATCTTGAACGAAGATTATGGATTAAAGAACCGGTACCACTGAATTTTAATGGTTATAATTTAATTTGTGTTTATAATTCTTTTTGTCACCCCTTGTAAAGGAATGATTGTAAAAAACTATAAGTGTTGGATAAAAATCGGACACCAACCCGCATAAGCTCTGAATCTTTCCTCAAGAGGAGAGAAGGCCTTTGACAATTAGTGAGATATTCAGGTGAGGTTACCCTGTATTATACATTATTCAAACAAAGTAATTATCTAGATACGGAGATATGAATTCACGTTTTTGTATGTTTTGTAGTATAATATGCCGTTCAATTAATTTGAAGTTGAAATTTAATAGTTTATCTGGTTAACTAGCAACGATTTTTTACCAATTTCAAAATGGTTTATTTTTTGTAAATTGAACCTAGAAAACCCGTATTTCGAAATTCGACGTTTACTTCACGAACTTCATTGAATTGAAATAGCCACTTTGCTTAATTAAGCCGACCGAACTCACAGTTGTTTTTGTTTTACGAAAATTTGTTCCCTTCAAACATTAACGAGTAACGACTTTACCTATAAACTTTGTGGATGATTAGTTAAACATCCCTGCGTCTCTTTCTTTCGAATGCAAATCAGTAATGTCGGAAAGAGATAAATCATTGTGTAACAAAGTAATCGCTGAACAAAGTTCATTAGTGACGTAGATGATTAATATATTTGTTGAATTATGTATTTGATTATGCAGTTCCAGTAATTGATAAAACTAAAACTATCTCCACCTTTCTTATGTAATTTCAAGGCGTAAGGAACATAAGACGGCTGGACCGGACCGGGGACGACGTTCATATGGCTTATTTAGTTTTCATGGTTTCTACTAGTTACGAATACAGGCCGAAAGCCTAATCGTTTATTGGACGAAGTTCCAATTAATCTGCAATGTTTTTATAATTATAAAAATATAGTTGAAACTTTTTTTTCGCAAATTATTTCATTTCTGTCATTGAAATGTTATTTGATTACGACAGAAGAATAAATGGTACGAACGAATTTCAAAAAAGTATTTTACGTCTGCAGTATAAAGAAATTATAATATGTAAAGAATACATTAAAAATATTTTCGTATACAAGTTGAAAATAATTCGCTTTGAGTCTTGCGCCAGTATTTAGAGATGTTTGTAAATCACTTTATAATGTGGTCGCGTTTTAATCATTTAAATTTACATTTAAAAGAAATGTTTTTGTAGATTGATGTTGTTATGTATTTCGATGTTTGTTTTGTTGATTTTGGACCGATTTCAATAGTTCTATTTTTGGAATAGGCATTACGTAGAGGATCATGGGTGAATTAATTATTCAACACCTATTTCACTACGGGAACTTTATCATATTAAAAATTAAATCGCTTATTAACCACTAAACATTGAAACAAAAATTGTAACTCCGCTGAACCATATTTTTATTTTATTAAAAAGCCAATTGGTATCAAAATACACCGGTTTTCGCAAAAATATGTGTATATATAAGGGGGTACCCTGTTATTGAGACCGTTATCGCACATGTCAGGAGATACTAGTCTTTATTAAGGGCTTTACTTGTGTCCCACATTACTTAAGTATTGTACCAGTATTGCCTAACTTTAAGATATCCAGTTGACTAACGAATGTAATAATTACAAGAAAAGTACATACTAGAATAAAAAAATCGCTTAGATTTAAGCTTTATGGAAATCACATTACCGCTAGATATACCTCAGTGTGTCAGTGATACAAAAATTTTAAAGCGCTTAAGCTGTGCGTCATAAAGCACGCAAGCGGAACCCTTTCCTGGCGAGCAGCCAGATATGATGATACGCCGAGAACAAGTCCGTTAACTACGGACATTTTTGAACAAAGCACAATTTTATCGCTTTTAATATGGGTGTGGTATTGGAATTATGTCATAAATTACAATATATTTTTATTTACGTGGGTTCTTTTATAGCGTTGCTAAGGGTTGCGAGGAGATTGTTTTAACAATTTAGCAACCGATTATTCTTAATGAAATGGTTATCTTTATAGAGATCTGTAATAAACAGACCATTCAATGTACGGTACGGTATCTATTAACAGTTATAAAGCATCAATTGCTTATTTATTCTCATGATGAAAAAATTAAGGTAATCGAGTTTAGATAACGTTGACTGTCTACTACATTTATTTTTTCAGGAAGTATCTAGATATGTACCAGATTGATAAATACGAGCATCACTTTTAAGATTTAGATATATTTATTTATTTTTTCCTAATTTTCTTGTCTTTTTTTTGCATTTAAGCATTTTTTTTTCGCTCGTTATGTTTACTTTTAATTGATCTCTACACTTAAATAATAAGTTTGTTTTTATTAATTGTATGAACGTGTTAATTGTAAGTAAGCATTATCAGTAAATAAATAAAATAAATTATCACTACCACCAAATATGAATAATCTTAATATCTAAATAATAAGCGAAATTCTGTAAATCTTTCAGTTAAGTAACTATTTTGTTTAAAAATTAAACAACGATTAAAATAGTTAACCTCCTATTACTCGCGACTAAAAATATCACCCAAGATTTTTCAAGGTTCAAGTATTAAAAATAAATTGACAATTTCAAATATTTTATAATAAATTATGAGGTTGCTTTTACAATTCCATTTTTTTATTTTATTCCGCGATATTTAGTGTTACGAAAGAAAAACCTCAATATATAAAGAATTAAGAGAATGGAAAATGGAAAAGAAGGTCAAACGAGTCATTCATTTTCAGCTAGAAGTCATATAATCTCTCTATTTCTTAGAGATTTAAAACTTAAGAATTTTCAAGCTTACAAACATCCAATATTTAGAAATAAATTTCTTAAATACATTCTGATAAAACAATATTAAATAAAATATTACTTGTACAGGTTTTATGCAAGCGAGTCTAGGTAACATCTATTACAGGCATACAATACAAGGGACATAGCTTTTTCGTTCCCAAAGTTAATTGTACATAGGAATATTTTAATATGTCTATAGGCGGCGATGACCTTACCATCAGGTGGCCCATTTGTAAGTCCGCCTTATTAACATTAATAAAAAACCTATTATTTAACGCTAGAATCACAATGAGCGACAATATTCAAAGTAAAGTAATTTATTTATAAAATATATTCAAACGGTGACTTAAATTCAAAGTGTGACTTAGTCACGTTAAAATTTTACTCAATAAAAAGCCGCTGGACGCTGGAGCTCTTAACGAATTCCTTTGTGTTCTACAATTATCCCTCTATTAAATGAAAAAAAAAATTATAGACATCGATCCCAATAACTTAAGAATACATCTATCAAAGGTAACATTTATCTTTCTTTTCGTAAATATACTACAAAACAAAAATATGTATAGTAGCAAAGTCGACCTAATCGCTTTCTAGCTATTTCTAACAACTGTCGGTTTAGAACATTATAAAATTTATATCAAGGATGATGGTGTATTATACTACATACATCAGACCATATATATACAAATTTGTAATTTTTAATTGTTTGTTTGTTAAAAATATCCGAACCAATTTGTACCTTGTTAATTTTAACTACATTGTAGAATTGGACTACTGCGTGCAGAAATAAATTGTTTTAACAATTGATTTAGTTAATTCCTATTATGTATTCAATTGTTTGACACTATAACCAGGAATTATTTTTTCATATATAAAGATTTAAAAGTTGTTTAAATATAAATATTACTTTACGAGATAAAGTGTGATTTTATTCGCGAGAATATTAACCATTAATTCGTATTTGTACATTATTAATAGGCCTTGAAAGCTTTTGTTCGTAGATATTAAATGTATAATACATTTAGTATAGTTTTATTACATTGAGTATAGAATACTGTTATAACTTTCATCAATATATTCAATCGCTTTGCTCGTTTTCAACTGATTAAAAAATAAGTAGAACAATTTACTACTCTTCCAATATTACCGAAGCTGTAATAATATCCAAATATCCAATATATTTTTAATAATCCATTTCTATGGAAAAATCATAATATTATCTTACAATTCAGTGCAATATATATATATATATATATATATATATACCCGTACTGTAACAGCCTGTGAATGTCCCACTGCTGGGCTAAAGGCCTCCTCTCCCTTTTTTTGAGGAGAAGGTTTGGAGCTTATTCCACCACGCTGCTCCAGTGCGGGTTGGTGGATTACACATGTGGCAGAATTTCAGTGAAATTAGACACATGCAGGTTTCCTCACGATGTTTTCCTTCACCGTAAAGCACGAGATGAATTATAATCACAAATTAAGCACATGAAATTTCAGTGGTACCTGCCCGGGTTTGAATCTACGATCATCGGTTAAGATTCACGCGTTCTTACCACTGGGCCATCTCGGCTTATATATATATAGGTATATATATATAGTTAATTTAAAAGTCTAAAGTTACTTACCCACATAACAAAGGATGATATTAGACAAATATGTGAACAATTATGTTCTCGTGACCGATTTTGGCTACGGTGGCTATTCGCAAAGGAGACTAGCTAACAGCTTAAAATATATTACAATGTGAAAGTTCTTAAACACAAATTCAAGTGTATAACCTCTCATAATGTATTTAAAAAATATTAAATTGGAGTGAGCGAAACTACATTTGGATAATTGCATGATGAGTTAGCCTATATCTAATATTGCCATTTATGAAATTAGTAAATTTCATTATAAATTGTTAATTTTTAGGACACATATACATTAAACATAGCGTTGGCTTCCTATACAATAATAATTCGGGGATCTTTTCTGATTTACTGTCTAATCAGATGTGTGAAGAGCTCAGACAGATCAATGCCTTTACTAATACTACTATTTAATGCTTTCCTAAGCTTGAATATTTTCAACGACAAAACTTCATTCGCTCAACTCTCACATTCCGATGTTTTTGTTGAATTTGCCGTTCAATTAAAAACGAGGTATAAAAATTTATTGATTTTAATTTGAGCCTTGCGCGTTCTTACTACAACTCTACAACGAGTCACTTCACGGATTGAAAATAAAATCAACTACTCAAAACCCGAACCATCATTCACGAATATTGAAGTGCTTTTTGGAGTTTTTGCGCTACACGTATTCGTTTTATATTTAATAAATAAATACATATTTAATAAATATATAGATATTTAATAAAATATTAACCATACATTTAAAATAAGATCAATAATTGCTTATATTATTTGCAGAAGTTAAATTAATACGTAGGTACATTTATATTCAATTCTGCAAAATGGTTATTAATGTAAATGTATTTATAAAGAAAAGGCCTTTTGTCATGGAAACGAAATGTCGTCCTTTTAACCCCGTTTATTTTAGAATATTATAAGAGCAAAATTCAAAAGAGCTTGTTAGGCAAAAGATACTCTAAAGAAGATTTCTTTTCATAATGTCTGCGATGTTTTGTGTTATAGCTAAAAGCCTTTTTATAAAGTTATGTAGCAATAATGTTTTAGTTTTAAGCGTCAATTAAATAAATTAAATTCATAAGATAATTCATAAATGTAAAAAAAAACGTCTACTTTTTTGTTACACATGCTGAAGTCACACATCATAAAAGTTTTTTTTCAAGGACACGCTCTTTGATAAGGCTTTGGGTATTACTATAGCTAAATTAATTACTTTATTTCAGCCAATGATGAGCAAGCTTTTCTATAACAGTCTAAGGTTATGCTATAGCTAAGGCTTTGTGGTTATGGCGATGGCTACAATTATGGCTATATTAGTTATTTTCATACGTTGTAGAAATTAGGTGAATAATTAAATACTACCTTGAAACAGCAATAAATAAACCATTCACTCATTGTTTTAACAAGATTATCGCTTTCATATATTAACTAGCTTATAGCCACCGGAATCGCCTGTGGGGATGTTTATTCGTGACAAAAAGTGTTTTTATTATTCAAAACTCTTTAAACTATCTGCATTAATATTACCCTTAAATGTCGTTTTCATAATATATAATATACATGTGTGAAAACTAAATCCAACACACAAGTTTTCACGAGCACGATTTGAAAGTAAAAAATTAAGCACATGAAACATTAGTGCTTGTCCAATGGGACGTCTCGGTATAATCTTAAACTACACTCGACATATACTAAATTATAATTAGTTTAAGGTGTAATAATCATATTAATTTAAATCAGTTAATATTTTTGTATTTAGCATGCAATATTTGCAATTAATTTTACTTTTAATTGGTCATCATATTTTTTATTAATTCGTAAAACAAACGACCCGCCACAGATGATGACATGAAAGCAATATGTATTAGCAATCCATATATTTCTTTGAACATTATTTATACAAACATCCATTCGTCATAAAATTTCACATTTATCTGCCCCCAAATGTCCGCACCAATGATTTACATTTGATTAATGTCTGATATAGAAAACAGTATCGGAATATATCGGCTTGCGATACGCAATCCTTTTAATGTATTAAAACATTAAAAAGAAACTACAATCGAATTGAAAACCTTCCCCCTTTTTAAAGTCGGTTAAAATAACAGTTGTATTATATTTTCATTTTTAAAATTAATATTATCTTATTTCTTGCCTATAAAATGAATGTCATAATAAAATTAATGTACATGTGTTAAATTATAATAAAATATATAATATTATTAATGTTAATATTACATACAAAGTACGGTGTCAATTCCAAAATTATTATTATTAAGATTTGAACTATGAAAAGTCGTTAAGAACTTGCATTAATCTTGTCTCATTTTGAACATCTGTTACGGTTTTTGTACATTTAAATGTACTGTTAAACTTTTACTGTTTTTATACATGAGAGCTATTCTATAAGAGCAGACTAATCTCACCGCAGAAGACAAACGCGACATTGACTGAGTTAATTATAACATCTAAAAGATACACGAATCAAAATCGCGTATCATCGTAAGTCGGTTATCAATATTTCACGAGTGAGGTACGAAGTAATTTCATACAAAACATGATCTCAGAATAAAACTTGAGCATAACATTTTGCTATATTCCTATTTAATTGAGATTGTCAAGGTCATTTGTATAAAAAATAATATATTCGATTCTTCTTTCATATCAAGCGATATATAGCGTGATGTTTTTATTTAATTACTGTCGGACCGTTTTTCCTCTATTAGTATAAAATAATATTCGATTTTAAGAATAATGAAAAGCGTAAAAATTAACAATATAATTAATATTTTTTCAAATTAAAAATTAAATAGCTGCTAAACAATAAATAAATTAGTACTAACGACATAATTATGTAAAACTATCAAGAACAATTAAATATTGTTAAATTTTATATATATGTTTTATCTAATGGTATATAATTGTATATCAAAATACAATTTTTTATGTAAATAATAAAGTTACCTAACACGCATATTGACTGTTACATTCACGTTAGTGAGCCACAATGTGCCAATGTAGCTGAAATTCTACTTTGATAAAACGTTAATGCAATTCATTAGTGGGTAATGTGTTGATTTTAGAATTTAACTGCTCTCCTTTGTTAACAAATAGTTATTAAATATTTCAGTATCACATACAACAACTTTGCTGCATTTATTATACAATTCAATCGTTCGTTTATAACAGTAGGATTTACATTGCACAGTAAAGGCACTATAATATAATTGCACTTCGAAATGGATTATAGAATCGTAAAAGTATTTACATATTTCCTTAATTCATTTAAAAAAAAGTGTTTGTTTGTTCACAACTACAACATGTCTAAGATTATTTATTAATATTTAATTTTGTGTCAATACTATAATCATGATGATAATCTAATTATCTCTTTTCTCCCTTCTGATATCTCACTTCTTTCAATGATGTATAGACGTATGAATCATAGATCTTATAGAGCTCATTGAAAACTCTAATTGGTGTAGATATTTGTAGATTATAAATAAAGTAAATATAATTTCAACCTATAGATATAGAGAACGATATTTCTGCCAATTAAAAATTTTAAGTTACTATGAAAAACAAAGCTGAAATAGCAGGAAGATACTAAACGTCCTTAACAAGGTTATATAATATAGGTATAACAACCGGAGAGGAAGTCGATCTTATATAAGGTTCAATTTTAGTATAATTTGATGACTACAGTACAGTGTTCGAGATGCTAATCATATTGTGCAATGTTATTTCATATTTCCATATCAAAATTTATGTCCTTGTTTGAGGAAGACTTTCTTTATTTTCATTTTATAACCACCGTCTACAAAGATATATGTAACTGCCCCATTACAAGTTATACAGCTGAAGAAAACGAGCACGGTTTATGTCCTTAAATATATATTTCGAGTATGTAAAGTGACTGAGTAATTTCAACGATAAGATTTTGAATATATCGGTGAAAATATTTAGTCTCTTTTACGAAGTTTTACATTAAAAATAAAATATTTTAAAAAATTATAAAGAATGAAAGATATTTACAGATTATAAAAACGGACAGTTTTATTAAACGTAAAACAATATACATGTAGTTCAAATTAAAGTCGTAAATTTCCTTAAAGGGAGATAATTACAGACTGTTGTTTTTTTTTGAAGTATTTTGATATTATATAAGAAACAATAACATCAATCTTTGCATCAAATATCAATTAAATTAAAAGAAAACAAAATAATATTTTCTCATTCTACTCACATAAGAGCCGCGCCAGCCAAAGATTTCGGGATCAAACACGGAATGCTTAATTTATGTTAATAATAATAATTGATCTCGATTTCAACTATAAGAAAACCTGTAAAATTCTTTCAGTGGACAAAATTCTGACGCTTTGAAATTACGGTCAAAGATTTGAAGCTTTATGCACTACGAGCACCGTAGTATATAAAGCTGCAAATCTTGTCTTTGAAAGGAAAAGAGCAAGTCACTCGTCTGCGAAATTTAACATTAGGTTGTATCCATGGTCATGGATATATATATATATATATATATATATATATATATATATATATATATAAAACGAGATTTCAATTATTAAAAATAATAATAAGTTTAGATTGAGACAGGAATTAGTCGAAAGTAATATTTTCGTTTTAAAGGAAAGTGAATGAACGCAGAAATGTAATTACCAAAAATGTTTTTTCCGAGGATTTTAGCCTCGCGTTTACGTTTCAAGGCCGGATCAATGACCTAGTAATTTAGTATAATCATTTCATCTCATCTTGGGTGAAATGTGAGTTTGTTACTCGTTATAATTTGAGGGATTAAGTCAAAGATTATGATACAAAAATCGTTACGCGTTACTACGCTACGTGTTAATACTAAAGTATATAGACAAACATCAGATATAACTTTAAACCGAAAATGTTTTGTGCTCATATTATGTTTATTTAAATATCTTGTAATATAAATATATGTATGTATGAATATGCATACAGTAATAGTCAAAAGTGAACCGATATACAGATTCTACGATAAAGTTGCTGCTGTTAAAGGTAATGTCTTTTTATTTAAAAATGAAGGAATATATGACTTGTCTTGTAACATATAGAGTTTATTTTCAAACTTTAATCGGATAACAGACATTCATAAAAGCCTCAGTTGCGTGAAATCTTCTTGCAAGATTTAGACTATACCACCATCTTTACACCCATATGTTCTCCCAGAGTATTAGATCTGACTATTGTGTTCAGCGCTTAGAGCGTTTAGTTATGTTTTGTTTTAGAGAAATCCTCGAGAGAGATTCGCTTCTTCAAAGTTAAAGTTTGTTGGTTTTTCCTTAAGCTTCTTAAAAAAAAAAACAAAACATAGTGAGTGAAAAATATTGAAGACTTAAACGAAAAATCAAACGCGACGTATATTTTATATAAATATTTCTAAAACCAATTCGATAAACAAAAAATATAACTTTAAATTAAATAATTCTATACTGAAAGGAGTTGAGAAATTTCAGCAAAAATCCGAGCCAAAAACCATTTAGTTTCCACCTATTCACGTCATATTGAGCGGTAAAGGAAATATTTTGTGATATTGATGATATTCTGTCACGTGTCTAATAGGTTTTTTTTTAATTATATAATATTTTGGCCATGGCTGCCGATATGTAATAATAGCTATACACATAGGAAATATAAAACACAAACACAGATGAAACATAGATGAAGCGCAGGAAAGGCTTTTCTTACTTTTTACTGCACTTCGACAATGAAAACTTCTGAACTCCGGGCTGCTACTGAGAGTTTCTATACACAAACGTCGAAACTGAGAGACTTTTTCTGCGCCTGTATAACCCAGTCACTTATCAACTAAGCAGTAAACCGCATAATATACACTCACACTCCCGTAGTGTAGAAGTGTAATTATATAAACTATTTTTATTGTATTCGGTAGGTGGATTAGCAAGTTGGCCAAATAATGTTAATTGGTCACCACTGACCATAGACTTTGGCATTGTAACAAATATTAACTATCCGTTACATCGCCAATGCGCTACCAACCTTGGGAACTAAGTCTGTAGTTGCAGTGGCTCACTCATCCTTCAAATCGGAACGAAATACTAAGCTGCTTGCCTACCACAAAGCATTTATTATTTGCTTTTAACGGGAAACATATAAAATACACTAAAAACATCTTTAATAAGTTGACATTTTTAATAAATTTTGGCTATATGTCAATATTTATAGAACATATTGAAAAATAGCCTCTTTTAAAATTCTTCGACTGTAAAAACCGACCGAGTGTTTACACTTATAGTAGCATTCGTTTTGACATGACAGCATTTTTTGGTTCTAAAGCAATATATATATAGAATGAACTTGCAATGACCACGTTATCCACAGACAAGATTATTTCGAACAACTTGGCAACTACTCAAAGAACTTTTAAATAATTCAAAACAATAAAGATAATCTAAAACAACTCTTACGATTTATTTCACTTACACGATTCAGCATATTCAAATCAATTCCCAACTCAAATACTACATCAGTTTTTAATAAGAGTCCCAACAAAAGGACGTTTCTTACTCTGCCTTTGTTAGCCCTACACGACGGTTGACTTATTAGCCACCTTTTGTTCTCACACTATATCGCTTTAAGTGTTCCCAAGTATTCTTCAGTTACAAAAGGAAATATAAAGACCGCCTTTTCGGTTAGAACATCGTCAGCGTCTTAAATAAAGGTTACATCACGATCAGGTTGGCTAAAAGGGCCTCGCGTGAAATGACCCAGTTATCATTGCTTTGTATACAATCTGCGTTAATTATCCCTATCAAAAGATAATCTTAAGATATAAATTTGCATAAGCGATGTGTATTTTGTAACATTTATATCAGCTTTCCTATAAGAATTGTATTTGAATTATTAATACAATAAACAAGAATTATGTGTTTTACATATGACTGGCGCAACTAGAAGCAATTAAGCTATGAACTGAATTTAATTAATTTCATTGCTTACGTGCTATATAACCACAATTTCCGTTAAACGCTAATATAATGAAATGGATAGAAAACATCAAAAAATTAATCCTTTTAAATATCCTTTGGTTCAAGCATTGTAAGATTTTCTTTCATATTGTAAGGCTTGTCACTTTTTTAATCATTGTTTAACTCTCTGGATATTTCGAGAACTTGAAACTATTTTAAAGGTTCATATTTTAATACGAGGCCCTCTATCAATTTAGTAACAACTATAATTATATTTAAAACAATATCAAGTATGTTATAAACTCGCTCTCCCTAGATAATAATTCAAGTACAAGATAAGAACTTAGTTCCTTCTAAGTTTCAACCTTAGCCTGTTAAGCTTAAGCACAGTTATATTAATTGTATTATAAATAATATCATTAACGATACAAATATTCAAGGGCTAGTAAAAAGATGATATTTGATATTTTCAGAAAGAAAACGACCGTAGTTTTAGTGATTTTTATTAAATAAGTCTTTTTAGTTAAACATTAACACTTACTAAAGATAATAATAAAAAAAACTATTAAAAGCTTAAAGAAATAAATATCCACAGTTGAGTCAGCGGCGAAGGAAAAAGACCGGTTATATTTTGTAGAAAATGTTTACCAAAAGCATTTGAAAACCTACAACATAATTTCACTTATCAAAGAACATTCTAGAAGGAGGAAAAAAAATACAGCGCTCAATTTACCGGATCCGTTTATACTTTATGCGACTTGAGTTCATTCATCACGCACCTTGACGTATATTATCTGCGCTCTGGCATTTTTTTTGCGTGATTGATGCGGCCTTTAGTATATGAATTCGCATAGGTGTAATACCAAACGCTTTGCTTATATAGCATGTTACGTAATGAGTATAGTACGGGATTAATATTTTAAGCATATTTTATGTCTCATGTAATTTTACGGTAGCGTTATGAAGATTATTTCGTTCGTTGTTTTTACTGGTGGTAGGGCTTTGTGCAAGCTCGTCTGGGTAGATACCACCCCCTCATCAGATATTCTACCGCAAAACAGCAGTTCTTGGTATTGTTGTGTTCCGGTTTGTGTGAGTGAACCAGTGTAATTACAGACACAAGGAACACAACATCTTAGTTCCGAAGGTTGGTGGCGCATTGGCTATGTAAGCGATTGTTAACATTTCTTACAATGCCAGTGTCTATGGGCGTTGGTGACCACTTATCATCAGGTGGCCCATATGCTCGTCCACCTTCCTATTCTATAAAAAAATTGTAAGGCTTCGACCTAGAGATTCAAGGGCTTTAGGCACTTTGACATTTAAGGTCCCCATTCCGAAGCGATTAGAGTAAAATTATATTATTTTTGACTGGGTGGGGCCCTACTGGCGGGGCTAGACATAAATTCGGGTCTGTTTTCTTGTATCTTATACTGGGTAATCTCCTGCTGACAAGAAAAATGACTCACTCATCCTTCAAACTGAAAAATGACAAGACAAGTTGCTTATATGATAACAGATTGCGCATGAACTGATGCGGTGGGTCTTAATATAATGAATTTTGTAGAAAGTCCCATGACGATTAAAATAATGAAACTTAGTTATTTAAATAAAGAAAAATAAGAAAAGAAATTACGATTATATAAATAAAAGTGAATGCACTGACAAATAAAATCTTCAGATCTGAAAAAAATACAGATTTCGACTTAATATAACAATACAGTAACAGCCTGTTAATGTCCCACTGCTGGGCTAAGGCCTCCTCTCCCTTTTGAGGAAGGTTGAAGGTTTTATTCCACCACGCTGTTTCAATGCGGGTTGGTAGAATTCACATGTGGCAGAATTTCAATCAGACTCATGCAGGTTTCCTCACGATGTTTTCCTTCATCGTCAAGCACGAGATGAATTATAAACACAAATTAAGCACATGAAAATTCAGTGGTGCTTGCCCGGGTTTGAACCCACGATAATCGGTTAAGATTCACGCGTTCTAACCACTGGGCCATTCGGCTTTATATAACAATAATAATTTTTAATTACACTCATATTCATATAATTGTGTTCCAATTTTAAAATTTAATTCCTCATTCTATTAAGTCACGCTAGCGAATTAAAACGATAATTCTCGACGAGCTGTTTGCGACGGCTTCGTGTCGTGACGATTATCTCAGTAACGTAATTGTTAATTTATCTTAATTAACTACACAAAGTGTGAGCTTGTAGTGTAGCTGAAGATAAATAAATATATAATATATTAATAGTTTTTGTAAAATTTCAAAGTAGCTTCACGTCGTTTGCTTATTGACCACATCCTTTTAAAGTTTACTTTTTATATCTTATGTGTATTCCATTTTTATTTATCTTTATAAAATGGAATAAAAATGGTATGAATTATATAAATATATTTTATTAAAATAATACATTACTTTTGTATATTCGAGAATTTTATTTTTTTATTTTTGGAATTTTATTTTCAATGATGTGTAAATAAATATTATATTATATACATCTCTTTTTTCGTGTTCGTGTTCCGTATGTAAAACCGAAAAGAAAACAATTAATACAAGGATAACAGTCATGTCATAGACCTTATTTTACTGTATATGAATAAAAAATATCTCTGTACTTAGATGACCGCAATCGCTGAATCACAGATTATAATTTAGTATATCATTTGACATACTAAATGCGAAGACTCATATGCAAAACCCATAAATCTTTTATATATTAAAAATACGGCGTATCACAATTCGTTTTTGAAGCCAATAATATATGTTTCTCTCAATTCATTTTAGTGCAACTTTATTTGTATATTCTCAGATAAATCAAAAGTGAATAAATTCAAAAGAATACATTCGTAACCAATTCCATTTATTGGCTGTGACTTTTCAATTGAACACGATTAGATAAAGGTTTACAAGTTGTCGAAGTAACAATCTGTTTGGAGACAATTTGAATTGATAAGATGAATCACGTTGGTGAATTTTCCCGTGTTTTACAATTTGCATTCATATATGCTGTTTAAATTGAAGTAATTTTATTATAAATAATTCTCATTTATATAAAATAAGCACGTTTTCAAAACATAGCTCTTTTTGTTATTGGAATGGAACTGGAACTCCATCGCGCTCTGTCTCTTTCAATCTTTTAATTATTGTATATGTGCGAAAGTGATGAACACGTTTGATAACTACCTGTTGTTCTATTGCTTACGCTGAGTTTTCTTGAAAGCGCTTCAAATTTATTAAAGAATAATTGGAAATAAATCAATTACTCACGTCAAACTCAGATGCTGATGTTCAGTATCCCTTTGAAAAAGAATATTCCTTTGGACATATTGGACAGTCCTTACAGCATTCTCATACATTTAAATATTTCATTATTTTTTCAATAGAAGCTTAAAATATTAGAATGTTACATTTCCAAAACTGTGATTGAAATATATAATAATTTTATACAATTGTTAATTAACTAAAATTGAATTACTTCTATTTATAATTTAGTTTTTAAATCTTGTTAATTTTTTTTTCTACTGTAATATTTTGTAATCAATATTTTTATTATTAATGCAAAATGTATGTAAAATTGTAATTGATATGTATGTATCTGTTTCTTTGTTGACAATAATTTTATTGAATTGTTTATAATTGTGCTTAATAATGAATAAAGGAATAAATGAATAAATAATTTTTATTTTTGTGAAAAAATATATACATAAAATCAATTTTATTTATTCGATAACTGCATCGGATTATCGAATAAATTAAAAGTGTATTTGTAATTAATTCCGATACGAGCACGTAAGAGGCGCTTTCAATCAACGACGCACGTTTTGAGTCCAAATTATTTAATTTCATTCTGGTCTTGTAAATGCAATATTTTGTCCACATCATTATGGTCGCCCAAATTGCATTCGGAATAATATGTCCAACTGTTGTTACCGTTTTATTTATGTATATATTTATAATGAGATTGAGATATTGTCTTGATTAATTTTTGCCACGGTAGCCATTCTGCCAGTCAACTACAGGAAATGTTAGGGCACAAGTTTGTCCAAACACAAGTCTACTCTCTATTACTTCACTTTCATAATCCAATGGGAAGGCAAATCTGATACGTCTTAAAATAATTCAGGTACAACGGCTTTACATGCTTCTTGAGTCACGGGAGTATAAACACTGCAACGACTTCCGGACTGCAAGCTATCAATGGAATTTTTCGACAAATAAAATCAAAAGCGTTTTATTGGCCCTACGTTTTAACCTAGGACCTCGGTATCTGTAGCCTTATAATTTAGCCACTAGACTCGGGGCAGTCAAATAGTTTATTATCTAACCCAGCCACCTCAGACTGAAGCATGGAATAATAAACTCTAAAACTTTCTCTGAAACAGGCGAGGAAGCCTTCTACTAGAAATAGAACGTGTTCAAGCTTTTAAATTTCAATTTACCTTGCAATTATAGCAAGGTATATTAACATTTAAAAGCAAGCGAAATAACAAGCTAATCTGAGTAATAACAGAGATTAATAAGTATGAAATATGTGTTTTATTTGGATAAAATAAGAGTATTTTTTACACAATGAGTTTATTACACGAGAGATTATTTACTGACCAATAAAGTTTCACATTTTAAAGAAACAGTAATTGGAACTTTAATACCATTTAAATAGAAAATATATCATACAATTATGAATATAAATTTATAATTTAATTAATAGTACTTAGTAATTTAATCAATTATAAAGTTTCAATTATATATAACATTAAAATTAATTACATTAGACTAGTACAACTATTGTAATGGTATTGAACTCACATTGGAATAACAACATACAATGAAACATCTGCAATCAATCAGTACAAAAGATATAAATTTAATTACCTAATGGCATGTATATTACTCACAATTAGTTCACAAATTATGAAATACATTTTTCCAAACAATTAAAATAATAAATAATATATCAATAATAAGTAAATTATTTAAAGTTGTACATTTGTCCAATAATGACATATATCTATCGAGAACTTAACGATAGATTAAGCTCACCAGCCTTCAAAGTATAACGCTTACGCCATTGTGAATCATAATTTTATTACTCACTTTATTTTGTGTTTGGTGCAAGATTTGCAATCGTTTTTGAGCTACTTTTCCAATGATGACTCAAGACTTCAAACATTGCTCAAAACTACATAATGCTATTAAATTCCTTTATTGTGTAGTTGGTACAAAGTAATAAATTTTAAATTACTTCAAGATAAGATACTTGAAACTGGTGCTTAAATGTGCTTATATTGGGAATATTTTATATTTTGCATAATAGTTATAATATTATTATTAATTAAGAAAACGAATAAAATTAATATATATTTATAATATTCTTATTGAAATAATTATACAGATTTATTTTGTGGATGTTATAAAAGTTATTTATATAAACTCGTGACATCACGTAAAATATTAAAAGATATAACTTCATAGCCTTTTTATATCAACATATCATTCGCCTTCACTCCGTACGCCTCATTGCGCACTCGTTGCTGTGCGAGGGCATCATAAAACGCGGCTGACAGACCGTGTACATAAAATATTAGTTCGTGTATTCATTACTAATTTATGAAAGATAAATATGATTTGTTATTAGCGTAAGGGTTCATTTTAAATTTTCTGTTTATTTGTATTTTATTTTGCTCAACGTTTGAAAGGCGGGGTTTTATATGTAGAAAGAGCGTTTTTGTGTTTTTAGAAGGGCTATGGATGTGTATTTATTTATATCCTAAACACTTGAAATTAAGACCTTGGATTATAAAATAAAAACCATTTTTAAAACACATAACATGGCGTGTAATTGTCGCCGCTACTGTCCATTGCACTAGAGGGCTGGTTTATTTTTGACCTAGAATCGGAACTAAAATTTAACGGGGAAATGTTGATAGCATTCTTGTCACCATTCCACGTGATTGTGATTTGCGTAGTAGCTATTTTTAAGTTTGATTTTGACATACTTTTTTTAATTATCAAAGTAAAGGTTAAAAATGTATACATATTTTATTTCCTATATCCTCACTTGAAGTATTATGTACACTATAGATCTAGATTTACCACCTTATTTACTTTAATCAAACTCCGTTCAGTAGTACTATTCTGGTAAAGCAAACTCGAAAGTCACCACAGAAATCGGTCGTGTAATGTCACTAAGTGATATGCGAAATTGACCCTAATAATTATAAAACTTCAAGAATACACGCATCAAAATACGATATCATCATAAGTCGGTAGTAACTGTGGATGATTTTATTAAAAAAGATTTGTTTTTGGAACGTCGATGAATATTTCTCTAATAATTTAAAACTGAGTATAATATGTTTTCGCATGAAATTCGAAAAATGATTCAATTTCGTCCATAATAACTTTTGATAGAATTCGCTGCAGGATCTTCAAACATCAGCTGATAAGTTATTTTTAGTGCCATTCAATCACTGTGATTCTGTCATCCTGGCCTTTTATGTGTTTATTTTTATTGTTGTTACTTTTATTATTGTGTGCACATCGCGAAGTTAGGAATTTATTTTAGAAAATAATTGGTCTGGCAGCGATGAGTATATTAGTTCATTTAAGGAATTACGTTATAAACAAGAGGAGAGAAGATATAAGTAGAGATAGAGATGAATGGTGGGAACAAACACTGCGCTGACTCCAAATAAATGGGCTAATAATATTTTTTGGAATCTTAATCATTTTTGAACTATGCTGATTTTTTAATTAGTACTGTTTAATTAAATTTAAGAAACTAATATTCTTCAACACGGAATTGTCGTTGTAATAAATAAAGAATAGCGTCAGAACAAAATAGCTTAAGCAATTGTATAATAAATTCTCTAAAATATATTCAAGCTGACGAATTATTTATAATTGTACAATATAGTATTATACTCAAATGGACGTAAAACCTATATTTTTTATATTAAACAATTGGATGTTGAGTTGAGTAGCCGGGATAACTTAGACGTGTTCTTTAATTGATATTAATTGATTTAACAACACATTTAACAAAGTAATGGATCTTTTTTGTTGGATTTTATTTTATTGTTAATACTGAGGGATATAATTCAACGCGATTATTTTATTTTAAGCCAAATTTGCACTTGCAATAAATAAAAATCCAGTCATTGATACTCTGTCATATATATTAGCTACTTACATACACATAATATCTCATTGCAATGTATGGTACATTGTACTTCATAAATTCGTTTATAAAGTACAGCGGTGCTATTCTGTAAGAACTCACTTCATTACTCACCCGTGAAATGTTGACAACCGACTTATGGTGATATACTATTTTGATGCATGTGTATGAAATTGTATGGTCAATATCGTATATCACTTTCCGGCATTTCAATGACATTTTCCACAGTAAGTTTCTAGTTTGTTCTTAAAGAATAACCCTACAGAATTCAATGTACTTTTATACTATTCGAAATTTCAAAGGCCTCTTTTATGATAAGTTTCAAGTGGGAGTTTAAAAAACTCCTCTATAGCCCTCCCCAATAACGTAACATGTCGTTAGGTACAATACTGGAACAATAGAATGAATAAAGATGAAATAAATAAGGAATATAAAACATTTTATCTTGAACCGCGTAAGGGCTCTGTCAATAACGTTTTACGTTCCGCTGCTTATAGAAAAGCGAATGTGGGATTTCTTATACAAAGAATGAGGTACCATTTGTCAATTTACCTTCGTTCTGAATAGACCATCGAAGGGTCCTTGTCATATTATGTTAAGAAATGGTAGAGTTCAGTGATTTTTATTTCAACGTTGATTTGAAAAGAATCTTACCTTGCCAAGAAATTTAGGTACTGATTATTCGTTATGAAATCATCAAAAGCTTATTAATTATCGTAAAGTATATATAATATAAGTATATATGTAAATGACTATGGCTTAATTTTTTTTATTAAAATGTCGAAGTTGAGATTCAGCTTTTAAATTACATTTTTTACTTTAAACTTGTTTGCAGACTCATTAATCACCGCTCCGAAGTCTTAAAATAAAGTGTCATAAATATATGTAAAATTTCGGTAACCTCCAAAATACCAAATTACACTGATATGAGAGCCATGCCTATAAATACCCACAGCTGGCCTAAGGCAGGCCTTTGAGGACTCGCCACGGTAGCATGCGAAAGTGATCCCGTAGTGCTCCTCGTTAAGACGAAAAGGTTATCGCTGGTTTTTTAGTGGGTATTCCGATGTTCGGGGCGCGCTCGGCGCCTTGGACACCGGCGAGCGCGCCCCGGCGGCGCCTTATGCGTTTCCCCCGCGGCGGCGGCGGGAAACGCATAAGGCGTTTTTCCAGCGTTAAAAAAAAGGCCTTTGAGGACAAGGCTTAGAGCCTTAGAGGTTATTCCACCGCACTGCTCCAACTCTTTGTAGATACATGTGATAGCAGATTTTCATTCAAGACATGCACATCCTTACAATGTTTTCCTTAATTAACATAAATTAAGCATATCATATCACTGGCCCATCCTCATAGAAATAACTTTCAGCTATGTATAAACTAAAACCTGTGTATAACTAAGCATAGCACGTACGTTCATATATACATTTCACATCATACAGACGGACTAATTATAAAGTGTAATAAGCTAATACGCTAGAAACAGGGTTCATTATTCCGATTAAACTTAGTAAATGGCTACCTTGGGGTCATTAATGAAACTATAGTGCTTCTGAAACAACTCGTAGTTTGTCGATGACGTTGATTAGATTACCAACTACACTTTGTTTCATTGACTTCGTAAGAGCTTGTGAATGTCCCACTGCTTAAACCTCCTCTCCCTTTTTGAGGAGAAGGTTTGGAGCTTATTCCACCACGCTGCTCCAATGCGGGTTGGTGGAATACGCATGTGGCAGAATTTCAGTGAAATTAGACACATGCAGATTTCCTCAAGATGTTTTCCTTCACCGTAAAGCATGAGATGAATTATAATCACAAAGTATGCTCATGAAAATTCAGTGGTGCTTGCCCTGGTTTGACCCCATGATCATCGGTTAAGAATCACGCGTTCTTATTTATCTCATTGCTTGGTAGACTGTAACTTATGTAAACTTTAACATGATATGAATAATATTATATAAAGAATTTTACTTTTTCACATATTACGCTTCGATTTTAGTTTTACCGTTGATTTGTAGTTATTGTCAAACGTCAATTAATTATTGATGTATTAGAAATGGCTTCCTTCAATGTAGGTTTTAATAATCACATTTGTTAGGTAAAAAATATTATGTTTATACTTTCTATATATTATTATCTGTAATTTAAAATACATTCAGATATTTATAAGCTAATTTAGTTGTTTAAACGTTATTGAAATATGGATTAAACGATAGCAAAGAACATAAATGTAAATAATTTTGTGAAGCGAGTGACTAATTACATAGTGATTTGTCTCTTTTTATCATATGTAATAAGACGTTTGAAAAAAGAAAACAAAGCATTTATTTGCTTGATGAATTTACAAATATAAACTTCATGTATTAAATAAAACACTTTTCACTATAACTATTATGTGTAATTTAAACTCCTAATTCATACAAAACATATTTATATACTTACTTAAATATATAAATATGTTAGCTTACGATTTACACAAATAAATATTTGTAGTTTGTGTAGTAGAAAATGATTTTATGATGTTAGATTTTAGTTAAGTGTATGTAATTGTTAAAAATAAACTAACAGTGATACGAGGACTATTGCCAAAAAAAGGAATTTTGTTTGACTTCACGCCATTCTGGTTATTTAAATATGAATGATAACATACAATAGAATAAATGGCTGAAAGGGCAATGGTAAATGAAGAATTCCATCAGAATTCAGGTAATGATCAATTTCCATTACCTCTTAAACAATGTATAAAAAATCAAAATATACTCATTCGAACAGACTTGTAAGCACATTAGAAAATTTAATAAGATTTTATTAAACTGGCTTTGTCTGCGTGCGATGAAGGGGCGGGTACCTTATGTATTTTTATAAAATAGGTGGACGGTCAAATTTGCTACCTGACGGTAAGTGGTCAAAACCCTGGTGGTGTTGTTATAAAACGATACATCATTATTCACATCATCCTTACCTTGTGCCTGTGTCATAAATAATACTCTCGTTCTCTCCCCCTTCAAACCGGAATACAACAATTTTTATTATTTAGTGGTAGTATATTATCTGATAAGTGGGTGGTAGCTCCCCGGACGTGTTTACTCAAAGCGCTATGATATTTCGTAGAAAAGCAAATACGTAATTAAATGGATTGTTGAACTAATTATTTTAGGCTGTAAGGTGTTGAGGTTTATTTGATGGGCCTTTAGAGAGACCTGCTTTAATCTTCTTTCATTCATTATTTTCAATATAGTAGGTTTTTATAAAAGTAAATACTATAAAAATGAGCTAAATAATTTTATAACATTTAAGTAACTTTGAATAATATTTAGATGAAATAAAAAAAAAACAATTTAAGAATCACAAAGAAATATTTAAGATATTTCATTTTATATAAAATGATGTCTTATATATATTTACAATAAAAGAAAAGGTTACCCTATTTTGTGAGCTACGAATATAGACTTCGATTTCTTAAAAAAATAACATAGTAAATTCGTAGATCTATATTATTTCTTGTTATAACAAATACGTGAGTTTACTTTAGGCACAATTTTAAAGATTGTATCTTACGTTTTTATAGCTAATATTCAACCACGACACAGCAGTATTTATTATTGTTGTGTTCCGGTTTGAAGTGAGTGAGCCAGTGTAATTACTGGCACAAGGTACATAACATCTTAGTTCCTAAGGTTACTGGCGCGTTGGCGATGTAAGCGATGGTTAACATTTCTTACAATGACAATGTCTATGGGCGTTAATGACCACTTACCATCAGGTGGCCCATACTACAATAAAGGTCTGTAGATATAAAGCTGAATGGAAAAACAAAGGTAGGACAAAATAATGCAATTTACAAAAGATTTTAAAAAATAATACCCGATTAACATTAAGTAGAAATTAAAGTTATTAATGCGAACACATATAACGTTTAAATTATTTAACGCCAACTAAATATGATTTACAGCTCATTAATATTTCACGGCTTAGCAACGGCTCTATTAGTGTAAATTACACGGAGCTAAATCCACCACTATACGCGATAAGCGAATGTGTGGATGAGTCAAATTTCGATTACTTACGTATTAGGCTCATTAAAATATACTCATTCGCCAGTGTACATAGTTTTTATCTGTGTATTAATTTAATTCTATATTAATTTATTTTCGAAAATTGCGAACAATACAGTTGTGTTTATTTGTTTGCACTGAAACTGTTTTGTTCGTAATATGCGCACCTTGCGCATAAGGTGCTCGAAAAACAAATGAAATAACAATTACAATATTGTATACCACATCAATATAAATTATATACACATACAAACATGCGTATAGCACACACACGCACGCATATGAACGTTCAACCACGTGCACATTTACATAGGCCTCTGCATCTTTGACAAAAGATTTAAGCAGCATCGCGAGGCACTTGCGTTCATGACTAAAGAGACCAATGCGAGAGAGGATCCTTCGGCCGCACTCCCGACAACTTGGAACGGGTATGTAGACAGTGTTTATTTTTGTGCAAAATGAAGCAAACAAAACCTAAACACCTCTAGCAATATATCGGTGAAAACTCCATTCAATTACATGCAGTAGTTTTTTGCATGATAAGTGTACAAATATCACAGTGACAGACAGACAGATAAAAATTTCAAAAGCTGTTGTTATGGCTTCTGTTGCTCTATCAAAAACCCTATATTTGTTTTTTTTTATTTTCAATAATGTGCAGACATCGGTCTGATACAATTTTATTTTATATATAGACTATAATGTAATCCAAAATAACAATATCATTTAATTCAATTAAAATATGTAGAGAACATTTATGGTTCGCAACGTCAGCAATATAACGTGGGAATTCCATTAAGAATCCCATGTGAGTATTTGTAGATTGAATTGTAATTTTAAATGTTATTTTTTTTATACTATAAGTAGTTTGTAAACATTTTATGAACAACCATACGCGGCAAGCGCTGTACGGCACGTGACCACGGAACGTGCTTCGACCACACAGGCATCGCTTAGCGGTCCCAGTGAGTTATTTCACAGATTTTATCTGAATATAAACGCCAAACATAAACCTTTATTTCAGTAGTTTTACCCTTATAAGTAAACATCAAACAGTTTTACATATTAAAATATTCATTAATAAGTCCGTGAATGTCATCAACAGGTTTAGTTTGAAGTCATTAATATTATGCAAAATAAATAATATTAAAATGTTATTTGTTTCCAAAATTGCTTATAAGTATGTATATACAGAGTATAACAG
Organism: Nymphalis urticae; assembly: GCA_905147175.2. Lineage (NCBI taxonomy): Eukaryota > Metazoa > Arthropoda > Insecta > Lepidoptera > Nymphalidae > Nymphalis > Nymphalis urticae. The sequence goes on along the minus strand of LR989995.1, from coordinate 4,399,792 downwards.
TGAACATCACGGTCATACACGAGGAATTGGAGACCTTCTTATTTTCCAGAAAGTGGTAGATGCTGGTGAGTTCTCGTTCTTAAGTCTGGTAAAAGAGACAAACTCTATAGTAGAAATAATTTTATAAGTAACCAAGTAACCAGTTTTACAAATTGGTTTGTCGCCCTACTGCTAACTGGATTAATTATCTCATAAATTTCATGACATCTCTTCAAAAAACATGATATTAATAGAATTGTTGATGATGTTTTCTAACCTATTTCGGTCACATGAATAGGCAATTACTTCGAAGAAATTATAATGCTTATTATACCTACGAAGTAATATCCTCATGAAACTTAAATAACATAAACATGATTGTATCATAGATAACATGATTGATCGTAGATTCCAGCACGGCGGCAGAAGACTAGCCTATACTAGACTAGAGATATTAAACATAAATTACTTTTTTTATTCCTAAAAGAGTTATGACAATTTTATTACTATAGACAGTTAAGCATGAAAATAATGTCAAAAGGATTACGTAAGTAACTATTGTATACATTTCCAGATAAATATAAATACTACAAATTAATGTGTATATTATATAAGTATTAGTAGAATTCGGTTGCCTGGAAGAGGTCGCTTTGTAGCGATAAGGCCGCCAAAGCTGTATTTTAATTAGGTTGTATCCATTTACTGGTATATACATTTACTGGTGGTAGAGCTTTGTGCAAGCTCGTCTGAGTAGGTACCAACCACTCATCAGATATTCTACCGCAAAACAGCAGTACTTGTTATTGTTGTGTTCCGGCTTAAAGGATGAGTGAGCCAGTGTAATTACAGGCATAAAATATTAGGTCCCAAGGTTAGTGGCGCATTGGCGATGTAAGCGATGGTTAACATTTCTTACAGTGCCAATGTCTAAGGGCGTTTGGTGCCCACTTACCATAAGGTCTTACCATATGCTCGTCCACCTTCCTGTTCTATATATATATATATATTTTTATATTTGTGGTATACAACAAAGTATATTCTATATCCATCTAATAGAAAAGACCGTAGAATTAGCCACCTAAGCCAGTTGCTGACGTCCTAGATATCAAAAGTAAAATCTAAACAATTTCGTATAGCATTGGTAACTTTAATTGGACTAATAGATGATTAAGAGCGTCTTATTACGATCATAGTTTTAACCGCTACCTTGTAGCACAACCTTAGTGTAGTTTTCTGTGATCTAAGATAATGTATTTTTGGAATATTGATACTTATAACTGTCAACAATTAAACATTACAATACTATGTAACATAACAATACTAAGTATTGCTGTTATATAAAAAAAAAAAAAAAAAATATTTCCGTACAATTTATTTTCAGTACACGAATACTGTGAGAAAACCACGTTTCGATTTTGTAACTTGTATCATGCGCCCTAGCGAATGTGCTCTCGTTTGTACAACGGTTTATTTGATTTTATGATTCAGCGAAAACATCTCATTGCTCCAGCAGTACAATAAAGTTCTCTGACGTAGCATTGTTTAGAATTTTTGACCGGAAGTTAACGAAAACAATTCAACGAACGACGATTTTTGTCTGCAATGTGAAAAATATAACATTTTTCTCTAGAATTATATTTTGTTTATTCAAAGGTTTTTAGGATGTTTTTTAATTGAATTGAAACATGTGTGTATAGTTTGGTTCGTCATAGTGTGACCGTATATATAGTATCTAGTCCATGCCAAATAGATTTGAGATCTCTTGAATATTCAAACATACAAACAGTTCTCGCCATCATGATGAATGCCTAATTAAATGCCGTTTCGCGTTGCGTAGTTTGCCGTCGTGAATTGTGTGCGAATTAAATCACATACAAGGATTCACTTTGAGGTAAACAATATACTTTATGGCTTATGGATAAATATATTATTGGTCCTTTCCTGATACGGCCATTTTATAAAGAGAAATATATTATTTAATGAAATATATATATTTTATTTATCGAAGCACTTGCCATTATTGTCAATGTACTTTTCTTATTTTAATGGAAATTCATTAATGCCTCTGCAATATAAATCCTGGTAACGGGTGTCGACGAACTCTTCACTGCTTCATTGTATTTGAAATGTTATCCAAATTACCGATAAAATGAATATCAAGAGCTGGTGAGAATGGTGGACAGAAAGTTTCAAGTCCATTTTACACTCAAAAGGAACATTTTTCACTCGGTTACCATTCTCTGCATGGATAGGCTAAAAAAATAAGCCATTACAACACTAACGTTTTAAATTCAATTAAAAAACATTCTAAAAATAATTGACGAAACAAAATATCATTCTAGGAAAAAATTGTTATATTTTTCACTGCAATGTGAAATGTTCGTCGTTCGTTGAATTGTTTTAGTTAACTTCCCGTCAAAATTCTAAACAATGTTACGTCACAGAACTTTATTATACCGTTAAAGCAATGTGATGTTTTCTCTAAATCGTGAAATGAAATAAAGCGTTGAATAAACGAGAGGATATTTGCTAGGGCGTATGATATAAGCTACAAGTTACAAATTCGAAACGTGGTTTGCACAGTATTCGTGCACTGAAAATAAATTGTACGAAAATATTTTGAACATTTACTATATAATAGCAATACAATACTTAGCATTGTTATGTTCCGGTTTAAAGGGTAAATATGACACATGGACATAACATCTTGGTTTCCAAGGTTGGTGGTGCATTGGCGATGGAATGGTTATAAGGATTTCTAGCGCGATTGTTTATGGGCGGTATACATTTACTATCAAGTGGCAATTTGATAAGAAAAAAAACTAGTATTTCTACATTTAGATAAGTCCTCAATGTAAATAATTCTTATGTAAATATTTAATATACTATTGGACATAAAATGATAGAAAATACATCTTTATGGTTATTAAGAGAGAGAGAGAGAGAGAGATAAAAAGTTATACGAAAAAAAATTGCATGCGTGACACAAGCGAAGTTTCTTTACGTCGGTAAAGTTTTACTAAAATGTTACAAATATCGAAAATCAAAAATTGTCTTCATAGTAATTAAATTGATTAATACACCTATTTTATTTTTCGTTACAACAAACTATCTACAAAGAACAAATGTAACACAGGACAGAATTCTACGTAGAAGTTTTATCCGCAGCTTCAAAAGTTACTAAACCGCGAATTAGCTAAGCGAGCTTTCCTCGTTCCCATTAACTCCTTCCGTTCGATAGTTTTACAACTTGTTATTTATTACGCATTAAACGTAATAGATGTGAAATGAATTTTCACTTAGCAAGTAAGAGACTATAAATATACCACAGCTGGGCACACGAATTAACAGATATATATCTTTCTTTATTTCTTCCGACATTATATTGGAATTTCCCAAAAATATTTTTCTTTATGTCCGAATTGTGAAGACGAGTGATTTAAGATTAATAATATGTATAGTGTTAATTTCCAAGTAAAAATTCGTATAAATCAATGTATTTAACAAATAAGAGTAACAAGTTTCAATACACTGTTTGAACAATTTCTATTGTTTCATGGAGAAGACTTTTTTTATAAAACAAATACTAGCAATGTTATTTTTTAAGAAATTACTAATATTTCTATTAACCTCGTCAATTAAGCGTACAGCTTGTGTTAGGCAGACACAATAGTCCAAAGGATCTAGATAGGACCTGCGACTTTTACATGACTAGATGGTCCATATTGCGCTATTGACGCTAAAATACTATGGTTATGCACTTATTTGTAACTATCTACAAGATAGCGATGCAGCTTATCAACTTTTATACCGCTATGGCAATTATTATTTTTTTATTTAATTTACTAGGTGGTAGTGCTTCGTGCAAGCCCCTCTGGGTGTAGGTACAACCTACTTCAAATCAAAAAAGAATGCGAGCCCTATCCCAACAGTGAACCATTTACAGGCACGTATGTGACATTACTGTACATACATTAAATACTTATATTACAATGCTAATTGCATTAAGTTTTTTGAAGTTGATAATATTATGACGTTTTAAATAAGTGTTTTTGCAATCTAAGAAATTATTGGTATTTAATTTTTTTAAATACTATTAAATAGTGCTTAAAAGAGAAATTCAAATTTATTTTGAGCCCTTACTATTTGATTTGAACCCCATTTTATATACAGTTTTGATTGCTTGTAAATAAAAAAGTATCATAAAATTGTACCTCGAACTTTGAATAAAGAAATCAACTGGCTGAAAATAAATACATTTAAAAGAAATTAACAACGAACCCGTTTAAATATATTCCTATGTGTTATTTTATATGTAATACAGTTATGTAACACATGTAAACAAAATGACCCTCTTCATCACACAGATTTATGCCGCCCGGCGCCTGAACTCTGAACGACCCTCTTAACTACAGGCAATGGCCGCTGGAAGTTACGAAGCAAAAATCGTAATGTATACAATAGCTGGATAATTCATTGGAATACATATTTACAAGATGAAATATTAAAATTAAATAAAATAATAAATACACTGGGTAATATGAAAACAAAATAATGATTACAGTTATAAAACGTCTTCTACGATATAAAGTTACATTACTTGTCTAATAATAATGTATACTTTTAATTTTAAACGTATTATATTCACATCTACGTCTAAACCGAATATGTTCTTAATCATTCAACTTAAGTCATCTCTTAATGCAATTGTTACAAAAGCAGATACAAGCTGCCAACACATATCACGGATTATGGAAGCGATGTACAACGCAATCTGCTTAAATTTTAACACGTAATTAAACTGTAAAATGTAAACTGTTAAAAAAAGTATATTTTTGATTTATATCTAAGTAACATAATTAAGTAATATTTAACAAACTTTATTATAAATCTATGATAAGATAAATTACATTCAGTAATGTCTATTAGATTTTACAACGATATTCCATGAATAATATAATTTGCAATCATAACTTGAATAACTTCGCACTTTATAGTTTAGACGATATTTCGATACGATCTTACAAGTAATTTGACCCTTGTTGTTAGGGTCGTTTGATTTATTCACCGACAGTATTAGAGCTCCCTGAAAATTGACACGGGAATGACATATGATTTAGGACGTCGTTGTTTCAAAACCGATATTTAATTAAGGCGGTATTTGTTTTTCAATAAGGTATATAAAGTAGGACTTGTTGGTAGGGCTTTGTGTAAGCCCGTCTGACAAAAAGAAATATAGTAATAAAAATATCCTGGGATATTATTCACACACGACCATATTATTCCAACGCATCCATAGCATAAGCAGAGCTTATGCTATGGAAACCAAATAACTGATATAGTACATATACTACTTTTCTTTTGTAAATACATGCTTATATAGATAATTACACTCAGACTCAGGACAACAGACATGTCCATGCACACAAATGTTTGTCCTGGGTGGGAACTGAACTCGCAACCCTCCAGTATCTACCAATCACGCCAACCGGCTCATCAAATATGAACCTAACATTGTAATTATTTAAATGTATAAAATATTACATATTATTATTTCGAATCGAATTAATCTTGAATGAAAACAACAGCGCCAAGTTATTAAAGGCTTTTCGATACATGAACGTCTTAGGTTTCTAGAGTATGATTTAAAATATATTATTTTACATAGAGTTTCAATCTACTGTGTGAGTAATATGAGTTAACAGTTCTAGCTATTTAGGTCAAAATAACATCAATAAATACTATTATAATTCTTCAGACAAGTGTTAGTAAAATATTAGGTTTTATGGGCTTCTAAATGTTTGATGCGTTAACTAGTTTTGTCGATTCTGTTAATACCTGTATGTTATAGCCTTCACATAAATTTTATAGACATTTTATATATTTTCCATAAAATTTATATGAACATTATAATTAAGTTTATAATCTTAACTATATTTAAGGAGATATTACTTAGAGTTAAAAGTATAACTTCTACTTAGGTGATTAAGCAGCTGCTGCTATTCGCTAATTAACATAAATTTACATTAATACGACAGTAATATTTAATAATTTGGGAATGTAAGAACCAAAGTGATTTTCTAAAAACACAAAAATCAAACTCTAGGCCTCAAAACGTGGTGTTTTATCAAAATCCACTTAAGGCACTTCTTAAATTAGAATTTTCTTCGGCATTACGATTAGGTAACTTAACAAAGTAAATAAATAGAATGATAATTATACAATTAGTTTCTTAAAATTGATCCTAACAAGCTTGTTAATTTTTTTTTCGCTGGGAGAATCTTTAAATAATTACCTGGACACTTGAGTTTACGCCACGCGACAGTCATCCTGATACGCTGCGGATTTGTTTTCATAAAATACCCGCCGAATAATTAACAGCCAGTCTTGTACTTTACATCAAAATTTTTTATGATTTCAAAAACTTTACACACTACTGTAACAGCCTGTGAATGTCCCACTGATAGGCTAAAGGCCTCCCCTTCCTTTTTGAGGAGAAGGTTTGGAGCTTATTCCACCACGCTGCTCCAGTGCGGGTTTGTGAAATACACATGTGGCAGAATTGCGTGACACACATGCAGGTTTCCTCACGATGTTTTCCTTCACCGTAAAGCACGAGATGAATTATAATCACAAATTAAGCACATGAAAATTCAGTGGTGCTTGCCCGGGTTTGAACCCACGATCATCGGTTAAGATTCACGCGTTCTTGGCCAACCACTTGGCTAACCATTGGGCCATCGCGGCTCAACACTACAATTTATACTTTTTTTTTTTTTTAATTAACTTTGTTTCAAAAAAATATCAATTCGTTTAGAAGTCGATTATAATACTTACATGCAATAGAGGTAGCATGATCAAACAAAATACAACTCTAATAAATCTTATATATGCGCAATGAAATGGATGTATCATGCTCCCCCGTCGGTCGTTACTCTCCGTGCTCCCGTGAATACGTGCTCCATACCTCATTCCTTATTCTACAAATCACGTTTGTATATAACGAATCAATAACCGTTCTATTTTATTGTCGAATAATGCGCCATGAATTTAATTTATTTACAGATAAAATTGTAAAAGTTTTAACTGACTTTAAAGTAAAAGTAATACCTGGTAAATGCTCCACTGCTTGGTTAAAGCACCCTTTATTTAGAAGGCTAAGGTTGAGCTGACGGTGTTTAAGGGTGAGCACGAGATGAATAATAAACATAAATAAAGTACATGAATATGCAGTACTAATTGTTACAACTCGGCTTAAAACCTGACCTTAGCTATATAAGAAAATATTTGTAATAAAAAAAAGTAATATTCTTTTGTATGGTGTTTTATTAGTCACCAGTTGTGATTTTCAGAATAATGTGAAAATACGTAAATAATAATATAATATTAAGTAACATATTATTTGATGATTCTTATTTATCCTGAATTTTATAAAATGTTCCATTTAAAGCTTACAATAATGTTTAAATAATCGATATCGGTTATTACTATCCTGGAACAAAAAAAAAGTCGTCCAAGTTCAAGCCTCTTTCGATTAATCGTAAACACACCTAAAAAAATCCTCGAACATATACAACCTCTACCATTTATAAATTGGAGTCTGTTAAGCAATTACCGGTACATATACATTTTGAAATTTTTTCGTTAATTTCTAAACATCGCTGAACCTTCTGTCGAGAAAATTCCCATCATATTTTTCCTTTTATATTTTTCTATTTTCTGAAAAAGTTCTTTGTTTTCGGACGAGGTTGTTTAGCTTTGCTGTAGTTTATTCAAAGAACAATCAATCGTTCATGAAACCTTCTATATCGAACGTGTTGAAATTCTAGCTTTACGTTTCCATTCGAAATATGCATTGGTCGTAGGGCTTTGTGAAATTCCTTCTCAAATAATAAGTCTACCAACAAACATCAATACATTATATATATTTTTTATAGAATAGGAAGGCGGACGAGCATATGGGCCACCTGATAGTAAGTGGTCACCAAACGCCCTTAGACATTGGCACTGTAAGAAATATTAGCCATCGCTTACATCGCCAATGCGCCACCAACCTTGGAACCTAAGATTTTATGTCCCTTGTGCCTGTAATTACACCGGCTCACTCACCCTTCAAACCGGAACACTTGTTGTGTTCCGGTTTGAAGGGAATGTTTGAATACTAAGTATTGCTGTTTTGCGGTAGAATATTTGATGAGTGGGTGGTACCTACCCAGACGAGCTTGCACCAAGCCCTACCACCAGTATAACTATAGGTTTGAAATATGAATGAGCCATTTTTATAATAGCAATAAAGGATCCTTAAATCTTAGGTACTGCCATTGTCTGTGGTGACTTATTACTGAGAATTGCCCTACTTCCTTCATGTGACAAAAAGAAACGACTATACCTCTTAAGTTTATATACTCTTAACTTTTACAATTGGCTTAAGTTTTTATTTATTTCTCTATAATAATAATAATAATATATGTACAAAAATACAATCAGGACAAGTGATCACGGGCAAACTCATTAAAATATGATATGATATGATAATCAATAAAATTAATAAATTACTAAATTATGTTAATTAATAATTTAAAATAATGTATTGATGAGAATTATAATAGTAATAATATAGGTTCACAATATTTTCTGTATCGTTAAAAATTAGTTTTTACAAATGTTGAAAAAAAAAGAAAAAAAATCACGATGTTTTCCTTCCGTGCTTCGATCCGATCTGGTAGTAGAAATTGGAAAATCAATAAGCCAGTGTACTGTGACTGTTCATAATGCTACCTACTAGCTTATATATTTTAAAAAACCTACGTTCGCTTGTTTCTAAGTTTGACTAAAGTATAATCATCTTAATACACAACATTACATTAAATGATTCAATTTAAAAAAAAACTTAATGGGATTGTAGATAAATAAAAGCGTCCAAAGGCGGACTAATCAATAAAATTTAAAAAAAAATTGCTTGGCTTGCATTTGCACATTGGTCGATTGATTACAAGTATAACATTCATTTAAAACCATCCACAAAGGTTTGTCTATAAAATAAGTAAAATGAGTGTAAAATTAAAAATATTCGAGATACCTAGTGGATCCAATAAAAGTGGATTGAATGGATTGGCTTGGACATCAAAAGGTGGGGAACTAATAGAATAAAGGATTAATAGACCGATGTCCGATTGGAAATAATTTATAGCTTTTGAAACGGAACTGATATATGGCCCTTTTCAATAGTGCAAAAATATTTAAAAAATGCCATATGTATAAATAACCAAATCGATATATTCTAATTACATTATAATAAGACGCAAGAAATATTAAATTTAGAATTAAAAACATTGATAAATACTGTGTAGATGATAAAAACAACATGGAATTAGCATTTGTCGATGTATAAGAAGGATATATTTATTTAATTAATATACCTATTTGAATTGGTGGAAAAGAAGTCAGGTACTTAGTTTCTTGACGGTTCTTCTAGGTAGAATTTTTATTTATAGAACAGGAAGGCGGACGAGCATATGGGCCACCTGATGGTAAGTGGTCACCAACGCCCATAGACATTGTAAGAAATGTTAACAATCGCTTATATAGCCAATGCGCCACCAACCTTTGGAACTAAGATAGTATGCCTGTAATTTTATAATTACACTGGCTCACTCACCCTTCAAACCGGAACACAAACATACCAAGTACTGCTGTTTTGCGGTAGAATATCTGATGAGTGGGTGGTACCTACCCAAACGAGCTTGAACAAAGCCCTACTAATCTACGTTCTTAACCAAGGGTATCCTAATATTAATTTGATTTAATATTGTAACGTGACGTTTTAAAAGTCCTTTTATGAGACTACTTCAATATAATATTTTGTTTTTGAATTTCTAGCATTTCATTAGTTTAATTTTATTATTTGATTCCTACAAAAGTTTTATATCCGCAGTCTCAGCCTAAAAAATACTTCTATAAATATAAAATATTAATAAGGTGAATTAAAAATAAAACTAAGCCATCATTACTCATAATATGTATAGAATTATATGTATTTTTAGACGAGCTTGCATATTTAACTACCATCTATTAAAAAGTTATGCCTTTGTAAAATAAGCATGCAACTTAAAAATATTATATTAATATTAAAATTAATCTAAATTTATTGACAGCATTATTTTACAGCATTATTGTATTAAAATTTAATTTATATTATAATTTTTGCTTAAAATAAACTGCATATTTTACACAACAAACTGAATCACATCAGTGTCAAGGAAGCTATTAACAAGAACCTCTTGGTCTGATAGAGTTAAAACTTTGAATGAGTTGGTAACACTGCTTTTAATCTTTGAAAAGATTTAATTACAAGAATATTCCAACTAAAACATATATTATACTTCGCAAATGATAATAATTGATTAAGCAATCAAATCAAACATAACAATGAGTTACAGTAAAAATAATTATTATTCTCTTTAAAAATTCTTATAAATTTAGAAAATACTTGTAAATAGTACAGGGTGCGGGCCAGCTCCAACAAAATTCTAAATATGTTGCTAACAGACTACTGTATATTTATAAACCGCTTTTGTAAAGTTTCAGCTGGACCAGTAAATTATATAAGTAGTAGTTTATATATATAGTAGTGTTTATTTTATTTTTATTTCTTTTGTGATTTTATATATGGGTCCTGTTACTTAAATAAATAAATAATAATTATTATTATTACTATAAACAATTAGTTACACGTCCCGACGTCACACAGAATAAGGTTCTACAAAAAACGTTTATTTTGGCCAACTAACACAAAACATTAATAAATTATACACTTCCTCATGAATTACTCCGCCTATTGGAAACCGTATGAAAATCGTATGAAAAATTCATTCGGTGGTTTTTGAGTTTGTCGTATTCAGACAAACAGACACACGCGGTTGGGACTTTGTTTTAAAATGGACGACGAATAATACTGGACGACGTGAGCCACTAAGTCAATGACCTTTGATAAGACTGCGAAGCAATACTTAGGAACGAACCATCTCCCCATTTCATAATTTAAATCTTGATCATAAATGGAATATTTATATGCATTTATACTCGTATAAAATCTTGTTAATCCTGTTACTCGACTGCATAGTCAGTAAATATATAATTATAATTGTAGAGCAATGCATACAATGTATAATACATATGTCGCTATTATAAAAATTACAATTGTCATAAAATCATAAAATCCTTCATACTTTATTTCGCTAGGTCGCTTTTTCTCAGGTAGGGTATTTTATTTTCTGAAATAAATACATACTTCTTCTTTTAAAGAGAAGGCTTAGGTCAGTAGCCGGCTTAAGGCTTGGCAACTGAGAAAGATTGGTTTCCAAACGATCTAAATCAAAGTTTTCATAGTTTCTGGTAGTGGTAACTGGTTTTTATGTGAAAGAAACGAGGGTACATATCTATAAGAATCTTACAAATATTATCAAGTTAAGTTTATTGATTCCTCTTAAGCTCAATAATATGGCATTGACGCGACACTTAGGCATAGTGTTTGGCATGTTTTCAAGCGTAAAAAAAAAATCAAAACAATTTTCATCAACATCGGGCCACAGTCAAACTGCTCGTTAAAACTTTCTCTAAACTCTAATTAAAATATCATAATTACCAAGTCTGAAATTTCCGAAGAAATAAATTACTTTCCGTGTCTACGCTAACTTTTAACAGAGCGTTGTTCACTGAAGGTGTCGACGTCAGAGCACCGAGATATAATTAGCGATGAAGCGATGGACTTAATTTCATCTTCTTAATTTCCCAAGACTACCCTAATAAGTGCAACTCGGATAAGGTTTTTAGTCTTTGTTGATATATACATACATATGTGTGTGTATGATATCTCTCTTACAAATTTTAAGCAACAGCAATTTTTTTTCGGAATTTGTCATGTATTATGTATTTGCCTAGTTATGGATTTGCATAGAAATCTGCATGTTTGCTTATAGCCTGGATCAACACGATGCAGAATATTTTTGTCCCGGAAAGAAAAGGGTCTCCGCACGAAAGCCAAAAATTACGTTTCTTCTTCCAAACTCGTAGAAGATAAATAAAGTTGCAAGAATATTTTGTGATTTATTCAACGCTTTTGCGATAAATACAATAATAAGAATACAAGTCATAATTATATAATATATCATGCATGCATCATAAATTTTATTGTAAAATTTATGATGCAAATTGCTCATTAAAAAGGTATATAAGCTATTTAAGCTTTTAATAGATAGCTATTAAGTTATTAGAGATAACGTTATTGACTTGTAAATGAATTATTAAATTCAATAATATCATATTCCGTGCTCAAACAAATTATGAAAAAAAAATTTAGAATCAGATAAAATTCGTCTCAGCGAGAAAATCTTCAAACGCCTTTTAAAATTCATGCAATCCTGCTGGAATTGCAGACTAACTTCCACAGCACAACACACGGCTATAGGGACTGGAAAATTATTATATTTTTATCCTCTGATACAATCATTATCTATATTATTTATATACAAATATTATGTATATTTACTTATTCAATATTGAACACAATATTAATTTACTAAATATATATATACGCAAGAGAAACAGAGACATTATAACAGTAAGTAACAGCCTGTAAATGTCCCACTGCTGGGCTAAAGCCTCCTCTCCCTTTTTAGGAGAACATTTGGAGCCCATTCCACCACGCTGCTCCAATGCGTATTGGTAGAATACACATGTGGAAGAATTTCAATGAAATTAGAAACATGCATGCCTCACGATGTATTATTTCACAGTCAAACACGAGATGAATTATAAACACAAATTACGCGTGAATCTTATGCCGATGATCGTGGGTTCAAACCTGGGCAAGCACCACTGAATTTTCATGTGCTTAATTAGAGACATTATATATTTATAGGAATGTAAATAATGTTAAATTAGGTCCAATGTATGTGTGTTCTTTAAACTTTATGATAATTCATATAAAGTATCACATTTATACAGCAAACATTTTAGAATCTTAGCTTAAAATTATGATTTCATTTAATTATTTTCTATTAATTTCATCAAAATTTTTATTTACAATTATTGTGACCGTCAAATTGTAATTAAAATTAAATAGTAGCCACTGTTTCGATTTTTCGATATTCATGCGTCTCTTTCATTCTAAAGATACGTCATATGTTGATTTACTTTCTGTACTCTTCTTACTATCAATACAAGAACCTTGGATTTCATTATTACATTCGTTTTGGTTTTCTTTATATTTTTTATCACAGTGTGTATTAAAGTCATTTAAATATTTTTAGGCCACGGCAACTCTACTCTTTTGAGGAAAATTTTTATATCAACATTACTTAGCTCTCCAGCGGTCGTTGCAGACGAGATAGTAAATACTGCCCATACTAATATTAACTTTAGGAATATTATTTTTGTCAATTTTATTTGAGGTGAATGAAATGAAGCTTACAAATGTCTCACAACCGAGCACACTCTTCTCTTTTTGTGAGGTATACTATGAAGTAAAAGGTAAACGAAACAGGCTTCCCATTATTGTATTTTGGCTTTCTTTCGTTTGGTGACAAGGTTTGAAGCTTATTCCACCATGCTACACTACGCCGGTTGATGGATAACATATGGCTGATTTTCATCACACACATGAGTCTTGAGGATGTTTGCTTTCACCGCCGAGCACGAGATGGTTTATTAACACATGTTCTGCACATAAAATGGGATGAAATTCGCTTTCTAAGTAGGCCATCTCGGCTACGGAGAAGTCAATAAGAAACTTTATGCTACTACAAAACGGGTCGGTCGAATTTGAATAAAAATATATTTTACATACATGCTAACAATGTTTTCCATACCTGTCTTTTATGTAATAGCTAACACAAATAAAAGTTTTTTTTAAATTGCATATTAATCGGATTACTTTTTTATATTTTGTTTTCGGATATAAATTAAAAAAAACTCGCTTATTAATATTGAATATTTTATATTATATTTATTTTGACGATTTGTTTTAGAATTTATTATTTTTAAATAAACATTACGGACGAGAATTTTTTATCTTTTGAAATATTCCCTCACAGGATTATCTTCCTTCATATATTATTCAACTTAACTTTAGCGTTGCGTGCTTTTTTCTAATGCAGTCTTTCTATCCCTAAGGAACTGTCCAACAAACATTTCATGACTACATTTTACCCGGATGAGAAATCTTCTAGTAGGTAAGAGCAACGCGCATTTCACAACAATCTGTTTAATGGATGACGCGTGACTAAAAAGCTAAAAATGTATACCGGAATTTCTTATTATGATTTGAAGTTTACGAAAATGATTGTTTTTATAAGGTTTTATACATTTTTCATAATTACAATATCAACGTCAAAAATATGATTTATTTAATTATAATATACATAATTTTATTTAACAAGATGAACTAAATTTAATTTTACTAATTAATATATAGTTAATATATATATATAGGATACTAACTCTTTATATATCATATTTAATAATTGTTTTATTTTATTTTAAATATGTATATCATATCACAGTAATTCAACATACTTATTTTAAATATATTATGTGTAACTTTAAGATATTGAAACCAGAAAACTGCCAGCAAAGTTTACATTAGGACAGTTTCAAAGCATGCAAACAGTTATGAGTATGTATGTCTAAACTCGTTACATTTCATATTTGTTTGCTCGATAGAAAACTGAGACGCAAATATAGATGGAAAAATGCATTTTTACTGAATCAAATTGAAAATTTATAGAAATGCTATAAATACGTCAAATATTTCACGAATGAAAATGTTATAATAGTTCTTATATTATAATAATTCGGTTGAACATCGAAGACTTATCTGCGGTATAATATTTAAGAGAAGCGAAACATATATGTATTACAATGTATATACTAAAGGCAATACACTAGACCCCTTAATAAGGAATTAGGAATTTATACTTTCTAACATCATAACAGGTTCTCGAGTGGTGACCACGAAACGGAAGACGCAGCGTGGGCAGACAAGGTGGACCGACGAAATAAAAAGAGACGCGGGAAGCGGTTGGATTCGGGCAGCGTAAGACCGGCTAACATGGAAATACTTGAGAGAGGCCTTTGTCCAGCAATAGACGTCTTTCGGCTGACATCATTTTTTAATACCTCGACTAAGATATTATTAGATTAATGTGAAATTGACACATTTTATAAATTGATAAGACGCGAGGCACGAGGCACCGATCGTATAGGCAGCTATGTACACTGGTCTCTATGTAATCTTCTTTGATCAATTATTGCTTCTTTCTGATTGGTTCTTCATTTACTAATTTCTTGTTAAAAAAAAAAAAAAGTTTGGTGTAATTGTTAAGATTGGCTATAATTATGATGTCATAAATAGTGAATACGAGGTAAATTAATATTTTCAATGGTCTTAGGATATTGCTATTTTTTTTAAATAATAAATAAAGCATGTATTAGACATTGCTGTAATAAGTCATAAATAGATAAATAGTAGTCATTTAAATACCAGACAAATTACATTTCAATCATTTGACAAACAAATATTTGAATATTATTATATATCTGTATATGCGGTTAATGGTTTGTTTTTATTTAGTAATTCTTTTCATTTGAGTGTTTTCACGCAACAAATGGTTGCTTGTTAAGAAAATATAAAATAAAAGAGTACCTATTGTTCTTACAATATTTGTTGCATAATGCTCGTAATAACCGTTTTCTTCGCGGAACGTAATTAAAATATTCATTCATTGTTATCTGAAAAATAATGTTCGCAATGTTAATAATAATATTTATAAGTGCTTCGTAGCCAAAACAAGAACCTTTGTAATTAATATAAACACCCAACGTTAGCTTTAAGGTTTTTTTTAAAGCGATTTGAAGCGATTTGCGTTCTTCGTGTTTAATTAAAATATGAAAATTACCTCTTTGTCTTTTTGACTCTGCTTGATAAGAATATTAATTTAACAAGCTATTTGAACTTGTTTTTAATGATTATTAGCTTTTATGAACGCACTTGCTTAAAATGTATGTAATTGATTGTCTTATGTAGAAGATTAAAACATTTTATCTTTTATTTTTAAATGATTATATTATTATATATTTTTTATAATTATAGTTATGTATTTTAAACAAGAATTTATTACTACAGGACAGCATTTTTTTTTTAATATTTAGGTAGACAGACTGGCAAGTGGGCCATAAGATGATAAGTTGGCACCATTACCTATGAAAATTGACACACACTGCCACAATTCATAATTTTAGTAAGAAACAGTACGATATTTTAAAAAAATATATTTTTGTCAAAAAAAAATAATTTTATCTTAATAACGAGATCTAAGTTAAAACAACATAAATTTTTAGCGATCAAGAAATATGAAGAAAATGTAAATTTTATTAAAAAATTAGTTCCGCGACATTGCCCTGTTGTAAAGCGGGAAGTGTAAGTTACCTTGTGATCTTTTCTATACCCCTGACCACCTGTATGAAAAAAATTATGATGATCGGTTGAGTGGTTACCACGTGAAGCGTAACAAACAAACAAACTCACTTTCGCATTATAATAGGATGTTGTAGGATTTATGATTGAAACGTGTTTGTCGTTGCTTAAAATGTATACACTTTTTAGAAATATTTACCCAACAATTTTACAGCCGTCAATATTCAAAGCCTTCTCATTCACAAGTATAAATAAGATTGATGAATAATAAAGCACTTCATACAATTTTTTGCTATTGAATAGAAATAGGTAAACAATATTGTATAAAAGTACCGTCAGAACTAAAAAAATTTTTTTCGCTCTGAAATGTTTTGACGTTTATGTTTAAAAACAGATATAAGCTATCGTTTGTCTATCTTTCATTATTACTCACTAGTACACTTCTGCAATACTTCGTCGTACTTCATAGTGCTGTTCCCAATTTAATGATGAATAAAATTGATCCAGTAAATTTACAGGCACAAAGGAAATAACATCTTAGATCCCGTTTTTGGCGGCACATTGACGATGTAAGAAGTGGCTTCTATTACTTACAGTGCCAGCCTCTATGGACCATTTACCATAATGGCCCATCCGCTTGTTTGCCTTCCTAAAATAAATTAAAGAAAAAACCTGGACTAGGAAAAACAAAAATTACTTGATTATAAATATTTTATATATTTTTGTTAAATTACTTTATCAGGTAAAAAATACAATTAAAATATTTACGTAAAATTTTACTTAAATTAACTATAATATCTACTAATTTTGTAGAACTATAAATATCTACAATAGTCGCTATAAATCGCCAAATTTCCTCATCATGAGCCTATTTTATAGCTGAAATACATTCATTAAGATATTTATACTTCATAATGCTAAATAGCTTTCGTTAACGTACGTTCTATTTTTCCAAGAAAACACGAACTTTAAAGGCAAATGAACCGTGTGTTCGACTATAAATGACAAGTCCTTTCATGGCAAAACTCGAATGGAATGTTTATAAATAGAACGTCTTAAGTTTTAATATTTCTCTTGAGACCTAGCCGAACACCTGACCTACTATAAAATATTACTTAAAAACCGACCTGACCCAAGATGGCTTACTGAATAAACGTAGCGAGATTTTTCTGTTGCCTTAACTAACGAATCGTTTTAAAAAAAACTCAATCACATTTTTGGCTTCCATGTTCTAGGAGCTGTTCAGTGGCTTTGCAAGTCTAACAGGGGACAAATGCTTGGATAAAATGGCGGATAAACATGAGGGATAAGTTTGTGAGGGTTGTAAATATGTCCAAAGAATGCATTTATTGTAGAAAATGTCCCATATTCTTCATGTATATCATTTTTATTAATATAAAAGTAATATTTAATTTAAAATATTGTAAGCACATTCATAAGCATAATTGGTTCACAAACAATGTTCAGACTAATTACTAACTAATTAGTTTTACATTTTTAGCTCGGAATAAAAACAAAAAATATTATATATATTTTTATTTTACACCATCGAGATTTTAAAATATGAAACCTAATACTTAAATATAAAAAGAATACTTATGAAATTTGGTATTTTTTTTAAATAATGGTGTATTTTTATTTAATAATATTTATATATTTAATGAAGTATTTACGTAAAAAACTTAGAATTAAGTAAGTGAATACCTAAATTATCGGAAGACAAAAATTTGCTCGTATTACTTCCAACGACGTATGACGTCACTGGACTGCAGTTCAAATGAGGCTCAAGATTAATTTCTCAAAAACCTTGTACCGTGTGCCTAGTGGGAGTTTTTATACTTAATCATCACTTACTACTCACATCACATCAGTCACTTACTACATGTTGACAAAATTATTTGAATGAGTTTCTAAAACTTTAAAGAGTTTTTTTTCAATCCCTGTACAATTTTGCAGAGCGAAGAACATCTGCGTAGTGGTTGCCTTAATGAATTATAATTGGACATTATACTGTAGAAGTAACCAAAATTTACTAAGTGTATCTTATCCATAGTCTGTTATAACATTATTTTAAAATACAAAAGCCGCAGGCATTAGTTCATTCGTTAGCGCATGTTGCTACATATTCACATATAAATAAATAAATAAATATTCTATGTACGTGCAAGTAAACCTCAGCACAATATAAGAAATTGTGTAATGCAGCCGAGGACCGAGCTGGTCCAGTGGCTAAAAAAGATTGCGGTTTCAAAGACGAGCAAACACTGCTGAGTTTTCATGTACTCAATTTATGTTTCGCATTCATCTCGAGGTCGGTGGTGAAGGAAAACATCATCATGAAACCTACATGTGTCAGATGAAAATCTGCCATATGTGCATACTCCAACCAATTTTTGCGTAACGTGATGGAATAAGCTCCAATTTCGTCAAGGTGCTGTTACTTTACTTTACGGTACCCCAACTATTTTTTTATTTTTTTTCTACAATTATTCTGTACATTTGTATATTAAAATAAAAAATCGACATTTCATTATTTAAATATCTCTATGCTTAATTATAAAACATTTAGTTAATTAAAAATTCATGTGTTTTGTATTCTCGGTCTAGTTACTCACGAGCTCGCAGTTCGCATTATTAACTTGATGGCTGGAACACGAAATGTACTTGCATTTGGAGCGACACCACATGGACTTAAGTGATTATGCCTTCCTAATGTTAATAGAGAGTGAAACTAAGTATACGTACTAAGTGTAGTTTAAAATTTGTCTAATTGTTATTATAAATTCTTGATACTTACAATAGTTTGAAAATTAAGAGAAAATAACAATTTTGCAGTTTTAAATCTTTATATATTGATTGTGATAATATAGAGTAAGTTAAAATACGTCTTATATTACAATCTTGATACAATAGTATGAATATTTCAAGTTCTTTAATATGACGATCTTATATATGAAAGCACGGAATTCTTTGGTATAAACACGGAAATGATTTCAGATAACAACCACTAAGATAATTTGGTAGAAACTTTAGAACTAATAACATTTGTGCGTTTTAAAATATAAGCATTAAATATCATATCGATTTGGTAAATACTTTCTTTTGAGTATAATATTTTGGAGAAAGTTTTAGTAAAATAGGCACTTCTTAGCTTTAGTATATATTACATGGACCGCTTGTAAAAATCTATCCTTGAATTCGGGTGTTCGGTTTTATTTCTTATTTTAAATTCTTATTAAAGTTGTAGCAAAGAGGGTGCATTTAAAGTCTGAGACTTTAGGCGACCTTTTTAGGGCTCTGGTTCTATTTAAGTCAATTTAAGCCTAGAAATTAAATTAAATTGTTAATATTGTCTCTAATAATATGATTATAAAGAGAATATTATAATTGAATATATAATTTAATATTTAATTATTATATTTTCTTTATAATCCTATTATTAGAGTCAATATTAAGAATTTGATTTAATTTCTAAGTTAACTTAGATACTACGTTAGTCTTAGATGTATCAAGTTTTTCTTTCAACGTATTTGAAATAATTTCAGCCACTTCAAAGTGGATATTATAACATTGATTCAAATATTACCATAATGTTCTCGATCGTTAAGATTTATCGTTATCCCAGTTATCCTTAACTAAATATAAATTATTCATAATCATCTGATACATAAACAATAGTTGTGTATTATATTGTATTTTTAATAAATAAGGAAGTAGATGGGCAAACGCAACAAATCCTAGTTATCATTTTTGACGAAAGATAGAAGACGAGTTAAGTGGGTTACTTAACATGAACATTTATAATTTCTTGAAGACCAAGAATACGAAGATCTTCGCGATACGTTCTAATTCAAATTCAAATTAAAATTGGAAATTATTTATTTTGCATTGCATCGATTTATGTATAATGAATAATTTTATTTTGATTTTTCAATCATTCCTTACAAATTCAATGCGCTACAAAAATGGAATCAAAGATATAATGCTCCTTAGAAAAAAAGTTTGGGAAAAATTCTTCTCGCTCAAATATTAACACCAGTAATTATTGTTAACTTAGTACAAAACCTTAATTATAAATTTAAATGATCGCAGTAATTCTAGAAATTTAAATCATTGAGATTGTAATTTAAATAAACTCGTAATAAGGAGATTTATTACATCTACAAAGCGATGTTCGCGATTTCCATCCATTGTTTGTGAAAGATAACGTGAATTATATCTCGATGAAAATCTTTTATAAAATATCGATATCAAATATACTTTTACTGCAGTAGAGATTGTCACTCAGTGAAATATCTTCTATAGAATAACGATTAAATGCGTTTATTTGTTATACATTTTTATAACATTAGTATTTTTCCAGTACAAGCTAACATAACTGAGTTGAGCATAACGGGCCGGTCGGCGTGGTTGGTAGATACTTGCCTTTTACGCCAAATGTTGTGGGTCTGTTTGTCCAGAGTCTTCGTGTATTTATCTATATAAGTATGTATTTACAAAAGAAAAGTAGTATATGTAGTATATCAGTTGTCTGAATTTCATAGTACAAGCTCTGCTTAGTTTGGGATTAGATAGCCGTGTGTGAATAATGTCCCAGGATATTATTATATTATGTTTTTACTTACATTAAAAAACTGGTCAGTGAAGTAAAATAAATCGATATTCCTTATATATTTCACTGCAAGGGTAGGTCTATCGTGTCAGGCCTCTTAAAAATAATGTTTAAGCTGAGAAGCTTATCTCACCAGACTGTTCTACTAGCGGCAGCTGGATATAATACACAGATGGTACAAATACATTTGACAGATGCAGGTAGCCTAAAGATGCATCACTATCTTACATGAACATCCACTAAAAAAATTTGGCTGTATAAATTTATCAGCGTTTTAATTAAACATCATTTCAGTTTTACTGTTGGTAGGGCTTTGTGCTCTTTTGGGTAGGTACCACCCACTCGTCGATATTCTAACGCAAAATAGCAGTACTTGGTATTGTTGTGTTCCGGTTTGGAGGGTGAGTGAGCCATTTTACACTGTAATTACTTACAGGCACAAGGGACATAACTTCTTAAGGTTAGTGGCGCATTGGCGATGTAATAGATGGTTAACATTTCTTACAAAGCCTATGTCTACGGGTTGGTGACCACTTACCCATGGCCCAGGTGGCCCATATGCTCGTCCGCCTTCCCAATGAACTTATATTAAAAATAAAATTATATTTTTTTATTAAATATATTTGAACACAACATTAAGAATTCCTACGTTAAATGCGTAGTATAGTTGTTAAATTCATCCCGAAGGAAGTCTCGAGTTGCAAGATGAATAGCTCGAACAACTCTTTTCTAAAGAATAAATCCAGTTTTAATGGTTACAGTATTTCTTTGAAATGTTAACATTTCGTTTAAATTTAATTTATACATTTATACAAGCTTTTCTGTTCAAAAATGGTAGTATGACATTTTTTTATAGTATAGGAAGGCGGAGTGACAAATCGGCCTCCTGATGGTAAATGGTAACGACCGACCATAGATGTAAGTAAATATAAACCACTCCTTATATCGTCAATGCGTCACCAATCATGGGAAATAATGTGTTATGTCCACAGGCGTAAGGCCTGTAGTTGTACTGACTCACACACAACAATAGTTATTGCAGTTATGCGGTAAAATATCTGTTGAGTGGGCATAGTAATAAGGTTACCACCACTAAGATCACAGTTCTCACCGCGAATCAGATAGGTACTTTTAAAAATACATTCACTGCCTAATCTTAAATACTAGCCAATATAATATATATAGTAAACATGTATGTTCGCAAACACAATTTCGCTCTTTGTGCTCTCACTCTCATGGCCTTTTGAGAATGCAATATTATACGATAGATGTACGATATATTCGGCTTAAATCCTGGCTTTACGTTATTCCTGAGGCTCGAGAGTATAACACAGGCAATCTCGTAACTGCTACTATTGAAAATTCCTTAAATTGTATTAGCCTGACCCCGTCTTCAAGCCCTTAACCCTTGTAAAGAACCCACTATCATAAACATGACAGTTTAAGATATAACAAATGATCCAAAACATAAATATTGTTGCTATTTACTATGACCACATAAACTTTGCTTTATGACCTTAATCTTACGGGACGTAACTGGACTGGGCTATCCAATCCAGCAGGGAAAAAAAATACGAGCGAAAAAGTGTCAGAGGTGAAAGCAATCGAATGATTTACTCTCTCATTACAGACCTACAAAAAGGATACAAGTATTTGTATGGTCCAATTCCACATGAGCCAATCTGATACAGGAGTAACCAAAACAATTAAAGAACGCGAAAACGAAATAAAATATACTAAAAAACAGACAATCAGTGCAAAGTTTGACCATAGGGTTTTAGGGTTAAAGGTAGTTGCGATCAGTTTTATTTCATTATTTATTTTTATTTGTAATCAACAACGTTACATAAATGGTTGTACAGTTATTACTTATTACTAAATTAAACCCGCATAGGATTACATATTTAAAATATGAAGCTTAAGAAAAAAAAATTAAAAAAAGGACATAGTATAAGTATCCGTGCAGTGAAGGAGAAAGAATACATTTCACTGCCCCTTTCCCATGGGTGTCGTAAGAGGCGACTAAGGGATATCATCTGGTGGTAGGATGATAAACATCCGCCTGGCTTGTTACCACCGTACGCATGGTGAAAATCTCGTAAAGTGGCTTGCAGCCGCGTTTCGAGGTCAGCCAGCGTACAGCCAGTGCCCGAGCGAGCATTGCCGCGATGGGTGTTGGTCCAGTGGAGACGGCTGCTGAACCAATGCCGGGGGAAACTGTATTGCCCTGCCGGACAGGGAGACCCGAAGAAACGGCTATTCCGCTGGCCGCCCGTGGCATAGTACAGGGGCCCGAGCGTGCCTAACCAGCACGCGAGGCTGCCCCACCAGGCCACGCATAATCTCGGGGTGGACCGTCGTGCCGGTTGGTGACCGGAAGGTGGGGTCCCGGCGGCCACTTCCGGGGGGTTCGGGGGCCCTTCCGTCCGGCGGGTCAGTGTAGTTTCCCTTTTGGCAACCACTTGGGGAAACACGCCTCCACACTTTGCCCATCCCTATCGTGGCAATACGTCGCTCGCTTCACGTCTCTTTACGAGGCGTGAAGAGGCATCTTGCGGGCCGGCAAGGCGAGGGCAGCTAGTGCAGAACCTTCTTCCCGACTGTACTGGCCGTCCTCGCGTTTGGACTCTACTACCACTTAACATCAGGTGGAGTAGAGTCATTTGCCCACCCGGCAAATATAAAAAAAAAAGTATTTTTTTTATATTTTGCTAATTTCAACATTCTGGCACTTCTGTTAGTACCGCCGATAGCTTTAGTTATGACTTTAGTTTCAGTTATTATTTTTTCTTACGAGTGGTATTTTTTTTTAATTTTTTTTTTATAGAATAGGAAGGCGGACGAGCATGTGGGCCACCTACCTGATGGTAAGTGGTCACCAACGCCCTTAGACATTGGCATTGTAAGAAATGTTAACCATCGCTTACATAGCCAATGCGCCACCAACCTTGGGAACTAAGATCTTATGTCCCTTGTGCCTGTAATTACACTGGCTCACTCACCCTTCAAACCGGAACACAACAATACCAAGTACTGCTGTTTTGCGGTAGAATATCTGATGAGTGGGTGGTACCTACCCAGACGAGCTTGCACAAAGCTCTACCACCAGTATTATTTTAATATGCCTTTTTTTAATTACCAAAGTAAGATAATTATTATAAAATGTACGCCTATAGTAATTACATAATATAATCAGTTACGTAATATAACATTTAATGGTTATTGAAATCATTAAAATCAGAAGAATAATTATATTTATTATTACCCGACTTACAATAATCCTACTAAACTTTTAATGGTTTCATTAAAATACATCCGATAAATAAGCTAAGGCCTCACATAATCACTACAGTGTGTGCCACTGACATTTGACAATTTTTTCCAAATCTGGACGAAAACAGTTGATCCGCCGTTGTATATAGCTTTAACGCTATTTATTATATTTCGGGTCATCAAATTTCGGTCTCTATATGAATACCAAATATCAACTGTTTTTGTCTAGTAGATTTTAAAAAACGAATTCTCATACACTAGATTGTCCCACATTTTTAATGTAAGCATTTTTTATGCTGAAATTTAGCAAATTCAGTGCTGGCAACAATATAATATATACAGTTTTAGTATATGAAATATAATAAACCTTTTTTTCTATTTTGGCTCTTTTGCATTTTGACCTTGTTGATTTATTCTTTACAATTTCATGTAACGTTATATTCCTGAAATATTTTTTTATCTTATTTTCAATCGTCGAAAGCCTCTTTACACGAGTCGGACTCGCATTTGACCTATTTCTTTATTTTCTTCACTTATAACACAACATTTAAAAACAAATCTTTTAGTACTGACATACATATTTAAATATCCTAAATTACAATTTAATTTCGCGACTTTCAAATAAATTGGCTCTTCTCGAATTTTTATTCAGAAGAAGTAATTCAACTTTTTCCAATTTTACAAGTTGTTTCTTGTTTCTTTCACTGAATATTCTTTATTGAATTTTATAAAACAATTTATCGTATATTCTTTTATAATTGTTCAGGTAAAACATTCCAATTTAAATTCCACTACTTACTATTTTATTACAGACTAATAAATACAACAGAGAAAACATAATTGTAAATGATTAATATTTTTTTATATTTGAATTACTTTATAAGAATAACTACAACATTGTTGCTAAATAAGATTTATTCGCAGAATTCAGCATTTGAACAGTATTAGTCTAATCAAATAAAGAATATTTTGATTTTTGACTAGTTTTTTTTAAAGTAGCTTGCCCTTTTCATTTGAGTAATAAGATTATATCAAGCTGATAAATCTCTAATTTCTAAGACAGAGAAGTACTAATCAGGTTTATGGATCCAAAGGAATCGTTACTCCCATCGCCACCGCTTAATTACACGCCACATTTAATCTCGTGAAAATTCCTGCGGGAAAATTATTCGGTGTTTACTCAGAAGCTATGAGGAAACATTGTAAATTTTATCTCATCCGACTTACTTTTTCAACGACTACGTGTACAATGAATTATATATTTTTCATGTCAGTTTTCATATAATTAGTGTTACCGAAATAAAAATAATCGAAAATTAATATATAAATGGCTTTCTTATTGAATATTTATACTGATATTATAAATGTAACTCAAAGTCAAAGTCAAAAATCTTTATTCAATATAGAAGCGTTACACTTGCTTATTGATTGTCACAAATTTACCACCGGTTCGGTAATAAGCACCTCAGACCTGAGAAGAACCGGCGATAGAAACTCAGCGGGTTTTTTTATATCTCATCCTTTACAATACTTCTACTAATAGACAACAATAGCCAAATTTACCACCACCATATATATTTTCTCTCACTGTCTGTCTGTCTGCTACGCTTTCAAGGCTGAACAACTTAACAAACTGAAACCTCAAGGAAGAATATAGGCTACTTTTTATTCCTAACGCCCAAATGACATCCTCACCTCCTAATACGCGGGTGAAGCCGCAAAAACAAAGTAGCTCCAACTAACTTAGTAACAGCCTGTTAATGTCCCACTGCTGGTCTAAGGCCTCCTCTTCCTTTTGAGGAGAAGGTTTGGAGCTTATTCCACTACGCTGCTCTAATGCGGGTTGGTAGAATACACATGTGGCAGAATTTCAATGAAATTAGAACATGCAGGTTTCCTCACGACGTTTTCCTTAACCGTCAAACACGAGATGAATTATAAATACAAATTAAGCACATGAAAATTCAGTGGTGCTTGCCCGGGTTTGAACCCACGATCATCGGTTAAGATTCACGCCTTCTAACCACTTTCGACTAACTTAAGGGTTATACTAAATTTGGAGCATTCAAATCACTCTATATTAAAAGTCCACATAACCATTACCGTGTAAGGGCGTTACAGAGGAAGCACGTCCTGTGGTTTAGGCCACATAGCATTTACCACATGTAGTTTACTACTAAATCTAGCGTTCATCCAAGAGAAGTACATTGCAGACGTTGATTATCATTAATTTTGTCATTAGATTTCATTTATTTGTTGGACAATAATATTATAAACATTAATCCATTTTAACATATTTTAATGGTTTTACGAAGCAAACTCTGCTTCGGAAATTAAAATAATTTTAGATATTCTCGCATATTAAATTCACTTAAAAAGAGCAAACGTTTCAAAAACATAATTTTGCCTTTTAGTTTTGTTGGAAATAGTGGTAGTAGTAATATTCAACTTCACAAAGCTGAATAGTTAATTAAATAATGTTAGAATAATTACGTATATAATAAACTAAAATCGCATGCTGTATATTTTGCTATCACATAAAATGTTGAGGCATAATCTCATGATTAAATGTAAGATAAAATCTAATTAAAAGTAAAGAAAATTATTATGAAATATAAAAGTACTTGAAAACTTAATTACTACAAAGAAATGAAATGACGTCACTAATATTGATAACCAGTTAATTCCAGTTTATAAGTTCCATTGTCTTTAGTGTACAAAATAAACGGGTTGAAGTGCAGACAAGTCACGTCGCACGTTGCCACGAAGCATTAACAGCATGTGGTCTGATCGTAAAATCTTTTCGTTGTATACTTCGTCAAACAAAACAACTTTACAAAATATAATCGTAGAATTTTTAAAATGAAAATGTTATTTCATAAAAATCTTTCAAAATTTAGCAATTTTGACCTCAATTTGATTACAATTTTATAAGAATAGGTTAATGTTTTTGGTTTTAAGATTTTTTTATTTTAACTCGATATTCTCGAAATCGTTCGTGTTCGTTCGTTACGAACATTCGTTTCATTTCATTTGTAAAATTCGCAAATGTAGACACAATATATTTATACCGACAGTAATTTGGGAAGTCTCGACATTATCTATCGTCAAATCCCTTGGACTTCCCCGGACTTCGAGATTTTTCTAAATAAACAGAATGAAATTTATTTTTAGTTGTATCTCTCAACAAAATTACAATTTTAATCAACAAATTCCATTATTTTAATTATTAATTGAAGTCTAAGTAATTCCAAAGTTCAATGCGAAATTATTATAAAATTTTGTAATTAAAACACAGACTTGGTAAAGTAATTATATTAATCTGTACAAATACACGTGTCTTTGATTTGTAAGTGCGAGTGTCGACTTGAAAGTCCTGGAATACGACTAAGATTATTAAATATAAAAAGTGCCGATACTCCTATTTTTTCTCGCTGGAAAAACACATTTACTCGTATCCACCACTTGAAGTGTTATGTAGGACTTGCCGGCACTGAAGGCGCTGCAATACCCACTAAAAAACCAGTGATACCCACTCCATCCACTGGGATATGCCGCGCTTCAAATATCTAAGGAGGTACCCAGGGTACAGGGAACCCCCTTAGCCACAGCGACGCTTGCGGGGGAAGGAGAACGGCGGCTCCTTCTCCCGGGTCTTCTTCGCTAAAGCGGGTCTGCAGACGCGCTCACTTAACGCTCCCGCACCACAGCCTCCTTCTGTGACATGAAATTTTCGCAGAAGAAGACGATCTCCGTTCAGTATTTGTCTATATGAAGGAGAAAAAAACATTTTATACAAATTAAATATTGATATATTTAATTTATATAAAAATATTGCATAATCTATTCTATAATAAAATTCCGCAGACTATTTTACTCCATCCCTACCTACCATACCTACACATCCCATAAATACATTTAAAGCTAATCATTAATTAATAATAAATTATTAAATAACACTATTATAAAAGATAAAAAGCTTGTAGTTAATATTCGTTGACAGAATACACAAATGTCATTTTATATGATGTATGGTACATGTATGTCCGAAATAGAGTGGAAAGAGTTTCTTGTCGATTCTACTTCTTCTCTATTCTTCTTGTCTATTCTTCATTGCAAATAGGAGATAGCTTTACATTACATTTACGTTGAAGTAATTGTTATATTATTTAATATAAAAAATTCAGTTTTTATCACATTATTTGTACTTATCATAAATCAGTGTGTATCGGATGCACAGTGAAGGACTCCGGAACAGTAAATGTAAGCGTTAAATTTCAAAGTTAA
This sequence comes from Nymphalis urticae, assembly GCA_905147175.2. Lineage (NCBI taxonomy): Eukaryota > Metazoa > Arthropoda > Insecta > Lepidoptera > Nymphalidae > Nymphalis > Nymphalis urticae. The sequence continues at coordinate 4,371,167 of LR989995.1, read as the reverse complement.
TAATAATTTATCGTCTAATTTTTTAAATGAAAATATTTTTATTCTGGCACACTGGGCAAATCTTTCTACTTAAATTTTCTTAAAAAGATCTTTAGAACTACGCGTGGTTTGATAACGAGACCTTATGATATGCAGCCGTAAATCTCGAAAAGACGAAATCTTAATAAAAAATATTTAAATGTATTCGTTACATTAAAATATGTTAGGTCTGAAGCATAATTAAGAACAGTATTGAGTTCACTAACTTTTAATGAATCGGGGCTGGTGGCTAACTTTTACTGTTATTCCCCAACCTCGATCACCAACTTTATAATTATTGATGGTAAATAAATATTTTAATCGACTTTTGATTTAGCTCGGGCGAATATTTATATTTCAACCGAATTGATTATGAAGATGATAATGATATTCTCCTGACCGATTTCAGCCATAGCGGAAATTCTCAAGAGAGATTAGCCTTGTTGCGTTCAATACAATATATATGGGCATATAATATAGGCAGGACATATTAAATAGTGCACAACTTTTTACTGGCCCGACGTGGGGTTTAAACCCATGACTTGATATCTGCGGCCAAATATCTAGCTACTAGACCAACGAGGCAGTCAATATAATGTATTGTTTTTTTTTACACTTATATTTTAATAAGTGTAAAAAAACAATTGCCACTTGATTGTTACTTTAGTTAGATTAGATTAGATTTTCGATTAAAAAGTACAATATATTTCAATATTACTTTATTTTCCAAATAAGTGCGTAGCCCACGCCTATAAATTTTAACATTCAAATGAAAGTGGTTTTGGTTTGAATATCGGCTCTGTATAGTTCTTTGTATGATTGAAAAAGTGTTTGTAATTTTTCTGCGCTTCGTAAGGTAGTTGTGTCACAAGTATGTCATTTGATCTTTGCAATCTTTTGTATGAGCTGAAATGGAATACCATTTGCATAGCAAATTATGTTTTTTCTTGCAAATACAGCTCCTGTTCGCCTCACGCGTACACTTCCTTTATTTCCTTTGCCAAGTCAGCTACTTTGCTTCAAATTTTCATATATCAAACGGCTTTAGCATTTCCATGAATTATTCCTTTAACTCATACAAGCCGTCCAATTTGCATCCAGCATGTATGCAATGTAGATTTAAGCTAAAATCGATGTTAAAATCAAATATTAAGATAACAATTTATTGAAAGCAACGATACTACAGTAACTAAATTCCAATATACATTTCGATAACATAATATTATATATATTACACCCAGAGGCTTAAGAACGATCATGTCAATACAAATAAGTCGGTCTAAGAATAGTCACGTACCGTGGGCAAATTGCGAAGCTTTGTGCGTCCATAGTGTAGAGAACTCGGAATATAAAGTAAAAGTTAGAAATGCCAGCATTTATATTTTAGAAAAACAGCATTTTGATTGGATTGAAGCGTTTTGAAAACTTACTGTATTTACAATATAAAACAAATAATAACAAATCACAATAAGTCACTGGTTGTATCGTCCAAGAAGGTAACCGATATCGGATTTAGATCGGAGTAGTAAGACGTTGTAGGTGTTGAAACACTGAACAGTTATTATTATTTTTTTTTTAACGCAGTGGAAACCTTCAGAAAGGTACCCAGCTCTCATTGGGGGGAACTGGGTTATGTGGGATTCTTACCCACTAAAACCACTGCGATGGCCGTCCTCGGTACGGATCGGAGAGGCTACGGGATCGTGTTACATGTAACAGTTATTATGTAGTATGTACGACCAACGTTCACTAAGCGAATGAACGCATACCGACCACTCATCACCCTGTCACCGCACAGCACCACCTAGTGACAGTTGTGTTTCGCTTTCCTGTATGTGTGCGCTTCTTCGCTTCTGTGTGTGTGGTGTGACATGTGCAAAAGGTGCGTGTTGAATCTGGACTAGGTGGTTTGCGTTAAGACTTATAGGCCTAGCAGTGGGATAAAGAAGGATGATGATGAAGGAACCAAAGTTGTTTTCTTTAATCAAAGTTGAAGGTGCATAATATGTATTTATCCGATTAAACTATGTATTTAGGATTTCAACTGTTAATTAATGTTGTAACTAATACCTCGAGTATTTGCTCCTTAAGATGCCACTTCCAACGCACAATTTCTTAGATCAAGAAAAACCTCTTTACAAATCTACTCAGGTGTGTTATACCATTTACTGTGAGTAAAACTCGACCAAGATAATGATACGACTCTTGGTAACACACGTATATATACTCCAAGTCGGTGGTTACATTTCTGAAGTATTTTGAGTTAACTTCTTGCGTTGTCATGATTCCCTTGCCCTTATCCAATTTGTTTAGGGTTTGCGCAGTTCATATGTAACACTACAAGAAAAAGTTACATGGTCACTCTCTGGATAACAATAAATAGTTTTTCCTCACGTTTTAAAGATACAGGTTTAAATAGAATACAAAATAAATTTAAATGATTTTTATTTATATATTTTAATTTAAGTAATATTTTTTGAATAGTACATAATAGAATATGATAATAATAATTAATTCTTGTAAATATGATAATAATAATGAAAAGAAATTTATCACTCATCTTATTTTAAAGTACGATAAATTAATAGCCCTTAACAGCAAAGTTTGTCGGCGTAAGAAAAAAATAATTAGAGATTATTCCACCACGCTGTTGCGCAACGGATTGATAAACATACATGTGGCAGGCTAAGTGCCTTTTTTCTCACATTGTTCATCTTCTTTTTCTTCTTCTTCGTCGTGACACTCTTGTCAGAGCGGTCGTAGTCGCCATATAGTATTACGAATTTTTCGGCGCAGATGTTATTGGCCTCACGAGCCTTTGTTTGACAAATTGTTCATCAGTGAGCATGAAATGAATAATAAACAAGAAATAAGAAAAATCAGCAGTGCTTGGCCAAATTTGAACCTGCATTATTAGATTATACTATACGTATCCACTGACAAATAATTTAAATGCAATTGAATTGATTTACGAAATAAACGAATTAGAGAGTAAATATTTTTTTACAGATACGTTAATGTAAATCAACTATGAATATAAATTGAAAATTCGGGAAAAAAAAACATCACAAACCAGAATTAATGAATAAAAACTGGCTGAAATGGATCAAATGATTTGTATGCGAAGCATGCTCCGTTGATTAAAAATGGGCTTGTATGGCTCGCGTCCCAGTTACTGTTCTTCATTGATTAATTTTATATATAGCATGCATTTATATTATTTATGTATAAAAAAAAGTTACATCATATGATAATATAATACATTTAGAAAAAATCGTCTTCAGCGGTATTTCTGTATGATTAGCTTTACACAAGAGATATTTGAATTTTATAGTGTGTGACGTAATCACAAGTTTTCTATTTCCTTTCATAGCGGATGTTAACTTGTGTGAATGATTAAACAATAAGTCCACAGGTTACTATGTACAATTTATTTTATACACACGAATTCACTATTTTCAAAACAGAAGGCCAAGGAGTAAACAGAGTATAACGCAGAAAATTACAGTAACTAAAAATATATAAGATTTAAAAAAAAAAAAAAAAATCTACCGTGCAAGTTAAGTACACAATATTATTCTAATAACACGTGCAAAGAGGAGGACACTTATGAGATCAGTCTGTTTAAATTTAATATTATAAAAGACTCTTTTAGTCGTAAAATGTTCGAAGCAAGACTTGTCAAATATCTTTAAAAAAAAAACATTGGTTTTTATATATTAGTGATATATTTACAAGGTAACAATAAACACTGCACTACACTACCGATAGTTAAAAGTTGCAAAAACTGAATTAAAGTAACTAATAGTGACGATATCAAAAATTAAAAGACATCCAAATAAAATACTAAAAAGACAGATGCTTCTGAAATTTTTGTTAATTATTGTTTACATACATACATATATAAATATTGAACGAAAGCATAAATAAATTTAACTAGATGTTATTTTGATCTGTACTTTAAATAATTTATTTTATGATTAAATTATTTAAAGGTGGGTCTAAGATCTTATCACCCATCACTCTCACGAAGGTCTGAAGGAGGGTCAAGTGAAAACATTTTCTCGAGTCCATTTATATTTCCTTTAGGGTGACCCATTTACATAACTAAGAATTTACTCATACGAAGATATGAGAGCATAAAATGTTTGGCATAAGTGCCAAAAGTATATTTAAATAACTCTATTCAGAACGTACATATGTATATATTTTTAATAATTGTATTGGAATTTTCTAATTCATTACATATTTCTCCAAGTTAATAGCAAAATTATATATTAGCTCTAACTGGTGACCGCTGGTTCTGGGCAAGTATTAAAGATCGGACGAAAATAAATATGAATATATTTTTTTGGTATACATAAATTAATTAATAAAAATAACTTATGTGCTTTATATAATTCAATCCCTGCTCAGCGGTAATGAAATCATAATATTTTGATTTATTAATCCATTTATTAGTTATGACAATATATTAAGACGAGTGGTTGGCGTGGTTGGTAGATATTTGCCTTTCACGCCGAAGGTTGTGGATAAGATTCCCACCCAGGATAGACATTTGTGTGCATGAACATGTCTATTTGTCCGGAGTCTGGGTGTAGAAGTAGTATGTGTAATATATCAGTTGTCTGGTTTCCATAGTACAAGTTCTGCTTAGTTTGAGATCATATGGCCATGTGTGAATAATGTCCCAGTGTATTATTATTATTATTATATATTAAATTCTTTACGCACCATGTATCACACTGTACTACACTTTTTTCCTAACTATATACAAGATAAACTATTGGTGTTTCTTCTTCTCTTATCAATAAATTATGTATAAAATCAAATACTTCTAAAAAAAAAACATTCTGACATTACTTCTAATTAAAAATGAATTTATATGATAAGACTGAAAATACTAGATTACTATGAAGTTTACCAAAGGCCTCCCAGAAACGCTAAAAGAATACGCGGAAGACCGTATCGAAGGTGGGAAGATGAAATTAAAGCAACAGCAGGGAATTCGTGAACCAGGACCTCACTAAATAAAATAGAATGGAAAGGAATGGAGGAGGCCTTTGTCAAATGTGGCTAACAGACTAAGTTGTCGATGTCAATTCACCAGTGATAATTTTAGTAATGCAAAATGTAGCAAAAATGTGTCTGAATATAAAATCTTGAGCATTTGTTTCCCGGTCTCGGTTGTTTGTAATAAAAGATATGTATCATTAAATACAAACTAATTTCAAATAATATAGAATGGGTTAAACAGAAATATATTCTATGAAACTCATCGTGGACGCAATTCGTGAAACCGTATCGGATTGTATGTTCATTCATTGCACGTTCACTGTTCGAATAGTTCTGTTTATCTCGTGCTCTCGAAACAAGTAAAATAATCATTTCAACAATACCATAGACTAATTGTTACAATAAGTTTATATGGTTGAAGTATGAGATGTGCTACGTCTATTTTATTTAATCACTTTTAGGTTGACTAGAATTTGTCCAGTCACTGGGTCACTTATAGGTAAGTCACCGCGGCTTTTGGACATTGACAATGTCAGAAATATTAACCTTGGGAATTAAGATGTTAATGGCCCCAATCTGATCGATTTTATTTAACCAAAAATATTTACAATTGTGCCTTCTCAATGTGGCATGGAAAAAATATTTAAATTACTTAGTAACTACATCGTAACCTTAGAACTAACTTAAAATCGGAAATCTTATTAAAACTATCACCTAAAAAGTAAAAAATAAATAACTTTAAACAAAACAATTTTAAAACTAAACTACAAAATAAGTAAATAATATAAACTGAAAATTAACCAAAATTTACTGTACTTCATTATGTACTATACTAATGTTATCATTGAAGATATAAATAAATAATATCTTGAGACATTATTCACACACGGCCATCCGAACCCAAATTAAGCAGAGCTTGTACTATGGAAACCAGACAACTGATATACTACAAATACTACTTTTCTTCCGTAAATACATACTTATATAGATAATTACACCCAGACTCAGTACAAACAGACATGTTCATTCACACAAATGTCTGTCCTGGGTGAAAATCGAGGCCACAAACTTCGGCGTGAAAGGCAAATATATGACAACCGCGCCAACCGGCTCTATATCTATTGTATATCTAAAACAAATAGCAAAGATAGCATTCTATATAGCGGATCATACTAACCAAGATTGCCCTCTTTCTTTCCAACTCAAAGCCGACCGAAAAATCTCAGGGACCTAGCTAAGCAATTATAATAAATTATATTTGATTATGGCTACGTAGGGCCGAAAGAAATTTCAATTTTATTTGGGTGTTTGTAACTTATTTGCCGATATGATTTTTCTACTATTTGGCCCTTGTCACCTTAAAAACTAACGTCAATTTTTTAAAAAAAGGTATCTCAAAAAAGTTAGAAAATGTCACATTTAAGAATAAACCACCCACCCACTAAAATTATGTTTCACTAAACGACTCAATAGGTTGTGTTTTTTTTTTCATTCAAATTATTGTAACAAAGAATACTTTATGAATTTGTCCTCGCCTACGCTGATATATATTTTTAGCAACACATTATCTTTGACGACTTTGATTTGACGAAAATATCAAATAATAATTTAATTTCGATGCGTATCAGAATATTATGATTGCGTAGGTTGTTATCATATAAAAAAGACGCCTACGGTTCTTTAAAAATTACTAAAGTTCTTCTAACTATTAATGTCATTCCCCGTACAATTCAATGTTCTAAGATATATACATAATATGTTTAATATTTTACTCTTAGCATATCACATATTTAAAAAAAAAACTTTAACAACAAATTTCACTAGCATCGTTTACACTAATATTTTTTTTTAAATATTATAACAGAGATCTGAAGGTAGTTTGTTAATTAGTCTGGGAACAATATACTCAGTAGTCCGCTCGCCATACATATTGTTTGCACGCTGAGTGTGAATCCGATTCGCAGAAATGGCACGAGTGCCTACAGGCTGTTCGATAACATTTCTTAAAGATTTATTGAAAAATTGTTCTTTTAATAATAAAAAAAATACTTGTAAATATACCGGTAAAACTTTACAGTGTTTAAAGAGACCGTTTTCATTGTCATAAAACTGATTTTTTATGTTAGTTGATACTAATGCTTTAAAAACTTTAACTTATTAATCACAGTGTGATTATACCTTTACAATCCCGCAATTTCATAATTTTACTCAACGATATTATATTTCTCTGACCTTACTCTCGAGTTTCATAATTGTTTGAATAAAGAAGTAGAAAGACTAACAGAATTCTTAACTAACTATAATACCGCTGAAATATCAAGTAACCAGCAGAATTTTCCTAAACATAATCAAGCTATCTTACGTAATTAGATATATATTTAAATATTGCAAGATAAAGTTTCTTATACCCCTCTATTAATTTATATCACGTTATCACGTGTGACTCTTAACCGATGATCGTGGGTTCAAGCCCGGGTCAAAGCCAAGTCAGACCTTAGGCTTCAATGTATTATCTTAAGTTATAAGAAGAAATGATATTTTAAGTTGTTATAAAATATTTTATATTGTTATAGAAAAATTTTAGAAGCGACCATTGAACTTGGCACCCATTTAAATCTCACTTCTATTGTCGTTGAAGTCGACAACCAAGGCTTATATATTGAACTTGGCTCTCATTTCACATTTATGTTTTTGATGGGATTTACATAACATGACCAAACAAAATCAGTAGGACTTCTTGTGGCCTATTAATATATTAAGGCAATAAAAGCCTACTACTTACTTTTATACATTTACGTGTTGATAAGTAACGACCTTACTTATATAAGTTGTTTAGCGGGTGATTTATTAAAGAACATAGTTTTCTCTCGAATGTAAAATCAATGTTGACAGTAAGAGAAATCAATTTTAACTAAACAGCCGCTAAAAACGTTAATAAGTAAGGTCGTAAATATATAATATAAACTTACTCTACAATATTTCACGTATTTCATGATTACCAACAAAAGCTTGGTAACAAGTAACTCAATATTTTCGTAAATACAGCTAGCATTTCCCACAAAATCTTGACAATACAATTTTATTTCAGCTTTTCTTGAACATGTCTTCGGAGGTGAACTACAACGAAAGATACAATCGACTTCGGTGTAAAAATTTTCCTCTTTCACGTACAGCGGTTTTCTCTAGATTTTTTTAGGAAACCTTAGTTCAATATTTTAGATCAAATAACACAAAAATATTCTTCGTTTATAAATACGCTTCAATAATAAAATAATATATTGGGTATATGTTTTTTCAAATACTTATTTTTATGGTTGTATCCTTTTCTTTTATAATATAGGTAGGTGGAGGGCCAAATGGACCACCTGATGGCAAGTGGTCCATAGACGTTGGTGCCGTTAGAAATATTAACAATTTCTTACATCGTCAATGTGTTACCAATCATGGAACTAAGATGTTATGTCCCTTGCCTCTGAGGTTTCACTAGCTTACTAATACCAACTTCCTTATACCAAAAACACGACAATACTGAGTATGGCTATTTGGCGGTAAAATATTTGATGACACCCACTCATCGTAGTGGCTTATACAAAGCCCTACCACAAATTTGAACTTAATTTTATTTTAAAATTTGTAATAAAAAAAAACAATAATACCTAACTAATGTGACCCTGTTAATAACTAAGTGTTGACCATTCCGAAAGTGGAAGTAACTTAGGGTTAAGAAATCTCGATTTTCAAATTGAGCTCGTGATAACTTATACGCTAATTTTAAAACAATAAGGTTAAAGAAAATATATTTTCACCAAAATATTCTTGTCACCAAAAATTTCATTTAGTTCGGCACCGGTAAAAACTAAAATTGAATTTCAATCTCGTAAAATGACGAATGAAAGATTTTAAACGAATGAACGTACTTTAGTGAATGATTTCGATCGTTGATAATATTATTTTTTGTTTAAATATGAGGTTCTCATTCTCATAATGATCATTATTTCTAATAATATTAGAATTGGAATTAAAACTCACTCAAACTCAACTTAAAACACTTAATTGAAATGAAATGAAAAAAAAAACGAAAAAAAATTAATAATAAATAAACATTAAAGCACATAGCTTTTATATAATATAAATAAGAAAATAGCATTTAAATAAACGCTAATTATGTAAATTAATACTAAAAATGTTTTCTAGTATTAATTTATTTACTTGTTTTTATTATTCACTGGATAAATTTCTAAGTGTTATTTTCAATAAATTGCTACCAGGTTACTTGCCGATTATTTTACTATAATTGAGTTCTTCTATAATCACATTTTAGAGACAAAACCCTACTTAAAGTAACTAGGCTTGGCCACGAACGAGAGCACTTGTATCGGGCCGATATAAAATTTCGTGTATAATAACGGTTAAACCGTTGAGATGTTCGTTCGTGGGGAACCTCTGGGTGCAGTAAGTTATTGTAAAAGTTAGAACGGACTATCATGGTTAAATGTTTACACAAAATGTCGTGCTTTTACTCTTGAGAAGTTGCTTCGTCTGGGCGTAGAATCGAATTACCATAAAAATGCATTGTCATTAGAATTGCACCAACATGTAACGCTAATTATGTAAATTAATACTAAAAATATCTTCTAGTATTAATTTATTTACTTGTTTTTATTAATCGTTGGATATATTTCTAAGTCTAAGTATTATTTTCATATAAATTGCTACCAGGTTACTTGCCGGTTAATTTACTACAATTGAGTTCTTCTATATTCACCTTTTAGAGGCAAAACCTACTTAAAGTTTTGGCCGCAACCGAGTGTACTCATATCAGGCATATACAAAATTGAATGTGAAATGGAATGCAATCATGTTATTGTAAAAGTTAGAACGGGCTATCATAATTAAATTTTACTGTTGAAAACTTCCTTCGTCTGGGCGTAGAATCGAATTACCATAAAAATGCATTGTCATCAGAATTGCACCAACATATAAAATTTCAGATGTATAAGCTAAGCTTGCACGATTTGACCTAAACAAACATAGCAAGTTAGAAGCTTTTGGAACGTGCGCGTGGCAACAAGATTAATATTTCAAAGGCAACCTTAACTCCAGAGCATTACCATAGATTATGAAGGATGGCGGAATATTATATACTTTGTAAATTAATTCAAGGGGTGACGCTAATTTGTGGAAAGGTGTGTGACGCCCTTCGTTTTAGGCTTATAATTTTTGTATTGCAAATAATAGCGTTAATAGTGCAATGTTTTACTGCCTATCGATGTAATATCGCAGCTGACTGACTGCTTGGGATAAATATATATATATTTTTTTTTTTTTTTTAATGCAATGGAACTCACTGTTTAATTGAACAAATAAAATACGAGTTCATTGATAAAATGATAGTTTTTTTTTTAATTTCGTACTAAAAAAAGAAAACGTAATGTATATAATTGAAAAAGTTCTGTATCAAATGTATAACTAAGTTAGTCAATTCTGTGAAGAAAATATTAGCAAGACCACTAATAACAATAATCAATCGGAAACCTTCAAAATACTGTTTTCTACTGATTATTATTATTTATTATACGTTCGAGCTATTAATTTTCATTATTGATATTCCTTTTAAATATATTTATCTGGTGTTTGAAAACGTCATATTACAATCGACAGATATTCATCACTCTCTTTTACGATCTATCTTTTCGTCCTAAAGATATCCCTTGGCTTAAAACGTTAGGTTTTACCTTAACGAAACGACATTTCTGAGAGTACACTAATATTATTCATGAATTTCAATTTTCATATCAATACCTGGACTTTCAACGAAACTAAATACGGTCTACAGTATTAAATTACTTTATTAATATTATAAATACGTAATTGAGTTTGCTTGTTTGTTACTTACACTCCTCAACCTTTTCAAATTTTGCACGCACGTTCTCAGAGGTACAAAAAAGTTCACATGGAACATAGCAACTGCACACCACGTAAAGCGCTTGAAAGTTGCGGGCCTAAACGAAAAGGTAATAAAAATAAGTATGTACCAAAAGATAGTAACAGCCTCCTATTGTCCCACTGCTGGGCTAAGGCCTCCTCTCCCTTTTGAGGAGAAGGTTTGGAGCTTATTCCACCACGCTGCTCCAATGCCGGTTGGTAGAATACACATGTGGCAGAATTTCAATGAAATTAGACACATGCAGGTTTCCTCACGATGTTTTCCTTTACCGTCAAGCACGAGATGAATTATAAACACAAATTAAGCACATGAAAATTCAGCGGTGCTTACCCGGGTTTGAACCTACGATCATCGGTTAAGATTCACGCGTTCGAACCACTATGCCATCTCGGTTTTTTTCTCGGCGACCAAAAGATACCAAATTGCAAAAATAAAACTTCTCTAAAATGGTTGTAAATAAAGTAATATATTTAGTTATTTAGAATTGGCTATCAGAAATGGTTTTCTTAATGTAATACCAAAATAGTTTCTATTATATCTTACTATCGTAAAAGATTTTATAGACATTTAAATAAAACCTTCTTTACGGTTTATTAAGGTTGGGACACATTTGCGTACTTCATAAATATTAAAGCACTACGTCCTGCGGTAATTTACTTTTAAGTACTAACATCTCAGACTTGCACCTGTCTACAGTTTTAGTTAATAACATTTCTTGAGATAGTATTGTTTAAATTAAAAATACGATAAACATATGAATTGTGGTTGCATTATCTTCGTTATTTCCTCTTTATAAGAAGAAAATAATTTAAACGCATTACGTGTTTTCTTATAATGTATATTTAGCAACCAAAAGTGAAGTGTAATTACAGGCGAAAGGGACATATAATATTAGGTCCCAAGGCTGGTGGCGCATTGGCAATGTAAGCGATGGTTAACATTTCTTTCCGTACCAATATATAAGGGCGTTGGTGACCACTTACCATCAGGTGGCCCATACGCTCGTCCACCTTTCTATTCTATAAAAAAAAGAAACATCTTTAACACCAAATAAAACACATTGACGTAAATTAATCACTCAATTAGTCTTTAAAATTCAAATAACACAATTTACGTTCAACAAATCACGCCAATAAATAATTAATTAATGACTACACCTTTCTGTCCATTAGGAAAACGGCGTTTTTTTACAAAGCTTTTATAGGATAAAGGATTCATCTAATTAAATTTTAATGTCAATCTTCGTTAAGGACTAATTAATTTAATGAGTTCTATTTTATACCAAACGAAGCGGGTAAGTTATGAAGAATTAGTCAAGGATAATAAGAGCTAAACAGTTTCCGGTGTGATAATCCATGCTATTGTAATGCCATACGATAACCATCAGATGATTAAATCCCATTTTAATATGTAAATCTAAGATTACTTTACGCCTTCGTCGATTGGAATAGGCTAGTAATCCTGGCGTGAAATTTGCTGCAGCGAATATTCGCTCGGTGCGAACGGCGCCGCGTCTTGCGACTGAAACAAATGTATGAAAATATACCAAGCGTGCCATGGAAGCGGCGAACGGCGGCGCGAACCGCGAATGTTGCCTGAGTTGTGATGTTGTACTCGCGAATGTTGCCGAGCGTATCACACAAGCGTCAGGCGGTGGACGATAGTAATATTCTAGGAACCAAAATCGTTAAGTTGTATTCGCCGTGAAATAATCGACACAGAAATAAAGTTTTCTACTTTTTGAGGTAACTGAAGTTATTTTTTATGCGTATTTACAGGTTATTTGTTATTTTTTATATATTTAGTTTAATATTTTTTAATTATATTTTACATTTTGGTTTTTTGGATCTTCGATAGTATAAACTTTTGTTTCATTAAATTTTATTGAATTTTATAAAAAGGGCATAATTTCTACATTACATTGTTTCCAAATTTAATATCATAAAAAGCAAAACGACTACTATTCAGAAAAGTCAAGACAACCTCGACATAATATTTCATGCATACGACATAACATTCCGCCCGTTCCCGTGGCCAGACAGTTAGTATATTTACATTAACCTAACCATGCATGACGTCATCATCCTATATGCGTATCTATAAAATGGAACCTTCATATAATGAACCTCAATATAAACATTTACTCGATTTAACAAATTCTTCGAAATTAAAAGAAGTGCCCGTAAGAATGAATGCAAAACATACCTTTACATAATGAACAAATTTTGTTAAAAGTATTTCTAATGAATTTTCAATCATGTCATATATTTATCTATTTAATTATAAAACCATAACAATTTTTTTCAGTAAATACAGAGGCATAATATATTTATTCACATACATGCGAAAAAAGTCACACACCCAAAGAAAGAGAAAGAAATATAACAAAATTGTAATGAAATAAAAATTACAAGAACTTGATTATAACATGTCAAAGTTTGTTTATATCTTTGCAAGTTTATCAAATAAGTACAAATTCAAAGTCACGAACGAGCTTCATAAATAATAAGTAAGAACATTGAATACGCATGTCATCTCGTTTGACATTTTCCATTTAATACGCGCCTCGACTCTAGATTATCCCTTGAATCAGTGACATGAAAAACCCACATGACTTTTATTTCATAGGAAGTAGACGGACAAACGGGTCCCGTTGTTATTATTATGTACAATATTAATGCAACCCCATACTAATGAAAGTAATTTCACTAATTCGAACTAAAAACTTAGTTATGTGATATATTGCTACATAATATATATTTCACTTTTTTAGTAATATATATATATATAATATATATATATATATATAAATTATTATATATAAATAGTTAACTAGATTTTCCTCCCTTTGATATTGCGACTTATATATTACTTATATATTTTTATATTTACTAATATTCTAATATGAGATATCGTTGACTGTCTGTACTAATAATATTATAAATGCATTTTAACTGTATGTCTGTTACGATTTTGATGAAATTTCGTAAGCACACTTGAACACCAAGGTAGAACATAGACTACTTTTTTATATCAACAACTGCATCCCCCACTCCATAACATGCAGATAAAGTCGCGTTCAAAAACTATTGTTTCATAAATCCGAGGTTTTCTCTACAATAAACTCTCTGTATCAGCCCAGAGTTAGAATTTCGAGTTAAAGTTTACATTCCCGTGCTTTGGAAAACACATACAGCATGAGCCGTAACTTGCGCTCAAACTTTTTTCCGTTTCATCTAATTGTGAATTTGAACGAATGAAGAGCAAACTAGTTTTGGCGCATTATGTAGAAAACCAGATAGCTTCATAAAGAGTGAGAAAGTAAGAAATATTACGTTAAAATACTTTGCTCTAAATCATTAAATACTAACATAAGGTCCTCCAGATCGATTTTGGATCACTCTCTGTTCCCAAACTCTCGTAATCCTATGGGATGGGATTGTCGTCCACTGCTGGACGAAAGCCTCCCCCATAGAACGCCAACCATTCCGATCTTGGGCAGTCCGCATCCATCCCGTACCTGCCACCTTTTTTAAATCGTCGGTCCATCTTGTCACAGGGCGTCCTACACTACGTTTGCCTAAGCGTGGTCTCCACTCTAACACGTGTCGGCTCCATCGGCCATCAATGCGCCTGGAGACATGACCAGCCCACTTCCACTTCAGCGAGTTAATTTTAAGCGCTATGTCGGTGACTTTAGTTCTCTGGCGAATGTCCTCATTTCGGATTCTATCGCCCAAAGAAACCCCAAGCATCGCGCGTTCCATTGCTCCCTGAGCGACCTTAAATTTGTGGACCAATCCTACGGCGAATGTCCACGTTTCGGCACCGTAAGTCATTACAGGTAGGACGCACTGATTAAAGACCCTGGTCTTAAGCGACTGTGGGATCGACGATTCAAAAATGACGCAATTTCCCGAATGCCGCCCAGCCCAAACGTATTCTTCTTTTAGCCTCCTTCTCAAAGTTGTGCCGTTGTATAGTTTGGCCCAGGTAGATATATTCCTGCACAACTTCAAGTGGAGAGCCATTTACGACCACTGGTCACGGGGATACATGATGGTTTGCCATAATTTTAGTCTTTTCAATGTTCATCCCGAGACCTACTCGTCTCGAAGAATCGTTCAGGCTGTTTAGCATCTCTTCCAAATCCTGCAGTCTCCGCCATGATGACAATGCAAATCGCAGATGTGTAATATGTTGGCCATTTATATTAATAATAATATTAATAATAATAAATGTTTATTTACAGATAAAGATCCATAGTGTTAGTTACAGGCTTAAAAACTATGTTAGTAGATATTTAAACTATTATTTAGCATACATAAGGGGTCTAAAACAACGAGTAGATACATGAAGTTCCCCCCAATGTTTAACAAATGGATTATCCATTTTCAGCATCAATGCATTCAGGATACCGTTAGGAACTCCGCGCATCCTAGCCATTATAGATGCTGCTCTCTTTCTAATGATTGCATAGAAGTCATTCACACGGGCTTCAGCAAACATCAGTGAAGCACTGCAAAAGCGCGGCAATCCCAACAGTATCTTCAATGCATCGTTATACTGTACGCGCAGCGCATTGAAGGCCCTCTGCGTATACTTTATCCACAAGCTACACGTGTATAAGTTTTGACAGTACGCTTTAAAAAGAGTAATTTTTACGTCATTCGTACAACGTGCAAACTTGCGAGCTATCATACCGCATCGTACCGCCAAGGCCCTGCGCTCCCTCTCCATGTCAGCATCATTAGATAAATCCTCGGTGACTATGTGGCCCAGGTATTTAAAACTCTTAACTCTTTGGAGTTGTGTTCCGTTTAGAGTTACAGCAGGGATATTATCTGATATGCTATTTCGACCCTTAAAAATCAAAAGCTCACTTTTCTTTTCATTGTATACCAGCCCGTGTGACACAGCATAGGACTCACACACAGTAAGCAATTTTCTAGGACCGCTAATTGAGGGACTCAGCAAAACCATGTCATCCGCGTAACTGAGGTTGTTTATAATTGTACCAACCGTAATGCCGCGTCCGTTCCAATCGAGCGTCTTGAAGACGTCCTCCAATGCATTAGTAAAATTTTTCGGTGAGATTACATCTCCCTGTCTTACCCCACGATGCATTAGATTGGTCTTGTGCTCTGATCTTGTACTTGGACGGTCATGGTTGCGGCTTCGTACAAACACTTCAACACCTGGACATACCGACATTCAATTAGGCATCTCTGCATGGATTCCATAATAGCCCAAGTCTCGATGGTATCGAAGGCTTATTCGTAGTCCACAAACGCTAGGCATAGAGGCTGATTATATTCCTCGGTCTTCTGTATTATTTTCCTAAGTGTGTGTATGTAGTCTACGGTAATGAAGCCTTTTCGAAACCAGCCTTCTCAACAGGTTGGAAATCATCAAATTTCATCATCGAAAACAACTTGTAAACATGGCTTAAAAGTGAAATGGGGCGGTAGTTCTTTAGAAGAGCTTCATCACCTTTCTTGAAAAACAGAACTACCACACTTCTGCTCCATGCCTTCGGTGTAATACCATTATGGAGGATGAAATTGAAGATGTTAGCCAGCTCTCTCAGTGGGTCATCCGCACTGTGGAACTCAGGTGGAGGTACGCGTGATGAGTATAAATCGTCATAATACTTTTCGACTTCAGCTAGAATCTCTGGTTTTGAGGTGACGGTTATGCCTTGTGTGGTACTGAGTTTTGTCAGGTGACAACAGGAGGTATGTGCCTTTGCAAGAACCTATTGAGTGCTATGGCATCTTCAATATTCCGGGTATTCGCTCGTCTTGTGTCACGCCTTATTAGTTTTTTAACCTTCCTGTTAAGTGCCTGACACTCAGATGGCGTCATACTCTGCTGTTCTCGTCTCCTCGTCATCTCGTTCAGAGTCTCGCCTGAGGAAGCTTTCGCAACCAGCTTCGACCTGGGGCAGAGTTGGTCTAAGAGTCGACTTCATTAACCGCGATCGTTCGATTTTAGAATTAATATTCAGGGTGCCTCTTACCAGGTGGTGATCACTTCCAGTGTTTACCCTGTTGATCACGGAGACATCCCTGAATATTTGGCGCTTATTGGATAAAATGAAGTCGATCTCATTCATCGCTATGTTATCGGGGGTGTAACTCGATTATCGGGGAGTCGGCAACAACCTAGGCTCCCTACCGTCAACCTCACCTGCTCGTGCTAATCAACGAACGAGGCTCTGGCGACCGAAGTCGTGGCGGTATAACCACACAAATGGTGGAATCCGAAATGCAATTCTGATAGTGGGCAGCAGCGCTATTAGTGAAAGATTCCAGCCACTGCGGTCACCAACCCGCCTGCCAAGCGTGGTGACTAAGGCAAATACCCCCTCTATGAGCGACGATTTAAACCCAGGACCACCAAATCTACGGCCTGACATCTAGCTACTAAACTAACGAGGCAATCAAATACTATCATCACGTTATAAACAAAAATAAAGTAAGAAAGAATACTAACATCACGTTAGAAACATAAATTGCCTATAAAACTAAAGCATATAGAATTTGTTGCAGTCTAACCCTTCCACTTTATTCACTTTTGGAATAGGCGATGCGCTCGTCTTACGGTCTCTCTCACGTAGCATTACCGCCTCCTTGTACCTTTATTTTAAAATATTGTGCAAATATGGTAAAGATAAAAATATGATAAACTTTGAAAAAAAAAAAAACAAGCCTTAATGTTAAAAAGTAATATATTAGGAGCTAATAATAAAAATAATATATAAAACTGAAGAATCTTAAATTTGCTGTATTTTAACTGTCCACTTTAAGTAGTTTTACTATCAGGGCAAATCTTGCAGTCTTTGTCACGTCACTTAACATTTACGGCTTCATTTTTTAATTTTCATTCAGGGCATGTCTAGTTGTATACAATAGTTGATTATGTACATTCATTTGATAGTAAGTACCATTCACTCAACACGTCATATTATATCTCCATACAGCAATACATGTTTGTTGTGTTCCGGTTTGAAGGGTGAGTGAGCTCGTATAATGACAAGCACAAGAGACTAATTCCCATGATTGGTTTACATTAGAAGTAAGGAATGGTTAATCTTATACAGCCAATGGTTATGTGGATATCACTTATCATTAGCTGATCAATTTGCAGTTCTGCCTATTTATTTTAAATGACCGTGCGTATAACATTCTGAAACGAAAATATTTAATTTTGATACTTACACATTTTATTATAGCGAACAATAAAATTGTTATTAATAGTGTTGCTATTAAATTGATTTTCTTATTTTAAGCACTGCTAGTGATAGCCTCTTAGAATATTAAAAAAAATGCTTATAAAATAATTTCTATTAAATTCCCTCTCTTAAAATGCCCTTTACAAATAAGAGCGTTTTAATAAAAGTTCATGCTGTTTTTATAAGAATGTTGATGCTTTCTATTAATATAATGTTTGAAAATATGAAAACAGTCTCGAATTTAATGATAGTAGAGTTATCTTAGTATTTTATATTCAAATGTTTTACATCATCCTTTTTTTTTCTCGATATTGCTGAATTTCGTCCAATAGCTGGCGGCTAGATGTATTCATGTGGAAAAAATATTGTGTACTTTAACCGTGAATGTTGATGCTCTCGACTAGTGGAAATTTGTTTGAACACGAGTATGGAAACGTAAAGAGAGATTTTCTGATTAATTTGAAAACTAACAATGTCGTATGTGAAGTTTATTTAGGATACGTTTATAATATAAACGGTAGATACTGGTGTTCTATTAGTTGATTAGAATCCGATTGATCATTAACAGTATTCATAGTGTGGATTCACCATGAAGTAATGTCGGAGTTATACTTACATCGAATTACGTGAGCTTTGAGCTGAGTCAGGGTTTGTATGCCGCAATATCTTTAGGTGTACTAGCAATATGTGACGTCATTCAGAAATCGTAATTTCACACAGACTATGAACGTTACAGTTTCTTTGTCCCCCGATGTTTTGTTCACCCTGTTTAAGACTGAGTTATGTTACGAAGTGAATTGAATAGATTTAAGGATTTAAGGCATAAGGAAAATCCACTCAGAATCGTCTTAAAGAAAAAAGGATAGAATCAGATAAATAAGGAAAACATATGGCCATTTGATAATGGGCTTTGCTTTTATACTTCGCCTACTCTATTTTATTATTTATACATTAAAGATAGTCAAATAAGAAATGAAATCTAAAGTTAAAAACTAAAATAGTTTATTATCTAACATATACGTAAATATCATTTGGAATTATCCCAATTTATTATCTATGGATAAAGACCCTAATTGTAAATAAATTTTGGTACATAGGTTGTTCATATAAATGCTAACAGTCATAAATTTTATCAAGCAATTACAGTAAAGTTGCTACATAATGCTACCATATTTATTAGTCATATTATATTTAATGAATGAGTATAGATTTTTTTTTTTTTTTTTTTTTTTTTTTATATTACCCGGGAGGGCAAATGACTCTACTCCACCTGATGTTAAGTGGTAGTAGAGTCCAAACGCGAGGACGGCCAGTACAGTCGGGAAGAAGGTTCTGCACTAGCCGCCCTCGCCTTGCCGGCCCGCAAGATGCCTCTTCACGCCTCGTTTGAAGGAACCCGGGTCGTAAGAGGAGGGGAATACGTGTGCTGGTAAGGAATTCCATTTCTTGGAAGTGCGACAAAGAAAGGAGTTGCCAAATTTCTTTGTGCGCGATGGAATTGATGTCACTGTTAGTCGGTGACATCGAGAGCCAGCACGCGTAGACTTGTGAAGGAAGGGGGAAGCAGGAATTAGGGAAAATAATTCCTCGGAACACTCGCCGTGATACAGTCGATAGAAAGCGCTCAGCGCAGCTATCTCTCGACGCAATTGTAAAGGCTCGAGGGTGTTAGTGACCTTTACGTCGCCAATAATGCGGACCGCACGTCGCTGCAACCGGTCCAAGGCCTCAAGTAGGTACTTAGCGGAGCCATCCCAAAGATGCGAGCAATATTCAACGCAAGACCGTACCTGTGTTTTGTACAGCAGGCACAGTTGTTGAGGCGTGAAAAAACGCCGCACCTTGTTCAGAACTCCGAGTTTCCGTGAGGCTGTTTTTATTACAGCCTCGATGTAATCCCTTGGACTAAGGTCGCAGCGAACGTCCATCCCCAGCATGGCGATTTTGCTTTGTATCACCAGCGGAGTGCCACAGAGGGAGGGAAAAGGGGAAAATGGTGACTTTTTTGCTGTGAGAGCGCATACCTGTGTTTTCTTGGCATTAAACTCAACAAGATTATCTGAGCCCCATTTGGCGATAAGCTCTAACGTCCTATCGAGTTCAATGACAAGATCCTCCCGCCTCTCCCTAATTTCCGCTCGCCCAGCCACTGCGCGTCCGTGGTATCCACCATGCACTGTACTATCGTCTGCATAGCAATGAATGTTCCCGAGAGAGAGCATATCATTGATATGCAAAAGAAACAGAGTGGGAGATAGCACAGATCCCTGGGGGACCCCAGCATTCACTACATAGAATTGTGAAGCGCAACCATCAACTAAAACACGAAGGCTGCGCTTATGTAGGAAGCTGGCAATCCAGGTGCAAAGCTGAGCAGGCAGACCATATGCCGGCAGCTTGGAGAGAAGACTTCTGTGCCAGACCCTGTCGAAAGCCTTGGAGATATCGAGGCTGACAGCCAACGATTCCCCATGTTTGTCGATAGCTTCACCCCAGAGGTGTGTTACGTACGCTAGAAGATCACCTGTAGACCGTTTTGGTCGAAATCCGTACTGACGATCATTAATTAAACAGTGATCTTCTAGGTAATGGATCAGTTGGTTGTTTAGAATCCGTTCCATCACCTTACAAAGTACTGAGGTGATAGCTATTGGCCGATAATTTGCCGGGTCAGACCGATCCCCTTTTTTGGGAACCGCTTGCACATTAGCTCTTCTCCAAGCCTCCGGCACACATCCCGAAGAAAGAGACAGTTGGAACAGGCGCGTTAACACGGGAGACAGCTCCGCCGCGCACTTCTTCAGCACTATGGCTGGTATTCCATCGGGACCGCTAGCTTTCCGTACATCAAGTGATTGCAGCTCCGCACGCACATCACGCTGCCTGATTTTGATGTCAGGCATCGTGTGGCCACAAGAAGGTATTATTGGTGGCAGAGCACTACAATCATCGATGACGGAGTTGTCGGCAAAGAGTTTAGCCAGGAGATCAGCTTTCTCTTGCGGACTGTGAGCTAGCGATCCGTCCGGACTTCTGAGCGGTGGCAGCGAAGGTTGGCAGAAGTTGTTTTGCACAGACTTGGTCAGACGCCAGAAGCTACGGGAGCCCCTAGGATGTGAAATAAGGTCATGACCAATCTGTACAATGCGCTGTGCATCCGCTCTCGTGTAAGCCTTCCTACAGGACTTGGAGTTTTTATTGTAGATTGCTTTCAGTGAGTCAATGTTAGATGCCCCGCTAATGCAGCCATTGATCCACTCGCGATATGCCGCCTGCTTAGATGATACAGCGTCGGCACATTCGCGAGTGAACCAACGGTTACGCGCACCCCTACTGTCGAGATCTGAGCTAGGAATGTAGTATTCCATTCCCAACATGATCTCGCCAGCAACAGCAGCGGCACTAGCTGTCGGGTCATTCCCACTGAAGCAACGTTCCTTCCAAGGGACTGACGCATAGTAATCGCGCATACCGTCCCAATCTGCCGACTTGTAGTGCCAAACGCGACGTTTGCATACCGCTGGTGGCGGCAGCTTGGCCTGTGGCACTTTGGTAGATATGAGGCTGTGATCCGAAGAACCAAGTGGAGCCTGAACCACAACCTGATATTCCACCGGGTGAGAAGTCAGCAGAAGGTCCAGTAGAGAAGGCGCTTGCCCATCAATGTCTGGGATCCTGGTGGGCTGATCAACCAGTTGGGTCAAGTCATGTGTGAGAGCAAAAGCATGAGCAGTCCTTCCAGCATGGTCAGTTTTGAGGGATTTCAACCATGATTCATGGTGAGCATTAAAATCCCCCAAAAACACCAATTCCGCGTTAGGGAACTGCTCTTGCGCAGCATCTGCCACCCGACTAAGATGGTCAAAGAGTCGACTTGTCTCCAAGTCACCATTATGGGATCTGTAGAGGCACACGTAGACCCGACTCTGACGAACCAGATCCACACGTACCACCAACATGGAGAAGGAGGGGTCCTCCAAGCAGCGCAGTCGGTGACAGCAAACATCCGTCCTAACGAACAAGCATACTCCGGCTTTCGCTTTGAAGGATTCTTCAAGCATGTAGCCGGGATAATTAAGGTAGCTGGTATCGGCAGGACGGAGTATTTGTGTCTCCGTTAGAAACAACATTGCTGGCCGTGCTGTCTCGAGATGGTGGTGGACAGCGTTGAGGTTAGCGTGGAGTCCGCGGATGTTAGTGAACTCGACCTCAAACAGCGTGGGTATGGTGGGGGTGTGCACCGCTGTACGACCGTTATTCCTGTTTTGATGCGCTACCATATGGGAAAAAAAAAGAATGCAAAAGAGACGTGAAGCGAGCGACGTATTGCCACGATAGGGATGGGCAAAGTGTGGAGGCGTGTTACCCCAGGTGGTTGCCAAAAGGGAAACTACACTGACCCGCCGGACGGAAGGGCCCCCGAACCCCCCCGGAAGTAGCCGCCGGGACCCCACCTTCCGGTCACCAACCGGCACGACGGTCCACCCCGAGATTATGCGTGGCCTGGTGGGGCAGCCTCGCGTGCTGGTTAGGCACGCTCGGGCCCCTGTACTATGCCACGGGCGGCCAGCGGAATAGCCGTTTCTTCGGGTCTCCCTGTCCGGCAGGGCAATACAGTTTCCCCTGGCATTGGTTCAGTAGCCGTCTCCACTGGACCAACACCCATCGCGGCAACGTTCGCTCGGGCACTGGCTGTACGCTGGCTGACCTCGAAACGCGGCTGCAAGCCACTTCACGAGATTTACACCATGCGTACGGTGGTAACAAGCCAGGCGGATGTTTATCATCCTACCACCAGATGATATCCCTTAGTCGCCTCTTACGACACCCATGGGAAAGGGGCAGTGAAATGTATTCTTTCTCCGTCACTGCACGGATAAAACTGATTTGGTACTACTTAAATTACCTACGTATATAGAAAGCAATAATAATATTTAAATACGATAAATTGAAGACTATCGCTATCCTATTATAAAAAAATTAACTAAAGAGAAGATATTATATTCGCAAACATAGTTGCGTTCTCTATTGTCTTACTCCCATACTACGATGGCATCGAAATCAGCAAGAATCGGAGAGATCAGGTGTGGAGCTAAAACATTGTCAGCATCCTACTTCCGCAATGCCACTGAAAAATTATTGCCAAAAAAACATTACTACTTTTGCTATCACAACCTAGTGTTAAACCCTAGATTTTTTTGATTGCAGTCCTGAATGTACAAACTAACCACTAGAGGTACGTGACAATCTAATTATTTTATGTCTTTTGCTATTAATAAAAATAAAAATCGTGATAATGACATAGTAGTGACTTCGATAAAAACACGAAGTCAGATCCTTGTTACTTATTAAATAAAATTCACATAATTAAATTATAAAATCGCAATCACAGTTAAAGTTACTTATAAGTTTCTGAAGAGTTCTACCGTTTTAAGTTCGGTAATTGCTCTCTTCAAAAGAACTTCAACATAACTATGAAAAATAATTCCTACCTCTAAATTGGATGTGATTAGAAATAATTATTGGTAAAGACTACCATATAAATTAGCATAAGTCTATTAATGAGTCGTAGAAAATAAAACTTTAATGACAATATATTACCCACTAACTCGCTTTAAATGGAATGTACTCGAAACCTTCGCCTCAAATACAAGAGCGAGGAGAGGAGTAAGCATAGCAGTAAGACATACAGGCTTCATTTCACGGCTTATAATCTGGGAGCCATATTTAAGAACAAGTACCTACTTGTACATATTTCTAATACTGCACGACGCCGCTCGTGCCGTGGTCGACTCCTTGTCGTTTTAAGCCACGGGTAAATATAACTCTTAACGTATCATCGATTTAATTCTACCGGTATACAGCAATAGTTAGTATTGTTGCATTCCGGTTTGAAGGGTGAGTACCAATATATATCAACAGCCAATCATTGTCCACTGCTCTCCCAAGGTGCGCCAAAGCTCCCTGTCCTCCGCCTTCCGCATCCAGTCGATGCCCGCCACCTTCTTAAGGTCATCGGGTGAGTGGGCCAATGTAACTACAAGCAACTGGTGGTAGGGCTTTGTGCAAGCTCGTCTAGGTAGGTACCACCCACTCATCAAATAGTCTACCGCAAAACAGCAGTACTTGGTATTGTTGTGTTCCGGTTTGAAGGGTGAGTGAGCCAGTGTAATTACAGGCACAAGGGACATAAAATCTTAGGTCCCAAGGTTGGTGGCGCATTGACCAAATAACCGATGGTTAACATTTCTTACAGTGCCAATGTCTAAGGGCGTTTGGTGACCACTTACCATCAGGTGGCCCATATGCTCGTCCACCTTCCTATTCTATAAAAAAAAACAAGGGACATAACAGTTCCCAAAATTGGTGGCGCATTGGTGATGTAAGAAATGATTAATATTTCTTACATCGCCAACGCCTATCGGTGGTGTTCACCACTTACCAATAGGTGGCCTATTTGTCCATCCGCTTCCCATTATATATATTCCTATTTTCGTATTTTTATATTGCAATAACTGCAATCTAAACAGCCGCTAGGCAACGTTTGTAAATAACGACGTTAATTTTTATTATCGTAGCAAATATTTGTACGTAAATAATTATCTCTATTAAAGAAAACTTGCTGTAATATTAATACAAGATAAGCAGATTGCCCTCCAGCAATTCCGAAGATTTATTATATTTTTATTTTATTTTGTGTTTACTTTTCATGATCAAATAATGGAAGAAAGCATTCGCAATTTCAAATTTTACAAACTTTTGTATACATTCACTTGTTGGTACTTGTGGATCAAATCAAAACTTGCTACTGAATTTTCAACCAGTTCCGCCTAACCGATTAAGCTAATATTGTGCATACAATTTTGTTACTTATGACAATAATAGATAAAACAAAAGATTATTTGCAAAGCTTTTTAAAATAATATATTTTATCTTGATTAAATATTATAAGTTTTCTTCGAGATTTCTCAGGGTTGTAGAACTAGTAAATATTATTTTTATTATAAATACAAATTAAGGATGCAAACCTTTCTTACTCAAAAAGAGACATCAGTCAAAAGTTCAACACAAACGAATGACGCTGTTAATGAGCGATCGTTTATTATTTTCTTCATCGATAAAAGCTTAACAATTTTCAAAAACAAATCTTTATCCAGTATTATTTATCGTATTATTAAGATCTCACAGCTTACAGCAGCAGAGAACTGCTCTTTAACTACTGTTTTCCACTTTCTCATTGCGAACACCCGCGAAACAGTGCGTGCGTGAATGTGAATGATTCACGCGTCTGTTCAAGCGATAAACCCAAGCTTGTAACTCGTTTCCCGTTTCCCGTCTGCAGACTGCGAACGCAACAGCGCTACAAACGTATCCAGACTCGTACCGTAGCAGTTTTATTTTGTTACAAGCAGATCTTTATAAGATGTAATTTTAGTTAATTTTTAGTCATTGCTCACCGCGTCAGTGATATAGCAAAAGCTAATATTTCAGTGTTTATTATTGAGCGCGTGAGCTAAACTGAACTATAAAGAATGTTTGCGAGTAACGGTAACAGCCTGTAAATGTCCCACTACTGGGCTAAGGCCTCTTCTCCCTTTTTGAGGAGAAGGCTTTGGAGCTTATACCACCACACTGCTCCAATGCGGATTGGTGGAATACACATGTGGCAGAACTTCAGTGAAATTAGACACATGCAGTTTTCCTCACGATGTTTTCCTTCACCGAAAAGCATGAGATGAATTATAATCACAAATGTTTGCGAGTATTGAGGAGAATTTTCAAAATGACTTCGTAAACGAATTACAGCGTGAAATCACAACGTGACTAACGGAAGGGTTGAGATAAACTATTGATAGGAAACAGATAATTCTTTTTCCGATAAAAGAAAATGGCATGTCATCAAAATAATACTTAAAAAGCACTATAATCGAATGTCATAAAAAGGAAGCGAGTTGGAGAATATAAATTATAGCTGAACTTTTCTACTGACCATAAATGTTTAGAGTCGATTATTTTACAAGTGTATTTATTTCATTATGTGTATGTGAGACACATACAGGTATATTAGGTTTTTTCTCATTTATATACATATATTATGTTATTTTCATTAATTATTATTATATTATTTGACTTTAACTTGTTCGCTTAAAATTAGATTTAAAATTATTAGTAGCATGATAATATTTTTTGAAAAAATACGTTAGTTTTATCTAATATTTTTTGAATTCATACGTTTATCTGACTTTTTTTGTATTATTTTTAGCAGATTGACAAGAGTGCCACGTGATGGTAAGCGGTCACCATCGCCCATAAAAATTGGCATCGTAAAAAATAGTAACCATCCAGTGTAAGAACTGAGATGTTATCTCCGTTGTGCCTGTAGTTGGCTCACCACAAACTGAACCCCTTTTAAACTGATATACTAAGTAAGTAAATACTAAGTAAAGTAAGCCGAGATGGCCCAGATGATGACCGCGTGAATCTTAACCGATGATCGTGGGTTCAAACCCGGGCAAGCACCACTGAATTTTCATATGCTTAATTTGTTATTATAATTCATCTCGTGCTTTACGGTGAAGGAAAACATCGTGAGGAAACCTGCATGTGTCTAATTTCACTGAAATTCGGCCACATGTGTATTCCACCAATCCGCATTGGAGCAGTGTGGTGGAATAAGCTCCAAAGCCTTCTCCTCAAAAAGAGAGAAGAGGCCTTAGCCCAGCAGTGGGACATTCACAGGCTGTTACGGTTACGATAAATACTAAGTAGTGCTGTTCGGTATTAGAATAACAAAGTTGCACTGCACAAAGTCCTATTACCAAGTAGTATTAAAGTTATAAGCACAGATTTTTAATTCAAATATGATCGCATCGATTTGAAAGTAATTTGCTTAGTATTTTTCTTTTAGACTTGAAATACAATCAATTTGTTTTATTCTAATGCCGAACAATAATTATTTCCTTTATTACATTGTTCATTCTTCAACCATTAATCATTATTGATAAAATTATACGAATATGTTCCATTAGAATACGTGGATTTTAACCGACAGTTTGTGGTTGAGATGAACGCTTGTGTGCTAAATTATGTTACACAACCAATGACTTTTTAGATAAATGAAGCTATCGCCTCCAGGTTATTTCAAATTAATAAAAAAAAAATCGGCTATTGTGTAAATTTTATATGATTTTCAAAGATGACTCAGAATTAGGGCTTAATGGTTAGTTTCCTTATATTCGACGAATACATGGTGACCATACGCTGAAGGAAACTCTGATATATTGTCGCTTATCCACCGACTGATAGTTAAATATACCAGGACAATAAGTACTTACCTGCTAGAAATCTTATTTTGTATTAACTACGTACATACGTGTAGTTTATTTTAATATGTCATACAGCTAATACGTATTCAAAGTAAAATTTTAATCATATTTCTAATATATGTGTAATAAAATTGAATGCACTAGGTGTTGATATAAAACCTTTTTTGAATATATATTTCGTAAGGACGGAAATATTGTAATAGGCTTAAAAGATCAAGCACTATTACAATTCTCGTTTTAAATAGTGACTAAGCTTTACTACATATCAATGAATCAAGAAATGGGTTAAAATTTTTTTTTTTTTTTTATATTTGCCGGGAGGGCAAATGACTCTACTCCACCTGATGTTAAGTGGTAGTAGAGTCCAAACGCGAGGACGGCCAGTACAGTCGGGAAGAAGGTTCTGCACTAGCCGCCCTCGCCTTGCCGGCCCGCAAGATGCCTCTTCACGCCTCGTTTGAAGGAACCCGGGTCGTAAGAGGAGGGGAATACGCGAGCTGGTAAGGAATTCCATTTCTTGGAAGTGCGACAAAGAAAGGAGTTGCCAAATTTCTTTGTGCGCGATGGAATTGATGTCACAGTTAGTCGGTGACATCGAGAGCCAGCACGCGTAGACTTGTGAAGGAAGGGGGAAGCAGGAATTAGGGAAAATAATTCCTCGGAACACTCGCCGTGATACAGTCGATAGAAAGCGCTCAGCGCAGCTATCTCTCGACGCAATTGTAAGGGCTCGAGGGTGTTAGTGACCTTTACGTCGCCAATAATGCGGACCGCACGTCGCTGCAACCGGTCCAAGGCCTCAAGTAGGTACTTAGCGGAGCCATCCCAAAGGTGCGAGCAATATTCAACGCAGGACCGTACCTGTGTTTTGTACAGCAGGCACAGTTGTTGTGGCGTGAAAAAACGCCGCACCTTGTTCAGAACTCCGAGTTTCCGTGAAGCTGTTTTTATCACAGCCTCGATGTAATCCCTTGGACTAAGGTCGCAG
The DNA here is from genome assembly GCA_905147175.2 of Nymphalis urticae. NCBI lineage: Eukaryota > Metazoa > Arthropoda > Insecta > Lepidoptera > Nymphalidae > Nymphalis > Nymphalis urticae. The sequence continues at coordinate 4,342,635 of LR989995.1, read as the reverse complement.
CGAACGTCCATCCCCAGCATGGCGATTTTGCTTTGTATCACCAGCGGAGTGCCACAGAGGGAGGGAAGAGGGGAAAATGGTGACTTTTTTGCTGTGAGAGCGCATACCTGTGTTTTCTTGGCATTAAACTCAACAAGATTATCTGAGCCCCATTTGGCGATAAGCTCTAACGTCCTATTGAGTTCAATGACAAGATCCTCCCGCTCCTCCTGAATTTCCGCTCGCCCAGCCACTGCGCGTCCGTGGTATCCACCATGCACTGTACTATCGTCTGCATAGCAATGAATGTTCCCGAGAGAGAGCATATCATTGATATGCAAAAGAAACAGAGTGGGAGATAGCACAGATCCCTGGGGGACCCCAGCATTCACTACATAGAATTGTGAAGTGCAACCATCAACTAAAACACGAAGGCTGCGCTTGTGTAGGAAGCTGGCAATCCAGGTGCAAAGCTGAGCAAGCAGACCATATGCCGGCAGCTTGGAGAGAAGACTTCTGTGCCAGACCCTGTCGAAAGCCTTGGAGATATCGAGGCTGACAGCCAACGATTCCCCATGTTTGTCGATAGCTTCACCCCAGAGGTGTGTTACGTACGCTAGAAGATCACCTGTAGACCGTTTTGGTCGAAATCCGTACTGACGATCATTAATTAAACAGTGATCTTCTAGGTAATGGATCAGTTGGTTGTTAAGAATCAGAAAAATGTCGAACCAGATTTTTATTTTAAATTAAAGTTAGAAAACGCGCCATAGACATTATTCTACTAATTAGATGAGCAGGGACCTTATAAGTTATTCGTTTTTTAGGGTTACAGTAGAGTGAAATGGCAGAAATTGTCGCATAACGAAATCGCGTTGTGTCTACTCCAAACGACCTCTCTTTCTCTTTATTTTTAATAAGTGTCTTATATACTTGTATGATATCTGCAGTGTTTAAATGAGAAATTTAATACTACATTTGGTAACATCATTTGTTAATAACTTGACCGCAATTCATCGTGATGAATACCAGAGGACACGAGGCGGTGAAAATAAACAATACAAAACGAGGAATTTAATTTAAATGTTTAATTTGTGGCTTATATTATATACATTGTAAATATCACTTTATAATTTATGTTATCGAAAAAAATAAATACTCTTCGAGTCTTATTAGACTATAAATAAGAATAAATTTGAACAATTTAATGGAACAATTAAATAAATAACTGATATTCTTACATTTCATTTATTTAATTTTTTATTTAACAAAAAAAACTTGTTTTCGTTAAACATAAAATCTTCAATAAAAGAAAATTAAATTATCATCCGTAAAGTTAAAATGTCGAAATAAAAACATACAGTGAAATTGGAAATACATGTATATTGATCTTTACAAAATCATATATATTATTGTTAGGTGAGTGAACGTGCCTACATTATCTGACTCTATTCGGTTTCGATTTATTATGTTTTGCTCTCTGCGGTCACAATTTATTAACGCATTCACCGTCACAGCGTCTGTTCATTAAAACTATTACATTATTACATTACATCTTCCTTGTTTATAATACTATATTTTAATAATATTACTAATATAATTATATGTACTTATTCTACAATCCTATGAAATTAAATCAAGATAAAATATATAATCCTAAATTTAAAAAAAATTGCAAACAATCCTTATTCTTCTTTATTTAATCTTTTATTATTATAAGTAACAAAATTGTATGCAAAATATTAGCCTAATCGGTTAGGCAAAAATTCAAATGCAAGTTTTGTTTGACGTATTAAGCAACAAGTTTTTTTTTTATAGAACAGGAAGGCGGACGAACATATGGGCCACCTGATGGTAAGTGGTCACCAAACGCCCTTAGACATTGGCACTGTAAGAAATGCGCTACCATCGCTTACATCGCCAATGCGCCACCAACCTTGGGACCTAAGATTTTATGTCCCTTGTGCCTGTAATTACACTGGCTCACTCACCATTCAAACCAATCAACAATACCAAGTACTGCTGTTTTGCGGTAGAATATCTGATGAGTGGGTGGTACCTACCCAGACGAGCTTGCACAAAGCACTACCACCAATGAATTGTTTGTAAAAAAAAAAAAATTGCGAATGCTTCCTTCCATTATTTGATCATGAAAAGCTTATAAAAAATAAATAAATGAGTAGTAGTAGCCGTGTTCAGATTAAATCGCACTTACTCAAAGGCTTAATTTTAAAAGCCTTTATTCAGATTTATTTTCCTATAGTTTATTGAATTACTTTTAATCTTAGGGATTATATAATATTTAAATAAGATTGAAATTTTTATTGATTTTATTTACATCTTAAAATAAATTGTAAATAACTCTGAAGACGTAAAGAGAATAACAGGATATTAAGTTCATCTGTTACTCAAGTCCTTTTCTCATAACAACTCTGAACATTCCTTGTCATCTTAACTCGTAAAAAGTTAGTAAGATTTTAGTGAAAGGATTAATTCCAAAAATACTTTATTGAGGTAAACTTTTACAAGAACTCGTAAACGGACACTTTGGAAATCCATCGTGACAATTCTACGTGTTACTACCGGTTCTAAATGTGAATTATACTCAGTAGATAATCATCAATATTTCTCTTAAGGATTACTTTAAAAATATTACGAAGGGGGTCACTCACTTTAAAATAATGTAAAGGAAAGTAAAGTAAAGGAGGCCTTAGTCCCACTGCTGGACTAAGACCTCTCCTATTTTTTTAAGGAGAAGGTTTTGGAGCTTTTGCTATCACGCTGCTCCGATGCTGGTTGGTGGAATACACATGAGGGAGAAATTCAGTGGAATTAGACACATGCAGGTTTCCTCACGATGTTTTCTTTCAACGTCAAGCTCGAGATGAATTATAAACACAGATTTAGCACATGAAAATTCAGTAGTGCATGGTTTGAACCCACGATCATCGGTTAAGAATCACGCACCTAACCACTGAGCCATCTCTTCTTTAAAAATAATGAATAATAAGGTATTTAATTTCAAGAATTACTACTACTATACTAATGAAGCAATTTCTCTGTCAATTAATCATCTAACTTTGTTGACCGCATATGTAGCAAAGTTGAAACTACCCGCAAAATTTAATTTTCCATTGAACTATCGAATATAAGGTTAATCCAAGGAATACAATACTATTGAAAATGTGAATAACTTCGTTAATATAGAGTATATTTAATTTGATATAAATCGATGTGTCGTTAAGTAAAATTAATACCGAGTATAAAAAGAAACGAGATGGTACTGTGGTTACAGCACCACGATAGCATCGCATTTGTATGTGCTTAATGAGCGCTTACAATAATTTATTTCTTCGTGCTGAAGGAAAACATCATTTCTTCTGAAAAGGGAACAAAATTTGAATTTCCAAGGCCAAGAATCCCAGATCTATTATGATAAACTTACAAATATCTGTTATCATTTTTTTATTGGTATCTTTGATCAAACGCTTGCATATAAAGCTTGTTTAGGACATAAATTTAAAACGGGTCTAGCGAATAAAATGTTATTTGTTTTTCAATCAATATATTAGAGCTGGAGCTATAGTGTTCTTATGACTTAAAACTGTGACGCAAAACGCTCGTGAAGGCATTGTTAATGCGTCCGTTCTCTATTCGGTAGTGTCGCATAACCGTCTTCTCAAATTATAAGAGTGAGAGAATAGATAATGCACATGTGCTTTCGCACACTTGTGCACTGTAAGATATCTTACGCAGTTGGCTCAAATTATTCTTCAAGTATTGCCGCTGTAGGTGGAATTTGTTTTAAAACATTATCAGTCGCCAATACAACGAATTTTGAACAACAATATCAGAACATATTCGTACAGACAAAAATAGCATTTAAGTCTTATATGTATTCATACGAAAGGAAATGAAAGCACGTTTAAATAAATTATATATTATTTTTATAAAAAATCACCGCATAAATTGTTCGCAGGCTCCATTGATTTCCCGCAGGGATGGTGTGCAACGAACTTTTTGTGAAATCCGTATCATTCTCGTTAATATGATTTGTGTTGAAATGAGGAACACGTGCTTTATAAAAATCGCTTAAGGTTGTCATTGTCAACACCATAATAAAAATAATAGACAATATTTTTTAAAAGCTATTCGTCTGACTAAGTTTGAAGCATAAACATGGAGTGTTTGTAAAATTTACAACATTAATAAAAAGAACTTTAAATTGCAATTTATATAGTGATAAAATATAACTATAACGTTTAAAAATTTCAATCAAAAAACTTATATTCAAAAGTAAATACCACTTTTACGTTTTATTTAGTTTTGCTTGTTATGGAAGTGTTCACAAAAGGCAATTTCAAAGATTTATCTGCGGGAAGTATACGGGACAGTTTGTTAGACGACCAAGCCTTGGGTATAATTATATTGACACAAGGGTAGCACGTGGGTGGGTTTCATATAAAGGTGACGTAAATATATTGAGTTCATTAAAGTTGAGATTGTATCGAGGAAAATAAACATATATTATTTCTCTCTAACATAAGTTTTATATTGAATCAATGTTACTACTCGAACTAATTAATTGTTATTTTTACTACTTTATCTCATTTTGTCTTTCTAATTTAATAAATATTGTTATGTCGTTATTTTTCGGTATTTTGTTGTTCTCAGTAACAACTCGGAGTCTGGAAGTCCGTCTTTAGCCAACACAAATGAGCTCAAACCATTGAACATGCCCACCCGAGAACATGCGACGTATAATTGTCCGTGTGATAAGCATGGTGTGCTCAAATCTAAGCCACAAACGGACATCGCTTGGCCTTGCGAGTTATCGATTGTCATTATACATGTATGCATAAAGCACCACCCTGCGAATTTTTTCATGCGTTTTTTTTTCTTAGACATAACTACGGATTTTGTGTGTGAGTAGTAGCTCGTCGTACATTCGTCCCACATTATGAAACAGAACTTTTGAAAAAGGTGGTCCGTTATTTGTTTTCTTTATAATATCGGTAAATGGTCACCCCCACCCATATACATTTGCACTATAAAAATATTAACCATTCCTTGCATCGCGAATTCGCCACCAATCTTGGGAACTAAATTGTCCCTCGTGCCTGCAGTTATACTGGCTCCATTCCCCTTTAAGCCGGAGCACAACAATACTAAATATTGCTGTTTGGCGGTAGAATATGGGATAAACATAGTACATACGAATGGAACATAATCTTTGCGCTGGCTATTCCGCTGTCGCATTGTTGGTCATCACCATAATTTTTCTTCTTGCGCGAGAATTTTAATTTTGCCGTGACGCCTAAGATATTAATTTAAATCAATCCTTTTACAATTCCAGTGAGGCAACCGCGTCTTTTTATTGCCTTTCAATCGATTCAATTATTAGTAATTAACAGTTTCTATTAAAACAGACAAATTGAATTACTGCTAAATATTTTTTGAAATATAGGTTAATATTTTACACAACTCAAGATGATTTATTTCACACAAACTATATAAACAAACATAGTATGTTCAAAGGTGGCGCTACTAATGATGAGGCATGATGACAGTATTAAAGAATTAGAAAATAAATAATTTTAGAGAAGAAACTATTTTGAAAGGATTCTAAAAAAATATCCAATTTTAATATACACATTGAAATCAATAAGATTTTTAGTAAAATAAAAATATAAAATTCTGCAATCGGCTATTTTATTTGAATATTATTCAGAGCGAATGACGTCACGTCTCAGTATCTATAACCGTTTCTCTTGAACAGTTGTTTCAAAATTAATTTTGCATCTTTTAATTAGTCGAGTCGTTGGTTATTCGCGTTTTTGTGAAGAAAATAAAACATCCAATATCAAATCCAAGGTTTTGTTAAGGCAAATTCCTCTAATTTGCCCAGGATTTGTTGATGTTAGGAGAGATTTTTACATCAAATAAAGACTTTTGCTTATCTGAATTTCGTAATGTGAAAACTTCCTTGTAAGTACATTTTTATTTATCTTTCGTGTTATTATAGGTTTTTTTTCTGTTAGCTATATAGTATAACTCACATATGAAGAGCCCTAATATTTTTACCAGTAAGAACTTTTAAGACAATATTTCATTTAGTTCCACTGAATTTGTGAATTTACACATTTACGAATACTTCTATAAATCTAAATATATCATAAATATATAATAAATCTTTATTAATCTCTGCCTCAATTTGCAATTCCTTCAAATTGTTCTGTAACCATTCTTCTTCTTCTTCGTCGTGACACTTGTCAGAGCGGTCGTGGTCGCCATGAAGTATTATAAATTGTTCGGAGCAGATGTTATTCGCCTCACGAGCCTTCGCTATATATCCCTGTTAGTGGTGAGCCTGCTGCATTCATGCAAAGGACCCGCCAACAGTTGTTTTTATTTGGTCGGTCCATCGCATGGGCGTCACATCTGCCACATGTGTATTCCACCAACCCGCATTGGAGCAGTGTGGTGGAATAAGCTCCAAACCTTCTCCTAAAAAGAAAAAAGGAGAGTAGGCATTTAGCCCAGCAGTGGGACATTCACAGGCTGTTACGGTACGGTACGGTTTCGGAGGAGTTAGGAGCCACAAACACCGTGACACGAGATTTTAATATATATATATTACATATGTAAATATGTATATCAGTCGGCTGTAACTTATAACACAGGCATTAAGTTTCGTACCTTACATTGTACATCAAGCACACAACATTGTATACCGTAAATAATTAATAGAAGTTCCTAACGTACTAACATTAATTTACCTAATCTAACCTAACATTAATTTACGTTAAATTTCTCTTTTATAGACCCTGATTCAAGATCTACTTTATTAAACCCTTTTTTCTAAAAAGTATGTATTTATACTTTGTATTGATGGAGATAATTTACGAATGACTTTCGTATACATTGACGATACATGTAGGTATATATATATCGGCTGTCACCTCCCTCAATAGACGAAATAAAAATTGAGAATCAAGTAGATTATATTGCAGGTTAGTTCACAGTTCTCTCGTTTTATAAAAAAAATACGACACAAATATTTATCAAAATAATACTAATCCTAGAGATAATGATGTTATCTGATTTTTTTTGGTCATTACGACCATTTTCAAACAAGACAAACATCATAGAAAATATTTTAGTGTCTATGTGTGTGCAAATAGAGGTTCACTTTCATGATTGGATTGAATTGGATATGGACAAAGAAAATTAATTAGCGATCTGATATGACAAGAAAGTATTCAGGCGCAAGTTTTTTTATAGTTAATCCTCCGTAAGATAACCTGGAAGGCTCTCTGGAAGGCAATCAAAGTTTTGTGGGACTCTTACCTCTCCGATGAGGATGAAAGGGTGATCTAATCTAACACTTCTCACAATGACCTCCTCAAGATTCCCTGCGGCGCATCACAGACATGACAGAGAGAGGTCTCATTCGACTTCGCAAACCAAAATCGGTTTCTCAGGGTCTTATATATGCTATCTATCTTATATATACTTTATTTGCTCATTATAAAACTTATATTCAAATTGAATTAAAACATTACACACTTATAAATAAAGAACAAATGAATAATTCATAATAGTATATTAATATTTTTATCATTTTTTGTAATAAAAGTAATCTAAAATATTGTTAAGAGTATTTTATATAAAAGTAAAGGATCATAATGTTTCCGAATATATTGATTAGACTCAAGAATCGAACCTAATGATTCCAAACTATAATCGTCGTTTTATCGCAGAATTTTAGTCGTAATAAAAATGTTACTAAGGCTGTTTTTCTGTGTATGAAGGTTAAATTAATGAAGGTTATATTGAAACGCGAATTTCATGATGTTAATCTTGCCTCTCAGTGCATTCATCATGCGGAAAAAACGGTGTGGTGGATTTATGTCTTGAAGCAACAAAGGCGAATCTTTTCATTCAACAATAAAATAACCTCTTTATTTAAAAATCTTCATGTTCAATACTCACGTACATGGAATTTGTATTTTTTTTTAAGTTAATGTCGATTTATACTAATGTTTATATTACAAAACATTGAAGTCACGTTCGTCACGTCAATAGATAGTCTAATGTTAAAGCGAATGCAACTGCGCAGCTCATTGCTTACAAATTTCTTCTCCATAATTCAACTTCTGGTATAAATTATATGCATTTTGGTTTAGTAGTTTTTTTTCAGTTCTCATTTATTTATTATACAGATAGAAGATATACACGTACATTAAATTTATAAAAAAAAAAAAAGTAGATATACCGTGAATCTTAACCGCTAATTGCAGGTTCAAACCCTGACAGCATAACTGAATTTTCATGTGCTTTATTTATAATTCTTCTCGTACTCGTCTAATGACACTGAAATACTATATGCACCAACACTTATCGTATTAGAGCTAACCTTCTCCTTAAAAGGGAAAAGAAGCCTTTCCCCAACAGTGGGACATTTACAGGCTATTACTATACTTTATACCTATCCAAGATCAAAATAAAGATATTGGACTAGCCAACTGTGCAGGACATAATATTGTAGTGAAAATGTGCTCAAAATCCATAATGATCGAGCAGACGCAGTTTAATATGTGTATAATTGTATAAATCTTACCACAAATAAATCTTATATTACTTACCACAAATATATATGTATTTCATCATATAATCGGTGACGAAAACAAATGTGTTCTAATAATTACACAAATATCGTAATTAAGAATGTGGTATTATTAAAGATTAATCTTTCTTAAGATAATTAATTGTTTCGTCCAAGTCGAGAAGTCCCGTGGGCGAATTCGTGGACAGTAACTTGTACAATTTATATCAGCTTAGATTACGGTTTTATGCTCACAATGTCTAAAAATCTGCTGTATTCTTGTAATTTTCTTAAGAGCTTTCATCCCGAGGGACCTCTACTAAGCAATGTAAATGACTACTAGTATATTTTATGACAGCATTCTTCCCACGACTTCGTTTGACGATGGGACATAGAGACAGTTTTTTGAACCCTAAATAACTATTGATTCTCCACTTTCAAATGATTATAATATATATAATATATTTATACTATATTCCTCTGACTCTTACAAGCAATAAAGATATTCTATAAATGTACACACAAAAGTTTGCCAAGGTTAGTCCAGTTTTCAATTCCGCAAATATAATGGACTCAAGCTACAGGGCCGGTCTGTGTGTTTGTATTGGTGTTACATCAAAAATATTTAAAAAACTTCTGTATAGTCTTCATAACAATAAAAAAATTATAACTAATTTCAGATCTCGTCCTACCAAACTAAGCCATCCCTCTTAAACACATACAATTTTTTAATCAAAAGCGGTCCAGCCGTTAGAAAGGGTTAAGTGACATACACACGCATTACATTACAGAAGTGTTGTATATTTAAAGATAAAAACTAGCAGCCTTATTTATAAATATTATTAAGCGGGTGATTAATTAAACAATGCTGTGTCTTCTTCTATCAAATGTCAAATCAATAATGACAGAAAGAGAGAAATCAGTTATTAACTAAACTAAGTTACTAAGTAAGGCAGTAAATGAATAAATCACACACCACTTTATACACCTGCTTTCTACTAAAGCACATCGCCGTCAATGCTACCCAATTGAACATACAGTAACATAAAAAAACGATAACATAAAACTTGAGGAATAAAATAAACAGCCCTTGACTGCGCGCACGAATTATGGCAAAACCGATATTGTTTGAGCACAGCCATTCAACAGATTACCCTATGACATAAAACCCAGCGATAACATACGCTTATTGAAAAAGCAACTTAAAGTATACATATATACAGCATAAATTTGTATTTAACAGTTAAATAAACATACAGCTTTAAGCTTATTTATGAGCTGTGATTGTTTAACGCCTTCAAGAAGCTACAGTTTAAAGATATATTGTATCGTATTGTGTTCATACTTTATATATCTCTAGCTACTCCGCGAGGTTTCTTCTGCGTTAAGCCATTAATAATATTATATATTTTATTACTTTTCTCAATAAATAGATTATCTTATTTAACCTAATTTTTATAATACTAATTCTTATATTATTATGAGAAATAAATTATTTAGCGATATTCAGCTTCCGTCCCTTTAAAATCCAAATTAAATAAAAAATTAACGAGTCATATAAAAATACAACATATTTAATTTTTTTTTATCGTTTATCGTTTACTATTACTTTATATAGATTATAAGTAAAAAAGTACATTGAAATATCCTTTTGTTATTAGTGTAGGTACTCATTTTGGTATAATTTTAAATAAATGTAATATAAAATCGTAATAAATACTGAAAGTTAAGTGAATTGCAACTTTTAATTTCTGGTTATTATTGAGTTCTACGCTAAGCCTTCGAGGTGTGCAATATTTAATGTATAGTTTTGTTTTCGTATCAATTATCTCTCTAACCAAAACAATAACAACAGCCTCATACCAATTTTGCTATATTTTTTTCTACTTATATAAAAATACGTCGATCGAATAGAAACTTAACTAAACTTAAGTTATTTACTATAATATAATATCAAAACAATGAAAAAATAACCGAAAATGGTAAATCGAGGCCTTAACATAAACACTTTATCCCACACATTAAACCGCAAAATTAATGAGAGCGTGAGACAGAACCCGTGGGATCTTGGACGAGGGTTAAACGGAAACACGAAAATTCAATTCTCACTTCAAAATGGTACAAATTCGATTAAAAAAAATATATTGTGAAATAACTTCTATTTTGTTACTTCGTTTTGTTGACAAGAAATTACGTAATATCATAAAAAAAGCATTTTTATTTTGCCAGTCTAAGCCAAATAAAAATAATTACGTATCAATGTTAAGAATAAAATTAATAGTAGAATATGAAAAGCTATTGCATCTGTATAATGAAGATATCAAATCGCTAAGCCATTTCCAGATAAACTTGAAGTTTGGAGACAAGTGCGATATAAATGGAGTGGTGCTCATGTATTACAAATAGATAAATATATATACAAATAGATAGTCTTAATGTCATATAATTATTTTTATGATATATTTTTTCAGATGGCCGAGATGGCCTAGTGGTTAGAACGCGTGAATCTTAACCGATGATCGTGGGTTCAAACCCGGGCAAGCACCACTGAATGTTCATGTGCTTATAATTCATCTCGTGCTTGACAGTGAGAAAACATCGTAAGGAAACTTGCATGTGTCTAATTTCATTGAAATTGTGCCACATGTGTATTCTACCAACCCGCATTGGAGCAGCGTGGTGGAATAAGCTCCAAGCCTTCTCCTCAAAAGGGAGAGGACGCCTTAGCCCAGCAGTGGGACATTAACAGGCTGTTACTAATATTTTTTCATACATAATGAAATATGTAACTAGTTGCCCGTCCTGGCTTCGTGTAAGTGAAATAAGGGTCTAACAAACTATTTAGACGCCTACTAAAAACACCCGAAAATATATCAGCCGCTTAGGACGAGTTCAGTGACATACACACGTAGAGAAGATATTAGATAAACTGTTAGTTCTTTAATTTTATAATCTTTGGTTAGAATTAAATTCTTCTAATTAGTTGGTAAAATGAGACGGCCACAATTCTTGGCGTAATTTGACATTGACATAAGCTTATAACACGTCACCTTACCAGGATGCTTTACCCAGAAATGAGGTGGCCAAAAAGTACATTCCATGTACACATACATAGTAAATATATTGTATAATAAAAATTAAAAAAAAAGGAATTATAATAATCTACGTTCTAGACCATGCATACTATTTGTAGGCATCATCATCATCACCATGCTTTTATTAGGAACATTTTATTAATACGAAATTGGTATTTGTTCCATTTAATAAAACTATCTTTTCATAAATATATTATTGTGTATATAATTGTGTGTATAAAATATATTAAACAAAAAAAATAAAAACGTTAAACGGAACACGTTTACTTGTTTGATGTAATATCAATTACCTGATCTGCAATGACTTGCAGATTCTTCGTTGAGTACTGTGTTTGTGTTTTTGGGATTAGTTTCTAATAATTTTGATCCCCGCTTATCTCTACAAACCGATACCTTCTACCACTCCAATTCGTTGCTTTTAACTCTGGTGTCTGAACTCTGATTTGCATTGTGTTTCTATGTTTATTTGTGAAGCGTTATGAGGTGCATCAACTGCGGAATAGCCACGGAATTTACTTTTCCTATGTTCTATTTGACATAACTTATTGCCAGCGGTATGAATAAAGATTTAATAAAATTATGAACCAGTTCACGACCAGTTTGTTGTATTGCCAAGTTCATTGTGGATTTTAGAATAGAATAGAAACTACAATCGGCTTCAAAATATGTCTCGCGTAACAACTAATAACAAACCTCAGGCCAAGCCTTTTATTAATTCAATTTAAATACATATACATAGTTATATGTTACGTGTTCCTATTAATCAAATGTTAAGAAAGTATCACACTTTTTTACTAAAAATCGACAACTACTCAAAGCTAGTTTTAACCTACTTCAAAAAAAGAGGAGGTTCTCATTTCAGTTATTTTAATTTTTTATGTTCGTTACCTCATAACACCCTCATTTATGAACCGATTTGGAAAATTATTTCTTTGTTTGGGTATACCTTGAGTAGACACTACTTCCCGATTGGTCTCATTTAAATATTAAAAAAAATCCACTCCTAAAAAAAATTATTGGCTCGTATTTTATTTGAAATCAGTTTCGTTTTTTAAACAAATAATAATTATTGAAATCTATACTTAAGACATATTAGTAGACTGTTTGTTATATATAGCTACATAAATAACAATTTCAATATGGTTATATTTAAAATTAAATCACAGAATATGAGAGAATCTTATAACGTTACAAAAAATATATATAGAATAGTAATGATTCGTTCGAACTTCTTAGACTTTTGTTTTACATGTTTTATTGCGAAAGTTCAAAACATTTTTGTTGTTTCGATCGTCTGTAGGGAATTCGACGTAAATCGAAAATACGTAAGATCAACTGAATTCTACTCGAATATATACTCGTATATAGAATCAACGGTTTTAAATATCGAATTCAAATAAATATTTAACTTTTACTTAGGACCATGATAATGTCCCCCAGACCGGTTTCGGCCACGGCGGCCAATCTCAAGAGATTCGCCAACTACGCAGGAGATATTATAGTGCACAAGTGTGTGTGCAAACATAGGTGCACTCTCTATCCCCTAACTCACATAATCCGATGGGACGGCAATCCGACACGACCGGAAGAGTTCAAGCGCAGGACCACGAGGTTACGTGCTTTCCGAGGCATGGGAGTGTACACACTTCCAGATACCGGGCTGCTACTGTGAATTTTCTGACAGAAAACCCAATACCAGCTTTGTATTGGCCTGACCAGGGAATCGAACCCAGAACCTCCGGATCTGCGGCCTTACATCAAGCCACTAGACCAACGCAGACCAAGGCAGACCATGATAATAAATCAGTATCATATCATACAAAGAGCACTCTTATTTTAAACAGCCGAGAGAAAGGTTTTTAATTGAAAAAACATAAGACGAATATATTTTGAAATATGCGGGCTTCCTTACAATATTTTCTATCACTGTCAAGCACGAGATGAAACATAAAGACAACTATGAAAAATCCGTGATGCTTGCTCGTTGATTTCCACTGGGCGACCTCGATAACCTCGTTCAATATAATACCTTAAAAGTATCTAATTTAAATTGCTGAATAGCTTAAAAAATGGTTTGATAATTTTTTTTTGCTCACCAACTATTTTATTTTTTATTTAAAAATATTTCCTTGTTCGCATCTGCGACATAGGTATCTAAATTCTATACAAAATTTCGAAACGACAGAGTGCGAGATAAATAATATTTTTGTTTTGAATTATTGAAGTTAATTATGACATGACATATATCGTTCCCATCGAAGAGGAAAAAGAATTGTGAAAACACACGATTCTTGTCAAGTCACTTGTACGTGAGTATTTGTCACACGCGCGTTCGTAAACAAGACGATATTTCTCACCAACAGATTGACAACTGCTGAACTACTCACATTTGTAAAACTGTTGAAAAAAAATCGGGGATGAATATGATATAGACGAATTCGGTACATTGAATAAACAATATTGATCGTTGTCTCAATTTTATAATCATTTCATTAAATTTTAATAACATTTTTTTTTTCAAATAGAATATTCGAATGTAAAGTCTAGAATAATATTTTTAGTTAACAATTATAATACTGCTTTAATGTGTGCGTAAGAGTTAATGAGTGTCTGATTGTGTTCTGTATTAAGAATATGTCACGTAAAGAAAAATAAATATCCTGATTAAAAGAGTGACGAAAAAATATCCTTCATAATCAACAGTAAGCTTTTTCATTGAAATTCAAAGAACACTTTTATATTTTACAGTTTTATTCATAGTATGCTCGTTAAGGTTCTCCTTGTATAAATAATCGTTGAATATAAACTATTTAATACCTGACTTTTTTAACATTGCTTGTAAATTACGGTATTTTAAAAATCTGTATTTGTACAATTAATTTCAGATGGATAGATATAAAAATACGTTATAAAAGAGAAATACAAATAAATTACTTAAGAATAAAATATATTATTGTAATATAAATATCATTCGGATTATTATTGGTATGCCTAAAGTTATTTATTATTTTGCGTGATGCTAAAATGAGACAGAGCAATTGAGTAGATACAAATACATAATCCCCTATTATTAATACAACACTAACATTACTGGTGGTACGGCTTTGTGCAAGTTAGTTTGTGCAAAAAATATAGCTCATGTTACATCCTAATTACTTGCATCAAGTGCTGTCTAGCGGCTGATTTAAAAATACGAATCTTCAGAGATTTACTCAGACGGCCAACCATACCAAAGTTAAACTGAGTACGCACTAAGCGATTTGGAATAGGAATTTTGGTACTTGGTAAAATTGTTCGAGTTTTTAGATATTCCTAAATTAATTTAAATCAATATAATATCTG
The DNA here is from genome assembly GCA_905147175.2 of Nymphalis urticae. Taxonomy (NCBI): domain Eukaryota; kingdom Metazoa; phylum Arthropoda; class Insecta; order Lepidoptera; family Nymphalidae; genus Nymphalis; species Nymphalis urticae. Next base: position 4,327,611 of record LR989995.1, on the reverse strand, counting down.
CCAGCCTATTGTAATTAATTATTACTACTATATGAAAAATAACTGACATGGTTGAACACTTAGTATTTGTTTTATTATTTAAACTAGATAGGCAGATAGAAAACAGGCCATCTGATAGCAAGAGATCACCAATGCCCATAGACATAATCACCATAAGAAACTTCAACAATCCCTTAACATCGTTAATCCCCACAGATTCACTTCACTAAGTCTAACAGTAACACAACAGTACATAGTATTGCTGTTTAGAAATAGAATAGAATTTGAAGGAAATTATTTAAATCATTAATGGAAATAATTCTTACGTACATCTGTCATCTATTAGGCCCTTACATATGAAATTAGCGTTTTGTCGTACTGACCATTTTGATTTGAAATATTTCCTCTTCGGTTAAGAATTCCAAATTCAAATTTATAAATACATTTAGCTGGTACATTTGAGTTTTGAAAACATTCATTAATTAATTTTTTCCTCATTGTTTTTCGCTTATTACCGCACAATGGAAAACATGAAATATCGGTATAACACGGCTGGTGTCGCAAAAGAAAGCACGCTACGTTTTTGGTTTCAACGTTTTCTGGAAATTTCTATCTTCAGAACCAACCCCGTGGACGGCCGGAGACCAAATTGGAAAATGAAGAATTCAAGGCTATTGTGGAAGCGAATCCATCACAAAGCACTTCAGAGATAGTAGGCTTCGAGGTAAGTGATAAAACTGTATTAATCCACTAAAAGAAAATCGGGAAAGTAAAAATACTTGAAGGATGGGTACCTAATGAATTGAGTGACTTGCAAACACGCGTCGATTGCTGTGTTACTTTGCTCAACCGACACAATAATAAAAGGATTTTAAATCGAATTATTACTTGTGATGTAAAGTGGATACTGTACGATAATCGGAAGCGCTCGTCGCAATGGCTGAACCCTGGAGTCCCAGCCAAATCCTGCCCTAAACGAAAATGGACTCAGAAAAAGTTACTTGTGAGTGTTTGGTGGACTAGCGCCGGTGTCGTTCACTATAGCTTTCTAAAATCTGGCCAAACGATATCTATTGTCAGCAACTGCAAACCATGAAGGAAGAACTAGCTGCTAAAGAACCCAGATTGGTCAGTCGCTCTGGTATCTCTCATCAAATCTCTATGGCAAAAGTACATAGATAACAACGGTGCATACTTGATTAATTAAATATATTTTACAAAAAAAAATTGACTTTATATTCCTCCCGTACAAAACGCCAATTTCATATGTAAGAACCTAATATGTTTCAAATTTTGTTTTACATTCTTTATTTTTTTACAAATTTTTGCCTATGTTATACATTAATCAAAATTAATAAAGTGCTTTCTTCAGGATAAAGATTTATCTTTCAAAATTGATTTTGCAATTTAAGTAAAAACGAACATTTTTTTTCCATTTACACTAAATTTTATTTTAACGGTGTACTAACCGTAAAAAAAACTGTAAAGGTGTAAAAACTTTCCGAATCTCATCACACTCTTAAATCTATTTACTGCAGTTAACTAACGTGGTTTATATTTGTATCCATTACAGATTTTTATTAAAAACCTTATTAATAATTTTTAACAATCCTCTTCAATTTTTATTAGCAATTATCTGATATAATTTTGTTTGTTGACGGTACTAGAAAACTTCACACAAGCGCCAACAACGATAACGTACAAAGTTTTAACTTTATCGGTGAATTCATAGAAAACGAATAAAAACTATTTTTATTTATAAGATTTATGTATATTTTGCATAGAAGAGGTTCTATTAATACTTTACTTATTATATCCTAAAATTGTTTTTTAGGCAATACAAATAGGTATTAAGTTCCTGTTGACTTAAAATATTTAAATTAAATTCTCTTAAACATTGACTCAAATATCCCCTAATAAAAATCTGAGTAAGTCTTATTCACGACAATACGTGAGATATTGGACTATAGCTGATTGAGCATACATTTTTATGAGCATTCCTATATTCCACCTGGGACCAATATCATAGTACGTACCTCGCGAGCAGTGGGCCGCGATCGGCAACATAATTTACACACGTCACTCCATGACAATGGAACCATAGTCATACAAAAACATGTTGAATATTCCACAAAGAAACGTGTGAAACCGACATAAAGTATACATTGTGTAAAATCCTTAGTAAACATTGTGTAAAAGTAAAGGTAACATACATCCCTTGTAAGTGGTTAAAGAATGAAAAATAGTTTATTTATATTTAGTCATATACGATAACACGATCGAATGTCCAACGAGTCTTCGTAGTTTCGAGTTATTCCAAATTTAAATATTTTAATGAATAAATCTGGTTTTAATACACAAAGGTACCCTTTGTTGTGCATTATACGAAATTTTATTTAATTATATGTTGTTTTATAGGAAAATCAGCACAGTCACCGATAACCAAAATTATCTAGAAAACACTACGATCTTTTTAGTTCAGACTAATATATCGGTATTGTTTTACGATAAATTCACGTTTTAAGTAACTAAACAAAGATTCCTGGGAATCGATTTAACAGGTTGGATATTTTATTTGCGAAAAGAAATGTTAAAAAGAAATAGGAAGTAAAGCAACTTTGTAACTCACGAGGGTTAGTTGCCTTGTTCCAGGACCTAATTTAAATAGACTAAGATCTACTAATTACGGCAACAAAAACAATTTCTAACTTTTGAAGCTACTCAAAGTCAAACGATACGTGGTATTAATTAGTGTTTCTTTTAAAGTCAAACAATAGCTTGTCATTATACTAAAATTACAAAGCTTACGTTTCTAAACTTAAAATATAGTTTAGTATTTTTTTGGAATAATTCATTGAAATAAACTATTTATTCATTGACTTACCTAATATTACTAGATGTTTACATTTATATTTTTAGCTTCCATTTTTCCTGAACTTCGCTTATCATGAAACATTAAGTATTGTATTTTAATCACACAATAATATGTTTAAATAATTGACTGATTAACAAAAACTGGTGATCAGGCTTGGTGACGGTGGACGAACACGGACTTATGATGATAATATATTATCAATACCACTATTTATACCATTATGCTGGAAACCTTGATATATGTTCGTCACGTCAATATTCTTAATTTCATGTGCGAAGGGCATCTACTTATATAATAATATTATATACTGAAACCTTCTCCAAAACGCGCCACATCTCTTAGTAGAAGATTTATTAATATTAGTTTAGTAGTTTCTCTGTTAGTGATTGTAAAAAAGCACTTGAAATTAGCTAACTAACCATTTGGCTCAACAAAAAGATAAGTATAATATAAAATAACATTTCAAACTTTAACGTCTTAGTCGTACTCTTGAAACTTTCGATATTTGTTATCCATTTTACCATCCTAATATTATTAAGAGGAAAGTTTGTTCGTTTGTATATCCGGATTCCGATAACAACTACTAATCTCATTAATATAGAACTCTTATATTTTAGTTGTTTTGTTTTATTATGAATATAGTTATGCTATATGTTATTATGAAGATGAAATTAAAATTAAGAAACGATATATTGAATTATAAATGAAATATATAATTGCCTTGACTGAGGGTCTTGTACGATAAGTTATGTTAAATGTCCTGTTCTGACTATACTGCAGATCTATCTGCATCGTAATTTAAACAATGGAATTATTTACATTTGTATATAATATTGTGTATTATATAATACAGTCTATTTCATATTATGTTGTATATTGTTTTATTATAAGTCCATACACGTCAAAATCGTCAGCAACTAAAGTTTACTTCTTGACTTTAGTTGGTAATGAATAGCTGCTAGCATTAACCACAATGAAACGCGGTTAGATTATGTAGAATGATTAATTTTGATAACACTCATATATTTAATTGCGTGCTTAGCCTTTTGTTATGATAAAGATTCATAATATAAAATCTCGTAGAAACTATTTCGTTCAACGTTATGAGTTCGTTGTAGTTTTTCACATTTACCTGACCTTTATGATAGTCGGTAGGCGCTATGATGCGTTTTATCGAAGCTATTATCCTTGCGTAACCTCATTTTCACGATGATGACATCGTCGAAGCCTTCAATTTACTAAAGATTTTCGCAATTTTAGTTCTATCAAACATTTATTTATATAATGTGGTATCTAAACTTAAGGCTTATAACTTTTTATCATCATAGCCACCTTACGGTAATTGATCACATTTACCCCATATACTGGCAATTTAAGACGTGTAAATCCTCACATAGTTAATGCTCCACCACCCATGGGATCTAAATGCTATGACCTTTGTACCTGTAATTATATTGGCTTACTCGCTCTTTAAATCAGAACACAGCCCTACAAGATATTTATGCTTGGCGAATAACTGATATCTGGCTTTCGCTTAAACGGAGAGCAAAGCAAACAAAGCTCTACCGTCTATTTTAATAGTAGCAAATTTTAAGCCTATAATCGCCTGAGAGAGACGTTAGGACTCATGCACAATATACTTTCAATATCCTATAAAGCTATTCTATATGAACTAACTCGAAACGCACACTGACTGACTAACTGTTCACTCGAACATCAAGGTAATAATGATCATAACATTTAAAGGGTATAAACGTCAAAACAGAGTATCATTGTAACTTGATTTTCAATATTTCATAATTGAGATACGAAGTGAGCACTAACAGAATAACACAACAGACCTTTCGAAGATAAACGCAACTTAAACCCATTGTAAATCGTTATATCGTACGCTGTGACGTCATTACCCGTAACAGCCTGCGAATGTCCTACCGCTGGGCTAAAGGCCTCCTCTCCCTTTTTGAGGAGAAGGTTTAGAGCTTATTCCACCACGCTGCTCCATTGCGGGTTGGTGGAATACACATGTGGCAGAATTTCAGTGAAATTAGACACATGCAGGTTTCCTCACGATGTTTTCCTTCACCATAAAGCACGAGATGAATTATAATCACAAATTAAGCCTATGAAAATTCAGTGGTGGTTGCCCGGGTTTGAAACCACGATCATCGGTTAAGATTCACGCGTTCTTACCACTGGGCCATCTCGGCTGTTTTCGTCGTGACGTCATTGATCCGTGTTTAGTATTGTGATGCTATGATTGCGCTTGTTTTTATCACCGCAAACATTTTGTAAAACAAATACAAAACGCGTCTGCATCTCGTTTTACACGCGTTTTGGTACCTGAAATACAAACAATCTGTTTTAATGACTTTTTCACGCTCTGTTCTATCACAAATATGCGTTTGAAAAAGCCGTCATGTGAATTGGCCCTAAACAAAGCTGCAGTTTCAACCATGAGGGTTGATATTAACATTTTATTGGGAATTTTTTGCACATATACGCAGTGAACGTGAATAAGAGTTCAAGAAAATACTTCTATATTCAATATATATCGAATACATATATTGCATAATATATCGTAATATCGTTGATTCATTTACTTCAATTATGAAGATATATTTGTTTGGTTTTCCTTTGAGCCTCTCTTAATTTCGCGGAATTTCCCTTATTTTACAGACATTTCCTACATATATCTCTATTTATCCATCTTCATAAAATACGTGTCCTTTTGTAGGAAAAATATCGTGTGGGATTTCTAAATATTAGGTCCTCTAAGATGACCACACTTAAAAGGGTTTTGGAGGGCTACGCGATCGTACACATATGAAATGTATACTGCTTTTTCAATCATCATGATAAAATTACTTTTATTATTTTTATTATGCAATTTTTTCAAGGAAATGCTGACAAAAATATCAGTAATATACTCAAAGGAATTATGTGGGCTAATATTCGAAAAACGATTCTTTAATATAAAACACGAGATTTATTTCCTCCATTGATGATAGAAAAGCTGGTTCATTTTTCGCCAATAAAATCGGATTTGCGTTTCAACATGAAAATGCTACTAGCATTCTTGACACCTGTCCCTATGGAATTAGAGAAAATATGCATTTAAAGAATTCTACGACACCACACATCCATTTGAATAGAATAACTGGCAACTCGTTGGCAGTTTCAGTTCGTTTTGTCTATATATCTAAATTATGATAATGTTACTTGTTTTTGTTATATAGCCGAGATGGCCTAGTGGTTAGAACCACTGAATTTTCATGTGCTTAATTTGTGTTTATAATTCATCTCGTACTTGACTGTGAAGGAAAACATCGTAATGAAACCTGCATGTGTCTAATTTTATTGAACTTCTGCCATATGTGTATTCTTCCAACCCGCATTGGAGCAGTGTGGTGGAATAAGTTCCAAAACTTCTCCTCAAAAAAGAAGAGGAGGGCTTAGCAAAGCAGTGGGACATGAACAGGATGTTAGCAAAACAAGCAACATTATAATAATTTTATGCAATTTTTGTTTTTCGCGATTTAATAGATGATGCTAGTGATTAGTACATTCGGAATTTGGAAAACTTAGAATATTATTAATACCTTGGTCAACGTCGATTTTGCTCGATGAGGCCTTTTATTTTATTTTAATAGGATCTCCAACAAGGAATACACATGACAAGCTTTAAACACGTTATGCGATACATGAGACCACAGCATCCATCACATACAACTAAGTAACAGCTAATATAAATAGTAAAATTAAAATTAAGAACTCTCAAAGAACATGGGAACGAATATTTTCGACCACTCAATTTCCTGTCGTGGAAGATCCCATTATCTCTCGGAATCCTTGTGAGCTCGAATAACTCGGCCTTCGTCGGTATTTTTTGACTATCTATTTAACCAAACATTGAAACATATATGCTAAAATAATTTTAATTAAATGTGGTTATTGTTTATTCGACACCCATTGTGATGGAATACCATAAAAACCATGAGCATTACGGGCCTTTTCTGTATCTGTTTTTGTAAATGCAATTAAACGAATTTTGAGAGATACCGCGATTTACAAGAACCACAATTATGACGTAATTAGCTTTTCGATGAACAAGCGTTAATATATATTGTGTCTCGTTTACATTTTTTAAAGGCATCTTCTAAAACATACTTCGAAATTACTTTTTATCATTGAACTTGATACGTTTGGGAGAAGAATTTTTTTCGAAACGCATATTAATAAACTAAAATAGATATTTCCTGTAATCCCCATTCGAAAATCATATAGTAATATAATATAATTTATTTATATGTATATATTAGTTTTGTTAAGAATTTTTAAAAAGAATTAATCAAGGATGTAAGTCTTAGGACAAATCACCTTAGCCTGTTACTGGTTATGCGTTATTTAATTAAAGTTTATATCCTAGTTAAACAATTAAGTAAACCACTAGACTTGTCATCTTACCGGTACACAGTCTGACCTAGTTATAAAGTATATAATATATAAATTATCACGTTTATATTTCCTGCATTATTCGCAATAAATATTTATCGGGCTTTGCGTTCGCGCATTTTTTTGGGATAAATAGCCTATGTTACTATACAATTCATAAACTATATCTATGCAAATGAAAGCAAGTGACAAGACCAGAACCAACAAATACATTTTGGATTTATAATATAAGTATATTAAGAATTATTTACGAATATAAAGTCATCATCATCCTTTTCTCGTCCATAGCTGGACATACGTCTCCCCAATGGCACGCCATTGAGCTCGATCTTCAGCTCTCAATCTCCAACCGCTCCAACTGCCAACCTTGTGTATATCGTCACTATAATTAAAGTATAAAATAATATATTACAAGCTATTAAAACATATTGTTAGGTTCACTTGTTGGTGGAGCTGTGGGTGAGCCCTTCTGGGTAGGTACCATCCACCACCGCCTAATATAACTACAAGCAAAAGGGACATAATATCTTAGTAACCAAGTTGGTGGCGCATTAATAAAGAGGGGTTAATATTTCTTACATTGATAATGTCTAGGCGTTGGTGACCACTAACTATCAGGCGGCCCATTTGCGAGTCTGCATGTTGTGTAGGCGCATTGAGAATAAAGTTTTAGGGTGGAACAGAATTGAAACTTGTACGTAGGCTCAGTCAAAAATATCTATACTGCCCGATCCTATTTAATTATCTTATATATATGACACACAATATAATATATTTATAATAAATGTTGTCACATTCTATGGAACTTACTAATAGCTTCAGATGACATAGAATCTACCTCATGTCGCCTTTTTTTATGTGAATATTTTTTTCGATATTCGTTACATATTTAAATAACGGAAATTGTAATTTTGATCATATATCCATTCAGTAGGAGATGATAATGAACCGTGAAATCTTGATTACCTCACAACTTATTTATTCGAAATGAAATGAAATGCGGAATTAACGTAGTTGGCTTAAATTTTACTATTTTAAATAAAAGTCAAATTATTCAGTTCGATTTTAATTTTATTTCAGTGTTGAAACATTTCATTCATATACATAATTTGTGTTCCATAAAGTGATTTTAATTTATATATTACAGCATAAATTACTCTTTTATATAATACGTTTCCCTTACTTTTATCAGGTAGATTGGCTGTCAGAGAGAGAGAGATGATTTGACAGCCGCTCCGGGCCTTACTTTGCACAAAGTTTGTCCATTGCCTTACAGCGTGGAAATGCGACCTGTGTTATGGGCAGCTTTGCATCGGACATTATTAAAAATGAATAATTTGAGAATAAGACATTAGTTAAGTTTAAATATTTATTTAATTCATTTAATTAAAATAAGATATAATTAGTGCATGTGTGAGAAATGAATATGGCAGTAGCTGAATAATATGAAACTCAATAAGCTTTTAAATGTGAAATGACTAAGATGTTAAGATGTAATTACACTGGCTCACTTACCTTTCAAACCGGAACACAATAATACTAAGTACTGCTGTTTTGCGGTAGAATATCTGATTCGTGGGTGGTACCTACCTAGACGAGCTTGCACAAAGCCCTACCACTATTGAAAACAAGCGTTTATTAAAGCTATCAATAATAAGCTTCATTAATTGTAACATTAATTAGGTATCGCGAATTTCCACGTTACGCTTATCGTACCGAAAGTCTAGTTACAGAACACTCAATCTAGGTCATAAGTTAAAAGCTATTGGCGTATTAGCGGCACTATCTAGGTGGGGAATGCAATAACTACACCGCCGGAGATAAATCCCGCAATATTGCAGTCGTTTAAGCACACAACTTCGAATGCTAAACATCGAGCTAGTTTTAGATTTGAGATTATAGTATGCCAAATGCTATAGAACCAATATTGAAGCGAATTTTATTCGAATATTGTGGGTTTATATCCGCAAAAGCCGACTGTAAATCCAAGCCAAATTTACTCAAATTCTCTCCCTCCTTATTTAAGTCATTCTCGGTGTCACGCATGTTTCAAACGACATCTAAAACAATCCTCTCGCGAAATATGTTATCAGTATGTACATATTTATTGTATACATCTTCATCTTTATCAGCTAATACACTAACATATATAATACATATATAATCTATGTGCTATTATTGTATTTTTTTAATAATACCAGGAATAGACAAACAATTTCATTACTATATGATATATAAAATAATTCGCTTGCTTTTATCATACTTCGGAATCAACGCGGAATGGTTTATAAGATTACAAGAAAAATAATTTGGCAGACGACCAGCCGGTTGAATGGTGCCAACTCTTCTACTGTATTGATGGATCGATTTCCCACAAGATTTTGGAAGACAGCTGAGACGCATACTTTCCGATTGAAGGATGCTTAAGGAAAAAATTTCGTTATACGAATCTTATGTCAACGGTGCATCTCATATGGCTTTATTTTATCTGCCAGTACCACATCACTTTGTCCAATTACCATTACGCTTTTATTCTTTTGAAATGTTTTTAATGTATAGTAAACAATTATGAAAAAAAAAACAATCTGACACTTCTTAAATTATTCTTAATATTTATATTTTCTTAAGAATTATTCAAATTAAAGCCTTATTTGTGTATTTAATATAGCAAATAAAAATTAAAAAAAAATTGTACAAATCGTGACTTTTGCCCTTTAAATCGCAATTCCGATCGTATACATATGTATAATCGAGTTCAATATATAATTTTAATACTATTAAGTATTGTATTTGTGGACTACGAGAAAGCCTTCGACTCCATCGAAACCTGGGCAGTGCTCGACTCATTGCAGAGATGTCATATCGACTGGAGATACATCGAGGTACTGAGATGTCTATACAACGCCGCTACAATGACTGTCCACATCCAGAACTGTAAGACGAAGGCGATCCAACTGCGCAGAGGGGTGAGACAGGGGGATGTAATATCTCCGAAACTGTTCACCAACGCGTTGGAAGACGAGTTCAAGACGCTGGATTGGACTGGATGTGGAGTCAATGTAAACGGCGAGTACATCTCACACCTTCGATTTGCCGATGATATCGTCATCATAGCGGAGTCGCTGGAACAACTAACCAGAATGCTGCGTAGCCTTAGTGAATCTTCCCGGCGTGTCGGTCTCGGTATGAACGTGGACAAGACCAAGGTCATGTTCAATAGACATGTTGTGCCGGGACCGATATACGTCGAAGGGAAACCTCTCGAAGTTGTTAGGGAATATACCTACCTAGGACAGGTTATACAAGTCGGTAGGAACAACTTCGAGAAGGAAGCCGATCGAAGAATTCGCTTGGGATGGGCAGCATTTGGCAACCTTCGTCAAGTCCTCACGTCGTCCATACCGCAATGTTTGAAGACGAAAGTCTTCAATCAATGCGTCTTACCTGCAATGACATACGGTGCCGAAACGTGGACACTAACTGCGGGACTAGTCCACAAATTCAAAGTCACTCAGCGTGCTATGGAGCGAGCTATGCTCGGAGTATCTTTGAAGGATAAGATCAGAAATGAGATTATCCGGAAAAGAACCGGAGTCACCGACATAGCTTGCAAAATTAGTAGGCTGAAGTGGCAGTGGGCTGGTCACGTATGTCGTAGGACCGATGGCCGTTGGAGCAGACGAGTCTTAGAGTGGAGACCGCGGATCGGCAAACGCAGCGTAGGGCGCCCTCCAGCCAGGTGGACCGATGACCTTAAGAAGGTGGCGGGCACCGACTGGATGCGGAAGGCGGAGGACAGGGAGCTCTGGCGCACCTTGGGAGAGGCCTAAGTTCAGCAGTGGACAAAATATTGATTGGCTGTTTTGATTGATTGATTGATTTGATTAAGTATTGTATGAGAAATTAATATTCAAGAAAACGTAAATAGGTAATTAAAATTTAATTTCAAGATTAATAATATTAATTTTACAATTTATTAATCAAAGTCCACGTTACTTTAAAATTTCGAAGGCTATTAACTATAATAGAAAAGTCAACAGTGCGACAACGCTTTGCTTTAATGTTTTTCGTTGTGATGAATGAGTCAGTTTTATTACACGAAGAAAATAACTACTTACATGGAAACAGAGTAACAGAACTAAAATTGACCCCACTTTTAAAAATTTCACGTTCACGCTTCTCCCTTTTGCTCTAAATCCTTCTCTGTTAAAACTGTTTTACTGTAAAATTATCTCTATATATATCTGTATATATATTTATGTACATAATATAGTGTACTTTATGTACATTTATTCAATCAATACCGTCTTAATGTGTACACTTCCAAACCACTGCTGCTACGTCGAGTTCTATACTCAAAGGTTGCCTAGAAGCGATTGCTTTCTAAGCCAAACGCCGCCTTTGTGAAACTTCTCTTGCTTGTGTTTATAAACGTTTTTTAATATAAAATATTTAATTTAAATTGATACAAACTTAAAAATGTAAGAAATGCGTAATAGACTAAGTATACGATTATTTAATTATTTATTTTAATAAGAGTACACTCTCAAATACAAATAATTAAAATCAGATCAATTGACGTACATTATTACGCGAATTAAAAAAATAATTAAAAATATGAATTCTTCTTTATAAAATATATTAATATTTGTTCATATTCGATATGAAACAGTAGAATACAAAAGACAACTACGAAGCCTTTCAAAACACGTAACAAATGGCGTTAAAGTAAGTACTTGTGAAATTTCGTAGTACCGTTATAGTTAATTGTGTACTTTCTATATTTGTATGTCTCTTGCGTCAAGAACGCCTTAAAGTTCCTACAAACTTTATACAAACGACACTTTTGAAACACCCTAGATTTTATTCATAAAACTTTATGTTATTATTACGAGATTCAGTTTTAATTAAAACTAGAAATAAATTTAAGTAGAATATTTTAATATGTAGAATTAATGTTATAAAGTGTTTCGAATTTTTATCATAATTTATAATTTTCGGTGTGTTTATTCAAAGTACAAGGAGCAACAAAAATATGTAGCAGAAAAGAAATTTACTATAGGTACCAGCCTACACTATTATCAACTATGGTAGGTTTAAGCTATTTATCTCTTTTCTTTATCTTTTTTAATTGGTTCATTTTTTTTTGCGGTTTTTTTTCCGAAATGGTGGTAGATTTTTGACAATAATTCAATCAGCAAGCAAAAATAGCGCTTATATTTTTTAATCAAGATAAAGATTTCATCTCAATTCATTTCGAATATACTGAGTAAAAAAGGAAAGATAAAACTGACTTATGGTTAAAAATTATAATAATAAAAAAGAGTTAGCAATATTAATTTGACAATTTGGTGAAAAGATCGTAACATCAGCTTAAGCTGCTCTTCAGTCTATTTATGTACATTTATTTAAGTAATATAAATAAAATAAAAATGACAAAGTAAATGTTGAGGAGAAATCTCGACTATCTTATAAATTAAAACGTATTATAAAACAGTTTTCCATTTTATTTATCAAAATAAACATCTTTTTCACGCTGACTGTATATCTCTTTGTCAAGTTACACATTTTTCAATGAAGTACCGCGGACATCCGTGGCTGAAGCACTGCAACCGCGTTATCTTAACCGCTCTTTTAAATTTCTGTTCGTAATGAAATAAAATTCAGGTTTTACGTTCCACTAACATTTATAATAAATTTAAAATATCATCCCGAGATCTTCTTCTATATTTGAAATTTTTAACTGTAAATGTAATATAAGCAAAGTCTTTGCTCATTTTGTTTACACTTTGTGTATATAATTCATTTTTAAGTAGGAATTGAAATGTCTTTTTCAGGTCATTTGTCAGATACGATTACGATACGATCTACATATAAAGTATTCCACTGTAAGGCAGCCTAGTGCAATATGTTCCAAAACTTCTTCTAGAAGAAAGAAGAGTTTTATGCAACAGTAAGACATAACCACTGTTATTCCGGAAAAGAACCGAAGTCATAGCTTGCAAAATTAGAAGGCTGAAGTGGCAGTGGGCACGTATGTCGTAGGACCGATGGCCGTTGGAGCAGACGAGTCCTAGAGTGGAGACTGCGGATCGGCAAACGCAGCGTAGGGCGCCCTCCAGCCAGGTGGACCGATGACCTTAAGAAGGTGGCGGGCACCGACTAGATGCGGAAGGCGGAGGACAGGGAGCTTTGGCGCAACTTGGGAGAGGCCTATGATCAGCAGTACACAATGATTGGCTGTTGATGATGATGACTGTTATAGTATTAGATAAAAAAGAAGAACAGGAGGATACCATTATTATTACCAGTGGTAACTAAAAAAAAGAAGGCGTGTTGTTCTATTCATGAACAAAAGGATAATATTAATTTAGTTGTATGTAATAAATAAATAATATATATTGAAACTAGTATCTAATAAATTAGCCTTGAGTTGAACAATCGTCAATCATCAAACGTCAATCTGAACGAATGGATATGTATTCAATTGAGAATTTAATTATTTAACTTAACAAAAACTAACAGAAAATGCACTAGAAAGTAAAAAAACTAGTAAGTTAATTTTTTTTAAGTGTTATATACCGCTAGATCCCTGTCTGTACTGACAACGTATATGCAAAATTTCATCATGATCGACAATGGATTGATGTATGAGTACTGACGTAATAGCCTAACAAACAAGTTATTAAATTATTTTCAAATAATTACAAAACTATCTGAAGTCAATACCAGTAAAGTCAATCCAAGTCAATACTTCCATTCTTAATTATTGTTAACAAAATTCTCGATATAACGCTGGGCTCATTCAATACTAATTAATCACACGTTTACGCCTTTCTTATACATAATTTAATATAACACGTATAATATCCGTCAGTGGAATGACTCCATTAACAGAATGTAAGCGATATTTTTTATTTACCTTACGGAAATGTTAATATTTTATTAATTTTGATATTATGACGGATTTATATTAATATGGATTATTATTATCAGTAAATGGGCGAACGTAAGTAAGTATACAAAATGAAAGTTGCAAAATAAAAATAATTTACTGAATTAAATACGATTAAAAAACACGCAGTATTCTCAGACATTTATACTATATTTAGTTTATTTTCCTAATATGGTAAGAATTACAATCACATAAAAATAAACAATTGTAATGTAACTTATCAAAATTTATCATTAAATACAACTCACAAGGTTGAAAAATAAAATATTACAAATTAAAAACGTTATAGTTCTTTAAAAGTCAATCTTTTATAACAGTTTTTCAGCCCGTGTTGGCACTTTTAAACCTTTTACGGACAAGACTCGGCGCTGAATCCGAGTACCACTTCTTACTTACGATTCATTTAACGCGGACATTAAACTCCAATTTTTCTCTCAAACATGAAATGGAACTGGGTTTAAACCCGATTTTAGTGCAATGTCTTCAATGGCTATTAAGTAAGCTTATTTTAAGTTTCAGTTATAAATGAATTTCGTTTTAGTGTGGATTTTAATACGATACTAAAAATGGACTGTGTTTAAAAATGTAATAGTTTTGTCAAGCATGAGTTACATTTGTTTTTAACCTTGTTTACTTGAAATTGTTATAAATTTACATATGTTTATCATTACTAAATCACAAAGCCTTAATTTTCTATAGAATCCACATATATACTTTTATTTTTAATTGCCAAAAAAACATTCACACCATGGCGCCTTTTTTGCTTACTGTTCTCTATGTTCTGTTTTCCGCAATCGTTATTCGAATTATATATAATATGTTATATTTGTATCTACACACACATTGTTATATGCAAGTATTCAAAGCATATATAAATCTTGTATCTTATATATTTTAAATATAAATTGAATTTACCTAAATTTAATAATACAAAACGCATTGTTTTAAAACAAAGAAACGAAGCGAAAACAACTGTATGATAATTAAACTGACGACAATTGTAAAATTATTTCACTTTAACGTGTATTGTTCAGAATTTTTTTATGTTTTTTAAACAATTTAAAATATCTCGTTAAGTTGCAAAAAGAGCAAATTGAATTATCGCCCGTCGTAATTCAGCATGAGCTGAAAAATAAGCGAACGATTCCATTAGGCTTAGCGACGTGGCGGCCGGCAGTAATGCGTAGTGCTCAGCAAGTCTATTTACAACTTCATTTTCTTGTGTAATAACTCTACAAAGATATAATGTACTTTTCATTTTCAAGACATCTACCAGAACACAAAATAAGAACCGGCAAAGGATATTCCTTGGTATTATTGTTTTCAATTGTCATTTACTGATAGATACGATAAGTGGTTCTCTCTCTCTCTCTCTGTCTTCTTAGTCAACCTTATAAAGATTATTCTGGTAGTATGAACAAGTATATTTAATACCTTCGCATATATACCATGCAGGTCCTGAATATACGTAACCTTGTATAGGCGACCTCATAGACGCACGAATGATACTATATATTGACAAGAATACTGTTGATAGTCCTTCTGAAATTCTGGCCACAGCAGCCAATCTGAACAGGCTTTTTTATATTTTTTCAATTATTTATATTAAAAACATCAACAAAATTGCATATATTTTTATGTTAAACAATATAAAGCCTTAAGTAACTCGGTACACATAATTCCACTTAGAAGTAAACAACCAAAGCATGCTAATTTAGGTAAGTTAAAGTACAATAACTTATTATTTAAAATAATTTTGAAATTTAAGCTATTATTTACCAATTAATATAAAAACAAAAAAAAACTTAAAAATATATAATATCTTTAATATCATATCTTTAATAACAAGTACTTGCTTCCTTCCATTTAACTGTTAAGTATTTTAATTTTATTTTTTCTACATTGTCACTTAAAAGTCACGAAATAATTTAGCAAGTCATATATTATTTATAGTGCACAAGTGTGTGTGTGAAAACATAGATGCACTATTCTGTTTAATTCAATTGGCGAGGCGACTGGCAAAAAACTAATGTTAATGTTGATTTAGGAAACAATGTAAATTCTTAACTCCAGGTGAGGCTGCTATTGAGAATTTATTGATCCGAGATTTGATCCCGAAAATTTTAAAGACTCTACTATTAAAGATACCTTTATCTGATATTTAAATTATCGAGTATAAATAGTATAAAGAAAATCAAAAACATTCGAAATAACGATCAGATTTATTTAAAAATAGATGGAAGATAATAGTAACAACTCTAACACCTATTAACAACTAAAAATGAATTAAAAAATCAAATACGCGACGAGACTAAGCAAAAAATATCTAAAAAGTAAAAAAAAATGTGTTTGTTGGTCCTTTAATTTTATTCTAAGTACCGAGTAATATTTTATTATAAGCATAGTCGCGTCAGGGGAACGGTAATTTAAAATCATTTGGATCTGTGAAATGACCTTCAAATGCTTGAATGGATTTTCATAATTTACGGCTAAGCTGTCGAGATGGTTATCTCGATCACATTATGCTTTAAACAGAATAAAACCGCATCAAAATCGGTCCAATCGTTTGTTAGCTGCGATGACACAGACAGACACATAGATTTACACGTTAAAGTTATGCTTTCTCTATCTACAACGACAGGCAGTAGTAGATTTATACTGCTATTAAATAATTTTCAACTGAAAAATCTAATTTATTTTAAGAAACTGAACCAGCTTTAGAAGTTGGAACTGCGGTATCAGCAAGCTTATAAGAAGTTAGTTGTAATGTTATTATGTTTATTTAATAGTTTCTTTTTATTTTCATTTTACGCAGTTATATAATACATATTTTATTTTAATCCTAATAATTTATATGAGCAATAAAAGCAACAGGGAAACAAAAACTGAAATAAGAATAAATGTATGAAATTTGTCAAGATGCTGGCTGCTAACAGTTGAATGATGGTTTCCATCGCGTCGGAGAAAAGTCCAGAGGCGTGAGGCTCTCTTATCAAAGCTTAACGAAGATTTATTTGATCACTTGCCTTTTCTAAGGTCGAATAAAATATTTTCTTTTTTTTTGTTTTATGATTTTTATTTTAAGAAGGGTGTGTGACCTTGAAATTACTAATGAGCAATGATACCTCGTGTTATAAATCGGTAGTGAAAAAGTTTTCAGCGCACGGGTTAGTTGATTTATTTTGGGTTTTCTGAAACGAGGAAAAATTAGTTAAACTTCTGTAGCAATTTACTACCCAGACAACCGCGATCAATTTTCATGGCAATGCTGTCTACATATAATACATATAAGTATTATTATTTTACAAGACGGTTTTTTTCTGCGTTATTTTGTTTTGTATAAGCAAATCTATAAAAATAATCCAATACATCTTTAGCCGTGTTAGAATCTATTTATATGTTTGTGTGAGGAGTGCTACACATACAAACATTGAATTCAAATTTGACCTTGCAATTGTACTTTAATTGAAATGAGTTTCACTTAAACAATAATACGCTGCGTCATAAAATAAGGTATGTTTGCGAGAGGATATTATCATTGGTACAATAATTGTAAAAGTCAGTATGGTTTTTGTTATAAAATTAGATGTACTTTTCGTTTTGAACTTATGTCCGTCTGGAGAAAATAGCTTTTTTCGAGTTTTTCTTAAATATTTCTTTTTATATAGAATAGGAAGGCGGACGAGCATATGGGCCACCTGATGGTAAGCGGTCACCAAACGCCCTTATACATTGGCACTGTAAAAAATGTTAGCCATCGCTTACATCGCCAATGCGCCACCAAACTTGGGACCTAAGATTTTATGTCCCTTGTGCCTGTAATTACACTGGCTCACTCACCCTCCAAACCGGAACACAACAATAGCAAGTACTGCTATTTTGCGTTAGAATATCTGACGAGTGGGTGGTACCTACCCAGACGAGCTTGCACGAAGCCCTACCACCAGTAAATAAATGTTAAAAAAAAATGATGCAATTGTTCACTTTAACCAGATACAAGATAATAGAATTAATCAGAATTACTCGCTTGATGGTATTAATAGTCCGACAAAGCTATTCCCAGTCCACTGGCTGTCTCGTTACTTGTTCATTGCAAACAAAAGGTGAAGGACCATAAAGTGCTACAAACTGTTGCTATTCCGAGTTCTAGAGTACTATAGAATCGTATAGTAACTACTCTAGAATATATTAACCTCGACTTTGTGAAGAGAGAAGGATTGTGCATGAACACAAAGCGAAGCCTGAGTGTATGCAATATGAAAGTATTTGTGAAAACGCGTTCACACTATTTATTCTACTACTAACAACTAAGTCGACTCACGTCATTTTACTATGCGTCTCTTAGGAGGCAAGATTTAAGATTAGTATGATAAAGACAATCTAAAACCATCATAGTCTATAGTAAAGCAAAAAAAAAAACAACTTGTGAATGTCCCAGTGCTGGGCTAAGTCCTCTTCCTTTGAGGATAAGGTTTGGAGCTTAATCCAACACGCAGCTCCAATGCGGGTTGTTGGATTCACATGCTGGAAAATATCAGCGAAATTAAACACATACGACACGAGATGAATTATTATATATCACAAGTTAATCAAATGAAAATTCAATGGTGCTTGGATGGATTTGAACTGACGATCATCGGCTAAGATTCAGTCATTAAAACCACTAGGTCATTTTATATTCTAGATCATATTGTCTATAATACTTTTTCCTGATCTTAAAGATCTCAAAACTCAACACGTGTTACACCTGTGGATTTAATAAAGTTGTTTTATTAGAAACAATTTTTTTTTCGCAATCAAATATATATGAAAATTGTATATTTTTAAATAAAAGTAAATTTTGTAATTTAAAGTCAATTCTCCCTTGAGATTGGCCGCCTGAGCCATAATCGGTCAAGAAGTCATCGTCATCAATTCGCTTTATAGCTCATAACCCATTCTGTATGTATGTACGTAGTATGCATGTATACATCTATGGACAATGGAGTAACAGGGATACAAGTGTGTAATCACCTTCGTTAGTATTCCCAGTGCAGCTATTCTTGTATAAGCTTCCACTATTCTTACTTGTTGCTAAACTTGTGAAGGTGTATAGTCTAAATCGATACCTGTTCGACTTCTTGTTGCGCATTTTTACAGTGGTTGGCAAAACAATGGCAAGTTTGAAAATAACTTTAAGAAATGTGTAACGCTCATTATTGGGAGTACGTTATATTTAAAATAATTTATCAATCGTATTAAACAAATGTTTAACCTTCGCAACCATCGGCTAATTTAAACAAAATTCTCAAAAGAATTATTTTGAATAACAATATTATATATTTATCTAAGTAAGCGATATTCAACCATTTCTTTATCACAAACTCATGGTGTATCATGTTAGTCATGGTGTTGCGGACCGTAAACGAAAAATATTTAGGTAATGATATGAGGGATTGTTACAAATTAAATTAAGCAACTAGGAACGTATTTATTGCGTATGTTTTAAGAAATTTATGAAGTTTCAAACAGTTTGCAGTATCCGTGACCACAAGAAGTTATTTAATATAATTCAAATTATTTGGTGTTAATAAAAACCTTTGAAATTTAAAATAGTTGAAAATAAAGTAACATCAAGTGGGCCAACCACAAAAGACCGGCGGGCCGCATTTTGAGTACCACTGATCTAAGTATTTCATTAATTTTATTATCATGGTGAAATGAATATTATTTGAAATTATATCGCAAAATCTAGTTGTAATAAAACATTAGATTGAACAATTTTATTCAACGGCATTACGTTTTAAGGTAACTATAACAGTATCTTTTCCGTGACCAGGCTTGAAATAATTCACTTATGCAAAAATAGTTATTCAAATGTCCCAAATATTTATTTATTTATTTTATTCCTGAGATAAGCGCATCTTAAAATAAGATCTCGTCAGCTTTTGTGTATTAATATAGACAACACTACTGTAACTTAATTTTAAGCAAAATTTTGCTCACATACATACCACACTTGTATGTGCACAAACACTAGTGCACTCTGTATTTCCTGACTCTCATAATACAATACAAAAAGACTTAATATATACCATACCATATAACATAATAAGTTGTCATTTAAAAAAAATCATATGAAAAAAAGATAAAATATATAAAAAACACACAAAAAAATTATAATGATTAAAAGGGTGTTTTTGTCAAATAATAAATATTATAAATTAATAAACTTCAGTATAATTATAAAAAAAAAAAAATTAACGAGATAGATAGATATAGAAATAGATATAGTTTCGTTTCACATAATCACTAAACATAATCTTTATAAGCTTCCGTCTGAACCACTGAACGCTCACATCCGTTTTGAATCTCTTGCACATGATGTGTCCAGTATTGTTTACTGGGGTTTATTTATGCATATTTCAATTTAGACTGCGTTTATACGACAGTGAAATGTCGCAACTTGTCGCTAGTAATGGTGATAAAGTAAAACGTAATTTCTATAAAAATAATACGAGATTATATTTTATACTTTCAATTCAAACATTTTTCGTCTAAGAAGCATTAACCATAGCTGTAAGATAATATAAAAAACAAATACGAATGAGAATATTTTTAAAACAAGATAAAACAAAGCTAAATGGTTTTGGCTTTGTTATCGCATCTGTAGGGTCCAAGGTAAGCCCAATCCCTTTGCCTATTTGATCCCTTAACTTGAAAATAATATAAGCTCAAGGGAGTGTAAAGACTTACTATTAAAGATAGTACGATTTGTCGATTTTTTTTTACTTTTTAGGATTGAACATATTTGCCTAAACCACACAAACACCAATCGAAATAACGCATTATGTTAAAAAGAAAATAAAAACTTTTTAAACTATAATTTAACTAACAAAATTTAATTACGTAAAAACGGACATAATTGTTATATAAAGGATTATGATGGGCCAATATCATAATAGAATATCATAATATACAATTAAGTTGAGCCAGCTGTAAAGCACGTGTATTTTAATTGAAGCCGCAGGCTTAACTCGAACAGGTCCCACTAAGTTTTAATAAGAATTACATCTAGTTCTCAGGCTAAAGTAAAACATCATGAATAAATCTGTATGGATTATCCGACCAAATTTAAATTTCACCATATCCTCAACTAAAAAAACTTGGTCGAATAAACTTTAAACTTTTTTTTAACAGGATCTTCCATTGCGAGGAAAAGGTATGTGACATTTAACTTTAACTGATTAAAACATGAGTTTAACCTTATTTACCTTGGTTATCCTTGGATTATGTGACCTCAATAAATATCGCTCTTTACGTAAAACTGTAATTCTGCCACCCTTTTCAATTTACGGCGGCAAGATGGCATTGTATCCGATAAACCCTGTTTTACATATTTTGTCAAAATAAATCTCCCAAATTGCTTTCTTTTGCTCCTGTTTTAGGTTTCCATAATCATAATGGACCTCGTATCACTATATGGGATAATAATAACCCTTAATATATGCGCTTATCTAGTTGACGAAGGGGAAATCTTTTAAATTCTTACTTTTAGATTCTTACTCACCAACACCCCTGCCACTTCCGTGCCATGCTCGTGGCTCGGCGGAGCTCTCCTCAGGGTGCGGAGTTAATCCAGACCACCGCATCTATCACTAGTGCAGACAGAGTTCATCCCCGCTTCTAACCCTCTTAGGGATACCAGACATAATAAGGGTAAGAACACACGATCTCATGCTTTCACGGATGATTGCAGTTCACCTAATTTAAGGTGCCATTCGTTTAATGTATGTACAACAATCACCAATATTGTTTTTTTTTTTATCCTTATATAAAACTAAGTACCGTCCCTTATTTTCACGGGTAGAAAAAGTGTCTTCATATGTTTAAAGTCATCTCTATTCTAAATTTCATCCAAATAAATCCAGCAGCTTTTGCTTTATTGTGTAACCAACATCTAAATATAGAAACTTTCACACTGATTATATTATGTTATATTTAATATATTTTATTCATATTTCGAAAGACACAGTATACAAAAGACAAACAAAGCCCTTATATTTGTATTGAATGCTCTTGGCATAAACCGAAACCTAGCAATAGCAATATTTCTTAAGCAAACCTGTATAGTTAATAACAATAACAATCTGTTATGCGCTAAATCTTATCTTGTGCATTCGAACATTTCACCATATTATCTCGTATATTTTGCTCCAACATCACCACCGAACTATAGCAGCTATCTCGCTTACACCATGCAAGCAACTACATTGAATATTTACAGATGGTATGTACAAGATTAAAGTTTATTATATAACTAAACAATCACTATCTTTTGTCCAACATCCAATAGAAATGGCGCGTATGGATATGCGCATGCGACACAAACCCCCCGTTTGAAGCCCGGAGCACTAATAAATCAGTTCGGCGAGCTGGTCGGCATTTATCATGGTTTAATCTACAACGAATTAAAAGCATTTTAAAATAATATATTAAATGTAATTAACACAAATATTTCCATTTATCTGTGTAAAGTATTAATTAAATACAGTTTTTATTTTGGGGTCAGTAAAATAAAGAAAGAAAAAAATCACAATTATTTCTATCGTGAAAAAGAGATAGCCTGGGATCTGTACCCCCAAATGTACAGATATCTTTTTCATTTAACAGAACATATTTTACTATATAAAGATTAAGAAAGTCGCATATAGCTAAGCAGCCCGGGATTAAAATTACCAATAAAGCTGCTAGGCACAGGCTTCATTGACAAGTTTTGGAGCTCATTATACCACACTACTGTATTGCGAATTTCTGAATACAGATGTAGCATAATATCAATCGATAAGAAGTTTTCCTTCAGCAATGAGATGAATTTGATACACAAGTTAAGCACGTAATCACTTAGTAGACCGGGTTTGAACCTATGGCCGTCGGTTAAGATTAACGTGGTATATCCACTCGGCTCTTACCCTTATACTCTGTTCTATATTTTGTTAACCTCATTGTAATGCAACAGAGCACGGCAAAACGGGTTTTGTTGCGCTGACTTATATACATTTTAATTTATTTTCGGATGCAGACGAGCATAAGTGCCAACATTTTTATATATGTTACGTTTTTATGTATATCAAACATTACGATATGGTATGGTTTTTCTTTTACGTTCTTTAAATTTAAATTAACAATTTAAAAAAAATCGGCTAAGATGTCCATCTACGAAAAATCCATTCAACTAACTCCACACGTCCATTTTTCGACTGTGAATGTTAGATTTAGCTTAAAACTGGAATCAAAGTTAAAAGTTTCAGTTGCAGGGAAATTCTATTCACTGCAATAGGACCGGCAATGTCCAAACACTGACAGCTTCAAACTCATAAATTTTACTAAAGTTTCCGAATACTCGTAGTTCCTGTTTCATTCCGAAATTACAATTCCTGTTCAATCTTCGTGTGTTCGTAATGGTTAATGGAACTGGATTTCTAATGTTATGATTCTTTAAAGAATTATTTGGGTGTTATTTATATACAAATAGAGATGCGTTGGCGCGCACACTTATGCACTATTATAAGATCTCTTGTCAAAGTCAAAACATACTTTATTCATGTCTAGACTATCACAAGACCATCGCAAGCACTTTTCCTTAATCGTCATTGTACAATTTCGAAATGTAGATCCGAGAAGAACCGGTGAGGAATTACTCTGTAGATACTTTTTTTAATAATCCGAAAATTATATGTAATTATATGCGATTATATTTATATATCCTATATGAATACCAGCTCCAAGCTCTTTTATGATTTACGTAATAATCTAGAGTACAGTAAGACTTATTTATTTAATAAAAAATCATGAGTTTTAAATTTAGTAATTCGTAAATGTAATATGTATTAAGCTAACCTTTAAAATTAGCCTCTGTGGACAAAATTCGGTCAGAAAACCTCATATAACATTGTATAACTAAATGGCTACCTGACTTATCAAACAACAACTCAAATAACTGGGATTATTTAATGAAAATTGGCATATTTAACTTATTTATGAAGTATGTTACATACTCACGTATATTTAGAGATGTTCTTCTGTTATGTAAAAGTATTTCGTTTCCGAAATGTTTACAAATTGACATCTATCTAAAGATAGACTGAGTGGGACTAATTAATATCTTAGTCTATGCTTTTCTGCTTTTATACGATTTCCTTTTCAATACTCGACTGATTATATTTGTATGAAAAACTGTAACGACGTTAATAATTCTTCTGAATATTTAATATTCATAGATTTAAATTTATGTAGAAATTATGAGAGCCTTTTTATATAATGGAATGAGAATTAATTTATTTAACTGACTTGATACAGTAATGGATATTAAAATGAAATTAATCTCCTTACTTAAATTTACCAAGAATGATTACAGCTCACGAATGTTCCATTGCTGGGCAAGTGACATTGCTCTGAATATTTCTCCTACATGCACAAATTTATGATTTAATTGAAGCTATTGAAAAATTACGTTTTTACCTAAATACGATACACATAAATTTAGAACTTTTAAAGATACCTTCTATAATAAACATATAAATTCTAAAGTGATTGTAGGTTTGTTCTTCCTTAAGGCAACGAGTTTGATTGAATTTGTGATTTTTTAATAATTTCAGTATAAGCCGAGTGATATTACATCCTGAATAAATATGGTTAGTATTACCATTTCGGGATCGGGATGGTTGGTGTTCTATGGGAAAGGATTTCGTCCAGCAGTGGACAGGAAAAGGCTTAAAAAAAATTAACATTTCATGGTATATTCTTTTTGGATTTTCAAAAAATCACAGAATAATCACAATAAGATATTAATTAAATTTGGTGTTCGAAAAAAGTATGATGTCTGATAGTTATTTCACATAATATGTGTGTGTGTGATAGATAGCTATTTCACAAAATTCTGAAATTTCATCGTAACAAATAACTGTGAAGTGACCAAACGGAATGAGATGACATTATCTAACTGCATACTTCCAGTGGAATTCAAACTTATCCCAAATGTTATTATAACTCCGTATTTGGATGTATATGTGTGTGTTCGTGTGTGTCAATTTATGTGTACGTGTGTATTATAAATAAAGGTACATGCTAAACATAAATACTATGTTGGACTTTAAGGAAATTAACCTTAAATTTTTGGAACACTGATCAAAGTTAACTGCTTTGACTTTAATTGAAAGGCTTACTGGTGAATGCAAACCGATGATGCGATAAGAGACCAATAAGCGCTCTGAATTAAGTGAGTTTAAGCCTGACTTTCCTCACCATTTCAGAATTTGAAATTCAGTTTCGAAATTTAAGACGTATTTATGCTTTGTAGGCGTCTGCTTGAATAATATTATTTAAAAAAACATCTATCTAATGGTAGGTAACAACAAAGGTGCAAATGTTAGAATTATTTTTATATAAGTTGACATGGTAAAGACATGGTTATGTAGAGATCTACATGAAAATTTTAAATCAAATCTACTAAAAATATTAAATCCCGAATGTACGAAAGTTTTAAAGTTGTAAATTTAGTTATATGAACATAACAGTAAACAGTAACAGTCTGTTAATGTCCCACTGCTGGGCTAAGGCCTCCTCTTCTTTTTGAGGAGAAGGTTTTTGGAGCTTATTCCATATGAACATTATTATTTTATAATTATCGAGCAGAAAAGTGTGCGGGCTTATATATTTAAATCCAGGCAACATATTTGCAGGTACGACATTAGTAAATTATTTTTTAAACTACTTATCCAATGAGCCTTTTTAAACAAGTACAGCTAAACCCTTTTACAAGTCTTACTTCTATATTAATAACAAACGCCAATAATTGAAAAACTTAATGCTTCTGAAATTAATATATATAGAAATATAACATAAAAAGTATAAGCAATTTTGTTTGTTTCATATGTAATCCGTATTTTGCTTTATAAAGTATATAAATGAACAGGCAAATAGTGACCTGATGGTAAATTGTCACCATTGCCCATAGACATTGGCGCTGTACAAAACATTAACCATTCCTTACATCGTCAATTCGATACCAACCTCGGGAATAATAATAATAATTACACAGACTCACTCACCCTTACGAAACACAACAATACTAAGTATTGCTCTTTGGTTTATACAAGTATACTTATAGATGATAAAGATACAACATACATAGCTTAACCTAAAAGGTCGTGACATTTATCAGAGATTTTTTTTATAAAAAAATAAAGAAAAAAAATGTTCGTATCCATTAACTTATATACAATTTCGTATTGTCTTAATATTTAACTTTTTTTCACTTTAAAAACAGAATCGTGACGATTGTTATTTTTTTTTAATTCAACATACAGGTTTGTTAAACATATTATGAATACTCCTAGAAACAAACTATATTATGCAATAGTCTGGTTTCATGAAACTATGTTTCCATTTAGTCTTTAGTGGCCATGTTAACGATTTAACTTTAAGTCGTAAAAACAATATAAACTAATAATTGAAATAATTTTGTTAATTATCAACTTAAATTTAATCCATTTAGATGTTAGAATGGCACGGATTTCAAAGTCATAATTATGACCTTTTATTTAATATTAACAGCCATTTTATTCAAAAATTATGTTTATGTGTGAGTATATGTGTTTGCGGACGATTAATGTACGTGTTTGTATGTAAATGTTTATTTCGACACTAAGACAGTATTCAAATTAATTTCATTAGACGCATTTGACGCACCAACCTTTTTTTATTAAAAATTAAATTAAATTCAATTAAGTAAATTTTTCTCAAAAGATTATTTTATTATAAAGATGAATTCATTATTAATATATTATGTAAATCCAGCATGATAATTTAATCATATAATTATTTAAGTCATACAATAAAAAAAACAAATCACTATGTGACGAGTCCACTATTGAGTTATTCAAACTTATCATTCAATGATATTTAGAGCATTTGACATAGCGTTTGCTATTTATATATGTAACTAGTATTCAGGATACTTCATATTGCTTTTGGCACATTCAAAGCTTGATGTTTGTGAATGTTACGTCGGATACAGTATGAAATTGAATGGCAGCAACCTTAAAAGTTGGGAAGAGAATTCGGTCAACTATATTCGAATATTTGAGTTTATTTAATTTCATCATACATTGTAGCTGTCTATCAGAATCATTTTCTTTCATTTGTATTTTTTCTTTAACATCTATGCTATCGCATAAAAATATATATTAGCTATAATACTGGTGGAGAACTTTGTGCAAGCTCGTCTGGGTAGGTACCACCCACTCATCAGATATTCTACCGCAAAACAGCAGTACTTGGTATTGTTGTGTTCTGGTTTCAAGGATGAGTGAGTCAGTGTAATTACAGGCACAAGGGACATAAAATTTTAGGTCCCAAGGTTGGTGGCGCATTGGCGATGTAAGCGATGGTTAACATTTCTTACAGTGCCAATGTCTAAGGGCGTTTGGTGACCACTTACCATCAGGTGACCCATATGCTCGTCCGCCTTCCTGTTCTATAAAAAAATATATATACTTGTTTGTCTCATAACGAGCTCTTTTATATAACTCCCCATATATAACATAAATAAATAAAAAAATAAATATGATGCTTCGTGCAAAATCAACCTTCATGATCCGAATTGATTTATTTACACTATACTATTCATGATTGTGTCATACATGATTGTGTCTTCGAGCTATATATGACTGATCATTGATCAAATTACAATAGTATCAAAGTTGTAGTAGTAGTAACATTTGGCTTTTGACTCTTGATTCATTAAATTTATTTTCTAGATGTCATTCGTATCAAAATTTGTTTCATTTTTTTTTCATTTTAAGTGTTTAGACTAACTTATAGGCGATTTAATTAAATGATTAACAAGAAAGAACGAAACAGATTAAATAATATACAGATTACTCGTTTTAAAATGTACAGGTTTGTTGAACACAACAATTCAAGTTTTGTAATTAAACGTGAATTTCTGAAATAATATTTCACATTTTTTAAACTTTTAAATTACAGAGAGATATTTAAAAACTTCACTGATTTTATTGCTTGTGAATAAGTGCAGAATCGTGTTATATGCATACTTCATCCATTAAGATTCAAGAAAGATGCAATATATTCTCCAGCTGAAAGCGCTTTAAGAATAAGCAGTAAAATATTCAGAATCAGCCTCCGGTAAGAAAAGATTTTGTTTTCGTAATCAACTATCGTTCCGCTTTGATTTTATACGTTACGGATAAAGTGAGAGAGAAACAAGCTCATTGGATAGTGAATAAATATAAGTAGGTATATATTAATATTTAATATAGGGTTGTTATATGATAATATTTTCTTTTAATTTATTTTATGTAGGCAGATAAATTTTTTTGTAACGTCAGGCCCATCGTTCTATAAAAATTTCGAATGAAATGTGACATTTCGATTCAGATCAATTATATTTCAGACGATTTTACTTAAAATTTTTAGTTTACTATTTAATTTTATTTCATTTATTTTTTAAGTAATAAATTAAATATATGTTTATCAAAATTGATATACGTAGTACACGAACATAAAATGTAATATGATAATAATGTGTTAAGCGACATTGATTATAAAAAATGTAACATTTAATAGATACATTCAACAAAATAGCGTATCACCGTTACTCGGCTTTCAACATCACATGAGTGAGATACGAAGTTCTTACAGAACAGTTCTGTTACCAAGTGAAGTGAATTATTTGTATAGCTGACTTGTTACTTTGTGATTGAAGTTGTAGTGCTTATGACTTGTTCACAATGTTTTAGTATTTAGCAGACTAATACGTCAAATATAATTAAACACCAATGATAATGCAATTTTCATTGGCTTAATTTGTGATTATGTTACATCTCGTGCTATGCGAGGAAGAAAAACATCGTGAGAAAACCTGCATGTGTCTAATTTCACTTAAATTCTGCTACGTGTGTATTCCACCTGTATATAATGTAGGTTACATTGGAGCAGCGTGGTGGAATAAGTTCCATGCCTTCTCCTCAAAAAGGGAGAGGAGGCCTTAGACTAGCAGTGGGACATTCACAGGCTGTTACTGTTACTGTTTTTCTGATAAGGCAATGGGAGTGTTAATTTTTACCCAATCCTTTTAATTACTTACTCATTTACTACTTAGGCTACATTCAAATAGCAGTAAGAGTAGGAGCGAGTTCACACACATGACCGTATTCCGGATTCAGTAAAACTAAAACCGATGGGTTATTTTTACTGTATCATGTATGTTGACTGCCTCATTGTCTAGTGGCTAGATGTAAGTCCGCAGACCCGGAAGTCCTGGGTTCAAACCCCAGATCGGGCCAATAAGTTATTGGGTTTCTCTATCGAAAATTCTCAATGGAAGTGTGTACACTCCCATGCCTTAGAAAGCACGTAAAGCGTCATGCGCCTGAACTATTTCCAGTCGTGTCGGATTGCCGTCCCATCGGATTAGGAGAGCTATGGAATAGAGAGTGCACCTGTGTTTGCGCACACACTTGTACAATATAACAGGTCCTGCGCAGTTAGCTAACCTCTCTTGAGATTGGCCGCCGTGGCCATAATCGGTCTGGAGGATATTATAATTATCCTCTATGTAAAACGGTTTTTGTGTACATATAGTATGAACATAACCTGCTGTAGCGATGGATTCGTTTAAACGAATACATATAATACATAGAAAACGGAGTTTCTATGTAAACGTGTACTTAGTGCGTTGTACAATAGAAGGCTGAAAGAGATGTCTCGTTGGGATAAGTCCGCCTTTGTAACTTTACCTTTATTTAATTACTACGTGTCGTAGGATTTGTGAGCAACAAAGAGTTTCACAGTAACTACTCGGCTACATTCTAAAACAGCGAATAATGATTTAAGAGCAGTTTTCACATGCGATTACACTCCACTGGATCCCTCAGGTGTAACCATTGCCTTAAAAAATATTCTACATCGCAATTGCTAACATTCGCCATATCATTTAGATACTATTATTTGCAATAATTTAACATTCATGAATATATGTATATTTCTTACAATTGCAATATACTATACCGTACGAATAATTAATTCATACACATCCTTTAGAATGGTAACACTAAATCCGTTTTTTAATCTGCAAATTCAAATGAAGTCTTCGTTTATGTAAATTTTCTTAATACATCTCAAGTTCGTTGCACTTAAACAAAGAATAACTGTGTAATATAACGTTGAATGATTGATAAAACTTCGTCTCTAGAAACTACGTTTATTCACGTGAACTTTGATGACCTTTGTAACTCTCGATTTAAATTTATATGTTACTTTGTTCTATTTGATACGTATTATTGCACTTTTAACTATTTAATTTATTATATTCATAGCACAGAAATTATTCTTATAACAACAGTCGCATTGCCTTTGTTGAATTAAAATACTAACTGCTGTTTGTGACTAACTAAATCGGTAATAAAATTATATGTTTTTTTATTAATTTATTGAGTGGAATATACCAAAGATGCTTTTTTTATGCTATGGTTCTGATATAGCTCAGTGGATATAATGAATCGAAACCAAGGATCGTTGGTGAAAATCTTGGAAAGCTACTTTAGTTTTTTTATGTATCTAGCGGTAAAAAATACTTAATATTAACATTTTTTACGAGCTACGGTTTTTTTTGTATGTATATTATATTTTATAAATACTATAATATAGCAAGGGCAATCCCCTTGCTTTAATCAGGGAGATTGTCTATCGCCTTAGAGAGAGGGGATTTGACAGTCGCTCCGGGTCCTACTTGGTGCAGAGGTTGTCCATTGCCGCACAGCGTGGAAATGCGGCCTGCATTATGGGCAGCTTTGCGTCGGGTGGGAACTGAAAGCGACCATTTTAAATTCGGCTTTATTAAAAAAAAAATTGACAATGAAATTAAGTTATATTTAAATAAAAAAATATGGATTAATCGTTAGATTTAATTATTAATAAAGACATTTTGGCCATTAATGGATAGTAAGGCTCGTTTATCACATATTATTTTATTACTTCAAAGACGTGACACAAGAAACAATCATTTTCCATCACGGCATACGTTTACTTCCAAAGCGCACCAGTAGATGTTACATAAAAATTTATAAGTATATACCTTTTTATATTTCAGTAGTCATTAGTCGTTCCATGGATGCCTTTTTCATGTGTAATACATATCAAAATAAAATTTTCCATCATAGTTTGTTTTAGTCTTTTAAATAGAAGAGATTAATTTATAACAAGATTATTTTTCGATCGGATGCTTTTATGTAACTAGCTTCACACGCAGTTGTTCGATGCCCCCTGCCTCTGTTCAATATATCTTATTGTCTTAGTAAATAATTTATGTTTTATATTGAGAATCTAAATTGTGATTAAAAAAATATATTAAAATCATTGCCTCGACGTTTTTTGTAGATTTGGTATATTTATCTTTACTATGTGAAATTTATATACAAAACAAACTTGTAAAAGGTGACTTGATATGAAATTATTATACTTGTAGTTTGAAATTAACTTGATATTAGACTATCTTACGCACACATACTTAATCAGAGTGATACAAAATTTATTTATTTTTATTAGAAAATGACATACTGTCTACATGTCCTGCGTTTTAAATGTCTCACATAGTAAACCGTTAATAATAAAACTCTCGGACACGTAGCATGAAAATTATATTCAAAGGAATTTGATACAAAATGGCTTTTTGCTGGAGAATTTACATTTTGTTGAAATTTTTAGACAAAGTGTAAATTTTTCTCCCATTGTGCGCTTTATAGTTGCAAAATTTAGTTTTTTCTAACAAAAAAGTAGTTAGTTTTAGCATTCTTAAACATATGTATACACACATCAAATCGTAGTACTGGTTAGTTGGATTTTTTACGAAACTAAAAAGAAATTATTCACCTTTAACTATGCTTAAATGTTAAATTTCTGGAAAAAATATGTTTTTTTAAATACGCACTGGGAAGTTTTTTTATATATTTTTCTTGCAATTGTTCATTTAGTTTTAGTAGAATATTGTATATTGTTATAATGTACGGAAAAGGTTTTGGCAGCCGACCACCTAGCTGATGCCAACCCATGGGAATGCTTTTGCATGTAGGTTGATTGGTGGAAACGCTAATCGCTAAATGTATTGACAGATGCGTTTAATATGAAAAAAAAAAAATTTTTTATACATAATTACTTTCCGGTATCTTACAATATGAATAACGATTTTTATTTTAGTAATAAAAAAATTAAAGAAATTTGCTATATAGCGGTTTTTTTGTACTCAATACAATGAGTGTGGCTAAAGTGATCACGTCATTGAATTTTTAGACATATTATTAATGTAAAAGTAACTTTGTCTATCTGTCTGTTACAATATCCTGGCTAAGCCGATGCACAGATTTTGATGACGGGTATGAAGCTTAAACTTCGAGGAAGTATATACGCTATAGAGTTTTATATACTACACCTCCTACCTCCTAATACGAGGACAAAGTCGGGTTCGGAAAATGATTATCTCCGATAATGTACGATACTATTTTGCGAGCAAAAGACAAAGTCTCTTTGTTTTAGATACCTCGTTTACATCGCACAGATAAAATCGTTTGCTGATTATTTTCTCATCATGGTTACTACGCTCGGTCGTTTTAGTGTGTTAATTTCCTTATAGACACGTGTTAACATGCACGATAAGCTTTGTATTATCAAAGCCTAAATCGGCTTTGTGAAAATTAACATTGCTTAAATCAAAATGATAATAATATCAATTTATTAGTGATGTAATACTCTTTCAAGACCTTAATCATTGTTCTCCAATCTGGCATGAAATTCCCGAACATTTCTGAGCTTTCTAGGCAGAAATGAAGCCATTAATGTGGACAATTTAACGGAAACAATTCGTTCGTTTGTAAGGCTTACTATCTATATATCTATATATTCGACCAGTAGTACAGTACAGTAACAGCTTGCGAATTTCCCACTGCTGGGCTAAAGCCTCCTCTCCTTTTTTTGAGGAGGATATTTGGAGCTTATTCCACCACGCTGCTCCAATGCGGGTTGGTGGAATATACATGTTGGCAGAATTTCAGTGAAGAATTATAAGCACAAATTAAACACATGAAAATTCAGTGGTGCTTGCCCGGTTTCGAACCTACGATCATCGGCTTAGATTCACGCGTTTTAACCACTGGGCCTACTACAACCAGTTTGTAATAAATCCACGGATATCTTACATATGAGAAAAACATATCTTATTATGTGTTTGTACAGATAACAATCTGTAACTAACGATACTTTTAGCTACTTTTTTTTCACTCACACGCCAACCAATACATCTAAATCTTAAAAAACTCTTAGATAATTATTTAAAGAATTGCTTAAGATTAAAGCATATATAAAAATGTTTGTAGCATATATATATTTTTCATTATATAAAGATATCACGAAGATTCAATTTAAGGGTAAACATAACACAATATTGTTTGAACTTTTATGAAAAAACTGCTCGCGTAAACATTTCAGCACGCGTTACCAAAAAAACGTGCTCCGCATGCGCAAACGTTGCTAAAAAAATTACAAGTCTAGTCGGTCGAATGTAACTACTTCGAATAAAGAAAATAATTTGTCAAAAGTTTAAAATACGATATCATTGATTATTATTCGACGACGGATTAATATTTTATATATAAGAGTAAACCAATAATTGCTCCCATTGAACGAACTGTTGGAGTGGAATTTGTACAATATAACATGTTACACTCAACGAATATCCTGCTGCTGGGGACAGCTTCCGCTCATACAAAAGAGAAGTTTTTGGATTTGTATTCAACGCTGCTTTATTTATCTATTTATTTCTTTATAGAGGCAACCTTACAACATACATACAAACCATTTATAAATGAGCTTATAAAACAATAATAGCATATCTAATATACATGTCATTTACAAGTGTACATAGCAATCATCATTGCAGATAAGCGGATATAAATGTACTCAGTAATTCTTAAAAATAAAAATAAAATATCTTCCCTTTTATTATTTTTTAATCTAATATTATACGGAGTTTTATTTGTTTGATTGATACACACTTATATATTACCTATATATAACTACAAAATGGCTCGTTGGTGTAGTAGTTAGTTAGTAAGGCTTAAGTTCGTGAGGTTTAAATCCCGGCTCAAGTTAATACTGTTGCTGGGACATCCAATCAATGTTTGCTAAGAATTGTTTGATATTAAAACTAGGTTCAGAGCTAGAGAGTAAGCAGTACCTTGTCTTAGAAAACATAAAAAACTATTTAAATATTAATTTTAAATATTAATATTTACTAAATATTAAGTATAATGTAATTTTTATAGCTTTTTTATAAATAAAAACGCCGCCGTTTGACATAATAATAACATTTTTATTCATTTACGACACAGAAAATTTATATTTTTAATGACCCAGACTAAAAACGCCTTATAAAACCGAATATTTTCATCACAAAAGTTTACGAGGCTAAATGTTGCGTACAATTTAACGACTTAAACGCGAACATTTTCTTTCGGTACATAAAGTAAATTGGTGTTTCAATCCCGTTCAAATTAACGGTCTATCAACCTGTTAAGAAGTATTTCCTACTGCAGAATAATTACAAATAGAACCCGAACGTACTTTAATTTTTACCCGCGTACTTTGTTCGCGTGGAATGTTCTGGAGCTTTTAATTTTTACGCAGTATTTTAACTCTTGGTAGGATTCCGTTAAAGTTTATTGTATTGGTTAAGCCGTTTCGATGATCAGACAAATATAGACTACATAGTTTTTGGGTTTGTTAATGTGCAATATAAAGCTTTAGAAGACGCCTTTGAAATAGTACTTATATTTTAATGATTATTATATTTTGTTCCTTGAGGATAAAAAGAACGGAAGTACGTTTACTACTTGATTTGTTTAATAGTGTAAAGACACACAAACTATTAAAAATATTCAAAAAAGAGTTGGCGCCAAAAATGTTTCAAACAAATATAGCTTTACATGTAAACGGCTCACACACGGCTTTACGCTACAACAGTAGTGTGCGATGAAGAAGTAATAGACTAAAGATGTTGTATTTATTGTATAGTTATTATATGTTTATTTTACCGTATGATCATCATCACCCTTTTCTTGTCCACTGCTGGATATAATCTCTCCAATGGCACGCCACTGAGCTCGATCTTCAGCTCTCAATCTCCAACCGCTGCCAGCCACCTTGCGTAATGACCCACCCTATGATGTAAGACATCAAATGACACAATTCACGCACACTCCACCGTGTTGCATGTATATATATATATATATGAACGCATATATACAAGCCAACACACTACTACAACAGGCAACGGCTTTCATAGACACTCAGGCACACCCGTAACCGTAATAGCCTGTGAATGTCCCACTGCTGGGCCAAAGGCATCCTCTCCCTTTTTGAGGAGAAGATTTGGAGCTTATTCCACCACGCTGCTCCAGTGCGGGTTAGTGGAATACACATGTTGCAAAATTTCAGTAAAATTAGACACATGCAGGTTTCCTCACGATGTTTTCCTTCATTGTAAAGCACGAAATCAATTATTAATTTGTTATTAAAAAAAATCTTTTAATTTTAGCAGAAGCGAATAAATATATGAAAATCATAAAATTTTCAGGTCAAGGCTAAAGCCAGACACCGATAAAGCTCTTTGGTTCAAGATTTTTAAAGCTTAGCTTCCACCAATCAGAAATCCACGATAGAATTGATTATAATTTAGATTTTAAATAATATTTAATAATATGACATAATCTCTATATTAAATAAAGGTTGACAAATTACAGATATAGTTACAGATAACCTATAAATGGCTCACTGTTAAGCCTTTCCTGTGAGTGAGAAAGTTTAGAACTTCAACACATCTATATCAAGAACAAACATAAATATTGAATAGGTAGGACGAGCATATGGGCCACCTGATGGTAAGTGGTCACCAACGCACATAGACATTAGCACTATAAGAATGTTAACCATCGCTTACATCGCCAATGCGCCTTGGGAACTAATATGTTATGTCCCTTGTACCTGTAATAACACTGGCTCACTCACCGAAACACAACAATACCAAGTACTACTGTTTTGCGATAGAATATCTGATGAGTGGGTGGTACCTACCAAGACGAGCTTGCAAGGAGCCCTACATCCAATAGGTAATATAAAAATAATATTTTACATGTTTTTTTGTTTTTTATCCTATATACATCTCATAATCTTCATTACAAAGAAATAAAACTATAAGTTACGATATACAAAAGATTTAATTACCTATATACATTATTATTATTTTTGAATATTTCAAATATGAAATATAAGCAAATCGTACTTATAGCAAGTACCAGCTTTTATTGGATCGATCTATGTTTGCTACAATTATATTAACAGTATATTCAGACAATTTGATGAATAGTTGACCGACTAAAATTGACTTAAGCTTACCCGCTATTATTAGTAGTATTGTCTTAAGTCCAAGTGTTTTTTATCGTGTAGATGAAGTATACGAGTTAGTATCTAAAGGATCTTGTTATTAAAAAGTTAGCTCAGCCTACAACGGAACAGCTGTTACTTTCGAAAGTAATATTTTATATCATGCCCTAATCTTAATAGCTCTATTACAGACGAAAAACACATTACAGTAGCTATAACATAAATTTTACTAAAATATTTTAAGAACCCTTTTAGCGTGCTATAATCATAAAAATTGATGATAAGTTTCTAGAATGTTCTCACGATGAATATTTTTAGTGTACGTCTTTATTTTAAGCATCTGTCAGCTTGCATTCCAATAAAAATGAAAATCAATTTATAATACCCTTATATTTTTCGAATCGAATAAAATAAAATGTAAAATTTAGCATTTTTATTCCGTGAAATTATTTAAAGTGGGTAAATAATTTCACGTTAAATAAAATTAAAATTTTCAAAGCATCTTCAGTTACCTTTGTCAGTAAATGTCTGAATAAGATATTTCCGTTGCCAGTTAAATTTGTCCACCTGCGGCGAAGGCTAAGTGAATATAACAAGCGATTACGCTTAGTGCACCTGATGTATGTCATGAGCTTTTCTGTATAATAAATGCATTCAACTATTAAAACTAAATATTTTTAGTATATCCTTTAGGCAAACCTTAAGATTTTACGTCTATATTATTGGAAATCACTATCTCAATAAAATCGAAATAAAAAAATACTTATTCGAGAAGGTTCTTATAAGAAATTTGAAACGTCGTGTTAAAGGATTAAATATTAAAGCTATCATTGATCCCGACCGAACCGACAAGAAGCTCTGTAGATTCTCTACACCCACCAGATGTCGTCTGTTCAATCTAAATAAGATGTAATGTTATTTTTGTTACTACATCGTTTCACTCACCCTTCAAACCAATATAATGATATCTTCCAGACCAATTTCAGTCTTGGTGGCTATTCTCAAGGATTATAGTCATAACCATTGGCGCGGGACATTACTTGGTGGTAGGACTTT
Organism: Nymphalis urticae; assembly: GCA_905147175.2. Lineage (NCBI taxonomy): Eukaryota > Metazoa > Arthropoda > Insecta > Lepidoptera > Nymphalidae > Nymphalis > Nymphalis urticae. The sequence continues at coordinate 4,289,803 of LR989995.1, read as the reverse complement.
GTGTAAGCCCGTCTGAGTATATACCACCCCCTCAGCAGATATTTTACCGCCAAACAACAATACTTAGTATTGTTGTATTTCGGTTGGAAGGGTGTGTGAGCCAGTGTAACTACAGGCACAAGGGACGTAACATTTTCGTTCCCAAGGTTGGTGCCCTATTCACGATGTAAGAAATGGTTAATATTTCTTATTATGGCCAATGTCTATGGACGGTGGTGACCTCATACCATCAGTTGGCAGATTTGCCAGTCCGCCTTCCTATGACATTTAAAAAAAACATATTATTGTGTATGTATGTCGTGATACGTCTTAAAATTAATTTAACATTATATCAATAAATGTATAAATGTATTCTTGTCGGTAGAATCCATTTTCCTAACGGGTGATACTATCGTAATTTGTTAAATTATGTCTAAAAAGTATTTTGAAGAAGTTTATAAAGATTATATCAATTTTGAGCACATTAATGATTTAAGCATTCGCAAAAAATAAACAAATAAAATACAATAAAATACATTTTCTCTTTTGTTTCTGTAATTTAAACTAAGCGAATATAAATTAAAACTTCAGATGTTATAGAAATATAAATGATATTTTTCAATTAGTATTTATATTCTCTATGTCCGGAACTTTGTAAAACATGGGTTAAGTTGCAACAGAATCACATCAGTAAATATCAAAGTTGTACCATTACTTTGACTAATCGTCTTCCGTTATGCAATGTATTATTTGCTAGTAGTTCGTGTATTACATTTTATTAAAGGGCATTTTGTTGAGAAATTTATAATACACGTTACATGTATTGTATATTTTTTTAAGCAACCCATGTTTATTAATGTTAAAAGACAAAAATATGGATATGGTTTATATAATTCGAAATTCGTTTTTTCAAGATATATATATATATATATATAATACTTTGAAGGCATGCTATTGAAAAACTGATTTCGAACTAGCCAATTAGATACGAGATATGCTGCAAGTTTGAGCGTAAAAGCAGGTAGACTCCCTATGCCCTGCCTCTCACTGTCTAATGGAATGGAGTTGCATTCCATTGCCATCTATATAACGATACGAAACAGAACGAACAAAGCAATACAATCCAATATAACGTTAAAAAGAATAATATAAGTAGTTCTACACTCAGTTAACTATTAAATAACATTAACATAAACAAAGCAATTTCAATATAATATGTGCAAAAAATATCAACATTTTCCTTCAACGTAACTTTCCTTGCGCAAACAAAGAATTTAAACAAAAGAATGATTCTGCGAAACAAATTATTTAACGTAGTAAAATAACATTTCTACATTATGAAAGAGTGTAGTTACGTTTATTTTTGAAATATTTGCAAGTAGAATATTAAATTTGCATTTTTTATATATATTTTAACCTAAGATTGCAATGTATAAAAGCGATTTTTAGTTCATAAAAGCGAATGGTATTTTAATTAAAACTACTATTTCGAAAACATTTAGCAACATTTGAGAAATGCATTCTCGAATGTCGTTAAATACACTTTTAACGTTGAGAGTATGACTATTCCTTTTTTATTTATTCGCCATTGCAGTAACGAATGCTTTGTATAAGGACGTAATGTATTGACGTAATTACATTTTGAATAGAAATTTCTGGCACGATGACGATGGAAAACAACACTAATTATGATTATTAGATTAATGCCGTAATTTTAGTACAAAAGGATGTACTAACGTTATACTTTCTAAGTAATATTTTAAATATTTTATTTAAAACATTAGGCTTAAACTAATATTTTTTTTAAGTTTAGAGTTTAGTTTACAAAATCCAAAAGAGCAGAAGGTTTTTTTTTTTTAATATCCTGGGACATTTTTAACACGGCCATCTGATCCCAAACTAAGCAGAGCTTGTACTATGGAAACCAGACAACTGATATACAACATATTATACTACTCTTCTTTAGTAAATACATGCTTATATAGATAATTACACCCAGACTCAGGATAAACAGACATGTTCATACACACAAATGTCTGTCATGAGTGGGAATCGAACCCACAACCTTCGGCGTAAAGGCAAGTATCTACCAACAACGCCAACCGGTCCGTCAACTTAGTTAGCATTTAGAACTGAAAATAAGACTTTTAATATATTAAATATTTCTCATAAATACATAACGATAAACGGTCTTACTTATAAACGATGTTTAGCGAGTAATTAGTTAAACAATGCTTTATCTTCTTCTTTCAAATATTAAATCCAAAGTAACAGAAAGAGATAAATCATTGTTTAATTTATCAGTCGCTGAGCAACATTTATAAGTACGGAGGTCATTTTATACCCCTAAATGAAATGAAGCATTTCTGTATAGATAAAATTATTCATTCGCTTTGAAAATCATTTAGTTACGATACATATAAAGTGTGTTATCTATGTTTCGATTTTAGAGACAGGCCTTTCGTAATGCGTAAAAATCGCTTTAAGGCATGATTTAGGATGTGGTGTTTGACAAAAACCTTAGAATGAATATAAAATAACTAAGTAAATAATGATAGTAAACAAATATAAGTAAAACATGTGAAAGGTAATATTTTATTCAACATTGTTATTAGAAGTATTAAACTTCAAATTCAAAAATCTGCTATTGAATTGTAAAAGATTTCACACACCCGTCCACGCCATACACGATTTCTATGCTTTCGCATTTCTATGCTTTTTATATCTACAATAACCGAAATTTTATTTTTCAGTTGCGCATAGTTTTTTTTTTAACATATTATTATGAATACAAATTGCTTACAAAAAAAAATAAAAATTCAAAACGCCGTCATGGCTGGTTTAATAAACAAATATATGTTTTTTCCTGAAAAAAACATAGTAAGCGCCAAAAGCTTTTCAGAACCGGAGGGGTTTTAAAAAGGTCTTACAAAGTAAGTATATAAATTTAAAAAAAAAAGTAAAAATTCGAAGACACTTCTTTTTTTACCATTTTATGTTTTTTTTTATTTAAACACAACCGTCGAAATTATAATGTACTATATGTATACAAGACTTGTAAAAATAAGTAAATAAATTAAAGCTCTTAAGATTCACGTATTCTAATATTAGTAGTAGTAGTACTACTACTACTACACACATCACTCATCACATATTCTACCGCTAAACAGCAATACCTTTGTATTTTTTTTCGGTTTATTCCGGTTTGACGGGTGAGTGAGCCAACAACAAGCACAAGGGACATAACATCTTATTTCCCAAAGTTGGTAATGCATTGGCGATAAAAGAGGTGGTTAATATTTCTTACAGTACTAACATCTCATCTACGAGCGGTGGTGACCACTTTCCATCAGTGGCCTGAAAAAAGAATATAAAAAGGTTTGTCCGATTTCTTACAGAATAAACGTAATAGTCTTAGAAAATTGAATTTAAATGCAGGAACAATGAGATATGCTTTCGAAATCATAAAATCAAATAATGCTGAATAAACAAGATAGTTCATGTCGCTGAGGTTTAGTGGTGGGAGCAAATATTAAATATTTTCATTGCTTATATGATGTATTTTGTTTATTCTATGAAAATAACGTCTAAATTTATAATAAAATAAACTATTTCATATCACACGGGATTTACCTACTTTGTTTGTACGTGTGTTATTACGGGGTAACATTCTAGTATAAGCAAATATTGAGTGAAATTACTGGTAACTTTTAATATTTTTGGCGTTTTTTCAAATATATTAGACAATATTTTTAATAATATTTTATTGCAAGAAGTCCAATATGTATTAAAAAGATTTGCTGCTATCTCCTGGAAATACTCTTACGTTCTGCGTCATAAATATCACATGTCGTTTAATACAAGAACATTTTCATTTTCCAAAGACCTTATGTTACCTCATTTTACTCCACACTGTTATCTTTCGAAGATTTAACAAACGATAATAAAAGATTTTTATGGATATTTTTATGTATTGATAGATTAAATCATTTTGGTTTGAGACTTTTTCAAGTTTAGAATAAAGGAACATTCTTTCATACCAAATATATAATCAAAATCATAGGGTCCTTTTGATAAACGGCGACTTATTTAAACACTTTTTTTTCTGTCATAATTGATTTGGCATTTGAAGGATGAGGACACAGCGATGTGTTATTTAATAAACTTATTATTAGAAATAGGCTTAGGCTTATTTCATTATGCCATCATATATATTTTTTTTATTAATTAGCTAATTTTTTGATTATTAAAATAACACTTAATAATCATTTTACTTAAAAAAATAGTCGTGAATAACAGCGATTACATTTAAAAAAAAACGTTTTATTTTTAAAGGCACGTCTTTGGTTAAAATTCCACGTATTCTGTATATTAAGCTATTTGAGCCACTTATATTTTTAAATATGATGTTAATATAACTACTCAGAGCGCTATCTAGTTGCCGGACGCCCGATCTCCACACTTGAAACCCTTATCGGCCAAAAAGCTCTTATGAATACAAGTCCTCGACCCCGCAATGAGTACTTCGTACAAATGTATTTTCACTGCTATTTTTTCAGGTCGTTTCATATTAAGAACAACACATTTTTTTATAATAAATAAACCATTAGTATTCAAAAATTAATATCGCAGATTCTTTTGTATGGAATTTTTATTAATACAACCGTTTTGAACTGGTTAAAAATTATTTTGCATACATACAATAAAATAAAATCTTGTATAAAAACTGAACAAACATAAATAAAAGTGTACTCTTTTCTATATAAAACTGGCTGAGTCTTAGCTAAGTTTGTTCAACATTAATTTTATAATTCATAACCTTACTTATAAACGTTTAGCTTTAAGTTAAGCAATGTGTCTTCTTCTTTCGAATGTCAAATCAATAATGAGAGACAGAGCAAAGTCAATGTTTAACTAAACAGCTAAGCAACGTTATAAGTAAAGCCCTAAATGTACTGCAAATATCATGAATATAAATACCATTATACTTATATCAATATTGTAAGATTTCTCTTGTTCGTTCTTTTTAATCTTTTGGGAATTTATTTTGACGACAGAGTTAAGAGTTCATCAACCTAATATTAAATAACAAAGAATAGCGTTTTATTATTCTTGTAAAACGATGAGATTACAAATAAAAAAAATTCAATCAGAGTACCTAATGGAAGAATAAAAATAATATTTCGTGACGAAGCTTTACTTTTAAGCAAAGTAAAAATTAGTAGGCATAATTTTCTATTAGATTGTATGAAGTTTTAAAAATTATTTGCAGTAGTTGAGTCTTCGTATATTACGATCAACAAAAAATACGAAAACTTCGAATTATATTTGTATTGCATAATTTATATTTATTTTACTTACATCAAGTGCATAGTGTAGATCAAATCGCAATCAGACTGAATATTTGAATATATATTTTATTTGTACAGTACAGTAACAGCCTGTGAATGTCCCACTGCTGGGCTAAAGGCCTCCTCTCCTCTTTTTGAGGAGAAGGTTTGGAGCTTATTCCACCTTGCTCCAATGCGGGTTGGTGGAATACACATGTGGCAGAATTTCAGTGAAATTAGACACATGCAGGTTTCCTCACGATGTTTTCCTTCACCATAAAGCACGAGATAAATTATAATCACAAATTAAGTACATGAAAATTCAGTGGTGCTTGCCCGGGTTTGAACCCACGATCATCAGTTAAGATTCACGCGTTCTTACCACTTGGGCCATCTCGGCTTTTTTATTTCTATTTGTGCAACATTAGTGAAATAATAAGCTATTGACGAATGTCTTCGAATTAGATGAAATATTGTTAAATAAAATCGTTAACGACCGACGACCCTTCGAGTTGAGTCGACGATTCCTTAACAATACCGCAGCTAACTTCGTTAAGATGTTCATAATTACATCTTTGTCATCCCGAGTCACCCGCTCGACCCGTCATTAGCGCTTTCATGAACATGTTTCAGAAGTTAGCCAAGCGTGTCTAGTTGTCAACATTTCTCCAAATTCGCTCCACGTTCTTCCCGTTATTGGAGCTCGTTAATAGTTTCGATGCTGTTAAAAATAATACGGTAATATTACAGAAAGAGTTTTCAAAACGATCACTTTAATTTAGTAAATATTATAACTAGTCTGCCTTTTTGGGACATTAGATAGCTTTTTAAACCAGACGCTCAGAATTTAAAATACAAAACGTGATCCTACCTATGAATGTTTGAGGTGGGTTATTAGCGTGTCATGCTACAGTAGACCTTAGCAGGGTGTGAATGGGGACGAGTAGTGAGAATACCTTGAGAATACCTTTCGGCTCTTGAGACTCTGCTTAACCACAGGAGCACAACAAATGAGAGGTCACAGATGCACTTCGTAAGCTTTCCGAACCGTACCTAAGACGATCATCACATAGCAAGAAAAAAATATCACATAACGCCTTCGCCAGGAACCCCAGTACTTTTCTGTTCCATTATTATAAGAGAGAAAAATAGTGCACTGGGATTTAATATACGTATTAAAACTTGTTTGTACTCGATTTTAATGTGCTTAATTTGTGTTTATAATTCATTGTGTACTCTGCACAGTATCCACCAATGTAATTTGGAGCACTGTTGAAAAGCACCAAGCCTTCTCTTAGCCTTAAAAATCGAAAGGAGCCCTTAGCCTAGGCGTGCGATATTTACGTGCTGTTACTTTACTTCTTTTGTCTTTGTTAAAAACATTCCTAAACACTCCACTCATCATCGAGGAGGCAACCTGCTGCGTCGATGGGGATTAAACAGCTTAAAACCAGAAAACGCCGAAGAGGTCTTGTCCGATCCAAAGGTGGAGTCAGTTCGTTTCCGGGATACGATGACGTCAGTCTACGACGTCTCTGTGCCCCGAGCGGGCCGCCCTGATCGTTGGGCGGTGTACTGGTGGTCAGCACAAATCGCTCAACTGCGCGAGTCCTGTCTGTGCGCGCGCCGTGAGTTCACCCGTACCCGAAGAAGAAGGCAAGCAACTCTAGACCAGAAAGCTGAAGCATACGAGGCGTTCCGATAACCAAGTTGGCGCTCCAAGTCGAGATCTCGAACACTGGTGCTGGTGCTGGTGTTAGCTTCGGCTTCGTTGGGGAATAGGCTGAGGCGGCTGTTCGACAGCTGCCTCCGTACTGGCACATTCCCCAAAGTCTGGAAGGAGCCGAATTTGGTTCTTGAAGAAGGATGGCAGGGCTGCAGAATCTCTCTCTGCATACCGTCCCATATGTCTGCTGGACGAGGCTGGCAACCTCTTTGAGCGAATTGTCGCTTCTCGTCTGTGTGGGCATCTGTCGTGTGTCGGCCCCGACCTGGCTGAGTGCCAGTTCGGCTTCCGACAAGGTCGTTCGACTGTTGACGCGATCTTGCGGTCTCTGTCGGAGCAGGCGGTGGCCCGGGATGGCGTGGCGTTGGCGATAAGTCTCGATATCGTCAACGCATTCAACACGTTGCCCTGGGACACTATCAGGGAGGAACTTTTACACCATCGTGTGCCTTCCTACCTGCAGGCGATCGTCAGTGGCTACTTGCGCGACAGATACGTTTCGTATATGGAGCAAGACGGTACGAGGACCCGGAGAGAGGTTTGCTGTGGGGTTCCACAGGGGTCAGTTTTGGGGCCTCTGTTGTGGAATCTCGCTTACAACGCAGTCCTCCGTGTCCCTATCCCTCAAGGTGACACCATCGTTTGCTATGCAGACGACACGTTGGTGCTGGCGTCGGGGAAGAATTTTGAGAGAACCAAAGAGCTCGCCGAGCTCGGGGTGAATATCGCGAACACTTGAGGGCGTGACCGTCTCTGCGAAGAACGGTACGCGCGCAAACGCGTCGTTGGAGCGATCCTGCCAGCCTTCGAAGGCTGGATGAGACGAAAGCGACGAGTCACCTTCCGACTTACGCACGTAATGACCGGTCACGATTGTTTTGGAGAATACCTGTGTAAGATAGGACGCGAATCGTCGGCGATGTGCCACCACTGCGGTGCGGACCGGGACACCGCTCAGCATACGCTGGAGGCGTGCCCCGCGTGGAATGCGGAGGGGGAGATCCTGGTCCGCGAAGTCGGACAAGACCTCTCCCTGCGAGCAGTCGCGTCAGCGATGCTCCGCAAGGAATCGACGTGGACGTAGCCTCCTTCTGTGAGACCGTCAGACGAAGGAGACGGCGGAGGGGAAACGGGAAAGGGCCGATCCTGCTCGGCGGAGACGACGTCGGCGTCGTCTCGGCCCTCCCACAGCCTTAACGCCCGGGGTTTATAAGATAGGGCGTAACCCTGGGGCCGTGGATGCGTGAGGTGGGGGCCTCGCGTGTCTTATTTCAGACGGCCCTAAGGAGGACGGCAACCGGGATGGCCTCGCGCTGCCGTACGCACTAGCGAGGAATTTAATTTAATAGGTAAGAATCCCACATAACCCAGCTCCCCCCCCATGAGAGCTGGGTACCCTTCCGAAGGTTTCCACTGCGTAAAAAAAAGGCGTGCTTATTTACGTGCTGTTACTTTACTTTACTACTTTTTTGTTTGTTAAAAACATTTAAAGCAGTTTAAAACTTTTGTTTTATTTACTTATGCAAATAAATGTTAACATTTGTTTTTCATTTTATTTACACAAGCTAGGTACTGTGGGGTTTTAATTTGTTTAAATTAAAATTAAGTACAAGGAACCGGTTCCGCCACCGAGTACGAGGTAAATTTATGAATTACCAGGTAAAGAGATTTGTATGTCTCTGAAGAAAATTATAACTGCTTGCTAACCAGCTTGATAAATCTAGTAGTATTTTTATACTATCCTTATATACTTACCTTTATAATTAAATTAAATAAAACTTTTCGATTAAAAGTACAGAATTAATTAACTAAGTAAATATCAACAAAAATCAATTATTATTTTATAATAACATATCCACGAAGCCAGACGAAATTATAAAGGTTATTTAGCTTAAGACAACAAAATATTTTTCCCGTGACCTTTCGAACAGGTTAAAACATTTTTGGGATAGAAATAAACATAAAAAATATAGGAATACAATATATTATATGTAAGCATATTGTACCTAAAATAAGTAGATCTTGTACATCACCAGGCCTTATCCCACAATTGATACAACTTCTTTGGTCGTTTATAGAATAACTCAAACACTAAAGAAGTGTGAGTACGTCTGTGTTTTTTGTACATGTGTATGCATTTTGGTGTGTTGCGTTTATTATTATTAAATAAGAAAATTTTATATCTACCTCACCTGACCTCCTGTGGTGCCCAAATTTTACAACTCCACCACAAATAAACTTTTGAAACAAGAAATATTTTTGAATGAATAAAATGTATCAACCCATCATTGACTTGCTTTGTATTCACAAAATGATATAATGGAAGGCAGAAAGGTCTCGTAAAAAATGTCCCGAACACAGTTACGTTTACCGAAATCCAACATCTTTTTGTGATAAATATAAATATGCTCTGGGAACCTTTGAATTCGATATTCCGCTGAGAGTGGCGTATCATATGACCGCAGTTTATTTTTATGTTTTAAGTGAACATTATTTTTCTACTGCTGTGTTATCTGTCAACATGTTTTTGTATAACTTGTGTTTTCTTTACGTACTAGATAATCTGTGATCCAGTTACTCCTACATAATAATCTTTTGGGAAAACATGTAAATAATGTTAGTTACCCATTTTCTATATATATAAAATATATCGTATATCGTTCTAAAAAAATTATAATAAAGTTCATATTATAACATTTATTTATTTTTAAATATATTAATATATCTCACCATATTGACTGCCTCGTTGGTCTAGTGGCTTGATGTAAGGCCGCAGACTCGGAGGTCCTGGGTTCAATTAATGGGTTCAATAAAACGTTATTGGGTTTTTCTGTCAAAAAATTCTCAGTAGCAGCCCGGAGTCTGGAAGTTGGAAGTGTGTACACTCCCGTGCCTCGGAAAGCACGTAAAGCCGTTAGTCCTGCGCCTGAACTCTTTCCGGTCGTGTCGAATTGCCGTCCCATCGGATTATGAGAGTTAAGGAATAGAGAGTGCACCTGTGTTTGCGCACACACTTGTGCACTATAATATCTCCTGCGGATATATAATCGGTCTGTCCTCCAGACCGATTTCGGCCACATTATTATTATTATTATTATATTTCACCAATAGATGGCTTTAGCAGTATTTTAATTCGCATTTTTGTCGTGCTATCTTAATAATATTAGGTGTTCTTATTACAATGAATTATAAATCCTAAACTATATCGTAGAGTTGTAGAATATTACTGCTTTTTATTTGTGATCATTAGTGTGTTATGACATGGTCATCTAGAAAAATGTTATATAAATCAAATATTGTAAAATAAACAAGGCAACTAAGCGCTTTCCCAAAATACGAAAAAAAACCGGTCAAATGCGAATCGGACTAGCGAAGGTAGCTTCGAATTATCACGACGGAAATAAGAAGAGAAAAGTGATGAGGACTGCAATATTTTTTACGGCTGATAAAATATAAAGAATAAAATAAAAACGTAATAAAACTAAAATAATAAAATTAAAACAGCGAAACGTACAGCATCGCGCTCGTAACCACGTTAATAATAAAAAATGCTAAGGAAATTACTGTTTTACGAGTCGTCAAAATCAATAAATAATCAATTTCATCAAAAAATACAAAACGTCTAAATACTTTAATAATGGAAAATAGCTGTCGCTTAGTTTATTTCACCGTTTCTTCTTAGATTTCTTAGGTGTCGCTTCTTGTATTTCTTTAAGATGGTAGATTTTTAAAATATTGCACAAATATTTTTTATTTAATATTTCAATGTACATTTTAACATGAACATCTTAACTTTCTAGTTGGTCTAGATAATTACAATAGCTATGGATAGAATGTAGTTTTGCTTGTTCTTGTCGTGCAATTAAAGAGATTCTAAAGCAGACCTATATCTTAATCTTATCATAAAAAAAACTTACTTAAAAAGTATAATAAATTAAAACAGACGTGGATTTTCGTTTTATATTTACTACGATGTTTTATGGTAATTGCATCGAAAGGCCTTAGATATTACTATAGTATGAGATATCGAGATGTGTTTTTTTAGTTTTTAGAAAGACAATATATAAAACAATAATGAAGTTTGCTCATATCACCTTGATGGTTGTTTTTTTTTACTTTTATTAATTTTGATTCTGTTATTTATATGATAATTTCATTAAAAAAATATCCTTCCAGATTAGCCAATCAATGTTAACATATCAATTATTTTATATTTGCAAAAGATTAACTTAGATTCAATTGGTGACTATTTTGACAGTGACATAATTATAATATTAATTAGTTAATTAATTCAAAATAACTAATATAATATTTTTTTAAACAAAAATATTTATAATTAAAATGTTATTAGCGATTATAACGTCATACATATTTATGGGGCGAAGCATTTTGTAATGTAAAGTTTGTCTTTGACACGTACGACAGTAAAAGGCTTCTGTGGTAAGTGTGGTGTCGCTCCCTATGCTGATTTTTGGAAAAAAACATTGTAATTAGAATCTTTGTTGTATTTTATATAAATCAATTACTTACACTATATATAAATCATGTACTACAATTATTTTAAATATTCCTCTTAAAATTATGTGATATTGAATTAACTTTTTGCCAAATAATTAAAACGTTCGATCTATTATAATTATAAAGCAGAGCAATTAAATTTTGAAATAATCACCTATCTTGTATTACGATGTTTATAATCCAATTAAAAGAAATGAGAAATACTCGCCGTTGACAGAATTCCCAATTGCTAACGTTGTCTACAAAGTGCTTTTTACAAGACAGAGCCATTGCTCCGGAAAGAGCAATTGCAGTAACGAGTATTAGCAGTAGAAACGCAACTAGAAAGGTCAGAGATAAACTCTTACGTCTCAAGTGCTTGAGAACAAAAAGCTAATGTTTTCTACTTTTTATGTGTCTCAGTTAGCCTGCGGTGACATAATGTATTAATAGAAGACAAATTAAAAACTATAAGCTCGTTAAAAGAAATCTTCCGGCAAAAAATTTCAGTAGCGCACCTGATTTAGGATAATTAGTGTTTACGTTCACTCGGAAATGTTCTACCGAAAATAAATTGCAAGAATCTCGTAGTTACTGTTAACACCAATTAAATAAAATGAATATGTTAAATAAATACAATTAAGTTATTCCGTATCCAAAAAATAATAGTAACAAGTCATACTTATGAATGTTAATATATACGATACTTATGTAGAAAGAAAAAAATATATAATAAACAGAAAAGAAATAATTAGTTATGTGTCAAAGCCGTTCTCATCTCGTCTCACAACTCTTAATTAGGACAAAGGAATTAGAAGCAGTTGTGTAAAATTTTAGTAATCTGATAAAATTCGTGCAAGTAAGAAAATCCCAAAACGCCTTTTAAAATTCATGCAATCTTGCTGGTACAGCGTACTAACTCATAATTTCTGACACACAGCGGTACCGCTTGAAATTTAATTTAATCTTCTCTACACCAAGCACTTGGTAAAATGTTTCTAAAAATATAACTTAAGAAATAAAATAATTGAATTTAACAAGTAATTTATCTTTAGTGTCCGTTTTTCATTTTCGTTAATAAAACTTTAAGTCGTTTCAAACATAGTACACAAAGAATACAGTAAATTAAATGTGGTGTCCGGCGTAAAATCTTTATACCATATACTTCTTTTACCATTTTCTGACAAAATGCTGTGGGTCGTGGAATTATCTATCAGAATATTACAAATGTAAATGTAACTCTCTCTCTCTCTCTGTCGCTTTTACAGTTAAACCACTGAACCTATTTTGATGAAATTTGGTATGGTATTGGAAGCAAGCATAAGCCCCGAGGAAGAACATAGGCTACTTATAACAAGAGGGGTAGCTTTATGAGGAGTGCCTTAACACGCGCGCGAAGCGGCTGCGAAAACTAATGGTGATAAAAATTACTCAAAGAGCACGAAAGTAAACTGTATTTAAAAATACCAAAAATATTCGATTCTAATTCATTATCACGCCTTTTACTTTAAGTTTAAGTCATACGTTCCATAGTATATTTATTATTTAACACTATATTATACATATATATGTACGTAACAAAATTGATAAATACAAAAAAAATACAAAAGTGCAAAAAGCATGCTTTTCCCCTTCTAGAGATATCTTAGCGAATACCTAAAAAAAAATAACTAGACAAATAAAAGTAGACACAAAATCAAAAGTAGGTATAAATTTCAATGTATAAATCAATTGTAACAGCCTGTGAAAGTCCCACTGCTGGGGTATAGGCCTCCTCTCCTCTTTTTGAGGAGAAGGTTGGAGCTTATTCCACCACGCTGCTCCAATGCGGGTTGGTGGAATTCACATGTGGCAGAATTTCAGTGAAATTAGATACATGCAGGTTTCCTCACGATGTTTTCCTTCACCGTAAAGCACGAGATGAATTATAATCACAAATTAAGCACATGAAAATTCAGTGGTGCTTGCCCGGGTTTGAACCCACGATCATCGGTTAAGATTCACGCGTTCTTACCACTGGGCCATCTCGGCTTAATCAATTATGATTTACATTTTATGATCATTATGTATCAATATTCATTCAAATATTCGCTGCTCGTTGGCAATTCGAAGTTGCTTGCAATTGACTAAAATCTTAACATAACCATCACTAAGCAATCTGACTTATGTAACAATTCAGTCAAAAAATTAAAATTATTAATCTTTTAAACTTTTACAGTAGTTTTTTTTATGAAATAGGTAGGTGAACTAGCTAATTTGTTCTAACTAGCTAATTAATTAAGTGGTCACCACCGTCCATTCCGTACATCGTCAATGCGCCACCAATCTTGACAACTAAGATATCTTTTTTTTTATAGAATAGGAAGGCGGACGAGCATATGGGCCTGATGGTAAGTGGTCACCAAACACCCTTAGACATTGGCACTAAGAAATGTTAACCATCGCTTACATCGCCAATGCGCCACCAACCTTGGGATCTAAGATTTTATGTCCCTTGTGCCTGTAATTACACTGGCTCACTCCTTCAAACTGGAACACAACAATACCAAGTACTGCTGTTTGGCGGTAGAATATCTGATGGTGGGTGGTACCTACCCAGACGAGCTTGCACAAAATGGCCGTTAGCTCACTTACAAAAAAAAAAGTTAGTCACTTGTTAATTGAATTGGTTAAAAGTTGCTTATAAATTTAACGTATATTATATTTTATATTTTTTTCATGAAAGGCTATTAAAATAAAAACTAACGTAAAAACATAAACCGTATCGGACTTGAGTATTTTTACTAAGTAATTACACAAATAACTATTGATTTGATTGGATATCACAGATTACAAGAGATATTGTACCAAATTGCTATTTTCATTCATTTATAGCGTCCCATAAATAACAATAGCTTTAGAATAATTTATAATATTTCAAATGAAGCCATTGTTATGAAACTAGAAAAGGCTCAGACATTAACGCTCACGAAATAGCAACGTGAATGAATAAAGTGGCAGCCATTGTTTCTTTTAATATTTGTGGTACAATGCTTGTAATAACAGTTTTCTTCGCTGGTAATTAAAATATTTCTTCTTTTTAAATTAAAAAAAAATATATTCAAATATAAATGTTCTTGGATTCTTGCGAACATTCAGTATTTTATTACGATTTTTTTTAAACGTTGTTGTTTTTTTACACACAATCTGCTATCATGCTTACAGAAACAACAAACAACAAAATGACAAAATTAAGGATTGCAAGTAACAAAATGTTCGATTGAAATTCTTAACACAGTTGAAGATTGCAGAAGAAGCTGTATTAGCTGTGCTCTCAGTATATACATCTGAGAACATTAAAAGGCTTTTGTATAATGTAAAGCTTCTTCTATATCCTTACAATCCTCATTTTTATCAACTCCATCAAGAAAGACAATTGGCACTATTGTGTGCCTCGAGTTAATAAAGAAGTCGTTAACGATAAAAACGTGTTTGGTCATCAGTAATACTAAAATGTACATTGTAATTATGTCTAGTAGTGAAATCATGAAGGTATATTAATATAAATTTAACTAAATTGTATAACAGACCGAGCAAAATCACGGACAAAGCCTATATAGATACAATTAATTAAAAAACACTACTCTCTTGATAAAGCACTTAAATATTTTTTTTTAACTTCAGCTAGTATAGTTTTCTGGTACAGTATCTATTATTGATCAAAATACAATTATATTTATACACTAGCAAATTCGCGGCTTCACCAGTATGGAATTCGTTTTTGACGTTAATCCACCCAAATTCGCCATTTTAACGCACATGATGCCTATTTGAATTATATATATATATATAATATTTTAACTATTAAGTAGCAGTTGCTTAAAATAAAATGTTGGTTGTTTTAGTTTTAGTAACTTGCAATTAAACATATTTGCTTAAAAAGTAACAGTTATTTTGAAAACACAGACAAATACTTCAGAGAGATGTAAAAAGAAGTCATAATATAACAAATGTTATAGTAAAATGTTTTTAACTTCAAGGGAATGGAATTTATTAGTTTTATTAGCGAGTTTTGGGTCTAATATTGCCTTCATATTTATTTAACCTAACTGAGGTAATAGCATACGAATTTCGCACTACGTGCCCGAAGCATGCTCCCTTGTTAATGAATATATCCAGTGCTTATATCTATTACACTAACGAACGAATGGAATTGTGATTGGATACATATTCCAGAATATTCCAGAATTTCCACAAATGTTTGTCTCATACTCGTACCTTCAATTACGATATCAATTATGTACAAAATCCACCATAATTTAATTAATAAAAATGCAGTATTACTCGCCTGTTTTCGAAGTAATGAAATGAGATCATCCGGCTTTATCCTCTTGAACATCCATATATTTATAGAGCAATATTTTCATCCCTATTGTAACCTTTTTACGCATTGCAACATTACATTGTGTATACGTATAAAAAATTTAAACAGAAATCCTGTAATCCAGGCAACGGCTTTCATAGACACTCAGGCACATCAGTAAACATAACAGCCTGTTAATGTCCCACTGCTGAGCTAAAGGCCTCCTCTCCCTTTTTGAGGAGAAGGTTTGGAGCTTATTCCACCACGCTGCTCCAGTGCGGGTTGGTGGAATACACATGTGGCAGAATTTCAGTGAAATTAGACACATGCAGGTTTCCTCACGATGTTTTCCTTCAGTAGCACGAGATGAATTGTTATCCCAAATTAAGCACATGAAAATTCAGTGGTGCTTGCCTGGGTTGAACCCAAGATCATCGGTTAAGATTCACGCGTTCTTACCACTGGGCCATCTCGGCTATATTCTATGCTGATATGTAATATTTTGTAATAATAAAGACATATTTTGATAGATTGATTTTATTTTTACATATATATGATATTCAATAATAAAATGTAATATTATAAATTTATAAAATTAGCTAATGGATATTGCTCGTTTAAGCTTACATTGTATTAACGCTTCAGCATAGAAATTATATTAATTCTTTAAACATCTTCATTTAAGAACTACGAGCTTAAGATATTTAATTCAATAAATACTAGTTTTTAAATTACACAGGTGAGTTATTCATTAATCTTAACATAGGGTTTCAATTCATTTTTGAAATATACGCTTATATTATATATTATTATTTTATTTAACAATAGGTATATCTAAAATACATTGCCTTTAATAAATTTTAATACAATATACTGGACGAATTGTTTGCGTAAAACCAAAATAAAACATCACATTTTTATAAGTGTAACTCGCTTCAATAGTCAAACAAAAGTTTATCATTTTACATTAAAGAAAATTATAGTTTCGATACGGGATTAACTCCAATTCATTTGTAGTCCGAGTCAAGAAAAGGGTTTTCGACCGCTGAGAGCAAATAGAAAAAAAATGTTCGTATTTCGATTCGAAATTCCCTACACGTTACCTTCGATCCTGTTTATTTATCCAATGACTAACGAATCGAGTAACGTAAACGACAACCGAGAACATTCCCCGAATAGCAAGTACTAAAAACCGTCACGGGATGCCCGGTGTATGTGAACCGTCGAAATTTTGGGATTATTGAAGGAATTTTTAATTAAAGATAACCAATAAATGTTCATAAAATAATTATAATTTTCATAATAATAAGATATCTATATAGTGAAGTATGTGTATTTAAACGCCATGTAGAAACAAGGGGTACAGAACGGTGGCGAATAAAGGTTCATGTCGTTTGCCGTCCCAGCATACGAATCGTCTTAACCCTCACCAGTAATTTTTACACTTAAAAGGAATATTTTTGCTTTAAAAAATCGACATAGTGTTAGTGGAGATTCTTGTGTACAATTTATAAGCGAAACTAATTAAACAAGAGTAAACAAAACCAAACTATTATTATCTCTTTCTTTTGTGGTCGTTAAAAGGGATAGCGAGTCGTTTAGTCGACGTACAACTTAGATTACAACGTATTTATATTACTTCCTTTGTTGGTTGACACGACCTTTAGACGGTGACATAAATATTTCTTAGTAACGAAAACCAAATAGTTTTTTTCTTTACATTATTATATTTACTTGCATACGAAATGATCATTTCATTTTTATAACATAGCGGGGCTATTTGTGGTGTTGATGCGAGCTTTGTTTTAATTTAACTGATTGAAGTTCCTTTAACCGCATCAAGTAAACATGTATTGTATGTAACTGTTAATGCTGAATATTATTTAAAATTGAGCTGAATTACGTACTGAAAATTAATGGTTTGATTTGATTTTTGCTTCATAATTATATCTATATAAATATCAAAATATAAATATAATAATATATAATATATAAAAATCTCGTGTCACGGTGATTTTAGCCGAACTCCTCCGAAACTGCTCGACCGATTTTTATGAAACTTGTTATGTATATTTGGGAGGTATGAGAATAGGTCGTAAAGTATATTTCATACCGGTAGCTGGTAAGGGTGTCCCTATTCAGATTTTTTTTTTCTATTTTTTAGACATTTTTTTATTTGCATTTTATTTTGATTTAGCATAAAAAATACATAAAACGCCAAATTTTCACCCTCCTAATCCATCATCCCATTTTGTAATCACGATTTTAGTATTTTTTATCTGAACAATATCAAAATTATTATTTATAGTAAAACCTCATCGAACTTTCGTCTACGTCATTCACGAGAAGCGTAACGTCATTTTGATATTTAAAAATTTGCCAAATATTTAATGATTTATTTAATTGATAATAAATATAAACGTGTTTTATGATATTGAAAAGGTTGGTAAAATACTAAAAGATCAAATACATTATCGGTATACCGTTTTTATCAGTAAATACAACAATTTGGTCTATTTGTGTGTGTGTGTGTGTGTTAGAGTGAAAAATGCCAGCAAGACGCAAAGGGGCCCATTTGGGCCGTCGAACTGATAAAGCATCAAGCATGCGTAATAATAAAGCAGAAAGAGCAGATTAACAAATCCAAAAAATAACGAAAATGTGCGTGTGAGCATGTCACCATTAAACGGTTTGCTCATAGGCATGTATCCAGTAGCAAGGCTGTTCCTGAAGTCCATTCGCACACGAAAAAATATCACAAAGGATTTTGTTTCTTTTCTTCGCCAACCGTATGTTATTTTTTGTATTATTATTTTAATTTACACAGGACTTATATCGTGTCTTCATCGCAATTTTATAGATGAAAGTCAAGAAACCGAAATTGTAGCAAGTGTTAATAATGCAATCTTGAAAAATAAGTTAATAAATCATGTAAATTAATTCAAGTATACATACATTCATTATATTACATACATTCAATATAGACATGATTCGAGTGTTTACTATTGACAATATAATCAGAGAAATAGTATAATCATATGCTCAGCGTCAAAAAAACTATCGAAAGAAAAAAAAAAACAATGATCATTATTTATCAAGTAATTATAACAATATTTAATTTATAGTTCTCTGTTTTGATTGTTTGAAACTTTTACATTGACATTTTTGATGTTTAATTTATTGTTAAAGGGTTTAAATTTTGAAAATAAAATCCTTTAGAAATAGTATCATTATTCTGAATCAAATTAAATTATTTAATGCAGTAAGTAAAACGTAATTCCAATTGAATTTTGTTAGCAGTGCCACCTTTGAACTGACTATGTTCCTTTATATAGTTTGAGTAAAATATTAAACTATACATCAAAAAATATTCAGCAGTAATTCAATTTGTCTGTTTTAATAGAAGCTGTTAGTTGCTAGTAATTGAATCGATTGAAAGGCAAAAAAAGACGCGGTTGCCTCACTGGAATAAAGAAAAAAGAAGAAAAATTATGATGATGGCCTACGATGCGACAGCGAAATTTCCAGCGCAAAAATAATGTTCCATTCGTATGTACTATGTTTATCCCATATTCTACCGCCAAACAGCAATATTTAGTATTGTTGTGTTCCGGCTTAAAGGGCGATGGAGCCAGTGTAACTACAGGCACATGGGACAATTTAGTTCCCAAGATTGGTGGCGCATTCGCGATGTAAGGAACGGTTAATATTTTTATAGTGCCAATGTATATGGGTGGGGGCGACCATTTACCAATATTATAAAGAAAACAAATAACGGACCACCTTTTTCAAAAGTTCTGTCTCATAATGTGGGACGTATGTACGATGAGCCACCACTCACATACAAAATCCGCAGATATAACCTAAGAAAACAATGATAAATAAATCGGGTGTGCAAACCATCGAGCTTATTTGTGTTGGCTAAAGAGGGACTGAAAAAAATATGTACAATCAATTGCTCTTTGAAATTAATTAACTGGTTCAGGATAAAAACATATTACTTTTTTCACTTTACATTTTTAATCAAACAATGAATATGTCTATTACATAAATGAAATACATTGAATTGAGAAAATGAATGGTCGGTGTTTTTTGTTTTTATAGGTGGTTATCGTCTACAGCGCTCCTTTCCTTTTTCTGTCATAGATCCCATCCCCACACACTTACAATAAATTCGTTACTTTTTATTTAAATCCAAAATATTCAGTTGATATAATTTATGTATATGGCAGAACAACGTTTGCCGGGTCAGCTTATCCTACTAATATTATAAACGTGAAAGTTTGTATGTGTGGATGGATGTTTGTTACTCTTTCACGCAAAAACTACTGAATGGATTTCAATTAAACTTTCCAATAATATAGCTTATACATCAGAATAACACATAGGCTACAATTTATAAAGATATTGTGTAAGCTGTCCAAAATATGACATTAAATGTCAAGTAACTAGGAAAAAACCTACCTTTCCATTTTTTAAAAACGGATTGTACTTCAAGTAATATAGGCCCAAGATTAGGTATTGGCAGTTTTTTTTTTGGTTAGGAGTTACACTTAAATAAGATACTTTATTTTTATTTAAATTAATAGATATAGGTTACTTACCTGTTAAATTTATATCATAATGTTAAATTTATATCATAATGTTAGTTCTTTTCTACGCCACGCTAATATAAGCTACTCCAAATACTAATCCTGCGTAGACGAAGTCGCGGGCACCAGCTAGTTAAATTATATATTTTAACACTATTATAAATATGCATTTAGAAGACAGGTATAAATTAAGCCAAAATTTCGGATTTTTACTAAACGGATTCGAATTCGAACTCCATATAACAGTTGAGTGTCGAGAAGTTAGTAACTTCCATGCCTCAGAGAGCACGTAGTTGTTTGTCCTGCAACTGATTCTTCTCCGGTCGTTTGAGATTGCTATCGCATCGAACTATGTGAGTTATATTAACTATCGTATTATATTTAAAATTCTAGCATATTTTTCAGTATAATATGTAAGGTATGTGCAACGCGAAAAAAATGTAGTCTACCATTTTATTGATTAAAGTAAGCTTAATTTTTATGAAAATGATTCATCAATAGCCCCTATTCAATATTAAATTATATTCAATAGCTTATATTCCGTATAGCCGTATTCCGTATATACATGTAATAGCTTAGGTACTCAGGGTAAGACCAACGATCAGGGTTCAACCCTGGGTTTTAAATGAGGTCAGCATGCGATGCAATGCCTCTTTAAATTTATTTATATACAACTCAAGTGCAATTAGTGTCAGAAACCTTTAAGCTCACAAATAACTGTACAAACAATAATTACATTATCTGTTCAAGAACATAACCGACTTCAAGAAATATTAGAGCCTAAAAATATTTATATCCTATTATTTAATCTTTGTTTTATTTATTCTTGAAACTTGAATGAGATCAAATCTATATTAGGGTATATCCTCATTTTTGATGTCGGTTAAAAAACATCAATTAATATATACCGATAGGATCAAAATTATACTTCAGAATAAATAAGCTTTAGAAGAGAAATGGCTTAATATGTGGTGCGATCTGATCGGAAAAAATCTTATTTTATTGGAAATTCAATGAAGGTACGATATAATCTTTGACGTCAGTATTACCGATTTGCCATTACATTTCATACATTTTAACTCATATAAAGTACCACGTTCACCACTTCTGAGTTATCTCCTCCGTAAAAACTATTGTTGCAACGCGAAAGTCATTAAATGCTCATATACGCTCCAAACTTCCCTACAAGGAAGTAGACTGAATATAAAGCTTGTATGAATATAGATATTGTATAATTTTACTTTATGATACGTTCTTTGATTATTTTGACGACTTATTATTATATAATCCTTCGGTTTCTGATGGCTGATCGGTCAAATTAACTGATTTTATTCTAATCCGAATTGTAATTCGTCGTCAGCCGATGACGTAATGGCGTTTAGTACCATATACCTATCACACCGTAGTCGTTAACTAATAATATAATAATACTAAAACCTTTTTCGAAACATGCATATTTCGAAAAAAGTTTTTTGTACATTGGTTTAACTTTAGCACATCCCCAAGGTGTACAATCATCTATGAACCCTATTAATTGTATACCTGTTGCACGCAAATGTTCGTTTCCAATTTTTTTTATGTAGCATCAAAGGTAGTTATAAAGCTTTTTGGGATCCTTTTGTAAAACCGTATACTTGTAACCCACAAGATTTTTTGTCTCTTTGTCTGTATGTCTCGTACTCTAGTTTGTTCCTCTTATGTTATTGGTATCATAATTTTTACAAATTCATTCTTTTTTTTTCACAAACTTACTATTGAAGGATCTTATAAATGAATAACAAGGAAACGAAGGAATCTTTTTAAAATTAGTTGAATGTGACCATTTGCATATTTCCTTTTTTTCCTATTGAATTTTATATGAAGACGAACAAAGTTTTCTTGTGAAAACGGGTATTAAAAAAAAACAAAGAAACTAAATTATTATCAAAGAAGTCTCAATTGACAAACAAATAATTTCGATATATGAAACGTTTCTGTAGTCTTCGAATTACTTTTGAAAATAAAGAAATATTTTCTTCGTTACAGAGCGCTGTTATTTTTATTTACATTTTCTGTTTTATAGTTCTAGCTTATATATACATATAGACGTTGAACGTCAATTGCATTTTATATATTTCTAAAAACACGTCATGAAATTGAAAACTTCATAGAGTTGCATTTTGTTTTAATTTAGTTTAGGTATTTATAAATTAATTCTTCGAAATAGCATATTACTTAAGTATATGATATTTCGATTATTTATTAATCTTTGTATTAAAATAAACAGAACAATGTTTATTATGTTTATTCAAAGGTTTTAATACAAAATTGTATGAAATCGGTGCCATTTTCAATTATTTTTCAAGTCAGTATAACTTAAAATATATATTTAATTTTTTTGTGTAAGCACAAAAAAGTGAAAAAATTAAGTATTGTGTTAAAAACATAAGTTAACAATCAAAGTAGAGTTCTATGTGTATGTGTATGTGTGTTCTATAGCAATTTTAACAAAATCCATAAAAGGCATAAATTATATTGATGACAATCAGATTTTTCCACTTTTATAAAAATAGGTAACATAAGTGGTAAAACCTCTTTAGAGTTCATAGTTATCCAGTGTTGCCATTTTCAACTAATCAGTAAATATAAATTAAAAAAAAATTGTCAACATAAATTTTCTCCTTTATTTGAAGTTAGGTAAAACCAGGTGGTTTGAAACGCGTTAATTAATAAAAACCAGACGAAATGAATAATTTGGCCGCGGCCTGGTACCGTTGATTGAAAAACGACTGTTCATATCGTTCTCTTGTCAGAATTAATTACAAACCAACATTGACATTAATTCAGTTGTAAATTTGCGTTTAATTGAATAACAAACATCAATGGATTAAAAGCGATTAAAGCAATACATATAAATAATGTATGAGATTATAATGTATAGGAAATATTTTTTTATTGACTTTACATTTCCCGCCTGCCAAATTATTATAGCAATCATTTTTATTTATGTGAAAAGAATTTGCTGTTATAAAATTAAAGTATTTTAATTGATTTTATTTTGGTAATTGGACAATTGGAACAGGACTGCATGCTTAGGTGTTTAAAGGTAGCACGTGTCCCTGGAGCTGTAGGCGGGGCGCGTGAGGTGGGGACTTCGTGTGAACTATTTTAGATGGCCGTACGGTAGCCGGGATGCCTCGAGCTGCCGTACAAACTAGCCAGGTATGTGGGAGTAAGTTCACCCGTCGCTTGAAGAGAGCCCGTGTTCCGGCACGGGTCGTGCGGATGTTTTTTATCAACCCGAACCAGGATCCTCTTCGATCCGTGCCAAATATGGCCATCACATTGGTTGTAGTGGTTAAGAATCCCCCATGACCCGGCCCGACCCGACACAAGGCGCAGATAGGTATATGTAATTCGTAATTACTCTTATCTTATAGTTATAGCTAAAGAATCACTCAGTTAAATGAAACACCAGAAATGAATAGAAAAACAAGGAAAGACAAAATTTTGTTGAATAATTTGGTATCGATGTATAGTATCACTCTGTATTTTATTAGGTAGAGGGTATTCAGGTTAAGGTGGGGTCGACACATGTTTTTTCCTTCTACTTCTCTCTGTCACTCGTCATTTCAGCAGTTACCCTTTCATACACATATCCTTTCTTACGCAATCCATCCACATTTTCTTCGCCCCTCCCCCCCGTCCTCTATATCCATCAACATTCACACTCATCACCCTTTTGGTAACATGCCTGTCATCCCTCCTCATCATATGCCCATACCACTCTAATCTATATATATTATATATAATTATATATAATATATTGAATAGATATATATATACAATATATTGAATAGATAGATAGATCTGTTTTACGGCCTCTTTTTTTATAATTATATTTAGTTTAATTTGTGAAAGAAACGGTAATCCCGCAAGTACTATTGGCTACCTTTTTTACCATAAAAATACAGTCCACTGAGCTATCGCGGATACACTTAAAAGGATAAATCGTCTTTGAAATTAGTGTTTCAGAATTTATCAAATGCATCCATTTAATATTAAGAATTTAAAAAAAAAGAATGTTTATGTTTCGAACATTTATTTTCATTTCATTTGTTTAAAATTTGACATATTTTTTTTTTTACAATACCATGCTTTACTAACAGTAGAGTTAGTAATATAAATAAAATTTACTCGAATAAAAATATACCAATCCAATTAATTAATTAACATTCAAATACTTGGTTATTTCATTACTTGTAGAATAACATCTTGAGAACATCAAAATATGAAGACTTATGAAAACACATACAAGAACTTGGTCTAAAAGAAGAGTCGACACTCGTAGAGATTTATAAAATTATCTTATTTATTACAAATTTGATCGTTTCCTTTATTATATTTATTATTTATAAGAAATTGAAACGCTTAAGGCACGGCGAATTACATCTAACTATAATATAAACTATCGTAGACACTTGGTAACCATTATTATACTAATCCGCAAATTGTGATATGTACAAAAATATTTTATTTCATCTTCACTATCTAAGACTATATTACAATTGCAAACGATACCGACAAAACGCACACGACACACATAAAAATAAATGAAAACTTAAATGCAACGTTTGAAAATGGAATATATAAGATATACAGCACCATAGAGAAGAATAAATAAGTTCACTTAGACACCCACGTTCATGAATCTAAAACGAATCTAGACACAACGATAAAAATTAACACACAACGAAGTTTTGTACTCGGTCCCTTATTGGCACAATTTCACTAACGTTCGCATCGTGTATCGGTCCAGTTCTAGAACCGATACTCTTCGAATCAAGCGCGTGTGTTTTGTCTTCTCTGTCTCTCTACCTGTTTTTTGTGACTACGTCGTTTCCTTGCTATTATCGCTACTAGTATCACGACAACAGCAATTGCGACCACGACGCCTATCCACCAGTACATGTTGTACGAAGCTTCTTGAGGATTTTCTATTTCGTTTTTATCACCAACTGCTACGGGGTTTTTAATTTCTAGAACACCCACTGTTGAAGTTTCGTATTTCGAATTCGTGTCGTCATCAGTTTCGATTATGTTCTCGTGAATGTCGTCGTGTGTTTTATCTTTTTCATTGTTTTGTTCGATTGGTATTTCGTTTTTTTCTGATTTTTCTTTTTCCTGTGGTTCGACTTCGACTGGTGGATCAACGTAATCCTCAATCATGTTATCGCTAGTTGGATCTAATTGGTTATCTAAATACTCGTCTAAAAGCCTAAAATAATCAGTAATTCCAGTATACTCTAATCCATTTTCTCGTTTCGCTAATAAATCACTGACCATTTCTGGCCATGTGGAAACGAAACCCTGCATCATTACATCGCTGAAAAGAAATTGATAAATGTACATTTTGTTCAAATAAAAAACTTAAATATAACTTATGTCTTATGCTACTTACATTAAGCGTTGATTATTTTCAGCAACATGTTTGACCAAATCAGAGTCATCTGATATAAGTTCCTCGGCAAAAGATTGATAAATTTGATACTTCAATATAAGTCCTAAGAATTTTCTGTAATTGAAATATATAATTGTGTAAACGGAAATTATTTTAATTTAGTATAAATAATGTATGAAATAAATATGTCTTACCCTACATATGGTTTATTTAATAAAACATAAGGATCTCCGATAATGTCAACATTTGATGTTTCAATCATAGAAAAATTCTTCCTAAAATCTCTCCAACTGTCCTCAATTTTAGCATAAGGAATTTTACCCATTAACACGTCCAATCTCCATGTGTCAGCAGCTATATAATAGTTCAATCTAGAATAATACAACGTGTCAATAATCTAGAAGAATTAAATTACAGGAATATTAGTAAAATACCTCTACTACCAAAATTGTTACTCACTTGGGTAAATCTCTTAATGCTATTATGAGTTGTAAGACGAGTCGATGATGATTGGTGTTATAGCTGAACCTTTCCAATGAGTATAATCCTGCTCTGTCTAATGTATGAGGATTCAATGATAGCAGGGACACAAATCCAGGGACAGCTTCATATATAGCTAAAACAATATTTTTATCATTAAAAACCACGACTCGAGATTAATTTCCATAACAATTGCAGTTTATTTTATATTCATACCTGAGTAACGAGGTGCTTCTCTTAAAATATACGTGTTATTACTGTGTAAAGCAGTGATAAGTTTGTATCTGATTTTCATTGCTGCTTCGTGGGCGTCCATGTAATTCTGAATGCTTACATCTTTGCATGTAATGAATCTAACTTTGTTCGGCTGGCACCAGTCTACTACTGTTGTAGGACAGGTTCCGTTGAAAGCGGATTCGGAAAATATTTCTGGTGGAATTTCTCCTAAATTTAGTTGATTTAATAGATTGTTGGCTTCCTTGAAGGCTTTTAATCCACCAATATCCTAAAAGAACAAAAAAATAAAATATACTTTCTAACAATGTATTCCCGTAATATTTACTAACTCATATTTAAATATGAATTATACCTTCAGTTGTAAATTTGCGTGTACTTTTTGATATATATCCGGATGCTTGGGCAGCAGCTTTTCGATTAGGTTCGACCAGTCGTCTCCCGTAAGAGATTCTGCGAAATATATTCAAATCTTGTACATCTAATCATCAATGAATCTTGAAATTTTTAAAATCAATGAATTTTTGAGAAAAAATTATTTGCATGCTTTGTAGATCATGTAAAAAACTACAATGAACCTGTAGTAATAAGTGTTTAAAGTCACACGAAATGCGGCGTTCTCTTTAATATATCTTAGTAAAATATGTTTATAAAAAAAAGTTCAATCTTAAAACTTTAAACGTAAAATAAAATATAGCTTATTTACAATAGTATCTTAATTGACGGTCACTATAACATAAATATATTGATCAATTTTAAATGGAATATACAATTACAGTAAATAAAGGTTACTTAATCAACAATACAACCACAACAAAGTAATATTTACAAAGCTTAAAACTTGGTAAAGATTGAAAAATTTATGAAGTTTGATGATTGAAGGGTTGATTTACTCACGGAGCAAATGAATAGGCAGAGGCTCGCCGACTGTTGATGGCCCGCGAAGTTTTAACGCAGTATATTTGTGTAGCTTCTGATACAGAGGACGAATATGTTGCCAAAGTTCTCGGGCTGCTAACAACGCCCCTTCATACTCGCATAGTCCGTCCCAGTATTCCTCAACCAGTTCGTAGTCTACATAGACGAATATAAATAGTTTAATATATATCATATATAGATAAGAGGAAAACGTTAAAAAAACTCGTTAATTTTGCTAACAATAAGGAAAAAGTTCCTAATTCCTAAATAATCAACAATTGAAGGATAATAAACGGCGAAAATGTTTTCAAATATTTAAAGTATTATTTTTTTAATATATAATATTAACAGTTATTAATAATTTATCTTAGGTATTTCACGAAATCGACGAGTAAAATTTATTCTGGCAATTGAAAACTAAATAGAACATGTACAATATGAAAAATCATATTCTTATGTTAAGTAAATAACTAAATTAAAAAAAAAAACATTATCAAATTATATTTATAGTTCGATATTTAATCATATTGTTTAAAAATATCACATACGATTCTCTTTTGATGCATTCCTCAGCAAAGGTAAAATATTTTCTAAATAATCATGCAGTTCAGGCAGGTGGCTCTCCCATGATAGCTTCATTTGTCGTAAAACCTGTTCATCTTGCTCTCTCGCCAGATTGTTATGTAATTCTGTGGAAGAAAATTTTACGTGACATAAAATATTAAAGTAGCCACTTTAAATTAAAATATGTTATCTTGGTGGTTTATTATATGGTGGCTGTAAAAACAAACGACTTAGCATTAAACGAGGAAGGTAAGAAGGGACGATAAGTTGAGCATTATTGTGTCTTCTTCTTTCCAATGTCAAATTAATGATGACAGAATGAGAGAAAATCAAACAACGTTTATATTTAAGGCCGAATATGTTAAATATTTCACCATACCTCTTAAACTGCATGTGGTGTTGGCTCCACAGTCATAATCGGTCGACATGCGAATTCGATTGAGCGCATTATCGGCAAATGTCACCAACTGTAATATGTTATACTATTATTGCCA
This sequence comes from Nymphalis urticae, assembly GCA_905147175.2. Classification (NCBI taxonomy): domain Eukaryota; kingdom Metazoa; phylum Arthropoda; class Insecta; order Lepidoptera; family Nymphalidae; genus Nymphalis; species Nymphalis urticae. The sequence continues at coordinate 4,261,207 of LR989995.1, read as the reverse complement.
ATAACTATAAATTTCAATTGATGGTAGGCCTCTGTACAAGCCCGTCTGGATAGTTACCACCCACTCATCACAAATTCTACCGCCCAATATACATACTTAGGCGATTGTTTTTCGGTTTGAAGGGTGAGTGAGCAAGTGTAACTACATAAGGACATAAGAGACATAACATCACCTTTAACAACACCTTGAGACAATATTGTACGAGATGATTAATATTTCTTAATGTCGATGTCTACGAGCGGTAATGTAACTTACCATCACGTGGTTATTTGCTAATCTGCCTAAATTTGCTAAATAATTAAGAAGAAATGGTTGAAAGCAATTTCTCAAACTAGTTTCGGATATTATAGTAACAATAATATAATATCCTGGGACATTATTCACACACGGCTATCTGATCCCAAACTAAGCAGAGCTTGTACTATGGAAACCAGACGACTGATATACCATATACACTACTTTTCTTTTGTAAATACATACCTATATAGATAATTACACCCAGACTCATGAAAAACAGACATGTTCACGCACACAAATGTCTATCCTGGGTGGAAATCGAACACACAACCTTCGGCGCGAAAGGCAAGTACCAACCACGCCAATCCGTCAAGTTTAATTCGTCGATATTAATAGTTAATTAATGATTATTATAATTATTATTATAATGTAGGATATTTATTATAATGTAGGATATTTGTCATAATATTGAATTCACATTAATGGATATATTTTTCTTTACCCATATATAACATTAATTAATAATAATCGCGTTCAATGCCATTTCATTAAATATTATATCAATACTTATCTCTATGTTCAAAGAGCAATATTAATTATAATTATACAGATAGTATGACGAGTGAATGGAACCGCAAGAGGTGAAAAGGTAATCTAAGTGGGTCAAACTAAGGGAGTCTGTAATCGCGAACAGAACTGGATGATTGAGGTTGTATAATACTACGATTAATTTTGTCTTATGTATTTTTATAATAGTATTTCACTTCCACTAATGTTTATGACGTATTTTTTTTTTTTCATATATATTTTTCTATAATATTTTTTGTGACTCCGTTAAATTCTTATTATTAATTAATAACGTGACAACAATACGACTTGATAATTATCTTAATGATGAATACATTATGACTTTTGTAATACATCCATGAATTCTGCTAACAATGCTTACGCTTAGAATGATGGATTAAAATGAGATCATTGGGAACATCCGCACACAGTTGACTTGGTATTTTCAATAACCATTTGAAAACTTTTTTTATTATTATTATTTTTTATTGACATTTAATACATGTCATAAACAATATATACGATGGTAACTACACTAGTATTATACTGTGTCGTAGCTACTAACGCCCTCCAATTCGACAGCACATTTATTTATTATTTGTTTAATGCAAACATACAATATAATATAATTTAATCTAACAAAAATATAAAATTGACAAACAGTTTTTTTTTAATTATCAATTAAATTATGCTTATTTTAACAATAGTAAAAGAATAACAAATTTTAGTAAAAAAATCTGAATTTTTATAATAGGTACCTATAAAATAATTATGTTAGAATTGTTATTATAAAAGCAATACTTCAAACAATTGGAATAAAAATAAATCCAGATATATAGATATGGATATCAGTCATGTGTCCCAAATTAAGTTAGAATACATGTTGTGAATAAAAAGGTGGAGAAACACTTAATATGGTCCATTAAACACGCGCCTCTGTTCGGAAAAGCACTTACATATATTGACTCTTGAGAGTTCTAATAGTAGAAAGCGATTCAACTTTTAAAGGTTAAAAGGGCAGTCTTCGGAGTCACTTTTTTACGAGTAATCTTATTACAAATAAATTTTTATCACTATGGTCAGTGTATATTAAAGATAGAAATAAGACATTAAAATAGAGACAAACTCTATGGGCGGTTAGAATATTTAAATATTTCTGTGAGGTCATCAATCTTATGGTATGTATAGTATTTTTGTTTGATTTTCTTAATATGTTCAGATCAGATGTTCTTACCCGTATCCATTGCTGCGTGTCCAGCAGTGCGTCACCGGGCTGCAGTAGCAGTTTCACACGCCGACGCAACGTGTCATCGTCAGCGGATAACGCATGCGCCGTGAACGCACTTTCCACGTCTGTTTTTTGCTTACGCGCGAATATACCGAACGCCTTATCTCGCTCCAACTGTGTCCAGAAATAATTACAATTGAACACTATTAAATTTATATTTATAAATATGACCAAATTTAATATTAATTGGTAATACGCTGTCAATGATGGGATGTCAAATATTATGTTCCTTACTTACTATATCTTTAACTTCTCATATAAACAACTCAAAGCATTTTAACTGATATTGGAATGGAAGCTAGAATCTATATAGAATCTAGTACAGTAATTATATTTACAAAAAATATCTATAGGTGTGTTTATAATTTATCTCATGCTTGACGGTAAATAAAACATCGTGAGGAAACTTGCATGTTTCTAATTTCACTGAAAATCTGCCACCATTGGAGCAGCGTGGTGGACTGAGCTGCAAACTTTCTCCTCAAAAAAAAGGAAAGGTGGCATTACCCCAGCAGTAGGACATTCACAGGCTGTTACTTACTATGTATAGTTGGTAATTGTTACCTTCATAGATAAGCCCTTGCTGCTACCTAATAGTTCTTCCCAAGCAGCTGTTGCTCTCTGGTCGCATTGGTCTTGATAGTCGAATTCTACCAGATCGACAAGAGAAACAAGCCATCGCCTATCGTCACCACTAGACGTTCCGCTTGATAGAAGAGCGTAGAAGCAAATACAAAGAAGAAAGAAGTTCGGCCGCATCGTACTGTGAAAGAAAAAAAAATGTTATGAAAATACATAAATATTTATTTAAAAACTAAATATTTCCAAAAATATGACCAAAAATTGTACACTTCGTTTACTAGCAAATACCAATTTCATACTTGTAGTATCAAACAATTTCAAAATATTTTCAGCAATGAATTTGAATAAAACCATTGGAAATGTAAAAAAAATCTTGAGTAGAAAAGTTTTATGATTTCAAAGTAAGCAATTATTTATCTAACTCGAAATGACAAAACTGATAGCTAATGAAGGGGTCGCAAAATAATATCTGCCTATTATTTCTTCGTTGCCCTTTAGAAGGGTCACAGTAATTAAAGAGTTGGCATCATAAAACAAATGTTGATTTTTTAACTCCGTGCTTTTGAAATGAATGAAAACAGTCATTATAAAATTGCCTTTTCATATGAATATTTCCTTATAATATGAGTTGATTATGGTATATAGACAAATGCAAACCTTGTTAACTAAGATGTTACGTCCCTTGTGCCTGTAGTAACGCTGGCTCACTTATCCAGCAATGGTATTGTTGTGTTCCGGTTTGAAGGATGAGTGAGCCAGTATAATTACAGGCACAAGGGACATAAAATCTTAATTCCCAAGGTTAGTGGCGATGTGAGCGATGGTTAACATTTCTTACAGTGCCAATGTCTAAGGGCATTTGGTGACCACTTACCATCAGGTGGCCTATATGCTCGTCCGCCTTCCTGTTCTATAAAAAAAAATTTCCATATTTGAAGATTGAAGGGTGAATTAATATAGATACAGATATAAGGAACGCAAAGATAGTAACAACTATCTCAAAAACATCTGTCTAGAGTTAGAAAAAAACGCAGAACGCAACGAAACGAAAGACTTGTATAAGAAGATTCGTAGCATAACTCGTCAATTTAAACTTAAAAGCTGGGCTATCGAGGATTTGAATGGAGTTACTGTAACCGAAATTAAGGATATTGTTGGTGTGTGGAAAGAATATTGCGAGCAACTATTTACAGATGACAACATGGGATTATCGTGCAAGTTTTTCTCACAGACTGCATACAATACCATGGAACCAGCTGTACTGAAAAGTGAAGTTCGAGCCGCAATCGATCACCTGAAGAGGAATAAAGCTGTAGGAGCTGACGAAATCCCAATAGAAATCTTCAAAGCAATGGGTAAATACGGAGTTGATATGCTACACACTATCTGACCAAAAGACTGGGCACACTCCGTGTTTATACCACTGCATAAGAAGGGATCAACAAAGAAATGCAACAACTACAGACTAATAGCCTTAATATCACACGCCAGCAAAGTACTCCTTCATATCATCAACACCAGACTTCAAGCTTTTCTGAAACCTGAAATAGCTATGGAGCAAGCAGGATTCATCAAGGGTCGAGGGACAAGGGAGCAGATTTTAATTCTTCGACAAATAATCGAAAAGTCTAGAGAGTTTAACAGCCCGCTCTATATCTGCTTCGTCGACTTTCGCAAGGCCTTCGACACCGTGAAATGGCACAAGTTATGGGACGTACTCATACAAATGGGAGTACCTAACCACCTTGTTCGTCTCATTTGCCGACTATACGAGGACGGGACTGCGACTGTTCGAATAGACGACATTGACTCAAAAAGCTTTCAGACACATGCTGGTGTTCGGCAAGGGTGCATACTCTCTCCACTCCTATTCAACATATATACGGAGTGTATTATGAGAATATTTTTGGAGCAAGGGGACAAGGGGGTTTCAGTAGGAGGTCGTAAGATATCCAATTTAAGATACGCCGATGACACTACTCTTCTCGCTCAAACAAAAGAAGACATGGAACACTTGCTGACACGCCTGGAGACAATAAGCCTCTCCTTCGGACTTGCGATCAATAGAATCAAAACCAAGATGATGATCGTGGACCGTGCTGAACTGAATCGGCCAGATATATCTTTGATTGGCAACTGTGAAGTAGTCCAAAGCTACGTGTACCTCGGCTCCACAATCACGAACACGGGTGGATGTGAGGACGAGATTCGAAGGAGATGTGCTATCACAAGGTCTGCTGTTGATAAGCTAAAAAAAGTCTGGTGCAACCGCAATATAACAAAAGCCACCAAAGTCCGCCTGATGAGAAGCCTAGTCTTCCCTATATTTCTTTACGGCGCAGAAACATGGACGGTTCGACAGAAAGACCGACGCAAAATTGACGCACTCGAAATGTGGTGTTGGCGGCGACTGCTGCGGATCCCTTGGACAGCATTTCGGACTAACATCTCGATCTTGGAGGAACTAAAAATCAAAAAAAGACTATCGTCGACTGTGCAAACACGAATTCTCAAATACTTCGGACATATTGTTCGAAATGAACACTCCATGGAACGACTCGTTGTCCAAGGGCAAGTAGAAGGCAAGCGGTCGCGCGGTCGAGTACCCAAGCGTTGGACAGACATTATAAAAGCTACAACACAGACCTCCATAGTCCAATGTTTTAGAGATGCTGAAGACCGCATCAAATGGAGACACATAGCGGGGGCTACATTAGCCAAAAACGATGCATCATCGTCAACCACGACCACTCTGTCAAGAGCGAACGACTGATACGATAAGGAACACGTCAAACAATCTTTGAACATTGGATATTATATAATATACACGACATAATTTTACATTGTCGATATGTAGCGAGAGAAGAAAGAAAACCGAAAAATGTTTTTAGGACAATTAAGGATACGAAAAGAATTTTAAAAAATGATGGAAATGTAAATGACCTACACCGGTTTCAGCACGAACCGTGACGACGATTAGCAGAATGCGACAAAAAAACATTACGCGCGAAATCTTAATCACCGCCTTAATTATGACGGAAAGAAATTTAAGGGCAACGCAAATTTTAAATGACCTATCATTATGTTGAGAAAAAATTGCAAATTTTCAGAATAAGATGAGGTGTCTTGATGAGTATTTTTCTGTCGTGCCGATATCTTCATTTACGAAAACGTAAGAACTAACCTTCAGTTATTTCATACGATATAGACTTTGGAGATATTTATTAAATCTTATTCACAAATTCACATGTTCTGAAATATTTTGTTACACATTTATGTTTTTGGGTCATGTCCAAGTTTATTTTAAGTCCATTCGTTTACTGTATCTCTAAACAAATATAGAGATACAGATAAAGGATTTTTACACAAAAAGGGGCTTTTATGTCGGTAAAAAAATCACCGAAAACTATTTCATGTACATAATAGATACGACCCGTCACAGTTTTATTACATGTTTGGATTTAAAAGTCTTTTTTATCTGCCTATATGCTGTCGGTACTTTAGTTGCGGGCAGCAAATCATAAACGTTTTTTCTAACTAACTTTATATCACGTAAATTCGTACAGTTTAACCTAAAAATGTTTTAGTCTGAGATCAAAGCCATTAGGAAAAGAGGGAGGTAGGTGAGTACCTATGGTCAATTCAAGTGGAAAGGGGTCACCGTATACTTTGGTACATTTTAATATCTGTAAAGATAGTATAATGTTTTCGTCTAGACACTAAATCATGCATTTAATTAATGTGTCTTCGATTATCTACATAATATTTTAATATAGTTTTGAATCATCCATCAATAAGTAGATTTATATGTAGGTAAGATATGTGTAAAGACTTCATACTTAGACGATTAACTGAGGTTTCGTTTTGCGATGTTTGAGGGTACTTAGAAATTTTGAGAAAATTCTATTTCAAGTGGAGCGTTGCAGCATCCCTCGATCGTAAACATCATCCAACCCACCGTTTAAAATGCCATTATTTTTACCACATCAAGACAAATAATATGATATACGTTTTTGGGTTAAGATGCTTTAACGTTTTGTGTAGTGTTAGTACAGTTTTATCATTTACTTATATTTTATTGAAAACTTTATGTAATATATAATTGAAAACTAAAAACTTATGGTTTAAATGCGTCGCGAGCACATTTATTTTATTATATCCTTACTATATCTATAGGTATTTTAAAGTATACATATTTCTTTAATACAGGTGAGAGGTGTGGTCTTATATGAGATGGTATTTTTCTAGAACTCTCTATTTCCAGCTTATTCAAATTGATGGAACGCGCGCTCGGGGCTACCTGTTTTCATTGTATATTTTTTTAAATCTACACTATGCATGAGGTAGAGATGATTTACATTTTTGCAAAAAATAACTCCATCCGTTTTTTTTTGTAATAACTCGGATCCTTATTATTAGCGTGGCTGAATTTAAGTAACAAACTACTTAAGTAATCTCTTATTTCTCTTCTGTTTTAATTTATTTAAAAAAAAAAAACATTTATATGTAAAGCCGTAATTAATAATCAATTCATAAAAACTAGTGTTTAAATCAAATCATGTGCTAATAAACAATAAATATGTATTAAAACCTTTTTTGAGTTATTTCAAACAGTTTGTAATTTACCTAAAAGTACTGGCCGCTACGCTTATATTAGTGGCCAATGCTGATGTTTGTATAAGAGGAAAATCGACCAAAAAAATAAATGAGATAATGAATTATTTCTGGTATTTTTTGTGTGATTTTCCTTGACTGAAAGGACATGGCAGTCATTATAACTTCGAATAAGGCGCGAAACAAAAAAATGTGTATACTTATGTTGGTACTAGAAAATTATTATTATTATATATATTAAAATGCTGAAATAATCTATGCCCTTGTGACAAAACTATAATCTATTAATTTGATGACGTAGCATCGGCAACTGAGAGCACGAACGTCAAAAACTATTTTATCCTCTAAATTATCCCTAATAGTCAGATGAAATGTCAAAACACGGCCTCACGTATTCGGTGGAAAGTGATTAATATATATTATAGTATATGTAATTATTGAAATCTAATTGTGTCTATAGGTTTGATTTGATTTATAGAATATAATTTATTGTACACCACAGATAATAAAATATTGCATAACACATAGATACAACTTAATTAAAATACAACTTTGGCGGCTTTATCGCTACATAGATCTTTGTATTTTTTTATTTACATTATCGTTTTAATAGATATTCATAAAGTATTTTTACTCGCAAAAAAACTCATGATTACTATTGCAGATGAGAAGAACAATTTCCAATATTTCTAAAATATAGTGCTTGATAAACGATGCGTAAACGCATTGAATTGTGAATTCTATGCGTTCACGCACCGTTTATTGGAATCCGTTAAAACTTTACTGGTGGTAGAGCTTTGTGCAAGCTCGTCTGTGTAGGTAGAATCAGATATTCTACCGCAAAACAACAGTACTTGGTATTGTTGTATTCTGGTTTGAAGGGTGAGTGAGTCAGTGTAATTACAGGCACAAGGGACATAACATCTTAGTTCCCAAGGTTGGTGGCGCATTGGTGATGTAAGCGATGGTAAACATTTCTTACAATGCCAATGTCTATGGGCGTTGGTGACCACTTACCATCAGGTGGCTCAAAAAAACTCAGTATAATTGCCGTCGGCGCGCGCTTGGAGTTTAGATTAGGACATAGATATGGAGAAAGGTGAGCCGAGATGACATACCAAACGGCATTGGGCCGGTGTGGTGGAGCTTATCCAAAACCTCCTCCTCAAAAGGAGAGTAACTAGCTTATCATGCTGGTACTTTACTTTATAAAAAAATCAGTTAGAATTGAAACGTATGCCGGGCTAGTCTTAAATATTATCTATCAATTTGTTACGACATACATTCAACGCAGTTCGTTATTGAGAGGACCATCACATTCGACATCGACAAATAACGATAACAGAAATTAAACCAAGATATAATTTAAAATACATATCAAGAATATTCCACAAATCATACCTATACAATCTACTTACAACATATTTGTATATGTATAGCCATAGAAACCATTAACAGAGTAATCAAAGTACGCAACAGCAAATCATTCAGATACACATCAAGTAAATTGTGTGATAGTATCACTTGATTGATTGTGGGTTTATGGTCTATCGTGAACTACTAATTGCAAGTTACTGGTGAAGTAACTAAGCTTCCAATTAACTATGTTAGACTTCGAACATTGCTTATATAATTATTTACCAAAATCTCGTCTGCTTTAAACCTAAGTTAGGTTTAAAATTTGTGTATAATTCAGCACGTTAATATTTTAAAAAGTAAATAAAAAAAAGTTAATATCTAGTGGGTAGCAATTTGAAGAATGTGTGGATTTCTTAATGGTTGGTGTATTGGATAAATTAATCTCGAGTTCAGTGATGTAGGAAAACATGTGGAGGAAACCTGCATGCGTTTAATGAAATTCTTATTATGCTAATAATATAAAATTTAAACATGACTTTGAAAATAATACGGAATCTATTAGTAATGAAATGGCAAAGAAGAACAATTTTATTTTTTATGATTTTTTATAATTTTTTATAATTATTATCCTTATGTAATCTGTGTTCATCTGAATTTTGTTTGACAAAGAGATACATTATCCCATGTCAACCTATATTACATTCGTTTTGTAACGGGACCACAAAGTGGACCACAAAGTGTCCTTATCGACAAAGTCGAATAAACAGCAATTTGTTTCATCAAAAGTACGTGCCATTTATTTAAAAAAAAAAAACAACCTAAACGTAAATCCAAAAACGTCTAACAACATTGATAAACGAGAATCGAGCGCTAATCCTTTCTGCGTATCGCGGACCACTCTCGTGAAACCAGTCCTATCTATTGGATTTTTACTCGGAACTATTGAAGATGGAATGCCTCGTAAACTACAGTTAATACCACTACGCGATCTAGCGTGTTACAATTTTTTTGTGAGATTATACTAGAAGAAATAGAAGATTGATGTAAATTACAACCTTCTCCTCAAAAAGGGATAGGAGGCCTTTAGCTCAGCAGTGGGATATTCACAGGCTATTACGGTACGGTTACGGTAAATTAAAATAATAAACATTTCGATAACTTCCGATACATAAAATTAAAAGATTTCATTTGTATAAATTTGGAGATTTTTTTCTGCCAACAGAATAGACAAACAAATGCTATATTTATTTTTATTGTATTTGAACAAAGTATTTTGAAATAAGTATATAATGCTGCATGGAACGTTTTTATTTATAAGACAATGGTAACGTTAGTTAATTAATTGGTAGAAGCAAGACTCACGAGAGACGCTTTAACGCTGACATAATGAAATGTAATTAAGAAACCGCAACAATGTTCGATGCAACGGTTGCAGAAAATGAATAAATATTAAATTAAAGATAATTTAAATTCATCAAGCCTCAAATGATTACCATTTTAATTTCAATCATGCAGCAGATCGTAAGGTAATCTATAGGTAAATACCTCCTTATATATGATTTATTTAACTGCATGTCAAGCTATTCTTTGCTTTACCGTATTTTCTTATGATGGATGAGTTAGCCAATGTGATAAAGAATATAACATTTTAGATTTCATTGTTGGCAGCGAAATTTATTTTAGTGCCAATTTCTAGTTTTGAACACTTACCTTCTGTGAATATTAAATATTCGGTGTCTAATACGAATACCCAAATTTAATAGTTAAGTTGCAGACCAATATAAATTTAATGAAATAAATAATATATTTCGATAATATAATATTAAACTGTTGTAAAATTAAAGCGAATATTAGAATAAGTGTTAAGAAAAAATATTAAACCGAATAAAGGATATAATTGTGTACATTCAGCGTTTTTTTTTGTTTTTTTTTTTTGTTACGTTAATAAAATCTTTGAACACCAAGACACACTTTTACAACTTCATTCATGAAGGTTTAAAATGCAATCGTTATGCCGCCATTTGGATAATTTTCGTTTTTTATAGTTCGAATAAGTATTATAAAATAAATCAAGTATTATTTTATGAACTAAGAACTATGAAATTTACATATTTGTTGATGAATTGTATGATACAGGATATAGGAGCTGTTTAACGCTAACAGTAATTAAATATGAGGAGCTAGTGTTATCCAATTCAAGAACTATTTAAAAACAGTTCTTGAGCTGAATTTATGTTGGAATTCATCTTAAACTCGGCAAAGTAAAACATCGTGTGAAATCCTCCATGTGCCGCAGTGGAGCGACGTGGTGATATATATTCCTAATTCATTTCTTTAACAGCAGGCCTCCGACCAGTACTGGAAACTAATGGAAACTATTTTGTCAGTTTACTGTAAATTCCTTGAAACATTTTAAGACTCTTATCCTACGAATTCGCAAAATCAATACATCCTTTCGAGGACAAAGCCTTCGTTTTGTATAAAAAGATACCGTGGATACTTCACTTTGCTTTTTAATATATTTATATGTTATGTTTAATATACATAGATAAGGCTTATTGAGCAATAAAAGAATATATAAATCATAAAATCGTATCGCCGATTTTCATTCATGATATATCAATTTAAACATATAAAGTGAACTATATATTGTAAAAAAAGAATAGAAGAAATATATTAATTGTATGGAATAACCTCAGTAGGAGTTTATCACCGGCTCTTTACTATACTTTTCTTTATACTTTAATATACATCACAAAGAGAAAAAAATACAAAACATGGATACAGCCTAAATAAAAGTAGCATACAATTTTGGCGACCTTATCGATACATAGCGATCTCTTCCAGGCAGCCAACGGAGTAAGTGATAACTCATAGGATATGAGGTAGTTGGTGCTCGAATAATAAATAAGATAATATTAATTTATGATTAAACAAACTAATAAACAAATGTAAATATAAAATACACATAATATATATCAATAAATAAATTATATTATCAATACATATACATACAAGTATGCAATATAAATACATACTATAAACAATAAGAACGAATAAAAACGATAAGTCCTCAAACATAACAGAAAAAAATTAATAAAAATAAAAGCAATTAACCTCTTGGTATTATTTCTTTAACAAATTCAAAATGGTATTTACGCTTATATATATTTATGCTTTTTAATCTTTATCTTATCGGATTAAATTCAATTTAAGACTTATCATTAGTTAACTATATGTATGTGTGTGTGTATGTATGTATACTCTCTAACTGTTACACAATACATTACTCTTCAAAAGTACTCATAAGAACTAATTAAAGAATATTTTGATAAGCAAACTCAGATTCGTTATATAAATATTTTATAAGTTAAAAGTAAAGCAAAAATCCTTTCGGAATGAACGAAAATATAAAATACCGAGAAAATCGACAAGAAATTCAGCTGTAACTCTTTAATTGGCTCGAGCCGCGATTTCAACCAGGGCTTGCCTTAAGCTCTTTTTTTAGTATATCCTACATAAAGTTATACCAATTCTACGTTTTATTTTCGAATAAATAGTCTTATTATTAAAACGTATATGCTCAATGTCAATATAGCATCGAATACTTTGTTCCAGAAATGACATGTGACATTTTGGCATTGAGTTCTCCTCGTAATGCAGTCGTAACTTGGTGTTATCAAGTTTATGTTTACTTCTCGTGATTGTGATCTATCTGTATGATTTTCGAGCGAAAATCTTCGAGTTTCAATATTGTTCGCTGGAAGTGCGTTTCATCCGCAATATTATGAGGCAATCACATCTTCACGGCGACAATATTTACGCAGCAGATGCTCTCAATCGGTTCAGTAACGCAAATCTATTCTTTAAGTTATAAGATATAGCGGTGAATTGAATAATTCAATGTTAGTTTTTAACAGGATGAAGTTTTTTTTTAATTTCCTTGAATTAGGTAGGCGGGCGCTCAAATGGGCTTCTTGGCGCTGAAATATATATTACCCATTCCTTACCAATGCGCCACCAGTAACAGTAACAGCCTGTTAATGTCCCACTGCTGGGCTAAGGCCTCCTCTCCCCTTCGAGGAGAAGGTTTGGAGCTTATTCCACCACGCTGCTCCAATGCGGGTTGGTGGAATACACATGTGGCGCAATTTCAATGAAATTAGACACATGCAGGTTTCCTCACGATGTTTTCCTTCACCGTCAAGCACGAGATGAATTATAATCACAAATTAAGCACATGAATATTCAGTGGTGCTTGCCCGGATTTGAACCCACGATCATCGGTTAAGATTCACGCGTTATAACCACTAGGCCATCTATGCGCCGCCAACTTTGGAAAATATGATATTATTTCCCTTATATCTGAACTTACACTGACTCACTCGCACTTCAAACCAGAAAACAACAATACTAAGTATTTCTATGTAGCGGTAGAGTATATGATGAGTGGGTGGTACCTACCCAGACGGGTGTGGTATGCCATGTGTATCCATCAACCCGCAGTGTGGCAACATAGTGGGTAAGCTCAAATCGATTTATAGCTAACCAGAAAAGGAAAACTTATCTAAATAATAATCAAGGACATTTCACAGAAATTATCTTTAAGGATCTTAGAGATAAAAATCTATTATTTAAAAAGTATAGGCGATCTATTTTTTATTTGATGTCAACACGAACAATAACATATTAAGCATATGAAAACTTGATACGTGAACGGACTTAATCCCCTGATCGTTTTATAAGAATCAGTTACATGTTTAATTACGAGTCAGCTTATAACTTGTGTCAAAGAACACTATGAACCAGATTAAAATATTATATGAACGAAATGGATAATTCGATCTGAGATTGAAACCTTAACGCCGCTGTGAATGGCATCGTGGGAGTATATTTTTTGTATCTTTCTTTTCACGTCCGACGATTACCGTAATTACATTCTCTTTGTTTATTTCCCAACCATTATCAGGTTTATCTCACGAATTAATTAAATAGTAATTAATCTTTAAGGATTTGAAATGGGTATTTTGAGTACATAACTGAGATTTCTTACTTGAAATATATTATAAATAAATAAATCTTTATGTAAGACTATACAAATGATAAAAGATGTTCATAATACATAAATATCTATGTGATTATTACAGGTATATTTTTTTATATAATTTATTTATTTTAACTTTTTGCGGGTTGTATATTCTAGACCGGTACTTACTTTACATTAAACTTATAAAATTACCTACTTGAATAAAATATACTTAGATTTTTTCATTTTTCTATTTAAGGAAACAATAAATTCGATAAAATTGATTCGTATTCGGAATGAATTAATTTGATTGTATAGAGTTAAGAAATGTAATTTGATTGATGAGAGTAACTACAGATTTTTTTTTGTTTCGCAATAGATTCAACACGCCGACGCCGCGCCGTTAGCTGTACATTTTATTTAATCTTGTTAATTGACTATTCAAAAGTTGTATTAGCTAATCCCTCAGTCTTTGATTAAATATTCGAGTGTATTCTAATCTTGGAACTAACGTACTAACGTAATTACATGGTTACAGAATACATAGACGTGGCAGAATTTTAGTGAAATAAGATATATGCAGAAAAACATTCTCCATACTTTTCCTTCACCGCCGAACACGACATGACTTATAAACGCAAAGTAAGCATAGAGAATTCAGTGGTTGTTGCCTGGGTTTGAACCCGCGATCATCGTTAAAGATTCAGGACTTTCTAACCACTGAGTCATATCGCGCTTTCTGCTTTTAAAAATGGATAAATAGCAATGTACAATTATAATAAATATTATCGACGAATGAAGAAAATGTATTTAATGAGTAAAGTACATTATTTTATATATAATGGAACCAAAGGCTCCACAGCTGTACTTTCTTGCAACACTGTGTCATGCAGATATAATATTTAATTATTTTTTTTTGATATTTCTAAAAATATTTACAAAAAAAGTCATCTACAGGATTTTGAAGAAACCACAACCTCTAGATTGCCTGATTTATACGGCTTCTTTAAACGTCAGAAGCATATCGTGTAGCGTCAGGAAAGTAATGAGACAGCCACATGTCTCCAGTACGGCTTCGTCATTATATGGAAATATTTTACCGATTTACGGTAATAAATGCTTTGATAGCGTTGCATTACAAGAAAGTACCAAAGAAATTATAAGTAAAAATATTTAATTGAATATTTATAGTCTAGTATTGTTCGTTTCGTAACCAGCTTATATGGCTACAGATGCCAAGCTCCTGAGTTTAATTCCCGAGTTGAGCCAATAAAAAATATTAGTTGTTTCTGTTCTGAAATTATTAATACCAGGAGATAAGTTGGGAAAATTAAACTTTTGTGCTTCGGTAAGCAGGTAAAGCGAAGCTTACAAGAACGAAGCGTTTGTTCTACACCTCATTACTAGACTCTTTGTAAACCGCTGTTCTAAAGTTTCAGCTGGATCAGTAAATTGTATTAGTAGTAGATAATGGTATTTATTTTTTTGTTTAATTAAAACCGTATTCATTTTTTGTATTTTTGTACATAAGTCTGCGATCGACTAAATAAATTATTATTATTACTATCTGGTTGGGTCGGATTGCCGTCCCACCGGGATGAGAATAAGGGAATACAGAGTTCACGTGTATTCGCGCAGACACACGCAGTAATATCTTTGCGCAAACGAAACCAGCGAGGACATCATCATCATCATTATTATCTTTTAAATAAAACAAATATTTATCTTTACAACAGTCTACGTCTTTTTGTATATTGCTCTGCAGATCTCTCCACTTAATACTAAGACGTAGAAGATGAAGTTGGGTACAGTATTATAACTTTGCTTTGCATTTTCGTAAATGCTGGTTCGTCGCTGTTTAAATTGAGTGATTAAGTTAATTAAGTTATAACAGTACGATAACTTAGAATGTTGGCTTATACTTAAATTCCTTACAGCAAAGACTTGCCAGCAATCAAAGATTAAACTTGTATTTAAAATATATACCAAAATATATAATAAAAACCATGCATTCAAGTTCGTCTCTTAAAATTAACTTTAAATACATCCTAATTAGCTTCCTTTTAACCGAGATATGTATTCCAATCATATTTTACTATTCTCGGAAATACCAAAACCGGTACATGGGGTGATTGAAACAATATATTATTCATTGAACGTTAAAAATATACCTAGAATTGGAATGTAAGATTAATTTCCTCGACAGTCATTTACTTTGAACATACATATATGTATATAAAGAACATACTCATCACTCATATTTGTACCTCTTGCATATCCTTACTCAAATACTACGTGACTATTAATAGTTAAAGTAAAGTAGTAACAAACATTAGACGTCCCACTGGGCATGGTTCTCCTCTTCTCTTTAAAAGCTTGGAGCTGTTTCGCTGGTGAATGAATTTTATCCCACACATGCAGGTTTCCTTCCGATGTTTTTCAACACCGAGCACCATATTTATAACACTGTTTCTTTTTTTTATTCCCCCTTTTTTATTGTAGATTAAAGTTTATACTATGATGTATTCAAACAAATCAATTTCATTAATTCAAGTTAATACACATGCGATGGCGCTTGCCCGGGTTTGACCTCACAACTTTTGGTCAATACTCACATGTTCTAACCTCTGGGTCATGTCAACTCACTGATAGTGAGTAGAACACAATTAATTATTTATACATTACTACATTCATAATTATATGACTTTTTTTGAGACTTTAATCCTACACAAGCACGTCGTGATGACAAAATGATTCCTTTTCTATTTGCGAGTAGAGTCTTATCTAATTTGGTCATGTACAAAATCCCTATGTGTACAAGCCCTCTCGTGAATTTATCAATTATTCTTTACCGAACATCAAGCCTATTTATTCTTGTGTACCGGTTTGAATTTAAAGTGAGCCTATGTATATAATTATAGGAGCAAGGGTCATTACGTCTTAAATCCCAAGGTTAGCGGACAATGACATTGAAAGGAATTGATATTTATTATAGTACAAATATCTGAGAGAACAATAAGGTCTCCAAAATCAACTAGTTACGTATAAAATAAAATTTGATCAATGAAATATATATAGTTAGTGTGTATATGAATTTCTAGTATTGGTGCAAACTGTGTCAAACAGCAAAAAAAAACTTGAATAAATTACAAATAAGTATTTAAAAAATTAACATTACATCTGGACAAGTCAATCATAAACCTATTATTTCAATAAATTTAAATATAGAACGCATTCTATCACATCGAACACTTCCTATTGACAGTATATAAACGTTATGATCGTTTTTACGATGCCAGAAATAAAGCTTATTTGTATTAAGAGCTGGTAGGGAACTTATAACCGTTCGGTCGTTCATTGAGATTTATCAAAACACTATTTTACTGCTAGTAAAACGATTTACAATAGTTATTTATACGATTTATTAACAATATATATTAACTATCGAACATATTTAGATTGAATAAGTATTGTTTGTTTTTGTAAGTCAAGATCCGACAGTGGAAGTAACACGAATATAAATCACGAGTATTTATATTGATATGAAAGATGGCCCAGTGGTAAGAACGCGTGAATCTTAACCGATGATCGTTGGTTCAAACCCGGACAAGCACCGCTGAATTTTCATGTGCTAATTTGTGATTATAATTCATCTCGTGCTTTACGGTGAACGAAAACATTGTGAGGAAACCTGCATGTGTCTAATTTCACTGAAATTCTGCGACATGTGTATTCCACCAAGCCGCATTAGAGCAGCGTGGCGAAATAAGTTCGAAAACTTCTCCTCAAAGAGGTGGAGGAGGCATTAATCCAGCAGTGATATTTGTGACAGCTTATTATAACAAGTACTTTTGTTAAGTGTAATCAACAATCAAACCCCCTTAAGATAAAATATCTTTGTAAAGCAGTAGGGATAATAACACGCTGGTTATTTAAGTCTTGGTGTTAAGGAATACTTCAAGAAATGCATATTGTTCTTATAATTTGACGCAATAATTCCTGCTAGTCCAAAGTGGAGCGGTCAGTGTTTATGAGTAGGATAAGTTCGACGTAACATATTTGTATATAAGGTAGTAGCTAAATCAGGATCGCTTAATAAATATCATTGTTCTTTAAAAGAAACATCACTGTATTCCCTCGCTTATAATTTTCCCGTAAATGATAAGGTAACTTTAAAAGAAATTCAGATTCAGTCACGCTTTATTTTTTTATGTTTAAGTTAGGTATCGGTAGACTTTATTAAAGGAAACATAAGATTTTCAAATGACACAGTCGCATAGCAAATCGCATTGTGAGTGAACGTGTCGTTGTGAGCAAAAAATATCCTTATCTTTTAGATAAGAATAAACAAAAGCTTGCGTATCGAGCTCGATAGTGGTTATTTGCATTATTAACCTTATGTGTAATGGAGGATAACTCTAATCTGGATGACGATGTTACGCTGTTATATAATTATGTGGACAACTGTCATAACGGAGGTCTACTAGCTGAGGAACGAGTTGTAAGAAACGTTGAAGATTATACACAACCGATGAATTTAAATAATAAAGAATTAAGTTCAAATAAACGTAGCCGCTTAGAAGAGATGGAGAATAATGATGAAGAATGGACACAGGTTTCTCGAAGTAGGGCGAAGAGAAGATCTATTGAGGATATTCAGTTAAGTGTTACTTGCAGAGATCAATTTCCGAAACAATTTGCTTTGGCTAAATTACTTAAATCGCAAAATATTACTGGCGTTATGAAAATTAAATATGTTAATGCGTATAAAATTCTTATGAGTTTTAGCACAGAAGACTTAGCAGAGAAGTTTATGAACTGCGAAGGACTTCGTAGTATGGGTTGGAGGAGCCAAAAAACTTGGGAGGTAGGAATTTCTTACGGTATTGTTAAGGATATCGACTCAGACTTATCAAAAGAAGATTTATTAAATTATCTACAAAGTGAAATCGAAATTGTGTCGGTTAAGAGGCTGAGCCGTAGAAGCGGCAATGAGTGGACGCCGAGTGAATCTATTAGAGTTGGGTTTAAAGGATCTTCTTTACCGTCTTATATTTTTATACTGGATTTGCGAGTCAAAGTTGAACCATTCATATTTCCGGTAACTCAGTGCTCCAAATGTTGGAGATTCGGACATACAAAAACCCTATGCCCTTCTAATAAAATTATATGCCCTAAGTGCGGTGGACATCATGAAAACTGCGAAAGCACCTCATTTAAGTGTGTCAACTGTGGAGAAAACCATTTGGCGTTATCAAAAGCTTGTCGGATTTATAAAAAAGAAAAAAGAATCAGAGAGCTCATGTCAGAATTTAATGTCACATATAGGAAGGCGATGTTATTATACGTGCCCCCTTCTCCATCACCTTGCGATGTGTCACAGTCACACAGTAGATCTTCCACCCAAGGCAACCCTAGCGGTAATGGTAAAATTGTTGATGAACATAGTTCTCCAGTTTCTTCATCTCCTACCTTTGCAGAGGTAGTTAGTTCAGCCACCACCCGAACAAAAAAAGTGACATTTAAAAAAGGAGTGTCTACGAAGACAAACCCTGAAAAGCAATCTGGGCAAGAAGTTACAGAGGACGCTACTTTAATGGATGTATCTCAAAATATAAACTCAGAAGAAGAGATAGAATGCCCTCTGCCTTCCGAAGAGACTCGACATGAACCTGAAACCAAGGACCGATCATTATCTTTTATGGAATTGATTCAGAAAATTCGGACGATTTTTTTCTTAAAGAAATCCAGTATTTTTATTAAAATTAAAAACTCGCTACAAATTGTTATGGATTGGGTTATAGATTTTGTTTCATAAAGTATTTCGGATGTATCAAATTTTTTTAAAAGTATGTCATTATTTATAAATGGATAATAGTTATGTAAAACAGTTAAATTTAAATATATTTCAATGGAATGCTCGTAGCATTAGGCCTAAGTTGTCATCTTTTAAGAATTTGTTGATTCAGGAGAAAATTCATGTGGCAGCTATTACTGAGACGTGGTTAAATTCAGAATGTAAATTAAAAGTTAGCAATTATAATATATATAGGCTAGATAGGAATGTCCCATATGGGGGTGTAGCCCTAATAGTGCATAAATCAATAACGTCACAAATTGTTAATTTTCAAAATAATAACTTGGGTATGGAAATTATTTGGGTTAAGGTCTTTAATTGCGACCAATTGGAAAATATTATATGTGTATATTGCTCGCATGAAGTTAATACGGTACAGGCTAACTGGGATTTCTTATTTAATCTTTCAACTACGAAAACTATTGTTTTAGGGGACTTTAATGGACATCATACGTCGTGGTCTCATAAAACGGACTGTCGTGGTTTACAAATAATGAATGCGGTTTTGAATTCTGACTTCATTGTATTAAATGATGGTTCTCCAACGAGATTTCAGCTGGTCGAGGGCGTCTTACGGAATTCTTCGCCAGATATAACTTTTGTATCATCAGATATTGCCTTGTGTTTTGGCTGGCGGGTTTTAAATGAATCACTAGGGAGTGATCATTTATGCATTAAAATAACTTCTAGTATTTCTCTAAACATTTTTTATCACAAAAAAAGAAATTTTAAAGCAGCTAATTGGCAGTATTATACTTTGTATTTAGAAAAATCTTTTACTGATCTCGTTATTCCGGACGATATACAGGCTTCCTACGATCTTATTATTCATTTAATCAATGAAGCGGCGGATTTATTTATTCCTTATATAAAATTTTGTCAAATACCCGAAAGTAAATTCTCACCAAAACCTTATTGGAACGCAAACTTATCTAAGGCCGTTGCAATCCGAAGACTTTGTCTTGGTAATTTCAGGAATAATCCTACTCCAGATAACCTTGACACATTCTTAGATGCTGTTAGGGAATCACAAAGGCTTATAAGGTGCGCCGAGAGAAAGGGATGGTCAAACTTCTGTAACTCAATTGATGAAAGGACTCCTTTCAATCAAGTATGGAACAGAATGAAATGGATGAAAGGGCGAAAACAACCCTTCGTAGTTATTGATAAAATACAAGCTAATCGACTTTTACGTAATTTATGTCCTGATTTTGTTTCACCATCGAACCCAATATTTCATTCTTCCAACCCTATTTTAGAAACTCCTATTACAATTTTTGAGTTGGATAATTGTATGAAAACGAAAGATACAGCACCGGGAGAAGATGAAATTTCATACTCTATGTTAAAAAAACTTCCTAAAAATGCTAAATTATTTTTGTTAAAATTATTTAATGGCTTCCTAGAATCTGGCTTTGTTCCTTCTCAATGGAGACGCATACGTAATATTCCAATTTCAAAACCTGGCCGGGACCCTCATTCTGACTCTGCTTTTCGTCCTATTTCATTTATATCTTGTGTTTGTAAAATTTTTCATATTTTAATTAAGAATAGAATAGAATGGTTTGTAGAAAAAAATAAATTAGTCTCGGACAATACTTTTGGTTTCAGAAAGTCTAGATCATGCCTAGATAATCTTAGTCGCTTAGTTTCTTTAATTCAAATTGGATTTTTAAAAGGTTTTTCAACTATAGGATGCTTTGTAGATATTGATAACGCCTACAATAATGTTGACCTATTGTCTTTGACGAAGACTATGGATCGTATGGAGCTCGGTTCAAAGTTATGTTCGTACATTTGGAACTTTCTTATAGAAAGACATATTTATACCAATGTAGGCAATAATTGCATTGTTAGGACGTGCAGTCTAGGCCTTGCTCAAGGTGATCCACTGTCTCCTCTTCTGTTTAATGTAGCTTCGGTTGAAATTTGCAAGCAGATCGAATCGGTAATGATTATGCAATACGCTGACGATTTTGTTTTATTTACTACGGGTAATAATATATTACAATCTGCGAATGAATTACAGTCTGGTTTAGATTTACTTTGTAAACTTTTATCCGATATTGGTTTAAATCTGTCCTCAACCAAAAGTAAGGTTTGTATATTTAAAAAACGTCCATTTAGAGGTGTAGTTGAACTTAAAATTAATAACATAACTTTAGACATAGTGGAGCACGTTAAATATTTAGGGATATGGCTTGATCGGTCTCTTAGATGGGTCAAACATATTAGCGAAATTAAAGATAAATGCATTAGGTCTTTAAATATATGTAAAGTTTTGGCTGGTTCAGGTTGGGGAATTCATCCCAAGCACCTACGTAGTATATATATTTCAATGGTCCGTAGTCGCTTAGATTATGCTTGCTTTCTTTATGGAGACAGTTCTCAGTCAAATCTCAAAAAACTTGACTGGACTCAAAATCAGGCTATGCGTATTATAGGTGGTTTTATCAAAAGTACTCCTATCCATGTAATGGAAAGTGAGCTTTCATTACAACCTCTATCTCTTCGTAGGGAATATTTGGGCCATAAATTTTATCTAAAAAATAAATCATGTAAGCTCAATTCAATTGCTACATTATTAAATATTTTATCCGATTTAATGTTATCTTACCGCTGGCTAAGAAAAAAAAAACCTTTATTAGCTTCAATTCTAAATCGTCTTAAAAATACAGTTATAAATGTCAGTCCACAGTTAGAAATGTTTTCTTTAAATATATGGATTAGTGGAATTAATTTACAGCATTCTATCAAATCGAATATTAAAAATGTAAACGAACCAAAAAGGGCTTACACTAATTTTCAACTAAATTCATTTTATCGCAGTCTATGTTCCGAGAATTATGCAGGGTTCTATAAGATATTCACAGATGGATCGAAAGATATTAACAACAGAAGTGGTGCGGCGTTCTACGATCCTCAAGATAACTTTAAAGCTAAATTTCAGATTGATTGTACATTGTCTATTATGCACATAGAATTAACAGCGATAGCAAAGGCTTTATCTTATATTAAGTCTATTAATGGGAATAAGTTTGTCATATTTACTGACTCTAAAAGTGCTTTGCAACATTTAGCTCGGTGCACCTCGAATTTTCGAGGAATCCCCGTAGCTTATGAAATAATAAAGTTAATTTTGGAACTAAACGCCTCACCTAAATGTCTATTTCTACAATGGATCCCATCTCATAGTGGCATAAGGGAGAACGATTTAGTAGATGAGCTTGCAAAACATGCATGTACAGATGGCTTAATAGTAAAAATAAAACCATTCTATAGCGAATGTTTATATATTTCTAAAAATCATTGTTTGGAATTATGGAAAACTTATTTCGATGAAAGGTCCACCACGAAGGGTATTTGGTACAAGACTATTCAGCCGGAACCGATGAGTTCTCCTTGGATCAACAATAGCTTAAATAGATTAGATATAGTAATAGCTTTAAGAATACGTTCCGGACACATTCCCCTGAACAAGTTTGCCTATATGATGAACAAGATTAATTCCCCTAATTGTGAGGAATGTGAAAAGATCGAAGATGTATATCATATTGTAATGGAATGTATCCGGAACGAATCATTACGTAATGAAATATTTATGTCTCATGGTGTGATTAGAGAAGTCGGTGGATTAAACTGCGTCCTGGCATTTCCTTTGTCCGCGAGTGCCAGGGCTCTTTATAAACTTGTAAGACTGGGTTTGAGAGTAAGGTGATCCAAATCATCATGTCTCAAGCCCAGTTTTTCTAGTTAGAGAAGACGTATAGAGCGTCATAGTCATTTGTGTGACCAAGCTCTTTCTAATAAAGAAAAAAAAAAAAAAAAAAAAAAAAGATTTTCAAATGAATAACTAGAAATAACAATATTTTCACATAGAATATCTTTATTTATTTTTTATAGAATAAGTAGGCGGACGAGATTATGGGCCACCCGATGGTAAGTGGTCACCAACGCCCATTGGCATTGTTGGAAATGTTACGCATCCTTTATACCGCCAATGCGGCACCAACTTTGGGAACTAAGATGTTATATCCCTTGTGCCTGTAATTACACTGACTCATTCACCCTTCAAACTGGAACACAACAAAACAAGTACTGCTGTTTTGCGGTAGAATATCTGATGAGTTTGTGGTACCTACCCAGACGAGCATGCACAAAGCCCTACCACCAGTAAATTCTCTATCAAAGGCCAAATCCTTCGATTAAGCTTGACAAGTTTTTTCATGACTGTATTCATTATCGTCAATTTTATATTGAGTGTTTGGATTTCCACGAACTTGGTCAATATTTTCATTCGTTACTTAAACGAGTTTCTAGATTAGATATATACTTATAATGATTATGTATTTAAAAATTAAAAGTTTATCAGTTTAAATAACAATTTCTGTGGTAACAACAATAATTAAAAAAAATGATATAAAATAAATAGCCTATCATAAAATGATAACCTTGAAGATGGTAATAAAGGCTGACACATGGTGACGACAGGCTTAAATTTCTAGATATAATCAATTTAATATTCACCCGATTGGCGGCGCAGAATTACAGGATTTTTATCTGAAAAAGAAAACATTAGTTAGTATTTTTTTTCTTACCAAATATTAAAAACGAAATAGAATTATTTACTATTTATCTTTTAAAGTTTACAAGTTTCGTCTTATTATTAATAAAAATTCGACTGAAATAGCAAGAGAAATAAAGAAAAACTAACTTTGATCGCATAATCAATGCGATTTTACAGATAGCGATAATGAACTATGAACAATGCTTACTTAAAATATATATTTATAATTTTACTACTTTATACTTCTACAATATTATTTACAAGCTTTCGATACAAACTCTTCTTCTATTTAATACGCTACCTATTTCTCAAACAAAGCACATCGATTTCACCTCAACTAAGAAAGTTCTTAAAATGAATGATGAAGGAAATATGTCATTAATAATTGATGAATGAAGAAATCATTATGCTTGAATTGTAATTTATATTTGAATTGTAATATTAAATCAACGTTAAAAACTAGATGATATTATCTAAAAAAATATAACTTAATAAAAAGTGACAATAAAATTTTATATAATATATAACATTTAAATAGCAATACTTTTATGATATTTATGTGACTTAATGTTTGTTAGTATACAATCGTCTGTTATCTAGTTTTTATTCACGTTTAAATATATCAAAAAATAAGTTGCGAAAAATTAATAGTCTACAATAATATAATTATTTTTACCTCATCACTTAAACTCAATTTGGATATTTTTATCATTTTTCCTCCATCAATTGAAATAGTTATGTTACATAAATATAAATATATAATATTAAATCAGTGTATATGAGAACTTGTAAGGACGTTTAATTATTTATCAGTGGTAAGACCGTGCAGGCCCGTTGGAAGGAAGACAGACGTTTAAATGAATCCCTGTTGATAATTGCTCAAATTCGCCTTAATACACTACAGAGCTATTTATTATTACATCATAAAATTGTAAATAAAACGTTACTGTTACATAGACAGAGTCGAGGAAGCTTATAGCCCACATACTTCTGCTACGAATATAAGAAGCGAAGCAACAACAACTTTATAAGACCTTCATATTAAGGTTTGTATATAATATTTTAATATATTTATATTCAT
Source organism: Nymphalis urticae (assembly GCA_905147175.2). Lineage (NCBI taxonomy): Eukaryota > Metazoa > Arthropoda > Insecta > Lepidoptera > Nymphalidae > Nymphalis > Nymphalis urticae. The sequence goes on along the minus strand of LR989995.1, from coordinate 4,236,029 downwards.
TAGAATTATTATATTATAGTTAAGATCCGGGATAGTACAATGGTCAGACTACCTTAATCTTCACCGATAATTACGTGTTCAAAAGTCATAGATGTCACCCAATCTAAAAAAATCTACTGTTATTTATTTAATGAGATGCATTTAGTTATGTAGATATCGTGTCACAGGCATGTCATATGTTTAATCGAAATTCAATTAAAACCACGTGGTACAGGCGACTTGAAAATTCCACTATGACTCGCCATTTACCAATGTGTGGAATATTAAGATAACATAAATTAGATATGCCTTTTTATTTTATTTTTATTCATTTCAATTTAAGAACTTAATTATCACCTGATGGTAAGTGGTCACTTTAAAGTAATTTGGAGTTGTTTCGTATGAATTTTACCCGTACAAAGTCGGGACGGTAAGGAGTACAAGCTATTCTTTACACCGACAATACGTCAGCCACCATGGGATCTGAAATGTCCCTCTTGGCTGTAATTAAGCCGGCTCTCTCTTCAAACCGGAACACGGTCCTATAAAGTTTTGATGAAAGCGGTGGAATAGTTGATGAATATGTCCCTATATACCAGACAGGCTTACACAAAGCTTCTTCATATTGAGGTTTGTATATAATATTTTAATATATTTATATTCATTAGAATTATTATATTTTAGTTAAGATCCGGGATAGTACAATGGTCAGATTACTTTAATCTTCACCGATAATTACGTGTTCAAAAGCCCAGGCAATGCCTACTGATTAATTTGTGTTTATAATTCATCTCCTGTCCGGCGGTGAAGGATAACATTGTGAGAAAACTAATATATATCGGATGTACACTCACGAACTAAGATTGGAGCAGCATGGTGGAATAATCTCCAAAACACCTTATTCAAAATAAGAACAGGCTCAACGAGTAGTGTCATTTAGAGGCTGTAACGTTTTTTCTTTTTAGAATTAATTACAATTTATTAAGAGAGGTTTAATTCACGCGTTTTACTTAAGGAGCGTATTAGTGTGATACTCAGGGTTGTCTGTCTGTCTATAATTGACAATTCACAAATTTGCATATTAATTATTATTAAGTTTTGAATTGTGAATAATATTAATACGATGATAAAATATGTTTTTTTAGAATCATATTAAATATCAGTTGGTAGTAGGGCTTTTGCAAGCTCCTTTGGATAACTACCACCCACCCAGTCATCACATATTCTACCGCCAATCATCAATACTGTTGTTTTCCGGTTTGAAGGTTAGGTTAGCCAGTGTAACTACACAAGTAACATCTTAGTTGTCAAGGTTGTCGTCGCATTGTAGATGTAATGTGTGGTTAATATTTCTTACCAATATGTTTAGAGCCAATGTCTATGGGCCACCTGATATTAAGTGGTATCCACTTAACGTCAGGTGATCCTTTTGCCAGTCTGCCTACCTATATAAATAATATATACATTGATACTTTGGATAATTGTACGAAAACCTTCCCAAGGAAAAAGTAACGTTTATGCCGTTTTAAAAATATCCTCATTTTTAAACACTTCGAGACATCGTTGTCATGAATAGCTTAACATATGAACAAAGGAAGATTAAAAAAGGATTCCTTTTTTCCTGGATTTACAAAATCCTACGAAAGTGGCAATATTTTATTCACGAAACGACATCCTTTGTTTCACGTGTAACTCAGTTTTTAACGGCACTTCTTTCTCATCTTGAATACTGCTAAAGGTCAAAACAATTAGAGGGAGACAGATGTATATGGTAAAGCTACGTCTACGAAATTCTCCCGAGATTAAATTATTAGTTACAAAACAATGGGCTCAACTTACATTATCGTCTCAGTTATATCATTTTATTTATTTATAGAAACCCATCTGTTCGCACGCCCGTTTTATTTAGTTACTCGGTAACTTTCTACGTTTAACTCACTTAGAATAAATCTTGAAGGTCGAACAAAAAGCAAAGGTTCTGTGCAAGCTTGTCCGTAATAAAACAGACGAGCATGTTAAAACTAACTATTATTACTAAATATCACCATATGAGTCGCAGCTGCAGCGATACATTATCTATACTTATCAATTTGGAATGCCAAAATGACATCACTGACTCAGACATGCAACTTTGGAAGAGCATTGGTGCAGTGCGTGGCTGTCCTTGGTCATCAGACGTGCGTAAATAATCCACAGAATCACGAACCGTGGGAAGCCACCTTTAAGTTTTTAAAATAAAAACAAAATATATGAAAATGTAAACAGAATCCGATAATTTATTATAGAGGAAAAACAAAAAAGGAGAAGATTAACGATCGACTTAGCTCAGTGCATCATATAGATGATTTCCCTTGTGCAAATATTTCACGAATATGTAACCCGAGACACCATGCCCATAATGGTATGATCAGACAGCGGACGGGACTGCGACGGGGCGTGAGCAGTTGTGATGTATTAGTTCATACGGAAGACGACACTCAGTGGTGTCGCGCTCGGCGGGCCACGTCCCGCTGTCTGTGTAACTACCAATATGAATACTCATAGAACACAACGCGCCGCCGACACGCCAGCATCGCGTCGCCGCCCCGCCCGTTTTTTGGCAAGGCTTTTTTGCCATAAAATCTTTTAATATTGTAAAAAAAAAATGGTATCAAAACACTGTTTTACTTTCTTAATCAACTAAATTAGTCATAGTAGTAAGCAATCAAATTTTACTATATGTTGAATATTGGACTATTTATACATACATATAATAAGAGAAATTATAATTTATCAAATAAGACAAAATTTTAGTGGTATATAAATGGCAATGACAATGGCGTTTATATTTATTATAGATTTTCATAAAATACTACAACGAATTCCTAAATTGACGAATAAAATTGGGGGATCAAAACCAAATTAGAGAAAAGCCAATTCAATTCCAGCCAATTTATTCTAATAACTAATAGGTATTATTTTCCGATTTCGTTCATTCATAACACCTTTAATAAATGTGCGAATATTAGGCGGTAAAATCGATTTGTGGTGTTTCATTATGTATATATTTATCTGCTTAATGACAACTGTATGTATGAACGTTTAAATACAACGTCATATTACGAAACTTCTTTGGTAACTTTAATATAATTAAATTGGTGGAAATGAGTTAGTACTGCCTTATTTATTACCGGTTCATGACAGCATCTATAATTAGAACTGGTGATATATTTAAATTAATCTTGTAAATCCACTCTAAATTCTAAAGTGTCTGAATAAAGTAAATCTTGTTTTACAATTTTAATCCCATTTTAAGCATTATTATTTTATTATAACATAAATGTTGATGTATGACATTATGATGATTAATTAAATTACTAGTGCTTTTCCTTTGTGGTGAGAAGTAAACATTATTTCATTTCATTGTACTAAAAAGACCGAACGTAGAGCGATTTTTTTCTTTTGTACATAAAACTGAACATTCACAAAAAACGTAGAAGGTAAACGTCAGAGGAATACAATTGTTGCTGTTTGTTATTACGCTTGCTAAGTTAGACTTATTTCAATTCGGTTTGATAAAATGGAAACAATGTTTGGTGATTTACTAAAAATTGCAAACTGTAACTGTTAAAACAAAAATTGCCACCTATTTCAGTAAAACGCGCCAAAGTTAGTATCAATAAAATGTAGTCCAGTGCCGTGACGCACGGAAACCATAATAAAATATTCTCTGTCAAGCCACTGTACTTCTACAGTGTTTAATTTGACTAAATAATAATATTTAATAAATCTTTTAATTATAAAATACTTCACTTTTGTTATACATATTGTATAGGGCACATTAACTGTGCCCGTAAAAGAATAACTCACATTTTAGCCACATTTTCTATAATTCCAATTTCGAATTTTGTTATATTATGCAAATCCATAGGTCATACAATAATAAAGTACATTCAAGCTGATAAAACGATAAAGATAGACAGGAATTACGCATTGGTTAACAGCAAGACTACCGAATTTGAGCTCGCTCGACTTGCATCAGGGTGATTATAAGGGTGTAATGGAGGAGAAAGGTTATCATGGAAAAATTTCGTTCCATTAGTATAAATACCCCACGTCTACTAATCGCACCGATTTCTCCTGGTATGAATAATTACTAGTATTTTCTCTAGAATTAAAAGTGAAACTCATGCCAAGAGTGTGATGATAATAGTTTGAGAACAGAATCGAAAGAACTGAAGACATTTTTCGAATTTCATATCACACATATTTATTTATTTTTATTTCACAGTTAATGCAACATCAAACTTTGGCAACACTAAAAAATCAGGCGATAGTTTCAAATGAACTCAATGTGTCTTTAATACTATCGAGAATACCCAGAAAGCTTTCAATATTAAGTGAAGTCTCTCACAAAATCGTCGTACTTACAAATTTGAATTAGATTAGACGGATACGCCCGTGAGTTTCCTTCGATATTATATTAGATCAATTTTAATTCAATTCGAATCACAAGCTTAATCACACTTATTTGTCTATTTGTGTTCGCCTTCGAAATTCGCCTGTGAAAAGTGGACTTTGTATTGGTCGAACTTTCAATCAAGCCTCTCGGAATCTACTGCTATATAGCAAAGCCCTTTCGCGTTTTAATAGAGTTATTTCCATGTTCATTAATAATTATTCGCCACGATTTGTGACGTAAAACACATTTTAAGAAAGATACATTGAATTTTTATTTTATTCTTATACACAACGAAGAATTCAATTTACGTAACAAACATCGAAAGCACCAACGTTAAACACTAATAACATTACGAAAGCGCTCTCCTCCTGAGTGTCATTTGCCTAACGAGCCATTGAAGGAATTTTATTATTATGTTTTCAAATAAATGCAATAAAACATAATATTATACTAAACCGAGTTGGTATGTGTATAGTCCACAAATGTATTTCTAACTTTTTATATAAATACTCTTTGATGAATAAATTCGCTACTAAAATTTGCGTTGCTATTTTTTTTGAATGCATGTTTTAGAAATCATATAACTGTAAATATGCCGTATGTAAATGTTTTACTGTGTTTATATAGAAATAACTGTGGCAGAATTTCATCCGACAAGTAAACTGCACTCATTTATTTCTTCACCACGCGAGAGGAATTTAAAACAAGAATTGAGCACTTGAAAAACGTAGTAATAACTTGGAGTCAAATTTAAGTTTTATTACCATTGTACGTATATTTTACCTAGTACTTAGTATTAGTTTATTTAAAAAAATATCGTGAGAAAACATCATACCATCCACACTAAATATATATTTTAGTAAATTTATAAATTAGAAGCAAATAAGCTTCTGTTCGGTGTGATAGCTGCTGAACCGAATTCATATTTTTTTATTTCATTTCAAGGCTTTGCGACTAGCGACTACACTTTACCGAGTTCGTGTCGTTGACTGAAACGAAAAAAAAAACTTGCATTTAATTGCCCCATTGTAGTGGCGAATAAAAATTCAGCAAAAACTTTTTCAATAGACAGAAATGCGGAACCTGAAATGGTGCGGAAATACACTCACTTTTATTTGAAAATTCGTTAGTTTTTTAAATCATTGTTAAAGTCAATTTAACAAAAGAGAAAAAAAAAACAACTTAAGTATATACTTTTTACTCACTTTTTATTGCGGTTAGTCAGTATATACTTTGGTATAGAAAACACGATCATCCATCTCTCCTGCTGATTATCGTTTATTTATTGGAATCTCGATAATATAATATGAGAGTGAAGTTAAAAATGCATACAAGAAATTATCTAGTTGGATACGTATCGGAACTGCAGACAAGAAAATGGATGAATAGTAATCACGGAACTCATTTCCGATCCCTCTGACCGCAAACTCTTTTAAAGCGAATGTGAATTTTCCATAGCAGTTCAATATCGGATTGCACTCGTTTTTATTACAAAATCCTTAAACTGATGATGACTAGGCATTAAAAATCGATAAAAGCAAATTGTAAGCTATCGCAATCATAAACCAAACATTTTTTTGGGTTTAGCTACATTCTCTTTTAAATTTTTATTTCAAATATCATCACATTTTTTTCTCTTAAACGTCCACTATCTATTATTTATGTATATTATAAGTGCGGAAGTAACTCTGTCTGTCTTTATGTCTCTCTATTAAATTGACACGGCTAAATCGGTTAACCGATTATTATCAAATGTACTAAGCATTGTAGTAAAAGAAAATCATTTACCAACACCTTGTTGAGTATGTAAGACGTATAAGCAGAAAAAAAATAGAAAAAATAAATAAGTTAGCAGCGCTGAGCGCTTTCTATCGACTGTATCACGGCGAGTGCTCTGAGGAATTATTCTCTCTGATTCCTGCTTCCCCCTTCCTTCATAAGTCTACGCGTGCTGGCTCTCGATGTCACCGCCTAACTGTGACATCAATTCCATCGCGCACAAAGAAATTTGACAACTCCTTTCTTTGTCGTACTTCCAAAAAATTAAATTCTTTACCAGCTCACGTGTTCCGCTCCTCTTACAACCTGGGTTCCTTCAAACGAGGCGGGAAGAGGCAAAAAATATATATATAATACAGTCATATTTCTAGATATTCTAACATGTCGCTGATTCAACAAAAAAAAAAGAATTCCGGCACGAACCTTTTCCATTTTAATAGCACAAATATATTATAGGGGACTACGCTTAAAAGACGTAAACAAAGGGGAACTATATTGTAATTCTTCGCTTTACTACCGAATGAATTCTTTTTGTTGACTTCACTACTGCCTTTCCCGAACTATTGGAAGTTTGCCAAGTTAAAGACACCGGCATAACTTGTTTGTATTGTTCAAAATGAATATCAGATATCTCAAAGTCATTTCTCTCGTTCGCGCATTACGTTTGTTTATTTCCAACATCAACTATCATTCATAATGTCATCAGAACTGTTTTGTAGTGATAGCAGAGCGCTGGTAGTTTATAGTGGTTTGATGACAAGAATTTAAACCGAGTTCGAGCAACCCTGGCAAGCACCGGAGAATGTGAGGAAACCTGCATGTGGCGGGTGAAAATCTGTATCATGTATCTACCAACCCGCATTGAAGCACCGTGAATAGGACAGCAAGCTTCACCCAGCTGCAGGACAATTACAGGTTGTTCTTTATTTAACTATTTTGCAATAAATTTAAAATTAAAAAATATGAATAAACCTAATAATATATTATTATCACCTAATTTATTTATTTTGGAAAGACATTTTGAAAGATATTTTTTTTAGGTGATATAATTTTACATACATTATTTATATAACTGTAATGTGTAGTCAATATTATTTTAATAATATTTGAACTAGAACTTAATTTAACGTATTTATGATATAATTTAGTATACACATTTTATTATTTTACAACACCGCTCAAATTCGAGTCAGTGTTCAATAAAACTATAAGAGCGTCAGTTTAAAAAGTAATGCAGAATACTTACGTAACCATTGAAAAGAACAGATTTAGATAATTGTCGGTTGTTCGGTACAAAATGTTGCGTAAACGTTTAAATTTATCGTTAGTTCTTGCATCTCATTAGACCAAAACTTGCTATTACAGTTATGAATGCAGTCGCTAGTGCTTACAATAGTACAACACGTGTATAACACAGCTGTAACAATAGCTTTGTATATATTAGTTTAGTTACGAACTAACTCGGCTTGTATTATGATTGTGAATATAGGATTTCGATGTGTTAATAAATATAAGCGCTTTACACTAAGATATTATCTCTTTGTTATATGCTTAAGTAATAATTAGGTTGTTATTTATGTCTTCTTTTAATTACTTATTCTTTCTCGCCAGCGACGTCATGTATCCATAGACGAACACCATGTGCAACGTAAATTTTTTTTTTCAAAATTAATGGGGTATTTTACTGAAATTCAAAATCAAACGATCAGTTTTAATTGACACCAAAATCGGTCTTCTGAATACATTTCGGTTACACTTTGAATTATCAGACTTGGGTTATATGCAAAGATTCGCTGTTGAAATCTAGTTGTTTTATGTATTCGAAATTAACACCTAATACAATCTCGAGCGTAATTCCTCTGACAAGTACTAACTAGTGATAAATACTTTTTTTAAACTTAACTACGCCACAATTACAGTAAAGTCGTGTTAAGTACAAACTAAAGTTGCTTAAAATACCTCGGCAAAATTAGCAGATAAAGCGCTGTTGAGTTTAATTAAAACAAAGCCAACTTCACAGTTTAATGTGGCAATAAAGTTTGAAGACAAATTTATTATTAAAGATCGCGAAGGACTTGGTTTTGGTTTAGAAACATAACTAGGGTTTTGCCCAAAAATGAAAAAAAAATATCTATATCGGACATATATAAATAATAAATAAATAATATCCTGCGACATTATTCACACACGGCCATCTGATCCCAAACTAAGCAGAGCTTGTATTATGGAAACCAGACAACTGATATACTACATAATATACTACTTTTTTTCGTAAAAAACATACTTATATAGATAATTACATCCAGACTCAGGACAAACAGACATGTTCATGACACAAATATAATTCACCTGGGTGGGAATCGAACCCATAACCTTCGACGTGAAAGGCGAGTATCTACCGACCACGCCAACGACCCGTCTTTTCTTTCAAAATTCAATCTTTCATATTTATTTTATTTTTAAATATGTACTCTTTTTCGGGCACACCTTGTAAAGGTGGAATTAACTCTGCTAGCGCTGAGGGAGCGCTGTGTTACAGTCGGTATAATAAGCTGACAAAAAAACCCCCACCTAACGAGTGACGTGTAAATATTATCACAGACCGAAAAAAAAACAAATCTGGCAAACGTATATGTACCAGCAATCTCTTCAATACCGACCAACCTAATGATCTCGAGGTCAAGTTATTTATTTCATATGATATGTAGAGCAAAATGCGAGTCTGTTTCTTAAAATTGATAGCAAATAGAGTCTGCTATATCTCAAAGGGCTTTTAATATTCATTGCTTGTACATTAGATATAAATGTTAATGGTTTATATCAAATTATACGTAAATATTTTCGTTTTTAATGATAAATTGATCATTTTAAATATCAATTATATGTTTAACGAATTTTTATAGAGATTTGCGTTTGCTCTTTTAATTATGTCATTGTTATTACGGGTAGTCTTCCTTGAGAAGTAATTGAACCAACTAATTAAGTTGATGCTCTACCACTCCGTAAAAACGCCTCCATTTGCTGGACTCACGTCTCGCACGTACCAAGGATATCATTTTTAATTCTTAATTGGATCTTTTCTTAAAAATACTAAGTAAAATGCGTTCATTGTTATATAACTAAAAAGATAAGATGAAATAAATTTAATTTTTAATATAATGTTTAGAAAATTTTAATGTTGTTTTTTATATAAAATTTGCGTTATCCACATCGTAATTGCTTTTTTTAAACAACAGTAATACATTTCTTATTTGTACAATAATAATACGATTCTATTTTCAAAGAGCTTTAAACATTATTTGTTATACACATATCTAACATTTAATAACCAGTTAATAGACTTACCTCTCTTACGTGGTCGTAGTCTTAAGGGGATGATTTTTTTTTTTTAATATATAGGGCTAGCGCTTGACTGTTATCACACTTGATGGAAAGTGAGATGCAGTCTAAGATGGAGCGCGCTTGCCTAGAAGGTGCCTATTCACTCTGGACTTGAAGGTACCCATATTGTAGGTGGTGGGGAAAACGGAGGTCGGGAGGGTATTCCAGACCTTCGCGGTGCGTATCAGAAACGAGGAAGCAAATCGTTTCGTACGTGTCTTAAATACATTATTTACAATATGTATCGTCGTAACTACGTCAGTTGTTCACACAAGTATTTATTTTTATCGTTTAAAGGTATTGGAAATCGAAAACAGCTTTATAGCAAAAGATTGTAACGTCGATGATATTATGAATCCATTACACGATGCTTCAGAAAATAACTGTTCAAAATAACTGACGAAATTTGGTTCAATTTCAAACGAATATTTTTAAGATTATATAAAATAGCTGTGTGGTTATCAATGTGATATATTAATTGATTTAAGTATTAAATGTATGTAACGAGTATATATTTATTTAATTGAAAATAAGAAATACTAATAACATATTTTCATTTATCACGAACATTATTTATTAATATTTAGTTGTAACGGACATTTCGTTCATCATATAAGATTAATCTTCTTAAATTTATAAATCACAACAAAGAACAGTTGAAGCGAGATAAGATCAATATGATGTAAACGAAAATTAAAATAATTCATTCGACAGACTTTACTTGTATGTTGTGTTTCAGTCTCCGCTCAAACGCCAGTAATATTGCAGGATTTATATCCCGCAGTGGAGTTGCGGCAATCCGCCGTTATAATTTACCCGCAGAAAAGCCCATAACTTAACGTAGTCCACATTCTATGTAAGATGTTTTATATTATAAAATTTCATACAATTTATACGACTTCTTGATTTATGACTGCTTGATATTTTTAACGTGAATGAGTTTTTTGATTTCGACAATCGTAATGCGTATATATATTCTGATATAGCAGTAAAATATAAAATACGCAATTATGGATTAGAAAAAAAAAAAAAAATAAGAAGACTAATTAATCACAGAAGAGGAAGGAACCTATAACGGCCTTGCGAATTTAAATTACGGAAGTAACACTGTCTCCATCCAAAAGTTAGATAACTCATTTACACGCCCTTTAGTGTTCAATTCGCACCGAATTTCCTACTTAATAAATGAACGTTGAAATTCAATTTCAACGCTTTTTTAGATAATTTACATTTTATTTTATTTAAAGGAAGGAACAAGCAGAACTGTGTCACTTGTTATTTAGTCACAATTGACTATAGACATTGCGCAGCCAACCATGGAATCTAAGATCGTATACCCTTTGTGTTTGTAATTACAGTGGTTCAATCAACCTTCAAATCGGAACAAGGAACACACTTGGTAAGGTAGAATAGCTGATGAGAGGATGGTACCGGCCCAGACTATCACAAGGTCCTACGATAACATAAGCAGTAATAAACTATGGCAATTACTAAAGTGCGATAGATATAACGTCACCATTTTGGCTGACAGCCTTAAAGTTTACTTTAGTCATCAAATGTGGCGTGCAATTAAATAAAAATATATGCGGACAATAATTCACGAAGTACCCCATACCGAAACACTGATAAAATTGTGCTTTGTTCAAAAATGTTCGTAGTTAACCGACTTGTTCTCGGCGTATCATCACATATCTGGCGGCTCGCCAGGGGGTTCCGCCCGCTACGACACGCAGTTAAGACGATTCGACTAAAGATTTGGAATGTTTGTATTTCCAGCTTATATTTACTCTGTAATATTGTTGGCTGATAAGCTGTTTGTTACAAGTATTATTTATACAGGTTTGTTGAAAAAAAAACAATTATTAATTATATTAGCATTTGCATATTACATAAGAATAGTCTAGACAAATCAAAACTGAATATAGCTTGTAAAATAAAACATGTTTACGTGGAATGGTAGTAAGAATGCTCACAATATTTTGCCATTGAAGTGCAATTCCGATTCTCTGAGCTAAAATGAACCAGCCCTCCCCTGTCACCAATGGAAGCAATAAGATTGAGTGTTATGTGTTAGAGAAATGTTTTTGCTCTATTACTTAAAGGTCAAAGCGTTTCAACTGAAACGTTTCAAAAAAGGCGTTAAAATATATTTTAGATAGAATTTTATAAGTTAACTGCAAAAATAGAAATACATACCTAACCCATTTTAGTTTTAAGATTAATCCTAAATAAAATAAAAAAATGGGGTGAGATCCTGTGAACGTAGAGGCATTTTTTCCAGGGTATGAAGGTCTCATGGATGGTTTTATGTAAAATATATTTTACATATCAGCTCACACTTTCTCAAATGTCCATAGCGTTATTTGTGTGGCGATAGCAGCTGTTCCACACCACATTAAACTTCAAGTACTTACTGAGAGTGTTAAGAAAGAATTCTAACTAGACGTAATTTTAAAAATTAATCATAACCATTGTTTGTCTCTCCAAAGCTATTCTTCAGGAACAAGGGACATAACATTTTAGCTCTCCCATTTACCAGTATAAGGAATGGTTTACATTTCTCACAGTGCCAATGTCTATTTTTAATGTTACTACCATGAAGCAGCCTATTTCCCAGAATGCAATCGTATATTAAATGTAGAAGATGCAAGGACAAGTCACACAGATACACGATACTTGATAATGAGAGAGACCTTTCATCAAACTGATAAACTTAAGAACAGTTTAATTTAATTTTAAGTGCCGTCGTTTTCGTACTTATTAGCAACAAGGTCACAAGAAAGTCACAAGTTGAAGAAAATTTTCTTTATACAACCGTAATAATAGTTATAAGTTGTAAAATTTCAACATATTGTTTTCAGTACTTAACGTGCTCTCGTAATTAATTGCAGCGTTTGCCGAGCTGCGAGCTTACTTCTCAACTGAAGTAAGTATTTAAACATCTGACGCTCCTATAAGCAGGTAGACCAGTAATTAACAATTTCAAGTTAATTTCCTAGATTGTATTATTAAGAATTTTGAGGGCAAACAATGAAAGTAAAATTGTTTCATTTGTTGTTTTTAATTTCATCAAAGGTTTTTGCGATAAAATACAATACGACATTTAAAACAGATTTGTTAGCACTTTCACGGCTCTCGGAAGGTTAAAGAAATATTTATCAGTGCAGTTTCTCCGTAAATCATTTGTATTGTAATTGATTGACTTGGTGTTCTTAAAATAATGAACTTTGAACGGGCTGTTTAGATGAAGTTGAAAAAAGAGGAGTTGTATCGACAAAATTTCATGTTGTCCCTTCTTATTGCGCACATTACGAAACGAACGTCAGTCAGGACATTGCCTTTTATATATGGCATAGATTATAAGTATTATAAAAGTCTATGACACGGGTCTGGAAATGTAAAGCAAACAGACCATACCAAACATAGGGCGGAGGTCGAACCCAAAATATTAATCATAAGCTTCATTGGTTCGATTAGTTAGTAGTAAGTTCGTAATGAACCACTCATTTATTTTTTCGTATAAAAATATGAACGTATTAATTTTTTTTTTATTAGGTCGCCAACAAAGTACACACTGATACATGACAGCACACAATATTCAATACTATTTTCATTTTTGATTAATTACAAAAACCATTTACAAACTTTATATATAAATATTTTATGCGTCTTTAATCTCTTTGAAATCTTCGAATCAATTTATAAATTGGATATTCAATCGCAGCTTTCCGTCCATAAATCCATTTTCAATGAAATAAATACCAACACGTGCTGATTCTCAGCAAAAGCTGCAGGTTTTGTTCAAAGCTACCAGTTAAGTGGCCATAAATTCATGACTACGGTATATCGTATATTAATTTTTCTTTGAAATTTAAAAGCAGACTTTGATAATAGTCTGTAAAGTTCGTGTCTCTGTTCGTCAATTTCAAATTTTCCATAGACTACCATGGTTTCTCAATATTAATATTTTTTTTTAACGTTGTAGAATATGCAATAAATAATTTTAAGTTATTTTTTATTAATTAATGTGTTTTTATAAAGAATTAAAGCTGAAAAGCCAAAAATTTATAACGTTTATTTTATTCCGCTTCGTAACAAATATTTATATATGAAAAATCACTCACAAATATCTACGCATCAGAATGTGATATTTACGAAAATTATTTAAATATTATATGTAATTATTTATTTATATTAATTATTAATTATATATATTATTAAGATTTCTCAGTATAATTAATAACCTTAATATATTTGCAAGTAGAAGTATCAACATTGTTTAAGATTATTATTTTTTGCGTAAATATAATAACAAGCCACAGCGAGGAAGTTTCCCTTGAAAATATCAAAAGTAGCTAAGCCAGGTATATTGCCCAAGGTATTTCACTTGAGCATACAAGTCCCGGGACAACGACGAAGAAAATTAAATGTACGGTTTAAAAACAATAGAGTACTTTTAATTGGATATTATAAAAATCAAAGCTTGAAACTTTTAGTGATATAAAACGTTTTTAAAGATGAAATTAAACAACTCATTTAACTAATAATCGTATCAATTTTTTGTATATAGAAATAACAAATTCATTTGTATCATAGTAAATAATTAACAGCCTGTGCATATCCCACTCTCCTTTTGCGAAGACAAGATTTGGAGCTTATTCCACCACGCTGCTCCAATGCGGGTTGGTGGAATACACATGTGTCAGAATTTCAGTGAAATTAGACGTGCAGGTTTCCTCACGATGTTTTTCTTCACCGTCATTCACGAGATGAATTATAAACATAATTAAGCACATGAAAAACAGTTGTCTTGCCCGGCTTAGAACACACGATCATCAGTTAAGATTCACGCGTTCTAACCACTGCGCCATTTATTAGCTATTTGTATCATATATTCGAAATGTATAAGAAGTTAGTGCTTCTAAGATGATGAAACGGTTCATAACATATTTTAACGGTCACAGTTCGACAAAAAAATCTAGCATAATCTTTCCGATATATCGTGGTAGGTAGGTATATTAAATCATGAATGAAACATAATCAAGAATCTATTATTTTATATATCAACCTCGCTATTGTATTCCTAAATATTTGCGAGGAGTATATTATATGGAATAATATAGAATAGTTCAATAAATTGTTGCTACAACTCCTCCACTCCTTTGATAGTGGCCAGCTTATATGGTTTCAAATTTCAAGGTTCCAAATTTGAGTCACGAATCGTGCTATTTCGGATTTTTCACTCTCGTGCCTTGGAAACCATGTGAAACCATTAGTCCTACTCTTCTCTCTCGGGTTAATTAATTTAATTTGATTTTGTTATAAATATCTCGCTTATTCCCACAATTTTGGAGATGAGATTCTTCATCGCGGATATAATCGTTATGGCTTTATTTAGCCTCGCAGATGCTTTCTATCATTGATGGTTCGGGTCGTTTCGAAATTGAAGGAGTGGATACGAACTTTTGAAACATATGGATTATTTATTTTCTAACCACAAAACATAAATTTATAGTGAATAATGTTTAAACCTAAGTATTCCTACACAATCAGATATATTAACGTTAAGCATGTCAGCTTAATATTCGTTGCGCAATAGATACCCAATATACCAAATACTCACTCGTCAATAGATTCCTTTGCGTTTAGCTGAGAGAATTCTGCTCCAGTAATTACGCACACCCTGTGGAATATTTCTCAGTTATATAGCTTCCTTTCATGTAAGTTATTAGCTAAAGTAAACTTGATTAAGTATAATATATTATTATTAAATTAATCAACTAAAATTATCAACAGATTTATCACATTGGTTCTATATTTAAAATTTGTTTTGCACGTCCGTTATTTTAGTTAATATGTTTTTGTTAAAATAAAGCTTTGTAAGTGTGTGTTTTGAGGTAAAAAATATATTTTCGTATACATACTACTTCAATAAACAATAAGCTATGATATTTATATCTCGTATAGATTACGTACAAAAAGAAACACGATATTTTACATATAGGTAATATATAATGTCAGACGTTATCCCATGATCGCTAAACATCTAGCCAATGTTTAAAAACTTATTTCCTAAGAGACAATTTGAGATTACATAGACAATAAATAACGAGTATTTTTATTTTCCTATACACTTTTATATAGCTACATATTCTAAGTAAGTAAGAGCTTGCTTCCTAAAAGTAATATTGACATTTTTTTTATCAACAGTCTTACGTTTCAGGGTACTATTACAATAACATTATGTATTTATTACGAAACTTTATTGAGAGATAAGACAGCAGTAATATCGTTCTCTTGATAAATATAATTTATTATCGGGTTCAAATACATTACAACTCCGAATATAGTCTATAATGTGGCGACGAGACGCCATCTTCGAACACTTGGGATTATGAGTTTACTAAGAGCAACCGTCTTCTTTATTACGTCCTTTTCGATTGACTCCTAGAAAAGCCATAAAATGTATTGATGGAAACAGCGTTTTGTTCGATATAAATCGTCTTTGAAAGAATCTTTACAAAAGTTCATCAGACAATAATAGATTGTACAGAAATATTTGAGATTCAGATTTAATTCTTCGTTTAGTATTATTTTATTGCATTTAGTGAATTCAAACTCCGTTTACATAGGAGCCGAGATGGTCCAGTGGTAAGAACGCGTGAATCTTAACCGATGATCGTGGTTTCAAACCCGGGCAAGCACCACTGATTTTTAATGTGCTTAATTTGTGATTATAATTCAGGAAAACATCGTGAGGAAACCTGCATGTGTCTAATTTCACTGAAATTCTGCCACATGTGTATTCCACCAATCCGCATTGGAGCAGCGTAGTGGAATAAGCTCCAAACCTTCTCCTCAAAAAGGAAGAGGAGGCCTTTAGCCCAGCAGTGGGACATTCACAGGCTGTTACGGTTACATAGAAGCGAGATATTATTGATTGTACTAGAATTGACACATAAGAAAAATCACAACTATAGTATTGTCAACAAAAATGATATTGTACGTGTAAATTTTTATTTATTAAAAATTATTAGGAAAATAACATAAATATTCATTAGAATTAAATTTAATAGAAATCAAATTCTAAAGGAAGGGTTTATGATTTGGGTCTGAAAACTATAAGTCGATCAAACTTGGCTACTAACTACTAGGGCAAGAATAATCTCCAATTTACGACAGTGAATATATAATTTTAGTACAAAATAAATATTATGTTGTTGTAATAAATATCTAGAAGACATTTTGAGACACACTCTTGTAATAGTTTTCTAAAGGTTTTAGTTAGTCACTAAAACCTTTAGAAACCGTTTTTTACTAATATTTTTGAGTTATACTACTATGTATAATAACTTAATTAATCTATGAATATTGAAAACCGTTTATGTATTACCTAAAAAAACCAATTTCATTGACAGGTGGTAAAGCTTACAGATTTATTTGTCTTGAAAATTTTTATCCCGATCGCTTACAAAACAAAATACCAGCAAAAATAATACGAAAACGAAATTAACCGATTTTTCCATTATTGTTTACCGAGCCTTACGAGGCCTTTGGGAAAAGTCGGAACAAATTAAAAAAAAAAAGAATCCAACGTAAACTTTGACATCCTTAACTGGAAGACGAGCAATTTTGAGCATTAAGTAACATTGTATTTAATTAATTATCTTTGTAACTTAATTGTCGAAAAAGAGCTTCTTGCCGATTATTTTCGATATAATTTACATTCCAAACCTCTGGTAGCTTTAAATTTAATTTTGTTGTTTGTCGATTCAAAAGTTCTCACAGGAGCCTTCTGTAATAAAACAATATTTCGATTTGATTCGAGTCGATATTATTTTTATGACATAAATTACAATTATAAATGTAACAAGTTTAACACAATAGCAATACAACCTGCTCTATCCTATCACACTGAGTGCCAATTCCGCTGATTGATTAGGGCATTATGTTAGGGTAGAACTGGAAGTATGTCAGAACAATAATATTTTATCCAATCAAACCTTTTTATTCGATTATATACAGATTTTGTAGCTGAATTTAATTTTTTTATGTTTTTCTTATCTAGAAACAAGTTAAGCGAGCGAAAGCCTAATGGCGTTGCCTTTTTGTTTATTCAAAACGCTAAATTGTAAAGTGTTTAAGAGCGCCTGTATTAAAATCTTTATTTATTTAAAATCTTTCATTAAACTTTACTTCTTATGAAAATTATTAATAGCAAAGCATATACACATTTACATAATAATAAGCATAGAAGTTACAGATTTTCTGGAATAAGATATATTTTTTATTTTATTTTATCTAATACAAAATTATTACTTATAATTTATGCCGTATATATAAGTGAGCATTAGAGCTAGTATTTATCAATAATACCTAAAACATTATTTTTTTCCAACAGGATAAAAAAATTTAAATTAAAGTTGCCCTGAATGAACGAATGAATTTAGAGCTAGTGCCACGCAGGATGATGTAATATTTCGATCGATACCCCATACATTCAAATGGTTCATTTAAAAGTTATGATGAAATAAAGAAACTTCCATAGATATTTGAATCATATATAAACGTTGTGCTCCTTTTTTTGGCAGTCGTGTAAGTAGATCAATAATATATAATATTTCTAAATCATAAAGCTCTCCCTCGGCATATGTCTCGTGTGATCTTGAAATTAAGGTTTGGAGTTCATGTCTCAACGATGATCGAACACAAATTGGAAAATACACAAAAGGCAGAATTCATCTCACACAGACAGTTTCTTATATATTCTATAAATGAAAGGATACTTAATCTTGGATAGGTATTAAAAAAACATAAATATTAAACATTATAAAATTAAGTAACATTTTAGGTATTTATAAGTGTGTGTGTGTGTCGCACACACTTGTCTCACTATATATTTTGCTCATTATCAAATCCGTCGATATAATAATACTGTTTAAAATGCGTATACAGCGACCGAAATTTTAATAAGCCAGTCACAAACAGATATTGAAAGTTAACAACATACAATCAGTAGGGTCGACTTAATTGAGCATGGATACGAATAACAATACCATTATCCTGAACAATCTCAGTGAACAGGGAGTACTCGACGGAATCCTAAACACGAGTTTTACTAAATTGAGTAAACAAATTGCTTTGACTCAATTTCAATCGTGCAAAAAATCGCTTCTTGCAAATGAGATCCGCCTTGTTTAATCCGCGCTATCAAAGTTGAGAGGAAATCCAATTTAGAAAAACTTTAAACATGTACGTTTTGACTGGACCGTAACCACATTATATTACGGTAAAAAATTTATAATAATGTTACCAGCAAATTCGAACGCAGAATTGCTTGGTTGGTAAATTTAAATTTATTTTAGCATCAATTTAAAAAGCTTACCTGTGAAGTAAAAACTGATTAATCGGATTTTATGCAAACTTTATTATTTTTTTTTTTAATAATGAATTAAATTGAATTCAAACAAACAGTTTTTTAAATATGATTCACAATGAAATAGGACTTGTCCAAATTAATGAGATCTTTATGCTCTTACGGTCTGGATGAAACATGTGTCGTTGACATTTCAGTTAACATTACATATTGTTTTGATTGAAAAAATAATTTTATATTTCTATTCAATTAATATTGTTGCATAACTGTTTTTAAAAAAGTTATAAATGCTCACTTGTATAGAATGAATGCGCGAACATTTCATAAAAACATGATTTCATTAATTAATTATGTCAAGAAGCAGAAACCAGCGTTTTAAAAGAAACCATATTTATTATTTACTTTAAGAATAATTAAATAACGAGTTTTTATTTTTTGTTATAATGAGGATGTTAATTAAGTAAAAACGCAACGTAATGTACGCATTTTCAAGCAACAAAAATATTACTTGTAATAACACAATGCATCGTGTATAAATCAGGAAAGGGTACTAATGTCGTCGTCAGAGCGTCAGGGTAAAATGCGCAAACGATCCCGTGACGCTCCTCGTCAAGACGGAAAGGGTACCACCGCTGGTTTTTTAGTGGGTATTCCGATGTTCGGGGCGCATTCGGCGCCTTGGACACCGGAGACCACATACCCCCCCCCCACACCGTGCCCCTGGGGGAAACGCGTAACGCGTATTTCCAGTGTTAAGACCAACTGAGTGGTAATAGAAAATGAACATGATGATGACGTGGGAATCGTCTATATAAATAGATTAGATGTAATAGACATTGCAAAATATTGTTAGGTAAGAATGTATCCACCAGGAGAGAACGAAAGAATGACTTTTTTTTATAAAATTTGTGTTTATGATTTAGGAATATCGTGGTAGTATGAGCTCCAAATCTGGTTAACATAAGTGAAGTGGCCTTTGTCCAGACTATTTATTGCTTATCAAAACGGAAAAATATAAGTTGTTATATAATTTCTAATTATAAATTGTTAGATAATATCATACCCGAACATTTTCCCTAGGGACAGGTGAACATAAATCCTGACTAGTCGAAAGCAATATTTACCCTAATTAGAAACAACTAAAACTCACATTGCTATAACAGATACAAACAGAAACGTTACCTTAAATATAAACTGAGATGACTAGTGGTTTACACTTGGTGGTAAGGCTTTGTGCACATTAAGATCATTACATAAATACTTAGTATTGTTGTGTTTCGATTTGAAGGGTCAGTGAGGCAGTGTAATTATAGACACAATGGACATACTGCCATGGCTATATAAAAAATATGCTACCAGCATATGCTACTAGCATATTTGTGATATAAGTGGAAGAAGATATCGTTAATATTTCTTACAGTGCCAATGTTCATGGGCGGTGGTGACCACTAACCACGAGGTTGGTCTATTTACCAGCCTAGCAATCTATTTTAAATAAAAAATAAAAAACTCCCAACCGAAGTTTACATGTTACAATCCGATTAAAAACCCATTACTTTTCATGAATTTTTATGATTTGTTAAAATTTAAAACATCGTAAGAAAATCTGTGTGTTGAGAGATATTTCAATATGCCAATACGTAATGGAACAACAAAGTGAAACAAGCTCTACTAAGCCTGTTCTTTACTCGTACCAGAAAAGGAAAGAACCTCTCACTTTTCTTTCAACGTCATTTTGGACCGATTCGATTATTTGTTTCTATTATTAAGTAATTCTAACTTTTAATATTATGCTCCACAAAATCAGTGTCAGTGTCATATTACAAGTTTTTGTTTGTTTCGTTGCGTTCAGTTACTTGCAATTTAAATTTCGAATTATTATATGATTATATATGTACATTTATAATACACCTAATATTAATCTATACTAATATTTGAAAATTATTTTTCCAATAGAAAGCCACATTATTTGTGAGTGTCATAAGCTATATATTAACCCGAAAAATGAAAAGACTTTTTCGTCGTAGTCGGATGTCGTGGCCAACGCGACTTTTGACAGTCAGGAAATAAATCATAACACTCAGTACTAACCGAAGCACAATCATAATTTCATCACGAGTAAAAATGTTTACCGACCAACGAAGTGGGCACGGGTCAGCTAGTGTTAAATAATATTAAATTAAGAGACCCTCGGATCCCGTCAGCTTCTCGAGAATCGCGATGTATTTTTCTTTAGGGCCATTTTGATGTTAAAACCTAAAGTGAAATCCTCCAAATGTTCTCCGTTTAGAATTTTTTTCATTTTTTTAATTTATAAACAACAACAATAGCAATTGTTCTTTGGCTTGAAAGCATAGTTACTTGAAGGGGAGAGTAGAGTAGTGCTATAAATAATGTAAACATGACCTGAATCTGTTGGTTTTTATTTAAATCACAAACAGACACTGTACTACATTTTCCTATTATTTTCATCGTTTTCAATATTTAATTAAGCTAGTTCTATACTTATGTTAAACGTAAGAGGAATTCTATATTAAAATTAAATATTAATAGGTACGTAAAATTGTTATTTGTCTCACTTATAACAACTAAGAATAAAGTTTTAATTAGTATCCATATTTCTTTAGTAAACATTAAGAGCTCACATGCATTTACTTATTCTTATATAAATGTATTTATTCGTTTACATTTTATTACAAATTAGAAAGAAACAAAGGCAGCATTCTCTTTAGATAAAACAAGTATTGCGTCGTATTTACTTCGGATCTGTATTTGTTATTTTAGTTAATATTCTAACCTAGTAACGTTCGAAGTTCTAACAAACCCACAGACTACTGCTCGGGAACAAACTAAAATGAAATAGTCTAGGGAATTAAACCAATCAGGGAGTTACTTATATTAACAAATAAAATTAAATTCTTATTGGGTAAGCGATCACGAAACAAGAAATCATTTTGGACATTTTTTTATGAAGATATTATTTAAATATATATAAATTGCTAACGTTTATAAGCGCCCTATAAAAAATGAGCATGAAGAGATTTATGGTCATTTAACTGCGATCTAACGGGGAAATTCTAGTAGCATTATTGCCACTATTCCGATTGTTTTTGATATGAATTGCATATATACTTATTTAAATGCTCAATGTAAATAAAAATATATATTGATATACATTTATTACATTTCAGCATTGTGTCAATCATGACCGTGTCAATAATTTTTTCGTTTTAATAATGTTGAATTGTTTTATACATTTTATTACCGTAACACCGTAACAGCCTGTGAATGTCCCACTGCTGGGCTAAAGGCCTCCTCTCCTCTTTTTGAGGAGAAGGTTTGGTGCTTATTCCACCACGCTGCTCCAATGCGGGTTGGTGGAATACACATGTGGCAGAATTTCAGTGAAATTAGACACATGCAGGTTTCCTCACGATGTTTTCCTTCACCGTAAAGCACAAGATAAATTATAATCACAAATTAAGCACATGAAAATTCAATGGTGCTTGCCCGGGTTTGAACCCACGATCATCGGTTAAGATTCACGCGGTCTTACCACTGGGCCATCTCGGCTCTCTACATTTTATTACTTATGAAAATATCACAGTATTTTTTTCCAGTTTCCGGTTTAACCCAAGCCAATTGATATGGAACTTTAAGACAGACTAACTTTATAGTATTTTTATATATTGCATATTTTTTATATACAGCTTATTATGACAACATAGTCATAAAGTAGTAGCCCGAGCGCTTTACAGCGAACGTTGCCAAAACTGTAACAGATACACGAAAACTTTTTATGTACGATTCGTAGATCTCCGAATAGTCTGGAACAAAGTCCGGTGTATCATATATTATACATAAAAAAAATATATTAAAAATTGTGAAAAATCTATGATACTTTAAAGTCGAATAATTATTTACACAGAAAAGATTTTACTATTTATATAAAGAAGAGACTAATTATAAAGTATTTTTAGTAAATAAAAAACCTTTATATATTGCAAATTGGTACCGTAGATTTAGAAATATTACAAGCAGTTTGAATACAAAAAGACGGGGCGATAAATTGTATTTACACACTATTAGAAACTAACAGAATTTATATATTATTTTAATATATATTTATAAAGATATTGCTTGACTTGATTGTATCATATTAGTTTAATAATATATATAATTATTTAAAAAAAAAACCAGGGCTTATACCTTATTATTTCTCGTTCCAAAATTAAATTATAAAATTTACAAAATAAATTCTTAAATAATATACCTAGTTACAACACACGATTACAGAATTACATCACTAATCCTTCCCAAGTCAAATGTCATGTTATCAATAATCTAAAAGCCACAAGCTCCTTGTACGAAAGATAGGCTATGTATTATGAAACATAACAGCTTATTCTGTGTAGGTTCCAATAAATAATGTTGGCGACCTTCCCTTATCTTTATGACGTAAGTTATTTTGATTTGCTGTGAAATCATTCATTTATTCGTAAAAGGAAAATAAGTTTCAATAATAATTGTGAGACATATTCATTGTTATTCTCTTTCATTAATAAAATCCTTAACTCATTTATTCATACAAGGATAATATTTTTATTTTATTATTAGCTATTTTAAGAAGTAAGCAGTAGTAAGAAATACTAAACAAGGTAAATTGTAAGGAATACAGCGTCATTGCGCTAACGACCTTGGGAACTAAGATATTTTGTCCCTCGTGCCTGTAGTTATACATACTTACCTTCCCTTTGAAAGTCGAACACAACATTACTAAATATTTTTTCGCTTGGTGACAACTAAGGAAACATACAGCCGCTTAACATTTTAATATAAACAATCTACGAAAATTTAAAAACTTGAAGTGCATTGTTTTATAAGCATGTAAATTATAATAGACATTAAATATTTGTGTGCGTGTCACTGCATCCTAAATACTAAAGTAATAAGATTCAAAATTGTATGATTATATACAAAAAAAATTTGCAAAGAACTGTACTATACTTTTGGTCAATTCGATAGACTCTGATACGTTATAACAATGTTTTTATTATCTGAGCATATATAACTCAAAAACTACATAAATAAATGTTTTTTAGTCGAATAAGTCAATTTTGAGTATTATATAATAAATTAGTTAAAGACGTGATAAATTCCAAATGACTGAATTGGGAGTAATTTGGATTACGTGTTAAGCGTATAATTGTATAGCGACGTGATTAGTATTCATTAAAACAATAATAAAATTTCAGCTTTAAACATGACCTTTATTTATTTTCCATTTAAGCCGAAAAGTTTTGCTTAAAATCAGATTGATTTTGAAAAACATAACTCGAATCGAACTTTACATTAAATTACAACGAAATATCTTTAGGTGTTTTAATCTTTGTGATAAAGTTTTTAATTTATCATAATAATCTCGTAACTTAACAGAATTTCTATACTGTATACGACGATGAAGTTTAATTTGTTTAGAAACTTATAAATTAATCATACTTACATTAAGAAGTACTTAAGTTTGTTCTTTTGTTTATTCAGGATTCACGCAACTTTTACTTTTGTAATTGACATTAAAGTTTCATGTAATAATTTTAGTTTTACAACTTTATCGAATTCTATCTTTCTAAAATCACACTACAAGATTTATTTATGAGAGGATTTAAAATTGGCATACGTACCAAAAGTATATTTGATGTTGTATATTTTTTTAAATATAAATGTAAGGGGCAATACCATTAGTCTAAAAGGTTACTATGACCAAAATATTTAAAAATAGAACATAATAGAATATTCTTTATTTTACACCAAAAGCGTTACAGAAACATACAGTTATAAAAATAAAAAAAATATGTACAAAAGGCGAACTTATCGGACTAAAGGAGCGATCTTTTCCAGGCAACCTTTGGATGGAGGACACGAGATAAATAAAACGGTAAAGAGGTGTACAGATCAAATTATTTTTATTTTTTAAATAAATATAAATATAATCAATTCATTTGTATAAAGAAATCGCTTTTATGATGAAAATTAACAACAACATATGTAAACACAAACAAGAAATAGCTAATTATTATATAATATAATATTATTAAACACATAGATAGACTT
Organism: Nymphalis urticae; assembly: GCA_905147175.2. Lineage (NCBI taxonomy): Eukaryota > Metazoa > Arthropoda > Insecta > Lepidoptera > Nymphalidae > Nymphalis > Nymphalis urticae. The sequence continues at coordinate 4,210,962 of LR989995.1, read as the reverse complement.
GTCTCTCGTAAACAAACGAATCGTAGTATAATTTTTAAATATAAATATTTACATCGAAAAAAAATATTCATCCAAATTAATCAATCTCCAACTTTAAACACTTATCAAATAGGTCAGACTCAAGAACCATTTATTGAGAGCATCGAAACCGCACACGTCGACCGTTAACCCAAATATTATAAAATTACGTGATAACTTTATACAACCAAAGATCAGAATTCGAAGATATAGTTCAACATTCACGAATGCTATAAAACAATATACCGATTGCCTAACCCATCAAAATAGAGAACAATAAAAATTTATAGAACGATCAAGAAAAAATAAATATTTCCGCAGCTGTTTCAGAGAAATTGCGATATAAAATATGTCGGAAACACCCATTAAACGCCATTATATTGACCAATAATCGAACCGTAGTAGAACGAACATAAGTGGAAAATTCATTATTTGTTTAGTTATAGTACATAGTAAACTATCAATTACCGCCTTCACGAATTTCCGCTTAGCCTAAAGGTTGACTGGTAGAGAATGCCTTTAGGCATTAAGTCCGCCTTTTTGTCAAACTACTCAATGTTGTGGGCAAAAAAAGTTTTAAATAAAAAAAAAAAAAAAAAAATATTTAAATATATTTTTCCGACAAATAGTGTCACTTTGTAATACTGTGTTGTGAATTTAAGGGTAATCGAGCTAGTGATACAGGGACATCATCTTGGGTTGGGTTTTATAGTTAAGACATAGCTTTAAAATATATATTAAAAAGTGTTCTTGGAAAAGTCACTAAAAATGTAACAAAATCAAACTAATCCGCAATTTTTTAACTGAACATATATAACTTCAACTTCACTAAATCCCTACATTTTAGTTTCCGCGATAAACTCAAAAACTGCCGAAGGGATTTTCAAACAGTTTTCACCAATTAACGAAGTGATTCATGAAGTTTAGGTGTGTAATTAATTACGGCTTTGTGTAAAGTGGCTGAAATATAATGATAACTGTTGAACATGTCAACAAAATTCACCATGTAAACTAATAGTGTTATAAAACGTTTCATGTAGAGCTTTTTCGACATGTTCGAAGCCAAAACGGGTAGCTAGTAACAAAATATAACATAAAACTCGATAACAATAATTGCATCTGCAATTAGAAAGGTCAGAAAATGTATTTAAAAGTTACACAGGAAATAAACGTTTCCGACGAGTTTGCAAATTCGATTTTTCTTTCGTTAACTTGATTATACAAAAAAAATTATAATGTCTGTCTGTGGTTTCAAGTTTTAAGAAGCCGATATAGTCCAGTGGTAAGAACGCGTGAATCTGAACCGATGATCGTGGGCTCAAACCCGGGCAAGCACCACTGATTTTTCATGTGCTTAATTTGTGTTTATAATTCAGGAAAACATCGTGAGGAAACCTGCATGTGTCTAATTTCACTGAAATTCTGCCACATGTGTATTCCACCAACCCGCACTGGAGCAGCATGGTGGAATAAGCTCCAAACCTTCTCCTCAAAAACGGAGAGGAGGCCTATAGCCCAGCAGTGGGACATTCACAGGCTGTTACGGTGGTTTCAAAATAAGTCCGCCTTTTTTTAGTTCATATGATTATTTGCATGTTATTAGCAAAACTAAAATAATCGATATTGTTGTCTATCTGTCTGTCTGTTTGTGTGGCGTAGTCTTTAAAACGGCTAAAATTTTAAATGTAAATTAGATTATTATGGACTGTATTTTAAGGTACCGGTTAGTCTTTATTTTATCAAAATCGATGGAGCTTATCAAAAGTTGCTACATATTTTAGTCATATGACTAGGAACATAATTATAATCATGAAAAACTACAAACAGGATTTCTCGATATTCCCCCGTATAGGATAAAAATCATTGTTTTGCCTCCGTTAATATTGCAAGGATTTATAATAAATTTGTTATTGTTCTTTATACAATACAAATTTACCACCAAAAAAAACATAGGGCACAGCTAGTCTAATATAAATCAGCACTCAGAAATACCATTCAAAAATGTACTCTGAGTACATGAAAACAAGGAACATTTGAAAACCTTTTACTAATTTACTATCCAACTCTGAAAGCATCGACCCGGTTTTAAAATAATTACTTAATAGCATTCCCAGGATGCAACAACATCCCTCGATATTTTTGTACGTTTATTACGAAACGCGATCTGTAATGGCACTCTTAAAATTTACATAAGTAATTAATGTGTATTATAATAGACATTACTTTGTGTGACGTCGCTACGTCCTAATTACATGGGTAATAAGTTTCAAATTTGAATGACTACTAAACAATGTACGATGAAATGTTTACTTTGGTCAATTTCATTGTAAGTACGTCATAATAATATTTTTACAATAGTAAATAACTTATTATAATTTTAATGGGTGTTTTTGAGTTTTATATAATGAATTGTGATAAATTGAAAGTGTATGGATTGTAAGTCATTTGTATTATGGTGTATCAATATGATTTTTTTTTATTATAACAATAATAGATTTTCATATACATACATGTGAGAGCTGCATTAGCAGTGGAACACGTGAATATTAACCGAAGATTGCGGGTTCAACCCCGGGCATGCATTTGTGAATTTTTCAGTGGTTATTGTATTTTGTGAAGTAAAACAGCTGCATGTGCATGTGTCCGTTAAAAATCTGCAACTCGTGATGAAAAGCGAAATCTGTGTTATATATGAACAAAGTAACGGAGTCCGAAAACAAAATGAAAACACAAATTCTCTCAAGCGTTCGAAGTTTATCAGGAACTTCCTTAGAAACGTCCAGTCAAGATATATTGTTACACTAGAATCGAAATATATAAGTATAATACGTTTTATTACAACATATATTTATTTTAATTTTTGTATAAATATTTTTATATATTGTAACTTTAAAGATGATGCTTCACGTTTACGTAAAAAAAGAAAATATGCAAATGTCCCACAGCTGGGCAAACACCTAGTTTCTCCAATTCAACCACGCGGCACTATGCGGGATACACAATTGGCGCAGATTCATGTAATACCTGCCTTTCTTTACGTCGAGTGCAACTAATGATGACGCACGTTTATCGCTCTAAGAAATGTCTTATAACATACTATGTATTATTTATCTTATATTAAGTATACGATATAGGATGTCAATGTGTAAAGATTGTAATCTGAATTTTGTACTTGTTACAGTACAGTACAGTACTTATTTTAGACAATTATTATGGTAATGCATTTTAGTAACAAGCTACTATGATCGCAACCTCGTCAGTATGGTTCATGGAAATACATTTCCCAGAATAAATAATAACTAAACTATTATTAGTTATGTAGTAAACCAATAACAAAATGCTATTAATGATTCAGATTGAAAATTCATATAAATTGTTTGAAATGTCATATACAATAATAATTATATCCTGGGACATTATTCACACACGGCCATCTAATTCCAAATTAGGCAGAGCTTGTACTACGGAAACCAGAAAACTTTTCTTTAGTAAATATATACTTATATAATTACACCCAGACTCAGGACAAACAGACTTGTTCATGTATGTCCTGTAATGTCTGTCCTGGGTGGGAATCGAACCCACAACTTTCGGCGTGAAAGGCAAGTATCTACCAACCACGCCAACGGCCCGTCAATCTGAGATTGTAATAACTATGAAAGTCAGTTTTATGTAAAACTGTCAATAATCGATTGACAATTTCTCATTACATACTAAATTACGATTATACATGCCCATTTCATATAAATAATGTTTCAACACATAACCAAGTACAACTAATTAAATACTCGTAAATATTAGTGCAATTTGCCAGATCGGTTGACATTTATGGTTTCCGCTTTGCTTTTTATGTTCATAGCGTGAATTTATATAGTCAATAAACGGACTCAATAGAGCAAATACTTTTTTTTTTCAAATCGGTCAGTTAGATTCTGAGATGAGCGTGTTCAAATAGAATAATGTACTCCTGTTTTGCTTTAACGGTAGAAAAACTTATTGGTTAAACTATCTGCTCGGGATGTTTTGTATACTGTACAAGTGTGAGCATATGTTGGCACAGGTGGGCCTACTATTGCACTCGCTCTCTCGTCCGATACGGTAATCCGATAGGACAGACGGGATATCAAGTACAGGATACAGGATGACAATTTCTTTGTTTATTACTGAGGTTAGTTTGACAGAAACCCCCAATATTTATTACTGGCCCGAACGAAGTTACAAACCCAGTACATCGGGATTTGCAGCCTTATAAACCATTAGACCAACGAAGCAGTTAGTACTGTTTACTAGCTTTATAATTTGTACAAATGTATAATAATAAACGTATATAGCAGTCTGAAGATTATTCGGTATGTAAATTTATTTTTAATATAACAAGGATATAATATTTAAATACTTATATAATTAAATATTAACATTTAATATTTATAAGTAACCGACTTGTTTGTTTGGTAAACTTTGTCGTCGTTATTAATATCTCCGTGAAATCATTCGCGGCCTATGAAAGGAAATTAAACTTGTTCCAAACATTTTTCGTTTGACATCTCATTTGGAGGGTTTTAAATAATTTCCTGGTTGTTGTCAACATATTTAAGTATTTCTTTCAAACTTCCTAAAAGCAACTTTAATGTAATATTTGTCAATCAACGTAACAATAATCTCTAGCAATAAAATCGTTTTTCCCAACAGACTATAAGCTCAAATAATATGAATCAAATTAAGAACATATGATTATTTTATTATGTTAGTATCCGAAATTTCAACTTAAGAGAGAAATTAAAAAAAAAACGTTTTGCCTACGGATAGTAGAACTGTCTAATTGACGTTACTATCCGTTATTCTTTACGTAAGCAGAACGCCAATGGTAGCTTCTACATGGATGTATCTTTGTTACTTTGTCACTCAAAAACTACTTAACGGAATGATGGTTATAAAAGATACCTTATTACCCTCCTATTATACATGGGTAGCAGCTAGTATGAGATAACTTAATCGTCTGATTTTTTAAAATACATACATAGTTATATTTAGTTATATATTTACAATCTTAGCTTCCAGTGGGCGATTGTGGCATTATAGCGATTTGGAGTTGTTATCAATATGTTCCATCAGGATTTCACAAAGACTTTGAATATATACATATGTTTCATATATATATATATATATATATGACTTTATATATATATATATATATGAAACAGGTGGAAAGAAAATTAGTATATATATATATATAGTATAGATAGGCGGACGAGCATACGGTTACCTGACGGTCAAAGTGAAAGAGTAGTCACCAACTCCCATAGACATTGGCAATGTAAGAAATGTTAAACATCGCCAATGCGCGACCAACCTTGAGAACTAAGATCTCTTGTCCCTTGTGTCTGTAATTACACTGGCTCATTCACCCTTCAAACCGGAACACAACAATACCAAGTACTGCTGTTTTGCGGTAAAATAACTGATGAGTGGGTGGTACTTACCCAGACGACCCAGTATATTCGTATAATATTATACAGAATATAGTAAATAATATATATATTAAGTAAAACATTAAAGACCGGTAGGAAACTAAGTAGTTTTTCATTTCCATAAATTATATTACATGTTTAAAATCATATGAATTAATTTACATATTCTGCAAATTAAAATGAGCTGAAACTTTTAGTGTGGAGTAAGTATTCGTTGAATTTCAACACACTCAGACACTTTCTTAAGGGTGGAATTAGTATTATTTATATTTCAGGTTATTGAATAGTACTCTCTTAAGTGTACAGTACAGTACAGTACAGTACACACACACTAAAGTAAGTGTAGTGATGATTCTTCTCTATAAGTAAGTAGTGATGTCTTGAAAAATATTCAGGTAACACTAAAACCGGAGATGTCGAAACAATATCAAAACCTGTCAATCATCAAGCCTAACAATCGGCATTAATGAAACTTTATCTCATTTTCTAAAGTTTTCACGATTACAATGAATGAAAATAGTATTGATTTCAATCTGTATTCGATATCAAATTTTTGTACTACTTCATATAGTTTGTCTACCTATCATTTATAATGTTTAATTAATAATAATTATTATTTTATTTTTTATATAATGTATGTAATTGTCTAACTGACTATAAAATGGTAAAGTAAAGCCGAGATGGCCTAGTGGTTAGAACGCGTGAATCTTAACCGATTATCGTGGGTCATCGGTTAAGATTCACGCGTTAATGTCCCACTGCTGGGCTAAGACCTCCTTTCCCTTTTCAGAGAAGGCTTGGAGCTTATTCCACCACGCTGCTCTAATGCGGGTTGAAATTAGACACATGCAGGTTTCCTTACGATGTTTTCCTTCACCGTTAAGCACGAGATGAATTATAAACTTTTAAGATTCCCGCGTTCTAACCACTGGGCCATCTCGGCTTTAATCTCGTAAAATGATAATTCAAAAATACGTAAAATACTTGCAATATTTAAAATATTTTTGTAAAGAATATCAATCACCTAACCAAAGGCGTCGATCACCTATTATGTTGAATGATTTAGCGTTTTATCACTACTTACATTACGGGTTAATAATGGATACACATGTATAAGAATGTATTACAAAACATTATTCACACAGTTAATATTTTTTTATATTACAATCGATCAACAAATAATATAAAATTTATATTAGTAACTTTACTATTTCGAATTTTATTCCGTATTAATAAGTTTCTTGACAAGCTAAATATGTCTTATTTCAAACAAATAAAATGCATTTGTAATGAAGACTTGATTAATTTTATTATATATACGAGTACTGTACTAATCGAGATGTAATATACCCAAATTAAAAGATCGTTACGAGATGATTAACTACCCGATTGCTAACAGACGTTTTAAATTCATTTTGTTAATAAATAAACATTAACATAAGGCGACTTGTAAATACACTATTTTTTTAATAAAATATATAATATTTAACAAGTTTATTTTTCCAATTGCTATTGTACCTACACATGTAACGTTATATTTAAATTTGATTTTATACTTAATTACTTATTTATATTCACAACATTGTGTGTATTTCTTTTAATGTTATTAACCTCTATACAATCATAAATTGATTCATTATTGACATAAATCTATATAAGCAAGAATCACCAAGGAGTTTTAATTAAAACGATATATTAAATAGAGATTAAAACATTAAATCAGCTATGCTACTTGTATTAAAAAATATATATTTCTTCCATTGCAACTAAATGTAATTATCCTTATCTTATCAAATAACATAAATTTAACATGCGATCATATAGACATTGAAAAAATTCTTATCTAAATATCGTACATACCGAAGCGTTCTTGATTCTACTCACGAGTCCAATGATGTATATTGACTGTATAAATTAATCTTGATAAGAACAAATACTGTATGACAAATTAATTGAACTTAACGTTACTTTTTTTCTTATAATAAGCCACGTGTGAAATGTTCGCCACACGAAATTAACAAGTCAGATCAGATATCTGATAATGATTGGCATCAATACCATCCCAATACTATCATTATATTTATAATGAGAATGTTAACATCAATACGTAAAATCCAATATGACAAAACAATCTGGTATTGAATGAGTTTACCAACACATAAACATTAACGACGTTAAAGTAAGCCAAACTGTAAATTGACAATGCCGCCAACCGTGAAATAAATTTGTTGTATTCCTTACAAAAATCACAATTCTCATAATAGGCTTCATAAACTATGAAGTCATCGCGATCATGTCAAACAAAAACACGACACATTTACATTCCCTATCAAAATGGGGCAAAACTACAATGTGTAAAATTACTTCATCTTACGCCTCGGTTACAACACATCTTGAATGATCACGAACAAAAATTTGGATCAAACGAGCCACGAAATTGCGAACATAACACGTGTTCATGTATTATAATGAGAGTAATAAACGCAAATTTCAATTTACGATTCCGTTCATATGTGATAACATGGCGTTTCATTCGCAATGGAATCATAATGTTATTGAATTTACAAGTTATCATTTGCATCGCATAAGCTGAATAATAGTCGAAATAGAGGTCTACGCTGGTAATAAATGACTGCTATTATTCTGTAGAATTTGTAAGATAAGTGGTTCATACCTACCCAGACGGCATGAAGCCCTACGCACTTAGTGATTTAATTTCGTTTGAGTCCAATGATCGAAATTATTTATTTTATCTAAGGAGTTCAGTATAATATTGTAAACGAAATTTCGATAAATGAGGCCATACAGAAATGACAGTGTCTCACATTATAAAATATGTAAAAATAATTTCCAAACAATTTCTCTTAATCCACATAATAAAACCCTATAAATTTAGGAACTGATTTTCAATTACTAAAATATTATTACGTTCGAACACAACCATAGCCTATTTATGATCATACAACTTTCTTATATGATGGATTTATATATAGTCCTAAAGAACAATATGTGACGTCACAAAAAGAATAATAAATAAATAGTAATTTATGTGAGGCTATATATTTAGCAGATACTCTTATATAACCTTTGCGTATATTTAGAATTACATCGCTAAATGATCAGATAACAAATGTGTGTGATTGATGTTAACCAATGAATATAACGATACTAATGTGTTGAGCAATAAAAATCTATACAATGGTGTTGGTTAGTAACGACCGAACAAATGATATGCAAATACCTTTACGTATGGAATCAGGCTTATATTATTTCGGTAATAGCACATAGGAAAGAAACAAGTAATTACAAAGGAGAACAAATAGTTTTATATAATATATATTAGTTTTTATTATACAATTTAACGCATAAGTAGAAGGAAAAAGGTCACATGAAACAAAAATATGATTCTAAGTAATTAGCATTTTTATGTTTTTGAGTTGACTAAGTTATTCATGTACCTAGACAAATCATCCGTTACGTTTATAGATATTAAAAATTTTAAGGAAGAAATTAAGAATTGTATGTATCATAATGTGTATAGTGACTTAAAATGTTTGATTTTTAAAAATGTTACATAACACCTCCATCTTCTTCACTTTCATCTTCAATTCTGTGTTATCTCACTTAAATTATAAAGGTCAATCAAGGTCAAAAGCATTTTTCGTAAGTACAATTAGTCATTAATAGTAATTATGACTAATTGTAGTAGCCGAAAAAATACCAACAAAATCAGATAGCCACAATAACGAAAAGGTTATTCATTCTAAATAAAAAACATATTGTATCTAAAACATACATTCCGTAACATAATCTCTAGTGAGGTGACGCAATGAGACACCAAATGGTTTTTTGCTCAGATTTAACCAGCTCGACAAATAAAGTGTTTGACGAGTTAATTTTACGAATATGTTGTAACCGGATAAGCGATGTTTGTAACGGTAAAAAATATATTAATATATGACATTGGCCTGAATACGAGATTAATACTTTAATGATGAAAGTTTTTTCAAGGTATTCCTCATTAAGGCTGTCATAGACAAACACACACACACGAAGATGATCATTTTTAGAGATAAGCTTTCTTATGTAACACAATTATTTTCATTGTACATATAATAAGAACTTACCATTATTTTGTTATTTCATATTAATTTCTATACTTATTTTGTTTCATCTATTTGGATTAATTCTAGACCAAATAAAAAAACTAGACTAGTAGTGGTCCATATTCGATAACAAGATGAGTCAAGCCTAATTAAAATTCAACAAAAGTATTGATTAAATTACTTGAATAAAATTTATGGACGTATTTTCAAATACAATCCACTTGGGCTCATAATGCGAATAAGTCGTCAACTAGTATAAAGTAAACATTGGCATAAATAAATCATCGTATCAAAGAACACATCAACTGCTCTTCAAAAACGTTGCCTATTACAATGCTTATAAGGTTCAAATTGTTAAATAACAATAACTTTTGTAACGATAAGTAATGACACAGCTCGACTGGCGCTTTATTCGTGATATGAGCACTTAAGATATGAAATAGAAGCGAGGCTATTAATTAATCACAGCCAATGAATTAAGTCTAATAAAGGACGTCAATCAAAGAACACCTATTATCAAAGTTAAGAAAGGGACTGAGTGCGAATTATCACGCCTCCAATTTCTACTCTCCTTATAACGCCGTTTAGAAGACAAATGTCATGTCGTTTCTGCGTAGAAAGATACTTTAAAAAAATACTTATTTAAATTTAACTGAAGTTGTAGGAACTTCGTCTGTTTTAAGAATAAATTTATTTTGAATATTTTAAAGCATTAGATTTAATGATAATGCATCAAATATCCTTCGAAAATTAAAAGATTTCTCCACAAAGCTAACGCAGATTATGTTTTAGGCACTACAGGAAGTTGAAGATAAGCAAAGATCAAGTTGAAGAACAAAAACCAAATTGAAGAACAGTCATTACATTATCATATATTTGACTAGTTTTTATTGCCTTTTTGTTATGAATGATGCTAGTTTTAATTTTTTTTGTAAGAAGGTTTAGATTTACAGATAACATTTTATATTTAACTTAATTTATAAATATTAAATATACAACAAAAAAACAAAAAAGCCGAGATGGCCTAGTGACGCGTGATAGCCATAGTCACGCGTTCTAACGAACGCGTGAGTCTTAACCGATGATCGTGGATTCAAACCCGGGCAAGCACCACTGAATTTTCATGTGCTTAATTTGTGTTTATAATTCATCTCGTGTTTGACGGTGAAGGAAAACAACGTGAGGAAACCTGCATGTGTCTAATTTCTTTGAAATTATGCCACGTGTAATCTACCAACCAGCATTGGAGCAGAGTGGTTCAATAAGCTCCAAGCCTTCTCCTCAAAAGCGAGAGGAGGCCTTAGCCCAGCAGTGGGACATTAACAGGCAGTTACTGTACTGTAAATATACAACAAGCTATTTCGTTTGTTAAACTTTTATTTAAATCTTCACTTTTCAATAATATTGAATATTAAATAAATTATAAAATGAGAGGACAATTTTGAACAATATAATATTAATATTTTTTTGAATTTTGGAATGCATTAAGAGATTATACAATATCGCTTTAAGTCACAATATCAAAGACTATTAATTCTTAATTTGCCAAATGCTCAGGGTGCGTTACAGAAGGAAATTGAATTAATTATCTCATTAGTGGATCTTGACAATCTAACGAAATTAACGCGACATTCTCTAACGTAATTGAATCAAAGCTAAAGTAAGCCAGCTTAACGTCAGCTCAAAAAAAATTATATAAAATTATATTTATTATAAAATAATATATATTTTTTAATTTATACAGAAAACCTGTATAAATGTAATTTCTAAAATAAATATAATTATTCAGATCGACTTGTTGGTGACTGACATTAACCATTTAACCTATCATAGCTTTATATTTTTAAAAATACAATAATATTTGATAAACTTTTCCGGTAATTTAAATTTGGATTTGAGGGGCTTTTGAAAACAAAAAAAAACGATTACTGTTACCTAAATGTTTTCATGCAAATTATTATGATAATAAAATATATATATATTTGTATTTATAAAAGTCACGATGAAAGTTATTAACATTACTATTACATTATTTATTACTTTATTACACGGCGCGGTTTCACCCACGTTAAGCGTTTCTGCAACGCCCACGTGAATCGTAACCTGATGTTATAATAGTCTACTAGTTTCATCCCGCGCGCGTGTGGGGGGGGGGCGGTATCTGTAACCCTGACAACGTGTATGCAAAGGCTCATAATGATCGGTTGAGTATTTAAGACGTGTATACGTCACAAATAAACTAAAATATATCGCATTTATTAAAAAAATATATCCTTATACATATAGGTAGACTAATAACGCAGACTGATTACTCGTGGTATTATGTGGTTAGAAAATCAAACTCTTCTGCCTTATATATTATATAACTGTATGTAATGGCTCGTATATAGAATGCGCACATAAGGAATGTCTACTTGAATAAACACATTTATATAACGCATATTATCAATGCCATAATTGTTTGTACGTACTCAATATTTAAACTAACAATGGACGTTACATACAAACAATACGGAATTATTCAAGAACACTTTCATTTCCCGAGATAAAAGTACCTATACTTACTATAAATATTGACGCAGGATAATAAGCTGTCGTCACTGATTTCAATGTTTTGTTTCGACAAAACCCCACTTTCAATTTGTGTCTAGAATATTTATTGGACAGGCTTTGTGTCTTTCCTGCGATTATCTTTTCTGAGCATTATAATTCGAATAATCAAAATCAAATGAGGACAATAAAAAAATACAACGTACTTATGAATATATTATTTTAGTCTATTACTTGTTGGCAGGGCTATATATATAAGCGAACCCTGGCGTTACTAGGCTGGGAAAACGCTGAGTGGAGCAGCGGAGCAGAGTGGACTAACGAGCGGCTTCGTGGCAAGTAGGTGGTCTCCGGGGTCCTTTTGGGCTGCCGGAGGGAGGTGGAGTTAGTCTCCGGGGTCCTTTCCTTCCTTTCGTAAAAAGTCACCGCCTTCTCAAACTCGTTTCCCCATCCAGGCGTCAGCCTGTGGTGGGTCCGAGGGTCTGGCCTTCACCGGCTGGGCCAAGAGGAGACAACCTCAGTAAAAAACATCGGGTGGGTCGCTAACCCATAGCGACGGCCGCTGGCGGGGTCGCGGTGGTGAGCTAACGCGTTCCCGTAACCCCGCCGCCTGCGGTAAGGCGGAAACGGGGAGGTTTTAGTGGGTAGGAGGTTGGTAGGTGGCCTTCGGAGTCGCACATAACCGTCCCGGTCGTGGACCGGGCGGTAGGCGTAAATGCCTTTCCTCCTCGACAACAAAAAAAAGGCTGGGAAAACGTTAGGCAGAAGAAGACTTGTTGGTGAAGGGCTTTGTGCCAGCCTATCTTAGTAGGACTCAATCGTTAAATATTCTACCGCCAGCAGCAATACCTAGGACTGTGCTGACAAAAAAGAAAGTTATTTTTAAAGCCCATAAATATAAATAAAATGAAACGTTGATTCATATTTTATTGATATTTTGGGATTTATTGCTAGTTTTGAATGTGGCCTCTACCAACGTCATTATACTAAAATATTTTAGCACAGTGGATTATATTATGTAGTTTAATCAATATGTATTTACTAAGGACATACAATTACTGCAGGAAGAAATATCCATTGTCGAGCACAACTATTTCCTTTTGAAAAAACATCACAAAGGCCGATTCAACACAACGGATAATGACGTTTATTCGCGGAAAAATCATAGCACCTTTTTACAAAATCCGCTCATTAGTGGAGATCTTAGCCAGTCTACAGATTTAACGAATAATTTCACAACGGCGGTAAAGCAATTCAATCCGTGTGATGGGCTTTATTTCATTTTATTTATTATTTCTAAACAAAATGAGTTTAATAATCGCTTATGCTATTAAACGTTGTATGTTTAACAATGATTCTCTCTGATGAAGGAAATTCTGTGTTTTCGTACCACGAATGTTTCTTTTAAGAATTTAAATAGAGCGCAATCATGAATCTTTTCACTATTCTGAATGGAGTTCTGTGACTTTATGATTCAGGACAGCACAGTGTATAATATTACAATGAAAATTCTTTGTACTCTTTTCGCCGTAGCTAAATTGAAACTGATACTGAACCACGAAAGTCTTGCACGTGCCCAACAAAGTAAGTTCATATCTTTTAGCTCAACGTGACCTGGCTTGGAATACGCGGAAGATGAATTCTCATGAATGAATAAAGCAAGACCTAGACATTCTAAAATTTCATAAAGAGACTCCAGAAATATTATGAAATAAATAATATTGACAATGGTAATTTTAGTTTGTCTGTTCACTTTAAACTTTCGCGATGTATTTATGTATGTAATCCATTTTAATATATTCAAGTTGCAAATAACAGCCTACAGTATGCTTTCCACGACTTGTGTCCACATGTGCAAGTCTAACGAACGTCGGGCAAAATTATAAAAAAACTTATGATTGTGGTTCGACCCGAAAATATATCAAATGGATTAGTTAGTCTGATCCAATCAGAGATCAATGAATCAAGTCCCACAGTTGACTCACAACTAATTTATTATCTAAAGTTAAATATACATTTACTGTTGGTAGAGCTTTGTGCAAGCTCGTCTGGGTAGGTACCACCCACTCATCAGATATTCTACCGCAAAACAGCAGTACTTGGTATTGTTGTGTTCCGGTTTGAAGGATGAGTAAGCTAGGCATTACAGGCACAAGGGACATAACATCTTAGTTCTCAAGGTTGGTGGCGCATTGGCGATGTAAGCGATGGTTAACATTTCTTATAGTAGCAATGTCCAAGGGCGTTTGGTGACCATTTACCATCAGGTGGCCCATATGCTCGTCCGCCTTCCTGTTCTATTAAAAAAAATACATTTCAATATAAATTTTACTAAGTCAATCCGCATGTTGACTGTATTTAAAAAAATGAATGCACTTTGATTGTCGTATCAAAACTACGTAAAGTATGACGTCATTCAATGTTGACGAGTTCACTATAGGCTTGCGTAATTCGAGTCAATCACAAAGTTCAAGGATAGAAATAATGAAACAGCATTGTTATGCTTTAAAAAAAAATGTACACCAAACTGAAGTTATGTCGAGAATAATAATTTGTTTGAAAAGGCTTTTCAATAGATTTGAGATAAAGGTAGGTACATAAATAAGGATTTTCAAGTACACATCAATCATTCTGTGCGCATACAAATCAGGTTTGGCCATCTTAATATTAACTTATCTAGACAACATTACGGCGTTGAACAGTAACACCCGAGCCAGATGTCTCACTGAACAATATGAAGCCTCGTTTAGAAAAGAATAAATCTTCGAAAATCCGATAAGTTTCGTAAGCTATCTATGGGATTTTATGTTTCATCATGAGATAAGGTGATCTCCGAAGAGAATTTAGAGGATTTTCCTCAAGGCCTCACTTTAATATGTCAACAGCTGTGAAACTAGGCTCAAAATTTAATTAAGTCTTAATACGGATTTGATTTAATGAGATTCGTAAATGAACGTTTAGGTTCTAATGAATTCCTATAAAAATAAGAATTTGTCATCGTATCAGAGAAGTAAATAATAGAAAATAAATATGATTTTAAGATTTTTATAAAATTTCTGTCTAATGACAGAAGTAAAATTCCTTTGTTTTTTTAATTAGCTTGCATTATTCTGATTAAAATTTTAAATATGAATTATGATTGTAAACAATATAATTCTCAAAGAGTCGAAATGTTTAAAATATGTTGGAAAATAATACGCCAAGTCGATTTACATAATTCATCTAATTCTTACATCATCAAAGCTGGTATTTGACAATCATATCATTCTTATATTTATAAAATTGTCACAAAAATTCAATTTCAGCTCAACAACGCGAACAACCAACAAAAAAGATAGTCTATCATAATATTTTGCTTATACTTCAATAGTATTCAATACAAATATAACTAATGACATGTAAACACCTAAAGAAATAGTTCTTTCATGCGCACCGATTATTTCCTTTGTGACAATTTCTTTTCAAGTCTTGAGATTGAATCGTGTACTAGATCTTGAATATAAATTACTTTACGAATATTATTCGCGAAGTTTTTGAGCAACAAATCGTCATTTTTCATTATTCTTAATCCATGCAATCTAAGTTAAGACGGAAGAGTCTGAATTAAAACCGAAAGGAAATGAGTAAAGTTTTTATAAAATCGCTCTGCGAACGTTTTAAAATAATAAAATGTAGGTTATATTGAATGGTGACCGCGCTTACATATCCCGATCTATAAATCGTGAAATCTTGTTGAAACGGTGCCAAAACTTGAAATCACCGTGAAACGTCTATTTTTGGCAAACCCTAGCCTATTCCTTTTCAAACATTAATAACATTCTACAAAGGAACTAGAGTTTCTAAATTTCAACAAACACTCAGAAGTAAATTCTATATAGCTTTTTATAATACAATATTTTTGTGAAGATATCTATTAATCCTCGTCCGCTTTGTGAGAAAGGATGTCGAATGCATTTGAAATGAAAATGATCGAGTTTCCAACATGTACATAGTCCTTTGAAAGCTTATGTAAATGCAATCTAGCACGAATGCGATAAGTGTAGGTCGATTGTAGGCTCAATCACTTTGGCTTCAAGGCAAAGCGTTCTCTTTGCGATTATGCTTTCCATTTGTAAAAATATATTTTAAAGGATACGTTATATAATATAGTAAGGAAGCGAATTTTAAATACGATTCTGTTCCTGGTATACCTGTAGCACATATAAATTCAATCAACTAGTTATTCAAACATAATTTATCACACTTACTCTTTATAAAAACCTATCAATTAAATATTAATTAGAAAGAATCTCAAGGAATAAAGATAGGTTCGTAAATAACAAACTGCATTGTTATGGATGATGCATTACACTTAATAATAAATTCCTTCACCAGTAAAAGCAATTTAGATCTACGACAACGATATATCAACGGAAAAACATAGTCACCGAGTAATTATATAAATAACTTTTGAGCCAAGGTCAGTAATAAAACGCCGACGTATTTGTTTAAATTACGGTCCGCTGTCAATTACAAAGCGGCATTCAAGCGAACGACTAAATGAAATCGTCACGCAAATCGAATTTTTAATCATTATTTTAATAAACTGCACGTGACCTCGTTCGTCTTTTGCTGTGGAGACTGGCCCGACGAACGCCAACGAATTGGGTTCCGGTGCCCTTCGTTGATCTTGTCTGGACGGTTTAGCGAAAGCTAACGATCTTTCGTTTGCATTTGCCGACAATCCGGTGGCGGTAACATCAAAAGATTTGACTGAACTCGCTGTGAACAAGCGTCGGAGGCTAACGAAACCTTTATTATTAGTTTGCAATTATTTCCTTTCACTATGTACATTTTTGAGTTCCTCAAATAGCCATAACTATTTCGATACTATGCCCATGTTACGACGTAATTGAAGATTCAAGTACTAACGATTTTTTGTTGAAATCAACAAGAATATTTTGACGTACCAGGACAAATAAAAGTGCGGCAGCCAACACCAAACGGTCAATTGTCGCCCGTTATGTACGCACTATTTGACAGAGGTTTGACAAACAAAAAGTATCATCTAAAATAGTATGGATTTCATGATTTCTTGAGAGGCTTTATTTACATGTTTGTTTTTTCGGAATTTAAGAATAAAACTATTGTTAAGCATAAAATCTCATAGAAATATAATGATATATATTTTAATAATAAATTAATAAAATGATAATGCTGAGTTGGATGTAACAAACACATAAAAAAACTAAATATCATTGGCATATTTGAGGTCCCATGATCGGGGTATTTGACTAGCATTGGCACGATCTTACCAACGACGATTGGTATATTTGCACAAATTTGCGAAAATATCATTTCGATTTTAATACACTATAATATAAAATAAAGTCTAAATGAATGCATTCTTAAAACTAACGTAGAAATATTTTATAGAAATACAGTACATATTTGTAAGTGTAAGTACGGGTATATCGACAAAAATATTGCATGGACGTTCATTCGCTAATCTTTTTATAATGGTGTATAAAATTTCAAGGATAATACTACATCACGTCTTTATTTATAAAAGGACAGCAACTGAACATAAAGTCAATGATCAAGATATTTTCGAGTTAAAGGCAATTATTAAATGCTCTTATAAGTAATCGCAATTAAGAGGGCTCAAACTTGTTGGCTTTGTGACTTTGATAATCGTCTCTTGTGACCCGTCTGTACTTTATAGCATTCATTTTTTATATAAGCATCTATAGATTTTGAAGGCTAATAAAGTAAATGAGAAATAAAAGTTTAAATAAAACAAAAAGTACCATCGAACTATGAGAGACAAAAGTAATTTCAACTTCTGCTGGCCAATGATGAGCTCGTTCTTGGAGTTCAATTCCGTGGAGCTCTAGAATAAATTGCCATATCGAGTTAATGTCTAAAAATTTTCCTCCCATATCCCAAATGCCATTTTACCGATACGTGAGTGAAACCAATAACGGTCGACTCCTATTTTCCTTAATTGACATGAAGACCACGGCCAGCTGCGTGAAACATA
This sequence comes from Nymphalis urticae, assembly GCA_905147175.2. NCBI lineage: Eukaryota > Metazoa > Arthropoda > Insecta > Lepidoptera > Nymphalidae > Nymphalis > Nymphalis urticae. The sequence goes on along the minus strand of LR989995.1, from coordinate 4,192,798 downwards.
AAATTCTGACCCAACGGTAGTGAATTAATCGCTGTCGTTGAATTTTAGCACCCGAAAAAAAATGGTTATCGACCACTGGCACGAATTGAGTAGAGTAACTTACTTCGGAAGTCATTTATAAACCAACGTACGTGCTCCGTACTCTGTTTTAATTTTTTATTCGCTTTTTAAAAGTTGGACAGCGACAATTCACTAACTTAATCGAGTATTCATTTAACGCCTGTGCGGTCGTTTAGATGAACATTAATTCACAATTAGCTGAAATTCGAAGGTTAATAAGATTATTTAAAATGTATTATACTAAAATCTGACGAAGGATTATCCTGATCACTTAAAACATGAGAGAATATATCGATATAAATTTATTTATAAATTGTACAAATACTTGTAGAAACAAATGGAATAAATGAAAAAATATACATACATTTGAATATTAAACAGTCACAAAGATACAACGATACAACGCCTTACAGAGTCCTCGTTGATTTAAAAACGAAAGAATATATGTAACAATTTTTTCCAAGTTATATAAAAGCAAAACGTACATATTTTTTACTAAGTTCTCTTGTTTTGAAGACATGTGTAACACAAGTCTCACATGATGTCACAGAACAAATGTGATTATTCAAACAACTGAAGCGTAATATCCAGAAGCGATCGTAACGGCAACCTTAAAAATGATCTCAAGCTATATCTTGTGGTTTCTTGCAACTTTTATCTTACATTACAAAACGGTCAACAACTCCACTCGACTGTAATGGAGAACTTCCCAATTGATGTAAATTGACAATCATTCACAATTGATCAGCTGATGCAACAGCAATTACTATAACTTAAAGAAGAGATCGTCACATCTTATTCACACGAATCATAATATTCTTACAAAGTCCATAACAAGTGACTAATTTTGACATTTGAAATTGAATGGAAAAAAGTCGTAAATCTTAAGCGTAGAAGAATTTTAAATCCTAATAAAATCTCTCTAAAAACTCCAAGACATGTATATTTAAAATTTGAATATGCAAAGATATTTAAAAAAATACGAAAGGTAACATTATCTTTAAATTACTTTGATTAAATTATGTTAATGAGTAAAAAGCAAATCTAAACAAGACTGGTACAAACAGATTCGTATTTTTTGGGAAACGCTTCAATCGGTGAAAATAAATTAACATTTTTTCTTTAAATCTCAATAAAATATATCGTATTAAAAAAATACGTGACAATGTTGCGATATCTCAAAAATTGAAAACATTATTACCCACCCTATAGCCTAAAATGTAGATCGTGATCAACATACAAATTTATCACATCGAGCTATTTCCTTTAATTTACAATACCTGCCTATCTCAAGACGTTATAGCATTAACCTATATTCACCTCTAAAATCTGATAGAGAATGAATTTATAACGTCGAAGCACGTTGAAACATCAGGTATAAAATTCAATTTTCTATATTATCATGTATCTCTGTTTAAAATAGCCTAAAATACTGCAGTTTTTGAAGTCATGGGATATAAATTTATTGAGTTTTTCAATCAAGAAATTGTCAATTTCAGTATGCAGTGTTTATAAAGCCATTGGTCCAGAGGCTAAGCTTTCTCCGGTTGTTAGTATTTCCGTCCACATAATGAGATTGAGGGAATAGTTTTCCTGCGTTTTGCGCGCACGCGTGAGCACTTTAACATCATGGAATTGGCTTGCACAAATTCGCTCAGATCTTCATCATCGTCAATTAACATGCACATTTTTACTTCATAAGCTACAATGCAGTCCTACACTATAAACAAAATATTTTCTTATACACCAAACATCGTACCTCTAAATACTAAAATTAATAATAACGAAATATTTAGTAACATTTTTAATTTACCGAAAAGGAATTATAAATAATAATTTGTTAGGATTTTAATAATTATTTGTATATTTTATTATGTTATTTTATAAAATCGGAAACTACTTAGGTACACATAGTTATTCGTTATTATCGGTCGTAGAATATCCTAAATGAATTCAGTGAATAGTCGAAAATAATCATTTCGTCTCATTCCTATTACATTATCTTGATGACGTCATTTCCTCATTGGAAAAAACGATTCGCTTCGTCCGCTTCAATTCGTTTTTTCTGTCAACTAGAAAAAAATCAACTACATTTTGTAAATAACAAAATATCAAAACGTTGAAAAAATTATAATAATTTCAATTGTCATGTTTAACGAATGGCAATTTTATGAATACAAAACGCGTTGTCGTTTCCTTTTGTCAAATACTGAATGCAACCCATTTTTATTAGAGCGCGAATTATAAGCTATGACACTGCAATGCACGTACAACTTTATGAGCACTATATTTCATTGTTTTAATATCAGGTTAATTATTCTTCTTATAGCATTGGAACGGAATGAGAACAAGGGAAAATTTAATTATGACTTCACTGCAATATTTTATTTTTACAAAAAATACAGTTTAATCAAAAGCTTCGTTCCAGATTTTTATAGGCCTTCTCAGTTATAGTCATCACACCCCTTTGATGCTTGCATAGATTTTTCCAACAAAAAAATCAAGTGTCATGTTTATTTTAATGTGAGAAGTCTATTACAAAACGCCTTAATTATTACTTTCGTCGTTTCAGATTTTTATACAGATTATTATCAACCTAAATACTTCAATATTGTGTTGTTTTTCTCTACACAGTCAGAATTTCCGTCTCGTCTTATATTATATCGACTACGTTATATCGACTTGGAATTTCCACATAATTTATTGTAAAACGAGTTTGATGACCCTGATGCGATGATAATTCATGTTATTTCTAGCAGAATATAGTAAAATACATCCATCCTCTTTTAACCCAAACAAATCAACAACATAAATATGTTATTTTATATTAAGCATATCTATTAGCACTATCATCACTTGAAGTTTCATAAAACCGTGTATTGGCGAAAAACCATTCCACCAGCAATGGCATTCTCAAAGAGATTTGGCGAGCCAAACGATGGGACAGAAAGTCTGCCAAATCCCTTTCTTTCAACGTTTTAACAAACTGCGCAGACTCCACATAAAAGCTAGCGTATAACGATGATCAAAAGAGCCTGCATTGTTGGCTTTCAATTCTTATCACACATCCTACAATATAAATTTCATGAAAGATAATTTAAATGACTACTTTATGTTTAGGCTTCCCTTTTGAAAAATCCAGTGATAAAGTTGCAAAGCATAAGATAAACAAATTCTTTATAGATTCTAGTTTTTAAAATGTTTTGGATAATAAGAAAAACACGTCCATTTTCTGGCTAGATTATTCAAGAGAGATAGCTTTTCATGACAACCCGAATAACATGTATAACAGAGAGTCTTATCTATAGCATAACAAAAGACATACATCACAGTTTTTTGTTTTGTTTCTTAATAATTTAAGTACCCATTACAAATAAAATTTCATGGTACTAGCCAATTATTTATAGTACAATAGAATTCATGTGACTATATGCTTAATCGCGAAAATCACGTATTCATCGACGATCTGAGGATATTTTATGACATTCGGAAACGGATGTGCCATGTTCGCGACATGCTTAACGACCTAGTAACAGTACCAATTTTTTACAAAACCATATAGAATAATGGGCCTTCTACAATGGCAAGAACGGAAGGACTTGATGAGCTACAAGTAATATTTGCATGCTTAATTTAAGCGCCAACACCTAATATAGAATACTGACGATTCCGATGTCTTATGTAAAAAAATCTTTTGATTTTTTTATTTTTAACTTTTCAAATCATTTCGAATTAAAAAAGATACAATGTACGTTTTCAAATATCTTTATTGGGTTTATTTTGTAGATTATAAATTATTTTTGTTTAATTCTTATCGAATAACATGAATCTTTAATGTCATGCTGGTTTAGTTTGAGGTTAAAATCTATGAACTCTATGTTTACATTTAGTTTGATTGATGAGATTTACAAAGTCAAATTGATCCGCCTCCGCATCCAAATTGATGAAGCCTTTATGGTAAACGCTGACAAAACTATTATAATTAAACTATATATATATATATACTATGTCTTTACTTTTATTTTTTCTGAAGCTTTGTATTATAAAATCCTATGTGGCCTTATCAGTAATGAGTAATAACTGTACAACCATTTTTGTAACGCTGTTGATTACAAGTAAAAATAAATATATATATGTTGATTATATTTGCTTGAAATTAATGCCTCTATACCGTTGAACTCTATACCGTTGTTTTGATAGTAACAATATGAAAACATATAGAAGAATTGAATTTCTAAAAAAGTTAGCAAAAAAATCGCATTTCATTTTGACATTTATAGATACATACTCGTATGTCACACGAACCTGATAGGCGTGGAATATTCAAAATTTTGTTTTATGTTTTTTTTTTCGAAAAACAAAATAATCAAACAATTGATTCTATAAATATTCTATATAGCAATAAAATAAGCGTAGGTCGAACGATGAATCCCCAATTCGTTCTAGTTTTAGTAACTATTAACTAGGCAGTTGTCGCCTACATGGCGTCTGGCGCATCTGAAACCCAGAATTAATTTTATCTTATACTTCGTTTCTGTTTATATGTACAAAATGTAACGCGGTTTTATGCTAGCCTGCGACATTTATAAGCCCAAAAACCAATTATGATGATTTTATATTTATTCGACCGATATATTATTTATTTATAGTTTATAATTGGTTAGTGGCAATTTAATAGTGACAATATGTTTCTACTCAAAATGTATGATTTTTTTTTAAATATAGAATAACCATCGCTTACATAGCCAATGTTATTGCCAATTGCCAAGGGTAAGTGGTCACTAACGCCCCTATGGGCGTTAGTGACCACTTACCCTCAGTCAGCCAGGTGGCTCATATGCTCGTCCGCTTTCCTATTCTATAAAAAAACTACCTTTACTAAATCGAGATATTGTAATTAAAAAAAATCAAGTCTAAAACTGATTATAAATACATGTAATTTTAAACTGGTCTTGAATGCTTTAACTGTTTAAAACGAATACGGATATGTAACCTACCTGTGTAACTAATACTTTAAATTAAAAGATCGATTAAGATCTCATCTCATCTCACTCATCTTGAGTGTAAAGATATTTTTTTAAACTTACCAATTGAATATATTGTTGTAGTCGTTACTGGCTTTAAATATTAAAAACGACCTGAAATCAAATAAAACAAAAAAATTAACTTTGACGAAATGAAAAATTCTATTGAATTGACCATATAAGCGACTAGTAATATTATCGAAATTTGTTAACAAAACTAAAATACTGTAAAATGCAAATGTGTAAATTTTTAGTATTTTAAAAATAATTAATACAATTACTAAACTACAATTAGGTTAAAGAAAATTAAACGATATAAATAGACATATTATATCTTCTACAATTATATATATTTTTGCCATATTATGGAAATCCCAAGAAGCATTTCTTAATTTAATTAACAAACACGAAAAATACTTGAGTTTTTTTTACAGCGCGAAAGCGGGTTACCCTTCTTCGTCAGTAGTCAGCGTTGCGTATGACAGGTTTAATTTATGCCGAATTTTCACTTATTTTCTAGTTATTTGGACCGATTTTTCTTTGTCACAATCAAACGTTTGCATATTTTAATTACACTAATTGATAAATAGGTTTCGATAAACAATTGATAATTATTATCTTCTTATTAAACTTTGATAAGATTTTTTGTACCTTTGACCCGGTAACAGATTTATTTTTTATGATAAATTTATCATTATCTTTTATGACAATTATTTTATTATAGGTCGCAAGTATATCATAATATATAATTGAATATAACAGGCAAAAAAATAAGTCTTAATAAATATTTAAAAAAATATTTAAATTTAATTTCAGGAAGTCAAAATTAGGTCACTCGTAAAATGGTAATAAAGTAATTCACACTTCATATTTTGTTTTGTTTTCATAATCATAAAAAATGTTGATTCCTCACATTAATAACCACGCTGATACATTATGTATGGAAGGAATTGTAAGTACATATTTAAGTTTTTTTCCGACACGTGTAGTTCGTACGTGATCACGAAGTTCTATTAGCCGAACACGAGTTGAAACAATGTCAACAGAAATTAAAAACTCAACTTTATTGTCAATATTTCAACCCACGAAACTCAATCTCAAGTAAGATATTCGGATGACTTTCTAATTTACATACTACCTAACCAATAAACGTTCTATAGCGGAAGTATGGGACACGCTGATTTGTCGTTGGCATTCGAAATATTAAAAAACATATAATAACTATACCTATACAACCGTTTATAAATAAAACAACGTGAGATATAAATGGTGTAAATGAATCTCATATTAAATACATCGGAGATGGCAATATATCTAAATAATGATAAAGCAAATGGTCGTAATAATTAATGCAGCTTCATTAATTCTAAATATTAGACTTTACGTCCAACTGAATTAATTTATGATAGTATACATTGATAGAAATACCTATAAATGAGCACGTTATATTTGATTCAGTGTTGTCAATTCTATTGTTTACAATCAAAACGAATTTCCCAGAAATATTGCCATCTCTTTCTCATGTGTGAGAAGGAAAGCAAATCTGTGAAAAGAGTTTAGTTCAAAGAATATTCAGCAGTAGTGTTGCAATATTTTCTCGTCACGTTTTATTCGGTTTTGTCTTAAATTCTATTAAAACTATGACTTGGGTATTCTTAAGCGAAATAAATGTATAGAAGGGAAGTTCGTATCTGGTTATTTTATTCGTGGAACATAGAACAAAATGTTTAGTAAAAGTGGTATCTATTCTTTGCTTTAATTAAAAATTTAAACAATTATTTAAACTATATTTAATATATATCTATAACTAAACTCCGAATCAGTGATAGTTTTATGTTCAATTAATATAAAAGACTAAAATTATTTATGTTGATCGCATTTAATTAAATTATTATATTTTATCAAATTTATGACGATTTTCTCTCAATCGATTTCGGTCACGGTGACCACTTTATTGAATTAAAATACAATTATGTAAACAAAAAGGATCAAACAAACAAACCACATTATTTAATACTCAAGTGTATATGTAAATGCTTTAAAAAATTCCGTATGAACAACCTTTTAACCTCCAATAACCATTTATTCTACTGCTAATCAGAAATAGCCTGTATTGCTATAATCCGGTTTAAACAGTTAATAAGCTAATACAACTACGTTCACAAGAGGCTTAACACCTTACATATCGTGATGATCAGCCAGCATTGACTCAGTAAAAAGTATTATATATTTCTACGATGATGACTACATATCATCAGATCTACAAATACAATAGAGTATACAATTTTTGCTCGTGCCTTTTTAAAATTAATTTAAAAAAATACTATTATATCTGTATTTTGGTTTGATTAATACGGGAATGTTTCGTACAATTTCTATTAGCCTCCGTTCTTTGCAGTCCGTTTGTAAGCTGTATTACTCTTGGGAATGTTCTAGAATCGCAATGGAGGTCAAATGGCGAAGCATCTAAATCGTTTTCGCTACGGCCTATCTCGCTAGACGGTTCCATTATACTTTTCCTTTCAGGTTTTTATATAATCAATCGTAAAATGATCGATTTAGACACAATTACATACATCGTAAAGATAAGAAATAAGATACAATTTCAAGCGAATAATGGAAAAGATAACATTATATTGCCATTTATAACGTATCTGTGTTTAAATACTTGTGCATCATAATATGTCCTGAGACTCGTCTGGCTTGACAGGCTCGACATCCTTACTAATATTATGAATTCGGAAGGAAGCGTGTTCGACTGTTACGCTTTTAAATCTTAACTACTCAACTGACCATCATAGAATTGCACGTTGTCAGGGGTACAGAAATTGACATTGACGTCCCCCAATATACGCGGGCAAGGACGCACACAGAAAATAATCATCTATATTATGAATAAGCTCAATCAAAAAATTACTATTTTCACAAGTTTTTTTTTTTCAATTTCACATCTTAGTATGTGTGGATCAAACTTTGAAAGAGATTTTTAAACAAAGCAACCGCATGAGTGGTTTCTTTGCAAATACTGAAAAGTATTTGCAAGAAACTGCCGGTGACAATATAGTAATTAATAGACTTTAGTATACTCTAAAGTCTATTAATTACTGTAACAACATAGATTAAATAAAAAAGTTTTTAATAAGTTTTTTTTTCGAAATTATACAATTGAATTTTGTTGTCACCAGCCAGCATTCCTACCATTGAACAATAATACAATTTTAATATTCACCAACCAACACTGAGATTGCGTATCCCATAATATTGCAAGTAAAATTAATTCCATTCATATAACCAATTTCCGTAGTTAGGCTAGCTTATCAATTAGCCCTTTATTATGTGCATGTTTTGCGGTATCGCCTGCGTTGAATTAGCTATAACAAGCGTGAATGTGGCTTACATACATGTTAGCTATTACGTTATATTAACTACTACGTGAATCAGAGCGAAGTCTAGCTATTGGCTTTTGTTAGTTTATGTATATTAATAAATACATACACACAAATTTATAGCCCCGAATAGAAAAACCAAAAACGTTCACGAACACGCTACAGTTAGCGCTTTTAGTGAACACTGCCAATAGCATCGCATATCTATACTCATACTCGTAGATCGTTTGTTCTGACTAACTATTAACGCAGATATAAAACTACTGAATTCAGAAAGCTTAAATTCAGAAGATACATTTATTTTCCAACTTATGCATCCGCTATTGAAGATTTCTGGAAATTTCAATTTTAAGCGGAGTGGGCAAATAGGTGTAACTTTGTACGAATTTTACAGTACTAAGTACGAAGTTAGGTCAGCTAGTGTATACGTACATAACCAAGAACATTCAACAAATTAACTCATTTTCATCAAAGAGAGTATTGGGAAACTTAAAGCAAATCAAAGATAAATATTCAATTTGTTAGATCGGTAAATATTGTTTATTATTCAAGTTCTATTGGTTCTAGTATCTAAATATGAATGAAATTAATACTTAATTGGAAATTGGCATAGAAAATATACAAATATTTCGGTTGAAATGTGACTTGGCACTTTGTCTTGTAAGATGAAATCTTATTCTTAAATATTTGTAATTAGGCTGAGTGCTCGTTCGAAATTAGTCGTTAATTTTCTACTCGATATTCAGAAGGCATTCTTACAGCATTGAGACTTAAATTCTTTATAGGTATATATAATATATTTTTTATTACTAGATATTAGATAAAATCTTAACATGTCGTTTGAGCATTCGAGTCATGAACAGGTATTAAAATATAGATAAAAAATATCAACAGAATTAATATTATCTTTTAGCGAAAATTTATGACTAATTTTTTTACATGTTCTGTTGTTTATATATTGTATTATATGGTTTTTTAACTATATTTTTTTTTTTGTTAACATGTTATATTAAATTCATTCTGAGGATTTTTTTCTAAATGAATAATACATAAAAAACATAAACTAAAACAAATATTCTCTCTTGTTCCTAGAAATCATTTAATCTAACTCTAAATATACCGCCTATTATGCATAAGACTCGTCTTACAATTATTTGTAGTTTATGCTGCTCATATCAACACTACATTACACCGAAAAAAACTATTTGAAAACTTTCATAGTATTACAGTATGAAACTCCATAAAATTATAATAACAAAAGATTTCTTTTCCGAGATTTTAATAGATGCAATTAATTATGTAGTACGTTTGAAAACTTTGTGAGGAACTAAGTAACAGGAAACTTCGTACTTCATCAGGTACCAATGATATTTCTTTTAAAACAAAAATATTAATCTCGTCAAGTGAATTAAAATAAGTTTTGGAGTTTTTCTTCCATCCTGCTCGAATAAGGTTTGTACAACAATAAGGTTTGAACACATGTGGAAGATTTTTCATCCCACACACACAGGTTTCTTCACGTTTTCCTGAGCACGAGATGAATTATTATAAACACAAATTAAGCAAATAAAAATCCAATTTTGCTTGCCCGGGATTTAACTCGCAATCTTCGGTTAATATTTACGTATTCTACTGGGTCATCTCAGCATTTTTTTTTATAATTTTAATGTAATTCGAATAACACTTTTTCTAGAAGCCCTATCATATCATATATCAAAGATTTCTGTATTTATTTTAATTTAGTAGAAAGTTGAACAACGTATTATTCATATATTACCATAAATTTTAATAGCCTTAACACGTATGTTTAAGTCACACAGTTATTTATTCAATTACGTACGAGTACGTACTCACGTTTGTATTTATTGACAAAAACATTATCGTCTTGTTACGAAACAATCGTTTCGACATCATTAATTACACAATACTTAAGTTTAACTTGACCCAACATTTTAAATTTAATTATTTTGACACAATTCCAAAGTTGAATATCAAAGTACATAAAGCGATATAATTAAAACTTTTGCAGTATAAAATTGTTCTTATTACTTTTAAGTGTTTTGAAACTACAAACGTAAACTTGAAGCGATTAAATTACTGAATAATATTATTATATGACGTTATATTACTTAGTAATAAATGTGTTAGTATGAGATAACTTTGTGACAATCTTTATGCACATTGGGATAAACCGTAGATACCTTTCATCAATTGTTTTATCGCCAATACTCTCTATTGCTGTAGTAAGATATTATTACGATTAATCTTTGTTTTAATGGTTTTAAGAGTCATAAAATAAATCTGCGTAATATACGTAAAGCGCTTTCAAGCACCTTAATATTGTGACTAATATCAAAAGCGGTTTTTTAAATGTTATAATGGTATTAATAATGTTAAACTAGTACTTTACATTTTATTAAAAGTCTCACGTAATAATTATCTATCAGATCTACATGTTACAGGCTCTATATTTTAAAGCATTACATTACACCGGCACCTCTATTACTTTAATTTTAAAATAATCTTTGAATAAATTTATTTATAGATTTACTTATACTACAGTTATTAATATAACGATCATAATATCTATATATATGTATATATATGTCACTAGACAATTGTAAATGCTTTTAGTTTCTACTTTTGTTTCTAGATCTAGACGAGATCGTTATCTGTTTATAATGTGTGAACGGGATATTCAATTAATAATATATAATTATTACTTTACGTAATTGTAAGATTAATTACAATTGCAAACTAGAATTATCCGGTTTGTATGTGTAAATAGTACACGTGAATTTATATTAATACTCAATTTCTTTAAAAATGTCGTTTAGATTTAAAATATCAACTTTTTTTGTTTATATTATATACATAAATAACATTAAAAAAAAACTAATAACAGGCATTAACAGTTTCCATGTAAGATAGGCTAAGGTCTTCTGTTCTCTTGATTTTAGAGCTTATTCCACCATGCTGACCTAATGTAGGTCGGTACATTTTTTTTTTTTTTTTTATATTTGCCGGGTGGGCAAATGACTCTACTCCACCTGATGTTAAGTGGTAGTAGAGTCCAAACGCGAGGACGGCCAGTACAGTCGGGAATAAGATTCTGCACTAGCCGCCCTCGCCTTGCCGGCCCGCAAGATGCCTCTTCACGCCTCGTAGAGACGTGAAGCGAGCGACGTATTGCCACGATAGGGATGGGCAAAGTGTGGAGGCGTGTTTCCCCAAGTGGTTGCCAAAAGGGAAACTACACTGACCCGCTGGACGGAAGGGCCCCCGAACCCCCCCGGAAGTGGCCGCCGGGACCCCACCTTCCGGTCACCAACCGGCACGACGGTCCACTCCGAGATTATGCGTGGCCTGGTGGGGCAGCCTCGCGTGCTGGTTAGGCACGCTCGGGCCTTCTCCCTCGTTGAGGAGAAGGCTTTGGAGCTTATTCCACCACGCTGCTCCAATGCGGAATGGTGGAATACATATGTGGCAGAATTTCAGTGAAATTAGACACATGCAGGTTTCCTCACGATGTTTTCCTTCACCGAAAAGCACGAGATGAATTATAATCACAAATTAAGCACATAAAAAACTTCAGTGGTGCTTGCCCGGGTTTGAACCCACGATCATCGGTTAAGATTCACGCGTTCTTACCACTGGGCCATCTCGGCTTATACTCCACAGACTATTTCACAATAATAGAATAATTATCACAAAATAAAATGGATTTCAATGGTACTCGGGTTTGAACTTGTACTCATCACTTGTGATTTACATATTCTAACCACTGAGTCATATCGGTTCATAACACACAATAATACTGATACTATTTAAACTGATTCAGTTATTTTCATTAACATAAATCATAAGCACATTTTTCTTTTTAAAAGAACTCTATAAAATTTTAACGAAACAGACAGCGAACCGTTTTAGTCGAAGGTCTAAAATAATTTAATAACGCATTAAATAGGTTACGCTAATAGAAATAACTACGTTTTCAAACCTACGTTAAAATCACTATTTTCGTTCCTTCGAAATCCAGAAGTATTTCAGGTCAATGTCACTGTGTCTGATTCTGTGACGTTATATTTCTTATTCATCTATATTTCTATACTAATATTATAACTGCGAAAATAACTCTATCTTTCAGTCTGTCTGTCACGCTTTAACGGCTAAACAACTGAACCGATTTTAATGTAATTTAGTATTGAAGCAAACTTAAAACCTAAAAAAGGACATAGGCTACTTGACTATAGCTAACACTTAATAAATAAATAATAAATATGGTTGGACATTATTCACACACGGCCATCTGATCCCAAATTACGCAGAGCTTGTACTATGGAGACCAGACAACTGATATACTACATATACTACTTTTCTTTTGTAAATACATACTAATATAGATAATTACACCCAGACTCAGGGCAAACAGACATGTTCATGCACACAATTGCCTGTCCTGGGTGGGAATCGAACCCACAAATATCCGCGTTAAAGGCAAGTATTAATCAACCACGCCAACCGGCTCGTCACTTGGAGCCCTTCTAACACGCGGACGAAGCCGGGGCGAAAAGAAGTAGCAAGCAAATCGACACATTATAAAAAAAAATTATGTAGTTATATTTATATACTTACGATCTTAAGTTAAAATATTATTTATACTATTACTATTTTTCGCCCGCGGCTTTGCCCGTGTACAAAGCACGCGTGTGGGAGTTGTTAGGTATCCTAATACCTTTTCTGTACTCTTGAGAACTTGTAGGCAAAATATGTTAAAGTTAAAACGTAAAGCGTAACAGATTTTAAAGGTTTATAATAATAATAAGGATGGAGTAGCGCATTATGAATTCCTTTTATAAATAAATTAAAAATACATATTAGCTTTAGATTTTATAGCAAAACATTTCGGCTTTGCAAATACTTCTAACGTTATTACAAAGTTAAAAAAAATTTAGCAACCGTATTTGCGTTATCAGGCGAATATTGTTGTTTATTTTTGTAAAATTCACAATCGTAAAATTTTATAACGAGCCAACACACAACATTAAAAATAATAATAAATATCTGTAGGATATTTAACCGACTTAAAAAAGAAAAAGTTCTCAATTGTATTTTTTTTTATGTTCGTTACCTCAGATTCTCAGAACTCCTTCATTTATGAACCGATTTGGAAACATCGTTTTTGGATCATACTTACATGGTCCCATTTAAACTTAAAAAAAAACCATACCAAAGGGAGAAAAATTTAGAAAATAATAAAAGTCGGGAAAAGTCGCTTTTGTTTTTTAAGCAGATAATTATTGAATAAAATTTCATTTTCATAACAGAGTTGTGCTGTCATGCAAGTCTTTATATAAGGCTCGACAAATGTCAACAGATCAGAAGGGGTTCAGTGTTGAACAAAGCACTACCCGTACTGTGATCTGTTGATTTAGTAATTTGTAAGTAAATTAAAATAATAAGTGAGAAATTATCAGTATTTATCATGTTCTTGATGTGAGTTACGTTAACTATTTTATATCGGCTTAATTAAGTTAGCTTATAAATAAATTTACTTGGTATTAGGGCTTTGCGCAAGCCCGGGGTAGGTATCACCCACTCAACAGATATTCTACCGCCTAACAGCAATACTAAGTATGGTCCTATCTCTCTATACCTATCGTCACCCGTTTTCACTTACAATGTGACTAGCTATAAAAAATTAATCAACATTAACATCAATCATTTTACAGCATTATTATCATGAACGAAGTTTTAATTTCATAAAATTCCACGGCATTATCTTAAAATCGTAAAGATAAGAAAAATATTACTAATTGAAAATTGCATTTGGTTACCATGAAACTAAATTTTCTAGAATGGAAAAAAGAACCGAGCTTATCCAATGAATAAAAGACGTCAATCTTAACTGTGGATCGCGGGTTCAAATCCGAGCAAGCACCATTGAGTTTTATGTGTTCAATGTGTCCGTAACAGCCTATAAATGTCCCACTGATGGGCTAAAGGCCTCCTCTCCCTTTTTGAGGAGAAGGTTTAGAGCTTATTTTACCACGCTGCTATGCAGGTTGGTGGAATACACATGTGGCAGAATTTCAGTGAAATTAGACACATGCAGGTTTCCTCACGATGTTTTCCTTCACCGTAAAGCACGAGATGAATTATAATCACAAATTAAGCACATGAAAATTCAGTGGTGCTTGCCCTGGTTTGAACCTACGATCATCGGTTAAGATTCACGTGTTCTTACCACTGGGTCATCTCGGCTTCTCGGTTCAATGTGTGGTTACTTAATCTTTATCGTTACTTAATCTAAAACGGAAAAGGTCGCGAGGAAATCTGCATATGTCGATGATATTCTGCCACGTGTAGAATACATCGCACACCCAAATGGCGTGGTGGAGTAAGCTCTAAAATTCTGTCCTTAGAGAAGTAGAAGCGTTTTCCCAGCTTTGTACGTGTTCACTAGCTATTAAATACTTAATAAAAATCAATAATAATAATTAAAAAAAAACTGATTTTACTGGGAATTTTCTTTCTTATTAATGCATTTGACAAAACAAACTTACTAAGAAACGTTAATCAAGTTTTAAAAAACCAAAGCTTCAAAATAAATCCTGATTAAATCTGCGATCAGTAAAATAACAATTTTTTACGTACTCAACACAAATCTGTTGTAAGTAATCAAACATTATACTGGTATAAGAGCAATAAAATGAATACACACGGACATCTGATAATACAAAACGACAATACACACAGAAACTTACAAAACAAGAGCAAACATTGCATTGAAAAGAACACAAGTCTCACTCGGTAAACATAATAAAGATTCCTCGTCAAACAAACTACGTGATAAGGAAGCACGTGTGATGACACACCGATCTAATGACACAGTTAGTGCTAAAAAATGTCATATCACGGTACAAGATAAGATTATAATACAAGAGATACGCATATTTTTTTAAATTCCCCTGTCCAATTTGACGTCATAGTTAAAATATTAATAAGCCGCGCTAAAAAAAAGCAGCTGCAAGGACGCACCGATTTAATAAAATAGTATTAAAAAACATCATATAAAACATTAGAACCACATGATTCGAAATTTGAACAATAAAGAATCATTACGAGACTATTTTAAGCCGCAATACATTAAACAGTACGCAAGCCGGCCAGCGGTGTTGATTTCACAAATCTCTGTTAAATTACACTATAATTAGTGTTCGACAATATCATGTCAAAGTTTGATTATACTTGATAACGGATATCACGGACTTTGATAACTTTAATTAGAATTATAATTACTCAAATCAAAATTTATTAAAGATAATATATATATAATTTAATTACCTACCATATTTATGTGGATATACAAAAATTTTAGTGGGATTTAATACATGATTACGTATAGTATATACGTACATCTGGAGCTATATATATTCATTTTGTGTATCTAAATAATAAAAATAATATTTTTCAAAATTTAATTAAAAAAAATTAAAAATCTTTACATAATTTATTTTATTCTATAGAAGCATTGCACTTTTCTGACTGATTGTCACCTCAAACAATAAACACGCCAGACCTGAGTGAGAATAGCCGACGAAAGAAACTACGCGGGATTTTATTTCAAATTAATCAACTATAACGGTTTTATATATCATAAAATAACGGTTTTATATATAGGCAATAATAAAATTACACTTTTTTAAATGACTTGGAAGTGATCTTTTCATTACAAAGTAGTGCGATCAGATAAAAAGTCATAGGTCTTGTAATATCCTTTAGCACACAAACATTCTGTAACAATTCTAATTAATATTCTAATAACTTCACGATTGAATATTTTTAACAGTTTCTGCGATCCTGTTGTAAAACTATAGACTACTTTATAAAGTAAATATGTTTTTATTCCTACATACACTTGCAAATCATATTGATCATATTAAAATCCGATTTATGATATATATATATATATATATATATATTATATTTTGATGCGTGTATCCTTTTAATTTTGCGATCGTATTCTTTTTAGCGCTCCATTTCGACACAAATTTGACTAAAAGATTAATATAGCAACATTTTAACCCTTTCATTAGTTTAGCTTACAATTAGAGAGCTTAGAGAGAGGAATATAAAATTTATAAACACCGATGAGTCCTTACCTAAAGCTAAGCAGTTGAAAAACCCATTAATTAAATTGCTCATGCAATATATCCGAATGAAACGTTTCGTATTTTCATTTAACCAATTGTTAGTGGTATTTCACCGAAAAAAGCTTTGCATTTGTCCAAATGTTTTAACTGAAACATGCACAGACAGAAAAAACAATCCGAGTTTCGTTCTTCGTTTTATTCAAATTTTACGTGAATCATTTCTAAATGCTATATTTTTTCTTTTGTTTAAACTTTCCGTGGGTCGAAACTGGTTGAAGTAGAGTGAAGAGTGGCACGTCCAAAGACTATAATCAGTTGAAGTCTGGCCGATGATGATGCAATATGCGTGTTTATATAAATATAAAGGAAAAATTTTTTACTGGTGGAAGGGCTTTAAGCAAGCTCGTCTGGGTAAGTACCATTCACTCATCAGATATTCTAACGCAAAACAGCAGTACTTGGTATTGTTGTCTTCCGGTTTGAAGGGTGAGTGAGCCAGTGTAATTACAGGCACAAGGGACATGAAATCTTTGGTCCCAAGGTTAGTGGCGATTTGGTGATGTAAGCGATGATTAACATTTCTTACAATGCCAAATGGCCCATACGCTCGTCCGCCTTCCTATTCTATATAAAAAAAGAATAGTCATTAATCCTTGTAAAAGCAACAGAGCCGTTTTAAATTGTTTAAACCTTCCGTAGTTGACTCGTTATGAACTGGCGCAATTAAGAAACTGGGTGTATTCTTACAAAAGTGTTTCAAAGATCTTGCAATTTTCAACAAATGCGCTTTGTCTGTTGCAAGGCAAACTTATGTTTTTACATCGGATGTTGGAAAATCAAAACTTCCTTTTCCTTAATTTTTTATTTATATATTTACAGACATATTAGATATCTACGACTGATTAAAATAATGATCACTTGTTTAAGCAATTTAAACACTCCAGTAATCAATCAATACCAAGTCAATATTAGCTCAAAGGTGTATAAAAATTATAAGTTCGACCCTTTGGATTATCTCCTCCAACAAAAGCTTATGTCAATTTAAGAAGAAAATAAACAATTCCTTGAATAGCATACTAGTACTTACTGTACTAGAACTGAGTATTTTTTTTTAATACTAATTGAAGTTCGATCTTTTGGATTATCTCCTCCAACAAAAGCTTATGTTAATTTAAGTAGAAAATAAATAGCTCCTTGAATAGAATACAAGTACTGTATAAACTGCACTAGTACTGCTTAGTATTTTTTTAAAACAATCCTCTTGCAATATAAAATAGCTTTTATGTATAAACGGATAAATATTTATTTATAGTAACATTTCGTTTCGTATTGTAATAATTTCTCTGTAATATTCAAACCATCGAATCAATTTACAAATTATCTGACCTTGTTTAATAAGACAAGTTTAGAGAAACTAAATCTACATAGCTTGACGTTGTCAATGAAGATACCTAGCTTAGCAGTTAGAATTATTTTAGTTCTAGACTTGGACTGCTAAATTAAATTTACGTCTCCTTTGTGGGCAGACTTCAAACGTCATTGAAGGTATTGTGGATTGTAGCCAAAGCAAACCGATCTATGCAAATCCTTCTAAAATAATAATAATTAGTATTGGTCAGACATTTTGAGTTAACAGAAAAATTGTCCCATTCTCTCAGTCTAGTTATTTTAATATTTTAAGGCCTTATCCTTGATTCGTTTGGATCCTATAAGAATTTGTTTCTTGTAAGGTCACGGTTGTTGTATGACGGTTCTACACTTTCGAAGTTATTTTTGTAGACTGTTTTAATTTAACTTTAAAAAAATTGTTTATTGTAGATTTTTGAATCGACTTTTTTCTTATATGTTTAAATTATTCTTCAAACTTTTCTTAAATATAATCTGAACAAAAAATGTTTTATTAAATGGTAAACGATTTTATTATACATTTACAAGTACGAACGATAAGATATCATAATCTGCTCGAGTTATCAAGAAATCATATTTGATTGCAGCACAAATAGATTAAAGTAAAAGTGACTTATGTTATCTTGTTGGTTATAAATCTTACTATAAAGCAATGCAATGCAAATGTCCCATTGCTGGGCCAAAGGAGACAATTCCACCACTGCATCAATGCGGGATTATGGACAGTTCTTTATCAAATCATTTATCAAAAGTAAGCATAAGAAACATACAATATTCGGTTATGATTCAAGTGTTCGAAACCACTGGGCGATCTCGGCTCAACTTACTGAGTAGGCGTAAATTTTTATATTTACCAGTGCTTAAATGAAGACTTATAAAATTAAAGTAAAAGAGTTTTTCGTTATATATCCGCTGGTATTCCAGAAATGAGCGCTATGAAAGGATCGCGTTTCATACGCCCCACAATTGTTCATCTCTCTTACATTTCATTCGGAACCTGCGGCGCATATTATTAATTTTCCCTGTGACTTGAATTTACGATGTTCATTTAGCATCGAGTTAATGTGGCGGTATAAAAGCGGTTATATTAAGTATGGATACCGAATTGGACTACCATTGTTTACCGCTTAAAACGACGCCTTTCATTCTCGAATTCGTTTAGCGTTTATTAAAAATCCGTCATAAATTTAAAACGAGTAAAACTGCTAACGAAATTGTGAACATAGTTAACTTTTTTTTATACTACCACATGCCCAAACATAGCACTCCATATAGACTGACTAGAGCGTAAGATTTAAATAAAAAAAGATTAGTAAATATAACATGTGCAAAGATTATTTTTCTCATTAATTTTGTTCGACTCCAGTTTGGCTCCAGGCGGTAATTATTCGGTTATACCGAACAAATCATTAAATATATACTATATAATTATCATCTTAAGAGTATTTTCACTGTAAATTGGGTTAAAAGGGTCATTAATTTGTTACGTATCGTTTGATATAGAATATAAATTATATAATATATGGACATACGTTATATAAACAAATCTAAGCGTTAATAGCGCAATGGTTACCGGCCACCCAGTGATGTAAAAGTACGAGGTTCGATCCTGATCCCCTCGGCTCTGGTCATCCTCACGCTAAACACAAGCTAACCTAAGCCTAAAAAATAAAACCGGGTATGCTTTAAAAAATGATGATTGCGCTAAATTTATTCAAACAAGCGATTTTTTGTACAAAATAAAAATGACGGGTTGTTATTTTTTGCACGTATATTAAAAATACACGTTTTATAAAATTAAATTCAACGCTTTTATAAACGCAAACCGTATTATGAATTTATATTCTCATACTAGGGTAGAATGCACTCATAACGTACTCAGACTTTTTAATTTCTTCACTTTATATGAAAATCGTATAAACACAAATGAAAACTTTTTCAAACATCAGTAATACCGCATTATATATTCACATATTCAAACGTATATAAACGAATATAAATGGTAACGTCAAATGTCAGAGAGGTCGTAACTCACACGATTATTTGTTCTTAAACCACATCACAAACTTGAAGATTTTGACTATCGGTTCTGTTCAGATTTAATTATCAACGTGGATTGTTTTGACGAAATAATAAGTTAGATTACTTATAAATATGTTATAACAATTGAAACTAGAAAAAAATATATATCAATAATTTAAAAGGTATTCAGTTGAAATAAAAAAGTCTTGACTCGGAAAAAAAAATTAAAACATTTAACCGATTATTTAAAAAAAAAAAATTATTGTACCTTGAAATTAGGGAACCAATAATATTAAAACAATGACTATGACAATGAAGAGGGAATGAATGACTACAATAAATATTTCCAATATATAGGCATTAATAAAAAATACCTTCAATGTATATTAGACACTTCGCTCTAAAACAAAGGATTTTGATGAAACTCATACGGATGACAGTATGTATTTCAGAAAATAAATGGGGGTTCCTTTCTCAAAACGCTTTTCAGCATAAATTGTATTTAAAATGTTTAAACTATAACATGCTTAAACCTAATTGTCATATGAAAATATAGTTTGTCTATTATTACCTTGATAATAAACACTACCGCGAATTAAACATGAACGGATATGAAAATTTACCGCACTGATTTGCCCTCTGACCTTTGGAAGATAAACTCGTACAACTACAGATAGTCAAAGGTCTGGGTACAAAATACAATATAAAACTACTTTAACAGTAAGGCCTTCTTTTTATTATGTAATAAACCTTCTCATATATTACAAACATACAGTTCCTTATCTCGACATAAAAGCAAAAATTATTATATTTACTAAATAAATTTATGTAATAATTCGGTTGAATGTGCGATGTGGATATATTTATTTAATTATAGAACATAAGAATATTTAGGGAAGCATTTTTGTTATACAGTGTTGCCAGGCTTGACAATAAGATTAAAACGTTTAGAACATTCCAAATTTAAACTTATAATACATTTATAGACAAAGACATATAAGAAGATAGAAAGTAAAAATAGAATGGATTTTATCACATGTATAAATGTATTTATGTAGGTACATACGAGTATGTGTATAAGTAAGTTTATTATGTGCGTGTGTATTTGTATAATGTATGCTTATACGGCAAAAATAAATGGAGATTATCAATTGAAAAGTTATTTTTTTTTGTTAATATTACTTTGCAATGTATTTGCGTATACATTTTATAATTCTATTTATACAATACATCGACAAATTTGTAAGTTTAAACCTAGAGAACAATTTTAATTCAAATTTAATTTTTCCATGAAAAAAGATATCACATTCAATATTTTGACCCGTACATCGATATGAATACAGGATAACTCTTTCGAACACATTTCATGTGTGAAATAAATAGACCTATTCATGTTTTTAGTAAAACATTGAATATTTCGTCTATATTTTCACGAATTTCTATTCTCAAATTTGTTTGAACTAGTCTACTCAATATTTAAAATGGGTTAATTACAGAAACCTCAAATTACTCAGCACCACAAAATCTACTCTTGAAAATATTTCTGGCATAATTATAATTAAGTAAAGTAACAACCCACTATAATGAGGGCTTGGAGCTCCAATACGGGTCGGTGGACACATCTGGCAGATTTCATCCGACACACGCAGGTTTCCTCACGATGTTTTCCTTCACCGCCAAGCTCGAGATGAATAATTCATCTTACACTACACACAAATTAAACACATGACAACTCGCAATACTTGCTCCGGGCCCGCAATTTTCAGCTAACATAAGCGAGTTCTCGCTACTGGGCCATCTCGGCTCTCAAATGTAACTTAATAAGATTTAATACACTCATATGAACAGACACAAATATTACTTAATACCTTTCTTTCTTGTCAACTCATTTTGTTTAATTTTATTGCAACAATGGATATAACTGGCCCGTCCTTCTTACATAAGTATTGTTATATATAAGAAGACCCCCTATGTTTGTTATAAAACATTTTCTATATGTTTAATGTAATTTTTTTCTGTTTATTGAATATACATTTCATTACGTAGGTATTATATTATTATTCAGAACATAAACATAAAAACTCGAGTTTAATTTTGAGTAAACATGCCCGTTTTGTAATATGACCCAGTGTTTAGAATGCGTGAATTTTAACTGAAGATCGTGGATTAAATTTGTGTATATAATTCATTTCGTAAAGAAATATTGAGAAGAAATCAGCATGTGTCGTATGGAATATCATACGTATATCCACTATCCAATAAACCACGTTGGAACAGCGTCAAGGAATGACCTCAACAAGAGAGGAGGCAATATCCTAACAGGATTTATTTCGTAAAGTTACCCAGAAATGACATTTATGGTGAATTTTCACAAGGCCAATATCAGAGCCAATTCACTTAGCCAAGACATTAAGTCAAACGAATGAAAAATGAAATGTAATTTACATGTAGGCATATTACGATACTTGTTTGTGCTAGAAATCATTCTATATCAATGGATTGGTTTGATCAATTGCTTGTTTTTATAGAATAGGCAGGCTGACGAGCATATGGTAAGCGGCACCTGATGGTAAGCGGTCACCAACGCCCAAAGATATTGGCATTGTACGAAATGTTAACAATTGCCTTTGCGCCACACAAACCATGGGAACTAAAATGTTATGTCCCTTGTGCCTGTAATGCCTAACTTACTCACCCTTTAAATCGGAACACAATAATACCATGCGGTAGAATATCTTATGAGTAAGTGGTACCTACCCAGACGAGCTTGCACAAAGCCCTACCAACAGTAAAGCTTGAGGTCAATCCTATGTATGACTGTAATTTTTAAGACGAACGCAATATTGGATTGGCTCGTCTGTTGGTAATCCGCAAAATATATATATTTAAATCGGACATGTAGTTATTGAGATAAACGCGCTCACCACGACCTCTGAATATTTATAATATCAAATATGTCTGTGCTTATTCTTTCATTTACCCCATTTTCATATCAACTTTACATTGTTATGTTTTATTATCTGTAACAAAGATCCAAGCCAAGACATAAAACTTACCATAATTTATGAAATGGAATAGACAAAAAAGACAAATGATTTTCATCGCTTAGATTGCTTTTTTAATTAAAGCAAATTTAAACAAAGATATCGGTATGCGTTTCACTCAAAGTTAATTGAATTTTTTTTATGAGTCCAATAATTAAAGAAATCTTATAATTCTGTTTGCTCAGACAATTTTCATATTTCTGTATATAAAATTATGTCTATACTTACTATGATATTATAAATGTAGAGAATTTTTATATTTGAACGTCCATATATCAAAAATCCGATCACACCACATATCGCGAACCGATTTAAAAAAATCGAATTGTCCATTCATTAAAGAAGGTCATATAACTTCTCACTCTGACGCTAAGGAGTGTAGCAGTGATCATGAACGTCAATCATGTTGGCACACTAAAGGCGCGACAACACAAAGCGAGAACAATAACACGCGGTGCGGTAGCTTGGTATTTACACTTTACACTTGGTCACCTAAAAAACAGGCATAAATAATCCAAATTTTATATAACAAAAGGGAGACAGTTGGTTATGTTATAGAAAACTAAAGAATCGAACCCGACGAAATTAAATCGGGTTTTATGTGTGGGAACGAAATCGGTTTGGTGTCGATATTATCATAGTTTATACTAAATATATGTAGGAAGCAAGTAAACAAAAAAGCATGAACGAATTGTAGACCTAATCAATAAAAATATATATTAGTGATCTTAATTAAAGTAAAATACGATTCTTGGAAATCGATAAACTTAAATCGTTACCTAGTAAAATATGTCGCAAGTACATAGTTTCACATAAAATCACAATAAGTTAATGACTTACTCAATTATGAGTCTGTTATCTTTCTGATAGGCCAAACATAATATTTAAATAATAAATTATTAACAGTATTACGTAAATATGATCAAGGCTATCCAGTATTTTGAACGATTATTTAAACAAGTTTTTATATATAATATAATGACTTCAATGAAAAAATAATAATAGAAAAAAGCATAATATTACCCTTATAACCCGAAAATTCGATTATATTATTTCAAGGACGATTTTATAATATCTTTACCTCTATATATTTCATTGGTTACGAAATAACTCATATTTTTCTCTATACTTACACAGATAAAAAATAATGCTATTATTTGTGAGCAAATTTGAAGATATTTTTTAATTACTATTAGTCTGTTACAATACGAAACACGTGTTTAAGCCAATCACACGAGACAAATCTTGAAAGTTTGTACGTTTAAATACAATTGTTATCTAAGTCGGTGATTGCGCCTCCGAATAAGCGGATTGTATACATATTTTATTGTTATAAGTTTAGAAACATAATTCGTAACAAACAAAAAACGATTATAACCAATCCTAAGACAGCCTTTCTATGGTTACCGGTTTTAAAGAACGAAGGCACTAAGATATATTGGCAACGACAGCCTATACAACAATTAATTTAAAAAAATGCAGAACCATCTATACCCATTTTTTTATAATACCGTAGGTTGTAACACGTGTTTAAGTAATTAGTACACTATAATATTATCTGATTTGACACACTGTATTTATTAAATACAAAACAATACACAGCGTAAATAGGTTATACATAATTAAAATAAGAAATAAATTCTCAAACTTAAGTTGACCGTAGTATAATGTACGTACATATAAACCAGTACTTACAGCGTAAAACAAAATGCCGGTAGGTACGTTGAAAATCCACACTTGGCCTGTTTACACAATACAAAAACTTTGAAAACACAGAAGAAACAGCACAGTCGGTTTAATTATCACGGAATATAAGCACAATACTTTGTCATTATCTCACAATATAACACAACAACTCGTTTAAAAAGTTTTGGAATCTATCGCGATGAGAAAACGCGGCAACGCTGTATTACGTTACGCACTACCACATCACACCGCGATCGCTCGCCAACTGAACATTTGAACAAGTGAATGAGTGAGTTGCCTTTTCTGCGAATCAAATGAATGGTGAATGTTGACAGAATTAATTTATAATTCCATAATATTAAGCGAAATTAAAAACGAAAGAGTACAATTGTTTTCACTTATAAAATATAAATTAAAATACCTATTACATAACAGATCTGTTTCTTTTTTTACTTAATCTACATATATGTATTTGATGTCATTAACCCCATTATAAAATACAACATATAATACGCCTAGATAATATACTAGTTTACACTTTGAAAATAGTACGATTATTGTTATTGTTAGTTACTATGGGTCTTCGATGTAGTGGCAAGGCTATACCAGATACTGGGATCAAATCCCGAACCGTTCCAAAATGTTATTGGGCTATTCACACAAGAAAATCTCAGAAGCGTCTCTCCGTTAGTCCGGTCTTGTCCAATTGTCTTCCCATCCGAGTTCGGACTATGTGAAAGAGTCTATAACTCTATAGACTATAGAGGTGAACCTGTGTTTGCGCACACATGCCAAAATGAATGTGCACTGTATGTCGTACGTAGTCGGGTAATTTCTATTCAGAATGGCCGTTTTGTATGGCCGTAATATTATGTAAAATTTTGTTTACTGAGCATAAAAACTAATTGTTTCCTTATGTTGTAACATTATAATATTCGCTGTTTAACTTAAGCCTTATAATTTTTCACCTTTGCTGCTTATTGGTAGTTTATGTATAATGTAACTTCTGAAGCATATCGTTTAAAAAAAGAACATAAGTACGTACTACATTTTCAAAGTTTTAAATTATAATTTAATTGTTACATACGACCCTCGTACTAACATAATAACATTCTTATTATTTAATTAATTAATTATAAATATAAAAGCATCTATTTTGTAGTCTACTTAATAATTTTGATAATTAAAATATCAAATAGTAAGATATAAGTTGTTTTATTCTGAATTATTTCAAGTAAAATATAATTTTCAATGTGAAATTTATGAGAAAAGGGGTGACGTCAATTATTAGATATGATGAAATGCCTGCCCCTACCCAATACTTAAGCTAATGAATAAGATTGAAGAGTAGAATTGGAACACGAAATAACATATTAGCATTATTATTACTCTGATTTACAAATAATAATGACATTACTCTAAATAAATATACTAGCTATCCGTCCCCACTTCGTTTAGTTTTAATTATAATTATAAAAAATATGGTTTCAGGATATACAAAATAATATAACGACGAAAAATAAAAAATAAAACAAGGAAAAAACAGCAAATTGAAAAAGGTAAAAAATACATTTTAATTCGTTAATTATCCTATTTAACTTCCTCGTTTTATAAAAACAAGTTATACGGAAATATTATATTACATAAATATATTAATAAAATTAATAATTTTACTTGGTATAAAATAATTTAAACACAAAACCTCCACCAAGACTGTTTTGCAAGCCTATCGTTATATTTTATTTCGATTTTTCATAAATAAAAATATAAATAAATAGCTTTGCTTACACATATTATATATGCTAGCACAAGATACTTAAATAAACAGTAATGATTCGACGTATTGTAAATTTATTATAAGTCTAAAATTTCATTAAGCCAGCTTACTGAAAAACGACACACTGCCTGAACCCGCTGATTTAGAAGCATCAATATTATATTGCATAGGACTTCCTTATCCAACGTAGATTGAACTTTTAAAAATGTATTACAGCCCCCCTTACAACCCGGGTTCCTTCAAACGAGGCGTGAGGCATCATGCGGGCCGGCAAGGCGGGGCGGCTAGTGCAGAACATTCTTCCCGACTGTACTGGCCGTCGTCGCGTTTGGACTACTACCACTTACTATCAGGTGGAATAGAGACATTTGCCCTCCGGCAAATATAAAAAAAAGATTATAATGATATGTCATATTATTTGTTTTGTTTTTTTTTTACACTATACTATGTTTTTAACAAAATAAATTCGAGATACAACTTAAATCTTTATAATGACGGCGGTTGAATAATGCATTCAGAAAATGAAGCGTATATTTTCATTGATAAAACAGAGGTGGAAAGCCAAATTTGTTTAGCATTTAAAGTGACGTAGACTTAGCATTAAAATAGACTAAGAGTTCACGTTAAATTATTTTTATCGAGCTAAATCACTATGTCTATCTCTTAAATTTTTAATTAACTTTTTAATGTACTGGTGGTAGGGCTTTGTGCAAGATCTTCGGGGTACGTACCACCCACACATCAGATATTCTACCGCAAAACGTACTTGGTATTGTTGTGTTCCGGTTTGAAGGTTAAGTGAGTCAATGTAATTACAGGCACAAGGGACATAACATCTTCGTTCCCAAGGTTGTTGGCGCATTAGCTATTTAAGCGATGGATAACATTTCTTACAATGCCAATGTCTATGAACGTTGGTGACCACTTACCGTCAGGTAACCGTATGCACGTCCGTATCTATATTATAAAAATATATACTACTTACACTCAGTTGGCCTATAAGCTCGTCCTACTTATACTGTATAAAAAAAAGCACATTCTTCTCTAGTTAATAAATAATATTATAACCCCTTGAATATAATTGATTAACTGGATACTAAAGGGAACACAAATTGTTCTTCATGTAAGCCGATTTGTTCAGCTACCCATATCTTACATGACCATTGATGTATACCTTAAATTCTAACGAACCTTGTAATCCTCATCACACGTAAATGCAAAGGCCTTTGACCTCAATCTAGCGATTACAAAGTGGACAATTGTTAACAGAGTTTGAACTTAGCAGACTGGATTTGAGCTGTTCGAACCTCGATTTTGTATTTAAGATCTTTTGGATTCTTATTTTGAATTGTTTATTTAATTACAAATAAATATATTTAGTTTTGTTTTAGTAAACTATGTGCAGTCATTTTTATAATATATAAACAAAATACACATTACAAATATATAGCAAAAACACGCCGTCTAAAAGATTGTCCTGTGCCATTGTACCCAAGACGCTGGCACTATTGCCTCACTTACAAATTGGTGTGTTTTTGAATATTTCGAAAATCAAATGACGAAAAGAGACGAAAAGTAGCTGTATATGAATTAGGCTAATTATTAAGTTCAAACGCATAGTAATTTATTTTATCAAATAGGAAGCCAACGTTTTATTAAGAAAAACATTGTCTTATTGCTTAAATAAAAAATATTGTAACAAAATATATATCAATTATATGCTAACTTAACATTCAAATAAAAATATATCTAAGTGACGAAAAACAAAAGAAAACATCTTTAACTTAAATAACGCAATGATATCTTCAGAGATAACGTAATTTCTTCCTTCCGTGTCATTGATTTCCGCAATTAACCATGTAAAAGTAAGAAGCGTTAAAACGAAAATTCCGGAAACAACGAAGAGTTAATATAAATTCCTTTCCTCGGCAATTTGAGGCATCATTATTTGGAACCAACGAGGCGTGAACCAGCTAATGCTGCAGAGGTTACAAACCTTTTAGCTGGTAATAACTGGATCGTGAAGCATTCACAGGATCGAACCACATGTTTAGTTCTGCAACGTATTTTAAAAGCTTATTATATCTCAGATGAAAATTGTTTGCAGGCAATACCATTGGTATTTATGAAATTAAAACTTTAATACCGGTTGACGGGATGTCTAGCTATTTAAAAGTCGCTACTCGGTCCTCAATCCGTGCATTATTATTATCGTCTCATTGGAATGTAAATTGGAATATTACTAATTTCTTAAAAAATTGCAATTAAATATTACTATAACCGATAAGAATTATTACTTTCTAGTTCAGTATAGATGCTTTTTTTATATAATACTACGCTTACCAAGGACTAAATATGGAAATAAACTCGTCGGATTTGAAAGTGTACAAAACCAATCTCATCCAATATCGTTGCACTCTAAAAAGCTAAAACATAATATATCCAAAATCGAATATCTCAAAAATCTACTAATCCTATATTTCGCATTTCAAAGACAAGAAATTACTTTACAAACAATATATAACTGTAGTACAGGTAAGATTAGCTTGGAAAAGTTTTTGCATTTGTATGTAATGTAATAGACATACTGTCTAAATCGGAATAAACCGTTACGCGCTAGCTACCACGTTTCTGGCGCGTTCGCGTAAGTAGCGTTAGAAGTATCATGACTTTTTATTTATTATAATTTCTTACTAATTCGTTCGTAATAAAATTTACTCATAGTAAAAAAAGGATGATGAAGAAAGGATAAGAATGACTACGAAATGTCGGGGGGCATAAAGCATAATTAAAATCGACGTATAACATTTATAATATTAAGTATCTGTTGGTGTATTTATCACTAATACACTACTACAATTGCAAAAAAATATTCAAGCTGATTTGACTATACTTTGGAAAGGTAGATTATATTCCCCGTTGTTAACGTCAAACGAGCAAAAAGTCAATCATGCCACGTTCTAAAATTAACCAACCATATTTAAACTGAAACAGTAATCAAAGCTTGGTATAACATGTTATTAATAGATGCTTGTTTTATTCAAGTCATAACTAAATTTATGGAATATGACGGCTATACATTACGTTATACTATATATGCTGTTTTATTTTGCAGCGTGTCATATTACATTGTTTAATATAATAATATTTTTAAAAGAGCCCGTACATTTTCAATGAAAAATCGTTCTATTCTCACACACTATTTACAAATAATAAATAATTTTAAAAGAATATTAGAGGTGTGCTGTCATGTTGATTTAGAAGCTCGTTAATCACGACCGACTCCGAACTGTCTGGAGGGTAAGTAAAACATATGAAGCTCCGAGCTACTATTTTATGACAGCTAATATATTTCATACTTGCATCACTTCACACGAATTGCATATGTATGGAATGTATTTATATACTTGCACTTTAAAAATTTTAGCTAACGTTTACATATGTATATTGGGATGATTTGCATTAATTTTTTACTGGTGGTAGAGCTTTGTGCAAGCTCGTCTAGGTAGGTACCAGCCACTCATCAGATATTCTACCGCAAAACAGCAGTACTTGGTATTGCTGTGTTCCGGTTGGAAGGGTGAGTGAGCCAGTGTAATTACAGGCACAAGGGATATAAAATCTTAGGTCTCAAGGTTGGTGGCGCATTGGCGATATAAGCGATGGTTAACATTTCTTACAGTATCAATGTCCAAGGGCGTTTGGTGACCACTTACCATCAGGTGGCCCATGTGCTCGTCCGCCTTCCTGTTTTATAAAAAAAAAATACGTTCCCAATTACATCGCAAATTAAAATAACATTTTAAATGAATCGTTCTCGATTTATATTACATGCATTTCAAATACACATGATATGACTAATGAGCAATTAGGCAATTAACATTCTATAAATATCCTACAGCTGGTCTCGGGCCGTTTTAACTCTTGATCACAAGATTTCAAGCTTATTAATGAACGCTGCTCAAATGCAGATTTTCTCTGACATTCCGATGTTCCCTAGCAACATTTTCCCTTAGCCTTTCCCTTTCCCTTGCCTGCACTCACTGCACGTTCGGTTAAGATCCTCATTTTGTAGCCACTGGCCATCTAGACATTAGTCATTACGTGTAATGATTGAACTGACCTTGAGATGCGTTAATAATTTCATTGTCTTGTGTATCACTATAGATATTCTAATTAAACACTAAATGATCGATAGAGATGATCTAAATCGTTTTATAACCTGATCAAATAACAACTTCTCAAAAACGAGGTTTATGGAAACCAAAACATTTGGGTAAGTTTTTACTCTTTACTGGTGGTAACACTTTGTGCCAACTCGTTTAAGTACTCACTATTTATTTTACGGCATTTCTGTGTAAAGGTAGAGCTAGATTATCGAAAGGCCTAGGAGGCTAAGATATTAGTTCCTATTTTGGCTTCACATACAGGGTGTTAGGAATAGTTAAAGTATATACTGGTAATAGCCCCATTTGCTTATCTGCCTTCCGAATGTAAATAAACATATCCATACACGCGCGCGCACACACACGCATTTATACATATATTCGTATGCCGTTAATGGCAAACGGCATATTGCTCTCATATTCCGACTTGCCCCCTTCCCACCGTTCGTTCTCTACTTTATGTGTATAAGTTTTTATTTTAAAAAAATTGTTATATGATAAATTGTTTATTACTAATGAAACTATATTTTTATTTATTTTACTTCATATTTATTATTCGGTTTTATTTAAAAAAATAAATAACTATTAATTTCAATATATTTCACATTTGCCGGGGGTTCCGTGGCTCTGATGGCATTTTTTAAATAAGAATACAGGATATGGAGTCGACTAATCTTAATTCTTTTTTATTGCATTGATACACGTACGTCCATTTTGTGACTTGGTCTAGGCCATTCCATTCACCAGTAGCCAGACAGCTTACTCTCGATAAAAAATCTACTAAATATACCATGAAAACAAAACATCAAAACTTACCTCTTTACAAGATTAGTACGATAATTTCCTTCTGAGCGGTTTCGGCCACGGCGGCTATTCTCAAAAGCAGGCGAGCCACAAGTGTGATTGTGAACACAAATGCAATTTCTGTTCCCTCAAATCCGATGGGATGGTAATGCAAGACAATTGTATTAAGTGCTTTTCGATGCACGAGAGTCAAAACACTGCCAACTTCCAACCTGCGTCCGAACGTGCTTCCGAAAACTTCTTAAACGAAAAACTCAATAACTTATTACTTTTGTACTAAACTGGAATTTGAAACCAAGTCCTCAGTATCTGCAGTCTTATTGGCTAATAAGACCGATGCAAACAATATTATGTCTATTCAACTTAAATCCATTAATATTCATATTGAATTAAAAATGACACAATATCAAGAATCGAATATATTTTATCTTTATTAATCGTATTCGAAACAACAATTCGAAATTCAAATAATCTCATATGAATGTGAAGCACGTGTTAAGTATATGTGATATGTTAATATAACAATATGAGTATTTAACTAGATATTTGCAACTGCAATCTCTAATGAGACTGCATTTCTGAAATTGCATTCAGCATATTTAACGTCGAATAGGAAATGGTTACTTTTTAGGATGCGATTCGATGGAATAGTATTCTTAATTTAAAATCTAATTGTTCTGCGGCAAAGATGAGATAATTTGCAAATTTTGGGCATAATTTTGAGACCATCACTATGCTAAGAGAAGAGCCTGTTTGTGAAGCATTATTTTCACTTTAACGAGAGCCTCTAGGCTCAATTATCCTGCAGCGTGCACCACATAGGAACGACATTAGCTGATATTAATTACTTTGTGTACTTTGTAGGTAGTTTATTTAAAAATATTCCAGATTTTTCCAGATAAATGTAAAGGACATTAGGCGATTTGAAAATTAGCAGCAACTTTTATTATGCTCTGTGATCTGTGTATATACATATAAATAACTACATAATAATACGCTACGTTTGTATATAACACATATCATACAACATATACTGGTAAATAATATTTGAATCTAAAATTAAACACTTTGAATACCACTTCGAATGGAACTAAATAATTTTAATATTCTCAAATTTCGAACATCGGTTATATCTGGTTTTATCAGGTTTTTTTTTAGATTTTTTCCGGTTCCATTCGACTAAAAATTGCCAGTCCCACTTTCGAACCCTTAAATTATTTTATAGTTGCATGATACAGCGAGCACCGGCGCGAATGAAGTTACGGATGCAAACACAAGGGGTTCGTTATTTCTGAAACCCGTTCTAAAAGATATCGAGTTATTTTCAAATTTCATATTTGTTTGAAGTTTAAATAAATCTGATACGTACTTTAAAAAATTATATCATTTAAGTCTATGAAAACGTTTTTAATGTAAATATTTAGTTCTATGGCTAGTTTCACCATAAACAATACAAGTATTTTTTTCTATTGAGTGATGCTTGGAAAGTGCTTGTAAAATTCTTGATACTTCCTTATTGACACAATTATTGTTCCATCAATGAATCGGAATTGTGATTTAACGTGGAAAGGCTGCTAGCATTTTTGCCACTCCGTCACGATTTGAACAGTATTATTTTTTAATTGCTATTCTTAAATACTTTTTAAACATATGAATAATTCATAATTCAATCACGAAATCATTACAAAAACACAAAATAAAAGGTTTTCTATTTTTAATTTTATATAACTATATTAATTAAAACATATCTGGGTCCATGTGAGTGCTTGTGCACAATATGACCGAAATAAATTCTGAAGAATCATTAATTTGTTATTTATTTATAAAACATTCTTCACTAATTTATTTTCTGCAAAATAATAGCAAAGGTTAAATATAAATAATATTGGATATTTTTAGCAAGGTTTTATGGTTCGTTTAATTTTAAACAGAAATTAATCTAATCAATTTAACTACAATTTTATGATCATATACTTTATGATAAGATAATATTTATAATGGATTACACCCACAATGAAACAAACTATAAATTATATAAATAATCTTCATAAGGTATGCAGTGCTTAATATTGTTACCAAGTAATATCCGACACGGCCGCAGATAAATCAGGCGTAAGCTACTTTACGTGAGGCAAGGAACTCCGGCTTGATTTGACAGTAAAAAGAAAAACAAATAAATTTATTGGCCCAGCCTGGGAATCGATCCTATGACATAATTTGAAATCTGACCAATGAGTCTTATATAAAATATATGTAAATTATACATTTTAAGTAACTTGTCATCGAATCGAAAGCATAAGCCGAAATCGTATCGTAGAATGAAAAAAACATTCCTAAATTCAGTTCAGATAACCTAAAAAATTTGCAAATCCTCAAATTTTACTGGAAAAATTTAATGAGAGACACCTCTATTCTGAAAATAGCTTAATAACTCAATTGCTTGTGATAGGGCTTTGCACAAGCCTGTCTAGATACCAGATACTCATCAGATATTCTACCGGCAATTAGCAATACTTAGTATTGTCGTGTTTCAGTTTAAAACGCTGACTGAGCCAGTATAACTACAGGCACAAGGGACATAACATCTTAGTTCCCAAGGTTGATGGCCTGTGAATGTCCCGTTGCTGGGCTAAGGCCTCCTCTTTTTGAGGAGAAGGTTTTGCAGCTTATTCCACCAAGCTACTCCAATGCGGGTTAGTGGAGCACACATGTGGCAGAATTTTAGTGAAATAAGAAATCGCTCAATGTTTTCTTTCACTGTCAAGCACGAGATTAATTATAATCACAAATTAAACACATAAACATTTAGTGGTGCTTGCCCGGGTTTGAACCCACGATCATCGGTGTAAGGTTATGATTTTTACAGCGCCAATGTCTATGGGCGATGGTGACATTTACTGTCAAGTGGCAAATAAATACTGTTTTATGTTTATAGTCAACAGATAAAAGATTGTTCGGTATATTTCTAGTTATAAATGTAAGAAAAATAAGGATTATCATGTAATTATTTTTTTAATAAAACATATTACTTCTTATAAAATAATATAAATTTCATATTTTGTTCTCAAAAGGGTAACACGCTAGTTGTAGTACATGAATGTGTCTTGAAAAGATGTGCATACATTCCCCAAAGCAAATAACCAATTAGTGCTCCAAAACGAACGCGGCAACTTTAATACCAATTTACGAAGACTAATTTACATGTGCATAATATATGAGCCTCACCACATTTGGGTGTCATTATCATTCGACGTTTACTTTCCGCGGGTATTTTGTTTAATATAAAGTTTGCAAGCAATTTCGTTTTTTATCGCTAAAGACATAAGAGCTATTGTAAATTGATATCGCATTCCAGCCCTATACGTTTTTGTTTAACGACTTTTGCAATAAACCATTTAATGAAAATTTATATATTTTCTGAAGTTCAACGCCTATTTATTAATAATTGTAACCCAGTTTTCGCACTTTTATTGGCACACAGCCATATATTTAGAATTATGTTTCTTCTTTAAAACAATTGTTATGTGTTATTAAAGTTTCAAATTGTTATTACGAATGTTATATAATTAAGTTTAATAAGTTGACAACGTGACAGTGTTAAATTTTTTGGCAAAGGTTTCTTATCTTGTGATATCTTTAATTATTTAATCTGATCCAACATTTTAGGTCACTATAATTAAAATACTAATCACTTAATAATCAGCTCTTTTCTTTGTCGCACCACTTAAAATGGAATTATTTACCAGCATACGTGTTCCCCTCCTCGTACAACCTGGTTTACTTCAAACGAGGCTTGAAGAGGCCAGGCAAGGGGGGGCGGCTAGTGCAGAATATTCTTCCCGACTGTACTCGCCGTCGTCGCGTTTGGACTCCACTACCTCTTACCATCAGATGAAGTGGAGTCATTTGCTTTCCTGGTATATAAAAAAAACAACAAACTACAAACTGCATGCAATATTTTACTACTTTTACTTTACCTTAGTTATCTTTAAATATTACAACCTCCAAGAGTATGTCCTATTGTATATTATGAACAAAGCCCTTTCGCTGCAAAAATGCACAAGCTAGCAGTTTCTATGAGTACAGGATTCGCCAGAGCGCAAATGATAAAGAGTTGCTTCTCCAACAATTCTAAGTATATAAAATTGTTTGAAATAGACAAAACATTTATTACGCTGAGTTACCATGCTAACCGCATTTTCAGCTGACCGTAACAAATGCGTTCAAGTCAGCAATTGTGTACTTTGTTATATAGAGCAATATTATTTATAATACGATATAATATAACACGATTTATAGTACGAGTTCGTCTAAGTTGAACAATTGTATATCTTAGTGAAAATAATTATGTAGGTATTTTGATTAGATTATTTGTCAAGGTATATAGTACAAGTCCATCTCGATTATTGTACCTTTCAAATGATGAAAGAATTTCAAATAGGTGATATGGTTCCGGAGATTACTCCGCATATACACGAACACACAAAATTCGCACTCCTTCTTTATATAATAATATGAATATTGATATAGATTTAAATTGTGATTGCATTATAATGTTTTCGTTATATATATTTTTGTTATTTTAGAATAGTGTAGTGAGCAGAAGCAGTGAAGTAAAATAATTTCAAATTAATCTTGGCATAAGATATGAGATTTTGACCTGATGAAATTACAAAGTATATAAAAAAAATGACATCCTATTCCCGAATAAATGAAAATTCAGTGAAAATACAAACACGATCCTATCAATTTCGCTTTATCACCCGTTTGACCTAGTACACCAAGAGAATATTTATCTTAGACTTTTCAAAGCTCACTTCAATAAACTTGTAATCAAACGACAAAGACAAGTGGTTCTCTCGAGGCACGTCTACAAACTAGGCTTAAATATTGAGATATATTAATTATATTTTGCTCGAGTCCTCAAGTACAATCAGCCGAGTAATTTTATGATACTCTTGAGGTATTTGGCTCAATTTATCCAAACATTTTCGGTGGTTCAATGAGTTAATTACGAACAATATATTTTGTAACATTAAATACTTTTATTATTATCACCAACAAAGGGTTATTAGTAACGAGGGATTAATGTTTAGTTAATTAGACAATGGAATAAAGGATATTAAACTAACTAACCTAACTAAGGTTTGGGACATATACATTTTAAAGAATAGTGTTTAAAAATTATTATTTTAGGGAAGCAGTCAGTCAAATTGGCCACTTGATGGTATATAGTCATACACGCCACTGACCTTAGCATTGTAATAAGTTTGTAGATTACTTACACCGTCAATGCTGCGTCACTCATGGGATCTGGTTATGATGTCAATACAATTATTTGTTAATTACATTACAATACCACAGAAAAATAGATCTGTTTTTTCTTTATATGTGATTTATTTATTATTTAGATTCTGGTATAATCAAGATTTTGATAATAATAGTTGAGGATTGGAAAAGAATATAAACAATAACTTTGGAGTTATATGTATAGACGAAGTCGGAAATCGAACATATATAGTAATTTTGTTCCGGTATTCTTCTATACAAGACGGAAAACCTGATGGTTATAGAAGTCGTGATAGACCCAAGCTAAGATGACTGGATGGTGTGCATTTTTTTAACGGGAATTGGTCTGAAGAATTGGAAGTATAAAGCCAAAAACAGATCCATTTGAAGAAATCTAATCGATCAGGCTAAGGCCCACCCGTGGCTGCAATACTTAAGACGATACGATGACGATTATCCTCTATTACCCCCTAGCGACCTTATCGAAAACGTAGTTAAACTAAAATCATTAGCGTAAGTTACAGCTTACCATATCGACTTTAAGTTGAAAGAACGGAGGGTTTTCCTCATTTTTCTAGTATGAGTTACAAGTTTATCAAAATGTGTATCACCGAGTTGAATTAGATTTCACTCATATGGTGTCGAGATTATCTTCACCCCCAGAGGTCCGTCGAGCCACGAGCGGAGCACAGCACGGGACGGGCTGCGGATGCGTTATATCGAAACTATCCTGCAGCATATTCGATCCGTGCCGAGAATGGCCATCGCAGTGGTTATATTGGGTAAGAATCCCACATTACCCAATTAGAAGGGTACCTTTCTGAAGGTTTCCACAACATTAAAAATTAAAGAAAGGTTTCGCTCATACAGAAAACAATCGTAGTGTCAAGTCTCAAATATTCTTCTTCTACGTGCAGAATAATTTTGTTAGAAATAAGCATCTTACAGTGAATCAAAGGGAGTGGTTATTATCGACCTCGTTATTCACAGTTATCGGCCAGAGAATACGGAGATACATAAAGTTCGATTAATGGTTTCAATCAAGATTAGTTCGAATGAAGGATGTATACGTTTCTATGTCGGTATCCATAACGTAGGAAATATGTCTTTTAATTTTTAACGTATTATCTTGCGGCATTACTTGTAAACGTTATTGCTTAGTTAAACAACGATTTCTCTCTTTCTGTCATGGTTGATTTGACATTCGAAAGAAGAAGACACATAATAATAATCACTCGCATTAATTATCACCCGCATCATATATTTATTTTTTATTTGGATTTTATCAGTCTCTTATAAATTAGTAACAGCTATAGCCATAATTATAAGTAAGTTAAAAATAAAATCTACCTGCCTATAATATATATATATTTCATCTACATAATTAAAATTTAACACTGACTGACGAAAAACGCATTATTAAAAATAAACACATTATTGAAAATAACGCATAAAATATAAAATATTTCTTAATTTCCCTCCCTAAGGTGGTTGAATACAGAATAAAAGTTTTAACATGTGTTTTTATTTTCGTAATTAGAATTTTGGAAATTGGTTCTGATTTTTAATTTAAAAAAAACACTCGATTTTGGAAAATATGTTTTAAGGGACTAAAACTCTAACATTTAGTCGGATGTGTTCCGAGATTTTGTTGATGAAAAATCCCATCCATCCATCCCATCCAGGCATTGTATATAAAAGAACCGATTTTTTCATAGAATCATTTCCATGCTTCAAACGTGTAGGCACTGAAAAATATTTTATGACAGTTTGTAAAATTAATTGAATCGGAGAGCTACGAGTTCCAAATATAACGAAAGATACATTTATTATGTTAAAATCTCTTACGTCATTAACATATAACATTCATCAAAGAATATTTATCATATTTTTATATATAATAATATAAAAGGCGAGCGAGCAAATGGGCTACTTGACAGTAAGTGGTTACCACCGCCATGGGAGCTAAGATATTATGGCCCTTGTGCCTGTAGTTACACTTCCCAAAAGCGTAGGAAATTTTTCGCAAATATATTTTTAAATATAACACTGAAAATTTGAGACTAATGTGTTAAATTATGTTTTTTTCTTTTCATAGTACGAAAAAAGCATACAAGTATTATTTTGACTAACTGTTTTTAGGTTTGTATCTTTATATTGGTATTCTTGTTATTTGGTTAGTAAGACTTTGGCTTGTTCGACAAAGCAAATTTCTAACTCTAAGTTCGTGTCTCTGCCCAAATACATCTAACCAAAATGAAGTAAGTTTCTCGACTAGTTGAAATAGCTAGTCCAAAACATAATCTTAACAAGTAAATAAATAGATTTCGTTAATCTAAACTCTATAACTAAACTAATAATTGATTCTAAGTTTTGCTATTTCCAAAAAGAAAAGTTTATCACATATTTAACCATAAAACCTACTTAAACGTATTCTTATTGGAAACATTTTTTTAAGAATAACATTTTCAAGGTCATTTTTATATTGAAACGTAACATAGAAACGGTGTAAAAGTTGTATATCTTATCTTATTAAGTTCCATACGGTTTGGTTTTTCTTAATTAAAAGAAAGCATATTTGTGATAATGAAGAATATTTGTGTTCACCTAAATTATATGTTTGGTTATTTCTTCAATTAAATAGCTTTTATAGAATATGTTTATAAAAAATATTTTCTTATTGTATTCATTAATCATTGATTAAGGTACTTAAAACTCGGCATATAATGGATAAACTTTACTTATCTTTTGAAAAGAGTGAATCGATTTAATTTACTGAAATTAAAATTGTTAAAAAGCTGCCTTCGTAATGCATTCTTTAAAAAACTTTTTTATAGTTACCGATAAAACAATTACCTAGATGAAAGGGCTTTATGCAACACAAATAAGCCCATTTTCCCTTCTCTGGTTTTCAGTGTAAGATTTCATTAAAGCAAATCGAAACGTGTCAAAACTAACTCTAACTCCGACGGAAAAGATCTTTAAGGAAATCTAAATTATCGACACTATCACAAATATATAAACATACCACATACATATTAATATATAAACTATTAAATAAAAATATTCAATCCATATTAACACTAACAAAAATAGGACAAACACGAAAATGTATAAGTTGACGCAAGAACAATATTTGTTTAAGACCGCCCCAAACTAACTACGGAAGAAAAAAAATATTATATGAAGGAGCAGAACTGTATAATAAATTGCCTAACAAAATTAAAGATATCCAGTCCTTTACTTTATATAAAAAAAAAACAATAAAACACCACATATTAAAAGATTTCTCTAAGTTTTAAATACATGGTTACACCGTGTAACTATTTTGTAGTATTTACAAATTAAATAAATATGTAATAATACTTGTATTTCTCATATTAAATGAATTGTTTTCTTTTTGAGAAATAAATGTCTAAAACCGTATTTTACATATAGCAAATACAGGTGCTTATGTCGATTTGAAAAAATATCGGATATGGTTTGAGATTTCGCGCTATTGTATTTTAATTAAATGGATTTATTTCTCTAAGCTGTCATGCCTTTCTCATGTCTCGAATATCGTACTCAATGCTGTCTGTTATATGATATTTGTACTATGTGAGAAAATTAATATCTATTAATAACTGATAATAGCCATTATCATTAATAATATATATTTATGTATTTGAATAACACATAATTGTTTAGTAGAAATGATGGATATTGTGTACAAGTGAAATGGTAAACTAAAATGTCTTCTGTGATTTAAGTAAGTTTTTAGTACTCTTGTAAGAATAGGTGTTCCCTAGGGTTCAAGTTTGTTTCGTCACGTAGCATGCGTAATCGATCCCGTGGCGCTCCTCCTTAAGACCGAAAGGGTACCGCTGATTTTATGTGGGTATTCCGATGTTCGGGGCGCACTCGGCGTCTAGGATACCGGCGAGCCCCACATACCCCCCACTGTTCCCGTGGGGGAAACGCATAAGGTGTTTTTCCAGCGTTAAAAAAACGGTCAAAATGAAAGAAATGAACACAAATTTAGTTCATTTCTTTCATTTTGGTTACAAACTTCTGTTTTTTTAATCATCTGGCGTTTTTTTCTGAACGGTTTGTTTTATATAGTATATATTATATTCAGAAGATATTGTATCATTAATTTTTTAGATATACGCTTCAGTAATAAGTTCATAACGACATAAAGCAGTCAGACAAGCAGGCAGAAACCTAATACGGTACTTAAAGACAAGTACACTACAATTAGTAAGGATCACTGCTTCAATATTCAATATCAAGTATGTAGTATGGTACTACAACATAATTGAGTTATTAACTTACGAAAGTTAGGAATTGTCGAAATGCTTGGTCTGACTTAGCGTTATTGCTACTACTCATTCAACAGGCGACACTTAAGTTAGTTCTTTATTGTTGAATTGTTACTTGTTGTTTTTTATCATAATGTGTACATTTCTATGCAATAAGTATGATTGTTCTTATATCGATGAAATCTATACAAATAAATAAAAATAACGTATCCAAGTTACCAAAACGAACATTATTTTTTTATTTTTCAGCCTTTTGCCGTCCACTGCTGGACGAAAGCCATAGAACGCCAACCATCCCGATCTTGGGCAGTCCGCATCCATCCCGTACCTGCCACCTTTTTTAAATCGTCGGTCCATCTTGTCACAGGGCGTCCTACACTACGTTTGCCTAAGCGTGGTCTCCACTCTAACACGTGTCGGCTCCATCGGCCATCAATGCGCCTAGAGACATGACCAGCCCACTTCCACTTCAGCGAGCTAATTCTCCGCGCGATGTCGGTGACTTTAGTTCTCTGGCGAATGTCCTCATTTCGGATTCTATCGCCCAGAGAAACCCCAAGCATCGCGCATTCCATCGCTCGCTGAGCGACCTTAAATTTGTGGACCAGTCCTACGGTGAGTGTCCACGTTTCGGCACCGTAAGTCATTACAGGTAGGACGCACTGATTAAAGACCCTGGTCTTAAGCGACTATGGGATCGACGATTCAAAAATATGACGCAATTTCCCGAATGCCGCGCAGCCCAAACGTATTCTTCTTTTAGCCTCCTTCTCAAAGTTGTGCCGGCCAAGTTATATAGTTTGGCCCAGGTAGATATATTCCTGCACAGCTTCAAGTGGAGAGCCATTTACGACCACTGGTCCCGGGGATACATGTTGGTTTGCCATGATTTTGCTATTTTCAATGTTCATCCCGAGACCTACTCAGGTTGTTTAGCATCTCTTCCAAATCCTACAGAGTCTCCGCCATGATGACAATATCGTCGGCAAATGGCAGATGTGTAATGTGTTGGCCATTGATATTAATGCCGCGTCCGTTCCAATCGAGCGTCTTGAAGACGTCCTCCAATGCATTGGTAAAAAGTTTCGGGGAGATTACATCCCCCTGTCTTACCCCGCGATGCAATTGGATTGGTCTTGTGCTCTGATCTTGTACTTGGACGGTCATGGTTGCGGCTTCGTACAAACACTTCAACACCTGGATATACCGATAGTCAATTAGGCATCTCTGCATGGTTCTGGAAAACAAACATATACTTTTTTTATTTTAAACTACCTAATAATTCAAAGAAGTTGCTTTTATCTTCTGTTAGTGTGCTATGAGTTTATTAAATATGGCAAGAATTTTATGAATGATATTTTTCACTAAAACATAATTTATTTTAAAATTTGTGTTCAATAGTTTTTTTCAGCTGAATTAGACACACATTAATTGTGTAATATGTGTATATGTTATAAGTGAAAATATAATTTATCGGTAACGGTAACAG
Source organism: Nymphalis urticae (assembly GCA_905147175.2). Taxonomy (NCBI): domain Eukaryota; kingdom Metazoa; phylum Arthropoda; class Insecta; order Lepidoptera; family Nymphalidae; genus Nymphalis; species Nymphalis urticae. The sequence goes on along the minus strand of LR989995.1, from coordinate 4,150,184 downwards.
CCTGTAAACATCCCACTGCTGGGCTAAGGCCTCTTCTTCCCTTTTGAAGAGAAGGTTTTGGAGCTTATTCCACCACGCTGCTCCAATGCGGATTGGTGGAATACACATGTGGCAGAATTTCAGTGAAATTAGACACATGCAGGTTTCCTCACGATGTTTTCCTTCACCGAAAAGCACGAGATGAATTATAATCACAAATTAAGCACATGAAAAACTTCAGTGGTGCTTGGCCGGGTTTGAATCCACGATCATCGGTTAAGATTCACGCGGTCTTACCACTGGGCCATCTCAGCTTCAATTTATCGTACAGTCATAAAACAAACAATAGTATTTTAGTATATTTTTTTTATATTTTCAATACGAAATACTTAGCATAATAATAATTAACCAGCCTTATAATTATTAAATTCTTTATATTGTAGTACAATTGCATTTTACGTTACTATATATGCTATCTTAAAATATATAAATAAATTATTAGATACCTCATGTATCCGATAAATATATTACAGAAAATAAACATTTAAATAAAACTATTGTAAAGAAATCAACTTCAATAAATGCTCCAAAGCTGAACAAAGCTACTTTAAATTACCCACGGAACAATTTCCTAGACCTCCATTAAGTATATTCAGATTCCAGGTTACTTGTCCTCAGCCGTAATAAAAAGCTGAGTCGGGAACCATGGAAAACAGCAGTAACATTTAAGTGGAATTGAATGCCTTTGCTCGGGTATACGAATGAATTGTGTAGCTGTCGCGTAACGACAATCCTTTCTTTAACATTTTCGACATTTAAAAACTAGAATGGGTTTATAATATTTATTCAACCGTGTTCAACTGTGCTCAGCTCGTCATCGGTGTAATGCACGAAGTATGGAAAATTAATGCGTCTAAGTCAGATCAAATAGCGACCAAATCTTTCTTTCAAGATAAGGTGTAATTGTGTACGAAGCATATAGCTTGTAGATTTAACGGGTGTCGATGTCATAGAAACCCTGAACGATAGACGTCAATTTAAGAAGTTTTTCTTCACTTTGGCTGATAAGTGTACATAAGATAATCTGAAATACTTTTGTTGTAAACCATAAATAGTTAAGTAATTATTATGTATGCATAAATAGGTAAATACAAAACATCTGAGTAAGTTTTCTCATGACTGACTCTAGTCATGCACTGACTTACTTAAGTGCTATCAATAAAAAAATGTAATTAGAATAATTTAATACACTTACAAATTCATATACGTTTTCCTCAAATTGTCAGTAATGATAATGATAGTAGACCAGTATTGTTAATTATGTATGTTGTTGTAAATAATTAACACGTCTCAAATCAAATAAGATATTTTTATCTCAATAAATTTTGTAGGTTCTAATAATAATTAGTCTTTTAAATTTAATAAATCTCATACATTTATTGTAAGTATGATATTGTATTTGTATTGTAGACTTACGTAACTTTTAATCTCTTTAATATATTATAAGAACGGTCCTACTAAATAACATTTTTTTTTTCATTTAACATAATGACAGCGCCATAAAATCCCAGCATCGAACGACGGGGGTGACTAATATATATTTTATCACAGCTCATCTACAAGCCTGACCTAGAACTTAGTATCGGAATAAATTAAGCACAGAGAAGATATTTTATTGAATTATTTTATAGTAGCCGAGATTGTCCAGTAGATATAGTACACGAGAAACATCTCCATTTTTTGTGCTTGAAATTTTCCTTAAAATCAAACTTGTTCTAATGTGAATGAAAACAACAGAAGTAAAAATTCCTCGTGAAAACATGAAATGAATATGGAGTGACAGATCTAAATTCTAAATAGTAAGACTATATGGATAATATTTTAATAGATTTAGATTTACATACATATATCTGCTTTTGTCTACGCACAGATCTCGCAATTAACTCAAAACGGTAATAGAACTGTTTACTTCAAAAAGGTACAACCGATCTCAAATAAGTCTTACAAAAATCATATATGTAGTAATAATGAATCTTTTCAAAAATACATTTTTTTCAAATTACGATCCATACGCAGGACCAAAAACGAACGTTTATTTAGTACTGGATTTTGGTCCAAATGAAACATAAGATAAAGATTATTTTAGTCCAAAATATTTACGTTTCATATTTATATAAATTATATAATTGAAGTTTGAAACGAAGTCTCAATGGCCCATATCTCTGCGGCCTGTCTATGACACTAAATAGAAAATTGACTTATCAGAAGATGTACTTATCTCTAATGCTACCATCTGCTATTTCATGTTTTGTAACATGGCATAGGAATAGCGTTAGTTATCCTCAATCGGCATCAACTCATAAATAAGTGGAGCAACTGGCAGGAATCCAAGTACATATAAGAAAGAATATTTACGATCACACACATATAGATTTTTTTTACATCGTATGGCCGCAAAATGTTAAATTCCGAACTGATACAGAAAGTGGGTCAATCTAAGATAATTCCGGAATTAGATTAACTTCCTTGCTGTTGTATTTGGTAAACAGGGCGTGTACAATGCGGTTAATTCCTTGACAAACATGTAAAGTTAGCGTGAACCTACGAAAGGTACAAAATTTACTTGGTTTTCGTCTGACTATGATTTTTATCTCATGTTTATGTTATAAATGTTTTGGGCAATTATTATATTTTCTTAATTTATTTGAGTCTTATTACTCGATTGCCCAAAAAAGGAGTGTAGTGATTTCAGGATTCATATAAGTATGTGAGTTTCTTTCCACAATAACTTTTAAATACATGAACAGAATTCAATGTTAAAGAGAATCGTTAGAAGACTTTCACTGGCAGTTACTTTTTATTATAATAGGTCCTTGAATAAGTTCTCTGTTTTCTAAGAGATAGCATTACCAGTACTACGCACATGTAATTACAGATAGTAACACATCTGTGGAGAAGTACTGTATGTAGTCATTAGCTTTTGTATATATTGGCTCACCATAGTGTAAAAAAAAAATTTTGTATGGTTGTTAAAATGTCTGGTTTTGCGCCTAATAAAGTGTATTTGCGGGGAATTTTAATACACTATTTTTTCATAATAAATCTGCCACTGAAGCACACAAAATTATCGTTGAGACTTACGGTGAAAATGCTCAGTCGGAAACAACATGCAGAGACTGGTTTCGACGCTTCAAAAATTGTGATTTTGAACTTGAGGATAAAGAACGGTTTGGTGCAGCAAAAAAGTTTGAAGACGAAGAATTGATGAAATTGCTTGATCAAGACCCATGTCAAGCACTATGGAAAATCATCACACGTAGATGAGTCAACAGTTTCGAGAGGATTGAAAGCGTTAGGAATGATCCAGGAGCAAGGACATTGGGTGCTGTATGAGTTAAACCGAGAGACGTCGTACGGCGTTTTCTTACGGGTGAACTACTGCTTCAACGGCAGATAACAAAAGTTTTTTTGCACTGTATCGTGACTAGCGATGAAAAGTGGATACAGTGTGATAATCCAAAGTGTAGAAGATCGTGGGGTTGGCCTGCTATGCATTATCATCGTCCGCAAAACCAAATATCAATAGTTCTAAGCTTCTCCTTTGCATTTGGTGGGATCAGCAGGGCGTAATTTACTATGAGACGCTCAAACCGAATGAGACTATCAATGGAGATCGCTACCGACTTTAATTGATGTGTTTGAGTCGATCACTAAAGGAAAAACGGCCGCTTTATGAGCAGAGATATGACAAAGTAATTTTGTTACATGACAACGCTCGACCACATGTTGCAAAACCAATGACAACCTGGAAACGCTAAAATGGGAAGTTCTGCCCCACCCGCTGTATTCACCGGAAATAGCAATAAATGCGCCGATTTTTGGACAGTCTCAGAAGACGTATCATTTTTCCGACATGGAATTCATATACCGCCAGAAAAATGGAAGAAAGTAGTCTAGCGATGGACAATACTTTAAATAAATATATATATATATATTTAACTTTTATTATAAATAAGACATTAACTTTGTCAAAAAAACAGCGAGAACTTATTCAAGGTCCTAATACTTTTAATATACCTACTCATTAATTCATTTATTTCATGACTTAGAAAATGATAACTTATTAAGATGATGTCAAAAATTAATGAACTAAAAAAATATATAGCCAGTGCCATTCCGGTTGATGTATGGATTTGAACGACACCTACACACATCCAAATCGTTCAGGCATTTAAACGTTATAGTGGAATAAAGAAACTCACATATATATATATATATAAACCATTTGGGCAGTCGTGTAAAAATACATACATCACAATATCGTAGACATACATATAAGGCTATAAACTCCTTTAATAATAAACGAACTGACTGTTATTGAAAAAATCGAAATAAGAACGCTACGCTTTATTACAAACAAGCGTCAACATTACTTGTACATACTTCAACTTGACATCGCTAACAATAGTTCCGTTTAGAAATTATCCAAATATTGAATAATAAATTATCAGGATGCAGTCTGTAGTAACGTTCGAGAAGCCATTACCGCATTTAAGTCTGCCGGATTGGGATGCTCGACTATACGGCTTGCAGGTGATTTAGTTTATTTTATAGCCAGCTTAGACTAAAGCCATCGTGAACGTTAGTTTTCTATGTTACCGATCGTTTAGCATGACTGTACTAACAATAGCGAAGCTATACATAAAGGATATAGACTTTATCTCACCTCTTCGCTTTTAGTGAAAATAAATTTTCATTCTCATCATCACCGCTTTTTACAATTTTATTATATTATATATCAAGAAATTCTTAGTACCGGTCTGGCGTTAGGAAGCTAGTATTTATACATTTCCGTTCCTCGATAAGCACATAAGTTTGTCTTGCCTTTGAGATTTGCCGCTGTTTCTGAAATTTATTCAAGAGGATACTATTATTACAATAATATTAGTAGACATTAATGCAATAAATTACGAAAGCCACCTAATAAATACATTTATGTCGTTTATTTGACTTCTTATATCACATGACGTATATTTTAAGTCTTGAAATCGTCTTTCTTATTTTTGCTTTTCAATTCCGTTTTATTTAAAAACAATATATATGTATAACATCAAGTGTAAATATACTAAAATCCATGCAAATAAAATACTTGTTTCAAATATTACCAATATTGTAAATTAACTTAATTAGTCATATTTTTAACTTGCAATAAGTAAATTTATAATGTTTGTTGTTTTTTATAATAATCATGTGACTAATTGTTGGAAAAAATCTACAACATTGCTTACAAGTACGTAAGTTTCGGTACAACTATTACTGTTGCAGGAGAAAAGATACTGACGTAAATGCACTTGGAAACTACAAACAGCTCTTGTATCGTACTCAAAAAGCAATGTTCAGAGAGTTAGAACTTCTTTTTTACGAGAGGCTCTTTCTACCATTTTCGATAGGATAAAAATAGTTGCTTCGAAGTAATGTTTACTACTATCTTTGGACAATTTCGATTTATTTTTAACTGCTATATTTACAAATGTTAAATATACTTATTTATGTACTTCAATTAATATACGTAACAATGACAATATAAAAAATATTGTATTCGATTTAGTAACAATATAATCGGTTTCAGAACGTCATCGGTATTGCTTAGGGATAAAGATAAAAAATAGTTTTCCCGCGCTTTTATAAAAAGAGAACGACTGACATCGAATTGACAAAAATGATATTTTGTTTTAATTAGACTTCTAAAGATCGCAGAAGCTTAAGAATATTAAATTTAAAAAATACGTACTGTGTATTACAATTATTGATAAGAAAGATAATGTAATAAAATTTATATTCTCAAATACAAAACACAGAGAGAAAGAGAGAAAGAGAGAGAGAGAGAGAGCAATATTTATTAGGAATTTGTAAATGAATTGTCAATACCGTTTTTTTCTCAAAGATGCATGTTTGAATTTTTCCAGTGGTAGAACCTTTAACGGTCTAAGACAAATTTATTGGAAGCGAGTCGAAGCGATTTATATTCTCTTCCAATCTTTGATCTTTGATCACGTGACATGTTGTTCATGCTCTTTCTATAGATTTTAGTGTTTTCTGCAAACGAATTCAGACTACAAATTAATAATATAAACGATTAACTAAAAATTTATAAATTTGATTAATTTGATTATTTTAGAAAACCAATTTTATTACAAACCTTTTGTTATAAGTATTCAGATATATTAGACGATCTAATTGTAATTTACCCTATTCGATAACATTTGTAACGACAGGAAATTTAATCTACATTAAAATTGAGAATTTCGTAAAGTAAAAATTTCGTATAAAAGTTTTTACTTTAGCCATGATGGATACATTTCATTTCGAGTAAAATTAAATGGAAGCCTTTGAGTATTTATGTATTTAAATCTCTTTTATAACAGTCGTATCTCATAAAGTGATATAACGTAATAATAAAAGCTTAATGTTTTATTAACTGGCGTGGCTCAAAGCGAGAAACAAATTACTATCTGCCTTTGAAGACCCTAAGTTAACTTTATTAGGGTTCATCTCAGTACATAACACCACAATTATGCTTTAGGTAACATTTTGTCGATTCTCCCTTTAATAATTTTAAGGGTGGTCTGGTTTGCTGGCAAATTAGAAAAGTTTTACCTGTCCCTCGTAATGCTAAATTGCCTGGTAAGCCTTTTAAAGGTAGATTTCGCGAGGAATTCACGGGGTCCTCAATTTTCACTTTGAATAATATTGCTCTTAAGTCTTGGGCAATTTTTGATGTATCTTGAAACCTTGAGTAATGGTTTTGTTCAAGAGCATTTTTTAAGCAGGATTAGCATATTTTACTTTAAGGTACTTCGTATAAGTGATTAACTCAATTTGTTTAATTTCGCCTTCATTATTTATTGAACGGAAAATATTATGTTTATAGATATTTTTATTAAGGTCACCCAAAAAGCAAATGAGGAAAAATGTAATAATAAATTTCTTGATATTTCTTATAAAATATAGTTTACGAATTGCAGTACTCAAAATATCTTAAAATTATGGTAATTTTATTTTAATCAGAATTGTATGTCTTAACTACTCATAAGCCTTAAGTACATAGCGATCTTCGTTATTTCGCCATCCTGTATCAGTCTAGACAAAACACTCGTTGTAAAACCCCCTAAGTGTATCTCATTTCGAATTCTTAAACTTTTGTCTACGTAAAGAAACGGTGATTTTTATTCAAAGTTAGACGCTCCGTCGTAAATATTCATTTGAACGAAGTTTGTTTTCAATGAAAAGTTGAAATGATCCTATTGACATTCATATTACGCTGTTATTGATTGGACAACTTGTTTTTGAGTATTCATATATTCGAAAAACGCATCACCATTGTTTATTTTTATTTAAAATTATCAGGAAATTCTCCTTTCAAAAACAAAGAATGTAAAGCATTCATCGCTCATCAATCTGAAAAAGTTTTTTACGTTAAATAGGTTACTGCAGACACCAGACGAGCTGACGCCTTTGATCTACGCCACAGTGCTCATCAACTCCGCAATGAAACTAGAATTAAAACGCAATGGGATAGTTACCACAACAACAATCGTCTTAGAGCAAGGTAATCAAACTTAACTAAATACGATAAGCTTTATTTTTCTTTTCTCTTCTATATTCTTTTATCTATTATTAGATCAGCGCTTGCTTTTATATTTCAAATGAGATTTTATAGTGCAAAGTTGAATGCAGTTCCTTAGAATGCGGGTTCAAATTCGTGGAAGCATCAGCGAGTATATACCTGCTTAATTTTATTTAAAACTAGTTGTCACCCACGTGTCGTGGGTTGGGAGAGGTGGTGCAGGCGTTAGGTGCAATAAGTAGCCTATGTCGGCTTTCAACCTTTCATCATACAAAATTTCAGTTTATATTCGATTCAGTGGTTCAAAAGCGTAACACATAGACAGTTATTTTCGCAATTATAATATTAATATGATTGCTCTACTACTCGTCGGTAAAGGAAAACATTGTAAAGACGCATGTATCGGGTGAAATTTTACAAATGCATCGATTTGATTCATGCTTCTTTTAAAACGGTTTTACTAAGACATCTTATACGCAATAATAATATAAAAATTACGATATATTAAAGTAATTGAATAAACTGATCTTTGACAGTAAAAATACACTAACTAAGTCGTAATACGGAATTGTCTTAAACGAGCGTACTATACGCTGGGGACGATTTCACTAAATGCTACTAAACCTTTACTAAGTATAAAAAGCTTTTAAGCAGCTGTAGAAAAGCAATTTCTTACAAGTGGAATGACATATAAATAGGGATACGTTGTTATTTAGCAATTTCATTGTGAATTAAATTAAAATTCGTGTAATAAATCGTAAAATAAATCTTATTTTTTTAGCCTTGGAGCTTACTTCATACCAAATTACATCAAAATCAGTTTAGTGGTTTAGCCATGAACGCGTAACGGACAGTTTTTTTCGCATTTATAATATATAGATATAAGATTGACAAGAGGATAATCAAAATTCAAAGATTATAAAATCTGAAACTACTTTTATTTCCACCTGCCGTCCAACTTTATATTACTGAGTTGCCAATGTAATTACACGCACAAGGAACATTACAATATCAATGCGGTGGTGGCCGGTTTTCTAATTCATCATTAACAAAAGAATTAAATTTAAAAATGGCCGGTCATCTTGACGTTAAGATAGATACTAAATGCTGGTAGTATTTTAAAGATGATCTGTCATTTTGTACAGTCATTCACACATATTGTATCCGTGAGAAGCTGGGATGGGCTAGTTGTATATAAATGTCATCAGGCACACATATTAATTCGGAAAGGGATCGTCACCGTATCGGCTTTCGTATCGCCGTCAACCAGGCGTCAACCTAACAAACTGAAGTGGGAACTGTTCGTGAGCTTGTCCCGAGGCGAGGCGATTACGTTACGATTCCGATTAGTGTGCGTTGCAGGAGAGAGTTTCCTATAAAGAGTACTGAACGACGAGTTGATACGGTGACGATCCTTTTCCGAGTTTATATGTGTACTTGTGACCTTTAATCTTATATTTACTGACAGTTTTATTAAGATTATTGCATCATATATTATGAGTTACTAAGTTATTTTTATTAAACGTTAAATATTCAGGGTTTACGAAATAGAACAGTGGAAATCAACTCTTCAAGAGCTACTAGAACGCTTAGATAGAGAAATGAGTGCGTTAAAAGAGGAGAAGGCTTCAACCGAAAGGGAACTAGAACAACTGAACATGCCACTTCTAGTTTGCTCCGAATGTCTGTCCAATAGGGATGGAAGAAGGAGCACGGAATTAACTTATGACTTAGCTGATACCGAGTTGAAAAAGGTACGTGAAGTTATGTCTGTGTTAGCAAATAGTACTATATTTAAGGAGGTTGTATTACTGCCTAAAACCTTGCAAAACAGTCTTTGCTAGGAATTAAAGTTTAAATTTAAAAAAAGAAGCAGCAAAGATAGATAGATTTTTCGTTTACTTGCATTGTCATCGAGTTTGTTCATTAAATAAAAAAAATGTGGCGAAATATTTAAATTATATTATGATTTAATAATAGAACGAGTGATATTCGTATCCCTCGAATTAATTTACACATCTTGATATTAATTATTTAAGAATTATAATAGTTGTAAAACAAATATAAATGTGAATGTATGTAGGCGAAATGTCACTCACTGACTGACTTATTCACGAGATCTCCAAAACTGTAGGTCCGATTAACTTGATAATAAACAAATTTCTGCGTTCGTGACTTGGACGTTCACAAGGAAAGTATTTTTGAAAATTTCAATTGGGCGAGGGGAGAACTTCGTATGAATTTTACAAGTACGAAATCGGGTCGGGCAGCTAGTATATAATATATAAAGTAGATTTCGCTTTTTTTATATAGTTTACTATCTTAATATTAAGAAAAACAAGGTTTAATGATAATTTTCTCATTTTATAATCACGCAATTGAAGGAGCTATGCGTCACGGAGAGCAACAAGAAAATGCTCATCGATCGCTGTCAGTCAGCTTGGGAGAAGATCAATAAGTTAGAAGTCGTCAAGTTCAAATTACAACTTGATCTAAATGACAAGAACGAAGCGTTGTTAATTGATAAAGATATGCTCGGTTTGGATAAAGACTGCGCCAACATTACTTACAAAACCGATTCGCTTAAAACTCCGAACAGGTATGATATTTTGTCCTGTCAGAAGTATTTGTTGTGTTAGTAAGTCTATTTTTACATGTTGAAATATGGGCCCTGTGGCGCAATGGATAACGCGTCTGACTACGGATCAGAAGATTCCAGGTTCGAATCCTGGCAGGGTCGAAGTTATAAGTGTTTTGTAAAACAATTATTTATATATTTTTTACCGTTTTATGCAATTATTAAGTTTTTAATTATTTGATTCGTTGAATTCATGCCATGCTCGTTCGCGCAATTTTTTAAATATTTGAAATAACATTTTATTTCATATTTCCTGGAAGGGCTTTAATTTACAGGAATAAAAGTTATTACGTATGTTTAGTAGATCGTATTAATAAATGTACCTATCAACTTATATTAAATCATTTTAGTACTTTTTTACGGGGCTAGCTATCAACTAGCTATTTAAATTCCGATTTGCTTGTCGTAAATTTAATTTGGTTTTTGATATTAGGAGTTTTACATAACTATGTGAAATGTTATTCGACTCGACTTTATGACCCCCCACTCAATTTACAAACATTCGCGTTTATAATATGAATAATATTAAAAATAGTTTTTTGACAGATTTTCCAATGCATATTTTTATATTGTATTCAGCTTTATTTATATTTTTTTGTCTTTAGAATGATAACGTACGAACAATGGTTAAGCAAATGCGAATCAACAAAGAAGATGGCGATAGAAGAACTTCAAGACACACTGCGTCTCCGGGAGATGTTGTTCGTGGCCCGTGGTCGAGCGAGAAACGCTTTACGCGCACAAACAGACGTTACCAATTATATGATGAGAAGACGCATATACGACACGCAGAGGGCACGTAATGAACTACAATGGCAGAAAATGAAGGTAAGAAGTAATTCTAATCACAATGCACACGTTGTAATCCTATTTGAAATTATCTATTTAAATACAGAATATAGCAATATTCGATTTAATTAATAGTCATAAAAAATATACGGGAGACTCTATTATTGATTTGCACTATTGAAATCATCGATGAGCTATCCCATTGCGATCGTTATATTAAATTATGTATTCTTATTTATAAATTAAATTTACTAATTTCGACGTAAAGTACCAAGGTTTGCTCATCAGTACAGTACAGTACTTTATTTTACATTAAGTCTTCTGTAGACTCTGACACAAAATTAATTATCTCCAGTGCACTTTTTTTTTCAAAATATATATACACTGCATAAATATATTGAAGACGATTTTGCGTTATTTCTAGTGCACTGTCAGCAGATAAAAAAATAATAAAATACTCTTTATATATATTTTTTTATTTTTATGGTAGTTAATTAATAAAAATATATACTTAACTCCAGACATTTTGTACTCACTCGCTTTCATCCGATAAATTATGTACGTAATAATTCGTATGTGATAATTCGTTCTGATATCATACAACTAATAAAAGACACGGTTGTCTGTAGTTCAGTTTAATCAAAAACGGAATCGTATTTCCATTTGATTTTCAATCGATTTTAAGCAATAAATATGCAAATTCCCATACCTTTTGTCAAACCAATAGTACTATTCTAAGATTTAAATTCAAACAACAGGAACTTTATAGCTCTATTTTAAAGCAACTCAAAAACGTTGAATATTTTACTAGATGGAAGAGAACATGGACAAGCTTGCGAGCGAATTGAAAACTATTGGTGAACAGTTTGCGGATAAAGTTAACGCATTAAAGGTTGCCGAAACACGATTAGAGACGCGAGGGTACAGACCAGGCATAGAACTTGCTTCCGATGAAGCGGATGTAGGACTGAAGGAAGAAGTCCGAAACTTAAGGGAAACAATACGTCAGCTACAAGAGAAGCAAGATTGTGCCAAGTAAGTGTAATGTTGCAAATAGTGTACAATCCACAAAATATCTACTACTAGGCCTCCTTTCTTGTTGAATACAACGTTCAGAGGCTGATATTCTGCCTAGATTTCAATTGTATTTGCAAATTCTCTGATCGCTCTGATATGAATACAATAGAGAATATTTTTTGTGAACTTTTGAGTTCTGAAAAGTGTCCCAAATAATAATACTATACAAACATTAGTTGGTAAGTGATAGACTTTATCCAACGTTTTTCCTCTACGGATTGATAAAGAACGTTGTACGAAATATTTCGTAAGATCTTCTTAATGTACTCTTACATAAATAAGATCTTACGAAACATCCACGTACCCGTACGATATTTTCCTCCATCGCCAGTTAGTTTAAAACCGCCATACGTTTATGTCATATCTGGTAGAAACTACACTGATTGATATTTATATTAAATGCGACAATTATTTATATTAAAAAAATTGCGATGAAATATAACTAACCTTACTTTTATATGGTAAAAATTAATGATTATACATAATATTTAAAAAACGTTAATTGTAAAAATATATAATATTTAAAAAACGCATTTAACAGCCCGATACGTTGAATCCTGTGAAGCACAACCCAAAAAAAAACGTTTGTAATGTGTAACGAGCATCCATCGAAATTAATTATGAAGTCTTACATCTACTAAATAATCCAAGCTTTTTTTTATATTCGGGAGTGTTGGCCTCAAAAGTATATTAGTCAGGGATTCATCAAAATATATACATCTTTACACAACTTTTATCTCGGAGTAATCCCTCCAAAAATAGTTACTTTTAATTGGATAGAAAATTGTTTTTTTTTATCAACAAAAGGTTTTTTTATTTCATAGGTAGGCGGACGAGCAAATGGGCAACTTGATGGTAAGTGGTCACCACCACCGCCCATAGACATTGGCGAGGTAAGAAATAATAACTATTCCTTACATCGCCAATGCGCCACTAACCTTGGGAATTGAGATGTTATGTCCTTTGTGCCTGTAGTTACACTGGCTCAATCACCCTTCAAACCGGAACGCAACAATCCTAAGTATTTATTGTTTAGCGGCAGAATATCTAATTAGTGGGTGGTACCCACCCAGACGGGCCTGAACCAAGCCCTGTCACCAGGTAATAAGGTTGGAGTAGATAAAAAAAAACAATTTGACCCACTGTATATTCTCGTTTTGTTAATAGTTTTAATAAATAGAAAGAACAGTCAACGATACATTTGTGTAAATGTAAGATGATAGATTCATTGGCTAACCAGGAAAAATATATCTTTTAAAATAATAATTTTTAAGAATTTCTCAAAATCGCTTCAGTTTTTTAAGTATTCTTGACGTGCTCCAAGATTAAAGTTATTTTTGTACGTAATGTTGACAGTAGATTCCATTACACACACACACAAAATAAAAAAAATATTAAAATCTATGTATTATTTCCCTCTAGTCACCTTAGCTCATGAATTTGTTAGTTTAGCCAAACTAAAATTTGTTTCTAACCTAGTCTCCAATCTAAATTTGTAAATAGTTTGCGGCTTTGTGGAACTTTCAGGATTAAATTGAGAGAAGACTTTATAAACCCGATTGATGAACATATACTCGTAAAACATATAAGAAATATATCAATTCTATATTATATATGTATCAATATATATTTTTTTATAAATGATGTTATAAATTAACATAAAGGCAAATATTTTATCAGTTAGATAAGAAACTGATTGATAGTTGATAATTTGTTCTAAATCCAATGTTTGTTTAATTGTCTGTCTAGTTGTTCTTACTCTCCCATGTTAAAATGCATGTAAATATATTCGTCATTCGGATTTGCTATCTCATCGGAAATAATGAACTATCGCAAAAGCTGAATACAAAAAAAAATCGTTGGTAAATTACATTTATATACGAGTTAAGTAACTATATCCTATATATATATAATAGCCGAGATAGTGGTTAGAACGCGTGAACCTTAAACAACAATCGTGGGTTCAAACCCGGGCAAGCACCACTGAATATTCATTTGCATAATTTGTGTTTATAATTCATCTCGTGCTTTACGGTGAAGGAAAACATCGTGAGGAAACCTGCATGTGTCTGATTTCGTTGAAATTCTGCCACATATGTATTCTATCAACCCGCATTGGAGCAGCGTGGTGGAATAAGCTCCAAATCTTCTCCTCAAAAGGGAGAGGAGGCCTTAGCCCAGCAGTGGGATATATACAGGCTGTTCCTGTACTGTACTGTACTAAATAACTTATTATAATACGGATTAAGATCGTCCGCATCGAGTTATATATTTTGTTTGTATCAATGCAAACAACAAAATGGTGCAAAAGAAATGCTTGAATTTCTAAAAATCATGTCTTTCAATTATAAAACACGATAGCATTTGTATTTAACACTTGACTACAAAATTACCCAATGAGTCTCTACTAATATGTGTCCGTTCTAAGCGTATAAAATATATAGCAACATAGATTCTGAGAGCTTTGCACTTATTTTCCTAATGAAATGCACGTATTGTCCTTTTTGGAACAAGTCCAGAGCCTCGAGCCAAAGGAGTCTGTTTCAAGTGTAGTCGACTTTTATTTGCACATAGTTTGCTCGTTGTTTGTAGCAATTAACTAAATCTCATGACCTTTAATAAAAGTCTTTTCGGTACTCATGTAACTTTGCGGGCTTTTTAATGGCACTATTTTTACGGATCTGCCGACGGCAGATTCTTAAGAGCGTTTTTAATTTGACAATTTGTACAGCATGAAAAAATGCTATGGCTTGTGCTTATCTTACTTTTCTTATAAAATATTGAATTTTTTATTCCGTAAAATTATATAAACGCGAAATATTTCTCAAATTCATTTACCGATAAAACCGAGCAGATAATATTTCGACCGGATATTTTTTGCTGCCAGCCATTATGGTCTGTCAGTAAGTTGTAAACCATATTTACTAACAGGATAGAAAATAATATGCCCGTTAAAAAAAAACGAAAAGAACCGGCGCCTGATATTAAATACCACCCAATATTGCAAATTATAAACAAACATTGAAAATATACCCTACGTCCCATTCTATTCCCAAATTTGCAAAATTTCATTATGATCGATTACGTAAAGACGTGAAAGTGTATCAAAGTAACGAACTTTCGAATTTGTAGTAATAGGTATAAGGTGCATTCTTCAAATAATTCTAACATCAATTTTTTTTCTCTCTGTGTGTATTTGCACAATGTATGTACCGGCTGTGTGTATCAGCCCCAAAGCTTTGAGCAAATTTGTTCAGTGAGGCTGTCATGAGGAGTGGCTTCCCATCGGAAGCGTCTACTCATCTGCTGCCCAGAACTACTGCCGGTCTTCTAGCTCTAGGATATGATGACGTTTTAATCGTCTCACATATTGTTCCATGGTGAGTTGGCGAGCGAGTTCGTTAGGTGATGCTAAATCGGTTTTTGTATTTAGCTGCCAAACTCCGAATTTCCTTTTGATTGATCTCATTTCGAGGAGCTTGGAGTATGTTTATGTTGGAATCGCTTGCGCTGCCCCGTAGTTGCAGACCATATGTCCAAATGGGTTTTAGGATGACTTTATATATCTACCGTCAAATAGCTATATTATTTACAGTTGCATTCCTGTTTATCGGAGTGAGTCACGGATCGGCACGTTTTTTATTACATACACATGTTTTTTATTATGGTATATGGTCAAACACATCAAGTGGCCCGTCGTACACCTGCCTTCCTTTTATAGTAAAATAAACTGGTGTTTGTATTTTTCTAAATCCAGTTTGGCGTTTGACGATATCTTTCCTTAAGGTTGAAATAGTAAAATAATGTCGTCCAGACCGATTTCGGCCACGACGGCCAATCCTAAGAGAGATAAGCCAACTATACAGGAGATATTATAGTAAACAAGTGTGTGCGCAAACACAGGTGCACTCTCTATTCTCTAACTCTCATAATCCGAGAGAGTTCTAGCGCAGGACCAACGGCTTTACATGCTTTCCTCTGGAAGTTGGCTTTCAGACTCCGGGCTACTATTGAGAATTTTCTGACAGAAAAACCCAATAACTTTATTGGCCCAACCTGGGAATTGAACCCAAGGCCTCCGGATCTGCGGCCTTACATCAAGCCACTAGACCAACAAGGCAGTCAATAGTAAAATATTAGAGTTATAGATACGTCGTGTACCCTCCTTGGCTATAGGAGTTGACACGAAAAGTAATATGTCTATAGATCAGATAGCAATTTCTAACTGTGTCAACAAATATTGTGACGCTTTGACGTTTCTCTATAGCAATAGTGGATTCGATTATATTTTGTTTGTGTGTAAATTGTTATAAAATATTATATATACTTTATTTTCTTGAAGAAATATCATCGTCTCTTATGAAGTTTTAGCTGGTCAATATTTAAAGTCGGCTTGTTATTTTTTTAACATCTACAAAAATCATACAAAAATATTTCCAATGATTTTGTGATGACTTCGTGAATTGGTGAAAACCGTATGAAAATCTGAGGTAGGTTTTGATTTAACTGTGTTCCGACGGACAGACGTATAGACCCGGTGGCGATTATGTTTGGCGTTATTAGTTTTAATAGTCACCTCGTACTTCACTCCCATAAAATATTATATTCACATATTTAACACAGTCAATCGTTATAAATAACTCTTTCGTGAATTTTAAACTCTGAAGATAAAATGAGAAACTTGCTAAACGGTTTAATACGTATTATTAAATAGTTCTTCAATCATAACGATCTCATTTTATCAGTTTATAAAACGCAACCTTTGTAATTTAGGCACCAAGTATAAATATGTACAATAGTTTTGTATTTTAAGTTAAAATGATTACGTAATTAAAACAATGTATATCATTTAAAGTAAAAGTTTAAATATTTTATAAAAAAAATAAACGATATTTATAAAATCTGGCATATTTTCTGTATGCGTAAAAAATACATATAATACTCTCTATTTACTTTCTTTTATAATCGAGTCTATTATATTGAGATTAGATTTTCATATTCAGGGCAACATACAACGCCCTGGAGGCGGCGTCTATCAAGATAGCAATAGATCTCAATGATAAGGAACAATCCCTTGAGACGGACACGCAGGCTCTTGAAATGAGGGCGGCCTTGGAACCCAAACGACCACAAGGAACTGACAAGAATCTGATCCTGGCGAGTATGAAGGATGAAGTCCCAGTCGATGTCAATTAATTGAAGATATTTTTGATGTCTTGTTTTTTTTATTGGCTTATTTTTGTAATAAATGTTTAACTTAAAAGTATTTTTATTGTCTGTAACTGTTCAAATGGTTCTCAAGGACTCTGCTGTTCAGACTTGTCTCCTTTTAAGGTTAAGCTTTGCAGATAATTCCACCACGCTGCTCCATGTCGGGTCAGTGGAGAAGCATACACATGAACCACGGAAATAATATTTTCTGCTTGTCCGGGTTCGAACTCACGATTTTCATTTAATTTTACGTATTCTAACGACTTGACCTTGTCGGCTCTTTTAAGAAAGAGCTTTCTACTTAAACAAATCGGATAAAATTAAAGAAAAACTCCTAAAAAGAAAAACCTTATGAATGTAAAATCTTATTGCTAAACGAGAGATTTAAAAAATATATATAATTAGTTTATTTTAATACATAATATAGCAAGTACAATAATAACGACCTTAACAGCACTAATGCTGCCATCTGTATCATATTGATAGAAACTTTTTCAAATTACTTTAATGCCCATGCTTAAGATGGCGCTCAACACATACTTCAATTAACCCAAGTAAGAAACTATTAAAATAACAAGATATTAGAAAAATATATTTTCATTCATCTTTTAAAATATAGCTTCTTTATTTCGAAATTTAAAAGTAATAAAAAGTATTTTAGTAGTAGTTATTTTTTTAGTAAGTATTAAAAAGTTTTTTATCCAAACGTTGGGTACTCTATAAGCCATCCATTTCTTCGGATGACAGCGACGTTCCAAATCTAACGGGAACAATCCTCGGGACGTGCATATTGTAATCTCCCTTAAGTGTACTCCCAACACTATTTGTATCTCAGAACTCGCCTGATGACGCTTTCAAGGCCTACAGGCTAATAACATATTTCATTCTAAATTTCGCTTGTTTATTTTTGCCTTTCATTTTTATATTTCATAGTTTATACTTGTTTTGTATGATTTATTCGTTGTGATCGATTTCATACGCACCATTCACAACGGAGAAAAACCAAATACACAGGATATATAATGCAATCTCTATTTTTCCGTTTTCGTAAATCGTTGGGACGATAATTCGACACGATTAGATTTTAGACGCGGGACCGTGATTTACGTGCATTCCGAGGCACGGGATTGTTAAGTGGAACTTAACTGACTATCTATAGGCTGCTATTGAGAATTTATTGAAAGAAAAACAAAATGACTCGACTCATGTGGTTAGACATTGACTACTCACGCCTGTAGACATTGACATTGGATCGATGTAAGCAATGTTAACCATCGCTTCATCGCCAATGCGCCACGAACCTTACGAACTAAAATGTTATGTTCCATGTGCCTGTAATCACACTGACTCACTCACCCTTCAAACCGGAACACAACAATACCAAGTACTGCTGTTTTGGTAGAATATCTGATGAGCGGGTGGTACCTACCCAAAAGAGCTTGCACAAATTTCTACCAACAGTAACCAGTAACCTGTCGCAAATCATTGCAATAGTATTATAATTATTTAAGCAAAATGAAACAAATGCTGATAAGCACCATGTAAGGTAAGTGTTAAGGGAGACAAGTTAATCAAACGAATCCTTACACACGACTGTCTTTATTATAATGTTTAATACATTTATATCCTCCGGCCTAAAGGAATATATATAGGAATATATATAGGCCTTTGCATATTTGACAGATGATTTAAGCAGCATCGCGGATACACTTGCGTTCGTGACTAAAGAGACCGATGCGAGAGGATCCTTCGGCCACACTCCCAACAAGTGTATGTGCCCACAGATGGACGAGGGTTTGAAGCCCGCTCGTGACGCCTCGTGCGTTTTTCTTTTAGTAATTCAAACCAGGCATCGTCATGCTTTGATTGACCTTCATGATAATTCATCTATTAATAAGACATACAATAAATATGTACGTTCAATTAACTTACCACTACAACTTTATATATTTGAGTTTTTGTAATTAATAAATTCAAAAACCGCTGTACTGATTTAAAAAATTCTTCAACCGACAGAAAGCTACGTTATCAGGGACTAACATATTATATTTTAAAAAAATTAGAGATCCATACAAAAATTTCAATAATGTAACTCAAAGTATAATTTATTCTATAAACGTAATTATTTGGCTCTCAAATTCTCAAATACTTCGTTATAATATTAGTATAGATATATTATTACGTGCGAGCGAAGCCGCGAGCAACAGCTAGTATACATATATTGTTACGCAAAACAATGTGGGAGTGGTTTTTATTTAAGATATTTAGATTCTAGAATAATCACAGAAGATCAAGGAAAACAATATGAATATGAATGTTTCGCTCATCCTGAGCGCAGATAAACAAACATTCTATTTCATTGTTTTTTTTTAAACTTTAACTTCAAAAGTCTGTCAAAGAAGAACGAAGATTATTTATAGAAAGTAATTGTTCATTAATTCATTATATTATTCGTATCTCACTTACCTGATATATTTTTTTGCTGGTAACCGGATAAATTCTGAAACTATAGAACCGATTTTGCCAATAGAAAGCTACTTTATCGATAAATAATACAAATTGTTGTAATATGATTTAACATTGAAATAATTATATTTTAAAAATCAAGCCCGATGGTAAAGCACTATCTAGCTGCTTTATCCGCGTGCGCGTATATATGCATGTACTCTTATAGTCAAACTGGATTCTAAGCAGGCAAAGCTAGTTTAAAATAAAATGTTTAACGATATAATCGACTTCTTTAAATATATAAGTCAAGCTGTACACGTGATGATTAATAAACATCAATCACTAACTTCCACATTTATAATAAAAATATATATTTATTAATAATTATGATTTATTTTTAAGTTTTAATTATTTGAGTGTTTGCGTAGAAAATATCTGCTTGTAGTATTCAGTATTAAATTTTAGCAGACGATAATGAAAACGTAGTGAATTCTAAATATTTGTTTAGAAACTGTTAAATCGTTTTCAATTAAACAGAAAAACGTAATTAGTTTTTTTGCGAGTTAGATACTTTTATTACATACTAGATACGCCGTCCCGGCTGCGCATTTTTTCTGCGTTTACGTCAAAAGTTTATATAGAAGGACGAGCATATAATTAAGAAATTGAAGCCGAGATGGCCCAGTGGTAAGACCGCGTGAATCTTAACCGATGATCGTGGGTTCAAACCCGGGCAAGCACCACTGAATTTTCATGTGCTTAATTTGTGATTATAATTCATCTCGTGCTTTACGGTGAAGGAAAACATCGTGAGGAAACCTGCATGTGTCTAATTTCACTGAAATTCTGCCACATGTGTAATCCACCAACCCGCATTGGAGCAGCGTGGTGGAATAAGCTCCAAACCTTCTCCTCAAAAAGAGGAGAGGAGGCCTTTAGCCCAGCAGTGGGAAATTCACAGGCTGTTACGGATAATTAAGAAAAAATATATTTTTTGTACCAGGAACCTTCAAAGGCGTACATAGAACACTAAAGTTTCTACACAATCAGATAAATGGTTTAGGTTAAACGCATAGAGGATAGATATATATTTTCATTCATTGATTCATTACAATTTTTAAAAACTAATATTTCATTAAAAAAGCTTTTCGAATCTCAAATATTATAAATATAAATATTTATTCCATTTGCACAGGGTATATAAGTGTGTGCGCAAACACAATTGACGTCGGCGGTGACCCACGATTTGAACCTAAGACCTCGAGCATTTTGCTTCCTCGTTCCTGATACACAAAGCTAAGGTCTGGAATGCCATCCCGACCTCCGTTTTCCCCGACACCTTCAATGTTGGTACCTACAAATCAAAATTTAATAGGCATTTTCTAGTCAAGTGCACTCAATATGGCTTATATTTATCATCCCTTTCAATCAGGTATGATATCAGTTGAGCGTTAGCCTAAATATTAAAAAAAAAAAAAAAAAACTTTATCTTTATAAGACCATTTATATCTACTAGACCAGCGAAGTAATTATAAGATATAAAGATTGCCTTGTATTATCAATACACTATCAGCCGGTTATGTCCCTTGCACACTCGTGTAATTACATTAGCTAATATATTGTGGTTTGTACCGGAACACGACAACGACTGTAAATTAAGTATTGAATATGTTTATAGTAATGTTTGTATGTAGTTTATTGAATTAGGATAAGCAATTATCGTAAATTCATTTTAAAAGAAAACGTGTCCACTAAACTAGTGATTATGTTTCATATGAAGCTTTTCATAAATAAATTTGAATTATATTACGACTAAGTAATTCAAATTCTTGTTTGTTAATTGTTAAAATAATTATTACATTTTATATGAAAATAATTTAGTCAATTTCATTGTCTTTACAACAAGTACATAACGTTTGGTGTTTATTATTTATTTTCTAATAATAGACCTCAGGCTGATTTCCACCATCCGGCTTCTAAGTGTCATTGGACAAGAGCAAATTGAATCTCAATTTGTATAAGTAGTGTACATGTTTCTAGATGTTTTATTTATTAAATTTTATTAAAGCACGAACGTTATAAATATCACCTATATCAAAGACAAATATACTACTAAAACAAACAGAAATAAAATTGCCACAACATTAATTAAACAAATAAAATAATTTAAACACAACCAAACGACCGGACTTCAGTTTTTATATAAACATATATCGTAAATAGTTTTCATTAAGCTATAAATATAAATTTCATAAATAGGCATATATATCTATTGATAAGAAGGGTTCGTTATGGTTTTTACAAACTCGAACAATATAAGAATTTTGAGCATAATAATTCTATACTTTAGGAATGCAAAATAGAGATAAGGATTAAGGAATTAAAAAAGGCTTATTTAGGCTTTTTACGAAAGATAATTTTTCGTATAAGTTGTAATGAAAAAAGTATCTAATATCATGATGTGATTTTGAATATATTAATTATTTTATAGCTGACTTTTAAGTATTATTGCCTCACCTATTGCTTAGCTCTATAATTTATTTTGGCTGTCAATGGCCAAATATTTCTAGATAGTGGGTTGCGTGTCTAGAAATTCTTTACAATCAAATTAAAGAAGTCCATTTGTATAATAGAACTCCACAATCTCCCGTGGTTTCTAGACACGCTTAGTTAAGAACAAGTATTACTTTCCAATATATAAAGCTCCTAATCCAGCAAGACATCACAGTCTACATCCATCTGCGTCTTCCTCTCTGAACACAATAGAAAACCTTCGGTAAGACCAAATAGACCAAGTAACTTTATAATTTATAATTTTGAGTTAGCATTGAGATTTAGACGTGACTCGACTGTAATTGATAATGACAAAATCGAGCTTCTATGTAAATT
Organism: Nymphalis urticae; assembly: GCA_905147175.2. Taxonomy (NCBI): domain Eukaryota; kingdom Metazoa; phylum Arthropoda; class Insecta; order Lepidoptera; family Nymphalidae; genus Nymphalis; species Nymphalis urticae. Next base: position 4,127,526 of record LR989995.1, on the reverse strand, counting down.
CTTCCTTGAATAAATATTTTATCGGATAATTCTCGTAACAACTCATAACTCTGAGGATTATTGTCGTAAATAGGATTTTACGGAACGTTTTAACAAAACGATATAAACATTTGGATTAAGAACTTTTCTCAAAATACTGAATAGTGAAAAATATTTTTAAAAGGTGATTTCTAATAATTTAATAAATTCTAAAACAGATTTAGATTAGAATTAAATTTTGAAATAATTTTAATGAAAACTACTTATACGAAAATTATAATTACGAATATGATTTATCAGGAAAAGAAAAAAAGTATACCCATTTTTGCCAGGACAATGTTAAAACTGAGGGCCGTAGGTTGTGCACATATTTCACGTATTCGGCGTCATAATGATCATATTAATATGGTAATAAAATAAACTCATTTCCAGTTTGAAATTGCCATTAATACTACGTTTTGGATATAAGTATTCTCGTCCGCGTGATTTCATATGCGGAAATGTTTTAAAAATTAAAAATCAATCATACCAAATCTCGTTTTCCGGCAGGATTACGAATCTCTACATTAGGAAGTGTTTGGATCACAATTATTGTGATTTAAAAAGATTGTGTGATAAGAAACCGCTTCCTAATTAATGCTAGTACAATGCTGCTTAACATCATAGTACATATCATTTCACGTGACAGAAACCATTGCTGTTCAAAACAAGTGATGCCTTGAAGAGACTCGAAGAATGCCAGCAATGTGACATGTCAGTTTGTAAAACCGTCGATGTCGAGTTACGTGGTACAAGTGTATATCTACAGGTTATTTACATTTGACTTTTTGTTCGTTCTTGCGGAAGTTAAAACCACCTCTGTCCTAAATATCGGGTTGTGCTGCGACCGGTTTCATATTATTATTATTTTTTTATAGGAAATTTTATTTTATTGTTGTCGTCGACTCCAAATGGACCTCGTTATTTTTATTTTCGTTTCAAAACATCAACGTCATATAAATACGATATCGATAAAATATTTGTTGGTAATTATTATTAATTATTAAGTTAATAATTAAAGTCGATATCACGGCATTGTTTGTTTAATTTATCGAATAGCCCGTAGTCTCATCTAACATAGGCATTCAGGCGCCTGGGGCTGTCGTCGAAGGCTGCCCGGCCAACGCTGACACTAAAGAATGTTGTGGATAATCAAATTAATTATGAATCGATTAATTTTTTTCTTTTCATATTTACAATTTTTTTTATTATTCCTTTAATATTTACATAGCTAATATTTATTCAGAAGATTATTTATATAATTACAAATTTGAATTTAGAACTTAAAAGAAGAAGAAAAATTTTCTGAAAAATAGGTCCAATCAATAAACCCACTAATGTCTCTAGCGTAACTGTTTATCACTTATGCGAAACACTAAAACTGGTTTTATGCTAACATATCGCTAGCCATTCACCGTGATGTAAGACATGCACATTACGATGATTACATAACAGATCGTGACGTCAAAATATTGATAAGAAATTATATATAACAATGTCCATGTTAGTCTTGATGATCAAACTTCCTACTTAGAACTTTCGGCTTTCGCAAAGTACACAAACCGTTTCCTGGGTTAGTCCTTATGCACGCGTGCTAGGTACAGCCTGCGCCCCACCCTGTAGCGATCGCACGAGCATAGTTAACTCGTTTCATATTTAAGCACGAATCATTTTCGAGCGGTCGCGGATAGACGAATTTTCCATAAATACGAGGGTATTGATTTTGAAACGGATCAACTACATCACATTCATGATCAGAGTGCGGTTCCTGGGTGGTTTTCTCATATTATCCGACTTGAACTATTCGTATACACCTCTATGATTATAAAAGCGGTGAGTTGGTTTCTGAACTCATGCGGTGAGTATGGCTAGTGATAGTGTGCTGCCGGATCGTGTTTGTGTATTTATTTACGACGTTCCATTAGGTATGAAGGAAGTAAATATAATTGGCTGTGAAATAGGAAGTGTTTCTGTCGCATAGTTGTCGTTGTGATTTCGCGAAGTATGCTAGTTTCCTTAGTGTTATGCTTACATTGTTTACGCGCGGATGAAATTGTTGTGTCGGTCCCATTAAATGTGTCGAAATTTATCAGCGAAATGTAGATGTAAAGTATATAGCTTCGCTAGAAATGAATTGCTTAAATTATTTAATTTGATTGATTTAATATATTTTTTAATATATATAATTGTGATGGACATAATAATTAGGTATAGTAATGATGGAAATGTTAAAAAAAAAATATCAGCGTTTTGATCAATATTGTGATTCATTTTTCGGTGTCTATTTACTGATACCGTAATGAAACGCTTTAACGAAAAAACGATACTTACATAAGTGAAAGAAATTTATATATGAAACAAAATACGCGTGGTAAAACAGGATTTTTTCAGGTAACGCCAATATGATCGGAAAACTCACCAACATCTACACTCTTTTCACCGTAGCCGTCTTTCTCTCTTATTTGGATCACATCAACACTAACCCAGCCATTGGTAAGCAAAAGTCAACCTTATATCACAATAATTTAAGGATAATAATTATATTTAAGTCAAATGTTTGAAAACGTTGCGAGCAATATAGTTCTTAGCTGATAATGGAGAGAAAATAATATTTGTAATTGATTTGTTACCATTATATTAAATAATAAATATATATAAAATAAAATATGTATATGGAAAGATTAAACGTATAACAAACTTATTAATAAATAGCATAATAATTTATTTCATTTAAAATTTAATTCATTTTCATGCTTTGTATCTACAAATATGCACCTTTTTGTCTTTCTGTATTATTTATTATTTTTATTGAATGTTCCGGTTTTATTAAAGTTATTTATCAAGGAATTCTTGATAAATCGGGGATACGCGTCGAAATGACGTCACCGACGTAAATTAACGTGAATGCAGCCTGGATATATAATAATAATATGATTGCTTACGGATAATTTGCTTACGGATAATTCAGTATTCAAATATTTAATACGTACCTATACAAGATAAGCCGTTTTTCCCTGAAACGAAAAAGGAGGATTTTTTTCAATTTCTATTGTAGGGAGAAATAGACAAAGGAAGAGTTTGATAATCCAACTTCAAACTTGTAATAATAATTATTATAAAAATAATATATAAACAAATTTAATAAAGAGTAATTTTAACATAGATCTTGTTGGAATAATTAAAGTCCTGCCACAGCTTCATAATTAAATACCATTTCACATAATTCAACCTTGTTCGCAAAGTTTCATTAATTTAGATAAAATTACACGAAATCAAAGACTTTGTGTAATAAAGTTACCTATTTATTTGAATAGTCTTATAAATTCTTTAAAAATATCACTTTGTCATAGTATCAAAAAGTAGGTACGGATACATTAACTTATTTTGTAATTAATACTGAAAAATACAAAAAAGACGTACGTAAAGTACGAAAAATTCAAAACATATCATTTTTCAACACGACTTAAAAATTTTGATGACTGAACAATAGTTCTAAATACGATCAATTACTGGATTAGACTATAGATGTAATGTGACGATCGTTTAAAAGCTACAATTTTCTTCTTGGTGGTAGGACTTTGTGCATGCCTGTCTGGGTATTTCATAGTATATGATCATTTCTTAAGGCGCCAATGTCTTTGTGCGGTGGTGAACACTTACCATCAGGTACCCATCTGCCCGTCCTAACTATACATTAAAAAACATATTCTACCGTACAGATTTGTTTTAATTCTAAAGAACAAATACATATTTTACGCGTCGATATCGATATGGTAAATATAATGTTTTGAAAACATAACTTATAGTATGAAATGAAAGGGTACACAACCACAAGGACTAAAAAAATAAAAATATATATTCAGTTTTATTTAAGAACGTTTATTAGTTTAATTTTTGTGTAATTTTTATGCAAACAAAACTTTAGCGTATTTTATAAATAGTAATTTTTATATAAACAAAATCTTACCGTATTTAGTAAATAGCTCTGTGAAACATGTTCTGAGGCTTAACTTTCTACGTTTTGCGGTTTCGCATAAAATAACATGTCTTAGGTGAAAAACAAAGTGAAGACGCGCGTGCGAACTGAGGCAATGACCCCAATCCGCGTTTTAGCCGGTTTACTTTCGCCGTATTATTACGCAATTTCACCTTACCCGCTTACACTTGACCTCGTAACGACAGTGTCGTTTTAAATGAGTGAAGAAGTTACCGAGAAAAACAGTGAAGCAATAAAGAATAGATTACTTGCGTAACGCTTATTCGTTGGATTTAGTTAATGTTCCTAGAAGTTGAGTGGTTGACTTTAACAAATTAATAAGCCATGGATCGCATAACATAATTTTATTCTTAAGATTTTACAATATAAAAAAGATAAAAAACAATTACGCTCATAGCAAAAATCACCTACTCATTAAATCGAAATGTTATAAACTCTTTGTATTTGTATTTTCATGTATTTGTGTGTACATCGGTGGTGATCTTACGAGTAAATAAAATATATTTATATAGTATAGTATACGTAAGCGTCAACAGTAATCACACATTTTCTTATAACACACACTCACTTACAAATATAAAATGATTTCAACAAAACATATCACTCAAAATGTTGATTTATTTTTATACGAATATATATTTTTTTAATTTGTACAAAAATATAATATATAATACAATTTGACCAAACGCGATACTAGTTCTTATAAAAAATCACTATTTACGAGCAGGAGTTTTTTATTTTTGTTTTCCTTGCTGCCTTGCAAAAACGACCAACAATAAGGCAAAACTGGGTTACTTCTATTAGGAATAGGGAAATGTTACAAAGATAGACCACGTTTCAGGCGGTAGATTTAATCTTTAGCTAGCTTGTGTGTTCCTCTTTACAATAGAGAACGTACTTGTTAATCCTTGTTTTAGATAACATTTTAGGGTTCAGTTCGGAAACTTTGTGATCACGTCACATTCAGCTGTAAGACAATAATAAGAATTCCTGGCTGACTGTCTGACATATCAACCAACGCACGGCCCAAACTACTGGGACTAACACCATGAAACATTGCATACTTTTTTTGAAAATTTTTGAAAATTTTATCACTAACGTAGTGAATCACGAGGAATGAAAGTTTGTGTGAAAATTCTTCATTTGAAGAAAGATTGATAGTAATTACCCTTTAGTAATTCTGAATAATGACGTGAGCGTTAAGCGTTAGTTTTCATATAAGAATATAAATACCACATAATATGGTGTAACATAGCACGAACGGTATTCAATTATTTTTACCGGACTGACATAGAAGAAGGGAAATTAATGTTTTCATGTGTACCTATATATATTTTATGTACCTAACATAATCTATTTTCAACAAAACCAAAAATGATTTAAAAATCAAAGTTACTTAAAACGCCATATCATATCGACGATAACATTGCTATAAATTTTCTAACTAACTTTATTGTTAAGTTTACCAAAATTAGACTCCCATCATCTATGTTGTCTGATTCGATCAAGTTTGAGATTAACTTGAATTTTAGCAATTTATATATACATATAGAAAAGCTTAACGAGGTCACCGATCCCATTCTTTTTTGATTTATCAGTTTTTTTATTTATACGTTCTACTACTACTACTTTCAGCTGAAATTTTTCAATAAATTTGATGACCAGACAACAAGAATTTAATGTAGGTAGACATGTTCGTTAGGAAAAAAAATACCTACCTTGTTTGTAATTGTAAACACGATCATGCGTTGAGTCATCATACTGTATCAATAATAATGAGATCTAGGTAGAATTTAAAAACACACTACACACTAATACGAAAAGAGAATGTCGTATGCATTACGTTTAAGGCATTTAGTAACCGAGTAACATTTATTATCTTCAAGGAGATTGTCCTTTGAAAGTTAGTAACAACTGTGATTCCGTTTATTATTTTAAAAAATGTTGCCACACGTACATCTAAAATATAAGTTAAATATATTTCTTAATATTATGCTAATTCGCTTAATGGCTTTTAGTGGTGCCTTGGCAGAAAATAAATTATTGCTAATGTATCAGATGTTGAAGATATAAAAGCGAAAAGTCATTACTGTTGGAATTACTTTAATTAAATATTAAATTCGATAAAATAATTTTTAACATTGAACAAGATCATTATTTTTCACAATATTTCGTTATATTTATCTTAAGTGATAGGATTAATCGATGACAAAAAAAAAAATTTTTTGTCTTTATTCTAATAATTTAACTTCATCTTTATTAAAGCCGATATTAAATTTACGAATATGTAGATATCATCGCAAAAACGTTGAAGTTAGCTATAACAAATGTTTTATAATATCGATTATTATTCGTACTTACGCGACTTAAGTATTTTATATTGTGCATATGCTTATGCCAATGTAGTCATCTAATGAGTTCCTTATCTAAACATTCTTACGCGTCTGTGTAATCTCTTCTTTATTTACTAGTGCAGCGCGAAAATAACCTGGACATTTCACACGGAATCCTTTTATGGAAATAACGTCGCGGACATAATTACTTTCTCGACTATTCGTATTCACATTCCATGTCGTCACGATTTGTACAGTTACTATTTTTAATTTTTATTCGTATTTATCTATATATATTCGTAAATGTAATATCAGATCAAAAAATATATTTATATACATAGGAATGTATTTAACTGTAGTTCATTCCAATTAATACCAACAAACCTTTTTTTATTATAAACGTATAAAAAAACAAAGACTAAAAAAAATAAAAGCAACAAAAAAGGTTGTTTACATATGAACATTGTACTTCCTGTATTAATTAATATTGTTTCTTTGTGAGTGGATAGTTAAAAATAATTTTATTATAAGGCGATTTAAGCATAAGGTAAAAGTATCAACAATTTTAATTGTATTTTGCTCAATGGTCTAATCAAACCATAAAGATTAATTACTTTTTAATTATAAAAAAAATACTTATTTCCCAGCAACCGGCTACGATCCTTTCGAAATCTGCATCGAGAACTGCGCGCAGTGTAAGAAGATGTTGGGCGCGTGGTTCGAAGGCTCCCTCTGCGCTGAATCCTGTATCAAATTCAAAGGAAAACTGATTCCAGAGTGTGAAGACTTTGCTTCCATTGCGCCTTTTCTGAACAAACTTTAAACAAAAGATTGTCTATGCAATACTTGCTTCGATTTAAAAGGACCTATCAAATACTTAATTGTTTCTATATATATTTTTTTGAAGTTTAGTCGCGAACTTCAAATTTAATGCCAAAGCATTTAAACTTTAATTATGTAAGTTGTTACTTATACAGGGTGGTATGTTATAAGAATTTTGTATAATTGAGCAAATAAATAAAATGTTATTTTTAACTATCATTTCTTTCCAAAACATTAATATACTCAAAACAAATCTTGCAAAATATTTTTAGAAAGGTTTAGTAACATTTAAACAACCTTTACAAAAACAAAGAAACAAAAAACGAAAAGTATTTAATCATTTATTCCTGAAGTACTATAAAAATAGTTTTTTTATGTATTTTAATTTATTATGCTAATAAAGCGAAGCCTTTTTATATTAATCCCAGATAACTGCTATTAAAGCAGGTTACACTTTACATAGTCACACTTTAATTTACTGCTACACTAATTACCTAATTAAATATTGATTTCCATCACTTGAACTTAATTTTCTACACTTTAACGATTTTCGTTCACTGCGTTATGGCAAATTAACATACTATTTTATCACTATTTATTTAAAATTGGAATGCACTAAATGATCCACCTGATTGTCAGTCGTTACCATCGCCCATAGACCTTGCTTACACCATAAATACAACTAGGGCATTAAGATGACTCACTCTCCCTTCAAACCGGAGCACATCAAAAAATAAAATTGCAGTTTAGCAGTACAATATTTTATTTTACGACTCAATATGGCTGTTTTCCATAATATAATAGGTAGAATTTTTTAGTATTGAACAACTAAAATATATTTTCGTTATTATTGATTTTGTCAAATCTAAAGAAATATTTCATGTTATTTTCTTACAGTTATCGATTTTAATGTTTCCTTAAGTTCCTGTCTGGTGCGGGGGATCCACCTATAAATCTTATGCTTTTCATAGAACAAAGGCAATCAAGAATAAGGAAAATATTATACACAAAAATAAAACAACATAAATGAAAAGTTAAAACATATTTATTTTGTATTTCAGTTTTAGTTCTTTGTCTACGATGTCGCGTCTGCATTTTATAATCTGTTTGGATACCTATGTCACTCGAAACAAAAAATCATTTCTATTTTTAAATAGAAATAAACAAATAACTTTCGGTGTTTAAAGACATACCTTGTTTTATTTTTTATTGTCATAATTGCTACACTTTGTGTTTATACGACGACGTTTCGTTTTTTAACGTCACTAATACGACTAATAGCAAATGAGACGTTTTGTCTATATATCTGTTTATTTTTACATTGTTGTTTGCAAGTTATTTTAATAAGTGCGATACATAGCCTTGAAAACTCATGAAAGAACACCTAAATTGTACCCTTTAATAATAATTTAAGGGTTACATACACAATCATTTCAATACACCATTAAATATCTATATTGATATTTGCTATACAGGGTTGAGGTAAGGAGGAGTATCTCTCGAAATGGGACATGACCGCAGGAAGACTGCGGGCAATCGCGTCGGCGATGCTCCGCAGGGAATAGATGTGGAGGGCCGTAGTCTACTTCTGTGATGGTCGTGTGGTCAATGATCGTCACGGCGGAGCGGGAACGGGATAGTGCCGATTCAGCTTAACGGAGACGACGTCGGCGTCCCCATGAGGAGAGCTCAGCACGGGAGGGCCCGCGGATGCGTTGTATCAACACGATCCCGCAGCCTCTCCGATCCGTACAGAAGACAGCCATCGCAGTAGTCTTAGTGCGTAAAATTTCCACATAACCCGGTTGAACTATTGCTTACAGCTGGACACATATTCAGCTTAACCCCCATATAAGATAGCCCTCCTCACCTCTACCCTCAATACTATTGGCGTTGTAAAACGCGAGTCAGTTGACTGGCACCTCTATGGATTGGCTTTCAGGTTCTGCAATGGGTGGTTGTGGTTCTGTTTGTTGCATCTCAACTGGTGCTTCATCTGTAACAGATTGGTTTCAAATATTATAATTCCATTTTTAAACATAGTAGAAAAAACTACATTGCATATTATTTCAGTGAAATTTGATTAAGTCACAAGTCTATTGGTAACTATTTCGTCCTGACCAATTTTGATCACGGTGAATCATTGAAAACAGAAACTAGCCTAGACAAACGAGATTGTATTTATATGAAAAAAATATACATTATAGAATAGGAAGGTGGACAAGCATATGGGCCACCTGATGGTAAGTGGTCACCAATGGACCCTTGGTCACCCTTAGACATTGGCATTGTAAGAAATGTTGTCCATCGCTTAAATCGCCAATGCGCCACCAACCTTGGGTACTACGATCTTATGTCCCTTGTGCCTGTAATTACACTGGCTCACTCACCCTTCCAACCGGAACACAACAATACCAAGTACTGCTGTTTTGCGGCAGAATGTCTGATGAGTGGGTGGTACCTACCCAGACGAGCTTGCACAAAGCTCTACCACCAATAAATACATAGGCACATAATAAATAATGGCATATACAGAATTGCAAAATTAACTGTAATAAACACCAATAATAACATTTTAATTAGCTATCATGCTATGCTTGTCTTTTTCAGGTTCCGATTTAAATAAATAGAAATAAGTGATAATATTTGTAAAATAAATATAAATAGATCTTGAGTTAGAACTTAAATACAATATAAGTATGGTTACCTGTCTGTGTGACGTTGGAAGTATCTTCCTGGCTCACTTCCATTGCAGTTTCTGTATTTATCTGTGACGTTTCCAGTGGTGGCAGCTGAGAAAAGGACAGTTTTCATTGATTTTTCTGTATTAATAACAAACTTTTGTTTTATTAAGTAGTGCAATAAGAAATAGCAACTAATTAGGTGCAGTAGCTGAGACAATCTATAGACTAGAGGATCCTGCAATGTCATCCTAAGGACCTAAGAAGAATATAAATATGACTGTTGATAAAATAAATTTTATTGTATTATCAATTGTTATTATTACATAAATTAAAAATAATATAAATAACTTACTTCCGGGGCGATTCTTGGCACTCTTCCCACAGCATGTCTCACGCTGAACGGTGCACACTGTTCATAGTAGTTTATCACAAAGTCTGGAAAAGACTGTCCTAACTCATGTCCTGGGACAACATCCATTTCTGTACAGTCTCGCCTGGGGATGATGTCATCAATTATTAATAAAATATTACATTTTCGTTTGCTATAAAAGTCTAATTAAACACTAAAAATTACAATACACAATGTGGGATGAACTTCAGCCTCAAAGTTAAGTTACTGGGATTGCTAAATGGCAGGAATCAAAAAGAACTTGGTAATTATTAAAATGATCACTGAACATTTTTATCATTGAACAACAAATATCTATTCCAATTTTTCATTCATTATTGTATACATTAAATGATTGATAAATAAAAGATTTAATTTAAAAGATGTATATAATATAATTTATGATTGAATTAGACACTATGCTTACCATTTTACTAAAAAATGTAGTGTGCCGTGGAAAAGTTGTCCTGCTAGTATTTTTTCAGGTTGAAGCCCTCTCGCCAAGCCTCTTGGTTTCTCTATTTCCTGTAATGCAAAATTATATTTATATACACAAGTGAATCATTCGGTCTCATCAAAAAAGTATTTATATGGCATTGACAACTTTACATTACTTAATAGAGTACATAACACTCTTTAATGACAACATTTAAGCTTTTTGTCCGTAGCATAAGCGGAGATAGTAACAATAGATCACACTTAATAGTGCTTATCTTATAATATCAAATACTTGCGGCATTGTACGTAATTCCAAAAGTTACTCATATTAAAAATTGAAAATCTGGCTGTTAAGTTCTAAAATATGTAATTAGTAGGTCAGGCTGGATTACCTCAATTTTTTTTTTCTTATCTCCCCTTTTTGCTCGTTTACGGGTTGAATGTCCTTCCTCCACCTCTGGAGGTGCAGCTACCTCTCTTTCTCTCTTTAAGCGAGCCTCTTCATATGCTGATATTAAGTCAGGGCAATCCAGATTATCTTCGGGTTCCCAAGTATTATCTTCACTGAAAAAACTTGTTCCTCTAAGTATTATATTAGTAAATTCCGCCATGGCATCACAATAAAATTTAAAAATCTATTCCATACAATATTAACTGATTTTTTTTTTTATAAATCCCATGTTTTGATTTCCACAAAGTTCTGGTGCATCTGACTGTATATATCTATTTATTCATCATTGTATGTGATTCTTTATACATAAACACAAGATGAAATCAACTCCAACCCAACTTTATTTATTTATATTATGATGAATGATTTAGAAAAGAACAGCCTGTAAAAGTCCCACCGCTGGGGTAAATTTCCATTCCATTCCAATGAATACATGGATCAGTGTATATTCAAATCAATTTAGCAGTTTAATAATGAATTGCGTTAAATGATATATGTAAGAATTAATCTTTTTGGTACAATAAAATTTATACTGACTCCCCTGTAGCAAAGCCAGAAATGTTTGAATATTCATTTAGCTCATTTTCAAACTCAGATTTAATAATTGGCTTATAATCATCATTAAAACCCTCATCACCTTCAGTTCTCATTTCAAACGATGAATCAAATATGTTTTGTAAGAAGTTTTTTGAATCAACCGAGTCGTCCGAAAACGACGACAATCCACATGACAATAATTTAAATTCAATAGGTGGATGTAAAATCGGAAATTTAAGTTTGTCATTAGCGCAGCACATTCCTGCTTCATTGTTCATCTTTTGTGAACTACAGTGCCCACACTCAAGGCTTGTACAATACAGATCGTATTCGATAGGTACGATTTCTTTGGAAAGAACATCGGCTCTTCGCTGTTGTGTTAATTTCGATACACGCAGTCGAGATGTTCTTAAACGATCACCTAACTTCCTTGCTTCGCGTTGCTCATCTGTTTCTAATGCACGCGAATTAGCAACTCGTAAACGATTAACTTCGTTCCATGCTCGTCGTTCCTCGATTGTTTGAGAAGCTCGTGATCGTCTTTTCCTTTGTGCATCATAAGTCAATCTACCTAATGACGAGCGTTTACGAGGCATTGTTGATTTGACAGAGAAAGCAATAGTAACTATACAATTATTTTTAATTTATCGAATTAACTATTTGCCCTTAATATAAGGGATATTTATTTATTAAGTACCTAGTGTTTTTGATTAGAGTGTTCGGTTAGTTTTGTTTTAGCATAATAGTCAATAAGTCACTGTCATTAATTGACAAATTGTCAAAATATGTCATTTGGCAAGCCTCGCACGATGCACTGTGCTAGCGAATAGTAGGTAGGTTCCTCCCAATTGTGTCTTTATTGTGTGGTATTGTATTGACATGGTGCATGGCCAAATCGGAACCAATTCGACATCTAGTCAAATGTCATATTTTGATAGCTCTCATAATAGATAACATATCTAATTGGAAATCCTAAAATCCGTTTCGATAATATATTTTGTATTCTTCGAGTTTGTTTACGTACTTAAGAAAAATGGCTGAAGCATCAAACAGTAAAATCGTTACATCAGGGAAGAATGACAAAACTCGATATTAAACATTTACATAAAAGAAAATTTTACTAGCTGGTAACCCTTAAACTACAACTACGCCCCCTTCGTCAGTGTCATTCCATGATCCTTCTTTGACTATGTAATTATGATGAAGTATATAAAAAAATATATATCTTTTTTTTGTACTTAAATAATCTTTGAATGATTATAATAACATATAATAACATAACGTATGAAAAAGTTATGATATGATTATATCATGTAAACGTTTTTTTATAAATAAATCAATTTAGGCGCTCTCGAATAATTCTTGTTCCATCTGATTTACGACTGTGACGTCATATCGCCCGATCGTTATTGCGGGCGACTTTCATGTGATACGTGCATTGATGATTTTGTATTTATTTTATCCCACTGCGATTTGACGCCTCACATACGTTCCTTTGAAACGCAAGTGACATTCAAAAAAAAAAAAGCAATTGTCAATTTTCGTGTAACCTTTCTACGGGGCATTGATTCATTCCTATGCTCGCTGTGTTAAATTTGCTGTTACCTGTTACTTTTGGAAAGTACCAATATACCCTAGGTTTGAAGCAACCCAGAATGCACTATTTAAGTGTATAGTACGTTGTCTAGAGGCTGACTTGGATAGCTTTCGTGCCTATTCGGTAGTTCATATAATTCCCATAATATTCCTAGCAAGAGCGCAACCCTTCATTTCTTTCCTTTCCTCCAGGCAACATTTTAATAGTTGCTCTGGGTGGCTTTAAACCCAGTTGACCCTCAGAGGGTTAAGGATCGACTAAATATTAAGCAATTGTAAAATACATTTCATCTTAATGTACTGTGTGATTTGCCTTTGAAGGTATATATAATATTTATAGTGAATATAAAATGTTGCCACCAACAATAACTATTAAAAAAAAAACACAATTTTAATATTTAAATTCAAACATTTAAATAATAATACATAAATGTATTAAGCATAAAATTAGAAAAACTCAACTATATTATTAAGACAATAATATTATTGTTGTATACGTTCAATTCTATTAGTATGGACTTTATAAAAAGTATTCCAAATAGAGCATGCATATTAAATGTTGCTGCATATAAGGTTTGCTTAAGGTAAGAATTGATAAAATATTTTTAAGGGTGTTCAAGTTACACTTAAATAAGCTGACCAATTTCTTAGCATGTGAGGTTATTCTATCAATGTATGTGATCTCCGAAATTTAACTTTTATTAAGAATAATACTCAGATCTTGTATAAATAATTCTTAAGTCAAAATGATGTTATTATAAATATAGTGTGAAGAAATTGTATTTTTCTTTAATAATACTGTAAAGATATTAAAAATATATTTGATTTAGTATAAGATTTCAGTTCAATAAGGAAATTATAGTAAAACTGATTATTTTAGAAGTCTGATACCTTTGATTATAATGCAGCACATACCTACATAATCAAATTAAGGGACCTAAAGTTAGTTTAGTTAGTTACTTAAAGTTTGTATATACTTACTTTGAATAACCTTTCCACTTGAGCAAATATTCCACTTTGCCGTTTTTTATTCTCCGATCTAAAACTTTCTCTACCGAAAATTCTTCGTGTTTACCGCTCTGAGGTCCAATAGTTTCTGGTGGTTGAATTGGTGGTTGGATTGGTAATTTATCGGTGTCCATCGGCTGATCCGCTTGCATCGTCGGATCGGCTTGTGGGTAGTTTAAGTCAGCAGATTGTGATAGTTCCTCCATTTAAACTCTAAAGCAATTTTCAATTATACTATTAATTCCGACCATATAAATATTGCAGGACTCATAATCGTGACATTTTTATGATTAAGATATAAACATTTCAAAAATCATGAGTAGCATAACTTCTATCTAACCTTGGAATTAACTTCAATAATTTATTTTGTAATTAAATTAAAAGTAAATATCACAATAAACTTATATGGATAATCGTTTTTTATACTATGAATGCAAAGAACGATTAAGTTGAAGCTTCGGCAAAAGTTAAGAGCTTTACGTAAACACAAACACAATAACGAATAAAGATGACAAGACGTGTCAACTAATGTCAACCTTGAATCGTGTAATCTATTTTTATTTGTTTGTTTGGCTTTGGATACAAGTTTCTTACTGCTTTAAGAATTAAGCTGCTTTTTTGAAAATGCCAACCAGTGTCTAAAGAAATATGACGCCAAAATAAAAATAAATCAAGAAACCTTTTTTCACCTCATACCACATTATTTTAGAAAGCGATTTTATTATTATTGTATTTGTATTTAAAGACAAAATATTTTTTGTGCCGAGTGACATCCAAACATAGATTATAAAGTTTAGATGCAACATCGTAGGTTAGGAGAGAAACTAAAATACAAAATAAACGTTTACACTTTTAATTTCTATCTTGTTTTATTTTTGTGTATAATAATATCTTCCCCCATACTTGATTGGATTTTTCTATTTTTCTATAAAAAAATGTATACTGTAAGCAAAATTTAATAGATGCTAAATCCCCGGACTGGACCTTAAGGATTCATTTTAATTCGATAACTTTAAGTACATAAATTCATTTTTCTTATCTCTGATTGAGCAAATTTAAACTACTAATTCGTAAATCGCTTGATTCATTTGTTGTTCAGTTTACTATATCGTATTATTGTGAACTAAATAATTATAGTAACGATAAAATCTATCATGGCAATGTTGGCAAATGGATTTTCGATCTAATCTCCTTCTTCTTCTTCCTGCCCTTATCCCACTACGTGGGTCGGCACAAGATGTTTTTTCCTTCCACTTCTCTCTGTCACTCGTCATCTCAGCACTTACACCTTTCATACACATATACTTTCTTACCCAATCCATCCACATTTTCTTCGGCCTCCCCCGTCCTCTATATCCATCAACATTCATAGTAACATTTATTAGTAGTGACAACATTTTATAGTAAGTGAAATAATAATCGAGATTTTGTTTTTGTTCGATTTTTTCAGATTGGCAATATTTTGAATATTTAAATATTGACAGAAATATTATTATGTTTTATGTTTATAAAATAAATAACCTCAAATTACAATTTCATGCTATGATTGCGTGATTTTATAGAATTGTGTATTTTTCAGAGAATTAAAATGCAAGGGACCGGGCCGTTTTCAAGTACTTCCGCATTTTGTGCAAAATGTGGTTCTATATTACCTCTATTACAAGAATTTGGATCTGTAAAGTGTTATGCATGTAAAGCCATTTATGATCCTGAAAGTAAGTTCTAATTATTAAAAAAAAAAAGTTATTTTAAAGCATTTGGTACATTAACTTATTTCTGTTTGTTTTTCTCTGATTATTATAGTCAGTCAATAATTCACTATTAAAAATCACCATGAGTGATACTAACATACAAGTATTATTTATATACTGAATTTACACTAATTAAAGACAACTAAAACTTTTAGGTTTCAGTAACATAAAGTTTAACTACACAATACATTTCAACACTGTATCAACACTAAATAATGACAATATTTTAAACATGGATAATCCAGAAGGCCCTGTGGTTGAAAGAAAGTGCCCTAAGTGTGGCAACGATAGAATGTCATATGCAACATTACAACTGAGATCAGCGGATGAAGGCCAAACTGTGTTTTATACCTGTGTTAATTGCAAGTAAGTAACTTAACCATTAACATTACCATGGACTTAACTAAATTATTAGATTATCATAAATAAGCCAAATTAGCAAGGACGAGTTGTGGAAAAATTATAAACCTCACATATTATTTTTTATATAAAAACAGTTTGAATTAAATTATAAAAATTAATATAATTGATGCAAAAATATTATAAAAAACTGAAATTCTATGAGTTTCATTTTGATCTGAATGAAGTATTAAATTTTTTTCCACCGTTTAAAATCTGCCTAAATTTCTTATAAACTATAGTGTATAGTTTGATTAGATTTATCTATCATAGGCAAGCCCATGTGAAAGTCAAGCCAGATTCATCCTAATACCATGGGTATTGTTGTCTACATTCCTAACAAGATTTATGCTTAATTGGAGTAATAACAAATACTAGTGATTAATTGAAAAAATACACTTAAAAAAAAACTAGCATTTCCAAATTGATAGTTTTTCATATAATCACTCAAGCACTGGTTACCCCTTTTTAATGTAATAAATTTGTATTATAATTATAATACAAATATATTCGTCCATATGTGTGATTTTGTAAACCACAAACCAAAGTAGTACAGTAGCAGCCTGTGAATGTCTCACTGCTGGGCTAAAACCTCCCTCCTCTTTTTATGAGGAGAATATTTGAAGTTAATTTTACCACGCTGCTTCAATGCGGGTTATTAGAATACAAATGTGGCAGAATTTCAATGAAATTAGACACATACAGGCTTCCTCACAATGTTTTCCTTCATCATATAAAAATATAACCGAAGCAGTTGATATGTTTTATCAAATCGTGGACCAGATCATACAACATTTTATTCCATCAAAAGTAATTACTGAAAACAATAAATATCCTTGTTGGTACTCTCGGACACTAATTACCTTAATAAATAAAAAATTAAAATGGCATAGGAAGTGGAAAATTTATCGACGAATATATAATTACAATAAATTTTCGGACCTTCGGGCTCAAACAAAAAATATTGAAACTGATTGTTACAATTTATTCGTAGAGAGAGCAGAACAGAATATATATTTTAATTCTAAGCATTTCTGGACTTTCATAAAATCTAAGAAAGGTCATAACAGTCTGCCGGATACTTTATATTATAATAATGAATTCAGTTCTGATGGACAACAAATCTCGAATATGTTTAATCACTTTTTTAATTCTGTTTTTGAATTGGATTCAGGGTCCATGTCGATCATATCATATCGTCTAACAACTCTTGCAATCAGACAATAATAAATTCAATTGAGATTACTAATAACAAAGTAGAGCATTATCTTTCAAAGCTGAATATATCTAAGGGTAGCGGCCCAGATGGCCTACATCCTATTTTTCTAAAAAATTGCAGCAAGGCACTTTGCACTCCTTTAACTATTCTCTTTACAAAGTCCTTGAACACGGGTTGTATGCCACAAGAGTGGAAGAAATCTTTAATCACACCTATTTTTAAACAAGGCGATAAAATAATGTTAAAAACTACCGTGGCATTTCAAAATTGTCTGTGATTCCTAAGATGTTTGAAAAAAATATTTTTGATACCTTGTTTCCGTTATTAAGGCCTTTACTTATACCAAATCAACATGGATTCATCAATAAACGCTCAACTGAGTCAAATCTTTGCGAATTTCTTGATATAGTATTGAAAGCTATGGAAGATGGTCACCAGGTGGATGCCGTGTACACCGATTATTCGAAAGCTTTTGATAAAATTTCTCATAATCTGTTGCAAAAAAAACTAGAAAACATCGGTGTACACGGCGATCTTTTGCGATGGTTGACATCCTACCTTCGTGATCGTACTCAAGCTGTCGCAGTTAAAGGGTTTACTTCTACTTTTGTACCTATAACATCCGGTGTGCCTCAGGGTTCCCACCTTGGTCCCTTATTATTTAACGTCTTTATCAATGACTTAACATGCTGCTTCTTAAACTCACAGTTTTTACTCTATGCCGATGATACAAAAATTTTCAAAGTTATAAGAGATAACCAGGATTGTATCGAACTCCAAAATGATCTAAATAGGTTAGGACAGTACTGCAAATCTAATGGTTTACAACTAAATTTGGCTAAATGTTGTATTATAACATTTTCAAGAAAAAAAATGCAACATTCTTTCAGTTATTCAATGTTTGGTGTTAAATTGCGAAGGGTAACTGAGGTACGGGATCTTGGTGTACACCTTGATAGCCAACTCGTGTTCGATAAGCATATTGAAAAAATTACTTTAAAATCTTACCAAATGTTGGGCTTCATCTCAAGGCAAGGTACTGACTTTAGGAACCCTAATACACACATTATATTTTATAATGCTTACGTTCGGTCACACTTGGAATATGCATCGACTGTATAGAATCCATGTTATACTAAGTATATTCAAGCAATCGAAACAATTCAAAATAAATTTCTTAAAAAATTAAAATATAAATTTGGTCACGATTTGCCTACTCTACTGTCCTTGAAAACTAGACGAGAACATAGAGACCAATTGTTTCTATTTAAAATTATTAACAGCCTTATAGATTCGCCTTATCTCCTAAATAAAATATTATTTAACTGTCCTCGCTTAAGTGCTCGGTACAAAGCCACTTTCGCAACTCCAAATCATAAAACAAATTATTACAAAAATAGTTTTATAGTAAGATCGTGTATCAACTATAACGATAAATATAACCACATAGACTTGTTCAGCAGCGGTCTCAGTAAGTTTAACTCGATACTTAGATTAAGATTAATAATAATTAGATTAAGATTTGTTATTAACTTTTTTTTTCCTTTTTCATATTTCACATGATATAAGTTTGGTTTATATACATTTTTACACTTGTTAGTTTTTTTTTTTTTTTAATTACCATACATTTAATTTTACTGTTTTATCTCTTTTATATATATGTTCACTTCCAGATTAATTATTTGTGGAAACTGTATTGGCATGTGTGTTATTTAAGGTTTATAATTTTTATGTAATATAAAATATGCTGTTTGTTTCACTTACTTACAAATAAACAAATAAACAAATCATCAACGAATTATAAACACAAATAATGACATTAAATTTTAGTGGTGCTTGCCTGGTTTTGAACCCACAATCATCGGTTAAGATTCACATCTTCTAACCACTGAACCATCTTGGCACAAACCAAAATGATACAAAAAATACATGCAAGTAACAAATGATAAGCTAAGTTATACATTTTGGTTGTGTATCGCTGGTGCCTGTGGTAGGTAATAAACCCTGTCTTATGGGTTACCAGGTCTCCAACTCTCAGCCGCTATCAAAGCATGAACTTATGATTAATATATTTAATAAAAAATAGTAGCTAGTTACAATAAAAAATTGTTTATAGTAAGTGTTAACTAATTAATATAAAATAACATGATATTTTGATTTATTGTACTGAATATAACTATTGTATCATTGTTTCAGGTACAAAGAAACAGAGAATTCATGAAACTATCTGCAATCAACCTATGTGGATATTATGTATATCTTTGTAAAATAAATGTATATTAAATATAATTTTTTTTACAAATAAAAATAATAAAACAATGCATTAAAAATAATGTTACTTTTGAACAAATATTGTTTTAATTATGCTGGTATGGAATAGTCTTCCTAACTATTGCTATTACATAGGGTGCCTAACACCTCTCCTTCCTGCCATAGGACATAGGATTAGTTGTCCATTAGTCTATGTGGAACTATTGGAAGAACTTTATCTCAATTCAGAAATAAAACGAGATTTTGATGAAATAAAAGAATAATTCCCTAGGTTTTTCATAATCACAAAATATTCTTATAATATATAAAGAACGAATTAATTTCCCGCCATGAAGAGTATCCCAATATTCTTGTTGCCAGATTAAAACTGTAGATTATTGTTTATTATCAAAAAATACAGATACTCTTTAGTAATATTTAATAATAATTCATATTAAATATAATATTATATATTATAGTCTGATTGAGTCTTACACTATTTTACATAAATATAAATATCAATATGTACAGATATATCATTAAGTGTAATTTTGTTTATTATTATTTTATTACTGATTTATTTATATGTATTTCTTGTCCTTTAACAAAAGGTTGTCTGGAAGAGATCGCTCTTAGCGATAAGACCGCCTTTTGTTCAAAATAGTTTTCGTTTTTCTTTTATGTTTGTGTTTGTATTGGTTATGTAACTATTTTGACACAATAAAGCATATTATTATTATTATTATTATTATTATTTATAATATATTTGGCAAATTGAAAACTTATGTCGCAAAAATGCCATACTATTGAAGAGGTAATGTAATTTCAGAGTAGAAACGAGGCCCAATACAATATCAGAATGAATTGTCATTTACATAAATGATTTATCTGATGAAAGCAAGGGTGAGGATGACTACGAAATGTCTGTTCGTTATTAAAAATTATGTTTAATATAATTATGTTTAGTATATATTATAGTCGGTTCACTATTACAATTGCAAAAACGTATCCAAGCTGATGTGACTGTAATGATTCAGGCATAATAAAACAATTAATGACACAAGTGGATAAAAGGTGTTATGTCGCATTTTTAAACTTTTTGAAAAGTTACATCGATGATCATTTTAATTCATTATATATCTCATATAATGGTACCTTCAGCTCACACGTTTCTTAACTTTAAGAGTTATAAATTTAATGGATGGTTTGTCTAGCTACACAAATAAAATAGTCAACTCAAAAACCTAAAATGCCAATTACTTTAATTATATTTATCTATAAACATGTTTGTTAAACTGTCACATCGTTATTTATATATTATCTGTTACTTAAATTATTATTTTTAATTAAAAGAGCATGAGCTTTTATTCGCAAATTAAATCATTATAAAATTTATTATGATTAGTCGAATTAGTTTTGATTTAATCCTTTGAACTACTACTAACTAATTCTTAGTAAGGTTAGGTTACGTTCTACCTGACGACACCAATAATTATTAAGAAAATAAAAAGAATTGGGATTTGGGATCAAATATAGCAATCAGTATAATAGTAAGTGTTTAGTTTTTATCATCGTAATATAATATGTATTAGAACAATTTGTTAATATATTTTAAGACTAAACTAAAATGTACAATTTTAAATGCTTGTATTAAAATTATTTCAGTTTTCGATTTTTTCGTTAGTTTGAACTTAGGGTAGATATGCAAGCATTTTTATTCTGCATTAAAACATATCCTAACGGTAACATATTTTACTTGTTGAAGAAAAAGCAGTTTTTATGAGTTTTTTTTTCTTATATGATATTCAAAATTCGTTTGTTGTCAAACAACAATAAATTTAACGTTCCAAATTACCTTCTTATTCAAAACAAAAAATGAATTCATTTTAAAACAGTTCTTAATGCTATACCTTTAAGAATATAATTCAATACAATGCTTCAAATGTTCGTCTACATAATATGGTATTTTATTTTCCTACCATGCGGGTAACTCATACGAAATTGCTCTCTCATTCATGAGGATCGCGACCCCGACCTCACAACGGAGCTCGTTGTTGACTGTTTTACGTTTAGGGCCCTTACACACATTGATGTTAAGTTTCTTACGATATACTTGAAATCATTTAAAATCTACTTAAATATTTATCTTTTTAGTAACATTGATTACCCTTAAAAAGTAAACGTGAGATTCTTTATTTTTTTAAATAAACGACGAGTTGATGAGCAGCTAAGAGGAGAAATGGGATAGAGAGATAGATAGATATTAAAAGATCATCAATAGAGGCTATAAAGACATTACAAAAAAAAATTAAAATTAAGTCCAAACTCAAAATATTTCGATTTTTGAATATTAAGTTCATTCGTCGGTAGATTTTATAGATTTCATTGTAAAACTAGTTTCGACCGGCGGCTTCGTCCGCATGTGAGGGGGGCGGGGATCACGTGTAAGGTCCGTGACAATTACAATTAGAATGCAAATTTTTATGATGATTAGTTCAGTAGTTAAGGCGTAAAAGCGTAACAAATAACCAAACTCTCTTTTGCATTTATAATTCCTACTAGTGTGGACGATCAGCTTGAACACTGCCTTAGCTATTTCCATTCTCAACATGGTAGGGCGCAGTTTATTGATATTTTGCTCCGGGCACAAGCGAAGATTGAAATACCCCGTTACAAAGTGCTTTGTCTTCGTGTTTTTCTTACTTTCTATTGCAAGTTTCCTACTGGTTCAATCGATGAATAAAGTACATACAACAAATAAATTGTGATGAATCGGGCGATGACGTAGCATTAGTTATACATGTATTTTAACAAGGCTGAAGTCCCGGTGTTGTATCTAGGCAATGCGAATCTTGTACTTATCTTCCCTTTTATAACTTTCTACTAAAATATTTTTATCAACTTTCGCTTAATTTTATTCACATACGATGACATAATGATTAGTATTGGCGTAAATTTAATCAATAAAAATACTTGCGAGTGTAAACTTTTTGCAACTTTTTTTTACTTTCGTCTTCGAGGTCCGGGTTCGTATTTTCGATAAATAATTTTATGCTTATGCTCTAAACCCTTTCAACGTTGGGGGCTTTGAGTTTGATTTTCGATCGGTACAGAATAAATTTGTTTTGTTCTGCGGAATGTAATTAAATGAAGCCATTTCTTCCAGATGTAGTCATAAAGTTTCATTTAGTAGAGACTAGATTTAAATAGTAACTATTTGTTGAAGTAACGTATGACTCAGTAAGCTTATTATTTAAAAAAGAGCAAATAATAATCGATCAATGATTTAATTGAACCTAAATTAAATAAAGGTGTGAAATATAAACGCATTTCATAAGTAGAAGAGTAGAAGTATGACGTATCACTTATGTTCTTTTTTAATTTCCTTGTAAGTACAGGTTAAAATTACAAAATTAAGTTGCATTCATAAATGTTTAAAATATAACGTATCAAATATATAGTTTTAAAAAATCACAGGGTAAACTTTTAATTTTAAACATATGTAGAATCCACTTTTCTTATGTATGTGTTGTCGGAAGGATTTTTATATATAAATGTCCTATAAGAAAATCTTGTTTTACTATTTTCAATCAATTTGGCATGTGCACTACAACACTTATAATGTATAATATATGATCAAACGAACTTACAAAGTGAAGTTCGATCGATATTATATGAGTACGCTTCATTCGAAGATATAAATATATACAGTAGTCCTTTTATTGTGTTGGCAACTTCGCACGGTTTTAGGGGTAAAAGTAACTAATTTGACTTTTTCCCCTTCCATCATCATAGCATGGTGCTCTAGAGCTTGTCATTCTTTAGAGATAATTATAAATTCACGCAAAATTTTCTTCTCGGGATTTGGGTTGGGTGGGTATTGATATATCTTCGAATGAAGCGTACTCATATAATATCGATCGAACTTCACTTTGTAAGTTCGTTTGATCATATATTATATTTCGTACGCTTCATTCTTTGATATAAATATATACAGTAGATGTTTAGAGTTGAAAATTTTGTGTTTAAATAAAACAAATAATTTTAACAATCAACTTATTCAATAAGTATATAGTAAATCAAAGTATGACATTGTAAATGTCATATCAAATTACATTAGTTGGATAGGAAAACAGACTTTGCAAAGTTGTTGTCGGGTATTATTTTTCGGTTATAAAACTGCGCAAATGACTATGATCGGTCAGTCCATCTGTTGTTGGCTGTTTTTCTTATTAGGTCCAATGACACTCCGCGGATACGTGCCGTGGATGTAGCGGCATGTCGCGTACTATGAGCGCTAAACGTCTTTATGTCTATGCCACGAGAAGTTGTTTGACCCATCTGCTGATGGTTTGAGAAGTGGCTGGCTTGTGAGGTCGTTTGTGTGAAGTAAGTAATATAATATCGGCTGATCGCGGTTAGCAGCGGAAGACTTTATCACATCGGCAATACCAATTTGGATGCCAGAAGGGCTTTTTTTTAATGTTATTAATTTTGATCAACTAAAGAGTTTGAGCTCGTTGTGCAGTGGATAAAGCGAGTAAAATCACTAACTTTGTCGTGATTCTTTCAAGTGAAAGTTCCTTATAGGGTACCCACATTGCAATAAAATCAAGTACAATTTGTGGGTCCCATGTGTAGAAATATTTAGGTGCTGTGGGTCTTAATATATAGGCTACTCTAAGCAAACGTCTTATTTGGTCGTTAGAAGTGATCTCCTTTCCTATCAAGAGGGATAGAGCAGAACGGTGACTGTTTAAGGAACCATAAGTAGAACCATTATGAAACTGTTCATTTAAAAAAAAGCAAAACTAATGAAACTGTAGCTTGGTAAGGGTTATGTAAATGAGAATTACAGTATTCAAACCATAACATGTAGGTAACATTGTACTGAGTTAGGGTATTTTTGGAAATAGATGCCATTATCAAGTATAATGATTGTATTGGGGTTCCCCTTGTGGTGAAAGCCGTCCTCGCTGCTGCCAGTGCAAACTGCATCAGATTGTGTTGTCGTGGGCTGGAAGATGACGAAGAAAATATGAAATTAGAAGCGAAGAATATGATTTTAGACGTTATTAAACTATTTAACAAAGGAAACCAGGGTTGAGAAGGCCAATAGGGAAAGACTAAAATGCCATTTGCTTTATCATGTGTAATTTTTTGTAGACATTTTAATATAAGAGGAAATGGTGGGAAGGCATAAAAGTATAAATGTTTCCAGCTTAAGGTAAAAGCATCTACAGCTAAAGCGTCAGGATCTGGTCGCCAGGAAATATAAGTTATACAGTTAGCATTAGTGCGAGAAGCGAAAA
Organism: Nymphalis urticae; assembly: GCA_905147175.2. Taxonomy (NCBI): domain Eukaryota; kingdom Metazoa; phylum Arthropoda; class Insecta; order Lepidoptera; family Nymphalidae; genus Nymphalis; species Nymphalis urticae. The sequence goes on along the minus strand of LR989995.1, from coordinate 4,102,323 downwards.
GATCGATTTCCGATTCACCAAAGTTTTTAACTACTTGTTGAAATTCAATATCGGATAATTGCCATTCAATATCGGGGTTTACTTTACGTGATTCTTCGTCAGCCTCTACATTATCTTTTGTGTTAATATAGGACGCGTAGATCCATATATTTTGCTTTTCGCACCATTGCTCATTAGTTCCAGTTAAATTATTTAGATGGGGGTACTGGAGACCACCCATTCGAATGATGTAACTGATGGCAGTTGTATTATCAACACGTAAAAGTAAATTTGTATTATGCTTTTCATGGGCAAAACATTTAAGGCCCAGGAAAACAGCTAGTAACTCTAAATAATTTATCTGGGAATCGCGTTCGTCTACTTTCCAACCTCCGTCAATGCGGTTATTATTACAATAGGCACCCCAACCAGTTTTAGAGGCATCTGTAAAGATCTCTAACTCAAAATCTTGAAATGAAAGCGGCTTTGATGCTGTCATTATATTTTTGGTCCACCATTTTAAATCGAGTATAATATCTTTGGGGAGCTTAAATTTTATATCGTAATTTTTGTTAGTTTTTAGCGCTAAGTACTTTTGTCTTTCAAGTATTTTTGTATACACCCACCCATATTTTACCGCAGGGCAAGAGGATGTTAAGACACCAATGAGATGCGCAAAATTTCGAATAGTGCATGAATTTATACAAATAAATTTTTGTGCTAGATAAAGTATTTTATATCGTTTATCTAAGGGAAGTGATATTGTCCTATTTAAAGAATTAAACATGAATCCAAGAAATTTACAACATTGTTGTGGAATCAAACAGCTTTTATCAAAATTAATAACAAAGCCCAGACAATATAGCATTTTCATAGTTTCTTGAATATTCAAGACACATTCATTGTACGTATTTCCTAGACAAAGAATATCATCTAAGTATATAACAGACTGGAAGCCACGATACCTTAGTTGGCCTATTACTTCTTTCATTATTTTGGTGAAAGTTCGAGATGCAGAAGACCTCATATGGATGGCATCCTCATATGGCATGGCGGTAAACTCGTCCGTCATGAGTCCGTCTCTGTAAATTAGTATCTTCAAATTGATACCTTAAAATTTTCGGTACTTTGAAGCTACTGAGACAAGTAAATAAGATTCCTTTTGATCTATGGTGGCCATACAACAAAGAAGGCCTACTTCTTTGTTATTAATTTACTAGCAATCCTATGGTCTTCCATTTTAAAATGGTACCCAGTCACAAATTTATTTAGTTGTTTAAGATTAAGAATAAATCTAAAACTTCCATTATATTTTTTAGCAAGAAAGATCTTAGAGATAAACTGATCAGGTTGCGATTTACATTCTACTATTGCTCCAAGTTCTAATAAATTTTTAATAGCTGTTATCATATTCTGCTTTTCTTTAATAGAAAAAGTATTTTGAGGAATTGTATACTGAACAACTTTCGATGAAAAGGGTATACAATAGCCGTTACGAATCCAATCAACTTTACAATTATTTGTAACTTGTGACCAGCAATTATAGTAATAGTACAATCTACCAGCATGTACCTGTGTCAATGCCGCGTTGGGGCACGTCTACTGCTCGTTGTTGAAATCGCAGAGTGCGTGTTCTGTGACGGCGCAGTCGGAGGCGTTGGTTGCGGATTTCGAAGATACTGGCTCCTGAACTGTGTAATCCGCCTCCCCCCCCTGGTCACCGTTTGCATGCGAGGGGGCCTGACCAGTTTCCCTGGTGGCGAATCCCTGCTGACTGAATAGAAGCTTTGGAAGTCGACGGCTTCGTGGTTGGGGCTTTTCGAATCTGAAGCCCTTGTCTATTGATCGCCTTAGACGCTTTTATTTTTTCTGGCAAGTCCTTACCAAATAAAGTATCGTCTCGATCTTGGACCTGGATAATGGCAAGGAAAGATTTGTTGAGCCCCCGAGTAATAAGTTTTGTTCTTACTTGTGTTAGAACGTAATGGAGATCAGTCAGGATTCTGCATTAGTCTGATAACATTTTTATTGCTAGAACCTTTTCAGCCTCAGTTAAAAGTAATGTCATGGCCCGGTTAATTGCGGCAATACCCAGACCCAGTTGGTCTTGTTCCATTTGAATCTTTTTGTCTCGATTTTTGACAATCTCAGTAACAGCCGCTGTAAGCTCTGGGCTCACGGTCGGTGCTTTCAATAACCTACAGTTATCAGGGATGGTGAATTCTTTAAAAAGCTTTTCTTTTGTTTCAGACGGTAAGCCTTTTTTAAGGATTGGGAGCCAACGTTGTGCTAACTTGCTATGAATATTAGGCCCATTAGCTGGAGACTCTTCGGAAGCATCACCCAAAGCATCTAGTAAATCAGAATCGATTTGAAATTCAGAATCTTGATCTATGTCTAGTGCCGGTAAAATATTTTCATCCGATAGTATGTGGTGGTGACGGCGAGCGCCGAGTATGTGGAGTCTGCACGTGCAGCGACGGTGCCGGTGTCGGTGAACGAGATTCGAGTTCACGTAATGGAAAGAAAAATAATAAATTATTAAATGTGTTTTTTTTTTGTAGGGTAGTTGAGAAAAAATATGTATCGCATATTTTTTAAAACTATTTAACACTCTTGTTAACTTCTAATTTACACCTTCGTGTTGACTCGCAGTCAACCCCCAGGTTTATTCTGTTAAACGTCTGCTTTACCGTCGTGTTAACTCGCAGTTAACCCCCAGGAAAGCTTACTGACGCTAGTTTATTAAAATATTCTATAATATATGTATTGTCACTTCACTTGTACGAAAGTAGTAATTAAATAAACTTACCAAAGTTTGTTTCGGAATCCGAAGAAGAATATGCTATCACACGATGATATGTTTTACGCGTTTGCTTAGCTTTTAACTTTTTGGTTTTTGTATTATAGTAACTAATTTTTTCTTCAGCACTTCGTTTAGACATTTTACTGTTCAAATAATAACTTTAAGATATATTTATTAAATTGAAATTAAGTATTCAGCTTGTAACCGTGTTTTCGTTGCCTCGCACGATAAAAGAATGACAAGCTCAAGAGCACCATGCTATGATGATGGAAGGGGAAAAAGTCAAATTAGTTACTTTTACCCCTAAAACCGTGCGAAGTTGCCAACACAATAAAAGGACTACTGTATATATTTATATCAAAGAATGAAGCGTACGAAATATAATTGACAGACACTTACGTTCTTATATATTACAAAATATTAAGTATCAATTTTAGTCGTTAGTCTTATTTATCTCTTAATGCAATATGTATCTACGTATTCATTACTGTTAGGCTATCCAACACAGATCCTACTCACATATTATTTATAACTTTTTAATTAGTTTGACATATTCGTAATACAAAGTTGCACGAAATGGTTTATTTTCGTCTATCTGTCGATTGATTAGTGACATAATTTACACAACCTTTTCTATGTTAAAAATATTTTTTTAATAATTTTGGTCGTACATCAACTGCAAACTATTAACATTAAGGTAGAGATTGTCTCATTATTTCAATTGTTTACTTATATTAAAGCTTCAGTCAGAGTGGTATTTCAGGTTAGCCTTTTGTATTGCAATAAAAATTGAATTGTAAATATGCTATAAATAGTTCAAAAACTTTTATTCAAAATATAACAACACGTCTTATTACGTCTACTGGTGACAGGGCTGGTTAATTTTTCGCCCAGATAATTGTAATTGCGATTCAAAGAGGAAATGTTGCTAGCTTTCTTGGCACCATTCTACGCGGTTATAATTTGTTCAATAATTTTTTTTTGTATATATTTAAGTCTTTAATGTATGTATATTTCTTGTGTTTATAGAATGGTACTATTATCTATATATATACGATGAGACGTATGAGTTAGCCATTAAACCAACGTATATACTATATTATTTATATTATTATAAAACCTTACAAATTTTACATTGACTGCCTGACTTTTGACCTTATTAAATATTTATTAGTGTGTTTGTCTGTCAAGAAATTTTCAGTAGCACTCAGCAGTTTGGATTAAGGCAGTGTTTAAACTTCAGTGCCTTGAAATGGATGTGCAGCCGTTCTAAGCCTGAACTCTCTACGGTCGTATCGGAAAGTTATTCCATCAGATTGAGGGAATAGTGAGGCACGTGTCTGCATTAATTCCCTTTTTTATTTGTAAAATTGTCATAACTTGATCGGTATTCATTTTGATCTTGATTCATAAAACTATTCTCATTGAAGCAATACGTAAACCTTATTTCGTCGTTTTTTTTAATAGGAACATGGAAAGTCAAAATAATGTTTATTTTCAGTAACCAACCAACCTGGTTTGTTATATAATTTATAATATTGTCAAATTGTATCGGTGACCGTTTTACGCGACTCTTTGCTCTACTGCATTGTAATAAACACGTAAATTATTTACGCTATTTGTGTTACAACTTCGATAGTTGTATTACTAGTACAGATCAAAGGCACCGGCGACGTTCATTCACAAGTCAGGTGAAAACTTCCCGTTTCACATTCGGCACGCGCTACCACCAGATTCTACGCTTTTTTTTTCACGAAGAAAGAGATAGACTTATTAATATTAATTTTTACTATATGATAGATAGAGATAGTGATACATTTTCGACGTGATTGTGGTGCGTCGAGATGAGGCGGTAATTAATTTGATCAGTCGGTGTAAGTATCTCTTGCTTACGCTGTGTTTAGTTGAGGTATTTGTCGATAAATCTCGTCTATCGATAAATTGTAAAATATCGACGACGATAGGTACAATGTTTCCTTCAATTTATAAAATTAATTGAGATTTTCGTTTAATATTATTTTATACCTGCGTAACAATAAGAGCACGATTTTTGTTTGACTACCTTAATATATCGAGTGAAAAATATTTTTAAACATTCGTACTTACTAATCGTAATGTTTTCCAAAATATAATCTATTTCTTTCTTTACTGCTTTTATAATACAAAACACTGCATGTGGTCAAATTATATGCTCTTATCACATTTCAAAACTTGAATACAAGGTAATGGACATATGATGACCACCACCCTGGCACTATCGATACCGATACCAGCATCACCTGTCACTAACCGCGGGGGCCGGGCGGCAGGTGCAGGCAGACGCGGCGGCGCGCCAGTCTCCCGCGGCACTCGTTCCGACCACACGTCGCGCTCACATCCACATCTATCGACACGTGCGTGGCACAACCCTATTTTGACGTTCCAATTTCAAAGTGTTGTCAAAGTGGCTCGGGATTATTTATGCTTTATAATCGGTAAGTTAGTCGATCGATTATCGGACGATACAAATCAAGTATCGTTAATTACAATCGAATCTTTCTTCATAGTCGATATTCACTACGGAGAAAATATTGTTAACTGTGTCAGTGTGGCATGTCTTATTAAATATTGTTCTTTTTTACAAACTTACCCGGTTTCGTGCAACGGTTCATGGAATTGTTTATGTACATATAATTTGTTTATATTGTGAGAAGTAGAGATATCGTTTACTCGATACGAGATAAGATAGCGACTACAAAGGCGGCTCGCTCGATGTTGGTACAAAAGACATCAACGCTACGTCCGTGTCAATAGTGGAACTGAAAGCTTTTTACGTTTTCTTAACATTCACTTGGGAATTACTAACGTGACTTGCTATTTTAATACTAATATCGCACTGCGATGACACTTGAAAATCTAGTCTCATATGACGTTTCATCTTGTATTTGGATCAAACTGTGCGAATAGAAAATAAGGATTTGCATAAAAAAAAGAAACTTTAAAATGTTTTTATTTGAATTTTTTTACTTTTACAATATATTTGTATCACATTTAATAATTTATTCCCATTAAGTTAATGAAGTTCAGAATTAATTTCACATTTGTTAAAAGTTTTTTGTATAGAGCAGCTTTTCACTGACCTGATGTAAAGAATGTTAAATCATACAAGACATAATTTATTATCCTAAAACGGGCCTACTCTATGAGGTTCGGAAAGAATCAAAGCCTGCCATAAAATATTATAATGAGAGAAAGCGGGCGATGATACTTCGTCCTTGATCAAACTTTTACATATTGATGATATTTTGATTTTGAAACCTAGGGTTTTAAACTGCCATATTGAAAATTATTTAAATAAATATAAACCAGTTATCTATTTATTCAGCTAACGGTTAAGCTGAATATATATATTAGTTTCACAAATATCGCTTGTTAAAATATTATGAACGGAAAGTTTCAAAGGGTAATTGGACTTTTTGTTATCTTGTCAAGCACACGTTAAGGAATTTAAAATAAGATAAATTTGGTTGAAGTACTCTTCATCGGCGCTACTTAAGGCAAGCAGTCACATTTAGTAAAGTATCACGTTGATAAGCCTTGTTTTGGTAACGCGTTAATGTTATAACTTATAATTTATTTTCGCATTCATGTTGAAATATAAGTTAGCTATGTTATATTATGAATCTTTAATTCAATATGAGATTACAGTTTTCATTGAAATAGTTGATGAATTAATTCAATATGGCAGTGGTAGAAAATTAATGAAAAATTATTTCATATTCTCATTCCTATTACATACTTTATAAATATATTTATATACTGTTATTTGTGCAGAAGATAATTTATATATTTCGAACTTTTCTTAGCAGCTTCACTTTTATATTGAATTATATTCAATTTTAACTTAAATATACATAAATTATGATTTTAGCTAAGGGTTTATTTTTACACAATAACTTTCAATGTAATTTTGCTCGGCCGCTCTCAATGTCATGTCGTGTCATGTAAAATGTACGAAGCAATATCATTTTTCACTAATAACCCGGTTCATATAGCACATCGCGTAACGGCGCTGATGCGTGTAGAGAGATCCTATATAGGTACATGCGTATTTAAAGTAAGTACATATATATGTATAAGTAAGTTATCTTCCGTTAGCGGCACGTGTACACTAAACTTTATCTTTTATCAAAACGCGCTGAATATATTTTTTGTAAAATACAGAGCACCTCAACTTATAGGTTAAAACTGTTCTTATAACGCATTAATTAGTTTTTTTTACACTCCGCGAGCAAAGCCGCGTATTCTAGTATTCTATTAAATTATTTACCGTTTACTTGTAACGATTCATTTTAAATATTTCTTATTCAATTGCTATATAATTTCGAAAATTTTACCTTGATTTTTGTATCAGAAACGTAGAACCGTAGTATAGTATAAATTAAATAGAGCTAAAAACACCCTTCTAATATGTTATTTATTCATGTAAAAATACTTGAATTTAACCTGTGTATGAAGTTGATAAACTGCAAAAATAATAAGACCTTCTTAAGTTGGACCTTCATGGTGACTGCGACGAAAGAATGAACAAAGATGTTAAAAATGATATTCATAAGTCATTTATGTAGACGGTAAAGACATTAATGATTCAATCGTTGCGATCTAGATGTTTAATTATGACTTAACCGATTCAATGAGTTCGTCGTTGTCTCAATAATTAATACAAATCGTTCGACACAGCCCATGAAACATAATATTTGTTTTATCTCCGTGTCATCGACAATCGACCGATGAATTTAGCGACTGTGAGCAATCGTGACGCACGCCCCGATCGATTAGGCAGTTTGTCTTACTGCGATACGTATCAATTCCTATTGGGGACTCTTTCTAGAAATTCCAATACGTCTTGTTCGATGATAGCGTGCTTAGATTTATGGTCGATTCTTGAAAATCTTCGCATTATAATCGAACCTTTCACTGTGACATTATATATTGTATTATTATAAATCTTTAAAATGTAGAATTGAATAAATTCAAATTCTCATTTGAATGACATTTTGAATTACTGTTATTTCATTAAATATTAAACCAAATGTTTTTATGACGGTTATGTAGCGTAATTGATAAATGTTTTATTCAGTCGTATTCGAAATATCGCTTCCATTGATATGATGACATGATAAATATGATTATTAAGTCTAAATTTAAACATATAATCAATTAGTAATCATCCCTGATGCGCCTCAAGTGGCTAACGAAGCGTTGAACAATATTAATTAAGGACCTACAATTTCATGTACCGTGGTCAAATTTTCGAAATTCTAAATTTCGGGCTTGTAGTAGTGAATACTTTTACTAAGTAAAAATTATTAAAAAAATATATGATAAAAATATAGAATTACCGTAACTTACACAATATTACTTCAGTCTTATTTCATTTAAGAAATCACTTGAAAAATCTAAGATAATAAAACTACCATACAACCCGTGGTTATATTTTGAGAGACATATTAAGGCAATTGCATTTTTTTACATTTTTACTATCGTCTAGAATCTCGATTTTTAATATAGGTTTATTAAAGTAATAATTAATAAAAAAATTAAAGCGCTTTAGCGCTTTCTTCTTGAATCATGTGAATGGTTAAAGTGTGCGTTGGATATTGTTACTAACATATGATTAGATTGCTATCTTTTTAATCGTTAACTATAATCAGATGTTGGTATGTGTGTAAAAAATGTACTTTGATTTTATCACGCGCTGCCAGATGAGAGAATCTAATAAATGGCAAGGTTTAAAATACAATTTTACTTTTAAAGTATTTTATATAATAAATTTATTGACCGATAGTTTTTTATAATTTATATAGAATTGTAACTTAATAAATCATTTCTATTGTGAATGATCTCTTATTATTAAATTTATTACATTATTTATATACTAATTTTTATTCTAAGTCTATTCAATGAATTTATAGTGCTTACTTCCCTTAATAATATGTAAATTGTATACTACGGTCTTATACCGAGAAAGATTTACTTAATTTCAAACCCATATCTTCCTCTGTGCTTCCAAATTATATACTGAGATCAATTGAATGTTTAATTATTATCTGTCGATATTTTCACAGTAATTAGATATTTAATATTTTCGAAATAAAATCTATAAATTTGAAATATTGCATTCGATATACATATGTATATCATTTACAATGAAATATATTGTATTTATATATGATTTACATCTACACAATATTTATTCCGTTCAATATGTAATTTTAATTAATTTTAGCCGATATGCATGCATTCCTTGCTACCTTTTAGTTTAGTTCAGTAATTATTAAAGGTGAAAGATTAATCTTCGATAGAAAACCGTTTGGTATGACGTAATGAGTCACTAAAATTAATTATACATAATTATGAATATATGAGATGTAGCCATCATATCATAAATTTTAGAATCGGGCTGTAAATGTAAGTTGTACTAATCCGAACTCTCACTCTAATAAAGTGTGGATGAGCTCGCTATAGCGGAATTCCATAAAATTATTAATATATTAATTTATACAGAGCACCGCTCTCTCTGCTTTATGGAGAACGCCTCGATGCGCACACGCGTGGCGTACTCCGCATCCTAGACTAACTGCGCCTGCACACGATTTTACTTAAGTCGCTTTTTAATAACGTCTGTAGTTGTCGTGTAGTGTTCTTGCCCTTTCCCATTTTTATTTGAGTATGACATTAATCGATTTTAAAAAAGTTGGTTCACGCATTTTCTTATCTATTTAAAAAAACTTTACGACCGATTTCTTGAATCTCTTTAATCCCTTAGTAATAAACGTTGTATAGCGGTAACGGAGATGTACAATGTTCTCTTTTCTTACAACTATCTAATTATTAATAATCGAAATAAATCGGCCCGTAAGTCAGGCCCTATCCTTAAATGTATTATTTCAAATGTCCGTAACTATAAACCTACTTACATGTATGAAATAAAATCAATAACCTACCATTCTTACGTTGTTATATTATGACAATTATTAATTATAATTGCTTTCCCTAAAGTAGAAACTTTCTGACACTCTAATGTAACTTCTACATACATGACCAAACTATATTATACAAAGTCCACGCAAGTTAAACTAATTGTCTCATGCCAATCTTTACGTGTGTACGTGGCCTTATAATATTTTTTTCAGTTTCAACATAACATCGTTATAACTGTGCTATTCATAACCGATTTCCCATTTATTTGCAAATCATGACTAGACACATTAAAATTAAAATACTGTCTTATATAATAATTAAAAATTGATTAAATATATAGAATATATAATAAATGTAAATATATCAAAATACTATATATAATATAAATTGTTTAAGCTTTACAAAAAAAAATGTATTTTTATTATTATAAATGCGAAAGGTGGTAAATGATAGAACTGATCTTGATAAAATTTGTAATGAAGCAAGCTTTGACCCCGAGGAAGGATGTAGGCCGATTTTTTACCTAGCGAATGCTAGTTCTAAATAATGTCTCGTAACTGTTCCTGTATCTTCTCTATCCTGTATCTTAACTAATTGCGTCAACTTATTATTTTCTAATATTTATTAATGAATTTATCATTAAAAACCAGATATAACTACGTAAAAGTAGGAATAGATAGATACAAGATTAACTACCCAGCCAATAATAATATAATTTTCTAACCGCTTCGGAATGGGGTGCCTCAAATATTAAAGTGCTTAGAGACTTTGAATCTCCAAATCCCAGCCTGATTAGCTTTTCTCTAACATTACTTCATACTATTTATAAAGTATGAGATAAATTCACCTCTACTCTCCTTTTTGTTCGTTTATTTCTTCAACATTTCTTTAAGTTGCTCTTACTGTATTTACGCTGATGATTTTCCTTTATATATACATATTAGATAGAGGATATAGTGTGAACTGTGGATACTAAGATTTATTAATCTATAATTCAAAGTTGATTAAGAACGTTCGCGCTAAAGTTTTAGCCTAATAAATGACGAGCTTCATGTATTGAATTTTCTAGAAATATTAACTCTTAATCTTCAATTCGTGCCTCCTGTAATGTTTTAGAGATTTGGTTCAAAATGATATTTGTGTTAAAATTAATAGCACTCTTATCTAGTTAACTAAAATTACAGAAGTCAGCTATACCGTTATCGCCGCCCTAAATCTCACAAGGCTTGGAAATGCTCTTCCCATTAAAAGTATTATATTAGTAGTGTAAATTATTATATTTTTTAATTTATACACTGATATTCCCTATACTGTATAGATTTACAAATCGGTAGCTTCCTCGGGCGGTATTTCATGGAGCGCTCAATTTGTATGTTCGAAGAAAAACAACAACTTATTTCTAAAAGTAACTACCGCCCTGCACCAGCTGTTCCATTTGATTGAAATGCATCCTGGTTGAGTTTTAAATACATCCTGGAAGAGCCTATCAGTAGCTTTGATGCCGGTTCAAAAAAATCGTAGAACCGAGTCAGGGGAAACTAGAATTAAACTCATTACTTACATTTCTCAACATAAAATACATAGCCCACTATACAAAAACATTTATGTTTTAATTTTATGTACAAACAAACGAGTAAGCTAAACCTATTCGTTAAATACTCTAAAAAATATATATATACATAAAAATGCTATTATGAAATGTCAATATATTATCTCACATTAATGGAAACTAAACAATATAATTTATGTTTTAGAATATATTCAGTATAACTGCCAAGTATGATAAACCTGCAATAGCTTTATCCTTTCAAGTTATATCCGAGTTCAGTAATGATAGTTAATATAATAGCTAGTTAAAGTATATTGCTGTTTATGTTATTTCCATGATTATTTAGTAAATACTTAATCAAAAGTGTTTTCTTTACGCGTTAAAATTTTATAGTCTTTCGCATTAAAATAATGCCTTCGATTATCATTATATTAAGCTGTTACGGTTATATTATATAAAACGCTTATAATGATACACATTTATATACTAAATTAGAATATAAAGTTATCTATCTACGTAAATAAACATAATAGTTTATCCCGTATCTGTTTTTATACCATTGACTTGAAATTGGCGTAGTTGAAAAAAAAAAAGATTTTATGAAAGCTTTTTTTTTAATAATTTTATTTTACATAGGTAAGTTGTCACCGCCTTTCATAGACATTGGCAATGTAAGAAATATCATACTTTACATTGTCAAGGCGTCACTAACCTTTGGAACTAAGATGTTATGTCCCTTGTGCCTGTAATTACACTGGCTCACTCACCCATCAAATCGGAACACAACAATACTTGGACCTGTTGTATTACTGTTTGGTGATAAAATATTGCTTGCACAAAACTCTACTACTGCATTGCAACATAAAATGACAGTTAAACATTTTATGTATAATCTAAATTACGAATAATAAGCAATGAGAAACAAAAGTATGGACTTCTTTTGCATTTAATAAGAAACTGAGATTTTATTTTATTTATATGCAATATCATACTTTCTATAAGGAAACTATTGTTAAAATAAAATTAAATAAAAAACTAAAAAATGCCACTTAAGTTTGGTCATTTGCCTACTTTTCTCGTTAAAACAAAAAAAAAAACATTCATTCAATTATTCTATCTTGATTCGATTTTCGAATTACTTGAACTGCCATCGTAACATTATAACGGATGGTTCAATTAGCTTGTTAGGTTCATACAATTTACAATCAATTCAGTGCTAGTTGGATTATTAGTAAGATTGCTGTTTATTAGTGACGGTTGCTTTATCATTCAGGTTGAAATTGCTTGTAAGTTGATTTGACAAGTAAAATTAAGTAGCTATTAATAAATTAAGTAACATTAGTAGCCGCTTCTCCACCTAAGGAGATTAATTAGAACTTATTCTACTTCAGATATATGTATGTAGTGAATCTTTCATCAGCGCTGAGCACGAGATGAATTTTATAACGTACATGAAACAAATGAAGATGCTTGCTTATTTGAAACTGCATTTTTTTATTTTATTACGTAGGCTGACTAGCAAATGGCTACCTGATGGTAAGTGGTCGCCACCGCCTATTGATATTGACCATCCAATACGTCCATTATGTCCCTTGTGCCTATATTGACACTGCTCACTTACGTTTTAAACTAATACACAACTGGTGGTTACAAAACGAGCTTGCAAAAAGCTCTGCCAAGTAAATGCAAGTTATCGCATGTTTATTTGGTTAAAATTCACGTGTCGTTTTCAGTGAAAAATATTGGTTGTCGTCGTAAATCTAAACTATTTGCTATTAACTAACGGATTATCCGCTCAGCCAGCTTGATGAGTAGAGATAATCCAAGTATACATAATTGTGTTGTATTTAATTTATTATAATTAAATATAACATTTTATAATTAATAATGAATACTTGTACGGTATAAAATCAAATCAAAATGTTAATTTTTTTTTTTAATTTTAAAATATATTAAATAAAGTCATATATGATATGATCATATAATTCGTGTTTAAATATGTATATGTGGTATAACTACCGTAACGAATAACATAGAAACGTAGACAACATACAATCGAATATAGCCTGCTTGTTGAGTTCGTGGTCAAGTATCTAATCGTACACATTTTGATATAATTTATTTATTCTTTATAGAATGAAATATATGGAATTGAATATATTTCTCATGATTTTTAATAATAATGAAATACTCTATTGCGACGCATAATAAGGAAAATGTAAATAAAATTAAAATTAAATGTAATTAATGGGCAAAAGGTAGTGGCTTAGCTGCTACGGGAAAACGATCTCATGCAAAGCTGCTTTTCAGCCATTTTAAATGTTGTATAGTTTTATTTTACCAGTAATTGAAGCGTCTATAGTGCAATAGATTACTGGCCGTCTGGTGATGTAAAAGTTGCAGGTTCAATTCTGACCCCATGGGCTTAATTGTCGTCCCGATTCTACGCTTCATTGAAGGGGTAAATAGGAATATTTGTAAACGGACATTGCTGTAATACTTATATTTTTTATAAATAAAAGACGGATAAAGCATTTCCTAACTATAAAACATGTTTTCAACGTTTAGGAACGGACTTAGAATCTATTCTAAAAAATTAATTTAAAACTCTTTCATTAACTGTAAATTTATCTATTGATATACGCTGCAACGTTATTGAATACAATATTTATGTAAATTTATAAAACGCATCGATATACCGTAAGAGCATAGAGGAGTCAGTTTATATTTTACGATAGGTATTTCTAACATAATAGCCTATTTGTGTTTTATATTTCATGCATTGAAATATATAACACAATAAAAAAGTAACGATGGACTATTTTTTATTATTATAATTAATACCATATCAATTTGATTTGACTGCCTTGTTGGTCTAGTGTCGCAGAAAAGACCAATAAAATTAGTTATTGGGTTTAGAAGATTGGGTTTTTGAAATCCAATCTGAGTAGCAACCCGTAGTCTGGAAGTACACACCCGTGCCTTGGAAAGCATGTAAAGCTGTTGGTCCCGCGCCTGAACTCTTTTCGGTCGTGTCGGATTGCCGTCCCATCGGATTATGAGAGTGAGGGAATAGCTAGTGCACCTGTATTTGCGCACACTCTTGTGCATTATAATATTATGTCCTGCGCACTTGTCTAATTTCTATTTAATTCTTCAGATTGGCTGCCGGTGCCGAAATAAGGCAGCAGGATGTCACCATTATTTTATCATATTAAAAGTGACAAAGACATATATAATGTGATTTACTGTATTTTTAAGTTCATATATTTCGACAGTTTATTACCAAACTTTCTTTAAGCAACAGTTCAAAGATTGATAAAATCAAGCATCATTTTTCGAATGTTGGACCAAAAGCATTTCCATATGAGGAAATAAATTGATTTATTAAGCAAAATATCAGTAAAGTCTACTAGAAGCGCGTGCCTAGCCAGCGGACCGCTACATTTGAAATTAAAAACGTAACGGCCGCTTACGAACAATTGTTCTAATTTTCCTCTGAATTAATACAACATCGTCCTCATTATCAAGTGGAAGCGCTTTGAGTGCTGTAAGTATTTACGCTTATGTGAGTTTCATTGTAGGCGTACAGTATTTAGTACGTTCGTAACTTGCTTCAATCATTAAAACATTTGAGCAACCTTGTGTGTGAAGAATAACGAAGAATTGCTAACATAATATCTACTTACAAAAAAATATAAATATATAGGAAGTATGGCCACCTTCCATATCAAATCATTTATGTGATATTTTAATGAAGTCGATAATTATTTTATTTGTTTTATTAATAAAATCTTATTTTTATTATCTTCTAAATTCTGAACAATATTTTTCGTCGGAATTATAAAATTGCATTGTTATACTTCTATGTTTTAAAACATAATTATACGAAAGTCCTCATCTTCTCTATCGAATATAGATTTTCAAAATGATTCAAGCAGAAGTCTATTAATTCTCATAATTGTCCATTTATCACCGTTGCTCAGTAATTTAACTAGTATCTTAATTTATACTCTTTAGTTCAAACGTGAGTCATATATTTGCAATAGACAAGACATTTAATTGTCTTGCATAGATATATGACCAATAAACATACAATTTGATATAATTTCAAACATTTCCCTACACATTTATGTATAAAAAAAATCGTATAATTGTATGTACAGGTAGAACAACGTCTGCCAGATTCTGCAAGTTAGTTAGCTCAGATTCGCATAATACGTACTTTCAGCGCTATTTATTTGATTTTATTTGCTTTAAAATTATTTCAGTATCAATTACCCTATTTGAATTCCTTTTAAATCCCAATAAACAGTCCGTCATCCGCGGAATGTAATTTATTGTGTATGATAATCACAGCTACACAATAAATTATGAATTTTAGTGTTGAGTGTATAAGAACTTTTTTTCAACGAAAACACTTTGAGTTATAACGTGTAACAGGAAAATACCTTCGGGAAATTCGTCGAGCTATCTTCGAAACGTCAATTTCAGGTCGTTTAAAGAGTGAAAAAGATGATAAATTACGTATAATTAAAACGATACTGGGATTCTTAATGTCGATGATATATTCTTTCTAAACTTGTTTTTAAAAAAGTCGTAGAATCGGGCATCATTTCACAATATTAAATATCTAAAAGCAGTTATTTTTTATATACATTTACAAGTGAACCTATAAAATACGAATAATAATATACTTAGTTTGCATGTCAATTACAAGTGTACATATCACTTCCAGATCCGTAAAATAAAAGTAATAAAAAATCATAAGTAAATTTTTTTTTAAATGTTTTACATTTTATAGAAAAAGGAGTTATGGTATAGTGTATGGAGATAATTTTAAATTTAATAATATAAATAAACGTCACAAACTTTAAATGTCTTAATGATTTGCTCATTAGCCTTTTAAGGTTCCACTGTAAAAAAAAGACTTGGAGATTATTTCACGAGGTTCTTCAAAGCCGGTTGGTACATATACTCGTATATGCGGCGAAAATTTATCATACACTTGCCTTACGATATAGGACACGTCCTGACACAACCTAATAATAAATAAGCGGCTTGGTAGGGGTCGTGTCAAATAATGTTAGTGAAACAATATTTGTATAAATGAATTTTATTTTATATGAAACTAATTTTCGAACCCCGCTTCGCCTGCCTGTTAGAGGAAAGGGGAGGCATATTAGATTTAAAAAGTAGCCTATGTCCTTGCTTGAGCTATAAGCTTGGTTCATACGAAATTTTATCAAAATCGGTTCAATGGTTTAGCTCCAAAAACGCGACAGACAGACAGGATTACTTACGCATTTATAATATTAGTATTGATTTGTAGATATATTGTCAGATACCATTTAATTACCACTAAAACGGCTTGAGTATAAGATTGATAAAAGTGTATTGGACATCTCGATGAGCGGGACAGCGTTTTCTTTTTAATTATTTTTATACAAATAAAACGTTACAAAAAATATTCCGCGATTATCATATATATCTTTCGTCGATAAATATCTTTCGTCAGGTTTATTTCAATTTAAAATTAAAAATAACCTTAAATTTATACAGATACTCATAACACAGTAATAATTCTATTATTTGAAAGTATAAATTTTATTATACAAGTAATAGCATACCTTAGACACGTAAGATTTAATTCTATAGTATTATAAATATTCTTAGTTTAAGCAAAACATTTAAGTACAGATAAGTTGTCAGTTGTCTGAAAGCCTCGCAGAAATCTATTCGATGGGAAGATACTATCAAATATGCAGGCTTAACTCGGCGGAAACCGTGTCCAATTATGTGTTAGGATTAGGCGAAAATGAGGAATTCGTTGTTGAACGTCCAACTTAGATTTGCGATAATATATTCGAATCGTTTGACTGTGATTGGTTGGAAAGTTTTGTTGCAATCGGAAACTAAGTTTAGAAATTTAGCTTAGCGTCTTTAATAACAAATAAAACTATAATATCATCTTAAACTTACATTATTTAACACACATTTTAATTTGAGAGATCTTTTTTCGTCTATTCAAGTGAATTTCAAGGTCGAATTCAAGCGTAACGTTTTTATCTGAAACGTTTCTATTGCCAAGCTTTTGACTTCTCTTATGTATACTGGTGCTATACCCAATTTTTATTTAATTTTATTTATTAACATTATAATTAATGTTAACTACAAAATATCATATAAAGGATACACGTATAATAATACTTTATTTCTTACAGAATACCTTCACTGTGCTTGACTTTCGCTCTACTTATTCGCGAGAAGAAACAAACGAGCAATATATTTTAATGTATTCAATTAATTTAATGCATCACACGTTTTTGTCGACTTTTTTATTTCCTGTCTACTAAGATTTAGTCATCGATGAAAAAAATTATATACGTAATTTTATATACATGAAAGTCGAGCGAACGGAAGCTAGGGTTTTAAAATGTGCGGCGTTAATTTTAAGTGTCAATTGTTTTAAATAAGTCTGTAAAATACAGTATGAAATTGAAATACATGTGATTTACATGCTGTTACCTGAATCCTCTATCTATAAAAGTATAAGTAACGTCAAAACTAAACGTTACGGATAGAAACGCAAACGGTAAAAAATTTCTTAGAAAAACTTTTACTCAAATTCAAGCTTGATATGTTTTTTAAAAAACGTTGAATTTCAAGATTTCATCATCATTTAAATGATATTTAAAAAAATATTATATTTATAAAAGAGTACCATTTCTGTCATTACATCGATTTACTTATTAAGATTATATAAAAAGATACAAATCAAATTAAATCATACGCAATTGATTTAACAGGTGTATAGTTTTTAAATACAGCAATTAATTTCAAGGCGATTCGTACAGGTTTATTATCTCTACGTGTAGAATTTTATGTTTTTATAGGAATTATGCACGCGAAGTTTTTCGCCCGAACGTTTGAGTCGGATGACATAAAAAAGTTATGGAAATATTAATAGATTATGACAAATGGATTTTGTCCAAAATGAACGTACTTATAAGTAGCTTAATATAATATTCTAAGCGAATTGATTTTATAGATAAATATATTACCACTATCAAACGTACTATAAAACAAAGTCCTCGTACCGCGTCTGTTGCATGCATGAATATTTCGGAAAAATCATGCCGACTGGGAGCTTTACTAGCGTGAGCCACGTAAACCGCGCAAAAAGATTTATTTCTAATTCTAATCTGACTAGATTCAGAGAATATCGCGTCCAAGCAAACAAAGTTATCGCCTTTCTATTATGGTATAAATTGGACTAGTACTGCAGTGCCATTCTGTAAGAACTCACTTCTTTACTCGCCCCCTGAAAAGTTGACAGCCGACTTATTGTGATATACTATTTTGATGCGTGTATTCTTGAAATGTCAAAATCATTATGGTCAATTACGCATATCACTTTTAGATATTCATTACCTTTTTTGCAGTGCGTTTTGAGTTTTTTCTTACAGAATAGTACTACTGTCCCGAAATTTTATAACTATTGTATGTATTTTTACATCTCATCAAACAGTTCGTAATGTTGGTGATCATTTATGGTTATTTTTTCATTTCATATTATATTTTTGTATGATTTGGATCGTTTCGATACTAATTAATCACTTAATTCAATTTCATTTTATTAAATTCAATAGCCGTAACTTTGCAAACTTTTTTAAAACAATTTAGTTAAAATAACTACAAGGATTCGGTACTGTTTTTAAAATATACCTAAAAACAAAAATTGGTTTGGTGTAAAAATTATATCTTATATATTATTTAAAAATTATGTCTTATTTCTTATTTCCTTAAAAAACAATCACAGGTCATTATTTATGTAAATATATACATATGACATTATGTTGAAAATAAAAAACCAAAATAGATAAATCGAAACAAGACAACATTTAAAATATATAAGTTTTGTACATAAAACGATTAAGAAATACCACTTAAAATGAGCTATAAAGAAGTCCAAGTTTTCTGTGTCGCATAGCGTCCAAGTGTCCACGTGTTTACCGTTAAAGTGGTACCGACACATCCTACGGTCGTTTGCCACGAACGTATGCTTCCAGTAATACAACGGAACATGTACGGTAAATTTTTTCGCTTTTATTTTAGTTACATAACAGAATTCAAGAATTAATAGCGACGGAGACTATTGTCTATATGTACCAAAAAGGATTTATTACAATATTTTGAATGTTCAGAAATAAGTATCTTCGAGTGGAAAAGTGTAAGAACTAAAAGTACGTAATAGAAGGATAAAAATAAAACGAAAATCTTTATTTTTCAATTAAAATGCGAACGTTTATTTGCTATTTGTTACAATAACGCTCAGGTGGTCAGATTGACTCAAATGTTTGGCGTAGAGGTCGATTAGGTCGTGTAGTAGTATCTATTTAATCCATTTTGTTATGTACCTACCAAGACGGGCTTGTACAAAACCAATCTTATCGTTCGCGACGGTAGTGAAAGGTTCAAAACATAATTCCGCTTAGTATATCTTCTAGATTTAGTAATGAATGGTCTTGTATGTTTGCTAGCGAATGGCGTTTAGAATAATAATTAATTAGGAGTTTTCTCAGTGTCACCATCCTTTGCATCTTCACTTTCCATCGACAGTTATTTAGGCCGAGCGTGACTATTTGATTTCGCTTATTCATTGGAGACACATTTACGTATTCCGTGAGAAAGATGTTCGAGTTAAGAATGTTATAAAAAAAACCCATATCGGGTTTAACATACAAATCTACTCAAATTAGTGACGTATTTTTTACGCTTATAATATTTTTGAGAACTTTCGAACATATATCAAGTTGTTCGGAAGAAAGTGATGAACATTTTTAATGATGGTATGGTATAAATGCTCTTTTAAAAAAAAGAAGAGTTAAAACATTAAAAAATCATTTTCGTCAATTTATTGTATTTAATTTATATTTGTTATTGGCTCAATAAAATAATGCCAGTGCCTATATATGGTGCAAGAAGAAAAATTTGTTGAATAAATTAGAAATAATTCAAATCATTTGCTTTCACTATTAATTTTAATTATCATTGTTTAAATGGCATCCATAATTCAGCAAACCAAAACAGGAAAGTTCTCCGTTACTTTGATATAAATATGTCTTGGTATGCCATTATTATTTTGTACACTCTCATGTTGTTTACGAATGCACCCTTGCAGTCAAAAATATCCGAATGGCTCATTGTTCGGAACTTTAACATCTTGCCTTGGGCTCTTTCGTAAGTTTCCTCGAATACTTGTAAACGATTTTAAGAATTATCTCTTAAGTAAAAAAGTCAATTTTCGTATAATGGAGCGATATATTTTCTTTCACATGTTTATTTATGTTTAAAAAAACGTTACCCCTTTTTCGGATCCCATTGTTTATTGAATGGGCGTCCAACTGATTCGCTAAGATTTCTCAGGACTCGGGAAGTTTACATATAAAACTGTATATTATACTTGATTAAAGTAATGTAGCTGTCTTGTCCATGTCTTGTAAGAAATATAGTAATTTATTTTCTTGAACATCATCAGAATATATATTTTTTAAATTCATTTAAAAATAATTTGGATCAAGAAAGTGTCAAGTAAATCGAATACTGAGGGAGATTTTTTAAATTTTATATATCAAATAATTAATGTTTTCTATTCTAATGGAGCCGAGATGTCCCAGTGGTAAGAACGCGTGAATCTTAACCGATGATCGTGGGTTCAAACCCACTTAAGCACCACTTAATTTTCATGTGCATTATTTATTATTACAATTAATCTCGTGCTTTACGGTGAAGGAAAACATCGTGAGGAAACCTGCATGTGTCTAATTTCACTGAAATTCTGCTACATGTGTATTCCACCAACCCGTATTGGAGCAGCGTGGTGGAATAAGTTCCAAACCTTCTCCTCAAAAATGGAGAGGAGGCCTTTAGCCCAGTAGTGGGACATTCACAGGCTGTTACGGATTCTAATGGTGATATTATTTATTTACAGGTAGTTTGAATAAAATCCGGACGTGTAGTGAAGTGTGACATGTTCAGTGCCGTCGTGACCCAACGAAGGTGACAATAGTGGTTACATGTCAGTGAGCGCTGGATGATGACCGGTTGGAAGAACACGAACCGCCGGAAAATTGACTGGTAAGTTAAATATTGCTAGTTGTTTATATTGTATAACATTATAAATAGTACAATACATTAGGGCGCATTTTCATTGGTCGATAAGGCCCGCATT
Source organism: Nymphalis urticae (assembly GCA_905147175.2). Taxonomy (NCBI): domain Eukaryota; kingdom Metazoa; phylum Arthropoda; class Insecta; order Lepidoptera; family Nymphalidae; genus Nymphalis; species Nymphalis urticae. The sequence goes on along the minus strand of LR989995.1, from coordinate 4,080,792 downwards.
CGGGGTGCGGGAGATTTCTGTAACGCATGCCATAGGGCCCGCAAAGAGTTTATCGTTTTCACTGGTCGTCAGAGCCCGCATACGGGGTGCGGGTGACTTCTAAATATTTAATGATTTATTATTTTTATATTTCATTATATCACCCGCACACGTTTAATTGACCGAGTTATCGACCAGTGGATTTCATTGGTTGTTAGCTCGCATGCGGGTACTCCCCGCAATCGGGCTAACTACCGACTTATCGACCAATGAAAATGCGCCTTTACACAGTCCATATAAGTCGGCCCATATAACTCAGAAGGTACGTCGTATCTGCGATTAAAATTGTGATTTTTGAGAAAAATAATTTATAAATTAATTATTTTATCATTTTTTTAAGTATGTTGTATATATAACTGTCTCCAATTAATTTGCTGAATTTATACATACGACTTTATGCGACGTTTGATATAGAGTCATTGATTGACAATGTTAAGAATCTCTGAAATTCTCTTCGTTGTCAATTTGCTGTCCATATTGGAGCTTCATTTGGTGGATTCGAGACAATAGAGAGTTGGACAAGATCGTATCAATTTTTGTTAAGTGGATATTTAACCTTTGCGTGCAGGATTCAAACACGAGTAAAATGATTATAATTTGGTTAATGTTTAAATAAGGTAAACAGAAGTTATTAAACCGTACTCTAAGTTGACCGGTCTGAAGTTAGCCTCTTCGATATTCAAATACAAAAAGAACAGTTATAACCATCACAATATGATTTTATCATGTACATAATCATTAAATGTAAAATGTAGTTAGAAATTAATGTAATTGTTTAATTCTATATTAGAAAATGTATGCTTTTAAAGCGAATTTTCCTTTTGACAACAAATATTTATTAACTATTTTTTTTTCATATGATGAAACAGTTAACGAATCTATTTTGTTAGAATAAACGAAACTCGACGCAGAACACGAGTTTGAAATCTGAAAGTGACATGCGACAGTTATATATTTTAAATAAATCAATGTTAATCGGTTTTTAACATTGCACGAGTGTCATACGAAGTGAGTTCTTATAGAAAAGCGATATTCGAGAAATCGATAGATCGAATTTGTAACATCTTTTGTTGCGATAAGAGATAATTGTGATGAAACGTTCCTACAAACAACGTTTCTGACGCAAAAATATAGTTGATTATAATATAATTCGTGTCATAGTAGATCTTCGATTAAAAGCTGTAGTTATAACTTTTTGTCGAATGTCTCTATTTACGTAAATAGCAATAGTTGTATTACTACCAAAGGTCATCGCTATATGACTTGTACAACCACAATCATTATTCTCGTGAACATTCCACTACACAATGCAATTTGACTGCTTCACACTGTAATCTCGATAGTGTTTAGAATAATTTCAAATGACAAAGCGCAGCTAGCGAGATCTTTATGCACAGAACACCTGTTATTACCAGGGCCGGATTAACCACATTGCGGCCCCTTTAACATTTTCTAACTTGCTGAAATTATATTTTTTAATACTGCAATGCAAATTTATTCATAATTACAATGTTTATTTTACTATATTACAAAGGTAACATACCAAGACCTGTTCTAATAAGAAATATAAATTAATTTCGAAATCTTATTTTCAAAATGATGCCTCGGTGACGCTAGATGACGCGGACCTGTAGTCGCTTTTATTACCTAATGGAGAATCCGGCCCTGGTTGTTACGATGGCAACATTTTCAATGATAATCACAGTATCTTGGGAGCACGGCGCGGTGCTTTTTAACCAGCCAAGTTTATATCTCTAACTGTAATCGATTTGGTGCGATAAATATGTCATCATACGATACGTGTTCTTTGTGGTGTGAATTAATATGTGTCATGTATTAAATTAAAATTCATATGTTATTTATGTTATTTTTTTAATTGTATCTTGAACGGGTGTCGATGTATGTAATTAATAATGAGGATGATAATGTAATAAAAATATATTATAGCTTCTAAATATCACCAATCATAATAACAAACTCATCTTGAGCGCCACAATTTTTACACGATTATCCTTCTTTTAATAAATCAATCTTGAAAACGTATTACTATATTTACATTCAGAGCGTTTTTTAATATACTGAATGTGATGTTATTGTTTTTTTAGTAGAGTTATAAAAGTTATTATTACGCATATTTTCCCGTTTATATGAGGTTTAAGCTTGTGCTATGCTGAATAAAACTTTATCATATACTGTATGAAATTATGAACATACGAGTAAGTTTGAAAAATAAAATAAAGATACATACAGATTAAGTATATATCTTATCTTATATAAGTAATCTTTTAAAACAAAAACGCTTCTTCCTCTTGTAATTGTAGTTTAAGCTTTACCTTATAATATATAATCAATCAGTCAATCATGAAATCACCTAGTTAATAGTTATTTGTTTTGCTATTCAGTATTTACCAATTAACAATTTTATATTAACAAACAAATAACAATAAATAAAAATATAAAATATATAAAATAAATTTTATATATTTTGCTTTTTTATTTATAGTTCACCTATTTTTTCCTTATACAAGATATGCAATATAACGAAACAAAAACCGACTCGCAAAGAAAATTTATCTTCAAAAAAAGAACGTGTTAATGTAAGCGAAATAATAAACTGAAAAATCGAATCACGTTCAAAAATCCGGCGAGCAAGTTGCCGTCATAAATTTGTGAATTCGCCACAAATATTAAATTCATTTTCGCATGCATGCCGTCAGCCTAAGGCTACTTTCACATGTAACTGGTAATAGCGGGCGAATATTTGCAGTTCACTGCGTTCCCAGACTATATATTTCCTAATTTAAAGATAACCTTCCATTGACCGCATGCCGCGGCTCTGTGCTTAAGCGCCTAACAGAAAGTCAGTTACCATGTAAATTTGATTGATGAAAACAACTCGCATTCTTGTGCGCTCTTTCATTACTGGCGGTATATGCAAAAATGAAGAATGTGAAATTCTGTATGAATTATGTTTTTTTTGTACGCATAATTTTTTGTTCTAATTATTTTAATAACGGACGTATGAGATTAAAATTACGCAAAATAGTTAAACAGAAAATGAGAGGAGACAGAATACAGTTAGTTATTTGATAAGCTTTCTAATATAAAAACCTCGTTTAATGAATTTAAATATTCTTATAAATAAATAAGATTGGCCTTTTTAATAAATACCATTAATGCTGATTTATTTTATCTTCAAATATACTATTAAGTTTAGATGTACAATTTACTATTACATATAATCGATACTTCAATAACCCTGCAACCAAAATATAGTGTCAATCTGTATATTTAAAACCTGAATGAATATTTTTAATTTACTTTGATTTCAAATTAACGCATTTTATTTACAATTATGATTTATTTTATTAAAATAAAAATATTTTTAATTACTTTCTATTCATTTAGATATTTAAAATAATATAAAAAAAATTATAACGTCAAGACCAATCTGTTTGGTTTTGAAAAAAAAAAAACATACAACAGACTAAATTTACACAGTAAAAAAAGGTCACGCTCAATTATACAAAATAAAAATGTACTCAATAATATCGTGTGTTTAAAAATTTCTACATCAAAGGATGATGGGAGCTAATCAAGCGCTGCTTTTCACGCATTCCTCTGCATAATAACGCACTTTCGTTTCGAGCAAAAAACGTTTTTATCGCACGATCGAATCTCGGTGTCTTTTCGTTTTAGGACTACATCAAAACCATAATCATATTACATAAGATGGAATTTCGAACGTAATACGATAATTGGATAATTGTTTTTACTTCAGCATTTATTTTTGAATATTTTAATTTAATTATGATATTAGTATTTGGGTAATTTTCAGTAATTTAAGTGGGTAATTTTAAGAAATAATTATAGAGATAAATATAACAAGTAAACATTTGAGCCAAATCGTTAGAGCCGTTTCCGAGATACACAATATATATATATATATATATATATATATATATATATATATATATCCGGATTATAACAATTATATATATATTTATAATATATACAAGACTTGTTCATTTAATATTATAAGCTTTTACAGGAAAACGAACAATTATATAACCTAAATTTGTGTTTGGAAGTCAATTGATTGGATTATTAGTATTATAATGACCCATGTTTCAATGTTTTTTATTGGTGGTGGCTAAATATGCGTAGATTATAGGTCCGAATCATAGGCCGGCCATTAAAAGTAATTATTATTTTTTGTTAAGAAAAACTCGACCGGTGTTACGATGTTGGTAGTACTATGTTTCCGTGTTACAGCAAAAATCAGCTGTTGGTCTCAAGTATTATCTTCGGATTAATATCCCATAGGAGTGCAGCTGAATCTCTTATAGTTAGGTCGAAACTCATTCCGGATTATAATAATTATTTAATATGAACGTACGCACGAATATTCATGAATGTTTCTTTTTCTTCGCATATCTTAATAGTAAATGCATTAAAAAAACGCCTTTAATCAGAGTTTACTTTAGTAAAACCTTATACTTTTTTGTTTGTCACTTGCGAATAAAATTAAACCTTTGTTGAAAATTATATTGATGATTGTGATTTTCTCTCCTGTCAGCTCTACGTGAAATTCAAATGCGTCATTCGAAGTTAACGCTTCAGCCTATTAAATAAATCACAGTTTAAAAAAAAAAAAGTCTACCGTTAAGAAATCGCATGTTTACCGATCGCCTATAATTCCAATACTTACAACACTACGCTAAGAAAGTCAATGCATAATATTAGAGGCCTCATAGCACACGGACGGACAGAACGTGCAATTTAAACATCTATAGCATTTTCTTCATATGCCGTGGTTAAGTGATTTACTCATCATGCAAACCGTAACCTATTGAATGATTGACTGATTGAGTTAGGTTTGTAATATTTTGTTTAAACAGAAAATCACTGTTTTAAATAAAGACAGGACTGACAAAGAATGACAGGTTGGCGAAAGATCGTGAGAATTTCTTCATAGAAAAACTCAATAAATGATAGCGGCCTGAAATGGGTTTGAACCCAGGACCTCGGTGTCTTAATCTTATGGTTATAAGGCCACTAGATCAAGATAGCAGTTAAATAATCACACACACTTGTCATAGCCAATTTCATGCCAGGCAGGGCAGGAAATTATATTATGAATTAAGATAATTATTAATTATCCTCAGTCTTAGGAGATTTATATTTTAAAATAATTTAATAGTTATTTGATAAATATAAAATGTATATATAATATAAAGCGAGTTCTAACATAATACATAATTATACATACGTTATGAAATAAACCCATAGGAATCAAATTTCGATTATTAATTAATTGAATATCTTTCAATATAACAGTACAGTGACAGCCTGTTAATATCCCACTGCTGGGCTAAGGGCTCCTCTCCCTTTTGAGGAGATGGCTTGGAGCTTATTCCACCATGCTGATCCAATGCGGGTTGGTACCAATATGGCAATACACATGTGGCAGAATTTCAACAAAATTAGACACATGCAGGTTTCCTTACGATGTTTTCCTTCACCGTCAAGCACTAGATGAATTATAAACACAAAACAATTAAGCACATGAAAATTCAGTGGTGCTTGCCCGGGTTCGAACCCACGATCATCGGTTAAGATTCACGCGTTCTAACCACTAGGCCATCTCGTCTTATAATATCATAAGTAATTTATTATCAAGAACATTTTACATTTGCTTCTATTTATACAAAACAGACATTACGTACTTTTAAATGATTATAATTGACTTCTCCAAGAAATATACGCAGAATAATATTGATGTTATCTAATAACTGATAAATTATCTCCGGTTTCCCAATGATTTGTAATCGGATGCTGTGGCTGTGACACAATTTTATACAAATTACTTTACATAAATAACATAAGCAAAATATTAAAGATTCCTGTTTGTGTCCCAATGCTGGGCTAGGGCCTTTTAAGGAGAATATTTATAATAGCTTGTTTCACTATGCTACTCCAGAGCCAATTGGTGGGTTGGTGTGACAGAATTTCAGTAGACACATGCAGTCTTATTCTCGATGATTTCATTGACAATGGTGATGAATTAAGAACTGAAAGTAAACACTTGAAAATTTTATAATGCTCCCCCGGATTAAAACGTTGTAAGTGAACTTGACCTTGATAAAAAAGAGTAAGGGAAAATGGGAGAGCTTGGGAGTAAAAAATGAAAGCTGGTTGTTTCTCTTTTGAATATAATTATTTGAAAATACATATAGCTGTTTGTATTCTAACAAATTTAATTATTAGCATACTTGTATATGCATAAAGTCAAGAGTCAGTGGACTTTAATAAAAATAGAAATAAAAAACCGAACATGCGAACACGAGAAGCGATCAGATGGTGACAGTGACCGTGATCGTTTTCGCTGAGAAAGCCGTCGTAAAACTAGTTTAGCAGTTATTCAGATATTTTCACTTATGTAAATACTGTCAGAGCTCCAGCATTCCTGTGAGCTATGTGTCCGGTCCTAATTTGTCTAAATTCGATATTTGAATATTTGGATTCAAGCAGTTTGTCTGTGCGTGTTTTAATTGTCTTTTTTTTTTACAGGTCCAAAATGGCGACGAATGTCGCTTCACATATATCTCGGACGTCGTTCATCTGTTTATTTATGGCTTTAATTAGTGTGAGTATAAAATCTTTTATTATTTACTTGTTATTTGGCATTCTGTTTGATGATATAAATGTATAAAATGCTTGTTTTTGTTCATACTATATGTGTTATTGTATAGTTTTATCTGATTGAGTCTGAAAACTTGGGACCAATTCTACTAATTTATAACGGTTACGATACGTTCCCGATTCGATTGCGATAAAGTGATAATTTGGCTGTAGAATATTCCCTATGTAATAATTCCCTGTATAAATATTAGGTATTGAAATATCGACGTACGGTATTTGGTGGTGCGCAACTCGTACATGACATTCTTCTTATAAGTAATAAAATTAAGTAATTTGTCCAACCATAATTTTTTTAGTTGTGTGTAATAAAGACTAATTGTAGTGAATTAATTCGCTTTTAATAGTTGTTCTCTGAAGCTCTATGTTGTACAGCGACATGTATTGAATAGGGTTAGAAGAAGACACACATCCGCAAAACCTCATACCAGTATGCATAGCAATTACTAGGGTCGTACATCCATTGCTTTATAATTTACTTGGGTAAATGTTAATTAATTCGGTACTTCGGTACTTTTAGACGGCGTGTTTTTTTCTATAAATTTGTAACGTAGTTTATTTTAATTTTAATTTTAGTTCTAGAATATATTAATAAATATGTTCTTGTTATGTAATTGAATAAGTATTTTAGTATTTATTTTTTAATGAAACTAAATGATTTGTTATTTTTTAATTAAATAACAATGTTCCCAAAAAATAAATTACTTATTAATATTTGATAAAATCAATTTTTTAATTGAATGTGCACAAATAATTCATACCATGTTGACTATAATCAAGTATTTCGCTTATAGAATGATTACTACGTATTATATTCGACATGTCGAATACATATTAATAACAATATAAGCATATTGAATATTTATAATTAATATAATGTATATACATTAATATTAATTGTTAAAAATGGCGTCCATTTAACATACTGTAAATCTAAACATGTCAAAGTTATAAATGAGTAATAAATATATATATTTACTACGTTAAATGTCAAAGAGAAATGAGACATAATCTCGTATGTTCATCGTCGTCTTCACACAAAGAAAATACATTCAGAGACACATACTAGTTATACCGGCTGAGATTATCAATACGTAAGGTTTTAAAGTGATAATAATCTTAAACAAATGTGAGGAAATGTTAGCTGTATTGAAAACAAAAGCCGACCATTGAATGTACTGTTTAACGGAAAAGTTGCTAAAAATAATTAAGCCTATGTATATTTTAATTGGATTGTGATTTATTATCACAACTGTACTGTAGTATGAAAACTTTATCAAAGTTATACTTTACACCGTATTTTCTTCATTTGTGAAAGGTTGAAAGGGCTAGATCATTTCCCGCCTAAAGAAACGTAATTGCGATTCAATGCGAAAAATATTGATTGTTTTATTTGCAAACGATAAATATGCGCATACCCAATGAGTCATAGACAATCATACGCTTTACTTGTTTTGTCAGTGGGTATGGCAACTGTAGAGCGGCAACATGACAAATATTTAAATTTGACGCTTGTGTGTTTGTACGGGTGTGTCTGTATATATTTGTATGCAAATCTTGTTTGTATTTGTTTAAATCTGAATGCGAAGCGTGAACTATCGTTCCAGGCGTTATTTTTAAATGAAAGTAAAAATTCAATAACGCATTTGATGCAACGTTTCTATATATAACGTTTGAAGAAAACAGCGCTTCAGACGCTGAAAAATACCTTCTATCACGGTATCAGTTCCATGTTATCTGAGCGATATTTTTATTATTATTACATAATATATTTAAAAAAATAAATCTATTCTAATATATAAGCATTCCTGTGTTTTTATATCTGACGTAAAACATTAAACGCTTCTGTATATGAATGTACGAATAAAAGTAGAAAAACCTGTGTTGAAAATATTTATTCAGATACTGTGTATTCATTTAGCGTTGTTTTTTATTATCAGATCCGTTACTTTGTCTACATGTCTAGTTTTAGTCTTTAACTAGCTGTATAGAACTGTTTGAACAAAATATATTCTAGGTATAAATAACATAAACGTTATTCAGTAGATTATTATTTTTGGTGGTAAAAATATAGCCTTTAATAAACACTGTGATATAAAACAGCTTGTTACATACATATTGTTAAATTCTCTATATTTATAAATCTAACATTAGAAAATATTCATAAAACATTAAGAAAACAAAAGGTCGACACATTGACACCCGATTATAATGAAGTTCCTTTCATTTTATATTATGTATGAAATAACAGAGACAATAAAATAATATATACATATAATATAGGTACGTTTAAGTTGCTACAATGAATTTCCTTCAAAATATTTAATAATAAAAAAAAATCAATACCGCGATGTACAGAATATCACATGACTTTGAATACACGAATGTTCCAATATTGTATAGAAACTTGTTTACTTTCAAGAGCAATGAAATAATTAAGCTATCATCCAAATCAATCTCGAAGCTCACCGCAGAACATGATCGAGAAATATCAGAAAGTAATATGTGACATGTGACATTGACTATAATGGAAATAACGTTTAAAGTATACACGCATCAAAACAACAGTGTAAGTTAGCTTACAATATTTCACGAGTATTTTACCAAGTGAGTTCTTACTGCTGCTATTCTAGCACTGCAAAATTCAAATCAATTTCGAATTTGGAACGCTTGCTTCGCGTTACAATCGTCACGTTTTCATCGTTGAGAAGTTTTTTTTTTTTAATTTTAAAAAAGGAATTGTAAACATTGTTATCTAGCAACATAAGTGAAATGCCAGTTAACTCCGTTACGTTACAAAAAAGTGACCTAGAAGCGAGTTAGCAGAATTGCTCCGTCCTTGGGGTCGACCGAATGCCAACTGACAGATCAAACGTTTACTCTGTGCTCATGTAACTACTTTAACGGTTAATCCGATGTCACATCGATTACAAATATATTGAATGCACGCAAATGCGTGTGGTTTTATTTACTCATGATTTGTATATAGGTGAATACTTTTAAATTGATACAGAAATTATTAATTAATATAACAATTATTAAGTTATGAATTCGTTTTTTTAATGACAATTTAATGTTTTTTATTGCAATAAAATATTTGCAAGATCTTCAACGATTAAAACCCTTACGATTTACAATAGGTATAAAATATCAACTTATTATTGTTCTAGTAATTTGACACATTGAAACGTTTGTTGTGGGAACTTTTTAAATTCGACCTTGAAAAGTTTGCGCCAATTTTAAGTTAGATATTTTAAAAAGTGATCTTTATATCACAACAAATTAACAGGGAGTATTAACAGCATTAAAAGCTCTTCTTAAAACTGAACTGTATCTTAGAAGTGCGCAATAGTGTTGCGCGTAACCTTAGCGTCCGCTCTATTTGATCGCGTCCGGCACACATTGCGGACATATTGCACGCGAACGAGACCGAGCCGCAAAAACATACGGATGGACGCCATCAGACGCGCTAGCATGCTTTAAAGCGAAATAGGAAATTTATAATTATTTATGTTACCGTAATTAATCAATATATGTCATAATTTTACCGATTAAATTCAAAAATAAATGTAAAACCATTTTTGTCACCTTCGTCAAAAACTTCATTTTATAGTGTTACACATAGCAACGTCGGTCTTGATTTAAAAAAAATATATTTTCAAATAATTATATATCAAATTGTTACCAATTTGTTTAGAAACTACGAAATTGGATTATTCTTGCTCGTAGAAAAGAGTAATAAAAAACTCGGAGTAATGATGAAATCTATGATTGTTTAAATTACCAAATTCAAATAGAGATACTCAACGAATGTGGTTTCATAACTTCAAATAAAAAAATAGACTAGTAGGGTAGGTAAGAACGATCTAGCGTCACGGTAGAATGCGATCCCGTGGCGCTCCTCGTTAAGACGGAAAGGGTACTGGTTTTTAGTGGGTATTCCGATGTTCGGGGCGCACTCGGCGCCTTGGACATGTTCCCGTGGGGGAAACGCGCAATGCGTTTTTCCAGAGTTAAAAAAAGCAAACTAACAAAGATCTCGAAACTCACCGTAGAAAACTTTCGCGAATTGTCAGAAAGTGACATGCAACATTGACCATAATGAGAGTAACGTTTATAGTACACACGCATCAGAATAGCGTAACAGCGTAAATCGTTTTACAATATATCACGAGTGAGATACAAAGTGAGTTCTTACGGAATAACACTGCAGATCTAGTTCCTTAAATTGAAAATAAATAAAAGGTAAAGTATCCGTTCAATAGATTTCCTTTGTACGTTACGTTTCAAAGTAGTTGCATTATAGATAATGTGATACAAAATTATCTGTGAAAACCCTGTCAATGTGATACAAAATTATCTGTGAAATTATATATTATCTGTGTAACAAATAAAAAATCTATATATATCACGGAGTCTATATTATATTTAAAATGTTCTCTATTTTCCAACTAGCTAGTCTGTGTCTACATACATATATACTTAAGAACACCGGTCACACACGGTCACACACGGTCACACAAGTTCGACACGTCCTGTGTAATGAGATGTGAAAGCCATGTGAACTCCCGTGGGAGCCATTGTTAATGTCACGACTGTCATGTACAACCAATTATTATTATCTATAGCTAATTACTTATACGGAATTCGAGCAGTTTTTTCTATTCGCTTTCGTTCAAGATAATATTTATGTGTTATCGGTGATTTAAATTTAATTTTTTTAAAGTCAAAGTATTCTTTCATCAAGTAGGGGGAGGGATAGGGGTTTAAATATATATAAAGAAACTACCGGCTCGGTTTGTAGATTCTACCAAGAAGAGCGGGAAAACTCAATAGTTGCTCTTTTTAAGAATCAAAATATTACATGTAATAATCATATAATATTGATTGTTTTATTTTTATATATCCTGTATGAACTTGTTGATACAAATACTAACTCCGACCTCTTTTGTCAGAAAAATCCTGTACTATATAACAAGCCTTATTTATTAATTATTTTTTTAGTCGATAAGACTTATTTTACAATTGAATGATGGTTATTATAAATTAGTTAAAAAAAAAGTTTAAAAAAAATCGAATTGTGACGTCGCTGGCTTCATACGTTTCAATTATGCACAAGCATCCATCAATGGATTAATATATCTTTCGAGAAGAGATGAATAGATTTTAGCGCAATATTTACAAAATATTTTGTTGATATTTACTTTAGGAAAATTAATTAACTTAACAAAACACTATCACTTTGCAAGCTCGACTTTGCAACGTGATACTTTGCGGCATTGAGCATTTATATTTATTATTTTTATTATTAATTAATGACATCACTTTCTCAATACGTATAAATATCGTTTGAAAATAATTAGTGAAATAAGAACAAGTTTTACGTTGTGCACTTTATCATTGCTCTGTTTAGTAATTGGGTAACAATGGTTCCGTACGTACATTGTTAACATTGAGATGGGCAAGTTTGTTTGGCTAATAGGGCCTTTAAGTAACATTGCATCCTATATGTGGTACGTTCTGAATAGGCCTTTGTTAACGTACAGTTGTTTATACAGTCTTGGTCATCATTTGTTAGGCAAAGAACAGTCTAGTCGTGAACTGCTTTTCAACACAAATAGCAGTCATGTGTTAGAGAATATTCTAGAATAGAATACAGTATTTAATTGTATATATTTAACTTAAAATTGTATAAAACAATATAATTGAATAAGTATTCTATCTACAAAAGTAAAAGAAATATAAACTATTGCTTAAAACGCTCCATTCCATTGTTTAATGGCACCAATTCTGGGATTTAAGATGCTATGTGCATGTATTTACTCACACTTTGAAGTGGCTCGCAAAAATACAAAGTTTTAATGTTAGGGGAAAGACACGTTTGCTGCACAAATCCTCTTTGCGTAGCAAAGACTGCAACACTAGAAAAAAATACTAAAGTTGTCAATATTGATGTTAAAAAGGTGAACCCGCTTAACGTAGAAGGAACATAATATATCATTATCAGTTGGCCTTTGCTGATCAGCTTTATTTATTAATATTCTTAACGATAACGATAACTTATATTTATAAAAAGAACGAATACATTTTTCCCTGTTAATCCCTGTAAAAATTCTATATTTAAAAATAAATATCAGACATTTATGAACCAGAATCTACATGAATTATTTATTTATCAACAATTTAATTTTAAAACAGTATTAAAATGTATCAATACAAACATATTTATATTTTATGGAAACAAGATTAAGCAGTTTGAGTGTGGACAGTTTTTATTTTTTATTTTAATTTTACAATGTCTAATTTCACTTCCATTTTACTTTTACTTTTTATCTGTAATAATAAAGTCGCAGACAGATAATAAATGTTTTCAAGATTGTACATTGTAAAGTCAAAGGTATAATTTAATTTTAATCACACGAGATGTCGATTAGTTTCTTCATAAAGCGTCATTAGGTCTGAAATGATGCAAGTTGCAAAGTACTTTCTCAAATTGCTAACGAAATAGAATTTACGCCTCGAGTACTAAATTTTAAATATTATATATATCTGAGAATACTTTTAATTTATTCTTTAATTCAAGTAGGCTTTTGAATTAGAATAAAAGTTGTTTCGGTTTTTATATTTTAATGATGAATACACTGTACGAATATTAAGTCTACACTTTTTATCGTCTATATTATTTTGTATGTAATATGCCTTATTTAGTGTTGCCCTTGCAGGGATGAGTCCCTCCCTTTAAAAACGAGGTCACTAGTTCATAGATTGTACTAAGCATGTAAAATTGTGCATTACATGAATTAAACATAGGTATAGTAAACAATGCTTACGTGACGCGAATGACGGAACCATAACGGTGAGATTCTATCCAGAATCTGATGAATATGCAGATCTCACGATGACGCCCTGTCTTGGAATGCTAACGGTTGAAATACTTCACAATGCAACCTCGACGTAGCGGCTTGGTTTCAGTCAACGAAAGTTATAACGATCCGGTTTCAAATTTCATCGGTTTATTTAATTGATCGTAAATACAATAAACGTTCGATGCGTGCTAACCTTAAGCGATTTGTTTTGATAAAATTTATTTTGTCGATTTTATTTTTTGCATTAAACGCGGAACGGCGGAAATTTTAAGTTTTATGTCATGTGAAATTGTAGCCGAATGTCACGATAATGTGTGACGTAGTGTGTAAATTAATAACGATTTTTATTTTTCTTTTTTTTAAGAACTTTTTTTTTTTTACAAAATAAGCGAAATTCTTTTTTTAAAACTCACTTCTAATTTGTAGCAAGTATGTTCTTTACACTCTAATAAATTTTCGTAATTTGACATTTAAATGCTCATTCATAAAGAGAGAGTGGTCAAGAAAAATAATAGTGAGCTCAATTGTTAAGGTGACTTCTCAAACTTTCCTTTTTAACGATCTTATCTAAGCTGCGTAAATTTTGTGTAAAATATAGATGTAATTGAGAATCTACTATTGTTTTGTACTGCTTTAAATGTTTCCAGTTTTAGTTAAATTTTAATTTTATAATTCGGTTAATTTATATGCGTACCTATGTGTGTTTATATTCAAATGTACAATATAGTGTATTTTTACAATGTTATATTTCCAAATGATTGAAATAACAGTTTCTTCAATATTTTCCAATGATTTTATTTTTATTTTTTGGAATTCATTTTAGAGTGTTGTTATGTTATTTTCTATTTTTCAAACAATTTTTATAAAGGTTACATGCATGTAACCGCTATCAGGGAACATTTAGAAGTTATACTTCTAGCCATTCATTAGAAGTATAACTTCTAAATGTTCCCTGATAGCCATTCATTAGAAGTATAACTTCTAAATGTTCCCTGATAGCGGTGACGTAATACAGATACTCATCTACCTTCGCAAACTTACTGTTCCATATTATATTATATGGATTATCGCACATTTTAAATTAAAAAAGATGCAGAAATTTGTGAAACCATAATATCATCTATCTATAAAAAAAGAAAGCTGGTAAGAGTGTGCACTTAAGTTTGCGCACTTGTAGACTAAAATAACTCCTGCGCCAGTGGCTAGTAATTGAGATTGGCCTCCATGGGGGAAATTCGATTGGGAAGACATTTTATATGCCAGTTAAGTAGCTTTCTTTTGAGCTAATAATTGATAATAAGTTAAACCGTACTAAATAAAAAATCACAAATACATAAATATTTTTAAGTTTTTATTCGGGTTTCTCTGAAGAATCCGCATTCCGAACCTTTGACAGATTTGCATAGCTGACATGCTAGACTTGTTAAATGACGAATCAAAACTTCTCTTACATGCAATTTGAAAAAAGAATATTCTAAAATTAAAATTTACAATTTTAAAGGTTTCGCTTTCTGAATTCTCTATATCATTATGCTTTCTCTCATTACTTCTTAGAAGCATACGACTTACACTTTATAAACGTGTTTATTTCTATTTAATATCGATTGGTACAAATCCAACGGTAATTAAATATCTTGTCCAGAGACGGATTTTAATGTTAACGTAAATTAAATTTTAATCGTAATAGATATATATGCTTAATTAAATAGTAGTAAAAATAATACGATAAACCTCGTAGAACTGCTTCTGTTTCTGAACACACTCTATAGTCGTCAGCCATTTTGAATAGTTTATATCATTAAAAAAAACTATCAACCTTGCGTATTATATGACTTATAAAAAGAAGGCTATCAAATATTTTTTTGTCAAGGATCACTCACTTTTTGTCGAAAATTGTATGTCCGATTTTGATAATTAATTTTTATTGGATAGTTTATACTTCAACGGTGGTCCCATCATAATAATTTGACCAACATTTAGGAGTCGAATAAGGTTAGGAATTTCTTCTCTTCCTCCTTGTATATTACTTGATATCTTAGCCTATTTTAAATAAATACGAATATATCTTTTTTTGAATAAAATATATAATATTATATATAATTTTTAATTATATTTTAATTATATTTATTTTTATTTTTATTATATATATAATTTTTTGAATAGAATAATAAATGTTGTGTTAAATGTAAAAAAAAAACACCTCTATTTTGACATTGTAAAATTAGAGTAAAGGGCTTCTCTCTCTTTTTTCTCTAAGTTGTGTTGTCTCATTTGTCTTACCCATAAATAGCATAAATCACTGTTCACCCTGTCTAATTTTAGTCTTATTTCTAATTAACATATTATTACAATACCCGCTTACTATAAAACAGCTAAACAGTTCGTTCGTCTTAATCATACTCTTGCTGTAAATGAGAAAAACATTATTATCTAGAAATCATATAGCATTTGAAAGCCACATTCCTATATGATTGATAAAATATTCAAACAACCTATCATTTTGAGAATCAATCGTAGGAAACATTGAATATATTGAAAGCCTCAATCCGAAGTCGTTTCATCAATTTGGTCATTATTATGAAATCGACGATGAGGCAGCTGTTGCCCGGAGTACCTATAATTTATTACACGTAATATAATACGAACGGATTAAAAATAGAATAATAAAAAAGTATTGGTTCGTAATCACGAAATTATATGATGAGATCGCGTGTTTAGGGCACGAACATAGAATTGTTTAATGGAAATGGCATGTAAGTTTTGTAAGCCCAATTATCTCAAATCGATTTAAATATTATGACATGAGTAAAAAAACGTTTTTCGTAACGTATCCGTATATAAGTCGTATTAAAATTCATAAATTTTATTGATTGTAATTAATTTCAAAATGTGTAATAATGAATTAAACGGTAATCATTACTTAGTACTTACTTACTAAATCTAAATTACACAAGTATATTCTTTATTACCTCGCTTTCATGGGTCGCGAAATTCGACACAAACGCAATGAGTTCAGGCAAACGACCAAGAGCTTTACATGCCCTTCGAACCACGATAGCGTAATCACTGCTAGCTTGCAGACTTGTGTTTCTACTGCTAATTTTTCGATAGAAAAACTTAATGACTTTTTATTGGCTTGACAATTAAACCAACGAGCCATATGTAAGACGTTTTCGTAATACCATTTATATTTACATTATAATGTTCTAAGGTGTGAAATAAAGAGATAATTAGAGTTTTTATATCATTCACATAGTTTAGGGGATAATTCTAAAGTCTCAAGTAACACTCGAAAAGCAATGAAATAATACGAGGCTATTCGTATAACTATTTGATATTTCTAGAGCAATGAGTCATTGTATGGAATTTTTTTTTTGATTGAGATCAGCAAGAGCTTTTTTTTATTAATGCGCTGTAATAAGGTAGGCGTCAAATCAATTAAAATTTTAATTTAGGTATTTTTGAATAATTCGATTATAGATTTAAATTTTATAAAATTGTAATAATATGTAGCCATATTAGTTTATAAAGAACATTTTGATTGCATGTTACGCTTACAACTTTGAAATTATGTATTTTTATGTAAATTCCTTTGATGTTTTTTATGGATTGCATGTGCTATGTTTAAAATTAGTCAAATATTGATAATAATTTTTTCTCTAAAAAGATCATATAAGATCTACAAAGTGCGAATTTCTAGTGCTTTTTTTATATATTCCTGTTACACTTACGTTATTAATGGAGGAATAATCGACATATTTCGGGAAGATTACGATAAATAACATGATTATTTATTTATTTATTTATTATACTTGGAATATTCGACAATAATACCAAATAAAAATATATAACACATATTATTGTATAATACTTATAAACGTAAAGTATTACATTTGAAAAAATCCTGCTGCATTTGTTTTGTTTCTCTAGTTTTTCTCAGGTCAGAGGTGTTTATTTCCATACCCGTGATAGATTTTTGACTCTGGCTTTAAATAATAATATGAGCGCTCACGGTACAGTTAGTAGTATTATGAGCATTACTTGGGTTGTTAGTATGTTAATATTTATTACATATAATCTTTAATGCATCTGAAAGTGATCGGATTATTTCTAAGCGACGACTGATTGAGGTCAAATACATTCTGTTAAGTTGTTACTAATTTTTGCAAAAATAGTATTCATATATATATAGTCAAATTTACACAATATTTTTACTAGCACACGATAATTGAGCCGTAGTTAAATTGTTAACAAATTTATTGAGTGAAATGAGTCATATTCAATATATATTGGTTTGTATATATATATATATATATATATATATATATATATGTATAGTATAGTACATAGTAACTGTGATATATGTAGTTTTATATTAATAGACAGTTAATTATAGTTAATGCTTGCAATGTACTTAAAAAAAATTAAATCGGTAAACTATGAAGCACCGTGAGAAAACAAAAATTACAATTAAGTCAAAGATTGGCACGACCGCGTTTGTGGAAATTCAATACAAATGTATGCGTGTATGTTTGTATGTGTGTGTGTATGGTTCGTAAATAAATCACAAAATCTGCGATAGATTGCGCTATTCAAGCGAAGACGTGAGCTACCGCAAGTGTATAATAAAAAAATACTCCACCGCCAACATGAGCACGTGTAAACGTCACGTTGTATTTGACGTTGCGATTTTTTTCGTTCACCTTAGCTAATTATGAAGCTCGTATTCAATTAACGCGGTGAGAAAATGACATGTCTATTGGTGAGGCCGCGAGCGGTTCGAGGCTGTCGAACGTGAAGCACGGAGGTTTAACTGGAAGTGACGTCGGCGGGAGGCTTAGTAATCGGTATCACGTTCTGTATCAGCTGAATACGCCCATTGTATTTATTAGAACTTCTATAGTTGAATACAAAAATAAATAATAATATAGTAGTCAGATCTTTCGAATATATAAAGACAAGAAAATTTCATGTGTTTTTATAATCATAACATTTTTTAATGGTTATTTTGATATCTGATGTATCTCTGCTTATATTTCGTATATATTTAATTTCATTTTGAAAACAAAAAAATTGAACAAATATTACTCAATATCGTATTTAAATGAATATCATAATTATACTTAAATAGTATTATGAATTAAAAAACATATTCTCACTTAAATTTAATTTATCGTGAAATTTAATATTTTATTTTTAATGACACATCCATCAGCTGTATATCATAGACGCATAACATCTGGCGTGAAGGCATTGAACTCGACAAGTCGTTGTAGTACAAAGGACAACCTGCCGAAAATATCGTGCAAAAAGTCGAATCGAGAATCATTTCCATTGTGACCAAGGCCGTAATGTAAACGGTAACATTAATTAATGAATAAATACATTACTAGTACGTTTTTTCCAGAAATCGACGGATTTAAATTATTTTTATTAGCTTCATTATGTAGATCGATCCGTTAATTTGTGATTAATGATTGTTTTAGTTTTACCATAATTGGTATAAGGTATGGCCTGTTGTTCACGGCACGGTTTCTTAACGGTACGGCGGGCAACCGCGCTTAGAAGAAACGTGTTAGCTTGTATATGAAACGGCAAACCACCGGATGTGATAACGGATTGTATTGTTCTGTTCTAAAATCCGATTATTTTCGTCATTATCATTAGTTATATACCATATATATCGGATGGGATATATGGGAGTCTTTCTTTGATTAATTTAATTCGCTAAAACATTTGTGCCGTTGACAAATTTCCATAGAATAATATACAATGTCAATATCGCCGTGCACACGACGCGTACGTCGACGACGCCGTTTTTTGCCGTCTAGTCAGTCAATAGATTTTCATAGAGCCATTCAACAAATTCAAAAAACGTGGTTTGACCACGTGGCGAGTCAATCATAGATTTTTCACAAAAAATGTGTGTCTATAGCCTATGAGGTTTAAAAACAAAAAAAAACAATATTCATTACTCTATTACGTAATTATATAAAACATACATCAAACGTTTAAGAAACAAAAAACATTAAAATATTTTCGCATTATCGGATATTTTAGTAACGGGTTTTGATATTTTTTATTTAATGTCAGCCGTTACACTCGACGTGAATGATACGACGATGATAACCGTAAATGTGTTCAAAAAAAATATTTAAATTGTTAATTTGACGGCTAATTAGTACAATGATGCTACTAGCTTGTGTTATATATATATATATATATATATACTGTCTCGGTTTTCTTTATGAAAGTCATTAGTTGTGGGTTGTCATGTTCTTAGAGTCGTTATAACCTAATTATTACTTTTAAAAGTAGTAAAATCAAATTTACTCGGTCACAGGACAGTATTTTGGAAGGCGATATCTACTTTTGACAATATCAGTTTTATTATCTTTTTTAACTATTTAAGTGTCTTATAATTTAAGTTTTAAAAAAATGTGGTGTGATTTATCTTTACCGCGAGCGAGGCTTAAGCTTTTCTCTATCAATAAATCTGGTTTTAACACATTAACCTATTATTAGTAGCATAAATATTCTCGTCTTCTGAAATATACCATAAGCATATTAAATATTCTGTGTCTCCTTTTGCACAGTCACACAACTGCTTTGCAAATATGTAATTGAAAACAATAGTATGATAGAGCTTTTCAATATATAATGTATATAAATATTAACATGCTCTGTGGGGTTCACCCGCGTTATACATTATTGCTCCGCTCTTTGGGTTCAACCGTGACCTGGGCATGAAGGAAGGTGAAAACAATGCCTATGTAATTTTTGGGGCTTATCCTCGCTTTATAACAAATTTCATCAAAATCAAATATTTGGTTTATTTGCGAAAGCGTAACAAACAGATAGTCTGACAGAATTATTTTCGCATTTATAAATTATTAGTATAGATAACCTTTCTCACTAACTGAGCTAATTGAAGCGTTTTCAATTCGGAATGGTAGATTCTAAGATACGCGTTCAAACAAAAATTCCACTTCATAATAGTATGCATATACATGCATATTATATTATTATATACATCTTATCATCATTACCATATTTTTTAAAATTTGAAATAGATCGTTAATGGGTTTGTATCGCGTGAATAAAGGAAGTGGTAAACGATCATTTCATGTTTAATCACATTTATAAGTACAGTGGAATTCCAATAATTTCGATAACAGTTCCTACTTCCCCCATAAGAAGAAGCTAAACTTTCTCCTACTCCCAAAATTTCTCCGACGTCCGTTTGGCGACACGATCAAGTGTCATGCAAGAAATATTTCGTAAGCGGATATTCGAATATGTCTTGCAAATATCTACAGCTTCCCTAGCTACCTAGTTAGCGCTGATCTGGCCGTAGTTTTACAAATCAATTCGCATCGTGTTCGCTGGCTCCAGTTGATCGCGTAGGTGTGTTACATGCTTTATTCACGATACTGTTCAATGTATATCTTAACAAAGCTCTAAATTTCTGGAACCCAAACTTATTTTAACGACAAACCGTAATATGATATTTTAGATACATACTTTTAGTTAGAATAGAATTACATTATTTCGCTATAAAAAATGCGGTCTTTGAACCATTCTCGTTTCGTTTCCGCATTTTAGTGTAAGAAATGCTAATAAATTTAACTTATCTTTAAATTCTTAATTAGAAGAATTGATTGCACATACTGCTGTGTTAAATGGTAATTATCTTAAAATAAGTATAAATTATACTTACATTTTTAATGTAAACTTGCCTAATACCTTCAGTTTAAAATGAAATTAAATAACTAATTTATAACTTTATTCGTTAACTTTTTATTATAAGGCTGACAGTGTTTTAACGATTAATTGTTTGGTTACGAACAACTTCCAAAGTTCATGTCTTTTTTGCAAAAGCACTGGCACGTGATTACAAAAAAATTAAATAAAACCTTCTTTTAAAATATGAAATGTAATAAAAACGAACATTTCAAATCATCGATTTACACTAACGTCTTTAAGAAGATTAGTATGAAAGCTTAGCCGATCGTACTGGAAAATAAATTATAATAACTATCATTTGTTGCAAATTATTAGCAACCGAGATGGCTCAGTAGCTAGAACCTAAATCTTAACCGAAACAAACTCAAACCGGGGCCAGAGCAAAATATTTTTATACGCTTAATTTATGCAGTGAAGAAAAACATCCTGAGGAAAACCAGCACGTCTATCCGCCAATCAGCATTGGAGCAGCGTAGTTTAATTGGCTTCTAGCCTCCTCAAACAGGAGACCAGGCTTTAGCGCAGTAGTGCGTCATTTACAGGCTTTTACTATTAAGTCTATGATACCGTACTTCAGACGGCTTGTTTCGTTTGCAGAACAAAGGTATTACTGTCTGAAAATCTGAACTATTTACATCATTTCATAGTAATTGTTTTAAAAGATAATAATAAATGAAATTATATATTTCACTAAGTTACTTATTATCCGTAACAGCTTGTGAATACCCCACTGCTGGGCTAAGGGCCTTCTTTCCCTTTTTGAGGAGAAGGTTTTGGAGCTAATTCAACCACGCTGCTTTAATGCGGGTTTGTGGAATACACATGTGGCAGAATTTCAGTGAAATTAGACACATGCAGGTTTCCTCGCGATGTTTTCCTTCACCGTGAAGCACGATATGAATTATAATCACAAATTAAGCACATAAAAATTCGGTTGTGCTTGCCCGGGTTTAAACCCACAGTCATCGGTTAAGATTCACGCGTTCTTACCACTGGGCCATCTCGGCTCTTAGAGAGTTTAAGTTTCTTATTAAGTTAAGTATAACAATTTCACGGGCAGGTAAATATCTCAGTAATAGGTCCCTGTCAGAGCTTGAAGCATATTGTAATACGCTGTTCATGTACGGCTACGTGTATTTACATTGAAACATAAAATGTTAGTGTCAGAATTTTTCCGACTCATGCTAATTTACTCACAATATTTTTCATTACTATTTGAAAGAGATTAATTTCATTATTCATACAATAATAATAATAATATCCTGGGATATTATTCACACACGGCAATCTGATCTCAAACTAAGCAGAGCTTGTACTATGGAAGCGATACCTACCCCCAAAACTTCGACGTAAAATAATGTATTACTAAAAACAAACTACAGTTGAAGTAAATACGTAAAAATATATTTAGCCCGAGGGTCATTGATGACCGTTACGCAAAATCGATTAATGCCGCACGTTTATGATGAAAAAATGGTTAAAAAAGCGGAGATACGATTGGCATGATACGTGAATCAAACTTGGTGGTAACACCCACTCATCACAAAGTGCTCACATAGTATGACGTCACGTTTGAAATGTGAGTAGTATAACTATAAACACAAGGGACATAACATCTTAGTTCCCAAGGTTGGAGGCGCATTTATGATGTAAGGGATCGTTTCTATTTCTTATAGTGTCCAGTATGCTTACTGGAAATTAAAAAAAAGTAATATACTTATCTCGTTGAGGTGGCCTGACGAAAACACATATACGAACACGTATAAACGTGTTTTATGAGTCAACGAAAGTTTTATCGACTTTACGAAGACTTACGATACTTTATTACTTCACTTAAATCTCATTCATGTGTACAGGTGTGTCATGTGTGAGTAATACTAAACTGTAAATTGTTATTGTCCTAAATGTATTTACATATTAAAGATGAATATTTTATTTAACAATCATCTTTTGAAATGTTTGGACCTTGGTGTGATAAAACAAAAAAAAACAATCGATATTTTTGGCTTAACTATTAAAAAATATCAATAATGATTTATGATATTTGTCCTTGAGAGTGGAAAAGCAAATCGACGTTGATAAGTTAATCTTGCCACTATTTCATAAAATCTAAGAAGTAATTTGCTCAGTAGATATTTTTTATTTTGAATTAAGATGAGCTATTGTTTAGAACACGTGGACTATAATATGCGTCGGATAAAAATCTTCAACATGTAGAAAGGGTATTCTCCAAAGCTTCGTTTAAAAAAAAGAGCCCGTAGGTCAGCATTTAAAGCGTGTTTCATTCATAATTTTCATCTTTATACTCATTTTAATTAAATCTATTTTTGTTCAAAGAGTAGGTCAATAACATTCAATAGTAAGCCTTAACATGACGTCATGTAATTTTATTATACACGAAATCATGGTTTTAATTCAAATGTAGTTCGCGTGAAACACTTTCACTCTAGACGGGTGACATTTTGAGTGGAACTTATTATTTAGAGTTGTAAATTTTCACACTTTTTTACTTCCTTGATAAGTAATAAGATATGCTTTCTATCACTCTCAAAACTTAAACACATTAAATTTTCCGTGTGCAATACAAATAGCTACGATAATAATAAGGGTTCTTACACATGTGCGCTTAATAAGGTGGACTTGGTTTGTTTCCATATATCAATAATTCACTCTATCACTAGTAAATGTATATTCTGATGATTATAAATAGAGAAAAAAAAAGAGCCGTATAAACGTTTTTGAAAATATAAAAATACAACTACTGGTGGTAGGGCTTTGTGCAAGCTCGTCTGGGTAGGTACCACCCACTCATCAGATATTCTACCGCAAAACGTAGTTGGCATTGTTGTGTTCCGGCTTGAAGGGTGAGTGAGCCAGTGTAATTACAGGCACAAGGGACAGGCACATTAGGTTCCAAGGTTGGTGGCGCATTGGCGATGTAAGAGATGGCTAACATTTCTTACCGGGCCAATGTCTAAGGGCGTTTGGTGACCACTTAGCATCAGGTGGCCCATATGCTCGTCCGCCTTCCTATTCTATAAAAAAAAACTCAGGAAATATCAGCACCATTTCTTTTTTTTTTACTTACTCTGTATATAATATCTAACGTAATAAAATGAATTCAAGCCAGGCATTTACTACAAGATGTTTTTTCGAAACAAAAATAAAAAATATAATATTTCATCCCACGAAACGGTATCTAATTTTAATTAGCGAAAATAATTTTACTTAATTCAATAATTGATCTCGTAAAATTTTTTGTCAGCATTAAAAGTTTAGTACAGTAAATTTGTCTGGTATTTTTATGTAATTAAAAATTCCTTGAGTACAGTATTAATATAACGATTTGTTAATAAAAAATAATTATAACATTAATAAATATATATAGCTTGGGAATTATGTTGCACAAAATTTGTTTCAATTATTTTAAACTTTGTCGGTTCATAAACAAAACACGAATTACGTAAAGATTACAGATGCAAGGTAGTGCTTGAAATGGAAATTGGAAGCTAGTTTTAAAGATAGGGGGAAGATATGTCGGAATTATTACAGCATCGAAATTTACTGGACTATTAGAGATAGAGTTTTTAGTAAGCCCGTGTTGGTACGTACGTAGCCTTCTTTTTGTTTTTTTTTGTAGTCGAGGAGGAAAGGCATTTACGCCTACCTACCGGTCACGACCGGGACGGTTATGTGGGACTCACGGGGCAGAAGGCCACCGTCCTACCCACTAAAACCTCCCCGTACCCTTTCCGTCTTAACGAGGAGCGCCACGGGATCGCTTTCGCATGCTACCGTGGGTACGTACGTAGCCTAATTCAATCACAGGAACACTAAAGATAAATAAATGACTTTGTATATTCGATGGTATTCATTAAGGATTCGTGAAATAATAGTTTTGAATGTCAATGAAATTGTAAGCGGAACTTTTTGAGTAAAATTAAAGTAGATATACGTAGTTAAGTGGAATATTGTTATATTATAAATAAAGATATATTAATCATAAACTGTTTGTAGTACGTAATATAGCAGCCATTAAAAAGTCGCATGAAAAATGTAAATCTTAGTTTTCTTTATCTTGAAGTAGTAAATTCGATTGTAATAGGCTATACATAATACGATTTTTTACGATACTTTAAGTGAATCATCTTTTATAGACTCTCTCACATTTTTTGACTCTCTCACATATGATGTTGCTATTTCAAAAAAATGCTATTCAGTGAATTCGAAAGTGAAATATCCAAAACTATTTGTGGAACTGTGTGTATTGATGTTTTCATCCTTTAATTATAATTTTTAATCTGTTCAATTTCATTCATTAGAGTTTGTTTTTTAAATTTACGTTCGATTTAATTATTTGAACATATTCAATTTTCTATTTTTTTTTTAATTCTAAGGTAAAAAAGTTAATGATAACCACGATGAGTCGTCTATAATTAAAACAATTTAATAAGTCGATAAAAGCGCCAACTATTGAGCCTAGATTTTGTAAAAATGTTTGGCATGTTTTGCGTTAAATGTGTTGTAAATGTGAGTTAAGTTGGTTCATGAATTATATAGAATATGTCAATGACATTATATTAGTTCACAATCGGTCAAACCGTTCAGAAGTTAAGCGATTACTAACAGGCACTAACGATTATAATATTATACAAATATTATTCTCACAGCTCAATTATATATTCATTTCAAGTCAAAGCCACAGTGAATACCTTCATTCATTTTATCGAAGCTTGCTTGCTCACTTATTGGCTGCTAAAATCTGTCTGTAATAACAATATATTGTCATTGATACTTGTCTGCGTGGGCTACGATAACATTTTATGTGTAATGCTAATACGAACGGAGAGGTGAAAGTGTGTTTGTTCTTCATTAGAGGTGAATTTTTGTGGTACAAATTGATGATACGTCAAGTGACACGATTGTTTCTACCGTTACTGAGCGGATAATGCCTTGACTACACTGTACGCAACTGAAGAGGAAGCGGTAAGCGATTATGATACGGAATTAAATTCAGGGACAAAAATGGAATAAAGTTATCACTTACTTGACTTCGAATTATAAATGTGTCTATGGACATTTATCAATCTGTATTATGATACGTAATACGTATTACGTATAGTGTAAGTACAATGGAAAACCAAGAAGCAAAAATTGTTAATTGTTAAAAAGTTTTGAAGAATGTAATTTTCCATAAGAATGATATACATTGAAAATTTAAATAACGATAACAAAAATAAAAAACAAATCAATACTGCGATGAATATTTCAAGCATTTTCTTTTTGTTCGGTTTTTAGTTCATTTTTTTTATAATCGTTTTATTTTTTTTATTTTTTATTTTTTTAAATTTGGTTAGTATGTGTAGGGTATATCTTTTTTAAAGTAAGCGTGAAAAATAAATTTTAAGTTATCAATTTTTGAGTAAGACAAATTGTATGTCATGTTGTGTTTCCAATAAATAATTGATAACACTGGATAGAGTTTTTCAAGTAGATCATTAGTTATTATTACAGTAAAGGTTAAATGTCAGTGTGTTCGGATTTGTAACGGGCTTCGTAGTTTTAATCGATCTACATCGATGACTCTATTGTTTTTTTTATTGCAGTAACGCCTCCATTAATATTAAATTTGTTTAAAGGTTAACTGGTAGACAATGGCTACAGATTTTTGTTGGTCAATACATTTTCGAATCGATTTACTGTCGGTTTTTGATCAAGAAAAATACAGAGGTATGGCGTAAATTCGTTCGTCCTGTGTGCTGTATCCCTCCAGGAGTGTCAGATTGCTTTCATATTGGACTATTTGAGTGATGGAATAGAGAGAGAGAGAGAAAGAGGGATAGAACTCTTATGTTTTTGTTTCGATCATATCTCCTGCGTTGGTTAATCTTTGTTGAGAATGGTGGCCGTGACTGAAACCTAGTGGTAAATAATTCAAATAGGTTTTTTTTATATTACTATTTTTTATTCAATTTAGCTTGGTGGTAGTATTCATATGCAACCAAACAGCAATACTTAGTATTGTTCTGATCCGGTTAGAAGGGTGAGTGAGCTTGTCCAACTAGACACAAGGGCCATTACATCTTAGTTCCTAAAGTTGGTGGCGCATTGATAATGTAAGAAATGGTTAATATTTTTCTATATATAATAAAAATTAAAGTCTTTCACTGCATCAGCCTAAATGTTAACGTGTCGAAAATAATTACTCCTGACTGC
This sequence comes from Nymphalis urticae, assembly GCA_905147175.2. Classification (NCBI taxonomy): domain Eukaryota; kingdom Metazoa; phylum Arthropoda; class Insecta; order Lepidoptera; family Nymphalidae; genus Nymphalis; species Nymphalis urticae. Next base: position 4,053,223 of record LR989995.1, on the reverse strand, counting down.
TTCTGTTGCTACTGAATGGCGTGTGCATAAGTACAGTTCTAAAGAAAAGTCCGCGACACTATATCTATCTACCAGGACCACCCGCGTGAAGTCGGTCGGGTCTGTTGTACTCTATAAGTCCATGAAACATTCTTAAGCGAATCATACCGATATAGAAAGATTTAAGCGCATATGATAAGAATTCTACATTGAAACATTATTTCCTTTCAGTATAACCTATAACCCATTATACTAAGAATGCAGATATGGAAATCAAGATGCATTTGCATAAGTAATAAACTCCCTGTCAAGTATTATCCTGCGAAATGAAATATGCATTAAACCTGTAAACATCTATTGATAATCTATCAAATGATGTCAAAGCCTGTAATCTTATGTATCTACATAAGATCAATTTCATAGCGTCAAGAGTTCTTTTATATTCGTACTTCTTGTAATTCGAAATTATATATGTAGACGGATATCATAAATATATTATGAGTTTTCATTGGATATAAAATGTTAATAAACTTTAAATATGAAAAAAGGAAAGTCAAAGCCTGTAAACGCACTGCTAAGTCCTCCTTTCTTATTGAGAAGGTTTGAATCTTATTTTACCACGCTGATCGAATGTGAGGGGCGCACATGTAGCAAAATTTATTTTCAAACGACGACTAAAAATATAGAGGCGATTTACGACGAATGTAAATTTTAGTGATTTTGAATTTCGAACTACTTCCAAAAACTTTGAAGGCTAGGCCTTTGCCCACTTTGACATTTACAGGATATAAGATATATTTTAAGTTTTTTATCTTTATTTAATAAAATTCTTCCTATATATTGGAAGAAATTCTAAAATATATACTATACAAGAACTGAAATTAACACTACAATAATCTATATTTAAAGCGGGTGAACATGCGAAGCGCAGCTACTTCTTAATAATATTATATTAAATCTTCTCCAAGGTGCGCTGAATGTAGTAGTTTTTGCAATTTGGAATTACAAAAAAAATATCTCCTCATTTATTAATATAGATATATGAATATTAATATCGATAATTAGATCCAAGTTCTTGCTATAATTGCATTGAAAGTGTTCTGTTGTATTGCAAATACCGACTTTTGTTTAATCCCAGATCTACATGTTCGCAGCGATGCATAGCTTCGTGTGTGTGGGAAAATGATTATTAATTGATGTTTTGCATTCGTATAATTGCACATTTTTTATTGTACTTGTGTCTACTTTCTGAGACAAATATTACTGATCTTGTAGACGATCTCAATATTTAAATAATAAGAAGTATATAAAAATAAATAAAATTAAATTGTCTGTTTATGATTACCCTAAGTAATAAAACTTATAAGAAATTCAAATATATAGCGTAGAATATTGTATGCATATTTGAGGTACTGTTTTGTTTTTATTTCATCAAAATCGGTTGGATAAAAAGTTATAAGAACTTAAAACTATATATGTTTATCGAAATTGTAGGCATATAGACGTAAGTAACTATAGTATATACTTTTTGTTGATCGTTTTAATATTTCTTGTTTAATATAACGCAGGTAAAACCGCGGTGTATAGCTAGTATATATAAAAACTGTAACAAGTATCTTTATATTCAATATTGTTCTGATGATAATGCACAAGTCCGTCTGATTAGGTACCACCCACTCATCAATTATTCGACCGCCAAACAACAGTACTTTGTATTGTTTCGTTTCCGTTTGAATAGCTAGTGAGCAAGTGTAATTACTTGCACAATGTCAATGTTATCTCTCACAATTTTGTTCGTATGGTTGGCGGTGCTTCGGTAATGTAAGGAAAAGTGAGCAACAGAGTCAGTGTCTATGGACTGGATACTGAACACTTTCCATTTATAGAAACAAATAATACAAAAATAAGCAATTGCTAGAAGGAAAACAAATGGGCCGAAATTTGCAGGTGTCTGGTAAAATTCTGTAATGTGTATTGGTATAGCGAGATGTATTACGCATTAAATTTGTTTAATAAGCAGAGAGTATTCCTTTTCCTATTAGTTCTATATTGACTGACTGTTTCTTAATTTATAAATAATCCATAATATGTACTTAGATATTTGTAGTTTAATAACATATTTTATAAATACCGTAACGTAAAAATGATATAAATAAAATTCACTAAAGTATCTAAGACACCACTCACACGCCATGCACGGGAATGTATATTGTTATTTTTATATATATTTTTTATAAAAGAAAAACTCAACAATGTATGTGTTATTATGTAATTATTTGTAAGTTGGCATATAAAACGCATTATTTTATTTTTCTACAAGTTCAATCAATTCCAAAGTCTAACAAGTTCACACGCACAGCGGTTCGTTTTTACGACATATCATAAATTCTCCAACAAATCTTCCAATTCCATGACAGTCGGCTCTCCATTAAGCAAGAATATAAATATAATTATATCACGTAGCTGAATTTATATCATCTCTATTTATTAAATTGAAACGCCCAATGAGAAACGCTCAAATCGTCCATACAGAATCCAGGTGACATGTGAAACTGGTAGAAATCACATAATAAGCTGCACATCTCCCGGTTTCGCGATCTCGGGTAATAACCGCTTATAATAGAAACAGTTGGTGATTACTGTATATTTTCTATACAGTGAAGTGAGTTGTGCGTCATTACGGTAATAGACTATGGCACGCGCCGCGCACGAAATGATTCGTTAGTGCTGCTAAACTAAATAACTGTGTTATAGCATTAGTTTTACTGTTTTACTTAACTTACTAATATATTACTATAATTACTCTAATTTTTGTATGTCAAGTTTCACTATGTTCCGAGATTGCTCAGTGGTTATAAGACGAGACTCTTAACCGATGATTGCGGGTTCAAACCCACGCAAGCAGCACTGAATTTTTGTGTTTAACTGTGTGAAAAATGCCGGCGTCGAATGAAAATCTGTCACATGTTTATCTACCAAACCGTATTAGAGCATCGTGGTGGAATGAGCTTCAAACCTTCTCCTTAAAAAGAGACAAGTCCTTCGCCCAGCATCCCACTGCTGGGCGAAGGACATTTACAGGCTGTTACTTACTTAATTTTACTAAATAGTTTCACTTCGATATAATGTATCGATTTTACGGTGAATTTTGAAATTATTGCAATAGCAAATGTGTGCATAGAATTGTAGTTGAGAAAGCGACTTAAATGTGAGGGACATTTTTCTAATAGATTACAGCTCGGGGGACTTTGCCGTCAAGGTTTTATAGGACTTTATTACGGGAAGACTATCGTAAACTGTAATAAAAGTTCGACGTTAATGAATAAAATATTTAAGGCATACACATAAATTATAAATGAATAATTGTTCTGGACATACAACAACAACAACCTCCTCTTAATACCCTTCAAAGGAGGCGTGAAGAGGCATCTTGCGGGCTGGCAAGGCGGGGGCGGCTAGTGCAGAACATTCTTCCCGACTGTACTGGCCGTCGTCGCACTTGGACTCTACTACCACTTACCATCAGGTGCAGAAGAGTCATTTGCCTTCCCGGCAAATATAAAGAAAAACATAAGGCTGAATATAAGTTATGTACATTTTTAATTAGCGTATAAAATTGTGCGGTTGTTTATGCCAATTGAAAGACCATTAATTGCACGTATCTTTATGCCAATTGAAAGACCATTAATTATTCTAAATTACTGATAAATCTGCCTGTTACATATTTGTGTTTATAATTTACATGCATTTACAGATTCGATTTGAAACGAATGCGTCTAATGTTAGTCTACATCTTGAAGTGAGCCTGTAATTTTATGCGATTAGACGGCAACGCAGCGTTTAGAAATTTGTTCCAAACTATTTTATTTTGAAGTTTAATTGTATGTATATTCTTATTTATATCTTATTTGCTTTAATTTCTTATTCTATATTTGTTTTTTTTTTATATATTAATTACCTTATATTTGCAAGGGATTTAATTCTACTATATATTAATACTACAAAAGTATGAAATATAAATTATATTTTGATTTTACAAACATAACTCTTGTAAGCTTATTTACTTAGTGTGATAATTAATCTTGGTATTACTATAAATTTAATATTTAATCTGTAACTGAAATGTGTTTAAAATGCTTGTGAATGGTCTGAAAACACCATACACTAAAATCCCATGTCTATATATAATTACAAATACATTTCTGTTTGTATTTATTGTAACAACAATACTATTTATTAGCTCGTTATACTATTAGCTCTATAGTACTGTAATATTGTTTCTCTAAGCACTACCGCGCTTGCGTGCTAACAACTTAACCGCTGAACATTATCGAACGATTTCTATCTGAATCGATAAACTTTCATACCGATTATTTCGATCGCGAATATTCATGATCGTTAAATTGGATTCGAATTCAAATTAGGAATCGCACTTTTTTTTTGTTTGCTAATATCATTTATGGATGTATGTGTGAGTTCTTATGATTTAGAAAGTTGGTAAAAAATATCGATTAATTTAAATGTTCATTTTTAAGGAAAGTCTTTAAAAAAAAGTTTTAGATGCAACGTGTGCGAGTATATACTCATTTGAAAAGAAAGTTTCAAAACTCAAAATTAATGACATTCAAATACAGTATCTAAGAATATATTTATATGTATTATATTTGAAAATATAAGACTAGTGACTGGTTAAAATAAAAAAGGTATTTTAAAATACATAATTGCTGTTTATAAAAAAATGAAATATATATATATATATATATATATAAAATAAAAGTGGGACAATATTTTTAATAATAATGAAACTGTCTCTGTGAGCGTATTATTGACATTATCCGTAAAATATCAACAAAATTACTTAAACAGCAACACTTCAGCACAAAAGAAAAATTGGCAAATAGTCAACAAATGTGGATACAATTTTGAGGAATTGTTGTAATTGCTGTTTGCAATTTATTTTTCATTTATTTAAAATATATATTGCTAAAAATTCTTCATAATGTCTATTCATTCCGAATACCAAAATGTACTTATATTTGATCAAAGTTTTTAAAATATATTTAAGATTAACATACAAAATTAAAATTTGTCAAACGGACGATTTCTAATTACAGTAATAAAACAAGGATAAATAAATAAAATTAGAATAAAATCAATAAAATCATGTGAAAAACTATAAACCGATACACGATAATTCTAAATGTACATTAAGAACTCTCATCTTTGCTCCATCGATAGATATTTTACTCATACATATAATTTCGTGTCTCGAAGTAATATCGTTACCACTTTCGCTGCCACTGAAGTAAAGTAATATCGACCGTGTAATCGTAATTCCTTACTCAATCAATATACGATATTGCTTTGTTATTATTCACGATGATTTATTTTGTATATAGATTTTCGTATTTCCCACCAGCTTTACATATTAAAATTCTCAAGTATTTTGTGTTTTTTCTCAGGAAAAATTTTCATAATATTCTTTTCGTAAATTTCTTGGTTATTAATAGTCAAACAAAAATCAGAGAGATGGTTTAGTCAGATGGCAATCTATTTCTTCTTAATTTCAATCTATTTAAATGTAGAATAAAATTGCTCAGAATAGAACGTTATGGGATCCACATTATTGGAACTGAATTCAGTACTTCAAATACTAATTCAGATGATTAAGTGCAGCTTTTCCAATATCGTAATTCGTATATAGCTTTGAAATTATTGCAACGCTATTAAGTCTTCAATAATATATCCTTTAACTGTCCAAATCTTAATAAATTTATTTTTGTTTAATAAAGCATAATATCTTTATTATTTGTACTGTACTGTCTTATAGAAATAATATTTATTAACATAAAACAAATTCTCGAATATAAACTGCAGTAAGAAAGTTTGATACATTCTAAGATACTTTTCAAAAACAAGAAGACTGTCCGTCCAATTTCAATGTACAACGTAAATTGCAAGGATTGCATTATATTTGCCTCTTTTTAGTACGTCAAATTTTATATGTCTATCTCGCTCGCTTATGCACCAGCTGCTCGTGGGAACAAAATGCGCCCGCGTTTTTCCTGGAACGTGCGCTTGCGATTAATCAAATCGCTTTCGTTCAGACAAAGATCAACTGATAAGAGATGGGGTCCATTTAAATTAATCGGAAACCTTATGTTAACATTTTTGCTTAATTAGACGTAAATAAATAGTGATGTGTTGTAATTATCTTTGCGATAATGTTTAAAAAATCGAACGTTTCCATTAAAAAAAAAAACTTTAAAATACCCGAAAATTATCTTGTAAATTATTTGCAGCGTCAATTGTTATGATAAATTATTTTTCAATTATGTTCAATGATTAGAATATAAGTTCTCATCTTTTTTGCGTTAAGGCTTCCCAGACTAGAAACAACATTTTTACAATAGAGTGACTATTCGACCATAGACGAAATCAATTAATTATCTAACAATATAATTAGTCATCTAGCGATGCGAAATTTAATAATCTATATGAGGTAAACTTTAATGTAGATACATTTTTTTAAATTAATAAAGATTAAACAAGTTGATTTAAAAAAAAAAGTTCTCATCTGATTATATTATTTATTATGTGATATTATTATTATTATGGGATGTGTGTTGGTATTTATAAATTATATTTTTTAATTAAAATATTTAAGATTAGTTCGAACCTTTTTTGATAAAGAATCTCGTTTGCAGACGAGGGTGAAAGCGGGCGAGCTGTGGCCAATGGAGCGACCAGAAGGAATGCCAGTCATACAATCGTTGGAGGTCATGTGTGGGAAGGACCACATGGATGTGCATCTAACCTTCTCGCATCCTTTCGAAGGCATTGTTTCTTCAAAAGGTAAGCTTATTGATAGTTATTATTTAACTAAGTAAACTAGCTTTGAGGTTATGTTTAACGAATATAATAATTTAATTGAATTACATTGTTTTCTTATATTTTAAATATAATTATGTTTTAAGGAGTGGAAAAAATACTGAAGTAGATATTAATGATACCGTTGATTTCAGTGGTATATAGAAATTGTCTTTACGAGCTAAACTTCCAATATTTCGGCTCTCTAATAATCTCATACCCAAATTGTAACTTCAAGTGCTTGTTAATGTAAATTGTAGTATGTATTATATTTGTTAAGATCTCATCTATAATTTAAAAAGTATGTAAAGAAATTCAATACGCTTCACAATCACATCTGAGCCGTCACACACGTAATCAGAGCGCCTCTAATTGTTGCCTCTAATTGCAGTTTCGCTCACAATTATGACGGAAAACTGAATCATTAATATACTGCCCTAGTTGACTCTTGAAATGGGCCACGTTTTGGTCACACTAACTGTTCATACTGTTTGCTTGAGTTTAGATCCGAATAGATTATATGTAATTTTATTGCCTATTTAACGGGACTCTTGTATGTGAGAGTTTTTTTTTTCGTTTCAGACGTTTTAAATGATAATGGAAATATTTGAATTTCGAACAGCCAGAAAACCGATGACTGTTTTTTTTATGGATTTTTACACGCAATATTAATGTTAAATAACGAACCCTTTTTTCTGAATCGATAAATCTTTTCGAGGTGTTTTTAGTACTTTTTATATTAAATGTTTTTTTTCATAAATTATGTTACTTTTACATGCGATTACGGAGGCTTTGTACAATTTTGTCCAGAGACGAAATATACCTTGTGTGGTCAGTTTTATTGCAGTGTAATTACGTTGTAATTAATGAGCGAATATAACGAGCTAAGTGGGGCGTTAATAAGAAATTAAAAATCATAAGGGACCGGTAAATCCAACTGTATGTGATTTCTAATTAATTGAAACTCTTACTGTTTCTTATTAATTAATTTATAAAACATTTTGTAAGAAAACGTTTAATTACGCCTATAACGTATAAGCAGAATTGGCCCAGTTTGTACTAACCGAAGCTAGCTAGTTCAAATCCGGACAAGCTCTACTAAATTATCACGTGCTTAATTTAAGTGAACCTTCTCCTTGCGAGTAGAGAGGAAGAGGAGGTATTTGTCTATTATAAGAAATATAATATAGTTCCTAATTCTGTATTTTATTAAATAAACTATTTTTTATTTTCTAAATGTTTAATATAAAAGTTTCCGAAGGATAAAAATATTAATGTGGGGTTCCTAAACCTTGACGAACAGATACTTGACATTCGACGAGCCAGAACACTTCGCTGTGTCTTCCATCGTTGAACTATTACTTTCATTTTTATATGGATCAACAAATCGGATTAGTTTTATTTATATCTATTTAGTTCGATTTGATACGTTTTACATTTTTTTAAGATTAATAAAAAATTATATAAAATATTTTCGCTGATAACTTTCGAAGAAACGAATCGATTTTGATATTTATCTTATTTTATTAATAAAAATATATTTAATACTTCAAATAACGTTAAACATTATAAATATTTAATGATGAGCTTGATAAATTTATGTTTATAAACAAAATAATAACGATAGCAAAGGAATCTACGAGTTAACGTCCTGTCTGTTTTTATCTTTCTCTAACTCCCTTTTCATACCAGCCAGGCAATATGGGTTAAGATTTAAATAAATATATACAAATCAATATTAAACATAGTTACCATAAAAATAATGACCGCCCGGGGTAGTGGCAATAATGCTAGTAGATAAACCGCATTCTATTGCAATTTCGATTCCCTGGACGAAAAATATAACATTGGTACAGGATCTAGTATGTACTAGTTACGATTTTGCTCTATTATTCCAAGTTGCAAGTGTTTCAACTGCAAATGAAATAAATATATAACTTAGAATAAGATATGAACGTTTACGTCGTTTCTTCGCTTCAGCATACCTACCTATTAACGTACCAAGACAAGACTCGGTGTGATGTTAAATAGTCTCAATTTTTTTTTTCAATAAATGGGCTATCAACCCAAATCTGTTTGGTAGAATCTGAGATTAGTGCGCTTAAATAAAAAAAAAACATCACCTTCATCTTTATATAGTATATGTAATGGTAAAGATTTCTTTGAATACACTAGTTAATTATAATATGCATTTTTAATTTAATAATAGATTGAGGTCAACTTTTGTGGTGTTATCAATGTACAATAAATGTATTTCGTTTCTAAATTTGTATTTTAATAAATTCATTAAAAAAAAATTAAGTACAAAAATTAAAGCAAAAAATCATGTAAGTATATACGTTTCTAGCAAAATAATGCGTTAAAGGATTGAACACACATAGCCGATGAAGCGAAACAAAAGCGACTTCGCGCGTAATTATTTGTAAAGGTGCGGCCACACTCGCATCTAATGGACCACAAAGTAATTTTGCTACAGTTTCCTATTTTTATTACAATGTTTTATTTAAACTATTAGAAGTTACTAGCTAGGTACGTTAATCGTTCGTTTTATAATGAATGGAAAATATCATGAGGACTGATGTGAAATGGCGGTATTACAGTCTTCGGCTACATGGGACAAATATAAATTATTTTTTGTTATTACAGGTCAACATGGCGATCCTAGGTGCGTGTACGTGCCGCCATCTACTGGACAAACATACTTTTCATTCCGGATCGCGTACGCAAAATGCGGTACAAAACCTGGTAAGTTATTCCGCTATATACTTTAATAGATGTGTCATATGTGATGTATGTATGTTTGTAGAGTCGCGGTGGTCCAGTGGTTAGAACGCGTTAATCCTAACCAATGTTCAAGGTATCAATTTTCATGTACATAATTTTAGTTTAAAATTCATCTCATGTTCAGCGGTGAAGAAAATCATCGTAAGGAAACTTGCATGTGCCTGATTTCACAGAGATTCTGCTAAATGTTATCCATCAATTCGCATTGAAGCAGCGTGCTGGAATAAGATGCAAAAACCTCATCATATGTTTATATATGACATAGCAGCGAATTTGCAAGTAAGCAGTGCTTATCATACAAGATTTTTTCTTGTTGTTTGTTTAATTCTAAACGTGCGATTTCGTCTCTGTGTATATTAAATCATAAATAACAACAAAACCTTCGATGGTCACCAATGGATGGTAAATATATAAACGACAACAACTTTACGCTCATTGAATAGTAAAATGACTCGAGAAGCTCATTTTCCTTAGTATCAATATCAGTTTGTTTTCTATAAACATAATTGAAAGTCAAAAGGATTGTTTACTTACAAATGGTTGTGGTAGTGTATTGAGATTTATTTGAAACGCTGTGGGTATTTCTATTATCGAATTTCGAAATTTAAAAAATACATCATTCTTTTTATTTTAAAAACAAATATAAAACGTTGATTTAAGTAAATGACAAATAATACTTTATAGACATGACATATGAGTTATAGAAAAAACTCCATCCAAGAGATTGTATCTAGGACGGTGAATAACAAATTGAATTTGGAATTGAATAATATGGGAAATATTATTTATATAATCTTATCAACATAATACTTATGAGTAAATTCCAACTGCCTAACATCAATTTGTCCGTTTATTAAAAGGTATTTCATATAAATGTACTAATTTGTCATCGCACAGCGGGTGTTCCACGCTTGTATGGGGCTAATTTTTGAATCGCGTCATGAACAACATCTTTTTATTTTTTTGTACCTGATTAATAAATAATATAAGAAAGTAATGTGTAAAGGGTTTTCTTTTATATTTTTTTTATAAGATTCATAAATTTGATGAATATGACAGTATAAGAACTAATTCTGTGCTGTATTGAAATTATTTCGGCCACGGCCAATCTTGAGGGAGATTAGCCAACTGCGCAGGACATATTCTAGTGCACAAGTGTATGCGCAAACGCAGATCTCAATTCCTTCACTCTCATGATCCGGTGGGATTGCTATTGAGAATTTTCGACAGAAAATCCCAATAACTTTTTATTGGCTCGACATGGGATTCCAACGCGTAGCATAATTACCAACCCACAATAGAGCGGCATCGTGGGATGACGTTTTCATACGTCAAGCTGTGGGATATTCACATAATATTATTAGCATAATTTGATGAATATTTTTTGACGAAAATTAACGTAACTTTTTATTTACTAAGTTGTTATTTCTATTGCTTTACAGTTATTATTTTATGACAACGTTAGGCCTTGTCACGATCATTCACGAAAAGTTTGCCGACTCATTTAAGAGCTCGTCGGTCCCGTTGTTATTTTTCCAACTTGTTTTTATAATATTTATATTTTTTATGGATGAGATTAATCTATTATGTTAATTTTTTTGTGAAATTATGATTTGTTAAACTGTTTGATCTTTGGCAGCCATATTAATTTTTTGGAGGTTAATTATTTATTTATTTAGAATCGAAAATAAAAAATGTATTTTATTAAAATAGAGAAGCTCTTTTGAAGAATCAATTCACAAGGTTTATTAAATTTAAAGTTACCGCAGATTCGTAGAGTAGATACATAAGAAATAGGACAAGTTCAATATACACTCTTTTATTTATCGTACTTGAATACGTAATAAATTCGTAATAGCTGACATTATAATAAATAGTCCAGGGATTTATTTAACAAACATCAGCAAAACTATAACCGATACACAATAATTCATCAGTCTATCTCTTTTCAAAGCAAATCACTAAAAACTCTACCACGTAATATATCTTGTGTAGATAAGTAGCTGAACTAAATTTATGTTATTGATAAATCTTAGTTCGCGGAATCTTAAAATTATTCATCAACGGAAAAAACAAACTTTGGGAAAGTTTTAAGAAACATATTATTGTTGAAAGTTTTAAGAAACAATTAATTATTATTTTTTTGCTATAAAAAGTTAACGATACGAAATCTAGAGCATACAATTTTACATAAACATTTTTCCTCAACTATTGTTAAGACTAACAGAGTTAGGGGATTCATTCTAACCAATATTGTAAATGCGAAAGTGTGTCTGTTTGTCTGTTATGCTTTCAAGTCTTAAGTACTCCATCGTTCATCACGAAATTTTGCATACACGTTGTCAGGTACACAGAATATAGGGTACCTAATTATTGGACGAATCTGCGTGCGGAAACTAATAAGTTGTATTCATGCGCAATGCAAATTCGACTTAGTGATTTCCCGTATTTAGATTTCATCTAAATATAATATGACAGATCTATCGTTTGACTTTCGTTAGTTTTATATTATCTTATATTTTCTTTAAGACCGTTTTGTTGATATATTAAAATTTGAGATTACTTTTAATAAATTGAAATATATAAAAAAAATACCAGCAAGCCGAAATTTAAATTTATATGGCTGTTTGATTAGGCTATGAAATAATTATTATAATAAAAAAAACGGGAAATACTTTACTTTGAAAATGTTGACATTAATCGTAGGTAAATATTTAATCTTCATCATAACTTCCTTTGGTGATTAAAAGATTTGAAAGAGCGGTGAGAATTTTTCACACTTCATTATTAATAATTCAAAATAAGAACATTACAGACGCACACGTAATAGATATCTCAATTTGTTGTGACTATGATGTATTACGGCGTGTAAATTCAAATTAACAAATATTTTTTTCCGTCGACGTAGTGACAAATTACCGCACTAACCAGTAATCATATGTACATCAGAGTGCTGTTTATAAATCATAAAATCATTCAAGCAAATATAGTCTTTATGGTCAGAGCATTGTTGCCAAATTTGTTCGCGTATATTGTTTATTTTTCGTTGTTATCCGCCTAAATTACTTTAATGAAGGTACTATGGGTGGATAATATATATATATATATATTTTCATAGCCAGTAGTTTCATCTCAACTCTCTCAGCTATATTGTAATGAGATATAGGTTTTATTATATTCACACATATTATTTAATGAATATATACCGATTTCTCTCTTTCCATTATCAGCAAATGGACATTTGAAAGGAAAAGGACAAGTATTTTACAAATGAACATATTAACATTGATTTATAATTTTCATTTTATCAAAATATAATTTGCGTTCAATGAAATATGTTTGCCTAGTACCTTTAATATTCGGGGAGTTCTATATATAAATATATACATATAAATATTCGTTTTCATTAACATTTTAGTTGCAGGGTCTACTTGAACTAAAGTTACAATTAGTATATATTTATGTATATATGGAACTCTAGTAATGATTGATTTTTATAAACGAGTCTTAATTATTTTTAATGTATATGTGTATAATAATAAATAATCACCGCTTTTAAATTATTATTGAACAAACAGAAATTCTTTATATTATATTAGTAAGAATTACTGTTTTACCAGATTACTTAAGTGACTTCTACGACAAACTTAACTCTATAATTGATCAGTACACAGTTACACAATGAGCGAGGTGACTACCTCGTTGGTCTAGTGGACTAGACTCTAGACAGACTAGAATAAAGTTATTAGGTTTTTCTGTAGAAAATTTTCAGTAATAGCCCGAAGTCTAGAAGTGGTAGCGCTTGAATCTTTAAAAGTACTTGTAAAAGTATATTTGAATAAAAAACATTTTGATTTTGATTTGAATTTAATTTCGTGTACACTGCCGTACTTTGTACGTAAATGTAATGGTCCTGCGCCTGAGATTTTTCCGTCGTATCGGATTGCCTTGTATAATCCATCGGATTATGAGAGTGAGGAAATAGAGATTGAATTTAGTGAGTGTTTGCGCGAACATTTATGCACTATATCCGCATGCGCGGTTGCCTAATCTCTCTTGATCTCTAAATTGGTTTAGGACGTCATCACTTAATTTGTGTTTAATATTCAATATTCATCAGCTACACAGAAGGACCCGCATCTTTGTTGGCTGGATTACAACAGCGTAGAATAATTAGCTTAGACTTTTGCCCATCAGTAGAACATTCACAGTATGTTACTTTATGTAGTGTGTAAGAATACAAGTCGTCTGTATAATTTATGAGACAAATGAATAGAAGTCGCAAGCAAGACCGCATTCCCTAACGCCATTTCCGTTGTCGGGTTCAACGTATGTTTTATTGTGTTGATTTGAAACTAAGTGCGCGTGATAATATTAATTATAATCATTTTATTTTTATTTATTAAGAAAGTATTCATAATTATATCATAAATAACTGAATCATTGCATATGCATTAAATATCTTATTTTTTTTTTAATTATTAAATTAATTATCAATTTTTAATTTTAATATTATTTATTCTACTCAATAATTAAACTAAAACTTTCTTAAGCAATAGTCAACGTAAATTAGAGAATGAAGTCAGTTAAATACTTCACATACTTTGCTATTGCAAAATTTAGTTTCCTACTATTATAATATATTGTTTTTATTTACTGCGTATTGTTGTTATTAAATATTTCGATTAAAAAAATATAAACGTATTTTTATAATATTCCGAACGTCCATTAAGATTAAAGGTTTTTAAAATACGTCCGACATTATTTCTACTATCTATACTAATATTATGAATGCGGAAGGTGGAGCGCGCTTGCCTAGAAGATGCCTATTCATTCTTGACTTGATGCTTTCAAAGCTAAAAAATAAAGCAGAATTCGATAAAATTTAGTATGAAGCAAGCTTCCTTGGGGTCAGAACGGACATAGGCTACTTTTTCACCATTTCCCGCTAACACGCGGGTGAAGCCGCGGTAGAATTCTACTATTTTAAAATATATCCGAAAATAATCTCCGTTAGTAAATTTTTTAATTAGAGTTAATGAAATGTTTTACATTTATTCGATTTCCAACTTTAGTTAAATTTTCAGCCACAACATTTTTTAAATAACTCAAACAATACATTCAGATTTTTTTATCTCCCTATTCTTGCAACATGATACAATACATGCCCTTATCGTAAATAAAATCTTAATTATAAGTAAAGTCAGGGCACTCAGCTAGTTGCTTAAATACAAGCTTCAGAGAAGCAAGCTACTTGATAATAAATATGCCGGCAATATGTCAGACTCTTCCTTTAGCAACTCGCTTACGATGGATGACTTGTTGAGTTGAACTCTAACACGCCCGTAACAAATACCCCGATCATATATTATTCATTTAAACGTGTAATACATTTAGGTATAAATCATTGATCATTATTTTTTTAATATAACAGATAAAAAATAAATAAGAATGAATAATAAAACAATTTCAACTAAAATTAATTATGTTTTTTTTTTTAAATATAGAATACATAATTCTATTTTTAAATATCGTGGAATACCTTAAATTTTATATTTATATGTTTCAAGTCTAGTAAGCGAAATCCGACTAAATAAAAATATAATGAAGACTTACGTTTTCTTTTAAACAAATTTAATTCTTTCTTTACATACTTTTGCATTGCATACAAGCCTTTTTGTGTGTTCTTCTGTATTAAATATTGCAATACTTTTTAATAATTCTCTTAATAACAATTACACGTTTACATCTTTATTATAAAGCTATGAATACATCCAACGACGCTTTCACCAAAGAACGATTAACGGCACACTTACGTGTTATATTCCTTTATTTCCGAGCTCTCAAAATTCGTATTGCTATCAGGTTAATCTTGTTTATTATGGTGTATTACCTAAATTGTTATCATAGTCACCTTATACGTAAAATAGCGACAAAATAGGATTTATAAATTTAAAGATGTTAATTATTTGTACGTATATGAGCAATGTCATTTATAAACATACAATACACGATGTTTAAATATGCATAAAATTTAAAGCAGAAAAATAATATAAAATCTTCAAAAAGAAATTTAAAATCTCGGATTTATGTCCTTGATTATGTGTTTTAAGAATATGAATATAAGTAACGTTACTTCTTTTATAAATTTATTCGTGAACATATTGTCTTTATTAGTGAATATATTTATCATTAAAAAAACAACTTACGATATTATTATGAATGTTATTTATAATCTTGACCTAGCATTAATTAAATCCTAACACTTTCACCTGCAACGTTATAACGTAGGATTCAATCGAAGTTCATTATTAATCATATAACGTATTAACTTAATTGTGTATAATCAATAATGAAATTGTTTAATTGTTTACGGTGACAGTTATTATTGCTCATTCGTAACCATTTTGCAATAAATCACCTGATCAAGTTCCACGGTACGACGATCTCATTTTAACAAAGTAAAGTAAAGTTTTTCTCGTACCGATTCCTAGTCGCGTCCTCTATGGCTAGTGTGGAGTAACGGCGACATGCGACCCGCTCCTTCTTCGAATGCGGTGTGAGCATTGTTTCTAAGAATCGCCACCCGCCACACCGCATAGCATAGCACGCAGGGCCCATATTCCCGTAACAGCCCGGCATGGAGACGCCTATCCTGAATCCACTAACTTCATGCGTATTTCCTTCCCGATATATCTAACTATTTACGACTCTAAGTGCATTTGCGAATCTGAACGATTGATGACAATGTAAATTCAGTTTTATGCCCTCGGATATAGAGTTTACTTGGGACGTTTATGCGTCAAGCATCGACATTGAGCTCCTAATGAATTATAAGTCTAAAAGTGTTGTAGTTGGCGGTTATTGAGGATCAGAATCGCTTGCGCGTATTCACTAGTGGCATGCCTTCTGGCTCGATCCGCGTTCTTTGGACGACTTCCACTTTTTGCGTGAGTTCATCCGCGTATAGCGCTAGCAATAATAAGGATTTAAAAATTAAACCTTCTTTGAAATCCTTCACTGTAAGTGGTGATAAAGTTAAAATATTGTTTCATCTTTAACGCATTCCATATGATCTGTGGAAGTCTATACGTTTTATGTTCCAAGCCGATGTATAATATTAATATAATATTTTATTGGCTGTTAATATGTTTTAATAAGCCTTGATAGTGTTTTAAAAGCTTTTATTACTTAACATAAAATTTACCGTTTAATGTAATTAATATTGACGGATAATATTTTATAGCGAAATGTAATATATAAATAAATTTAATAGATAAAAAATAAACAATAATTTGAATTTAATTTGAGACTATTGTTTTATAGTTTTGAGGATAAAGAATAAATAATTATTCTCGTCTGAATTTACTTATTTTAAATTTTATTTATTTTCTAACACATTAAACAAGACATATAACTTAAAAAGGTTGTATAGGCTATTGCGATTAGATAAAAAAATATTTTTAATATTTCTTACCATAACAGGTGGTGACACATTTGCCCGTGCGCCTAATTCATAAAAAATAAACGGTTTCGCCATTTGTTGTGTTTGTTTATTATTTAAACGAATCTGTTTTTAATGAATAGGCCATAATATTTTAAGGTTGATAGTAAATTTACAAATTACAAATGTGGTGGTTAGTAATATTTACAAACTATAGCACACTAAGGTGGAAAACTATATTTCTATTGGCGCTGAAAATAATAATACTCATCTACAACTAAAAGTAAAAGATTAAATAGAGTTGACTTAAAAATACTTATATTATATATATAAGTGTGTGTGTGTGTTTTTTTCCTCTATTTATTGTGTAATATGTTCTCCTTTTACAGATCTCCACGGGCAGTTCTATGAGAACACGGTGGTAGTACAATATGATAAGGACCTGCTTGAAGTGTGGGATGAAGCGAAAAGGCTGAGATGCGAATGGTTTAACGATTACGAGAAAACAGCTTCGAAACCGCCCATGGTTATTGCTGATTTGGACGTCGTGCAATTAGATTTTAGAGGTAAGATACATTTAACAGATTATATATCAGATATGGAGAGTTAATACAAACTTATAATGCAATATTAGTTTATAAAACTGTAAACATTGAACTAATAATTTAATTTTTAGTTTACTTTATTATATCGACATTTCTACCAAAGAATACACTTCACATACTTGCAATTAAAATCTTGAAAGTGATATGTGCACTCCTTTAACTATAGGAAACCACAGCAAGCACCTTATTTTATTTTATATTATAATTTAAAAAAAAACATAGTAATTGTATAGAAAATGATAATTTTGTAATTAAAATATTTACTTTTAACAAACCTACATAGAAATTCATATAAGTATGAGCGATTTTATTCACATATTACAGCAATCGTTTTTTAAATTACAAAAATGACATTTTTGTAAAAATAAATTGTACACCACCTTAAAAGTAAATTTGAAATCTACTTAAATCATAAATTATGCTTATTTTATTTATTTAAAATTTTACTGACCATATTATTGTAATTGGTACAAAAGAAAAATTAAGATAGGCTTTGACTGTGGGTAATCCTTTGATAGATTAGGCTTATCGAAAATACATAAAGGAGATCCTACAACTATTAAAAAAATACTCAGATAAATTACAAACATAAACGTAATAATAATATTAAAATTATTCATTTTGTTTATTTAAATAAAATGAATGCCGTTATTATAAATCTAACTGAAATTTTATCTAGGCCTTGTTAGTCTAGGCTACAGATTTTGAGTTCGAGGGTTCGATTCCCAATTTTTACCAGTCAGTTTAAATGTTTTTTCGTTTACTGTCAATGAATCCACATAAACTACACGCATCTAAGATGCTGACAGTGCAAGTACGCGAACCGTTTTGTGCTTGATTTCTTTCTTGTCATGTCAACTTGCATATCAGAGTATAGGTCAGGGAAAAGTGAATCTAGTATTAACGGATTTATTCTGTATTTTCTTCCTAATAAATAAAAATGTATGTTTCCTTGTATGTTCGCCATGCGTTTTTAAATAATTTATCCGATTTTTATGAGACTTTGCTAAGTTGTTAAAGATTTCTGACAAAAAAATTATTATCATTTTTTCTCTGTATTCTGTCTTCTGTCTTTCAATGTAAACGTTTTTGTCGACCGCAAACTTTTCTATTTGAGGTCAGGACGGGAATGCTTGTTGCATTATCTAATAAAACGTAAGTAAGATGGATTTAAATTTTGATTCATTATTATCAACTAGGGGACAACGTTGATTGCTGGATGGAAATCCAAGCTGGTAAGGGTCCGTGGGCGCCGCCGGTGTCCGGCATCGTTCCTCTGGGCTCAACGCTTACACTGGTGGTTGCTATCAACGACTATCGAGGTATGTACCTATAATTCTAATGTGATCGATTATATTGTAACTAATATTTAATTTGTACGTTACTAACAAAGTCAGTATGTAAATAAATCTAGGATAACTGCTTCTAATTATTGTATTGATTCATAGCTTTTACATATACAGTAATTTGAAATCATAAATATGATCAAACGATGGAACCAGATGGTGGAAAATTAAACTTCTTAATGGCCTCCGTTAAAATCTTGGAATCGGTTCGCTTATGACAAGTCTTGTATACGTCTGTTACTTATGTAGTGATAGAGTTTTTAATACTTTTTCTTATATTATCTTCAAGAGAAGAGGGAGACCTTTGTGTTGCTGTGGGACTTACACAGGATGTTACTTTGATATATGTTATAATAAAATTATATTAATATCTAAACTTCCAGTTACATTTTAAATAAGTTGAAGATAAAAATATTAATATAATATTAAAGCTTAATTTATGACTTCAAAATGAAAAAGGTAATCGTATGATACCAAGTAAATTTTTGTAGGACAAAAGGCACTTTAAATTTAATAATTCGAATGATATTAAAAAAAAAACAAATCGAACAAAATTTCAAATCTAACAATAGTCTGTTGATAAGCATTAATAAAACGAAATCAAGTAGCTTTGGGTAACAGTATATTTGAATAAAGATTTCCATATTATTTATTCGTAAAGATTTTAGAGGTCTAATTGTTAATGTCACAAATAATACATTACTACCATTACCGTATCTAAAAGTCATATATCATGACAGTACTAGTGTTAAGTCTGCTTAAGGATTTCGACTCTTATATTTATAGCAATAAAGACGTTATTCGTATGTGCACTGAATGTATCATTGAAACGGAGAAGACACGCAAGCCCTTCTCTAACCTCTCAGATAAACCTAAAGCATTTTCTATGCATATCGAAAGTAAGCCCGTTAAACAAGCCATTCCTAAATAAATAATGGCTTTTAAGAACATACGTAATTAAGAACACAAAACTACGTTGTTATTTTACGGTAAACACGTAAACTAGCGATTGGTCTTCACGAATGGGTTAAAATATAACAGTAGGCTAGTACAGTATGGTACATCATTATATGCATTTACAAATGAATGACGCTACACTTATAAAATAAACTAGAATTACATTCAACTTAAACTATTAAAGATTGAAATAAATAACAAAAATCAAACTTAAAAAATAAAATAAATAAAACTCCAATGATGATGTTAGTTCACTTTCACTAAAATTTTCTTAGATTGATTGAAGCTTTGGTTGAGAATGAAAATGAAAGTATTAGTAATGACACTCCAACAAAAGAATAAAGTACTTCGTTTTTGCATTGCAATTAATTTTTGCTTAGAATTCGAATGAAGATTAAAATAGTGACTGATATGTTTATCTTTCATTGCCAATAATGATGCAGCTTATACAGATCTCATGGGTGCATTAAATTGTGCCTTGCTGAGTGCACTTGCTAGCGCTTAAGGGCATTCAATGAAAATTTAAGAAATAATGTATGTGACTTTAAAGCTCTTGTACCGCCATTTGCGCTAATTGAGTAGCCATTACAATAGCGTTATTTAAATTTAAATATTGATTATTTGTAAATAATTAAATATGAAAAACCTTCGCCCACATCCACGAAGTGATAAACTTCTACTCCAAGTGTTATAAGAATTCGATCCTATCAACCGTGATTAAGTAACGAGCATCCAGACATAGATTTATTGGTAATGTATTTTAAAACGTTGAAACGCCTTTTTTGCGATAGCACAGATATTATACAGCTCAGCAATTTGTCATATAAAAACTGTAGATTTCTAAAATTTTTATTGATCTAATTTAAGAATACGTTTATTAAACTGACCAATCAAGTTTCGATAACCATTCTGAACCTCCAATTAAAAACTTGTTTTCCTTAAGCTACACATAGCTATGTAAAATATACATCTGTGTACATTGATTACAGTACGACATTTATGTATTATTATATATGTGGATTGCATATAGGCGTGTGGCAAATTCGCGAATGTTGGTGTTATAATTAAAATGTTCTGATGTATTTATAATAACAAATTATTCAAACAAATGACAATTTAATTCTGTTCTATTCACATTCGCAAATTAAGATATAAAGTTAAAGTAATTCTAATAAGGGTTAAAATTCGTACCATCATTTGTCGAACTGGTCTATTCACACACAGCACACACACACACACACACATAGCGGAAATCCCAGGGATTTAATCCCAAGACCTCGACTTTGCATGTCTATAAGATAGCCTTAAGATTAACGGACAGTTAATATTACTATAATATACAAATCATTAGTCATTAGCATTGAGATATTTACGATAAAGTCTACCTCTAATTTACACCTTCATTAAAATAACGATGGCTATTGAACGACCTTATTTTATATATTATAATTTGTGAAATGGCCAATAACTTAAGTGATACGAAATATAAATTGTTATTAATAATGATTAAATAAGCGAAGTAAATATACCTCATTATATTATCACTGTAAAACAAAATGTTATAAAACTTCAAACAGTAACAGCCTGTGAATGTCCCACTGCTGGGCTAAAGCCTCCTCTCCTTTTTTGAGGAGAAGCGAGAAGAGAGAATAGTTTGGAGCTTATTTCACCTCGCTGCTCCAAAGCAGGTTGGTGGAATACAAATGTGGCAGAATTTTAGTGAAATTAGACACATGGAGGTTTCCTTACGATGTTTTCCGCTTATTAAACTCCTCTCCGCTTATAAAACTTCAAACAACAACAACGAAATAAATTCAGCTATACTCTCAACCATTATTTAGTTTGGTCTAATTCCAGCTATATAGAAGACAATATATTTTGTCTTGGTGTGCTAAAAAGAATAACACTTTGACTTGGTTGATTGAAGGTGTTCCTTAAATATTCCGTAACAGCCTGTGAATGTCCCACTGCTGGGCTAAAGGCCTCCTCTCCTCTTTTTGAGGAGAAGGTGTTCCTTAAATATTAAAGCAGTTTAAATTTCTATCTTACAAAACGACGCTTATCTCCAAATTTTAAAACTATATCTATTTTAGTTTAGGCCGTGCGGTGATAGTTTAATTCAGTCAGGATATTGCCTTAGCTGTATATATTATATACATGACGTAAAGACGGTAATGATATATGCCGTGATAAAGTAAAAAAAAACTCAATAATAAGCTTTATACAACACCATGACTGATGAGCATTCAAAAATTTTTTTTTATAACATAACGGAGAAAAATCTATTGTCTCTTTTATATTTTTAAATTATGCTTTTTAATACTCGAGAAATAAAGTTCAATTCACATTGATTCGTTATCAAGTTTTATACACTAAATTAAATTTAACTGCTTGAAATCATGTAGCGGATAGAAAATGATAAATTTGTGTGAATAATTAGAAGACAAATTATTATCAAGTGTCCACATTTTATATAATAATTATTAATAATATATAATAATTTATAATATATTGTTATTAATAAAATTTGACCGGTAGGTAGCTTCATTTAAATTTGTTTCCATAATATATCCTGGGACATTATTCACACATGGCTATCTGATCCCAAACTAAACAGAGCTTATACTATGGAAACCAGACAACTGATACACTACATATACTATTTTTCTTTTATAAATACATACTTATATGGATAATTACACCCAGACTCAGGAAAAACAGATATGTTTATGTACATAAATGTCTGTCCTGGGTGGGAATTGAGCCCACAGCCTTCGGCGTGAAAGGCCAACCACGCCAACCGTCCTGTTAGATTTTGCTTTTAAATCTTTTTCAAGTATTCTCATACAATCAAAAACCATTGATTTAATCATATTATTAAATAGATTTATAAACTTTAGTATAATATGTTTGGTTAAAGATTTCTACGGCACCTTCCCTAGCTTCTGGAAACATTCATTACTAGAAATTTATACCAAAACATAACTCCATTAAAGCCATGTCATGTAATAAATTTACAATATTTATTTCTGTTCAATAAAAATTGATTCAGATATTATAATTTATGTTAAAGTAAAATAATGGACACTCAAAACATTGTGTAATTATGTATGTAAGTGTTTTCTATAAAGATAATACTACAATGGTATTTAAAAATAGAATGCGATCGATTTGGCAAATAATTTGGTCCAAACATGTAGATTTTGATACGCAAACCACTCGATCGTCCGTCCACTCGAGTATCGTCAGTGACACCTCGTAAAACTGTCTCTAACAGGGTAATAATAGTGTGCAAACACACGCTAACGGTACAAAGAATGGTAAAAAGTAAACTGGACAAATACGTACGAATGAGTTTGCTTAACGGGTCGAGACTTCAGCTAGGGTTGTCAAATACCGAAAAAATCGCTGTTTTATTTAGTGTGCATATACAGGGTGACTGGTGAATTAGTATTAATACTTAACGACGTGATATTTGACGACCATATATGACCAAAAAAAAATACATATAACATAAATATTAATAAACTTCTAAGTAAAGTTAACCAAAAGTTATGTAATTAATTACGCGTCATGTGGACACCCTAGCTGCGCTGACGACACAACACAGTTAGGTACATTTAGTTATCGCGCGGTACTTTACCTACGTCCAAACGCCGCCGCGTGTTAACAGGGTAGCAGGCTACCTTTGATAAACAAGCATGATCCAATCCCCCTTCATACTTTAAACCTGGCTTAGAACAGGCAAAAATACCAAAATATTTCACTCGTTTAAGCAACAAATTTGTTGACTAGGTAAATGATATGAACTTGGGACAAAAATTAACTGTTTACCTATCTTGGTATTTCCGTCGTATTTAAAAATGGAATCATACTTATTTACAACGATTGTCAATCATTTAACTACCTATTTACCTACATAACTACACTAACCTTAACAAATGTTCAAAGTGAGCTCCTGCTCGTGTGATACACAGTTCGGCACGTTTACGCATATTGTCTTTCACACGCTTTAACACGAATGGGTCACTTTACTACTCACATTACTCACAGTATTCTGCATTTGTGTATTGATAAGCCATACCTAATTACTAATGACGGGTCACACTCACACACGAAAGATTAGGTATACGCGTAAGATCGATCGCTAGGGGCGCGCGCGCGGGAAGATGGATGAACCTTACGGCGGCGCTCGCCCGACTAATCAGCCGCGGGGCAGGGGTTGCGGGTGACAAACACCACGCCGCACGCGCCGCGGAAATATGTCCACACTTTATTTATTTAAAGTATTTTTTTTGTAAATTTGGTCAAAAATTAAGTACCTATTTTTTTTACATAATTCGAATGAGAATCATGTACCGATTATGCTCCTAAAATATTGATACTAATTCACCAGTCACCCTGTATATTATGTATATATAACTTTGTGACTTGGTGTGCACTTTTAAAAAAAACATTCGTTAATGATTTTTATATGGTCCGTAAACCATCCGTAATATTTACTGAAAAATTAAATGAATAGCTTTAACTGAAGTTTGGGTAATTTATTTGACCTTCGAGTGAAGTGTTACTAACGCAAAAAATGTATACTTCTGTCAACTCATTTCAAGTTGCACGCGTTTAAATTATTTAAGAATAATAACTGAGAAGTACATAACATTTGTATAGATGCGATTAATTTTATTCGCAATTTTTGATTAAGTTCTACGTAGGTTATATATTCTATTTTTGTTAATCAGAACTTTTATTTATGTAAAATTCAGTTATGTTTATTAAAAATATATTTTGATCAATGTTTAAAATTCGGTCGACGTCAAATAAGTAGGTATTTTTTAAGCGGATTTTAGCTTGCTCTCCTGACTATTGTAACATTTCTCAACATTGTCGTTGCAATTTCAAATTCTATTGAATTCTCGCTTTAGGACAATATCTATCAATATGTCTGGCCCATTTTGTCTAGTTCGATGCGAGAATATGATTATCTTGTTTTATGCATTATATTCTTTAATATTAATAAAAATATACCAAATGGCTTGACAACCCTAGGGGCCGTGGAAGGACTGGAAACGCGGATCGCAACTAGCTAGAATCGAGTTTTAATCCAATATTTACAAGAAATAAGTTTTATGAAGAGCCTGACATAATTAATAGGGCGTTGGCAATTGTTTTATTAGCCATATACAGAATTAATGTGTTGAATGGCCTTAACTTGCATCATTTAATTGTTGCTTGATGAGAACTGCTAATTATGGTTTCGCTAAATTAATTTCCATTTTTCGTTTAATTTTTTAATTCAAATTTTAATGCTATTATCATTAACTTTTATGCTGTTTTATATTCATGAAACTTTATACTATAGCTGTTTTTTCGAATATACGATAGTTAATGATATACCCATTTAAATTAGCTATTAATTAAAAGGTATTATACTTTTTTTATCATATCTTCACGGCAACAAAATACTAACTACTATAGCTGTTTCAAGATATCGTTCGTGACTTATCAACGTTTCTCTACGACATAGCTTTACATGTAGACACATTGAATATTTACTCTATGTAAATAGATTTTGAACAAAGTTCAACCATAATCTTATTGACAATTTGAATATTGAAAAAATTTAAACTGGATTTTTGTACACAATTAAAATTACTTTTCCAAAATTTACAACGTGACATGTCGTACATATTTATCAATAAACTATAATAGTACATTTTATTATTATTATAATTGGTTTGGCTTAGTCCAAAGTTTTTGCGTCTTTTGTTGTTTTTTTTTATTTCAAAATCAAAATACTTTATTCAACATGGAAGCATTACACTTTATAATGAACACACACAAACACACACAATACACATTTATAATGAAGATGTCTGTGAGAATAAAAGAAACAAACATTTCAATAACTATACCTATTTCAATCAATTAAATTCTGACAGTGTTTAATGAACTTAACCAATTTAGATACGAACACATCGGTATAGGACTCTAACAAAGAAAAATTTGTTCCCACACTTCAATTAAATTATTAAACGATCAATTCGATTGATCGAAAGCAAGCTGCATGTGAGAAATACGTGTACCATAAAGGAGAATTAAGATTAATTATGGGCGCCTATTTATTTATCATGCTACGATGTTTTTTATTACAAATTGTTATTTAGTCTCCATAGCTGCATATCTGTATATTTCATAGCTTTTATAACATTTGAAGTATTTTTTTTATGTAATTAACTAACTACTAATCTTTGAGTAATCTAATTACCTATTGATATTGAATATTGTATTTTCAGTGTTAAATATTGTACAGGCAACATTTTGTTTTCTGTAGTAGCGAGACTTAAATTTGTATAACTTTATCAAAAATACTATAATATATATAAATTATAATATACATATATAAGCAATGTAAAAATATATATGTGTTAGATTTATTGGAAACTTAATATATTTTTTATGTATATTATAGCAGTACTTTCTGTTTATTTTAAATACAATATTTTGTCACAAATTATAAAAAATACTTTGTAAATAACTACTGTTATATATTAATTAGTCATAGCGTCAGTAGTTTGTTAGGGTTGTAGAATTTGTTTAAAGTTCATGGACATTATTATCGTTATTATTAATCACACAATAAAACTAAATTAACAACCAGTAAATGTGTCACTGGGCAAAGGGTCCGTTTCTTCAAACGGCTTGGAGGTTAGTGTGTACACATGTGACCGAATTTCAACTGACTTCGGATTCCTTTTAATGGTTTCCTCTTAGCACACGTTAAATTAAAATAAATTAGCCACATATGCTTGGCCGAGTCTAAAGCTTTTATCTTCGGTTAAGATTGACATATTCTAGCGTAAGTGGCTCTTTTCACATATTGTTAGCTTTGATGTCTGGTACTAAATTTAGTTGTAGTTTGAAATGGTCATACACAATAAAACTATTCGTTGCTGTTTTATTTATATATCAAATTTAATTTCCAAGTTTCTCTCGAGTAAATGTTAAAACAATTCCGTCTTGTTTAATAGATTATTATTTGTTTATGCATTTCCGTCTTCACGGTACGATGCGGTTTGCGCATTTTCTTTTAATTACATTTCACTTAACGCTCAACTGAGTAGGCTGTTTTAGTGAGCGTTTTGCGTTATACCCATTAAGTCCAACGCTGTGTTGTGGTAACGAAATACGTGACTCAAATCTAAACAATGTTTTTACCGCAAATCGCAATTCTTCGAGAAATGTGATGTTTGGTTATGTGCTTGAATTTAAAATATGTTGCTTTGTCTCTTTCTCCTCATATAAAACATGTTCCATATTCAAATATCGTTGCAAAAAGTTTATAAAATGGTATTGTAGTTTGCATTTATTTGGTTAATAATGAGTATCCGGCATAGAAAGCATAGAAATCACATTACGATATATTGAAAAAAATACATTTCGGTCACAGTTCATGTACCTTAATAATAAAAGAATTTATGTGTAAAAAGAACACTGAAAAAGATCAAGAAATAATAAAAAGATTCGAAGCTATTATTTTTTATAAATAAATGAAATGTTTTTATTGTATTTAGTAAAATTATTATTTTATCTTCCAGGTGAATTTGACATGAGAGTGAAGTCTTGTGCCGCGTCCGATGGCTCCGGTCATATAATTCAGCTGTCTGATGAATATGGCTGCGTGTTGCGACCTAAAATGATATCTAGGTTTGTTTCACTCGTTTTTCCTCAAATTAATGATAAAAACGTGAAGACGATAAAAGTTAATGATTTTCTGACAAAAAACATAAGAAAGGAAAGAGTACATTTAAAGTATAAATATAAAATTGATTGTTAAATTGAAAATAGTTCTAAGAATGGCTAAAGTTTATTAATTTTGATACTATGTTATTTATATAAAATGTAGTCGATGAGAGAATATGAAATAAATATTAACTCAATACATGCTATTAAAATTCCAGATTCCTCAAAGCGAAAGCGGTAGATGAGCGTGCAACAGTTATAACTTATGCGTTCTTCCACGCGTTCAAGTTTCCTGACGCTCTGAGCGTGCACATTAGGTGTAAGGTGGAAATTTGTCGTCACGGGTGCTTGGATCATTGTCAGTTAGCTGGTATCGCACCGCAAAGACATGGCGCTTTGGATAGGAAGGATGACAGGACACACCAAGATCATAATGATATAGGGTAAGGATTATTCTATTGAATGGTTTATGGAATAAAACCAAATACTAGGATATATATTCATTCATACTTTCTGAAAAAAAAAACATGAGTAGGTTGAGATTTATGTGTTTTGTTTTATATTTATTGAATTTAACATTTAAATTTATTTTCTTACAGCGACTCATCTGTTGAAGAATCAGATCTAAGTCTGGCTGAAGACCACCAGCGTCTCTCATTAGAAGAAGCATTTGGGGATGAGGTATCTGGCGATGCTGTGCCAGCGCCCGCCCCTCTGCCTCAACGTGCCCCAGCTCCAGTAATAGAAGACGACGCTGATCGTATGTCCGCTGTGGAAGAACTAGTACAGGCTTTGGCTAGACCTTTTACTGTGAGTGTATTATATTTGTGTTTTTAAAGAAAGACTTATACTTGAATTTAAAATAATATTGAATATATCATTAATTTATTTAAGATTCAAAAGTCTAAAATATGATAGTCTTAGTTTTGGATAATAATAAAAAACAAATACATTTTATTTCTTTCCATTGTAATGTACAATATGATTTTTGTGTGTAGCGATCGAGGTTTCCTAATTATTCATAATGGTTACAAAAAAAAAATCATATATTTCAGGATCGTCCAACTGACCTAAGCGATCGCGAGCGTTTCCCTCAAGGTCCACGCAACCTTGGCCCAATCAAAGCAGAACCTTCAGGAGATGTAGTAGTCCCAGCTAAACCTCCAGGTCCAGCAGTTGCCGGTCCCAGATCTTTGCGTAAACGACGCTCTGTTCGAGATGCTAGGTCCGCAGATGTTGGTGTGTCTGGAATTTATGATGTAGTCTCCGAAGCTGATCTTGCATTTGGACCTTCCAGAGAACCTGTCACTGTTTTTAGTGGAAGGATACGTGAAGAGGTAACATTTTATTTAATATAATGAGCTTTTTTAATTTTGATATATTTTTAACTCAATCATAAAAACGCTTTATTATAATTAGTAACTGGATTTGCAATGTTGTCTCTTTAATTATATTATCTTTATGTTTATCTACCTTAAATATTAGTTACATATGATGTGGATGTAATAATTTTTTTTGACCGTCATCTTGTATTTCTTTGATGTAATTTCAATTGCAACAAATCCAACGACCTAGCGATTGGAGAAATTAGATCTTCGACTCAAATAAAATATTAATATAATGTGATGATTAATAATACATAACTATGAAAAGTCTGTCTATGAAATATGAAAAATGTCTTGAAATGCACCGGCATTTATAAGATATACTAAACTATTTTTGTATGTAGTGTTTTATAATAGTTCTTTTATTTTTTCAGGTTGTGTACGGTATATGTATGGGCGCAGTTAGCTTTGGAGCGTTATTTGCCTCAGCAGCTGGCGCAGCTGCTGGAGCAGCTCTGGCTGCTGCGGTATTGCTCCAAAAACTTCGATCCAGAATGGCGTTACAAGCACCACCTATGTCACCAGCACCAGCGTCTCATTCACTCGCTGCATGGATGGCCTTAAGACTTTTAGGATCCCCACCTCATCCCCACCTTTCGAGAGAAGGATGATCATAAGAACGAATCTTAAGACTGTTTTTGTGTTCTAATTTTAAATAAGGCCAAACCGTCCAGTAATGTCTATAAATTATTATCCTTTTTTTTGGTTTAATACAATATTTTTCATTGTGAAATAAAAAATTGACCGTATCGACTTATTTCAAAATTGGAACGAAATTTATTCAATTTAAAGTACATAAAGTGTATTTCAGATTCATATTTTCAATATATTGGTCAGTTGAATGAATTCAATATTTTATATGCTTCTACTTCATTACGTCATTGTTTAGAATAAGCTAGTTGTATGAAATCAATGGTTCTAATTCAAAAATGCCTCTATAAAAACGATGGTGCTAAAGAGTGCTACGCATATTAATTAACACTATGATTATACAATATGTTGTGAAAACTATACATAATTATATATACGTTAAGTTTTGTACAGATTTCTTCTTATTATGTATTTATTTATAATTACATCGGTATCTTTCATACTTAGCGAATAAGGATAAACGTCGAGTCATGCCATTAGGATAAGTTTAGATAAAATATATTTTTCAATGCCCTTTGAATTATGTTTAATAATTATATGAATTATTATGTTGTAAATTATGAACATTTCAAAGGGCCGAATGAAAGTTTTCAATTTTTAATAAAGTACTAGCAGGTTTCAATTTTGTGGTTTATCGATAAAAGTAGACAATTAATATTTTTGAAGTTGTACGTAACGACAACTCGGATATTTAAAGGATACTTTATTGAGTTGTTAATTTTATTTTAATGTTTGTTTACGCAACGAAAAGTGTTGAGAACTATATGTTCAAAAGCATTAGGAAGTTATCTAAACTGAGTTACGTCACGAATCTTTTTTTATTTCATCATTTTCAAGTATCATTTGAACTTTATAAAATTATGAAATTATTTTTCAAATGTCGCTTCAAAATAATTAGTACATTTTTAATCGTTGTTGTATCTCAATTTACAAATAATTTACAATCCAATTTCTTTATGACTATTTACGTTGTTTGTACATTAATAGTTTAATTTAGTTAAGGTATCAAGACGCTAATTTTTATTGTAAAATACGATGAAACACCAATGAATACAATAATTATATAATTTAAAATATTATACTCATCGTTTTAAATTAGTTTGCATTTATTCCGCATTTATGAAACATTTTGTTTTTATTCTATTATTGTATTTTAATTGATTTTGCTCAAGAGTAACTTTAAAATGATTAATCTTTATTAGTATTATGTTAGGATCAAATTTAGTTATTTTAAGTATATAAGTTTTATTTAATAAATGGATTGGAGGACCTGTAATAAAAAAATAATAATTAAATTATAATATTTATTAATCATGAAGGATTTTACGAGTAACAATTGTTATTTTAAAAGTCGTTTCACTTCAGAAACTCGTTAAATAATGATATTTATAGTGTAAAAAAAATTTAATAAATATTAAACAATGATTCTTTTTCTAATAATTGATCAATTCGCTTGATAGGTCTTTCAATCGGTATTGTAAAATTAATGATGATAAAATTATTATTATCATACGATTGCCACCCAAAAATCTTGCATTTAATATAACTATTATTTCATAAGTTACATAGAGTTTTGTGAGAACAATTTGTCTAAGTGCAATTTTATCATGTATTTAAGTAATATCCAGTATAACTTTTATTACTTTTATATCTTCAACATGGTTTTGGTTTCTATATTATACATGTATCGCATTTCATTTATACTTTTATAATGGGAAGTTAAGAATATATTTATTGTAAACAATTTGTTTATATTTGTTTATGTATGATTGTGACGAACGGTTTTTAATGAACGCACTTGTTAATATTTAATGAAATTAAAGTTATGTTGAAAATACAATTTGGGGTTTTTATTCAAATTTTTGAATCGTAATTTTATAGGATTATATTAAAGGTAAAGTTCTGTTGTAAAGTTCACCTATTTGGAATGTAGATTCTACCGAGAACCGACAAGAAAATCAGTAGTTACTCTTTTGTTTTTAATTACAAAGCTATGTATAATGTTATGGTATCAGCAAATTTTGTTTTTAAATATTTTCATAGATGTTACCCAGGTTTTGGTAGCTATGCCCAATAAATATTCGTATATTTTTTCCCGCTCTCTCTAGTTTACAGATAATTCCATTATTTACCGAACACCTATATGTGTATATACACCTACCTATTTTCGATGTTTCAAATGGTAACATTTGAATGGAAACATCGAAAATATGATTTTTATGAAACATGATTCTTATTTGTAGACAATTATAATATAAATAATGTTAAACTAACCTATTTTTATTATAACACACACAGTTTACAAGAAAAATGCAAAAAACCAATACTATTTCTGTACCACCATATTTTAAGCTCAATGTGAATTATTGATAATTGAAATGTCCATTTTGACCCAACTTTGGTTTCGTAAAGATTTTTGGTGTGAAGTTTTTAGGGTGCAATGTTACTGAAACTGCCGTTTCGTTATTTGTTTTTTTTTTTAATTTTCGTTTTTATTTTTTTTGAGTATTTATTTTTTGATACGTTATTTTTATAATGGTTTGTCTCGTAAACTATGGAGCTTATGCCATTAACAATATTATAGCTTAAGATGAAATACAATTTTTTTATTTAATTACAATTTTAATCAAATATTTACTAAGAACCATATCAACAGTTAAATTTGCTGATAGTATGGTTGACTGTTGCAAAAACATTTAATGCGATGTTATATGCATCAGACGCAGGCGATCAAGACGCGGTAACTATTGGTCACGGTATATGTCACGGTTGGTAACAAATAAAAGATTTTGTTAAACCGGACATAACCTTTTTTTTATTAATAAAGCCAAGTTTATTAATAAAAAAAAGGTTATGTCATAACATTTGAATTTGTTTTACAAACAAAACAAAATCAGGGGTTAGACCGTTGCTAGTATCTAGTAAGGATGTATAACTTAAACATAATACATTTTTATTTTATTTCAATCGTTATCGTTAAAAGTAAAGTTAAGTTATTTACCGTTGTTTAATGAAATTATCAAATTAAGAAATATTATAAGTGAGTTGTCATTGGTTAAACTTAAGAGAGATTTTAAATATAGAATAAGCAGCATAGTGCAAACTCTCAACATAGCGTCAAAATAAGAGAATGAAACCTTCGCTTTATTGTAAAGGTAAAAGCAGTGCAGAGTGGCAAAAAGCATTAGCACCAACAGCAGCAGCAATAGCAAGCCACTGGTCAAGCAGTTTCTCCTCCACAAAACAGCAGAGCCTCCAACAGCTCCAACTCACCAGTAATCTTTCGGTTAAGTCCACCGAAGAATATTACATTACTTTTGTAATATAATATAAAAAGTAAATATAAAAAATAAAATAAACACATCCCTGTGATCAAAAAAATTTATTACCTAACTTGTATAAATATTAAGAAAGTTCTAAGAATGCCCTAGCTACAGACACAAGCAAGAATAAGTTATTAAAATTAAGGGGTTCGGCTTAGCATTCAGCCAGCTGAGGGGGTGGGAGGGGAAAGGGACATTTTCTCTATACCCAGAACTATTCCCATCTTGAGGAAATGCTTCGTTCCCGAGATATTGGCAAAAACAATTATAATTCTAACCTTAAAATGAGGTTATTTATCAACAATTTCGAAACTCAGTGGCTACGCTACGGGATGTGCAGCACCTCCTTCGCGCCTTTGGTTTCTTAAAAAATACTAGGTGTAAGACCGATAAGACCACATAGTCAGAGTAAAAAAAATCGGTTTTGTGTCAATTTTCCATAATAAAAAAAGTATAAATCTAAACTTCCTAGTTCTATTTTAGTTCACTTATTCAAAGTACCAATAAAGCATAATATCAGTTTTACTATTATTATTTATATACATGTTTAATAACATTAATTAGTTCAACGAATGGATCTTGATTTTGCATATTAATTACGGTCTATTTGACATATTCTGCTTTTAAAGGTATTTATGATAGATTTTCTTAAATTTCTCGAAACCGGTGCAATTTCGCGCGAGTGGTGTTGTTGTGATCAGGGACCAAACCTCTACCATATAAGATACTTTGTATACCCATAATCGTGCAGCTGAATACTAAACCCAACCCAAACTAAGTAATATTTGAGGTTATGAATGTTTTAGTGTTTTTTTTGTTTTTTTTTTTTAAACTGACTTACGTCGGTAAGCTACTGCCTCAACGTTAAAAATTAAAATGAAGGACTTTGAACAACGCAGTGCTGCCATTTCACAAAAGCAACATAATAAAATGTTGAAACAATTAAAGTCGATTCAATAACCGAAATTTATTCATTAAGCCGATTAAATTAAATTAGATAATGAGAACATAAAATTTATATTTACACTGATTAAGAAAAAGCGTCCAGGGCCCAAAAAATTAAAAGAATTTTGGTTCCGATTTTATTTTAAAATTGCTTGTTGACTTGATGACATTTTATTTGATGACATTTTATTTTAACTAATTAGCGCGATCAGGTGCCACTATTATATGAACTCGTTAATATTATTTTTGTTTATGTTTGGGTAAAATTGATTAGAGTAGAGCATCAATTTCCTTCGTGCCTTCTCATTAGCCCACCTAACTAAGCTCACAAACCGATAACATTTTAAAGGCATTTTTAATTAAATCATTTGTTTGTTTGCACAGTTGTATCAACATTAAAAAAATAGTTAATAATAATCATATTTTAGAATATTGCACGTTAGCACTATTGTTCGTATAATTATAAAATATATACCTAGCTGTAAAACTTGCCAAGGAAATGTTCCGCTATGTATGCTGAGTCATATTAATCATAACGGTAATTACAAATATGTTATTTAAAATCATAGTATGTACAATAGTCTTATTAATAGTATCGAAGCTAAGTTTTTTAAAGAAATATTTATGAGTCGTAAATTACATTGAGCTGAGACGGATAATTATTTTATTATTATTTATTACAATATTGGCAAGATTTTTTATTGAATAAAGTATTGGTTATGATGTAATTTAAAAAAAGGTTTCTACCTTAATAATTATGATATGATTTGTAAAATGTCGTTCTCATTTTAATTGGGTGGTTAAAATAAAATTTACACGATTTTATATTGTTTAGATATATTCAATACTACATTTGTTCATGTTGTCGTACATTACTCGATTAAATTAGCGAAACAAATAAAAACATCAGGTATATCGATAATGTTCGATATGAAATATACATATTTAACAATTTATAAAGTCATTATAAAATAAAACAAGAAACATAATCAAACATAAAAATGAAGGAGAGGTACTCAGGTGGTAAAGTAAATATCATAGCTAGTAAATAGGTAATGACTATTACAAATCTTAATATAAAAATAAATAATATTAATACTAATGACAAGTTAATTTAAATAATTACAGCTAACGGTTTACCTAAGTGATGCTATACCACGTATTTGATTTTCCGTTGCCCCTGTATCAAACACAGTTCGACAAGAGGTAACAGAAGATTGTACTTGAAGTTTTAATACTACATTTGGGCTTATTATGAAAGTTAGTAATTTATTAGAACGTATATTGTATTCTTGACCAGGAATACAACTCAACTGAAGCCTCTAGATGGCATGATTTAACAATAATAATAAAGTAAATCACTGTTTTTAATTTAATAATAATAAATCTACAGAATTTTGAACTAAATTATTTGAGCACATCTAACAATGTATTGGCATGGTCATACTTCAGTCTCATTACACTACTATTTACAAATTTAAATTATAAAAGCATTACACGTTACGAGTAAAATCGACTTTTAGAAATAACATGTGGTCCTGTCGTCGGGTGCGGCCGTGGTATAGTACTGATCGCTGCGGTTTTCTTCTTCAGCTTAGACATAGGCCGCAGTTTGAAAAATAACACGGCAGACATGGCGCTAGAACAAATTAATGTGGCAAGAAGAGCACCGAGCGTTACAGCAAAACCTGGTGTTGTCATACAAACAAGACCTGGCGTTGGTACAACTTTTGGAGCTGTGTTATCTTCTGAGGGATCTAAATTTAAGTCTCCAGCAGACACAACACGAATAACTCTATTTACACCAACTTCCTTTTCAGGGGATGTAGCTCTACGTTGCCTTCTAACTCTTCGTTCATCCCTTCTTATTTCCACGCTAACTGGGTAGGAGTCAATTTGTGGAGGTCCGTATTCAGCGTGAGGTGCAATTACATTTTGACCACCATCGGAACATTGCTCGGGGCAATGATATCTACAAATCTGTATCGTACATTGGAAATGAACTTCCATTGAATCGGGGAATTTGAACGCTTGGAAATGTGCGTATGATAAGACTGATGCGCTTGCCCCAAAGTTCTTTATTTTTGTAAATCTTGACATAAGCTTTGGTCTGGTTACACAGCCTCGCCTATCGACTAATTGTATAGGAGCGCGTTGACCATCGTGGGCGACACAATCACGAACTAACATATCGAACTTCGCGTCATCGTCTTTAATTGCTAATACCATTGTCATTGTTTGTCCAATCTTAACGAGGCCTGATACTTCCGAAGCCCAAGGACCCTTTCCGACCTGAATCTGCATCCAGCAGCCGACATTATCACCGGCAAAGTCAGCACGAACAACGTCTAACATATCTACTGGGAACGGACGGAATGTAACTGCCTTTTCATATTGATCGTGCCATGTACACCGTAGTTTGCGTGCTTGATCCCATACTTCTTGTACTTGTGGGTCATATTGTATTACTATAACGTTTTCGAAATATGTTCCGGCTGCGGCTACATCGCCACGGTATCTAGGATCTCCACTGCCAGCTGTACCACAAGCATGTGCACCAATTTCAAACGAAGCTGATGTTCTGCCTAGATTAGGTGGAAGATGAACACACTGGTGGTTTGAATAATGGCCCTTTGAGAAAACTATACCAAAGAATGGTTTGTCGAAACTAAGAAACACTCTCATCGCATTCTTTTCACATTTGACGTCGAGTGATAAAATTTTCGGCATATCAGGAGCTGGTGCAGGCCAAACATCTCCTGTTGTACTAAATACTTTATCACTGGCTGAAGTTTGAGCATCGGCAGGAGGTGCAGGTGGAGGTGGGGGACCTCGAAAACCGGGGCCAATGTCATTTTTGTGGTGATTTATTGGAGGGCCAAGTGCGAATGGTTTTGAATGAATTTGATGATGATTCGGAATCCTTGGCATACCTGAAAAAAAATGTAGTTATTTACTCAAAAAGTTACAAGAAATATTTTTATTATTAACAATTTATGAAATATAAGTTATTTTCTAGTTCTCATTTAACATTAGGTATATATAATAATAATATTACCTATCGAGTGGTGTGGCTGATGATGAGGTGGATTCTGACGTCTGTTATGGGGAGGTGGAACCGGTGGTGGAGGTCCGTTATACGCATGACTTGGTGTTTCTCTCTCTCCTGATTCCATGGCCAATTGATCGCTAGATGGTTCTGCTGCATTATTTGAATCGGAACTAGGGCCACCTCCTCCGCCTCCGCTTTCATTGGACGTTTGTTCGCTGAGAGTTCCACTCTGTAAAATGAGGAAAAACAGCTATCTTAAATTTGTGTCTTAATTGTACTACAATATCATTTACCTTTTATCACTAATAAATGATTAAATAAATCATAGTTTATGTTGTATTGTTTTTTAATAGAGATTTGGGAGTCCACTAAATGTTACGTCATAAAAAATCTCTTATAAATATTTTGTGATTATTTCATTTCCTTCATTATTAATAATTCTAGTTTAGTTCCATAATACTGGACAACCGTATAATCACTTCATAGAAAGCACTTATTAAACGAACAAACAATAGTGCACTAATTAATGTGATTAATCATGTGTTTGTAAATGAATTAATTTGTGTAGTAATAATTTGTTAAATTAATTACTTATAACAATTAGTTAATATAGAGATGGTTCATAATTTTGCTAAAACTTGCTCGCTGAATCCATTTTTTTTAACTAAAGACGTACTATAGCACGAGAAAAAATCTTTAATTTACTATTGTTTCATTATTTGTTTAGTATTGATTGTAGTTGGTAGCATCAAATGTGATTTGATACTAGATATAAAAACTAATGACCCTTATAAAATGAATGTTCAAGTGTATTTGATTGTGTTTATTTTAAGTCGCATTCCATTAACGATTAAGGTACATACAATGAAATGAAAATACAAGTGATTTATTATGTAAAGTTCTGACATTCCATTTTAAATTAATTATTCATAATTGTATCATCAAACAACGTATTAAATAATGATGACTATATATATGCAATAAAACAATTAAGCAAGATAATAGGAATCCTTTCATGCCTCGTACATTATTCTGACATGAAAATTATATGTTTTCGTAGCACTACAAGCTTTCACTAGTGCGCGTGGGCATTATTTTAAGTGTTATTTAATTCGACACACTAACCTTTTTAATAACTCTCAAACCAAGCGACAAGTTATGCGACAACACCCAAACTCATGTTCTGGTATGAAACAAAACTGACAAGATGACTCTCGGATTCCAATTTCCTCGGCATGAATAGAATCATCATATTGTGAAAGTTGCCAGAGTTCTGGTTTTGCATTTGATTTAAATCATCGCTCAATTGACCGCTCTGCTTTCTGAATATACATACATTAAACTAGTTTTGGCAGATTTTAACTTTACGATTAATTATATCTTGTTTTCCAAGTGTCTTGTAAAATTTGGGCGAAGTTATTTGGGTGGTCGAAATAAATGGTAAAGAGAATTTATAGAACCGGTCACAATTTTTCAATCAAAATTATCGTCGCCCATCAAGGAAACAAGAATTATCGAATCGTCAGAGCTTTTATAACTATCATTTGTTTCGCCTCGGGCTACAAAATTAGAAAGCATTTGCTTATACCTAAGCAAGAAACGTGAAGGTATTTTTTTCATCAATAAAGATTTATGAGTAAGTATAAAGGTTCATCCTCCAAGCCGACCGTTGAATCCAGTAATTATTCATGATTGGAATCTGGATGGACAAGTCTCAATTGTTTCTACGCGTATTAATAATGTTACGTAATATAATATACAAAAGAGAAAGTTGGAACGAAAAAGAAATTACGCTATTGAACCAGGCAGTCGTTATTAACAAATGATTCGAAGTGTTGAGAGTCATGTAACATTGATAAGATTGTTCCTTCTATTATCTATCTTCTCTATCAAATGATCTAAGTTATTTAAGAAAGTCAATACAATATTATTTTTACGATTTGAACGAAAATCTTGTAGATTTCA
The DNA here is from genome assembly GCA_905147175.2 of Nymphalis urticae. Classification (NCBI taxonomy): domain Eukaryota; kingdom Metazoa; phylum Arthropoda; class Insecta; order Lepidoptera; family Nymphalidae; genus Nymphalis; species Nymphalis urticae. The sequence goes on along the minus strand of LR989995.1, from coordinate 4,014,177 downwards.
TAATTTCGAACATAAATTCCATTATTTAAAAATGGGATTTTATTTATTCTTGAGTTACCATGTGTATCTTCATTTTAATTTAGAAAAATAAATATTATTTTTTAGTACCTTTAATAAATCACTGATATTAAGATTTAAATGAAAAAAGGTTAGAATAAAAGTATTAAAGTGAAGCTCAGATGAATGACGTTGAAGTATGTCAACTCGTTGCAACTCGTTAAGAGCAAAATAAGGCTATTCAATTTTAACTCGTATATAAGCAAAATCACGCCAGTTTAAAAATAAAAAGGTAAATACTTTCATATTTAAGCTCTCACAGTCCTATAATTTAAAAAAAAAAACAGAACATTATAAGTTATTGATCACTATATGAAGACATACTAATGCTAGGTTCACACATTCTACGTAAGTATCAAGATGGTAACGTCCCTACAGTCTGAGCTAGTGGAACGAGATCCGCTTACGAGTGTACGTTGAGGAGCGGCCGTCAAGTGCAGTGTGTCACAGCGCGGTCGTTGATCTTGCCGGACTAATTTTACTTTCATTAAATCGCTATCGCATCGCTAATTCGTGACTTTCAGTTTGTTTAGTATGTGATCATATTGAATATTTAGCATTCAATATATTCATATTATTAGAGAGAGCGTTAGTTTAGTTGATTAGCTAAGAGAGGAAGGGGTTAATTTGAATACTACTTAGAAAGCTTTTAAATTCTAGATCGAAAAATCTATATCAGAAATTTGTAAATGAAGTAATGAAAATTAGAAAATTATTTGCTATTAAATCATTGGATTAATACAAAAACACGTTAAAGAAAGACGTTGTAGGACAATACCTAGAATGACAAGCAGGATTTCAAGTTCAATGTGTGTCGTCGCTGTAGGTCGCGGTGTGACCGACCGGCGGGAAAGCTGACTTTTACTCTTACAACACCCATCTATTGTCACAAACTCGAATACCCTTAGCTTAATTTACGTCAGAATACTGATTATTTAGCTAAGGCCTTTTTGTTTAAAAATACATTACTTAGCCTTGTAGCAGAATGCCTTTGCCTTCTCCGAAAAAAAATGGAGACAAAAATAATTTCGTTTGAGACTTTAAATAGCACTTCGTATTCATTTAAATAATTTAACCGTCGTTAAGAATAACAGCCGAGTCAATATAAAAATTAAAATCGATACGATATTCTGAAGAGGTTTTAAAATATTACGCATAAATTGATATCAGTTTTAAATATGTATAAGATGTGAAATTATCGATTTATATACTTGGGAAAGTGTGTAAGCTATTATGCACATGTATAGATAATTACTGAAATCAGAACAACAGTTTTTTTATGCTTCTCAGTATCGCCATCAACTAAGAGTTGTTTACAAGATTCAGTTACAATGATACCATTTAAGTTAGTTGTTCTTACTGGCGTCGACTAAACAAGTATATAGTGTACATAAACGGAACCAGACATACCCGTCACTGCGTAGTGGGTCAATGTCCATATTCGGCGCTTTTACCCGTTGACCGGATTAGATTCTATCTGGTACTATTTCCTCGTGGAAGGCATGCCCTACCCTATATTGTTGCTGATATCTCATTAACTTTTTAAGCAACTCCACCACTAACCGTTCCACGTATACATCCCATCGATACAGTTTATATTTTCTTACAAATGTTTTTAAAATATTTATACAGACAGTTACTACTACCCTACCCAGGTTATCGTGATTAAGCGTTATTTCAGCTTAAATATTTCCGTCACACTACACCGTCGTTTCAATGCGTTTTATTTTCGCATTAAAATACATAATTATATATCTCGATACAGAAAAATATCATTAGCTTATATGTCAGTTGGACATCCAGAAATGCCACACAGTCTTGCTTTAATATAATATATACAAAAGCACTACAAGTTCTAAACCAAATCCTTAAAAAATCGTTAAACTGAGAGCTAGTATATCCTAAGTAAAACTTAAAGTCGTAACGTAAAGTCCAAACGTAAGACATTCTTTCATGGATATAACTAATATTTGATGTGTATATTGAATTGCCATAAAGTACTTATACAAATAAATTAAATATATCGCATATATATTATCAATTAACATCAATGTAGTGAAAATGACGATAATGAGTCAAATCCGCGGCAATCAAGTGATGCGCCATAAAAGGAGCAAAGTATTGATTAAAAGTCATTAACTTTCAAGCGCCGATACACATTAAAAACTGAAACGCTATTTTTAAAAACAATTATACGTTATTATGCCTTTGATTTTAATACGATATAATTCAATCAATTTTAAGATTTCTTTTGAACTTCCTATAGACTGAATACCGTTTTTTTAAAACGAATTTTATTTTTAATTAAGAGGCAGTAGGTCACATTAATTAACTTCTATTATTTTCGTTTTAATTAATAAACTGTAATGTGTGGTAAAATACATTTAGAATCTACTCGGTTATCACCGTTTATTTTACGGTTCAAAAATATTATCACCGTATAATAGATATATGAATGTATAAATCGATTTTTAAAAACATATATTTAATTTTTTTACATACATAATAGGTCAGGCACCTATCAATCGGTTTTAGGTATAAATTTAAAAGTAATAATTGACTGCTAATGATTCTTAAAAAAAGGTTATTATTTTTTCTACAATTCTTATATTAATTATCTATGCATTCAATGTCATAAACCAAACGCATATTATGTTTATTTTCTCGACATATTCAGACTTGCACTTTCAATTCTAACCAATCATGAAATATCCGAGAATGTATGGGTAATATTATATCTGTGAACAGTATACGTGACCCTGCAGACATTTCAAAGTAAACGAGAGAAAGTTTTCTAGGAAATCTTGACATATTTTCTGTTAAGTATATATTCAACAAATATTAATTACGAAAAAAGCTATTAAAGTGTCATATAATACTTTATTTTGTATTATATGCTACGGATAAAAGTTACCGTCATTTTGATGCAGTATGTATGTTAAACAGGTAAACGATTATATTGGTTTAACAATGTATGCAATATCTATATATAAGCCACATTATTTGTGAGTGTCATAGGCTATATATTAACCCGATTTTTTTTATTGACTTGCCAGTCAGGAAATAAATCATAGCATAACCAAACCACAATGATAATTTCATCACAATAAATGTTTACCGCCCAACGAAATGGACACGGGTCCGCTAGTTAATATATAAAACATTTATGTGTCAAATACATTTCGTACTAACGTTACATGTATGTAATAAGAATCGTTGAATTGAAATTCGAAAGAATAATGATAGCACGGAAATTTGACTTGGAACCTCATCGCAAGTAACATGTTCCTAAAGAAGTTTCAATTTTTTCGCAAGTATAATTTTTCCAAAGAAATTTAAGTTATTTTTTTTTTAATTTTCATAATTCCTCACCATGTGTAACACGAGGAGGATGCCTATAGCGAGCCCGCGTCTCTGTCGCATCGTGATCTGTGAACAAGAAATATAAATATTACTTAGGTGCCTCTGTTTGTCGCAAGGAAATGTTTGACTTGTACTCTTAGTTTAAAGGGAAAGTTTCAATACATCGCATTCCCAGCAGATATATTTGAATATGTTATCTGTGCTGCATTTTTGTTTTTATTTTTTGTTCGGTTTTTGTTACACATATTTTCTTTTTAAAAATCAAAAATCTGTTATTCTGTCTAAGAATATATGAATATAATGAGAAAAGTAAACATATTATTGAAATACTTTTTAGACTTTCGCAGTTTCTGTAAAAAGTTTTGGCTAGACGTACAAATTGAATGAGCAAATATCCTTAGTATTTATAACCGCTACAAAATTGCTTTTACACGACAAAAAAGCCAGGTAGTCAATACATATTTGATTATAACACGAATAAGTAATTGTTGTTTGGAGATTGGTAGTGGAGACGACAATAGCCCAAGGGGTGAGAATTGAACCTGCTACTGCGACATCGCTAGGCAGCCCGTATACCATTAAGCTATCGAGGCTTGATAATAAATATTGTAATCAATGCAACTTTTTATTAAATCTAAATGAGGTACATGGTTTGTATGTATTTGCAATCACGTGTACTTTACTATTTTTCATACACACCAGCGTAATTTTACTCAACCGAAGAATTTTTTTAATAACGGCCGTCCTAGTCTCCCATAATAAACCTAGTTTGTAACAAAAGTACATTTGTAATTATCTTTCCCATCGAGCGGTCCCGCCCATTGTATTTCTGTACCCACGAGACAAATTCTTATTTAATTGTAACTAGGCTTAGTATTTGTATCGGTTTAATACTTTAATTATATCGACAACAGGGATTGTAATTTTTGATTAATTTAATGATTTATGATATTATAGAATAGAATAGAATATGCTTTATTGTACACTTAACTTATTGTACACCAAAAGAGTTACAGAAACGTAGTTATAACCACAAAAGAAAAATACAAAAGGCGTTCTCTTCCAGACAACCTAGAGGTGTTATTATACTTTTTATACGTATTTATACAAATTGCGGCCTTTGTCATAAACATTGCTTAGTGTTAAGTAAACACTAATATCTCTCTTTCATTCATCATTGGTTTCACACTCATAAGAAGAAGATGGAGCGCTATTTAATTAATCATATAAGGCTATATGACATTTATATTCAAAGTCGTCACCTCCACTCAGATAAATCAACTAAATTACTAATGAAGTTAAATATTAGTTATTATAATTAACAAAGTTATATCAAAGATTATATTTAAGCAATTATTTTATTTCATGACTGTGATAATTAAAGCAAAATTATATAACTTGTTACTTCAAATGTATTTTCATATCTCTTTGAGAATTAGATAGTGGATGGGCATTCAAGTGTAATGACAGGTTGGAAAATAGGGATCAAAGGCGAATAATTTACTGTCTAGTGATTATGATCACCAGACATTCGTTTTACGAGCTCAGAGAAAAGTGTAATTTAATAATTCTATATGTTTATACCATTCCTAAAGATTGTCAATGAAGAAAATTTTATTAAGATGTTATTAACATGACAACTTACGGTGATATGTAGTGTTGCCAGAATATAATAATATCATATTTAATCTGTAATATTGAAAAATATTATATGTTGATTTTTTGTTATCACAGTTATACATTTAAATCTGCTTAATAAACATCAAAGTATAATTTATAAAGTGCGGTAAGCAACACTATATATACAAAATAAACTGATAACATTAGTCATTGTTATAGTATAGTAGGCAAACAGTTGAGAAAATAGATTTAGAGAGAGTTAAAAATATCAAATTTAATATATTAAGTTAATTTTAAAATGAATACACTTTTTTTAAGCTAAAAGATTAAAGATGGCGTTCGATCAACGACAAGACAGACATCGAAACAATTCTCACCGACGATATAAATATATAATAATTTATTTGGTTATAAATATCGGCAGCGTTAAACAAGAAGGGCTTTCAGATTCGAAAAAACGAAATCGAAATAATTAAAAACGATTTCACTCTCTTTTCGTAATTAATCAAAATATCCCGATTAACATGTGTAAGACATGATTATAAATGGCGCAAAAACAAAAAGGGCGGCTGACAGATTTAATTGGAAGGAGCAGAGCAGTCGAAAGTAAAGACATGGGCATAAAGATCGGCTTTAATCACCGAATATTTTGGGCGTTCCAGAAGAATGGGCTGGTTTTGATGCAAGTAGGTCGTGGGACTACCACGAGAAAGTATTTTCTTGAGTACCGGATTGCCGGAACTCTTTGAGAGGAACTTTAATGTTTTTTTTTTCACGATAAGAAATGGAATGCTACATAATTGGTATTGTAATTATTGTGTAATTGTAATAGTTGATGCTTTCTTTTCACGTTGAATTATTTTTGTATGTTGTTGTATTATATATTAGTGTTATAAATCTTATAATATTAAATGAGCAACTCTTGTATATATGTATGTATGTATATATATATATATATATATATATATATATATATACATATATGTGTGTATACATGTGTGTATATATTTATATATATATATATGTGTGTGTGTGTGTGTGTGTGTGTGTGTATCTCAAAACGGCTCTAACGATTTAGCTCAATTTTTTTATTTAGATAAGGTTTTGCTTCAATAGTTTATCTATAGAATGTATTCCCAAAAAACAAACGCTTTTTTTCCACTGGCTCGTTCGCTCAGGTGCTTTGTGATTAACACGTTACGTTATTTTAGAAAACTTTATACACTATAAAAACATCATTACAGCTATAAAATCCTTTTATTGCTAAATAAAATTTATACGAGATTGTGAGGTCTATCCTATAAGATAATTTAATATTGTTCGGTTATGATGTGCGACCTCAGTAAAATATGTTATTAAAATAACGTTAATATTTATACGGATATCACATCAATCAAATATTTAGCGAAGTTTGGGATAAATGTTTTTTTATTTTTATTAATCGATTCTCTGAATGTTAACATGATTTCAGTTTAATTTCCTCTTAAAGATGGTGGCTAACTAATAAATGTAATGCGAAAGCTCATAACATGAAATCATTATATAAATTGCGTAACTTCTTAATAGCTGGTATTATATCAAACATTAGGGATTATTATATTTATGGAGGTGTCGAAAATTTTACCAATTATGTAAATTAGTATTTTACGCAACTTTCCATCGAATAAAGAAAGAAAATTAAAATAATGTCATGAAAGTCGGGTAGCTGGCTGCATTTAATGTATTGTTATTAAATTAATTTGACGAATTTTTATGTGCACTTTAACATACGATTATATATTTTATTTGTAAATAATATTTTAAAAAATGATCATTGTTAGCGCGATAATTTTTTTAATGTTTTTATTTAATCTTGAAGGTAAATTCTAAAAGCTACCTAAGATCACGTGATAATTTCCGCTTATAGTTAATACAGCGCCAACCATGGGATCTAACGGTGGAAATTATTTTTTATCCACAATCCGAGATTAGAATCGATATGTACCAATCGATTAATCAATCCTCAATCTACTAAAAAAAATTTGAGCTGTCACATCATTAATTCACCACTGCAGATATCTCTGTCAAATATTCTTCAATCAAGCGCTACTTCATCGTTCATTAATTAATATTTTTAAGATAAAAACCATAATTAGTAATTATTTGTGGGTTTAGGGTTTAACATTATTACAATAATAAGTTTATTTAAAACAAAGGTACATAAAAATAGATTTATTTCATTATTAATGCCGAACGATACGAATAACAGGAACCAACTAAAGTTTTATTTGAAATCTAATTTTAAGTCTGTGTATGTTAAAAAGAAATGAATTGTATATTTATTGAAAGAGTATTGTATATTTATTATATTTATATTTATATTTAAAGAAGTTGTATCCATAGTAAAAATAATTTGGACTTTAGTATACTATCTCACCACTTTAGTCAACTTCAAATCTTCTATGATAGCTTGTAAGAGCGATTATCGCGATTTAAGCGATAAGCGCCCTTATGTAGTATATACTTATGTAACATTTATCTTTTTATGTTTTGTTATTAATTCATGTGCATATTTCTATTTGTAACAGTTCGAAATGTCCCACAGCTAGACAAACCCCTCCCCTTCTCTCAAGGAGAATGCTTAGAACTTATATTACCATGCTTTTCCAATGCGAGTTTTATAGCTATATAACAGGTTATTATAAATATAAAAATATCAAATAATAATTTCCTATACTTATTTGTTTTATATGTTCGATTCCCGACAACTTTCACTTCCACTACTTAAGGGCCTTAAAAAAACTATAATAAACTACACGCAAGTACAGCGTAGTGTTCATGTGCTTATAATTCATTTCTTGCTTGCGGTGAAGAAATAAATTGTAAGAAAACCTAATCAAGTCAAATGAAAATCTGCCTCAAATGTGTCCATGTAACCGCATCGGAGCAATATGAAGAGGATTTTTAATGTTTCAATTGTTTCGTTCTGCATTTTTATATCATCGGCTTGCTCGTAATTAAATAAACCCCATAATTGAGTTTTTAAAAAAAAACATTGTAAACGGTAGTTATCTCAAGAGTAAGAAAGCGGGCGATCAGAATAATTATTTTTATTTAAAAAAAAAATTTAAATTAAAAAGTATATCTTATATATAAAAATGGATGGCATATCTGTTTGAGATAAGGAAACTGCTTCAACGATCACCGTAAAAGTTAACAAAACACAATAAAGGAACTCAATCATTTATCATTCACTCATTCACCTGCGTGAGGGGGTGATACGTGTAAAATTTCATGGTTATCGGTTGTGTAATAGAAAGTAACAAACGGACAAACTTATATTCACATTTATAATATTAGTGAGCATATTCAGAGAGTTTGTTTTGATACCTACATTTTGATTAACTTATCGCAATAAATATGAAAAGGCACGCTTGAATATTTACTGTGTCATTATCAATATCATTCAATTAGCGACAGGTGACTTCTCATTGACTTCATTGATACTAATTCGAAATTCGAATACTGCACGACCTGTAATCTTGACAGTTATAACCACAATTAAGTATTATAACGTAATAAGCAAACATTTCAATTTAAATTGTACACAGCTTTCCTTAAGGCTTTATTTCAAATAACAATTTTATGATTCAATTTTTGAATGTAATCACTAAATTTTGTTGATAATTGCAAAGGATTTTAAACCTTATGTCATGATCTGAAGGTTTAAGTTTAAATGCAGATGTAGAAGTCGTGTTTTGTTTCATTAAGCGCTTCGAAGATTGTTGTGGCACTTTACGCTGATACTTTACAGCGTGTGCGAGTTAAATTGCCATGTGCCATTAAACGGCGCTGGTGACATTTACTGTGAAATAAAAGATAAAATGTACGAGCATGTGTTTTACGCACGCATACAAATAATTATACATTGTTGTTTTGCATTCTTTTACGAAAGACATTTTGCATTTTCTCAAATAACATAGTAAGATTATAGTACTATGTATTTTAAGCAAATTTCAATTGCGGTGTAAAATATAAAAACCAATAATAAACATGATGAACACAAAGAATTATTTAGTTTTAATATTTGTTTTAATATTTAATATTTTGTATTAATATAGAAATATTTTATCTTTACAAGAGTTTTTGTTTAACTCCAACTGCTGTTAGTAAGTACTTATTGTAGATTTTCTTTTCATGGATTGATAACAATATCTTAAAAATTAATTACCGAGTTTTATTATGTCAATTATTAATTATTCGTCGTCGTTAAAGGGTGTTGTTGAGTGTCGTTGGCAGGTGGAAACAAAAACATGTGTGCCCTAAATACCTTATTATTTAATACAATTTGATGGTATTGATTAAAACTTATTAGTTGAATATTGCCTCGTTGTTTTGTGGCTAACTTTCGTAGACCCTGAGGTACTAGGCTTAAAATCCGGGTCGGGAATAAATGTTCGAGGTTGGCGTGTTAATACTTCCATGCCTCGGAAAACATCCAAAGCCGTTAGGTGGTGTCACCTGGTTTGCTATCCCATCGGACTATCAGAATGATGATACGAATGCTGTGTTTTATGCAAACACTTGAGCACTATAATATCCCCTGCACAGTTGACCATTCTCCGTTGATAATTTCCGCCATGACCGAAATCAGTCAGAAGTTACTGAAAAGGTCATAATTGAAAGTTTCGAATTCATATAGCTTTTGATTGAGATAATCGATTATGATGGAAAAAAGACTAAATTATTCTTCGAGATACGCGCAAAAAAATGCTTATAAAAGTCTAATGCATTATATTACTAAAATAATCTAAAAATGATTGAAATGCTATTTTGTTATCCTTAAGATCCAAACTATTTTTTGGAAATGTATTCAATAATCAAAAAAGACAAATTTACAGTACATTTATTATATGATTTTAAAGTCTTACAATTCTTAAGCTAGACAGGAGGCAGACATATCAATGGCTCACAATCGCGTGGTATCTCTAACCTCGGTGCATTGAACCGAAACGAGAGGAAGAGTTGATTGCGACAATGAGCGCTGACTGAAATGCGTTACATTCAAATTGATGAATGGGAAATTGGATTTCAAGATCGTTTTACATGTCTCGTTTACTTATTGTGTAACACATACATAACACATAATAACAATTGAGGTACACATTTTTATCATTTACTAGTTCTCGCCCGCGGCTAGGCCCGCATGTTGTTATGTTTTTAGTTGTTAGGTATGAAATGTAGCCCCTGTCCTTAAAGTTATAAAGTTAGGGTTTAAGCTTATTTCATATAAAATAATAAATCCAATAAATTGGTGATTTAGCCGCGAAAGCGTAACGTTTTTGTTTAAATACAGAAGGGCTTATATTTTATTTATATTAAAATAAAACTATTTACGAAATCTTACGGTATGTGTAAAATAACATTCTTTTTTATTTAAGTTTTTTTACATATTCATTAAGATATTATTTAAGATTTTTTATTTAATAACAAAAAACACATACTTATTTTAATAATAGGCAAAACTGGGTTAAAATATAAAGCCACTTTCACGGCATAATAGAGACTATTCCCAAAATTAAAAACTATTTGTGTTAAAAAAAAATCTTTCAAATAAATGAAAGACATATATGACATAATGTATGTTTTTTATTTTGTGAATGCGTTTCATTTCTTTTAATACAAAACGTCAATGATCTGACATTTACCTTATTACATTTTTATATTCATAAAAATATTTGGACATTTACTTTTAATAGCATACATGAATGAGTACCATTTAAAACTGCCAATTAAATATATGATAATAATCTGACATATTGTAAGAGCAAACAAAATACTCTTAAATGAAAGCGCTCGCAATGTTTACACTTTCACCGTCCAAAGATGTTAAGAAGACCAGTATTACATCTCATGTGTAAGAGTTGAGTACTGCGATAGAATGAGACGGGTATACCTATTTCCTAATGACTACTTTTTGACAGATCGTCACGAAATGTCAGTCGTGACGGTCAATGAACTTTAAGAATTTTGTCTCGAAACAAATCTGTATAGTAGGTTTTTATTTGTTCTTATAGAAGATTACAATAATCAAGATTGATTTATTTAAAAAATATGCTTGAATACTATATCGGTGTATACTTTCGAATATTAGAAAAAGAAATTAGATTATAATATATTTAAAAATGTGAAATTATCAAATTCAAATTTCGAATCAACAATAAACAGTTATTAGAGAAACAACATTTTTATTTAAAATATAATATTAAGTTGTATAATCCCATACATAACTGAATAAAATTTAAATTAAAAATTATTATATTACCATTTACTGTTATAAAGCTATTTTAAAAGACACTAGTATAATATAGTGCATATTTAATCGTGTGTATTTACAGTTATGCAAGTTAAGATTCAATTGCATTTGCATTTAAAACAAAAAATGCTATAAAAATAGTTTTTTCAAGCCATATGACAAATTCCGATTCCCATATAGCATTATCATTCACATGCAATCCTAGGAAGCTAACAGTCATAACATTAATTATTGCAAACAATGACTTGGGAACCCGTTGCGTTGTAAACCCAAAGACCCCATGACACACATAGCCGGGTCATCTCCGGCGATTAGAAAATAAACGTGAATGATATTAATAACTAATATCTATACAATAAATTCTAGAAATTTCGATAAGTTGCTGAAAACGTTTTACTCACAACTACCTGATTATGATAAATAATGATATCGCTGGAACATTTCTGAGAAAAATCGACATTAATTATGACATTGAGGATACAATTTCAGTTAAATTATCCACTGAAGCGGTGAACATTATCTCAACAGATAATCAATATTAATTGATTATTCTTGCAGATTACACAAGCTATTGAAACTGGTGTTAACATAATAAAAAAAAAACTAAAATAATACTACCAATATAATAATAATGACAAGTAGAATAAAAAAAATATTTACGGCCTCACTTATAAATGTTACTTAGCGTTTGTTTAGTAAAACACAGATTTCGTTCTGGTCATTATTGGTTTGACATTCGAAAAAAGAACACAGCTTTGTTTAACTACATTCGCTAAATAATATTTATAAGTAACGCTGTTATTTTTTATCTCCGAAATATATCGAGACATGTAATTATAGTATATTTAAATCACGTACACATAATTCCGTATTGGACGGAATAAATCGGAGTTTCAATCAACTTAGTGAACGGTAAGAGAGTAGCCGAAAAACGAAAGTAGAATCGATCTAAAATCGGCACCGCCGAAACATCGGGTTTGGATCGGATTGTGGTCAGTCGGTCGGTAACTTTCACCGACTAATTAGTGTTACGAGTATCGATGTTTTACGCCAAGTCAATGTCGATATCGATGTTTATAAGTGTCTATTAACTGAGCTGAGATTTGAGGCCCGACCGCCCCATACTGTGGGTGTGGTCGGACATGATAATATAATAATCTTATATATAATAGCTAATATAATAGCTTTGGGAGGCGAGTGGAAGCTTGGAATGTTAAGCTGCAATTATGAAACATTCTGATATGAAAATTGTGTAATGATACTAACGTTTACAAATGTATTTCTTGTATATTACTTATATTAATTTAATTTTCTCTGTAATGTAATCCCTTATTATATCTTAAGCAAATTCGAAATTTAAATTATTATTTATTTAATGGTACTTTCCAATTAAGAACGCACCACTCGATAAGTCAAAGGAACATCACTGTCAAAAGCTCGCCGCGCGTCAAAGCGCGGGCGCCTTGATATTTGATTGAGCGAGCGAACATGCACATGTCAAAAATGACATGTACATAACTAGATGTTAATTAGCAGTATCGGAGACTTCAATCATATTTGTTATTATAAGTGCTTATCCTTCGTAAGAGGATTTTGAATATTAAAATTGAAATACTGAATCGCTTAACGATTATTTTTGTATGTCTTTTAAATGTTAAACGAAAATATTCTTTATTATTAAGTGCTTAAATTTGGTTTTAAAAAAGCCATCTCGCTGTTTTGTTAATTAACCCAACGTACATGTTACTTATGTATAAATGCTTCCATTGTCTGTGTATCTTCATTATATACGCTACACACAGTACAATATTACTTGCACAATACATGCTCTATGCTAAAATGCATTCATTTCCAGGCTTGAACAATGCATATATGGTGTTAATATTGAAATAATAATAACAATTATGAGCAAATAAACACAATACATAAATTAATATATAATTTCGATGAATTTAACACATATGTATATTAAATGCTCATTGTTAACAAGAGAAAATATCAAAACTCAAAACAATTGAATTCGATTCTATGTATTTACAAGGTATTCATGGTATTGTAACTAATACACTTATTATTATGCCTAATAGTACATAAGTGATCTGTCAATCTCTGATGGTTTCATAAAGATCTTAGCGTTTATAATGCAGGTTTGGAACTTCCTCTTACAAGCACATCACACTTGGTGGTAGGGCTTTGTGCAAGGGATGGTTAATATTGGTGGTGACCACTTACTATTAGGTGAATTAAGTGAACGTTCGCCAATCTATTCAATTAAAAATATCACCATTTTACTAAGTAAAATACATGTAAAATTCGCTTAAGAATCTATCCTCTGTGCCTTTTAGCCCTGATAGATATAACGACTGGTTCGTTGGCGCAGATGTCAGTGACTCTACCTTTCGCTTCTCGGTTGCGGGTTTGATTCCCGCCTAAGTCTTGGGTGTACCATGTATTTAAAATTATTTATGTTTATATATCAGTCAGCTGTTACCTATAACACGAGCATGAATTTGCCTATCTTAGGAAGAGATGAGTGTGTGTAAAAAAAAATTATATGACATATCATTAAAATGTTTTTTTTTTTAATATTTCCCGGGAGGGCAAATGACTCTACTCCACCTGATGGTAAGTGGTAGTAGAGTCCAAACGCGACGATGGCCAGTACAGACGGGAAGAATGATCTGCAGTAGTCGCCTCGCCTTGCCGGCAAGATGCCTCTTCACGCCTCGTTTGTAGGAACCCGGGTTGTAAGAGTATCTTAATAGATTAAGACGTTATTTCTCAGTGTTTTAGCCATTTCTACGATCATTAAGTTAAAAAATACAATTGAATGCTAGACGTGTCTAATTAACATTCATTACTGCACTCGTAAAAAGTACGTGCGAATGTTCGCTGCGTCTTCTCATTCAAATTTCACTTTATATTTCAATTGTGATAAAAAGTTTTAGATCTGTGTGAAATATGTCCATACACAGGCTCTATTGAATAACAAACGATCGTTTGTATGTACCAATTAGAGGCTTGAATAGATGCTTTCCCTTTATCTCACGAAAAAAAAAATCGAAATTAAAACTTAATACGTCAAGTCATGGTTCATTTTTGTATGATTAATCTTGGAGTTATAACTTTTATTATTGCTGGAAATCATGTTTGAACGACTTTATTGTGCTAAGTTAAATGTTCAATTGGACTTCAATACATTTAGATAATAACTACCATTTAAATATTCGAATCAAAACATACAAAAAAATTGCAAATCATTTATTACGACCCGTTTCCATAGAATTTATTTAAATGTTACTTCTTATGTAATTGTGAAATTTAAAGTTGTTAGTGAATCTGATAAAGAGAAAATTAATCATGTAAATTTATTTTATAATATTTTTAAGAAAAACAATTTTTTTTTTAAAAGGTTATAACCTACGTTGATACTTTGATTGTTTCATTACTTGTTCAATTTTGTGTGAAAGTGAATACACACACACAGACACACGTGACCTACAACATTCCTATTACAATACTATTAACACTATCAACTAGAGGTACCAGGCTAATTAATTTGACATTTTAGTCGTTAATAACCATTCAAATTATTTTATTTTTAATTAAATATTATATGTATTTTTTGCATACAAACTGGGTCATTGTAAATTTGATACTGACTACATAACTATTTATTCACGGATATAAAAGAATGAGCTCAAATATTCAAACGGTTAACAGCTATAAATGTCTTCGTAGAAAATTATTTAGGTTGCACCTTTAGTTTATCATGTTCAAAATAACAAATGGAATGTTCACCGAAACTACAAAGAATTATATTATATAAAACATAGATTATATCGTCATGCAAATCCTAATTATATGCTTAAAAATATGTAAGTACTATAATAAAAAATACAGCGCGCGCAGCTTAGTACACGTTGCAAATGTAAGGTACTTTTTTATTTTGAAAACGTGACATATGAAAATGTAATTTTTCCGTTATCTTTAGCACAGAAGAAAATACTGAGTAACTTTGATGTTAATATTACTTATATTGTTTATATAATTAATAATAAGAATGAAATATATAAGTGTAGCTTTGTGAAACATACATACAACATAGAGATACTGTATATATTGCCCTGTTTTAGTTCAGAATTTAAGTTACAAACTTTAGCTTAAAACTTAATACTTACATGTTATAGATTTTCCTCCGACGCAAGTAGGTCTTCTACGTTATGAATTCTAAACACACATTACACCTCAAATCAGTGATGTTTTCTCGGACTTGACTCCAATATCTTCGGTTAAAAATAACTTAATCTAACCACTGAGTATATTGGTTCGGGTATCGTCTATCTGATCCGGTATATTGATTAATCTAATATGTGAAAATAATTAAGGTCCTTCACTATGTAATAAATACGTAATTGTAGTTGAATAATAATTATGTCATACTAGTTTTCGCCCGCGACTTCATCTGCGACATCGCCCGCGTCCTTGGGCTTCAAGCTCGTTTTATTCAAGTGGTTTAGACATGCGAGCATAACAGAAGTATTTACTTTCACATATATAATATTAGTATAGATATTTTATTATAATTATTTATAATTTATTTGTGTGTTAAGAATACTGAGCTGTCAGCAATATCGATTAAAAACCTGTGACAAGGTTACTGAAGCCGATAAGTATATAGGTCACTTGAGCCTGACCCGTTTCTCTATTTATATGCCTGGACCTACGCATTATAAATATCAAGGTGATACAATGAGGTGACTGTTTAATATTATATTAAACTTTAAATATTTACTCCTGAAAAACTTTGTTTTTTTTTTAGTATTTTGCATAACTTTTCCAATTGTCGATATAATTAAAATCAATAATAAAATTTTATAAAAGAATTGTAATCAAATTAAATTTTAGTTAGTAATTAATTTTTAGTTTAGTTAGTTTATTATTTGATGTTATAAATATAAATAAATTATAATAGCACCAATACCTGTCTCAATTGCCGTGAAAAGTTATTATAATATATTATAATATAACAGTATTTAAAAAAAAAAGTATATAAAATTATAAATATATTTATGTATGTTTGTGCGCTAACTATTGTTTATACTTAATCAGAGGCGATCGTTTCATTGTCATGATGTGTTTATAAATTTCAATAAAATAAACTTCAATATAATAAAAAAAATTAAGATCATTAAATACGGTTGAAATTAAAAATGAATAATATAAATTTCATCAACTCTTGCTTTTTTTGACAGTAGATTTATTATTCTTTAATAAAAAACTAAAAACAAAAATAAAAAAACATTACAAATTTTTAGGAAAAACACGCCGTCTAAAAGGTTGTCCTGTGGCATTGTATCCAAGATAATATAAAAATAAAATTAACAGTTGTTTAAAGCTACTTAATCGACACTATGATAAACGTATTCAATAAATATACATGAATCATTAAAAAATGTACCCGTGCGAACAAGCTCTAAAGCCAAAGTTATTTCATACTTTCCTAAAGCTATCGATACAATACACGTGTGACTTGAAGATGATAATTAAAAATAACCGCAGTACTTGACACAATTGTCGATTCGTTTGAAAATTCCACTCCATTTGTCATGACTGACAACAGCAACCATTGCGATTGAATGTTCTTAGAAAACTTGTCATTTTGCTTTTTAAACCATTCATCTGATCGCCGCGGGGAGAATAAACCAATCAAATGTCTTAATTTTAAGCTTCATTGGTTTTTTATGGTGTTTCATTCGTCGTTACGTCTTTAGAACTCGACGTTCACCTATCATTATCACTAAATGACAATCATAAGTATGAGCTATAAATTTATAGAATATTAATTAGAGAGTATCGAATCTTTTACTAAACAAATACCCGTTGCAGAGTACACAGCGTCGATTAATTATAATTTTTTTTTATAGAAAAGTAAGGTTGACGAGCATGTGGGCCACCTGATGGTAAGTGATCACCAACGCCTATAGACATTGGTATTGTAAGAAATGTCAACCATCGCTTACATCGCCAATGCGCCACCAACCTTGGGAGCTAAGATGTTATGTCCCATGTGCCTGTAATTACACTGGCTCACGCACCCTTCAAACCGGAATACAACAATACCAATACCAAGTGCTGTTTTGCGGTAGAATGTCTGATGATTTTGATTAATTTCATAATGCAAATATAATTTTTATTTTTATGTCTGTAATAAAATAATTCACATAATATTTATCACAAATTAAATTTAGAATTTCAGAAGATAATAAATTGATTCTTATTATTTTTGTACTGTAATTGTGTGTTTGTTGTTTTGTTATAATTATTGTTGAGCTATACTGGCGTTTGCCGTGTAAGCCAATAATATGTATTACGATACGCTTAACGTAGACCGTTATTTTGCCCGTGCGAAGCCGGGACGGGTCGTGAGGTATAATTTCAAGTTTTAATTGAATTGCACAGTTTTTTTGTTTTAAAATAAAACATATCTGTATCAAAGTTTCATTATATTGAAATACAATACACGCAAGATAAATATTATCATAAATTCCCTAATAAATTAATTTAAAAAAAATATATTAAAATAACCGGTTTTTTGTATGAACTATAAAAATTTAAAATAAAATAACAGTACTAATAAGTGTATTGTAAAATATCTGATTAGTGCGGATTTGTTCTTATCAATTTGTATGAATATTCTATTAACATATTCTATTAACACCAATATAATGTTCTGTCGCGTCTGTTCGACGTCTCGACTTTCTCTACCGGCTGACTACTTCGATGTAAGTCTGTGATGATAGATTAATCTTTCTCAAGGCTATGTTGGCTTTTACAATACATTTTTATTAGTTTTAATATCGTGTTTGGTTAAAAAATTGAAATAAGAACATAAATTAACGATTATCGTTAGAGATTTTATTTCAGAATAACGATAAAACTAGATAATGTTTCCGAGAAGCTTAAATAAAATTTCGATACTGTTCTCCGGATAGATGATTTGGCTGTATAGTTAAACATTGGTTTATCTATTTCTGTTATATTTGATTTTATATTCGAAAGAAGAAGACACAAATTGTTTAACTAATCACCCGCTAAACAATGTTGATAAGTTAGACTGAAATTCAATAGAAAAATTAATACGATAAGTTTAAGACTCGCGCCTTCAAGAGAACTATGTATCCAGTTGGGAGTTTTGATCGAGAAATTGTGATCGCGTGGAAGGGATGATCTTATGTCAAAGAGGATATTTTATTGTATCGATAAGATAATCGTATGATTTCCATGATAAGTGATATAAGTTTTTAACGTCATAAAATATATTAAAGATAATTATCGTAGCTCCGAGCTTGATTGAAAATGAAAACGAATTTTTCTTTGAAAAAACCACATCAAATGAAACCTCTTGATACATATAATTAGTAGCATTTATAACCTTAAGCGGAGAAAGCCCTACAAAAAAAACGTCCGGGACGCTCGCCATCGGCCCGGCCGGAGATGAGTTTCTCTTATTAACGTAACGATTAAACAGCTATTAACCGAATGCCGACGCATGGCCGCCATGCACGTTTCCTGTTTACTTGACTGATGGCATGTTCGCTGATGTTGATTTTACCCAATTACACTTAATTCAATTTGCTTCAGACTGTTTTTTATTGCTGTGACAAATTAACAGGATAGCAGCCCTATGGTATTTAATTTCTAACATTAATCTCGAGTGATATTTACAATTGAAACACTAACAACTTCACATTAGAAGTGCGTATTGAAGCGATATTTGTTTTACAAAGTTATCATTGTTCAAAGGGTGATAAAAAGGTTCGGTAAAATCAATTTAATTCACAAGTCACCTTTTACTAAACTGTTTCTGGTAAGGTTACATCTATCCGTGAATCTAAACTAAAGGACAGGAATTGGTCTCTCATAGTCCAGTGAGGTTTAGGTCATTGGCAATCACCTCATTTATTAAAAATAAAAACTAATATTTTAGTTAATTCAAGGCTCTCATCTAGCAACTACATACATAAAATATCAGTGGATTAAACGCCAACGTTGTTGCAATTCATCCAACTTAACAATCTTTAACACCACTAATAACGATGACGGCCTTACAAACCTTGTCTAGAGGTTATTTTAAGTACTATTGTTCCTTTTCTGTCACCATGATTTGAGATTAGAAAAAAGAGGACACACTATTGTTTAACTCACCTTAGCAAAATTTATCATTAAAACCGTTATATTTAAAATCATATTACGTTATCGTTGTAACAGATTGAGGGTAATATGAACAAGAAGCTAATAAATCGTCTATCCCAACATGAAATCGGCAAACAACGTTGTCGAAACATTATTGCTGAGGCAAATTGTTAATTCGTTCTTAATTGTTCAATATTTATTCGATTCGAGCATGAAAAGCGAGAAATTGCTGACTCGAGAGAATCGATATAAACGAACCATCAACAAGTCGAGCCGTAATCAAGCGTGTTAAAAAAGTCTTTAAAGTATGATAATTTCGTTCGTACTTTTTCAAGCGTCTTGTAGTGAATAATATGACGTCATTGCGTATGATTATGTCGTAACGTTATAAAATTTTACGATCGTTACTCAAACATCGATCATAATGTTGTTTGTTGTAATACAAACTAATTGATTTCATTATAAAAACATAATTACACTACAAATATATTATCTAATTTTATCTTGCTGCGATTTATTTTGTTCATGTATTACAGTAGAATGTTACGACATTGATTGTTTCTTGTGTTTTGAAGTTCAACTAAAAGGCAATCTGGGTCAATGTGCTAAGTCTATGAGTCGGTCATAGAATTGCTAAATATATTTTTTTATTGAATAATAACATTTTTTTACCGCTGTCTTTATTGTTTATTCTCGACTCGAAATGATCATCGTAATACTGTAATCATTTTATTTCATTTATTAAATTGATTTTTATTGTTATAAAATTTAATAACACGATTATTCGAGTGTTTCTGACGTGAATTAAGAAACAAGAACTTGTAAAAATAAAAATAAACATAGATTTTATCAATCGAAGATTCTTAATTAAATGAAAAACAATTATTTATATTAGATACAGATATTTTTATAAAATATAAAATTAAAATAAAAAGAAGAAAATACACATACAAATTTTCAGCAAAAACAAGCCGTCTAAAAGATTTTCCTGTGGCATTGTACCCAAGATGCTGGCACTATTGCCTCTCTGCACCCCTAAACTCAGCTTTTGGGCTAAATAAGAGCCAGCTCTAAATGTTTTTTTTTTAAATTAAATGACTAATTTATAATTAATAACTGTACTAGTTTATTAGTATTGTTCTATGCGTAGTGTAAGTATGTCTACATATTATGTATAATGTATGTACATACTCGCTAAGTCGTGAAAGTGGAACAAAGAAATAAATACTTTCGAAATTATAATATTTGTAATATTTTATAAAAACTAGTATGATAATATTGCAATAATTTCTACATATTGAAATTTATTAATCAAAACAACTCCGGTTTACTCGTCAGTATTATAACGAAGTATATAAAAATGGTAATTTTAAAATGAATATAAATTAATTAAATTTATTGCTTTTAAGAAAAAAAATTAACTTGTTCGGCTTCTGTTCCTTTCGTTTGTACAATGACACGTGAAACTATCTTAAGCGATTGACTGAAAATTTCTACAATGCAATTGTTATTGATCCATAATATACTCGCAAACATCGGTTGTAACTTGTATTTTTTGACACATCAAGCACAATATAAGATCAATTTATATGTATTTATTGTAGTACATACTATACTGTATAGGAATTGTTATAGCTATTATCTTATGACATACAAAGCCTTACTAAAGTCCGTCTACTTATTTATCAAAACTATATTATACTGACAAGCCGGTTGGCGTGGTTGGTAGATACTTGCCTTTCACGCCGAAGGTTGTGGATTCGATTCCCACCCAGGACAGATATTTGTGTGCATGGAAATGTCTGTTTGTCCTGAACATGCGTGTAATTATCTATATAAGTATGGATTTACAAAATAAAATTGGTGTATGTAGTATATCAGTTCTCTGGTTTCCATAGTAGAATCTCTGGTTAGTTTGGGGTCAGATGGCCGTGTGTGAATAATATACCAGGATATTATATTGTACTGCCACTGAGTCATATGTTGTATTACTAAATTTTAATTTGATGAAATTTCATAAAAGTATCAAAACAACTACGGAGTTACTTAAATATGAGACATTCATTTTTAAATAATAGATAAGAAATTAAAAGCATATAAATAAAATAAATAAACTACCTATTATATATTTGAAGCATAGTAAAATTATTCAAGTCGCATTCTGTTATTATATCCATTGTATAACTTGTATAATATAACAATACGTTACATATTTTAATGAAATCGTATTTGGATTGCACGTACGTGAAGTATCCGATCAGTAACTATTTATAAAAGACACGTGACGATACTAATGATAATATTTCAGAATTGACTCTTTATGAATTGAATTACACCTTCAAATTTGAGACCACATAGCCCTTTCAGTCTAAAGTTAAATACTAGAAAAATAAACATGCAAGCATTTTAATGCGGCTATGCTAAGTTTTCTGAAAGCATCATAATATAAAAACTATGGCGAAGATTTGACCACTCATAGGACTTGAAATAATATAATATATAATATAAGACTGACCTCTATATACATAACACATCGATGTCTATAATAAATATAAACCATTCTTTATGTAGACAAATGTGACGTAAGCATGTGATTGAAGTTGTTGTCCCCTGTAGTAATAACAATTACTTACCATTTGCCCCGGCTTACCCAAATTTCAAACCGGAATACACCTACATAAAGAAGTTATTGGCGGTAGAATAATTTGCTTCAAACAGAACACATAGAACCAAATGAGAGACTTTAACAACACGACTAAATTTACGTGCATATTAAATGGGAAAAAAATCGTTGAAATTAAGCTAATTTGAAAAAAAAATTCAAATAATTATAATATATAAAACAATTTACACATATTTTTTTAACGATTTCACTGATGAAGACATTAATTTAATTTCAATATTATTATATTGAATTTAAAAAAAAATAGTTGCATTAAAGTCGTTGCACCCAAGTAAGTTAAATATATAATTTATACGAATCAAATTAATTAACTGGCTGGTTATAAACCGCTCTGATACGATTGGCCAGATATGAGTTTCATAAAATGTATCTTATTTAATTTATTTCTTAATTAAGCAATAGAAGAGAAGCGGTGCAAAACGGCGAATGTCAAGGCTGGCTGCACAGTCAATGTCAATGAGTTTGTTTACGCAATGCGCGTGCGACGACCGCTGCGTAGCCTTACTACGGTCCATAGACCTAGTTTTGTAATATATAAATATATACGGAACATTTGATTAAGATCAATTCCTATTTTTTTTTAAATCTTGAAATGTACTTTAATTGTTCTAGTTCATGAGCATTATGAATATTATTATACTATTCAGAGGGGTTGGGGGTAATGGAATATCATAATTAATTTATTATGGACTTTAAGCAATTAATTTGTATACATTTTTTATATTAATTATCTTATTTTTGGAGATTTTTTTGTTATCGATTTTTCAAAGATTGGTATTGCTATTGGTTGGTAGCTTAGTCCGTTATGTAAACATATTTAATCAAACTTTTTACTTTTACAATGCAAGAGCGAGCATGCATCTCTCTGACCTACATATCTGACGTTTTGCTCTGAATATTGTAAGCATTAGATTTTTATTTTTCCAGCCATTACGATCTGTCTAAAAATGTTCACATTTCGATTTGACATAAATATAAAAAAAATACATAATATACATAAGTTACGATTGTATCTTCGCACCGTGTAGTTCACACCCTTAGCTGCTTCTAAAGTAATTTAGCTTAATTTAAAAATAGCATTAAAAAACGTACCGTGTGCTCTTCCTAATTCAAACGAACACCACACACAAGGTCACAGTTCTCACAGATAATATTGGTCCCACAGATAAAAAAAAATCGAAATTGGTTGGCACGTGCGATTACGTTTGGTTTTCGAACGCGGCGGTGCGCGCGCGCCGGCCTGAGAGTGACAAGTGGTTACTGCGCAGGTGTCAGCCTCCCTCTAACAAGGTCGGGCCCCCTCTCTGCACACCCATTTCACCCGGAGAAAGTCTGCCTACATACATACCAAATTTTCGAACTGATTGAGTCGGAATTAAAGGCCGTGTGATGAATGAAGCGGGAGGTCAGCGTTGAAGGTTACGCAGGTTCAACTTCGGCTATTCCTCGATATCTGACAGTATCACTACGCGTTAATGGTTGTAAGTTGTTACATAAATTAGTATTTGTGATAAATAATTACATAGAAATGGCACATTTATGAACATTTTATCAGGTATTCAGTTAGACAATTATTTCTATCTCACAAAAATGTCACACCCCTAAACGACATTTATAAGTAAATGAATAGATTTGAGCATTATTTTGAGTTTGTTGGCTTTTATAGGAATTTTTCGTAATATAGGCACCTAAGAAAGTCCTACTAAACTTTTTTTATTTGGTAATTTTTCTATCAGTAACATTTACTATCAGCGTTTTAAAAAAATAAGTAAGCCAATCGTAACATAGTTAAATAAGTAGCACCTAATTAATTCCCTAGTAATTCAAAACATAGTAAAGTGTACTTGTAGTGCAATGCACAGTTAGACATTAGCATCGAAACAATAGTTTGTTTGATGCTACTGAAGACTGGGAACATCCACAAAAGGTAAGACCCTCTCAATGAATTTTGTTGTTTTTGTATGTGCTATTACAGAGCAAATACCTATCGAACATATGAAGTTAAAATAAAAAATAGATAAAAGATAGTTTAACGTATCATCATAATTCAAATACGGACATTAAATATTAATAAGTTAAAATAAGTTCTATTAGTACATGTGTTTGGCGACCCCTCTTCGATAACAATACAAGATAAAACCATTACAAATGACTTACCTCTTCATAGCCAGATGTATATAATTTTAAATCTGCAAATGTTGTCTTTGACGATGATCGTCTTTGAAACGGTGTAGTCAATAATGTAATAGATATTGACGCTGTCAGAAATATTAACCGTTCCTTACATGCCACCAATCTTGGGAACTAAAACAGTTCCACTGGCTCACTCACCGTTCCAACCGGAACACAACCATATTTTCTATTTGGTATTACGGTACAATTATATCTAAATTGATTGACAAGTATCAGACATAAGATGTAATATAAAATGCTCTTAATATTTAAATCCATTTAAACATATATTTTTTAATTTATATTTGACATTCATTCTGTCATAATAATGAAATTACCTCGAAAAATGAATTCGCCTTTAGGTGAGAAATCGCGTTGTATTCAATTTGTAAACATTTTGAATGAGTAATGTTGTGTTGTAAACTTTTATTGATAAGTTCTGACCTTTAGATCGAAACGAAATTGTACCTCGAAAATTCATCGGTGTCATATTTGATGAAGTAAAACGATTATACGTTATTTTTATTTTGCAGTTTGTGGGACAATTGTTTTCGACGTGCAAATTATATGTTCGTTACAAGCAATTTTGAATCGTCATTTTACAAGATAAATTAAATTAAAAGGTACGAATTCCGAAAGTAGATTCTACGGACAAGAACCGGCAAGATACTCAGTAATAATTTTTCATCAATAATTTTATTATCCATGTAATAATATGAGTTATTAAGAAACAATTGCAAGTATGTTTATCAGTTAATAGTAGAATTTCACTATCAATTATCTCGTGCATATTATTAATAGATGATTTGTGCTCACAGCTGGATGCTTCTCTTGCCTAAATGGTTATGTCTTCGAATAATGCTCACGATACACGTGAGGCTTCAATGAATATGACAGATTAATCGCCATTCAATCTATCAGTAGCTATGCTCAATGTTGTAGGTATCTGACGTTATCTTAAATCTCAGATATGCATACGTACGATGAGTTCTAACTAAATTCGTTCGTCTCATTATAATTGTATGAAATTTGAAAATGTAAATATGGTGATGATATTTTTTTTAAATATTATTTGTATTTTAGCGAAGGTACCCATGGAGTGTGATATTCGTACTTTCTTAACTTTGAACAAATGTTTCCTTGTTTTCGAATTCATTACGGTTTTTTTTTAAATATTATGTGGCTTAGGATTATTCAATCTCCAGTGTTTATACTATTTTCTCTCTTAACACAGCTATCGTAACTCATCCATGAAATATATACTAGGTTATATATATATATATATATATATGCTCTTTTAGATTTTTACGAACTATTTAAATATATGACTTTCGTTAAGCTATAAATTATTGCGGCTGAAGAAGAGTTTAATGGGTCAGTAGTTAAGAGATGTCGAAATTACAAATTACTAAGTAAACATATTACATACATATATCATAGCTCAGTCAAATCAAATGTATGAAAAACAAAACCATCGATCAAAAAACTAAATATTATGCACAATTGTGATGTTTAATAATTTATATTCAGAATATAAATCTAGTTCAGGTCAATGTCCGTTTAAATGATAAGAAATATGCAAATGATTTTATTGAAATAAAGTTTTGGCGCAAAATTTACATTAGCTTCTATAAAAACATCGATCTATATTTCCTTTTAGTAAAATTGCTTTTACCAAACACTCCTCACGACTGACGCTTCTTATCAAAGAACGACTGATTTACGCTTTTACATGTGCATGTTATATACAATATACACTTATTTTGTTTTACTAAAAGGATTATATTTCGCAAAATTAATAACGTGTTTTTTTATAGAATAGGAAGGCGGATGAGCATATGGGCCACGTGATGGTAAGTGGTCACTAAACGCCCTTAGACATTGGCACTGTAAGAAATGTTAACCATCGCTTACATCGCCAATGCGCCACCAACCTTGGGCCTAAGATTTTATGTCCCTTGTGCCTGTAATTACACTGGCTCGCTCACTCTTCAAACAGGAACACAACAATACCAAGTACTGCTGTTTTGCGGTAGAATATCTGATGAGTGGGTGGTACCTACCCAGACGAGCTTGCACAAAGAACTACCACCAGTAAAGTATTTGTTACTTTACGAAATAAATAGGTCACTCGATGTGTAATCATCGTCACCCAAAGACATTAGCTCTATGAGGAACTTAAACTTCTTCAATCAATACGACAAACATTGGTTCCAACTTGGAACACCAAGTCCCTGTAATTACTGGCTCATTTAGCACACGAACCGTAACACAGCAATAGTATCGCAAGTATTCAATTATGTTTCACGAATTCCTATAAAATGATTTCAATTAAAAAAGAACATCAACAAAGTAGACCGATACCAATTGATTACTTTTCCAATAGCTTGTTACTTAACAGTTTCGTATTAGTATTTTAAGCAGTGTCAAACGCAATAGACATCCGGTGAAGGTGAAACCCAATTGGGAACTCGTGAGAAAATATACATTAGATAAAAAGTCTTAAGACAAACTGTGTTCTTAAGCTTTCTTTACTGCAAACAAAAAAAACGTGCAAAAATGCCTCTCATTTATTTAAAGCTATTTAATAAAAAAAAAATGTCAATCAAATCAATTTATGTCTGCATTTTAGTGAATAATATTCTTTATGTTTTAGAAATTACAATTTTGCATTTTCATTTGAAGGTTCTGATATATACAAAAAACGTTTTAAAATCAGTTTAATAGTTCAAAGATTGTATTTGCGATGGTTTTTACACAAAAATCAAACATAACATCCAATATTTTATACAGTTTCTGTCATATTAATTAATTAATAATCGACCCAATTTTTTCATATGTAATTTATCGACACACTTTCGACGTTACAGTTTTATTATAATATGTAGAAACATGTTAAGTGGCACACGATATCGGTGTAAAATACGTATATTGATACACTAGACATTTTTTTTCAGTAATGCGCAAAGGAAGTGAAACCTCTGGGCGCATGTCGGCCGCAAGGTCGCTAGTAGGATGCGCGCAAGTGGGCTGTCACTGCGTTGCGCACGCGCACTGATAGACATTCGCTAAACAAAGGTACAATCCTTTGCAATATTAAAATTTTTCATATAAGTAATGTATTAGTATGTAATGGTTTTATAATAATATTAAAAGGGTAAAAGTTTATTCATAACGTTTAAAAAAATTAAAGAAGAATTTATAAGTATTTTTAGTACTATTCCATATAAAGATATTATTATATAACTAACAAGCAATCGTATACGTCATAGGCTTATATATATAAAAGTAAATAAGAGAAAGTTTAGCGTGATGAAACCATTGCAATTAACTAACCAAGATTAACGTCTTAGTAGTACAATCACATTTTTATAAAACCGCAGAAGCGACGACGCAGTACGTAATATTAACATTCGATACAGTTTCACGCAGCGTATGTAGTTCTCTGGGTACGTGCGTATGTCGCGTGCTCTGCGCCCGGATACGACCCATACATTTCTAGGAGATCTATTTATCCTACCGTAGTTATATTACTGTAGACTTTTCTACTACAAATTGATCGTTTCGAACAATTTCATTTGTGTTATGGTGAAACAGTATAATAGTATTTTTAAACGACTTAACAATGGAGGTTATATGTATGTGTATTATTATTTTTTGTTTTGTTTCTTTTTATAGTCCACATCTCGACTCCTATTTACGAAATATCACTGAATTTGTTATTACATTGTATATACAATTTATTTATAATGTAACCGATAAGTAATGTAATAGTTTACTTATAAGGCGAATGCCAAGGACCTGGGTACGAGGGGATGACCAGTAAATAAGTCATTAATACAAAAGTTATTAGGATTTTCTGTCGAGAAATTGTTAGTAGCTGGCTCGAGTCAGGAATTCCCTTGGAAAACATGTAATGTCTGAACTCTTTTGGGTCGGGTCGGATTCGCCGTTTTATCAGATTATGACAGTGATTATTGAGTGAATAAAGAGAATACTTGTGTTTGCGCACAAACAACAATTAAATAGGTATGTTAATTAAGTATATATATATATATATATATATATCCTGCCTGAAAATCAACAAATACTGACTCCACAAATTACTTTTTTATCATCTATATAATCGTGTGTTGAGTGAAATGTATTATTATAAATTTTTTTATAGAATAGGTAGGCGGACGAGCATATGGGCCACCTGATGGTAAGTGGTCACCAACGCCCATAGACATTGGCATTGTAAGAAATGTTAAACATCGCTTACATCACCAATGTTGTGAACGAAGATGTTATGTCTCTAGTGCCTGTAATTAACCTGGCTCACTCACCCTTCAAACCAGAACACAACAATACCAAGTACTGCTGTTTTACGGTAGCATATCTGATGAGTGGGTGGTACCTACCCAGACGAGCTTGCACAAAGCTCTACCACCAGTAAACCAGTTTATTAAAATATGAACTTACTTATCATCATATATATTTCATCAGATTTCTAATGAGTCAGTAATATAAGAGAGTCCATTGGTGATAAGGCGCTGAGCGTTACTCATATTCGTCAAAGGAATTTATTTGGTAATTTCCGTTCCCAGTGGTAAGACCGCGTGAATCTTAACCGATGATCGTGGGTTCAAACCCGGGCAAGCACCACTGAATTTTCATGTGCTTAATTTGTGATTATAATTCATCTCGTGCTTTACGGTGAAGGAAAACATCGTGAGAAAACCTGCATGTGTCTAATTTCACTGAAATTCTGCCACATGTGTATTTCACCAACCCGCATTGGAGCAGCGTGGTGGAATAACCTCCAAACCTTCTCCTCAAAAGAGGAGAGGAGGCCTTTAGCCCAGCAGTGGGACATTCACAGGCTGTTACGGTTCCGTATCAACAGAATACTCTTCCGTTCTTGTGTAATGAAAGTAATAAACACACCTGGCTATGTTAGAAATAGAGAGGCTATTGGTAAACATTGACGTTGGCTCGATTACATCTGTATTGTCGAAACAAAACCAGTAAGATGTATCAAGTTGCGTTGGTGTCGTTTTTTTTTTTCATTTTAATAATACTAACTTTCTCTACTGACGTCAATGATATTAACGTAATGTGTCAAAGTAAACATATGCCTAATTACTCGGCATAGTATATGTGTATGTAATTTTATCGGAGTAAAATATTACCTCTTGATTATTTAATGTTATTAATTTAAATTTTATCACGAGATTTTAAATTTAAATTTCAATTAACTAAATAGTTATTTATTTAACATGAAATTCACGCTTGTCATGTCAATAGACTAATTTGAAAGCGGATGAAACTGTAAAGCGCTGTATCTTTTGGTATAAGTATTATATTTATTGGTTTAGTAGTTTTTTTTCAGTTCCCTGACTGCCTCGTTGGTATAGTTGCTAGAAATAATGTCGCAGATCCCGATGTCTTGGGTTCAAATCCCGGGTTGGACCGACAAAATTATAATTATCGGGATTGTCTATGTAGCTCTCAGTGGCAGTGCATTGTTTAACCAATCAAATCTAAACAAAAAAAAAAATTAGTAAATGATTGACATTATAAGTATATCCTTACAGTGTACTTATTATCAATGATTTACTATAACAAATCAATGCCAAGTATTGGCAAGAGACCAGCCTGATAGATTGCGCCGCAATCTGTCGATAAGGCGTTACAACAGCAATCCGTATAAGACGAAGTGCAACATACCATAACAACCAGAAAACATACCCATTATATTAAGACCCTTGAAACTACTATTACCATTCCCAATGAATCAGACTTCCAGTAGAGCAAAGTGGCAACTTATAATGGAAGCGATACTAACATATAAGAACTAAGAGCCGTCAATGAAACTCAGTCGCACAACTGGGATCCGGTTTGTTAATGATGTCGGCGCGACCAACTTTTGTTTCAGTACAAACCTCGTGTACGATAAAGACGTGATCGACACGTGTCAAACATCTTAACTCACATTAAATTAAAAATAACGAATCCTACCTTATTTCCAAATACTTAAAGTGCAATATTGTTTGCTAAGGGTCGTGTAGCTGAATAGTGATGAAATGGATGAAAACGTGGAAATTTAACGTAGCAATGAAAACTTTATTAAAAAGAGGTGAAGATGTATTTTGAATTGCAGCTTTAAACGGTCTTGCAGCTCCAACGATGATGGTGACAGCTTTTGAAAAGAGTGAACAAACTAGTAAAGCTTATTGTGCTAGTTTACGGATGAACGTCGAGGTTAATGTCTACTATGATTTTACACCAGATTGGTGGTCTGTTAGCTTGGGGCGATGGAAAATTTCGAAACAATTAAATTGGTATCACAATAAGATTACAAGGGCCTTATAATTTCGACTGCATCACATTATGTAGAAAGGAATAGTGTGTTGTGTTGAATGCTCATACTATATGCAAAATAAAAAAATGTATTTAAGTACTACATTTTATTGAA
This sequence comes from Nymphalis urticae, assembly GCA_905147175.2. Lineage (NCBI taxonomy): Eukaryota > Metazoa > Arthropoda > Insecta > Lepidoptera > Nymphalidae > Nymphalis > Nymphalis urticae. The sequence goes on along the minus strand of LR989995.1, from coordinate 3,983,331 downwards.
TTATTTTTATAATCTAACTTTTTATATCCAATAGAATGTTCACTGTTATCTTCGTGAGAACATGTTACATACGAAGTTACAAACATAATTACCAATTTTTTTTTATAACGAAAATTCATTTCTTTTGTTAGGAAAATTTTGTTATTTAATGTAATTCTAAAATTATATATTTATAATATAATCAATTAATATTGAACAAAATTAGTTCATATTACTACAATAGTTTGAAATAGCAGAAGAAAAGGTTTAAGGAAGTTCATCCCGAATTAATCACTCACTATTTTGAACCTTATTTCAAACACGTTAGGGGTTACATTTTTTTACAATTTTTGTGTTCCGGTTACTTTCCAATATGTCACTACGAGCTTTCGCTATCTGTGACCGATTCGTTTTGTTTGCTTTACTTCTTTGAACGATTTATTTCTTAAATTATATGATATCCAAAACAGAATCGAGACGTGAGCGTTAAAAATGCGACGTGATAAATATGATATTGAAATGAGGACGATATTTGAAAATGTCCTTGAACAAAATCATAATTATATAAATGATATATAAATGATATTAGCATTTTGTAGGAACGTTGGTATTGAGTACAATTTTATGTTTTTTTAATTAGATTTTATTGCTTATCAATGTTCAATTTTATTGATACCGGGATTGGCAGCTTCAATATATTAAGCGCCCCCACATTTGGGCAATAAACACTTTAAAAAAATGTTATATAATAAAACCCAAAAATAGTTTGCATTTTAATTACAATTTTTACAATAAAATTAATACATAAAATCATTGATTTTACTCTGATTGATAGAAGATTGGTCGTCTAATGGTCGCCTTACTGAACGTGGTATGAAGAAACAGTAATAAACATGTTTTTGAGATAAAGTATCATGTTGCTTTGCCAATTTACGAATTTAGGCAACGAGGCTATCATCTAATACAAGTTATTACGTCGTAGCAAAATATCTAAACCGTTTAAACCTTTTCTTAAAATTTCTATATTTTTTCATGTTCGTCGTTTTAAAACATTGCAGTATTAATTATTTTGTCTGGTTAGTTTAATAATATAGTAAATATAAAGGCTACATATAATAAATTATATCATCCTTATCGACATAAAATGTCCTCCAGACCGACTTCGGCCACGGCGAGAGATAATCTCAAGAGAGATTAGCGAACTGCGCAGGACACATTATAGTGCACAAGTGTGTGCGCAAACACAGGTGCACTCTCTATTCTCTAACTCTCATAATATCCACCATATTATCGGCGGCAATCCGGCCGGAAAGAGTTCAGTCGCAGGACACAGGAGGCGCAATCTTTACGTGCTTTCCGACGCACGGGAGTGTACACACATCCAACTTCCAGACTCCGGGCTACTATTGATAATTTTTCTATAGAAAAACCTAATGACTTTTTATTGGCTCGACATGGGATTTCACGTCCGTCCGGGTCTGCAGCCTTACATATAATACAATATAAATTATGAACAATAGGCGTATATGTTTAAGGGCTTATACCATTAAAATAATTGCAATGCGAAGTCACGTCATAGTCGCAAAGCGTTCTACGATCGTGCTGTGATCCGTTATTGTGACCAGTTCCTGCCTTCTAAAGACTAAATATAACATAGATAATAAAAAGTGTGACGATACATCGTTAAAACAAACTACTTGAGACATGCACGGTGCATTCTACGATGAGATGGACGGCGTCTCCAACTGTAGTTCCACAACGTAGTCGCACCGCATCGATTTTTATCAAATCTATTTAAATGAAATATAAGATTTTAGATGATCCATAATTTGTCGGGTAATGTATTTCATTTTATAACATAAATAGACCGAATAGCTCTTTTTTGTATTTTGTTTTCTTTTCATCATTTATCATTTATATAAAAACAATTATATTATAATTATGTCTAGCAATACGCTATGTATTTTGTTTGTTATTAAAATAATTTTTCCTTTTATAATATAACGATTATATAATTGTCATTTTAGTTTTGTTTATTTTATAATTATTAACATTATTATAAGCAACGTTTTGTTCGTAATAGTGCAACAATTAAAATTGATAAAACTTACAAAAAATGATCCCTATGCCGTATATATATATATTTGTTCCAATGCACTTCCAGGCAAAGATGTAAAAACTTTATAGTGTGGTTACTCGAGCGACTAAGAGTCTATGCACACACATCTTGACGCTAAATAACACATTGATAAAAATAATTGTAATTTATCATTATTATAGACGATAGATATATTTTTATAGACATATCAATATAACGAAGGTGAAATTAATAAAAATGTTTTTTAATAAAAAAAAAACAACAAACTATTTTTAATTTGATGAAGATAATCCCAGCAATGCAGCCTTTTTAAAAAAAATCTTAATATTCCTATATACCTATATTAGTTTCGGGGCCGCTAAACCGTTGCGATATTTACTTTAGATGATTAAGTTAGTTAAATCATTTGAATTATTAATTAGCTACTTTTATAACACAAATTAATATTCATAATTAAATATATTTGTCTCTATTCTAATTCGCTGTACTAATTCTGTTCGAAGGTATATATAGTTGGTTTTGGCTCTTTCGATAACATAATCCTGATAACGAAGAAATTGGGTCTCTTATTTCATCTCTTCAATATGATCTATTTCTCATCATCAGCATCAACAGTTGGTAATAATTAATTAATTTCGTTGTAAAAACACACACAAAAACGTCTTAATTACTACGAATATTATGATATAGTGAATACATTTATTTTAATACAATATTAATTTTTATAACTTGATGTCGCGTACGTTTCCGGCGGTATATGTGTAAAGGCTTTAATCACGCAAGTCGGCCGGACGCGCGCCCAGCACACTGACACAAATTTTTCCTTAGCGCAATTTTATTTATTTATTTATCTGTTTATTTGAGAATTCTCGACGCGTTAGCGACAGACGATTAGCATTCCGGATAGTGATGGATTAGGTCCGATCGGATGTGGGCCGTGAGTTTGGAAATTTCACGTAAACTAGGTTAGATGTTGTACGATTTGGGTATAATTTTAGAACCTTTGGAAGAATAAAACGTATAAGTAAATTATTTAAGACTCATTAATATTATATATTATAATTAAAATAATAATTTAAATGCTAATTTAAAAATGAATCGACATTAGTCTATTTAAATCGATATTAGTATTTCAACGTCCAATAATATAAAAAGTAGTATATCCCTGATGACTAAAGCTATTTGTTCACCTAGAGTTAAAATTAGAATATAAATTTAATTTTCTATTATAAAAGTGCACAACATGAAATTTTTATTTAAAAAAAAAACATTGACAAACTTTAATCTCATTCAATAGTCCTTAAAAAGGAGATTTTCTTTGAATTTTTTTTAATGACCAATTACCAAAGCCGCTAAAAACACACTTCACTATTGGCTGTCGCAATTCATTGTCGCCTGCGAGTCATTTAAAATTGAAAATTGTTGTTAAGTTTCAACCTATATGTTTATAACTGTTTGACATTTATGGCCTTGTAATAATGAAACATTGGATAAATAATGCCTTCATATTAAAAACTATAACTTATAGAGATTTATTGTTCAGTTAATATAGATAATTAAAGCGTATCAAAACTCTTTGAATATAGAAATCGATAAATCGGTGGTGTTACCGCCATTAAATGCTAACCCATTACAAAGATAGGACCGGTTAGTAATAGGTATTCGCAATAAATGATTTACTTTCTCTTCAAAAATCTCGCCCAAACATTTGGACTGCCCAGCTTAAATATAGTTTAAAAATAATTATATTGATTTACTGTCGATTATAGCATCGATGGTAATTTCGTTAAATGAAAGTTGATTGTACGTTAAACGTACTTAAGCAAAAGGTTTAGAAACGTTTTATTTCTCATGCATATACAAGTGTGGGATGGAGTGTATGGAAAAATATCTAATTATTAGTGTTTTGATTAATAATAATCATTAGCTCAGTTTAAATTTGGATTGGTTAGGTATTAAGTGTATAGTACCTGAACATTGCCAAGTTTTGTGACTTTGAATGCTATTTCTTCTGTAATAACCGTAACAGCCTGTGAATGTCCCACTGCTGGGCTAAAGGCCTCCTCTCCTCTTTTTGAGGAGAAGGTTTGAAGCTTATTCCACCACGCTACTCCAATGCGGGTTGATGAAATACACATGTGGCAGATTTTCAGTGAAATTAGACACATGCAGGTTTCCTCACGATGTTTTCCTTCACCGTAAAGCACGAGATGAATTATAATCACAAATTAAGCACATGGAAATAAGTAGTACTTGCCCGGGTTTGAACCCACGATCATCGGTTAAGATTCACACGGTCTTACCACTGGGCCATCTCGGCTTGTCTGTAATAACACTATCATTAATTCACAGCAAAACACTACCAGTGTAGCTTAGCGATAAATTATCTAGTGAACTGCTTCTACCTAATGTATCTGCACTTGTCCTCCCAGAACTTACCTACCGAGCCATTCCGTTGGCAAAGTTTAAATATGTTTTGCCAACATTGTAAGACAGCATTTAAAAGCTTATATTTTTTTACTGATATCAATAATTCAATCAATCAATCAATGATTTTTTTCATCAAACATAACATTTATGTCAATATATTTATCTTATGTAATTAAATTTGACATTAAGAATGACCTTAAGAAGGTGGCGGGCACCGACTGGATGCGGAAGGCGGAGGACAGGGAGCTTTGGCGCACCTTGGGAGAGGCCTATGTTCAGCAGTGGACAAAATATTGATTGGCTGTTTGATTTTTTTTTGATTGAATTAAATTTGTCCATTCATATAAGAAAATGACAATAATAAACTAGACTGTAATCGAATTCTGGCAGTAATTTGGTCTCAATCATTATGGTATAGTATTTATAATAATCTGTCGAAAAATCTTGATTTTGCACAGATTCTTTAAACCGATGTCTTTATTGAAATGCTTCATATTCCAGACTCCGTCCATTAAAAGTTATCGATAAAAATAGCCTACTCTGATATGGCATATCGCCAAAAAGTTATCCAATAATATTTCTATACAAGTGGAGAATATTGCAATTTCTGCTTAACTTAGCATTTAGGAAACAACGTTTTTAAATGAAACGACGAATACAGAAAAAAATTAAAACAAGCTATTCAAAAATAGAAAAGAAAAAAATAACAATTGAAATTATACAAAGTGAGTAAGAGAGAATGGAATATTGATGTGCCTCTGTATTAAAAGTACCACGATAAGTGACGAGCCCTTCATTGACTTTAAATACACGTTCGATTAGTAATTCGAATACATTTTATTCTATGTGAATCCGTTGACTACAGTTCTTAACCAATTAAAAAACGCCGCGCATTTACACTTTCTACGAGAAGTCTACCAGTTTCTCGTTTGTTTTAATTTCTAACAACAAATGAATGATAATTAGTAGGCTGTGGACGTGACTTCAGTAGAATACAATCGCTATGATGGTTGTTAAATGACTTTGATTTATATTGAAAATTATTATTCAAAAATAAATAATATTAACTTTAAGCTAAAACTAGCTTTCATAGTAGTTTGTTATTTTATTAGTTGATAAACGTTTTTTGCTCAGTAAGAAGAATTAAACAAATGTAAAATGAAATTAAAATCAACGAAGTTGAACGATGGAAAAAATTTATTGAATATATTTCTTCAATTTAATTTAAAGTCTGTTCAGATGATTTAAATCGCTTTCGTTTTAATAGTAGACGAAAATCGACTTGTGTGAACGTGAAACTTATAGCCAATATATTTATCAAAATTTACTGTTAAATGTTAGTTTATTACGACTTATTTATTGATTTGAATAATATTTCTTTAGAAAATATCCAGACTGAGCATAATATACCGTTTTGTTTGCTTTCAGTTAGACTCGTTCTTTCAATTAATACACCATACCATAAAATATGTACAAAAATACTCTTTATGTATTTATTAAATCATGACGAATGACGCCTTTTAATCAAGTTCTGATAAGGCTTATATTAAAGTTGATCGAAAAGTAAAAGCTTGTTTATAGTTTATTTTTGAACTTGTATACGCAGTAATAAAGCATCGAAACGAGCATAGACATAGGTTAAGGTGACGTCGAAAGACACTGTTGAAAGAAAGTGCCGAAAATGTAAGTAAACGCCCACATGTATTCGAAATTAATTATAAAAGGGCAGTGGCCCAAAGGAATGCAAATGAAGCTCTCTCGCGCATGCCATGCCCTTGTGGGCAAGAGTTTTTAGGGTTTTCGGAAAAAGGAGAAAGGTTTCGACCTTGAATTTTCATTGGCTTGTACGCAATTAAATTCTTAGTGCACTTGACCTTAATTAGATAAATGTAAATAAAGATACTACATTTTGTTTCAAGCGTAAGCACATTACAATTTTCCTATAGAGTTCACCAATATCTGTGACCAAAATTTCTTTTTTTTTCTTTCTCAATAAGTAGGTAATAAGAATGGAGATGGCGCTGTGCTTAGAACATGTCAATATTAACCGATGACTGCGGGCTCAAACTTTTATGTACTTATAAATTATACAATTATTTTGTCTTTATTCATAGTCAATTCATGCCGTGCGCGGCGGTGAAGTTTTGGATCAAAATCAGCCACATAACACGCGTTGAAGCATCCTGATAGTAAACTCCATTTTATTTATCTTCTTTTATGTTTTAATTATAGATACTCTAAAGCAACTGGTTTGCTAGTATCTAGTTTGGTTTATTAGCGTCTAGTTTTGATTAACTCGAATAAAATACAGTTGTAAATTATATTAAACAACAATGCTGTGTCTTATTCTTTCGAATGTGAAATCATTAATGCCAGAAAGAGAAAAATCAGTGTTTAAAATATTCGCTAAGTAAAGTTTATAACTACGGCCGAAAATGTCTGGACCGTTTGGCAGCGATCTTATTTCATCTATTTAATAAGTCAATGGAATTGTATGTTCCGACTTCATTAAAATGTATTTTTTTTAATTTATGAGAACGTGTTTTAGCTTAAACTAGTGACATCAATATTATACATTTAAACCAGATGCAAATATTTAATTTAAGCAAAACTTTCAATTGACTTTCACTATGCAGGAAAATATTTTTCTTGTATTTTAAATCTGTGGAACACTTTAAATTAGGTATTGTTTTTACAAGAGTTCAAAAAAAGAATATCTTCTTTTTTATTTTTAATAGTAGAGCAATTTTCGTAGTAACATAATATGTATATTTTTATGATTATCTTACTTATTAAATATTAATGGCACAATCCTTTTGTACAGGCTAATAAATATATTAATAATATTAATGAAGTCAGTTTATTTTTGAAAATAATTTTAATTAGGCGTTGATTTAATAATAACCAAATGATAATCTCGTAAAGCGTTCAATATTATATCGTTTTATGATAAGGTGATGGCAGATTAATCATTACATTAATTAATTAAAATGTCTTCAAAATCCCTTACATTACCATACGTCCACCCACCTTAAATATCTTCACAAGGCCACTTTTCATGGTCAAGGTAACCGACCTACATAGTTTTAGAAATGAACTACATAAAAGATACGACGTTAACGCCATAATCCTTCTAACCACAACCGTCTAATTGGTTATTTGATGATGAAAAAAAGGATTTTTGATGGAAGGAAGTTGAATTTATATATTGTATCAATTTACAAGCCTCGATAGCTCGGCGGTATATGGGCCGCCTAGCGGTGTCACAGAACCGATGAGATATGGATCATATCTCGTCATGGACTTGATAATAAGTGGTCACTATAAGAAATGTAAATTAAAATGTTCCTCGTGCCTTTAAGTACTGGCTTACACGCCATTATTACGCGAACGTGTTTAGCGATAGAACAACTAAAGTTTTAACGCTACCCACACAAACAAATAAAAGCTGTCAAATTTGATGTTATGTTTAGTTGAAAATTTAGTATCGTCATGTACTGACGGAATGCTAGGAAAGTGCGGTGGAATGTATGTGCTCTGTTTACTGCAGGTTTGCCACAAAACGCATCGATTGTGATTCCTCAGGCGCAAGCTAATTTAGATTCGCCGAGAGATTCTATGGAATTTCGTATTACAAACGAATAGACACGGCATATTTTATCCACTAGATAATTCTAATCCAGCCAACGCTTATATTTAATCTGTAACTTTTTTATTATTATTAAAACTATATTTAGTTAATACGATTATTTACTTTATCAAGAATAACTGTCGTAATAAACAATATATTGTTGCTGATAATTACTCAAAATATATAAATTCTAACTTAAACAAATATAACTTTTGCTTGTTTGTCTTTATAATAAGAGAAGGATAGGCCAAAAATTGTTTAATCAATCGTTAGGAAGAACTTTGTCTTTAAATTCATAAAATTGTTGACGTAGACAAAATTAAAACAATTCTCTCCACTAACGGTAACTTCCATAATCATATCACACCAAAGAGCACCTGTAAAAACATCGTTCATAAATATTATTTAGAGTTAGTTTATTATTATAATTTCTTCCCTTTATTCCAAGTTGCTGCGTATGTTTCGTGATAAAATTAAAAGCAGTAGCGTTTATACAAGCCGTTATTAGCCCCCTCAGTTCTGATTGTTTGCCAACAGCGATACGATAATAGATTGTTACTCTGTCAGTATCACACAATAATAATTATGGTTACCGAAGTGAAAATACTAAATGATTTCTAGGGCATTGTTTGACGAGTCTGAGATAGTAACGTTTTCCTTATACCGTTTTTAATACCTAAATATTATGATTACGTTGTTTATTTGACGCTTCATTAAACGTTAACATATTAATGTATGCCTTTTACAATCTATTAAAATGTTTATTAATTTAAAATGATTTCGAATCTTTAATTATATCAAGTTAAAGAAGGTATGTTATTAACTTTTATTAAGTGTAATACAAATTTGATTGGTAATCGTTTGAACGATAAACGATTTTTCATTCGTTCATTAATCGATAAAATTGATTTATAATCAAAATGAAATCAAATTAGTATTTAATTTACTTGGCGTTAGGGCATTGTACAAGCTCGTCCGGCATGGTACCATAACATATTCTATCGCTAAACAGCACTACTTTTCTTTATTGTGTTCCGGTTTGAAGGATGAATAAGCCGCTGTGATTTCAGACACAAATATTCCACTTCTTAGTTCCCAAGGTTGGTGGCGCATGGTAGTAGCGTATGGAATGCTTAAACTAAATTCTTACAGGACCAATATCTATGAGTGGTGATGACTTTTACCATCAGGTGGCCCATTCGTGGTCCAATAAAAAAAATCATTAATGAAGTAGACTCTTTGAATTGTATTTTTTTTTTTGATTGAATTTGAAAAAGTTATCACTAGTTTCAAAAGTAGATTCTTTCAAGAAACACATGAAATAACTCAGTACTTAATATATATTACATATTGCCATGTCTAAAGAAGACAATGTTACACTACACACAGAAGTACCAAACACTAACGCACGGGCGTGAATAATAAAGACGCTCCCCTGACCGCTTTGAGATAAGGACAAGCAAAACGGTGAAAATGGGTACAAATCTACACATAAAAGGCACATTTTAAGTCCTTATTACCAGCACATAAGGGTCAGAATAGAAACAGAATTTCACCCTGTGTGGTCCACTGTAACAGGCAAAAGTAAAAACACTTTCTGCGATATAGTTAGAGATGAAACTGATAAGTTGACATTCTTTTATGTCGGTATTCAGTTCTTTTAAGAAATCTAGTGAGTTATAGCCCGAGGTTCGGGAGTGATTTTTTATGACTTATTTGGAGTGAAAAATGATCTGTCTACACTTAATGTAATCTTAAAGAAAACGTTGAATAATTACTTCAAATTATTCTGATGACGTTTATACAGTGTATCGCATTAAACTTCGAGGCCTAGCCTACAGAAATACCGATATTATTAATTGATAAATAAAATTATGAGAACAAAAACAAAAGTTATGAATCAAATAAATAATTTTCATAGATTTGAATTTATCAATGAGATGAAATACGTTGCAGATATTTATTTATATTTTGTAGGCTACCATTGTTACAGATACAACAGACAGAAAAAAGCCTTATGGATATTAAGTTTAACAATTTCATGGTTAAAATAATAATGGGCATGATGTCATGGAAAAAGACTTCTAGAAAACAATAATGCCATCAGTCATTGTGTGTTAGATGTGTCATGACTAAAGATGTCCTTTAAGGTCCGACATTGTTAAAACACAATGTTCAAAATCAGTCGTTAACTCACATATTTTGTGATATTTGTAATAACTGGGGAAACCGCTTTTTTTACAGTTTTCAATTTATAGAACAAAGAAAATATTTTAATCTTTGCAACAGCACATCTTTTATAGATAAATAATAATAAATAAGTTTTCAATTCCTCCATTCTTCCCGACTGCACTGGTCGTCGTCGCACTTGGACTCTACTACCACTTATCATCAGCTCATTTGCCTTTTCGGCAAATATATAAAAAAAAGTTAATCTCCAGATCAAAAAATATCTGTTAGCACGTTTGTAAAAAGAAAGTCGGTACCTGGGAGAGTGAGCTTTGCTCGGCTCTAATAGTTAATTTTTTTTTGGGAAAAATTACTTTTTAACTAAAAAGAAAACCTTAGATAAGGTTGTTCGTTGAAACAGCTTTAACGATTTGGCTCAAATACAAAATTAGAGCCAAATAGTTAAATCTATTTCCAAGATTCATTAAATATTATATATATATTAATATACATACATATATATATTCTCATAAAAATTATATATAGCTCTTAGCAAAGTTTAAAAATTAATACGATTTTAATGAAAAGTAGATTAACATTGTACATTTGTTTAAATGCTGACTTTATTAATACGAGTGAAGCTAATACAAGGCATCTAAATGAATACCGAATCAGTTACTCAATACAGTATTCGGTATCGGGTGAAATGGGCTAGAGTCAATCACATTGTTTGTTTTCAAGATATGCAACATGAAAGAATAATTCGTACAAATTTAAAACACAGAAAAAAACAAGCGATTTTAAAATTAGTCTTCCAAAAACTCATTACAAAAACTTCCAAACGGGTAGTTAATAAATAAGAGAAATTAATCCCATTACTGTATATAACGGGAAAAATATCTAAGTAATAATCCAAAGCAAATATCTATAATATTCACAAAGCAAATATATTAAAACACTAAACAAAGTTTTCAACATTTTTACCTACATTTATAAGTAGGTTGCTCAAACTAGTCGCAATGACACGAATTTTGCCAATACTAAACATTTGAAACCAGTTCGGCATCACACGTGTGGAATTGTGACTTGAATAAATAATTTAAACACGATTTGTAAATTATAAAAGCAAATTAAAACTTTTAATCGAACTTTTAATTGATGTAAGTATTTTGTTCAAATTCAAAAATTAACCAACAAGGCAATAAGATTAGGTGTTAGACTTTTAATCAAGGTTTTTGCACTATTACTCCAAGGTCCAAACGTCCAATTTAATTCTCAAATTCAGTAATTGCTTACAATTTTGAATCTTATTAATAAATAGCCGGAAGATGATTGTATCATTCTTAAAGTATGATCCATGTATTTACTAATTGTATCGCACCTTGTGGTTACTTATTGTTGAATGATCTTTAAAGAAAAATGAGACATGGTATCGGCAAAGGAAATTGAGATGTTTTGTGGTTTCGTTCCGTCGAAATAAATATTTAGTCATTCAGTCCAGCTTCGTGAAACTCTATTTATAATATATTTTTACTGGTGGCCACTTAGTACGGTAGGCTGATTAAGCGCTAGTACTAAGTACTTTATTCGCAATAAAATATTTTGTTTGTAGGTTGATAATATTTTTATAAGAATAAAGATCAATCATTTAGATCCTATTTGATTTTAGCATTAATGTGAATAAATATTTATTATTATTAGTTATTTAGATTATTTAGCCGGGATATTTGACACATTTCGGGGAATATTCCAAAGATGTCGTCCACCTCACAACGATAGGAACTGTCGTTATTGTTGAAGCAAGACGAGTATTTCTCGATAAATAACGCAAATAAAAGCCAGGCTAACTAATACTAATAATATTACAGACGTCTTATTTACCGTATTTTTTGGGACATGTTTTGGACTAAGGAGATTATTTATCATCTACTACCTAATTTTCTCGTCTACCATTCTAATAAATTTCATAAATATATGTATAGTCGTCAATATTATATGCTTTAAAAAACGCAGGTGATTTTAAATTAAATATATTTCTCTCAATATAAATATAATCAGGCTAGCCATAAATTAAAATTTGGAAATATTGATAAATTTTCGTAACGCCACACATCCACCGCAGCATCTTCATTTCCGCGACGTGAAGTTGCTGAACATGTCTCGCGAGAGCTGGCCACGTCTCGCTGCCGTACAATAAGACCGGTCGGATGATGCACTTGTACACAAGGCCCTTTAATTTCACCGGTATCCTGCGATCACAGATTACCCCGGTGACTTCCCGCCATTTGGCCCAAGCTGCGTTTATTCGAGCTCTGACGTCGTGGTCGATCGTACCAGACTCGTGCAGTACGGACCCGAGGTATTTAAATTTTTCCGTCTTGATAACGGATTCTCCGCCTATCTTTATGGGTTCGGGGTCCGTACTGCCACAGGCCATATACTCGGTCTTCACAACATTTAGCATCAGACCACCCCTCGCTAGCACACCCATCCACTGGTTCACCTTTTGCTCCAATATCTGCTTGTCCTCATCTACCAGTGCAATGTCATCAGCATACATCATGAGCCAGGGAGACGGCTCATGGGCTTTCGCTGTGACAACGTCAAGCACTACACTGAACAGAAAAGGACTCAGGGCCGAGCCTTGGTGGACACCAACTGTGATCGGGAAAGGGTGCGTGTCGCCAACGGCGGTCCTTACTATTGATTCCGAATTATGGTACATGTCTCGGATAATGTCAATATAGATTTGTGGCACATTCTTCATCTTCAAAGCCCACCAGATTATTTGGCGTGGGACGCAGTCAAATGCCTTCTGCAGGTCTAGAAACGCCATGTACAGCGGCTTCTTCTTTTCTCTATGGGCCTCGGTTAGTATTCTTAGGGCGAAGATGGGGTCTATGGTTCCACAGCCTGGGCGAAACCCATACTGACATTCCGAGACGGTACATTCTTGCCGAAGCCTTGAATCGATTACTTATCTATTCTTACCTTAAATAAAAATTTTGGGAAAACATTTTATATTACATTTCTTTTTAAATTACTAATATAGTTTAATATGTGATGAAGGAAAAAAGTCTTGAAACTGTTAATTTATACAATTAGGTACATATCAATCATAAGAAATGTTAAGCAAAGCGAAATTCGAGACTACATTTCCTCGGCTATCGTGGTCTACATATTTCAGGTCCATTAACATTTTTTTGCGAATTCACAACGAATAAAAGCGTCTCGTTCGAAGTTTAAATTCTGCTATTTCGTTATCCTATTAATCATATTAATCCTCATTTGTCTTACTATTTCTATATGAATTACCTATAAATATTAGATAAGATCTTTGGTGAACAACAATGGTTGGTTTAATATCATACGCAATTGTATAATATAAACAATTTCGAAACGCGGCTATTAGATAATTAAAAAGCTAAATTGATAATTTGTGATTTTTTTTTAATCTGTAACAGGGTAGGTAAGTCTTTACAGCGTCGACGTCTATTTCATGGATTTAAAGTTGTGACCTGTTGGCACATCAAAAATACATTTACCGTACCGTAACAGCCTGTGAATGTCCCACTGCTGGGATAAAGGCCTCTTCTCCTCTTTTTGAGGTGAAGGTTTGGAGCTTATTCCACCACGCTGCTCCAATGCGGGTTGGTGGAATACACATGTGGCAGAATTTCAGTGAAATTAGACACATGCAGGTTTCCTCACGATGTTTTTCTTCACCGTAAACCACGAGATGAATTATAATCACAAATTAAGCACACGAAAATTCAGTGGTGCTTGCCCGGGTTTGAACCCACGATCATCGGTTAAGATTCACGCGGTTTTAGCACTGGGTCATCTCGGCTTCAAAATACATTAAGCTAAGAATTTTATCGACTGCAAACAGTCCAAAGTATTGATCTTTAGCGAGGCAATAACTGATAATTGGCTTATATTATCAATTATGTATCAATAAGAACCAGTAATAGTAAAATTATAACAAACTACTATATAATTTTACTAATTATTTAAGTAATTTTATATCGGAGGACAAATTGTAAGAAACAAATTTGAAAATCGATCGTAAAGAAATGTACTCTTTTGACATGTGTTCAAGATCAAAATACATTATGCCAAATATTATTTTAATTTTTCTTTTCATTAATAGATGGCGCTAGTTGTACATCGCACTATAACTATTTATTTTTGTAAGAACTTAATAAGACTTGGCCTATTTAAAATGAGGGAACAATGAAACTATCTGACCAGCACTACATACATACCTGGTAGTTTAATTTAAAAGTCCCATTTTACCAGTACTACCGGATTTGTGTAAATATGTAATTTGTAATGTAGAAGAAGATAGAAACTTTTAAATATAGTTATAATTAATATAGCACGCAGTTTAAATTAGCGTTGAGAAAAAAAATATACTATTTATAACACGATTGAATATTTATTGACTAGAAATAAAGTTAAGTCTGAATTCTAAGCTAATTTATTATTAAAAACGTACATCTTTGTATTTTACTTTTTGATCAACGCTTCAGGATGACGTTTTTATTAAATTATTTCAACATCATTACAACGTATACTTATTTGTAAAATTTTTTGCGTGTTTAGAATGTATCGAAGCGTTTCGAATTTGTTCTTCAAGAATTACACTCCCGACTCAGACGCGGATAAGGATAGGCTTACTGAGGGTGTAACATAAGCCGTTGTGGTTTTAAAGAACATACAGCTTAAATTATGAACCGGAATTTATCCACAACTATGTATAGAAGAAATTGAATTCTTTTGAATTTGCTATAATATATTTCACTTGATAATTTATAATTATTTTTTTTAAATGTTTTTTATTTATACTGTATTTAATAAGTTATTATAAATTATTTACTCACGTAGATTACTAATGATATTTAATAATTAATAATAGTTCCTCAACGACAGTCAAAAAGTCATTCAGAATTCAAAACAAAATATGAGTCACATTACGTGATAATGGAATGCCGATCGCGTCCTGGCAGCCATTAACAAATGTCCCATACAAATTGATAAGAATTCCCTTATAGTTAGTCCATCATTACCACTCGTATGAATGATACGTCAACAACTGTCGTGATAAAAAAATACATTTGACAAACAATAACTTAAAATTCTCGCTTATTGATTTTTTTTTAATTTGGCAAAGGCTTTACAGTATAGTACTTAATAATTAAAAAAAAAATGAGTCGAGCATTTTTTTATTTATTAGTGCTCGTGGTGATCAGTTTGGTGGATGGGAGAATTGTTGACAAACGAAAATGTCCAGAAGTGAGAGCTGTACCCCATTTTGATTTATCTCAGGTAATATGTTATATATTATATTTCTAAAATGATCCTTAATATACTATGTTAAATAATTTATAAACTGTCATTTTAAATGTATTAGAAAAAAAAATGAAAGCACAGATGTTTTTGTTTATTCTATTTATAAAAATATATATAATGATAATATTAATGGTTACCTTTATTAATAGGTACATAACTGTCGTCGTAGAAATACGCTCAAGGCATATAAATAAGCCTTCCCATATAAGTTCTTCTACCATTATTTATTTTCAAAGTATTTAATTGATCTAGAACATTCCAATCATAAATATTTAATTTTTGAAGCAAGTCATTGGACATCGGTTTGTGTGTAGGCGCCGGACGTGTGATTGATAACAGTGTGACTTTTTGTTACACACAACGTATAAATTATATGACTATACAATATATGACTACTTATATATAACTATATGTTAATTAGAAATACGTATTAGGTATTAAATTTTACCAAGAATTTTAATTTTGTATATTACAAAAAAATGGATTTATTATTATCAGGTGAGGTTTTTTTTTGTATAAAAATGTCGACTTACAAATCTCAACAGCTTACATACTATGTTATATGTATATATGGCTGGATTCGTCTATATTTTGTCATTATTCACTTAAGCACAATAAAATCGGGACATTGAGCCTATACTTAATTAGATGAGTTTAGTAGCATTTATAGATTGTAAGTTTTTTATCGATTCTTCCCCATATAATTCCATATTGCGTTCCAGTAGTTGATAGTTCAAAGATTTAAAAATTCCTGTTTGATAAAAGGAGTTTAATTTCATTTGACTCATATTCTCGATATATATTATTTATTCTATATTTCCATTTGTAAGGGAAAAGCGTTTACAATAATAAAAAAAACGCTTAGCATTTTATAAAGTTTAATGTAGTAAAAAAATAACATAAATAATCTGAACATCATCTTAAAACTTAATTATTATCTTCCATAATTAATAAACCTTATACTATAAAAATGACATTTTAATTTGCGAAATATATTTAAAGTTGATTATGGGTACGAAATGTCCATTTCTCTTTTATAATGCACGAACATCATATTCGTTTCGCATTTAAATTACAATTAATTGTATTAAAACCTGATAGGCTTCATTAAAAATCTAGAATGATGTCCGAAATATTTTATAATTACGAAACATCTTCTAATAAAACGTTAGTGGAATTCCTTAATAGAATATTTAAAACCTTTTATTTTAGAAGAGAAAATGCAATAATTATATAGAAAGTATATATGAATATAAGTATTAATAAATAAGTCTATAATATATATAAATAATGATCATCAAAATAGTCGTTAACATTTTAATATTGATTATAAAATAACACTTATACTTGTAACATTTGAAAGGTGATTGAAGATGTGCACATCAATTGGTGGAACTTTGTCAAAAACAAACGTAAAAAAATAGCTGAATTTCGATCACAAGCAAAAACTTGTAGTTACAAGTTTTTATTTGCAAGTCGCTTGATTGTTGCTTGTTTGTTAGTTTGCTTTAGTGAAACCTTGTTAGCTGAATAAGAAAAACTTCCTCTTATCCTATAGACTTGGAGTTTGACGTGATGGCTCGGTTCCGATTACATACAATAGAGTTCTTAGTAAGCGTCAAGCGTCAGTCAGGATTGACTCCAGACGATGGAACTCTTCAACGGCCAACACCATGAACGAGAAATTTTATATATAACATTTTGTTTTTTGATTTTGTTGTTGTTGTCTCATTAGATTATCACAACATTGTTATATTTACAACATTTTTGAAATGTTATTTTCTTGTATAAGTGCAAAAACCAACAAAATTCAAAAAGAAAATTTTGGCAAATATTTTAGTTTATATATTTCTATAACAACGAAAACATATTGGCGACGAAAATATAAAAATATAAAGGAAGGTGCACAATAATTTCCTTAATACATTCAGATATAGATAAAAGAGAGAATATACTCATTATACCATATTAAAAAAAATTGTTTTGTAGTTATTTGACCAGAGTTTTAAAAATATAGAAATTTATTCTAGAACCCTTCTTCTATTTTATCAATTTATTCTTTTCTGTATTGCGAAATTGATGATAGCTTTTAGCTTATGACTAGATTTTAGGCCTCGCCTGCCCATTATCTGACAAGAGTGAGAGTAGCTATAATTCTTAATGATTAATTGAGAAATCGCTAATTTATATAAACCACTTCGAGATTGCCGTTAGATTGACATGTTTTGGAATAAACAGATAAAAGCGTTACAAATTATTTTAATAATTTTAGTTGAGTGCAAAAAAGACCTTACCGCCATTAATCTTGTCATACTTACATGAGTATGTTCCTGTAATGCAAGATATTGCTTAAAAACTTAACGTTGATCTACTTTATGCCGAGATGGGTCAGTGGTAAGAAAGCGTGAATCTTAACCGATGATCGTGGGTTCAAACCCGGGCAAGCACCACTGAATTTTCATGTGCTTAATTTGTGATTATAATTCATCTCGTGCTTTACGGTGAAGGAAAACATCGTGAGGAAACCTGCATGTGTCCAATTTCACTGAAATTCGGCCACATGTGTATTCCACCAACGCGCATTGGAGCAGCGTGGTGGAATAAGCTCCAACCCTTCTGCTCAAAAAGGGAGAGGAGGCCTTTAGCCCAGCAGTGGGACATTCACAGGTTGTTACGGTAACGGTACGGATCTACTTTATAATACAAAATAGACGATCTGAAAACTAGGATGTGAAAAATTTATATTTCGTATGATTACTGTAACATATACAGGTACAGGTAATATTAGGTTATCTGGAAGAGATCGCTCTTTTAGCGATAAGACGCTCTTTTGTACATAAATAGTTTTGTTTTTTTTATGTTTGTGTTTAAAACTACGGTTCTGTAACTCTTTTGGTATACAATAAAGCATATTCTATTCTATTCTATAAACAAACCTCGAATTCACATATTCCATGCGATTTGCTAATAGCGCTACTATATTCTGTACTACAATTGCTCTTGATTTATATATCTTTATTTCTAATACAACAATATTCCACTTAACTACATAATGATATCCACTTTAACTTTTACTTTCAAAGTTCCGAAAAAATACGTCGACGTTAAAATGTCAATTTAAAAAAATCATAGTCCATAATCATTAGTCAAGATTTCGACTAATGATTTTGCATCAATTCAATGTTAAAGTTGTTTATTTGTATCTACTCATTTTGAATTTGGAATAGACTTAAATGTTATTATCGAACGAATACATAATAATTATTTTCACTGGCTGTTGAATACTTGTTAACGCTGTTTGTTATTAAACCAGGGGTAATTCTACTAACAAATTGTCACTTTATCGAAATCGAATCGAAGCGTAAATGTTGAGCTTCTCCGTTTTCCTATTTAATTTAACTATCAAATATTGGTATAAAAGTTAACAATTATGTTATTTTGACAAAAATGTATATGTTAACATCATATCGGTGCGGTTCTGATCTGAATAAATATAGATTAGTCAAAATTGGATTGGCATGAATCGGGAACGTATAATAATCGTTATAGATTAGTAGAATTGGGCCCCAGACTCTGCACATACGAAGTTGTCGCAATAACCATAATGGTTTCTTTCCCAAGAAGTTCAAGTGAGCTTTCTCTCTGCTCTTAATGATTGTATATAAAGGGTCTGTCATTGACGTTCCAGTTATTTGTTAGATATATGAAACATTTATTTAGTATGTAAACATTGGAATATAAAGAACGCTATCTTTGTCTCATCTAATGTACATATTTGGTGAATTTCTTTGACCAAGCATTATAAGGATCTTGACAGTTTTTTACTGTAACAACACGTTAATCCGTCGGCTCCAATCTTAATTGTTGAGAAAACAAATTCAGCGTTCCGCGAATATTAGTAACAATTATAGCAGATGAAAATTATGTATTCATAGCTGCTACCTTACTAGAACAGGCGAGGGCGGCTAGTGCAGAACCTTCTTCCCGACTGTACTGGCCGTCCTCGCGTTTGGACTCTACTACCACTTAACATCAGGTGGAGTAGAGTCATTTGCCCTCCCGGCTAATATAAAAAAAAAAGAACAGAAATGACAAGCATTGTGCTTTTTATGCTATACTCGTTAACGTATCCAATTAAAAATAAATTGATAAATGAAAACTTCATAAACACATATCCTGGTAAGAAAATCAAGCAGATCCAAAAGACAGTATCAGAGAGGTGCAGCAAAAGGCATTCAGACAGTTTTAAACACTGCTCTCGACGGCCCTTACACAGTAAAGCTAACGTAAATATTGCTCAGTGATGTGAATAATGTTTTATAAGATAACTTTTGATATCCTACCTTAGAAAAGAATGTCAAAGCGAGAACCCACACCGCTAATATTAAACAGTATAACGGCACAGTTTACATTAGCATAGTTAGATTACTGGTTCAGCTAATTTATATTTAACGACATGTTTATATAAATGCATAGTAAAGATAATTTATGTTGGAATATCTTAGCACGTATCAACTGGATACATTGGTGTCATTTTGCAAAGGAAAATTTACTCTTTCAGACATTCTTAGGTAACAAATGTTCTGCTTAAATTCCAAATTTGAAATAAAAAACAAAAGAATTTAAAAACAATTATGTTCTATTTTAAATATGTGCTTATAATATATTTTCATTGTGGCCGTCAACAGCGGTCGACTTATAAAAAAAATTTAAAATTACCGTCCCAAAAAGTTCGATTAATGTTTGATATATTTTTTTTAAATAAATTGTAAAGAATAATAAATATGAAGCCAAGAATGATCTCTTACACCGCGTCTACCAAGTTAGTTGTTGATTGCAATAGGAACATATTACTTACTACACGTAACACATATTTTTTTTATGCGTTTATTCAAATATCTTTTAATATATCCGCTCTAGTGGTCTAAATTTTATAATTTATACGCCAATTTTGTTAACGGAAAATGATTTAATTAGTTTATTAATTATTATTGACTAGATTTAATACAATGTTATAAAAAATAGCTAAATGTTCCTCTGTTTTCGTTTTTTTTTTTTTAATATGTCAAAGTAATTTCTGAGACGATAAGGCATAAATATAAAATGCGAATATTTTTAAAGATATGCGAATAAAAATATATAAAAAATGAGCGCATTCAAAATCTTTGCATCAGGTTCATATTTGGGCTTCGCAAGTATGATCACATTTCCGATTTTCGCAAAAAGCTCGAGTGGCTCCCGATCCGCCTTCGCAGGAATACACACATTCTCTCTCTTCTCTACTGTATACTATTCAACCCCAATGCCCCTATTTATCTAAAACAGTCCTTCCAATTCCTTAGTGATTCCCATTTCCGCAGTCTTCGCTCCGAACAAAACCTTACTCTTAAAACTCCTTCCCATACTTCTTCCTTTTTTACTAAATCCTTCTCTGTCCAAGCAGTACGCTTGTGGAACTCCTTGCCCATAAATATAAGACGTGCACAATCCGTTGCTGCTTTTAAGAGGCTTCTAAAACACTATTATTTGTCATTGTAAATCGTTGTAATTTTATTTATGAAATATAATAATACTTTATATATAAGTATGTATTTTTATGTATTTGAATTTATTTATAAAACATATGTAATATTTTGTTTATACACGTATTTATATGTTATATATAACATGTATTAATCGTATGTATGTATGTTATGTAGATATGTTATGTTTGTGTATATATGATTTACCTAAAAGGTGTACACCTCCGAACCCCTTTCTTAGAGTATTCAATGTCCTCTATCCAAAGGTTGTCTGGAAGAGATCGCTCTTAGCGATAAGACCGCCTTTTGTACCGTGTTTTCTATTTTGTTGTGTTACTTCTTGTATTTTTTTTTTGTTTCGGTGTACAATAAAGTATATTTATCTTTATCTTAAAAAATAATTAACGAAATTTAACTAACAAAAATTGTCGCATCCGGGTTCGAAGATTCGCGTACAGTTTCATTTGCGCAATTTGCCTTAGAGTAATATAATCCTTTTAAAATTACTCTATTTGTGAAATTACATGAAGTGATGAGTGAAATTACTCTATTTGCAATGTGACTCACTGTAATAAGCTAGAGCTAGAGGTGATGCGCGATAATAACACTTATCTATAATGATATAAACTATATTATTAAATGGAGGCATTTAATAATAAAAATACATTCCCAAGCATCGAAGCAGAAGAAGTTGTGTAATGTATGCAAATTAATACATAGAAATGTCAGCCTAAGAACATTAGGTTTCTTTATTTTTTTATTTTTTTTCTTTGTCCTTTTCTTTGCCTGTGGGAGATAGAATACAGATTTTATTACTATTTAAGATTTTCATTACTTTATTAAAATTTATCTGAGTAATATCATTGTGTTCCGTTTTGAAGGGTGATTGAGCCAGTTTAACTACAGGCACAACGGACATAACATATTAGTTCCCAAGATTCGTGGCACTTTGGCGTTTTAGTTAATAGTTACACACACAAACAATTCCCATCCTTTTGTATTTAGGGAATCATAATTGATGATCACGTGGATTAATTAAGTTAATTCGTTTTTTTTTTTGGGTGGTGCCTACCCCGACGAGCTTGCACAAAGCCCTACCACCAGTAAAACTACTACAGTTGTTAACAGTCGTAAACAGTTTTCTACTTTATTTCACCTAATTCACGTGTTATATGCCTTATGTATGTTTATCGATTTAAGGATAATTAACCATCATCCCTAGAACACAAATGACTAAATGGCTTAGCACTCTTGCTGTTTTTATAACAAATATGACAATAACGTAGCGATATCGGATCTTAATCTACTAAACCAAGTCCATATGTATTTATGTTTTTTTTTTATTTTTTATTTATAGAATAGGAAGGTGGACGAGCATATGGGCCACCTGATGGTAAGTGGTCACCAACGCCCTTAGACATTGGCATTGTAAGAAATGTTACCCATCCCTTAAATCGTCAATGCGCCACCAACCTTGGGAACTACGAACTTATGTCCCTTGTGCCTGTCATTACACTGGCTCACTCACCCTTCAAACCGAAACACAACAATACCAAGTACTGCTGTTTTGCGGCAGAATGTCTGATGAGTGGGTGGTACCTACCCAGACGAGCTTGCACAAAGCTCTACCACCAGTGAACTTTAATCATTTCGATAGAAACGTGAACAAATAATATACCGAATTTCTTGCCAGCTTTCTTGGATATACTGCGACATTAGTTTAAATTTAGTGATATTATTATAAGCAGGAGAACTTTTTAATTAAATTTCTCCAAGAATAATTTTTATTTCATATTCTAAAATTACTTTAGTCGATTATATTTATTTCATGCATTTAACTACTACATAATAATGCAGTAATTATAAACATAATATTATGATTTTTTAATATTCAATGAAATTGTATGTATGTATTTTCGATGCCTTCAGTCAAAACTAAGCAATAGTTGTGTTTACTGTGATAACTATAAAATAGTTTAAGGCGCTAAAAAAAAATCTTAAAATGATATCTCTTTTAAATTGGTTTCATTTTATTCATAACATTTTTTTTATAATTATTATTTCAAAAAAATATCATTTCAGATGCTGGGCGATTGGTACGTAGTGGAATACTACGCTAGTGCTGAAGAAGCGCTTTCTTATAGCTGCATGAGAGCTGTTTTCACTGAAGATGACCATGTTCAAGCTGAAGGTAAAACTAATAAAAGATCTGCTTAAAATATTTCATGCTTTAATTTTAATCTTGATAGCTATCAAATCAAGCGCTCTTTTGCGTCCGAACAGGGGATTTGAAAAAAAGATATGCTAATACTCACATAAATTGTCCTCACATAGCTTAAGATTTATATATGTAAATCTTCTTCAAGCTGTTTCCTAATAACGTTAAATACGTACTGAAACTTCAGCTGGTATGAATATTTTCTTGATACATTTTTAGAAATGTTTGTGTTCAATTTTTTTTTATTTTGAAACCCATTTATGGTTTATAATGATTTTTAATAACGAAATTTTCAATTAAAAATATGTATTTTCCTTTTTATATAAGTAGATCTTTTGCAAATACTATAATTACTTAATTAGTATTTTTAGGACATTCCAATAATAGAGGAAATGGTATGTGATTTTGTTAGTGCTCATATGGGCATAATTTGTTAATTTTGTTACCTTTTTTATTTAAGACGGTTCCATAGAGTGGACGCCTGGTGTGACGATGAATTTCACATATCGCTTTGCTGATGACCCACTCGGTGAAAATCTATTAGGAAATATCACTTGGAAAGTTGATCTAAATGAACCAGCTCATTGGACTCATTCTGAAATAACATGTAAGTTCCATTCACCGTCATAATCTTTATATATTATATCAATTGTCAAATTAAAAAAAAAACATTCCATATACATCACTCTTAATATGGTTAACAATTCACACGTGATTATGATTGAAAGTATTTTTATCAATTTGCTACCAATTGAAAAAAATGCCAAACATTTGTGCAAAACAATGTGTTTAAACTTATAATACTTATGCATACATACACATATAACGCAGTACATTAAATCTCATTGTTGTTGTATAATTAGTATTTCTACAAATAAATTTACATATTAGTTTATTCATCCGTCTAAATACCTGACTAGGATTTGAATTAAGTTTATACACATAATTAAACTAGAAGTGTCATCATATTACAAGAACATCTAAGAATCAATTTTACATATTTTTTCTTCACGTTTCGTTAATTTTATTTCTTCGATTTATCCAAAACAATTGATTTAATTATCTCTTAGTTATTAACTGATGTTAGGGTTAGTATGCCTAAGTGTGCACGAAAATCTATCCGATATTCGACTACCATACATTTGTATTTATATTTCTGAGGTCCAGCCTTTAAATGTAGCACTTCTGCGTAGAGCTTTCTTCCGTCTTAAGGGTGAAGACTTGGATCTTAGTGAACCCCTGATCCAAAACGATAGGCATTGATGATAGTATTTTACTCATCACGTGCACATGTTTAATGATGTTTGCTGTTATTCAATTTAAACTCATGAAAACTCGAAGATGTTTCTTTCCGGGATTTCGACTTGATTTATGCCAAAATTAATTGATTTGTTCTTAACAGTATAAGAAACAAATATATTTAGTATCATCATCTCATCGTTATTACTGATGCTTTCGTGTGTTACACTACATTACAATACAAATACAAATTGATGTTATTTGCACTGATTTCAGTAGTGAATTGGTAGAATTTGCCAAAAGATTTATTTTCGATCTTTTACTATATTTAAGCCGAGATGGCCCAGTGGTAAGAACGCGTGAATCTTAACCGATGATCGTGGGTTCAAACCCGGGCAAGCACCACTGAAGTTTTTCATGTGCTTAATTTGTGATTATAATTCATCTTGTGCTTTTCGGTGAAGGAAAACATCGTGAGGAAACCTGCATGTGTCTAATTTCACTGAAATTCTGCCACATGTGTATTCCACCAATCCGCATTGGAGCAGCGTGGTGGAATAAGCTCCAAAGCCTTCTCCTCAAAAAGGGAGAAGAGGCCTTAGCCCAGCAGTGGGACATTTACAGGCTGTTACCGTACTATATTTACCTAAAACTAGCATCTTCAGTTTGGAACGCATCACAGAATCCACATTGATGGAATAAATCAATTATGTTTCTTCTGTTTCTTAGCGTATAAAACACGAGTTGTTCTTATAGCGCTAAAATAACAGACTACGACACGTTAAAATTTAAAACGTCAACAACATTAAAAATCACTAACTGGTCAATCTCAAATTATTCATAGTGACTTATCACCAGCATTATTTCAGCAACTAATGTTGACTTCCTCGTAAATACGAAATTCCTCACAATATTTAAATAACTATGGCAGCGATATCGACATTTTACACCTTATAAGTTTTTTTTTCTAACTGCAATTTGAGTTGATCTCATAATCCATAATTTTATTTAGCTTGAATTATAAATTAATTAACATTTACTAATTAATACTTACATAATGCTAGTACTTAATTGAAACTTAGCATTTTACTATTGTTGTTTCGGTTTTCTTCTCTTTATAGTTTATGAAATTTATTTGTTATAAGGTAAGTTTATACTTTATACAAATCACCTTTACAATTTAAAAAAAATCATTCTAACTTGTTCAAATTAAAAAAGGATTTAATTGGCATGGACCAAATGACTATGGTAAGCGTGACGTGTCATAGCACCTCCTCTTCTGTAATTGTTATATTAAGGGCTTAGTGTTAAGATGATGGTATAACTTTCTCAATACATAAACATCATTAAACAACAAAATTTTGTAATCAGACAGTTGCTTCTATATATATATATATATACTATATATACGTAGGCCGTCAAATTTTAAATCGGATCTTGTTAATACAAAACATTTAAAGATATTTAATATCAATCATTCCTAAATTGAAAAATGAAACTGACTTTATACAATTATCAATCGTAGGTCAATATTGTACTTGTGTGGTGTGGCCTTACATCAAGGCATTGCCGTGAAGCAAGAAGGATACGATACTCGTTTCTTCATGAGTTTCAGATTACAATGAAATCGATTTCACAATTCGATAATCGGTTCCAATTACCATATGTTATTGAATTATAAGATTTTATTTGCAGAAATATATATATAAGTGGATCATCTATTTTATAAATTAACATTAAAAAATTGTGTTAAATTTAAATGTTGTCTATGGAACGGACGAATAATAAAAAAAAAAAAGAAAGAATTATAATAATTTTAAAAATAGAAGGCACGCCTGAATTGTTGAAGCACTTTTTGACGATTAAGACATAAGCTAAGATTTTGTTTTTTAAATTAAATACTTTAATTTCAGTTTCGGATGCTATCGTTTTCATTTTTATTTATTTACATTAAGTGGCTTATGTTTCTGAAGTAAAGTTAAACCTCTTATTAATTCAGATACACCAAAAACTTTATGTAAGCATAATACTTAGTTCCTGACTAGTAGTTGACTTAGTGACATAATTAAGTTTCCTAGTAGGAAATCTCTTGTGGCCGATGTTTAATCGATGTCAAAGAAACGACTATACTTTTAACGGATAAGACGAAATATGAGAACAATTTTAGTGCCTTTTATAATATAGAATATAATAAGCATAATTACACTATGTTTTTAGACGATGGCATTTATAATACTTATGTGCTGGACACGGAATACAAAACTTGGATGCTGTTACTCCATTGTGCTGAACAGCGTGAGGGTGCGAGATATCTCAGCGCGTTTGTGCTGTCCAGAAAGACTACATTACCTAAAAATGTAATGGCGTATTTGAGGGATAAGTTGCCGAGGTACGTCATCAATAAATGTTAACCATTATTTATTTATTTTGTTAATATTTCGTAAGATTTACAGTGAATTACTTAATACTCAGCATTTATATACTTGCATACCTGTCCAAGTAATAACGAACATTACGAATCATAATTGTAAAGCTTAAAATTATATCAATTTATTTAACGTTGTTTACTTTAGCTTAACAAATAATAGCTATATAAAATAATGGCTGTCGATATTTGTCAAAAAAAAACTTATAATCTCATCGATTTAGTTGATAGATCTTCGGCTACCAAATAAGTTTACAGATCACGAGGTCCTAGGTAAATTTGATCGAGCCATTAATGACTTTGCAAGGGTTGGGTTTATATGTCCTGAAAACATTTCAGTGACTGAAAAGGGACGTAAAGCCGTTAGTTAAACTTTCTTCAGTTCTGTCGAATTTCTGACCCTTCAGATTATGCTTTTCCTCAACTTTCTTACCTTGTAACTCACACGATTGAGTTTGGTCGGTAAAAAATAATTAAAGCCGTTTTGTGTCGTTTATAACTTCAGTTCATTTCAAATATTCTATTAATTCATATCAACTATAATTACATAACATAACATAACAAAGAACTAAGTATCAAAATATATTTAAATTTTATTATAATACATCCCTCAGATGTGATTATAAAAGTAATTAAAAATCCTATTATTATCTTACGAAGGGCTCATAATGAGAAAATGATTGATGGATGCAGAATGTTCTTGGACTTATTTTATTAATGGTATTAGACGGTAATATAGAAAAATATTTATGTATTTTAGGCATTTTAAAAATGGATTCGATTCGATTCGAAAAATAATAATTAAGTTTAGTTATTTGCATAATATATATAACTTTAAAGTCAAAAATCGACTCATCTCGGCACGTATGTGTCCTATGAATTATAATATAATAAATAAAAATGTCTATACTAAGAACTTGCCATCTTAGCTCCGTATAGCTTAATTTATTATTGCCAAGTTTTTTCAACTTATTTCATTCATCTACAGGAATTTATAATACTGTTCATTGTTCAAATTGTAATAGATCATCATTCATTTTCATTCACTTATTAAAAAATTATGAAACATGTAATTCTTTTGTACTATTAATTAGTTGCAATAAAGAGAAAAAGAATAATTACATCCAAAAAATGATCGTAAGAGCCTACTTAAATGAAGTATATTTTGAATCTAACAGTGTTATTCAGATAGATATTAAAGATAACGAAAATTTTAACATTGTACATACATTTAGTTTTATTTAATATTTAGCCTGATTCTGGCTTGTAGTTGGCGAAATGCCAAAATCGGAAGCCGGTTAGTTTAGTTATGTTTTATTCGCGTAATGAAATCATATATACTAATATAGTTAATAGTTGTCTTAATTTTTTTTTAATTAAAATAATTGGGAAACCGGTGTCAAATTTCATATATGAGATTACAGAATCTCCAAGATACAAATTTAATTACATGAATATTTTAAATCAATATTAATACATTCACAAAGAGCCTTATATAGTTACTTATTTACTAAGTCAGTCTAAATAATAATAATAAGTATAAATGATGTCTGCTTAGGCCGTAACAATGCCTTAATCTATTTGTACGTGTTTATTCATGAAATATTATTTTAAAGTCCTTAAGTATTTGTTTTGAAAATAATTATTAGAATAAATTTAAAACATCGTCTGTTTGTACGCGTATTATAATATATTATACGTATATGTATATACTCGTATGTAAGATATAATTATTATCTATAATTTTAGTTAAAATATTTATTTTCTTATTTGCCAAAAGAACAGATTATTATAAAAAAATATAGTTTATTAGTTTAAAAATTATGACTAAGTGATATAATTTTGTTTTTATTTAATTATATTTTTGTTATAATATAAGTCATCAAGGGATATTGACGATACCAGTAATGTAAAATGAAATCCATTCACCATCGAATCGCCGTTTAACCTGAACTTAAAATAATAACCTTGTTGTCACTAACTAACACTGGCTAACTCTTCAAACAGAGGATAGAATTCCAATACGTGTTATGCAACTGTTCAGACGAGCTCGCACAAAGTTATATGAGCTGTGAAAAATTGTGTCAAAAATGTGTTCATATCTTCCAATCTGGTCGAAAGTTTAACCATCAACTTTGCAAATTGTAAATAATCATATATATTTTCAGATATGACGTAGATGTCAAGTACGTGTTCCCTATCCAGCACGAAGATTGTCAAGAGAAGCCGGCGAAGTCCGACTACTCTCCCATCCTTGTCGAGGTCGGCAGTAAGACGCCGAAGAGACCCGGCGTTACGTACAAAGTTGCCTTCGGACATTAAACTTTGATATTATTTGAATAAATTCCACATTATATATCTTTTATAATTAAAATACATACCCAATATTTATGTCTTATTATTGAGCTTTTTTTCAAGAATAGATTTAAAATGAATCAAAATATAATTTTAATAACAGAGTGTAAAAACTTAGTTATCAATAAATTAATATGATATTAAATTTGAATAGTTTTCGTTTTGTATGCTAATTATATAGCTTAATGGTCGCAATTGCAAGTTGTAATTTCTTTAAATTTTATACTTAAGCAATTATCCGATGCGGCTCGGGCGCCACATAAATTATTACACGTTGAAGTTTTTGTATGGTACCACTGTTGCCAACCTTTCGAAATTAAAAAGCAGCCAATCACCAAATAATAGTAATTAGGTAAACTGAAAACAATACTATCAATGAAAAAAGAGGTCAATACTATAATTTTTTATTTACTTCAAACAGTGATATGGAAACGAATCGATGGTGAAGATGTTCTTCTATCTATTTCATTATTTTCTCTGTGTTTGTCAAATAATATTTACATGGTATAAAACTATGCAATCAATAAAAAATTGTAAAAATTAAGCATTAAAGAGAAAACAATAAATCTACTTTTAAAATGGTAAGATTGGTAACACTTTATGGTACGATGGTATGGATGTCAGAATTTTTTTGTTTTATTTTTATTTTTGGAGAATAGGTAGGCGGACGAGCATATGGGTAACCTAATGGTAAGTGGTTACTAACGCCCATTGACATTGGCATTGTAAGAAATGTTAACCATCGCCAATGTGCCACCAACCTTGGGAACTAAGATGTTATATTCCGTGTACCAGTAATTACACTCACTCACCCATCAAATTGGATAACAACAATACCACGTACTGCTGTTTTGCGGTAGAATATCTAATGAGTGGCTGGTACCTACCCAGACTAGCTTGCACAAAGTCGTACCACTAGAAACTTTAATTATTGCAGTATTAAAGTCTAATTTTATAATTTTAATATATTTTTTTATATTATAAGTAAATAGTAATGCATAATTTTCTAATTACAGTTTTATCAATATAAAGAGGATTTTTTATATTTCAATAGTATAATGTATGAAAAAACAGTCTGCGTTTTAATTAGTAAAGTAATACTATTTACTCTACTACCTCTCTCTTGTCGTTTCTTTTTATAAGTGCGTAATTCAATAAAATATATTTTAATTTAGATGTTATTGTTTTTTTTTTAAGAAGTTTTACTTATTTTATTTATTAATTTAATTATAATAGTTGTTAATTACATTAATAACATTCAAACAATAAGTACAACAAAAACATGCAATGTATTACTTTGTTAATTAATTTAAAGTTATTTTAAACTAAAAACCACCGTTATATGTAAATCGAATCGAATCGAATATGATTTCTTTTATTCAAATAATTTATAATTAAAGAAAACCAATAAATAAATATATATTAATGTAAAGAAAATCTTAAAAAGTAAAATTTAAAAGTTATTAAATTATATTTTATTATTATAATAAAATATATTATACAAAATATAAACACACCCAAGGCAGTAGAGAGCGGCGGGGGGAGGTGATGCCATAAGGGAGCCTCATATCGTTTGCCGTCACGACATACGACGCCGCCGTAACCTCGAGGCGCGTCAGTCGCTGCGTAACCTAAAAAGATAAAGAAAACGGTAAGAATTTTATGTGCATTAGTGCATAACTGATATAATAAAATAATATCAATTTTAATATATATTTTAAAATAGTATCAAGTCCCTAAACATTTAAAACATACAAATAATTATATTATCCTACACAATTTCAATTGTAGTTGAGTAATTCAAAGAACAGATAGGGCATGTACATTGTTCCAAAGTATAATTAGTATGCCGGACCTGTATGTCTGCCTCTAACACAATAAGCAACCAAGAACCTCAGTATACACGTTCGCGATGACATTCAAACTTGACCGTGTCTAAAACAACAATATCCGAGATAAATTATAACGACCGTCGCAAGCAAAACAATATTCGTTATATGAATTAGAATTTTCACAATTCTATGGAGAGGTCATAGATTAAAAAATCAAAACAGATATTACATTAAAAAAATATATTATATTTCTTAAATAGTTGTTTATTGATACTTCATGTATTTCGGGAGTTCCCCTTTAATGTTCTATACATTGAGATATGTAATTTACCTCTTTTCATAATATATTTCTTATAAAATTAAGCTCAAAATTCGAATCCAATATGTATCAGAAGGTATCGAGTATGCGGTCGACAGCAGAAAATGCGACCGCGTGCTATTGCCTCGGCAAATATGGGATTTGGTTACTGCCTTATTATGAACATTAGGTTATCATTCATATGATATTCAAATACTCTTTCATCTTATATTAAAATACATGTTTTCGAAATTGGCATACAAAAATATGTTTTTCTTGGAGGTTTTTATACTATCCATTTTGCCATGACCCGCCACTAGATGCCGCTGCAGCACAATTTCTTAACCGTACAATCGATCGCCATTATAATCGGTGAACATATTTTGAGCACGGTAAATATTTTAGTGCAAATTGTGCCGAAAAAAAGGTTTACAAAGAAATTTAAAGATAAATTACTACAAATAACTAACACCAAGGCTATAACTAACATAGTATACACATACAGAATATTCGAGTACAATTTATTTAGACAGACTAGCGAGTTTGTCGGCTGATGGTATCAATACTAGCCTATGTCCGGCAAGTGTTGCAATGTCCCTTTATTTTTTTTATATTTTGTTTTAAATAGGTATGTACACATACATGTATGATTGTATACGTGTGTGTTATGTTTTAACTGAATACGTCGTTAAGAATTAATTTCGTCTATAAATTTAAAAAAAAATTACGAGTAGATTGGAAGATTTCATGGACAAAAGGCAATATTTTTAACAAAACATT